>OZ026502.1:18765274-20109601 GCA_964019985.1 Aurelia sp. 4 Dawson et al 2005 | reverse complement strand
TATAACTGCTGATACTACATCCTTAAAGTTATAGAATAAATTCTAAAATATCAGACCTAAGATGTTTGTTGGGCGTATTCTCTCCGGCAGCATGGGTCTTGTGGTAAAGAGATCATGGTTGTACCGTGCCATCAAATTTCTGCATATGTATCATCTTCTTCCATTTGTTGCCCCCTGGGTAATGCCAAAGATTGATAATCATTGTCTCTTTCTATCGTTGTTTTTACGTCATCTAAAGTTTCATAATCACCACTTAGGCCTTCATCTTGCTTTGTGGGACTACCGCTCGAAGTCTGGTTGACGTTGTTGTTGTTGTGTGGCCTCTGCGATGGAGTATGCCGTGATGATTCATAGGGTTCAGTATAGTCATCATCCAACTCACTTGGAGCCTGATTGTTGTTGTTGTTACGTGGCCTCTGCGAAGTAGTCGGATGTGATGATTCGTATGGTTCGCTATAATCGTCATCTGAGCCATTTGGTTCCCTATACTCTTGATCGTTCGAATTCGTTGATTGTAGACTGGAGTCACGTGGAAGGTGTGCTAGTTAGGGTTGAAATAGATTTTGTTTACTGATGGCACTTTCAATCACAGGGAAACCAGAGTCATTGGTAATGAATAAAAAGAATGAATAACTTCTTCTACGTCCGCTGCGAGGTACTCTTTTAAACTGCGAAGGAGAGTGAAAAACGGTTCCCCACAGTGAATATATCGCAAGTTATCTATCATTTTTATTAACTACTGGCTTCCCTGTGTTTCAATGCAATGTCTTCTGGCTTTAACAGTCTGTTTTTAACAGTTTAACAGTTGCTTTCACAACTTTCAGTTTGTTTCAGACTGTCATGAATACATGACTGTTACCTCTCCAATGAATACAATAAAGCAACTAACTAATCTTTGTGCAGAAACTCCTAAAAATATGAATTTTGCAGTAACTTTCTTCGAGTAAATCGATGAAATCAGGGCATTTACAAAGAATGTCTTCAAGCTGGGAAACAGCTTTAATACGAACTGAAGTTTTATAAGAACTCAAGTTTTATTTCGTCTGTTCGACAACTGTAAAGTATCATTGAAGCTTTTTGTTGAATACTACCACATGTACGCTGCAGCAAATCAAATGGATACACTTTCTTCAGCGTCACAAACCTAGTAATTTTAGATGGCTGGTAAACAAGCTCAAAGTAAATTTAAGGGATTTGCAAAATGCCCTAGTGGGCGAAACTGGTCAGCATTAAAAGAAAAAAAAGAGCGCAAAAGACCAAACTTGATGCCTGTTTTCTCTGAGTAGTTAGGCCCTCTTCAACCTCGTTCCCAGGCCCGACATCTCATGTCATCGATGTCGGTACTGACACAGGAAGCTGGCCCTTAGAACCAGGTTGGGATTTGATTAATCAGGCTTAGTGAACAGGGCCTTACAAAGCAGTTCCTTACCTTGATTTTTATCCATCTTATCCACATCTGAGGGCATTTTAACATTTCTATCCAGCGTTAAAGGCTCATATGTATTTTCCTTTACAGAAGTTTTGTGTCCTTGAAGAGGAGCATAACGATTTTCTGATTTTTCTGAGGGATTTCTCAGCATCTTCATTTCATCTATAACGTCATCAGGAGATTCGTAGGTTTGGCTTCCTCCAGCTTCGAGAAGGTGGTAGTAGGGACCTAAAATAGGTAGTCATGGAATGATCAGTTTAATCGAGGTCAAAAATGCGGTTAAGAGCCATTGTAACCTACGGTCGTTTGCTGGCATGCTGAAATTTCAGATTGTTTGAAAATCAGAATTTGCCCAAGCTGAAACCATGCATCCTCACTGCAGCTGCTGATAAAAAAGTTCAACTACTGAACCATGGATCTACAATAGACCTTTTAGCTATTCTAAAGAAGAATCTGGATCGAGGGCTATTTCATTACATTTTGTAGAATTTTCGAATGTGCACAATTGCGATCGAAGCTCTAATGCCACTCAATCGAACCTCGTGTATAAAAATGTATAAAAATATCGTTTGTAGAATAGCGAAAAGGTCTATTTGCGTTAACGCCAGCATTGATTTGCATATTGTCAACTTGGCCTACACAGAAGCTATAGGTTCATAATGCAATAGCATAACTGATAGTAAGTTGAACAACAGTCAGACTTTTCTATTATTTCAACTCGGGGTGGATCCATCGTTTCCGTTGAAGCTAAAATTGATTTTTCGACCATGTCAAATTTCATCGTGCCCGCGAGAGACCCTTGGTTCCCTTCATCAGACGATTACAGAAACGATGGCATCGGGGGGTAGTGACCAAGATGCATAACGTTTGATGATCAAATTTCTATAGAATCATTGTTTATTTCATCGTAGAACTTATCGCATTTTTTTCAAATGCCCAAAGACACCATCTTTTCCGTAATCGCGTAATACATTCTGTTACATTTAATTACAAATGATAAATTACCTGACTGTAAAGACGAGCCCTTAGAATCTGTTGGTGATGGCAATGGCCTCCCTTGCATTGTTCCTGACATGCTTCTTGGTAAAGTTTCCACTGGTGATAAATACTCCCCTCCGCTATCTACGGAATTGAATGCTTGCTGTTGTTGCTGTAATGCGAGATCACGTGGTCTTTCGTTCATACCAGGGGGTGCAATGAATTTTGAATATGGTTTTCCGGGGGCTGATGGTATTCGTTTTCCTGCTACTTGCTTTGGAGTCCTAGCTGGTTGGTACGCTAAGTTGCCTGTTCACAAAAAAGAAGAGATTCAGCTTCTGCGCGGGGTATAAGGTTGGTTGTTTTTGACGAATTCATTTCATTTCATTTTAAATTATTTATACACTGTGGCCCCATCAACCTAAGACTGCTTTACAGGGGGCCATGTTAAAAACTTGCAAAATTAATAATACATTGTTAAGATAACGTAAATATATGAGTTAAAACCTAAAATAACCTAATTACAAGTGCTAATACCTAAAAAGTCAAACTAAAGTACATATGATAAAAATAAAAAGGATTAAAATCAAAATTGGTGAATGGAACGAAATATTACATTCAAACAGTAGGCTGCAAGTGGTGTTTTAGCTTGCATTTAAACGAATTAAGCGAATTTGCTTCTTTATATCAGACGAAAGTTGATTCCAAGTTTTAGCGCCAAGATAAGATATCGCTTTTTGTCCTTTGCTAGTTGTCATTCTGAGGATGTAAAGATCGTTTGCTGCATTTCGGGTCTTCAGTTTGAATAAAGCTTTATATTCAAAGCATAGCATGTTGACGCTTCTGTGGGACACTACAACATTTGAAATATATGTGGCTTTCGGGCTTTCGGACAATCAGTGTAGTGGGGACTGCAATAAACTACAATTTATCAAAATAAGCACTAAAATGTATAACAGGACAAACACAGTTTAAAAGTCGATCCTGTTAGAAACATAAATTTTGCTGAGATGTACATTGAAGATTAGTAGAATGACACTTACCAATAACATTTCCATCATATCCAGCACTAACTCTTGTGCCAACTGTTTCATACGTTGCATTGTCATTATCGTCTCCTTGTCCCATGTTCTGCATTTCAATTGATTCAGGATCAAAATGATAAGATGGTATTACATCCGGCATCGGCCTTCCAGAGGCTACAAATATGCAAATATGAAAGTTAGTACATATGGTAGGTTTTTAGTAAAGAAGGAGTACTGTAGATTTGAATTCATCATGTGGCCTTATGCTTCAAAAGTAAAGAAGAAACAGTCAATCGGAGAACCAAGATTTACCCTGTAACAAAGCCTGACTGAGCCTTTTAACCTCGTCTGTTTTACGCCACACTCTGATGAAGAATAAAGTAAGAAGGGCATCAGTGTGCAAAATCTCGCTTTTCCATAAGAAATCCTCTTTGTTTAACCATAACAGTAACCTGAGCAACGGTCATCATCATCACCACCATCATCATCATCATCATCATCATCATCATCATCATCATCATCATCATCATCATCATCATCATCATCATCATCATCATCATCATTAATAATTCATTTACAATAGGCAAGGATTAATAATGGCTAATTTACAGCTAATTAAAGCCTTCGACTGTATAAGGTTAATGTCGACCAACTGATGATCAACTCAGCTTCTCAGTTTTCTTCCTCCCCCTCCTCCTCAGAGCAGCATATTCAGCCTTGGTCTTTGCCTGACATTAAACACAGACTTGGAACAAGTCAAGGATGGCTGTAAATCGCAAGAAAGACACTTCAAGACCACATTCCCCAAATAAACCCAACCTCACTCTAAGGAAAGGAAATTCAGTCAACTTACGTCCAACTGTGAAACAAGGAGCATCCTGATGAGACTCAGGCCTTCGATACATGTATGTATTTCTTGGTAGAGGTGGGGGTTCATCGTGTTTTTGGCCAGAAGAATTCCCAGGTGGACTCTCTGGACTCTTCATAGGGTGTTTTCTTCTCCTGTGATGTAAAAGAATGGAGATCGAGGATGGCTCAATAGTAGTAGTAGACTGATAACATGATACCTTCTATTCGTTCATTATTTTCAATCTGATATTTTATCTTTTCTCATAAAGGTATTTCCTATTTGATATTGTATCTAGTCGATGTCAGCGAAAACCATCCAGTTCAATAGAGATACTACTGAGATTTATGTAATGAGTATACAATAGCAGCACGCTTGACTACCAATCTGAGGGTTGGTGGTTCGAGTCCCCGTCATGTTGAGCCTGCTACGCAGAATGAGGAGAGTCACAAACTCTTTGTAATCCCAGGCTAAGGAATCACGAGGTGTGGTCACATTGTGAGGAAGGACCAGGACACTGCTTCTATAAGTTTACCTGCTCAGTGTACTAACAACTGCCTTCGAATGCTGTGAGCAGACTACATGGAGAATTAGGACAACAAAATGCTCTGGCAGACCGACCTTCAAAGAATCGGCACACTATATTTTTTTTTTATATTGATATTAAATATTACAAATAACAATATTACTTTCTACCATACAAAATTTCTAATTACTATACTACACTACAGGGACGATACCATGGGGTGCGAAAAGATAATGACTACCACATGACCAATAAGAAAACACGCAACATTAAACTGACAAACAGCTACACTACGATTTAAGACCTAATGGATAATGTGCTAGTTTCTGTTTGACATTAGATGTCTGGTCAGGGCTTCAGATAAATAACATGTAGTCACGAGAACAAGTCGTTCCGTGAAGTTGAAAGATGGTAAGACTGCCTGGCATCTAATGTGAAACAGAATTACAAAGAAAAAGAACATTTACTTTAAAGGACTTGGTGGCTGCTTGGTACGGACGTTGCAAATGATTTTAATCAAAGCGACCAGTATCGTGGATGAAGCGCAAAGTCAATTCAAGTATATTTCTGTTCAATTCAGTAGAAAGGTCTTGATCACCATATAATAAAAGCTGTGTCAAAGAATCATTTGAAAGATCGGTAATTTGCCTAAATGGTCGTATTAATTCAACAATTCCAGCGAAAAGATCCCGACGTTGAGCATCAAAAGTTGGGCATAGCAACAGAAAGTGCTCCGTATCCTCAATGCCATCGCTGGTTGGGCACATTGGGTTTATTGTATCCCTAAAATTATGCTTGAATTTGTGGAAATTCAGTTTGCTTAGACCAACCCTGAGTTGGGTAAGATAGGATAATCCTTTTGGGTCGTAAATTCCAAACACACTATATGTCATAGTGTAAGGGTTAGGGTCAGAGTTAGTTATTGGAAAAGGGATTTTAGTGTATGTTAGGGCTAGTTAGGGTAAGTTAGGGTTAGTTGAGGTAATCTATGGTAAGGTAGAGTAAAGTTTGTGCAAGTAGGGTTAGGTTAGTGTTAGTTGCTGAGAGATATGACATAAAACTTGTCCGCTAAAATGCAATCGTCCCCAACAAAACCAAGGAGCGTCACTATTTGCTTATCGTTATAACCAGATGAAAAGAGAATGCTCTTTGCAGCTGGTTAGAGTCTTATGATGATCTCCCTCAGGATTTTTCAACTGCAAACATAATCGTCATATTTTGGAGCTGAACAGAATCTCTTTGTTGTTGTAACAGAATTCAGAAACAAAAAGAAGATTTACAACAAGGGACTTTACCTGCACCATATCAGTCCAAGAATAAGAGCCACAACGGCCACAACTGCAACCACGCCACCAATAATAGCACCAATTGGAGAGCTTTTGTTTTCTAAAAAGTGGGAAACAAACCAATTGTTTTTGAAAAAAAGAAAATTAGATGTAAGGAAGGAAGCTGGTCCAAGTTAATAGTTTATGCATTATTGCAGAATGAACAACTTTTGTAACATAGTAGGATCTGTTTCTTTTGATTGACACCATGATTCAAAACAATTAGAGGGTGTGGACAAAGGACAGAATTTCCAACCAAAAAGGCCACAAAATTTGACCTGAAAACAGTGTGGCAAGCTGTCACATTGTGCACGCGAAATGAGTTTATAAAAGAAAGAAGAAAGAGAAATCTAAAGATCTGCCGCGCGGATTTTGTTTATTTGATTCAGAAGCTGAGAAGTGATTAAATATACGAGAATTATAATGCCCAGAAGCAGGCGGCTATTGATCCAGCAATTTTGTCGAATCAATAACCACGGCATTATTTTAATTAGCTGGAACATTTGAGGCGTGAATTGTCACGTGAAATGAAACTAACAATACTCTGGAAAGAAGAAGACTTAAATCAAATATTTTGCATCTTACAGAAACTTATTTTGAGCAAACAAGGTGAAGATAAGATATCCTGATGACTTACTGCGAGGATCCGATTTAGGCCCAGCACCAGTTGTTGTCGTTGCTACTGTTGTTATTGTTGTTGTCGTTGTTTCTTTTGATGAAGATGTTACCATAGGAACTGTTGTTGTTGCCAAGGTAGTTGGTATTGGCGGTATTAATGTGGTAACTAATAAAAATCGATACTTGTTAGAAAATCAGGAAATGAGATTATAGCGTGATATTTCAATATTAAAAGTATGTTTGAAAGCCAATTCACGGATATTTTTGAAAGAATGTTTGTTTCTTTGTTTGTTTTCGGAGCTTATAAGCAATTATCATAGATTGCCTAGGGAAGAAAATATTCTATATACTTAGAAGAATGAAGTCAGTCAAGGTTCGTAAAATTTGTTGGAAGAAAACACAACGTTCCTCGCAAAGGACGGGAATGAAATACGCAAAAGATACCTGGTCGATTGACATCAAAATGAACAACAAAGCCACTATCCTTAAAATTTCTTGTCACCAATACAAGTGTTATGAATGGGCCTTTCATCACGTTCATATCCATCGTATATGTTGGGCTCTTACAAACCCTAGCAACTTGTACGCCATTAGCAGTTGAACCTTGATAAACATGCAAGGAGGTTAACCCATCCTGTGAACACTTTGGTGGACTTGTTAATGTCACAAAAACAGTTCTGATAGCTGGAACTTGAATTAGCCAAGATGCATAAGTTGTTCCCGATGGATTTGTTGCAGTTTGGCTTGGTTTGAACGTTACATTTCCAGATAACCCACTGATTTTCGCGCCAAAACCTAGTATGAAACAATCTTCTGATAAATGTATGCAACCGTGATAAAATGCCTGGCTAGTACAGTACAATGGTTGAAAATGAGTGAACGACGTTTTACTTATTCTAAAGACGAATCTGAATCGAACGCATGTATTGTAAAAACGAACCTGGATAGTTTCGTACATTTGTAAGAATTTTCCAATGTACAGAGCAGTGATAGAAGTACAGTAGATGCTCTACGCCATTCTGTCGAAACTCGAGTATAAAAATGCATAAAAATATTGCTTGATCCAGGCTTTTCTGTATGATAGGCAAAAGGTCTATTTTCTAAGAAACTATCTGGAAATCTTTGGCATGTTTCTACTTAACCTTGCCTTTTCCTGTATCATATTACTTAGAAGGTACTTGAGTAATGTCTAAATTTTGAAGGGCTCTATAAAGCTTCGTTTCAAAAGTCCTCAAGGGTGCAAGAAACTCGTAAGATACTCATGAGAAACTTCAAGTATTTAAAATCTGATAATTTTCAATTACTGGGTCAAATTCTTACTGTATATGAAAAAGAATACCTATGAAATGAAGATTTGGTCTTCTTGTGGGATGACTAAAGTATTTGATTTACCAATGGTTTTGACACTGCTTTGTTAAACGGGAATCTTAGTACTCACCAACGGCTAAATATATGTTGATGGTCTGAACAGTTGTCCCAGCATCGTTGCTGAAGAATGCTTGGTACACACCCTGCATACTGGGACTTGGCTGCGCAACTTTCAACCAGTTGTTTGCTTGTATCTGATACAGCCCTGTGTTTGATGTTATCTTCTGACCATTTGTGTACCATTCAATTGTTCTTGCATTATGCGTCAAGCCAGGGCTTAAAGAAGCCGCACTAGTTATGTCTTGGTCTTGTGGGATTCGAATCTGCACTTCTGGCTTTTCTAAAAGAAAAAATTATGCTATAAAAACCTGTGTATACGCAGCTTTCCCCCTTCTCCCAACATTACCCAAAAACGTTCCCCAATATTACCCAAGAGCCAAGATATCACATCATATTCAAGTATGTGGATGCCTGGTGGTAGCATAGCATGGTGGCCTTGTCTGCATATTTGAATCCCTGCCTTGCAGAAAGCTGCTATTTACAGTAAAGTGAGGAATATCACAAGCTCCCTATAATTCTAGACAAAAAGAATCAAGGGAGTGTTCACATCATGAAGAATCGGATAAGCTATCTTCTAAATATTGATTACAGCTACTCTAGAATGCAACAAAGGAACACAGAATTACTGCATTATTATGTGGTGCTGAAGAAACTTCCAACCATACTAACAATTAAGCTTAAAGTCTTTTCTAAATCATTCTGTTTCCTAATTCCTATACTTTTTTTGAGAAGCATCACATCCATGGCTGTAGTAATTACAAGTAAATAAGGGCAACCACTCGTTGTCTTTGAAGGGGCACCTCCTGTTTGTAGGGGTTTCCTGCATCTTCTTTATTGATTCCATCAATGTACTATTAAATTTCCAATTCAAACAAAACGATTTGTGACTTTTGCATATCAAAGCAGTTGTAATGATTTGTCAAACTTTGGTAAATCTGCAAGAAAAGAAAGTACATACATCTACCAGTGAAGTTGCTCACCGGAAACTGTGACTGAGACATCATATGTCGCAGATGGTTGGTTTCCAACCTTTGCTGTACATGTATAAATTCCCTTTCCTCGAAATTTTTGGATTTCTTTCAAGTGAAGCTTCCTACCAGAAGCAATCAGCACTGATGATTTCTTCCATGTCACTATAACTTTTGCTCTACAGAAAAAATGTACAATAAACATATCAAATGCATGGCAAGACTATGAGAAATAAAACTATTTCATAAGTGTATAAGCATACGTCTCAAATCTTTCAAATCTTTGAAAAGGTGGGTGTAACATTGTACCACATTTTTCTTTGAATTCATGTGCTTGAAAGAAACTTTGGGTTATTTGTTGTAAATCTACCGCGACAATTTTTTGATCTATTGATTATTTTCAAAATGGCGGCATTTTGACTTATTTTACAAAAATTCATCGAAAATTTTGAAGAAATTAAAATCATCATAAATCTTAAATCACTCGAGAGAAATTGATGCAATCTTCAAGACAACCATAGTTGATGAAGGTCTACAACATGGTTGCAAGCAGAAATCTGTTGCTCTTCTGGTTAAGGATTTAGAAATTTGATGACGTCACAGCCTCAAAATTAATAAATGTCACCATTTTGAAAGTAGTCAAGGTATCAAGAAATTGCTGTGGCAAATTTATTGCGAATTACCTGAAGTTCCTGTCAAGCACTTTAATTCAAAGAAAAATGTAATAGAATTTTACATCCACCTTTTTAAAAGATTTGAGCTCCATGCTAAGTGTGTATGGGAAGATAAAAATCTAAGGGGCTTCCAAATAAAAAGTCCATCACCAAATCTTGATGTTGGGAGGGTTGAAACCCAACCCCTAAGCAGGGCATTTCTGAAACTAAAAGAAACTGTAGATAAGATTTACCTTATGAATAAGAATATCTTCGATGAGAATAATCTTGCTTACTTTGCATGCATGCCCGGTCAAACTATTTTTTTGTTCATTTATATAACTTACAAACTTTGAAAAAGTAATAGCATTTCTGTTCTCCATTTTGTGAATTTTCATTGAAATCCCTTGAATCTTG
Source organism: Aurelia sp. 4 Dawson et al 2005 (assembly GCA_964019985.1). Taxonomy (NCBI): domain Eukaryota; kingdom Metazoa; phylum Cnidaria; class Scyphozoa; order Semaeostomeae; family Ulmaridae; genus Aurelia; species Aurelia sp. 4 Dawson et al 2005. The sequence goes on along the minus strand of OZ026502.1, from coordinate 20,099,387 downwards.
AAATATCAGCATTTCATTACAACATCCAAATAGCAGTGAGACACTCACTGACAATGCTTTGCAACTGCAAGACATTCCAATGTCACATTTTGTCCTGCAATCACTGTTCTGGCTCTTTCTAGTTGCAAAAATTTCACTGTTGGATCAGAGCAATTTCTGGAGCCTGCTGAGAAATAAAATAGATTTTAAAAACTCCATAAAAACCCATCTGAAATGGAACAAGAAACAGTTCAAGTCAGTATTTGTATTTTGCAACAATATGTACAGGGTGTCTCAAAAAAATTGTTCAACGTTTGATAAAATATTTGAGAATAAGGACAATGTGAACAAGCTCATGGAAAGATAACCCTGTTCCTAAGATTACGAAATAATTTTAGAGACTAAAATCATGCAAATCGGTTGAAAATTCACTGAGATACGAGCTCTCAAAGATCAAAAATATGCGATAGCTGAAACCAGAGACCCCCTAGATTACTGGTATTGCCAAAAGCTCAAAGACGGAGGTAAGAGAAGCTTATCCAATGTCATACCTCTCGTTGATATCAGAGCAAACCAAATAGGACTTCTAAAGCAAATTATTTCTTGCGATCATTCTCTAAATTTCCTTACATTGCATAAGTCCAAAAACAGTGGTTCAGAACATAATTGGCGAGAGACTGAATCTGTTTCTTCAAAGCATCTAGATGCTTGACAGCTAGGTTATCGAAAGCCTGTTTGAATGCAACTTGGTTCGCCCTGAAACAATTGAGAAATAACAGAAACGACCGCCTATGGAGCTTTTACCAAAAATGCCATTTTGGGGCCTCTGGTTTCAGCATTCGCACAAATTTGAACTTCAAATGCTTGTAACTCCATGAATTTTTAGCGGATTTGCAAGATTCTTGTGTCAAAAATTAATCTAAAATCTCAGGAAAAGGGTGACTTAACCAAGGGTGCATTCAGCGTATCGTTATTTTGTAGTATTTAATCAAACGTCAAACAATTTTTTTGAGACACCTTGTATGTATGTACAGTACGTATGTAAAAATTTGCCACAAAATTGAATATCTACAATATGGTTGAAATAAAATGAAATTGTTACAACACGATTCGCGCAACAAACTTCAATGAATAAGTTAAAAACACCTCTAATTATAGTAGCATTAAAAGATTGAGTTGACCTGGTCCCCTTCAAGGAGGCTGAAAAAATTACAATCACTATGTAATTTTATTAGTCAAAGCATAATTTAGTAAGGTCAAATCATGGATCTGATATTTTTGAAAAAATTCTTTTTGATCTTATGCTTAGATGAGTTGATATCATTTGTCTGAATTAGAATATAGGCTAATAAAATCCATGTTTTTTGCCCCTTGTAGAACAGGCATTCCTGGCAAGTGTTAACTTAGTGAAATTTAAGGTTTAATTTGAACTTAGACCTTTGTGTCACTTGGCTTTGGTCAATTTGGGATGAAATAAATGAGTCTATATAGTTTGGTGAACTGTACATATGCAATGTCTTAGCTTTGCATTTTGATATTTGAAGAGCGCACTTGTACAATTGTTGTTATTATTCTATATACTGTACAGTATATACATTATGTTCATATGAATGAGTGCATCTGCACAAGCATGGGCTTGGTACAAACTTTTGCCATTAGAAATTTAAAATTAAAAAAAATTAAACAGAGATCTTACTATATACCTATTACTTTGACTGTCACAACTGCAGCCAAGAAACTCCCTGATGGTCCATTCTGTGTAGCATAAAGATGAAAAGTTGTATTGAATGACATTGAAACTGATGGTACCAAGAGGTCTCCCTTCTTTGTGGTGTAGGTCTCACTTTTATTGATAGCAACAAATATGCCATTACTTTGTTGATATTCCCATGAAAAGATTGGAAAAGGTCTTGCTTTGATCTCAGGAGCTTTTATCAGCAGATAGGCACCATTTTTTACAGAATATGTTGAATTGTATGCATTTGTTATTGATAAGTCTGAAAAAGTAAATCAATGATCAGGAAGTAGGAAAGTTGGTTAGATTCCATGTCTCGAAATTATATGTAGAGCCAGACAAAGAATAATGTGAGGATAACAGAAGAACAAAGGGAAATTAAGGGAGAACAATAGACTAATGTCAAAAATTGTTTCTCAAAGGCAGGACTTTATTGTCTAGTGTATAAGAAAGGGTCAAAGGCCCCCTTGGACACTTTTTTGTAGAAAGAATCCAAGACCTGTCTGTAGGTATTCTCTTTGGAGTAAATGCTGTCAAAAAGTCAAATTAAGATCAATTCAGTCTTTACTTGCTCCCTCCTGTACACCAATGATTTGAATATGCTTTTAAAAATCACTCAAAGCCATCACAGTCAGCTTCAACAGTCGCTATACAAATATAGCATTTGAATATCTTTTTCAAATGAAAAAACTTACATTCCATTTCAAGCTTTGCTGGAAGGCTGATAATAGCACCATACTCTGGAAGGAATGCAACACACTGATATTTTCCTTGATGGGTTATGCTGTCCACATGGTTTATCACCAATGTCCTTCTTTTTATTGATATCCCTAGTTGGTTATTTTCTGGGATATATGTCCCATTGTGCTTCCAGAAATACAGCGGTTCTTTGGTTGGGTTTGCAGAATTTGCATGACAGGAGAACTCTGCTCTGCTACCTTCAGCAGCAAGAACATTCTTTGGTTGGGTGATGAAGTTAATATTTGCTGAAAGAAGTATGAATTATTACATCACAAGGAAATGTGTCCAACTGTCTGAGTCATGATTAAACTTTTTTACACAAATTTGACCATTCAAAAATATGCAGAAGCTTTGTTAAAATGATTTGCTCTTTCCACAGTTCTGGTTATGGTTGTTAATTTTTTCTCCATGTCAAAAAAATGGTCCTATAGGACAAAGGCATGGGACACTGGACAACAACCACTTTGGCAAGCTGAAATTTCACCAGACTTTGAAGCTGGCATTCTTTGGAATGCTGAAGATATATATTTGCACCTTTGCTATAACATTGCAATTGAAAACTGCAACTTTTCCATAAAAATCTGCTAAAACTGCCAAAATGTCCTCTATAGATTTAAGTTTACAGAAACGGTCAGTTTTTCCCAACTCAAGTAACATTTTTGAGCTGGCAACAAAATTGCTCAACTTTTCATTTAAACTTTGAAATATACTCTTAGTGTTCAAGGAATGTGTAATGCATGTGGATATTTTGCCAATCTTATCCAGACACTGTGATGGTGTCATGAATGTTTTCCTAAAATGGAACACTTCTCAACACTTCCCACTAAAATACCGCAGCAGTGTGTGCGGAAATTCGTCAGAACACAAACAGTTGCGGCATGTACGCCCCGGATAAATACACCTCCGCATTAATTTTCTATCACTGGAAAGAGAAACCCGCCAAAATTTATCACCGAAGAGACAAGGACCAGTCAATCTGGGGTGGAAATCGAATAGTTTTCAAGCTTGCACGGAACGGAATGAAAGGAACGTCTATTGTTCATCTATTCTTTACAAACTTGAAGGCAACAATTCAATTATTAATCCCCCAGCTTTGCGATCATTTGTTCTTTGAAACGCCGGCTAAAATCAACAAATAGGAACTGTTTAGACTTCGCAGTTGTGTGCCAACTCCTTTCTGCCTCCCTCTTTGACCTTGATCAACGGAGACATTGATTCATAATTCATATCATACAAATCAAAACATACCTGCAGAAGTGAAGTGAAATATTATTGAAACTGCAACTGCTAGACTGGTTAGGCCTGCCATCCTTCTCCTTGATGTTCGTCTGCAGCGGTCTGGAGTGGAGAACTTTTATTTATTTAGGCCTTCGTTTAGAGTAATCACGGCATTAATCGATCTTAGCATCACATAATTGTACGGCAATCCATTTCTTGTGCTTGAAATCTTCTTGAGTTATTTCTTGTTGTTTGCTCCGGCACTTTTGACTGTCTTTGATCCTCTCTGATCTTTATTCTAGGGGAAGCATCTCGATCAACCCCGTACCTTTTTCTTCCTTTCTGTTTGGTTTGTTCCCTGTTTCCCTGTGTTTATTGTTCTTTGTCCTTTGTAAATTTCTCTGCATGATTTGGTTGTCTCGTTTTCAAACTTCCCACAAAGTGGAAATTTGGAACCAGAACTACGGAAAATGGGGGAAATGGGAGCTTGTGTTCGTCAAAGAGTCGCAGTATGTACGTTTATCGATTCCATTCCATGCCGTGTACTGGGAGGGAGCCTTCACGTGCAACAACCGATTTTCTTTCATTCTTTCTGTCAATTTTGTATGAGTCTGTAAATTAACTCTCTCCCACCTGTTTTCATACAAGTTTTTTTTATATAAGAAACTGGTTTATAAGGAACTGGTACTAAGATAGCTACCCTGAGTACCAGACTCAAGGGTATACGATAGCAAAAATTTTAAGAAACTCCAGTACTATACATGTCTGAGAAGTACTAAGAAACTTATCAAAGTTAAAAGCATGGATATTATAGCAAATAGATCGCTGAACCTTTATTCTTGAGCAATATTATCTAACCATTTGTGTTTTCAACATAACAGAACACCGTTTATTCCTTAATCGTGTTTTAAATGTCAAGAAGCGTATCTGGCGCAGTGTTAGCGACCACATTGATAATTCTGCATTCAAAGAATAAGAAACCAATTAAGAAACTTTTAGTACTAAAATGGACAAAATTTCATGTGAAAATAAAAAAACTTTTAGTACTATTGCCTGATCCAAGTTTTTTATAAGAAACGAGTACTTTCTTTGAACTAGCGGGATATGTTGATCAATATGGTACGCGTCAAGTTGAGAATTATGATATTTTCTTAACTCGAAAAAGTACTTTGCAATATGGCCTTAGGTCAGTGCGATACTGTGGTGCAAAGACCTGGAATAAGATCCCCATAGATATAAAAGCTTGAAGCTTTTCTCTTTGAAAAGTATGAACAAAGAAGTTTTGTCCATATCTCAATCAAGTTTTATTGACATTAATCAAATTAATATGAATCTGATGAGCAATCAAATAGTTATAAATTGTTTATGAAAAGGGGGATGTTCTCCCCTCGATTAGTTTTTAAGCTCCTCCTCAAGAAATTTCCTGCATGCAATGTTCTTTATTTTCCATCCTTAGATTATTAATTTTTATCATTAGTTGTACTTTAGTTAAGCCATATTTAGTTTTTCGTTTCTTTTGCTGAATATTTATATTGTATTTAGTGGAATTTTAAATTAAATGATGAACTGAACTGAACTGAACCGAACTAAATTTTGCTATCTGTTTCATGGTCTATCTTCATGTTCACTTCCTTTTCCCTCCTAAAAATTTCAAACCAATGCTTTTTAAAGCCTTTCCAATGCATCACTGAAGTACCCTCCGAGTAATATGAGCTGGAAACAACCTATGAGCTGTAAGTGGTTCATAGTAATGAGTATTATCCGACGCAGCGAACTTGCGCTGCGGAGGAATGTTGGCTTGCATCCGCATGACGAGTGAGCAGAGAAGTGCCGATGACTTGGCGAAGTGCAAAAAGGGGGAAAAGATCTGAAAGAGATGTCGTGCAAAGAAGAGTATTTCAAAGAAGAAGAAGGAGAGTTGGTATTTGATTTACGATCATTAGATCTTGCGGAACTAACGCTTGAACAAGTGAAATTAGCATGTTCGCCCAAAAGTGTGCTTAGGCCATCTCTGTCCAGCTCTTTTTCTACAGTAACTCATCTGCTGCTCGACCATAATGACATTTTAGAACTTCCAACGGAAATCGGTGACATCTATTGTTTGAAGAAACTGTCATTGATAGGGAATCAATTGTCATCCCTCCCAGGTAGTATTGGAAAACTGGAGCAACTAAAAATTTTGAACGTCAGTGAGAATGAGATAATAGATCTTCCTGCCTCCATGAAAAATCTCACAAAATTAGAAACATTCTCTGCAGTTGCAAATGACTTGAACTGTTTCCTTGAGAATGGTCTTTGTGGTGAGCTACAAAGTCTAAAACAACTCTATTTAGATGAAAATTTATTGATGAAACTCCCTGACGATTTTGGTAAGCTAGTGAAACTTGAGGTATTTGAATGCAGTGAGAATAACATCCAAGAACTACCAAATGGCTTTGGTGATTTGCAAAACCTCAGGATATTGAATCTTGACTCAAATAGAATCTCAGTTCTTCCGGAAGATTTCTGCAAGCTTCCAAATTTGAGTGTCTTGCTCTTGTCAAATAACAACATTGAAAATTTACCGAGCGCAATGTCTTCTGCAAAAGTTTTAGAAAAACTCATACTCAGCAAGAATGACTTGTCCTCACTACCAGAATGGATTGATGATTTGGAAAACATCCAAGAGTTGGCGGTGGAAGATAATGAATTACTGGATCAAGTTTTTACGGAGAAATTCTGTGAGTCAGCTAGTAAGATAAAAACATTACTTGCTGGGAGAAACTACATGTCAAAGTTGCCTGAAAACATTGGTTCACTGAAAAATCTAACATTGCTTCATGTAGGCAGTACCATGTATGAACTAGAGAGAAGTAATTTTCAGAGTGGAAATTGGTTGTCCATCCTTCCAGATAGTTTTGCAAAGCTTGTAAATTTGAAAAAGTTGCATCTTGATGAAAATCAGATAAGATCACTGCCAAAAGAGATTGGAAATTTAACAAAGCTAGAATGGCTTGATTTGGGACAGAACCAACTTGAAACTCTACCAGAATCATTTTGCAATCTGACATCACTGACATATCTGCAGCTATCCAAAAACAGACTGAAATCATTGCCAGATGATTTGGGAAATTTAGACAAGCTCGTAGAGCTCAGATTAGACTCAAATGTAATCACAAAGATCCCAGAATCTATTAGTAAGCTAGTGGTGCTCCATTCTCTGGATCTGTTCAACAACTGCCTGCCTGAGTTCCCAAAGGAAATCATGCAAATGACCCATCTGAAGAGACTTGATGTAGAAAAAAACCATTTCAAAACTGACAATATACCAAAGATAATCAAGGAGAATGCTTACCCGGAGCGAGATAAGTCACTGCAAGACAACTGGAGAGGAAAGACCAGGGAAGATAAAGTGAAATGTGATATCATTGAGATGCCTGCAATTGAATCAGATAATGATGCAAACCAAAAAGAAGAGGAAAATGAAGATATTTGTTTCAATGAAAATGCGCTGATTAGTGCCATGAGAGCAGGAATGTCACTTTGGAAACATCATGAAGGTTTGTTTTTGACAAGTTACCTTGCATGTCGTACCTAGCTTGAATCCAGGATGAATTTTGTAGAATTAGACTGAAACCTTTTGTTATGCTGATTTATATAAGTTCTTCATGCTGCAGACAATTGGCAAAATTCTATGAAAATCACAAAAAGTCCTCAGAGAAAAAAAAAGTTGAGTTACACAAGAACTGTACTGAATTACTGTGTGAGGCAATCAGAAAAATGTCTCTTGAACATCTCTTGTTGGAGCTTGTGAAATTATGCGTCAAATTTTGATGGAATTGTTTTTTAAAACATGGTGAGGCCAAAATTTAAGAACTCTTTTGTAATTGTAATTATATACTTATAAAGTTGTCTCCCATGATAGCAGAGAAATTCTTACATTATTACTCTCCCAGTTTCGATCCAAAGACCTTGTATTTACTTGAACAGTTGCCAAAGTTCATTAAACATAAATATTCCAGCAAAATTGTGAAATTTTTCCTTATTCTTGTCTAATGAAATCTGATCTTATAGTTTCTATCACGACAGCTATCTCCTTCTAGGTCCACATGAGCGAGAAGTGCAGTCGCAACATTTAGACGATAATGCCTCTAACGCAAAACTTCCACTGCCAATGAATCTACCACAAGTAAGCCTTGATGTAACGTCTATAAAGTTAGACGAGGATTGGGATATTGAAATAAAAGAGGACGAGAAATATCAAGAAACGATTAACACGCACACCAAACGAAAAGATGCAAACTCTGCCCTGATTGACGCATTTCAAAACAGCATCAACCGATATCCTCCTTGTGTGCACGCCTTTTCACAAACTGCATGTTACGAATCGTTGGTGTACAAGAAGTCCAACAAAGCAGAAAGTAAGGGGACGGTTTTTGGATCGCAAGAAGCTGGACAATTTGATGATGTAGAGGAGTAGCAGATAAGGGAAAAATAGCAGAGGCATCAATTCGTGACAAAAAAGTGCGTGATTACTGATCTGTTGTTTGATTTAATGGCTTGAAAGGGACTTCAGGTATTTCGTTATAAGTGTTCAGTGGCAATTTTGATACCTTGGCTATTTTCAGAATTACAGGGTTTACCTCTGTATGTCTCAACTCAAACAGTTTTCTGATCGTGACGTCATCAAACTGCTCAATCGTGAACCATAAAAGGTACGGATTTCTGCTTACCGCCATGCTATGGACCTTCATAAACTCTTATTTTACTTTAATATTTCATTGAATTTAGGATTGCAACGATGTAAAATTTTGCAAATTTTTCGCGAGTGATGATCAGGATATCAAAGATTGCCAACTGAATACTCATAAGAATTTATCTGATGTTCCTTTCAAGCCATAAGATCAAGCGAACGGGGCATCAATAAATCGTGCAATGTTTTATAAAACGCTAATGCCGATTTGGAAAGATCTACTTTCAAGATTTTTGGCTTTTCGTTACAACCAAGCATCACAGATGATGTGGAGATGCTGATTCATTTTTTGAATCAAAGAAAATTGTTTTCCGCCCTTATTATTATAAGATGTTGCATTTCAAATTTTTTTGTTGCTTTTTTATCAGAGAATGATCGTGCAGCAAGCACAACGTGCTTGCATTGCGGGTTTTTTCGTCAACGATTGTGTGTTAATTGCGGCCGAAGGTCGCTTACTAATCTGTGTGTAGCTGAGTGAATTTGAGATTTGAGCGCATACCTTGCTAATTAGGCAATTGTTAAAACAATGGCAGTCACATGCCACGACTTTATTTGATTGGTGGAAAGGAAGAATGAATAGGTTATCATTGGCCGGCCTAACAATTGGTAGGGTTTTCATTGGCTGACTCGAAGAAAAGAATAACCAACAATAGGGTGACACAGCAACTGCGACTGATGAAGAAAATATTGCAGTGACTTTGCAGTGAAGTTTGAAAGGGGCGGGGGTTCGAGATTTCATTTCAAGTTACGAACAAATACTTGGAAATTGCCGATGTGGAAGGTGGAAGCTTTTATGGGACCTGGTAAACAACAAGAAAGATCCAAAAGTTCCAGAGATGCAAAACTGTGCTCGACATCAGTGGAAAACACAAGAAGCCAAAACAAACTCACTTTCAAGCTTCAGTTCCTCGGAATCAAAGCTAAATTCCACATTGGTTCAATATAAGAAGCAAACTCTCCACCAAAACAGTTTGTTACGTCACACCAACTGTAACATTCTTTCTGTAGAACGTAACAAGCTCGAGAAGTCCACCTTCGAATTTCCAAGCATTGCAAAGTCACAAACACTCGGCAAACTTGCTTGGAGATGCGTCCTAAAATTAACTTCCTCTTATAGATTCCTTCCTTTCAACGCAAGTCAATGAAAACAAATTTGAATAACAGTGTAATTCATTTCCATGGTTGCACGGTCAAAGTACTCAAGGCAAATTGTTTGTCTCTTTCAAATGTTCGTTCCATCATTCAAATCCTCCGCAGAGGCAATCCAGTTGAAGGAGCCCCTTGTAGCGAAACAGCACTTGACTTGTCCCAAGTTTATTTCGTCATCGGTAATAAGTCTACCTGAAAGACTTACAGCAAGTCTACACTTCTGGGGACAATCTTTCCTGATTCGAAATCATTTTATATCCAACAATACTATGATTCTGCAACCCGGCCGCATGTTGTAATTTACAAGTTACTAGTTTGAGACGTAAGCCTATCATTTTCAAAGTTAGAATGTCAAGCAAGAACAGATTCTTTGAAATTAGGTCATAAAAATTCTCCATGCTTGTTGTGTAGATAAGGCTCTTTGAGATTGCTGACACAGAAATTTAGCGACAAATCGCTGTATTAAAGCATAAGAAATTTGTTTGGTATTTCTTGTGCTTGTGTATGAAAAAGTGTTTTAGAGGTGTAGGTGGTTCTAAGGGAAAAAAACAAAACTCTTGCCGTTTTATCAAGCAATAGCTTCTTGTGAAGATATAGCTACATGGCTTTTGCTTGCAAAGTGTTGCTTCAGATGAAAGTTGTAGCACGCACGCTAAGGCCAGCAGGTTTTGCACGCCAAGGAAGACTGCACGCAAATCAACATAACACAAACAGAAGGACAAGTGCCAACTCGCCCTTGTCATGAGATATTGTAGCTTATCCTTTTATTTCAAATCTTCTTGAAGATCAGCTATTTGTAGAACGCAGGAAGGAAATACAAGGAGGTGAATTTTAGTTAAGCGTTTAGGAAGAAGTGCAGTATATTCCCAAGTGAGTGTTGTTTATGATGGAAGATTTCGTGAATATTGTTCTATTCTGGAATTAACTTGCTACTCATTTATGTTTTGCAACATGTTCCAAATACCGTTTCGGAAGTGTACCTTTGCTGAGATATATCCAGAAACTACAAGCCATTGTCACATGCCCATTCTGTTGGTTTCCGTTGCATTTCTACTTTTCTTTTCAATTATTCGTGAAGCTTTTTCTAGATGCTTTGAATTGCTGAAACTGAAATAGAAGTGGTTGGTGTCCAATAGACAACTAAGATATTTACTTGCCAGCCAGCTAGCAACGTGTTGAATTTGAGCATCAAATGTAGAAAAAAGGCCTGTTTTCCCAATTCACTGGTAATGAAGTTGCTAAACAAAAACATCGACTTAACATCAAGACCTTGTAATGCTGGTGGTTGACCAAACTTTCTATTTTAAATTTTGAACTTGGGAAACCCAAGCAAAGGTCTCAACCCACAAGGGCATTGAAAGGATAAGTCGCCCCTTTCGCCCCCTCCTCTAATCACTTCTCTCCAAAATCAGCCTTAATCCGGCCAAATTTATCGAAAAAGTGTCGAAGGTGCTTAAACTTGGGTGCATTTCATGTGGAAGGATGCTTTTTTAAGTGTAAAAGAAGACAAAGGGGGGTGTGACCCCAAATGTTCTAATAGTGCATGGAACCCTGGTCCCCATTCTCATTTGTCGTGCCCAGTTCCTGGAAGCTGGTGCCCCACGATAGAGGGAAGGGGCAAATAGGCACAAATGGATAAATTACCAACGCCCCCTGGTTACGTTGTTGACGGGTCCTTTGTGGTCCTTTGAAGAAACGTCATTGAATAATCTGCGGCTGCGCAGAAGTGCGAACGTGGCTAGAATTTCTTCAGAAAGTAAAATGGCCTGCAAAGTCATCGCAGTAAACTTCCACTTTTGAATTGGTTGAAAATACGGTATTAATCATTTAAAAGTTTACACTTAAGAATAATAGTAACAATCAATTATATATTTATCGCAAGAATGGGCAACTTCATGGTTACAGCGCTTCGAAAATTATTTGGAAATCAAGAAGTTCGCATTCTCATGGTGGGCCTAGACAATGCTGGGAAGACAACAATTCTTTACCAGTTACGCCTTCACGAGGTCATTTCAACAGTGCCTACAATTGGTTTTAATGTAGAAACCGTCAACTACAAGAATATCTCATTCACCGTCTGGGACATTGGTGGGCAGGACAAGATTAGAAATCTATGGAGAGTTTATCTCAAAGGATCACAGGGCCTAATTTTTGTGATTGATAGCAGCGACAAACAACGACTAGAAGAAGCAAAAGGCGAGTTGCATCGGCTGCTCGAAGAAGAAGATTTGCAAGGCGCTCATGTTCTGGTTTTTGCAAACAAACAAGATGTAGTTGGAGCAGCAAGTGTAGCCGATGTTAGAGACAAGCTTGGTTTGAACAATATCCGAACTCATAATTGGTTCATCCAACCTACATGTGCATTGAAAGGTGAAGGCCTGCATGATGGCTTGGACTGGCTAGCTAATCAAATTCAAGGCCCTAAGAAATGAACGTAGTAATAGTTTAATTGCATAGTATATGGAAGCTTTATTGAAAGCAAGTAGGAAGCATTTTAACTTCCTTTGATAGAACTGAACACAAATTTACCATCTGTATAACATTTGGAGGGCTCACAACTTGTACCAACTGTTTGGTTCCATGAGATCTGCAAGATGTCTCCTCCCCTCATTCCACTCTTTCAAGGGAAGTTTGAGCAAATGGACACTGCACAGCTTGCAAATAAAATTTGGTAAATTTACAATGCGAAAAGTGTGAGCTTACAAAATTCCGAAATGCACTGTGTCTAGCCAACTTTTATTTTTCTAAGTCAAGCCCTGCCAAAGCCATGATTTCAAAATGATATGTTTCAGATCATTCAAAGAAAGAATGTTGAAATCAACATCCTGTCAACATGAAATCATAATTCCCAAAAATCAAATGTATATCTAAGGATTATACATGTTGAAAGTGCCAAGGCAAAGATATTTATCTCAATTCAATTTAGTGTACACCATCTGAGTTTGTGCATTATGTTGCTAAGGCAAGGAGCATCACAATCTCTGAAAATTTGGGTGGATACACCAGGAATTCAATTGCTAGAAGTTGTTATGATCAAGAACTGATCTTAGGAAAGTGGGATGGATATGTCCGAAAAGCACATCATCAAATATAGCACTTCCTGAGAACTATGCTAGCTCACAGTTTCTATTCACATCTAGTAATGTTACTTACTTTTCATCCAAAAATTCACTTAGCAAGTTGATCTGAAAATTTTCTCATATTCTGTCAATAGCTTTGTTTATTCAAGATAAGATGGTCAGCAATAGTTCTACACCTCAGATAGTCTTTATATTGGTGAAAATTGTTAATTTATCACAAAGACTTGAAGTTTGATATAACTCTGCCTAAAGTTGATTGTTATTCAAAGATCTTGTGTCATTAATGATCATAATCTTAGAGATTTAATTCATAATGCTGCTATTTTGATATTTGAAATGAAGGTTAAATTATGAATTATCATAGGCCAAACACGCAACCCAGTGTCTCAGCAATTTACCCTTCTACTGTTTCGGTCACTGCTAGAGAATTCTTTAACCTTTTTACAATGAATTTACAGCACAGCTTCTTTCATCACTTGATATCCATGAATTATGAAGAATCCTAAAGAAGTTTGAATATGAGAATTTTTAGAAACAAAATACACTGTCCTGAAAACAGAACTGTGCACAGTGCAGTACTTTAGAGTTTAGCTTTCCAAAACTGGAAGGATCACATCAGTTGACCATTCTGGGAACACAGTCCATGCACATTTGTACCCTTACTTTTGGCTCTGGTACTCAGGGGAGCACATTTGATCTTAATACGCACACCTTACGGAAGAAACTTTGTTGCAACTACAATAGTTGCCTTTCCAAAAAATTGTGGTTAAGCCTGGTTTTCATTAAATCATAATTCATCGCCGATCATTGTCTTAGAGCATCGCCGATAATCGCCGATGCTGCAAGACAATGATCGGCGATGAATTACGATTTAATGAAAGCCAGGCTTTAGCCAGTTGTTGAAGACTATAGAATGGTGTATTCTCAAGGGTTCACAGGTATTTCGTGTATTCTCAAGAAATCTATAGGAGTTGGTTAAAAATTACGAAAGAACTGTACTGTACTGAATAGGACAATTCTAGAGATTGTTTCAAGCAACAGAATTTTGCATGTTCGAAGATATCCAATTATGGTTCTGAGAGCAAAGAAACAATAGCGAAGCAAAATTCGTCATTCCCCGGACCACTACGCTTGAAGGAGGGTCTATCAATTGTCCGACTTGAGTAAATATGCAAATACAGCACATTTCTGCGCATCAAATTAATTCATCACGATTTCAAACCCTTATCTATTACTATTAGCCCTTCGACATCAACTGAAATTTGACGGTACTCTTTATATCAGCTCTTTACACGTTTTTTCTTTTACAAGAAACTTGGATAAGACCCTAGTACCAAAAGTTTCTTAATTTCACGTGAAAATTTCAGGCTTTCAGTACTAAAAGTTTCTTAATTTGTTTCTTATGGATGCATGTAGTTTTCTGCCGCTACCCGCTGCCAAGTATTTGTTACTTGACAAATGGCACAATTTTGCAAGAAAGGAGAGTCTTGTTGGGCTCAGAACATAAAGTTATAATGGATATCACTCAAACGTAAAGGCTCACTACAGTTTTCCCATGATTTTCTTGGATTTGGCTTTTGACTGTTTCTTAACACTTCTTTAAAACAGAACTAGGGTTTCTTAAATTTTTTGCTGCATAGTGTTTTAGTTTCTTATTAACAGTTCCTTATAAAAGAAAATCGTGTACCTGAAAAAATTTCCATAGCTATATTTCTGTTTGCAAAATACTTCGCTCCTGCACTGGAAGAAAGAGGGCATTTTTCACTTTATTTATAAATCCAGCATCATTGATGAGGGGGCGTTGAAAACTTCATTTTATCAGATCTCCAATCTTAATGTCACCTTTTTGACCGAGATAACTTTTGCTGCGTCGACACATTTTTCCTTTGACAATAATGAAGCATTTATTTCTCATGACATTTTTTATGTTTACAGTTTTCGAAGAATGCTACTGCAAAATTTGTTTTCCTTTCTGAAACAGTCATTCCTTACCTCACAGCCCACCCAGTTATGAAAGTTTTCATCAAATGATAACACTTCCTCAGAAATGATGGACATGATCAATGCAATTTTTGCATAGTCATCGGCAGTTCTTTTGAACAAAGTCTCCTCCCATCTGAAATCCTTTTCCTTCGTTTTGTCAACTTCGCAGCCAACCTTCTGTAATTTCATAGTCACTTTTCTTTAGTGTGAAGTCACTATCTTTCATTTAGGGATTACAAGATAATAGAATAAAGATATATTGCAAACCTAGCATTATAGATCTATTGACAAAAGTTGTAATTACATGACGAAAATATGTAGAAGCTGAGACAACGTTTCGAATATGGAGCTAATTTAGAACGTCATTTCCTAGCAACAATATCGTTTCCAGGAAGGCAAACTCGTTTCCTATTAGTATCTATTATTTTATAAAAAATAAAGTAAACAACGAAAAAGTATATAAAATTGAAATAAGCTGAGATGTTTTATCAGATTATCAGATAATCATTTTGAAAGAAGTTTGCTGGAAACATCTGCAGAAAGAAGATGGTGAGTGAGACATTTTTGAAGTTTGAGACTATTTGTTAATATCTATATCTAATCTGTTAAATAGACGAAGTCGTCTTAGGTTGGTTTTACCCATACCCATTTCAAGTCAAATAACCATACACTTGGATAGTATTATACTATTTTTTATATTCATGGCACAAATTTGCATGCAACGACATATCTTAAAGAATTCCAAAGATATTTTATCAAACAAGCCAAAGCTGATTTTGTCTTTTCTATTGTAGATGAAACTGGCACCAATGAAACTCATATTTCTGTTCTGAAGTTATTGTCCCTATATGAACGCCAAAATTTTTGCAGGAAATATTTTTTTACTAAGTAAGAATGAAAAAATTGAGCTGTTATCAATTAGGGACATATGAAATATTCGAGATAAGCAGAGCTTTGGTTGTTGAAAGTCTTGGCATAAAATTCATACATGAAAAAATACTAGGTTTGTTCATAAACTTTCGTCATGATTTATTGTTGATCATTGAAATTTTCATTTTTTAGATGACTTTTCAAAGAAAAACTATTTTGCTTGCTTGTATGTTGATGTATTTGCTCGTAACGTTAGCGGAAACGAAGTCACTCGGAGAAAACCATAGCTCCAAAGGAAATCTTGGTGATAAGATTTTGAAGGTATGCACAGTAAATTTTTGTTTCAGATAAAGTACGATTTCTGTTGCATTGCTTTTTAAAAATTAATGGCAAGCAGTACATTTCTACTGGCCATTTTTAAACTGGATCTTACTGTCGATGACGTCATTAAACTGGGAATCGTTATCGGATGAAAGCTTGCTGGTTAGAGTCGCAACGCAATCAATTTTTCCGATGGAAAAATTTCTTCAATGGTCATCTGCCCCCACGTCTTCTTTTCAGCAAACAAATGATATCCATCAATGAATACCTCCCCCTCTTCTTGATAAGAAAGTATGGTATGGACTTCTCATACTACATTATCTTCTGGTTTTCCCCTTCGGTTACTGATTTTTACTGTGTATCAGACGCAGCTATCCAGAACAGGAATTTTCTATTCAATGCAGTTTTCAGTTCTTGTGCCACTTTACTAGCCTGCGTGCAGCCCCTTCTGTTTCCTTTGAGTTGAAATTTCCCGTTGCATTGAATTCATTTTCTGACGCCATAGGGGCTGCACGAAGGCTACACTTAACTGACTGTTTCAAGTTTACTTTTGTTTACAGTAGAAAACTGCAGCTATAAAATAAAAGCTAATTCAAGCCTACTACTTAGGCAGGACGTACATTATATTTTGTATTTGGCTCGGGCCAGCTTTCAACTATGTCTATTCCCTTTGAGTATAGACTCTAATAGTGAAATAATTTTGTTATGGAAAATAGACTTCAGCAGCAACATTAATGATCTTTGTATTATTTTTCACAGAGGCTGAGACGTGGTGGGTGCTACTATGGATCGCCATGCGCATCACAAAGTGACTGCAGTCCATGTGGCATGACTTGCTCTCCTTCAAACAAGTGTATTTCTCAGTCAGGAGGAGGACCAACAGGCAAGTAAGGCTCGGTACACGCTGCAAACTGTTGATTCTGAGCTTTCTGGGCAATCACTGGCTAGACTGGACCACCAGATGATCTTGCTTGATGAGTGCAATCAGATGCCATCATTGGTAATCGCATATAATCACTGGTAATCATATGCAATCAGGTGCAATCAGATGCGGTCGCAAGAAGCCAAAAGTAGTTACAGACTTCATTGAAGATTCCGATATTTGTAGAAAAGCACTTTACGTAAGTCTAGAAACATGAACTTCACACAGAAGATGAACAGCGTGTATTTTTGTTTGGAAAATGTACAAATGTTGGAGGTCATTTCACTGAACTTTTTATAGAGAGGGTTATACAGCTGTGTAAATTTTATATTCACTAGAAGATATTGAAATATGGATATTGCTTTGTTTCTTCTGTAGAAATATTTCGCAGCCAATTTTAGCGCGTAGGGCTTGGTTGGAGCCTTATTGCATTTTGGTTAAAAATTAGAACTGGACGTTTGAGCATTCGGGAACACTTTGATGTTTATGTTTGTCAAATTCATAATCTTTCAAACCTTCCTCAAGGATACGAAGAAAGAATATCAGCAAGAATCAATCTCACCTGGAGCGCATTCTTTTATCCTAGAAACACTTTCCTCAAAGCTAGCTATGAAAATACCCCTGGGTGCCGGAACCTTTCAACAAGTGGGGACTAGAAAAGGAGAAAGAAGCATTCATCCTCTGATTTTCCGATTTTCCCCGATTTTCTGAGTTTTCCCTCATTCTAACTTTATGTTTCACTCTTATTGAGAATAGCTTCCAGGACTGTGGAAAATATCTTTTTACCGCTTTTAGAACAATTTGCTTTGGTTGCCTCTCTTCTAAACACAGAGATTCTGACAATACCACAGGTACTCGATAGCTTAAAAAGCCAAATTCATCGTTTTTCTCATTTCTGTGTGAATGTCACAGGTAAGCTATCAATTGATCCATTGATGCTCTTAACGCCAAGCTGAACTCGTGCAATAAGTCTCACTTTCTTTCATCAGTCGATTGAGCCATAAAACGCGGAAGGTAAATGGCGCTGCGGGGGAAAGGAGTAGGAATCGCGGAGTATCCTCTCTCCTTCTCCTCTGCCATTTCATTCTCAATTCCCCCGAAGCGCCTTTTATCTCAATCGACTGATGAAAGAAAGTGAGTTGGAAAAGTCCAGCTCCAAACTTGGTCAAAGAAAAAACTCAAACCCAGTACAACGTTTATCCGTAATCAATAAGCGATTACGGAAAAGATAGGGTCAGGGAACATTTGACCAAGATTCTTTGCTTTTAATGATCTTACTTCAAGAGAGCTCCCCCCCCCCTTTTTATACCATTATACAGTGCAATGCATCTTTGCCATTGATGCCCCCTGATGCCAACCTGTCCGTAATCGTCGATTGCTCTACTCATGCAAATGATACCCAAAGCCATGTTTTGTGGCCAAATTCGTCATTAGGCAATATGTATCCGATAGGGATTTTCTTGTCAGGTATCACTGTGGTTTATCAATGACACCCTGAACCTGCAGGCAGAATTTTAATGTCCTAAATTTTGAGAACTTGATGAACTGAGCACTTTGCTGACACAAGCGAGTTTTCTGTGAGAAAAGGCTGGAGTTTATTTCAGGTAAACGAGAGTTAGATATAGCTCCGCTTACCGGAATTATAAATTGATTTAGATCAGAAGTGAAAAGGAAATATTCATAGATTGATAAAAATTTTAATAGGGAAGAAGTTTCTGGAAGCCAGAGAAATTGAATAAATAAGAGGAATGTTCAAATACGAAAACAGGAAAATGCAAAGCTCTGAGTTCATAGAAATATCTTCATTTCAAGCCTAGAAATGCATGTTATGAAGTGATTACAACATTCGTTGAAGTGATTACAAGGTGCTAAAAATTCCGAATGCTAATTTTGCTTTTCGCTTGGTATGTCTAACGTTGTTTTCGAAGTTAGATTTCAGGATAATTGCCTGGTTACTATCACGTATCTAGGGAAGCAATAATCATTTGTGTGAAAGAATTGGATACATTGAACTTTCGTTCATTAACAGTAACGCCGAATAGATAGATACAGTAGAGAATTATCGGTGGAGACACTTTTGGGAACAAACTTTCACCAATAGATTGGTTTCAAAAGGAAGAAAATGGTAAGTTGTTGGATATTCTTTACTCTTTATTACTTGTATTCTCCGCGACCTTTCACGATGCAAACAGCGCAAAACTACCACTTTGACCTTTGATTCATGAAACATGATCACTAACCTTTCAACTTTGAACCCAGACACAACTTTGCAGAAGAGTTTGTGCTGTTTCTTGTCACGACTTTTAATACGATTTACTTATAATCTTAATTCTTTTTTCTAGGGTGCGATTGAGAAGATATGCATTCTGCTAATTTGTCTAATCGTGATTTCACAAATAGAAACAGCAGAGTTAAGATCTCAAGTATCAGATCCTGTCGGTGTTGAAGGTCATAAATCATTCAAAGTAAGTCTTTTAGCTTTTCCTTACCCCTCTACATTTCATGTTCTTTCATCCTATTTGCAGTTTTGTCTATTTTGGTTTAGCTACTGCATGTTCTTCTGCAAAGTTTGAAGCATTGTCTGCAAATTACGACTCAGTAAGTCGGGAATTAGGCAAATGTGAGCTTAACAATTTGTTTTATCTAACACAACGCCTTTGGCAAGCTGGAAGGTGCTGCCACTTCAACATAGTCAACTTAACGATGATTTTACAGTCGATCAAAAATTTATTTACAGTATTGCTTGAAACAATATTCCCATTAATGTCAGAGAGCTCCTTGCACTTAGAAGATTCAAATATCAATTAAGAGGTTATTTCAGGAGCTGAAAGAAAACGAAAACACGACCGCTGAAAGAGCAGATGCTGCGTAGATAGGAAACCGTACATATTTTAGGTTAACTGTATATAATGTATATAATGTATTGATATGATAAGGTCATTTTATTTTCTTGTTAAGCTGAAAGGACTTTGTGTTTTAATGATTTGAAATGTAATGAAAATTGAAATGAATGTTTGATGTACAGCGATGCCCCTGATTTGCACTTGGAAGTGGCATCCTTTTCAATTCTTGTTTGCTTGTGATATGATTAATGTCGCATTTATAACGGGTGAGTCAAAGTTCGTTAATGCGTTTGGCAGGCTATGGAATAACAGGCAAGTGGCCGATATTCGAAATCAAAATGATGATCTGTCAGTCAAAGGCTAACTTAGATGTGAAAATTTTGTTTGGTAGAATCCCTTGTCATTTAAACCCAGTAATAAGGGAAATGCTAGTAAGGGGTTTCCATGGGCACGAAAGCTCCAATTTCGATTCTAGTTTACTTACTAAATTAAAAAAAAATCGTCACTTATTTTAAATTTCAATGACATTAAATCATTGACTAGAATCGAAAACGAAACTTTCTTTCCTTAAAAAACACTTACCAGCATTTGTCTAATTTTTTGGTGCAAACGATGAGTGATTGTAGCTACCACGCAAAATTTTCATACGTAGGCTAGGCAAGTTAGACTTTGACCAATTGATTATCATTTCTGTTTTGAATATATCAGTGTCATAATTTCATTCCAAAACCAACCCAACACGATGCATTTTAACTTCTTTGACTCATCCGGTTTTGAAGTTGGATCCCGTGTTCTTGGAGTTTATCTTGAGTTTCAATTATTTTCTTTACAGCGAGTGCGGCGATCCTGTTGCTACTTTTGTGAATGCCAGTCTCAGTCAGACTGTTCTCCCTGTAACTTGAAGTGCAAGAGGGTCATAATCCTAAAGCGATGTCTCACCGTATCTGGTGACCCCCCATTTGGCTAGGACAATCTTCTAAGCACCAAGTTCAAGGTGCAGAGTTCAACGATCAAATGCTAAAACCAGATCTGTATTCGGTCATGGCTAGTGCAAAGTTCTATGAACATTTCCAATGATGTATTCTACTTTTATGCAATATATTTCCTGTAACTTTTATATAATACGCTTATCGTAACAAAATGATTGTGATCATGAAATAAGAATTTTTTAAAATGTCCAAAGTTTGTATGGCTAGTGGCAGAGAATATTCAATTGAATTTCGACTTGCCTATTTCCACGTTTCCTATAAAGTTGACTGTTATTCAGTCTTTGATTTCTTGCCTAAACAGGTTAAAGAACTTGTCGCTAGATGAGTTCCAAATCATCAAATCTAACGATAGTTTGAGTTACTTTGCAAGAGGCATCTATGAATATCTACGAAATTCAAGTTTTACAAAGTCTGATCAAATTACGTTTTAAGAGTCGGCAGATATTATTGGTCTCGTCGGTCACAGCATTTTTATTTAAGAATGGAGACAGTAAACTCTTTTTGTCTGTCTACGATCTCATCATTAAAAGTCCAGAATTTGATGATAAATCATTGTTTTCGGTTACATTGTTGATAATGATAATGAATCTTTCAAGGGAGTGGCTCTTTTAGTACGTGACCAATCGGCTCATGTTACTGTCAATGTTTTAAGGTAATAAATCCATGATTTATCAATTACTTTTTGATGTTGCTGTATCCAAATTTGTATGTAAATTGTATATTAGCAATTTTTATGATTATTCCACAAAAGTTGGCAGTTTTGTAAATGTGATGAGGTGGCAATAAAAGAAAGTCGTCAGGAGAAAGCCTGGTTATACTTTGAAACAAAAACATGAATGTTTTCATTTTTAACAGTCAAGTAAAGTTGCTTAAATGTGAAGTTCATTCATGGGAGATTTGAGAATTTCTCTAACTTAAAAACACAATACGGATGAAGGGCTCACTAGGAAATGAAAGGAGGTGAAAATCCTATCCACCCAAGTCTTTCTAAAAAGATGCAGAAAGTTTAGACTGTCATTTCAGAACTTAGTTCCATGCATGTACCCAATATTTAGGGCTTGCTACGCCCCTGAAACTTAAATCTGATCTGTGCCGTAATAGTTAAAAAAGAACCATCTTTTGACCCACCCGGTACAAAATTTGAAAATCTGAAAGAAAATTCATTTCGTTGATTTAACTCCTACACAATAACAATGTTTCGTCCCTGCAATAGAACATGAAACGTATCAATCTTTGCCTAATTTTGAAAACATGCTGATCTTGCAACTAATCAGCTTTGACAAATATCCACGCAAAATGAAATTTTTATGTCTTAATGGGCGGAGAATTTATCATGAAATGACTTCATCATTACTTAACAACTATCATGTTTCCAGGAAGGAGATTGTGATTATTTACTTTTTATAACTTTGTCTTGATGTTTGTTCGACAAGATAAAAAGTAAACAAATAACCGAGATAAGTATTACAAGAAGTTACAGTGTGGTGAAGAGTTCGAAGCTGTTGCAAGATTTTTGACAAAGAGAAACGAAAATGGTGAGACGAGCTTGATCTTACTGTTCACAAAAGCTGGCAAATTTCTTTGCGGCCTTGGTACTTTTCATTATCCTTATATCAAGAGAATTGATGAGCTTTTTGAAAACTATTTACCAAAATAAAGAAAATTATTATGTTCTTTGCGATCTCATGCGATATCAAGCTTTGTTTATTGTAAGTTTAAAGCCTTTTACCTCTCGTTGCTATCTATAGTGTTTGGGTAAAACGACAGAACATTTCCAAATGGTTCCGTCATTCGACCCCATTTTTCAATATACAGTAAAAATCCGTGTACAAAAACCTGCAATTTTGCCAGTTAGCCTGAGTTCTTCAACAATGGTTCTTATACAATTGAAAATTTAACAATGCCAGCCTGCATTTTCTTGAGCTACTAGGTTCTTAAACGCGGGTTTTTACTTTTGTCTTATTCACCTAAAAGGGTGAGCCTGAATAAAGTTTCCAATTTCGAAAATTCATAGCACCATGAGTGCTTCATGGATGGATTTGAATGATTCAAATTCTAGTTAAAAGCCGAACGATCAGAGTATTTTTTGTAATCCTTCTCGCTATTTTACTAGCACTGGGAATATAGGTAAGTTCAACTTTACAAAACTTTCATTGTTGCAAAATGATTGAAAATGGGCCAAAAGCATTGATCAAATCATACAGGATGTTTTAGGCCCTTTTCAGTCATTCTGCAACCATGAAATTTTTATAAATTTGAATTTACCTATTAGTTCTAGTGCTGGTAAGACACGAAGGGAGATTACACACTAAATACTTCGATCTTTCGGCTTTTCACTAGAATTTGAACCATTCAAATCTGTGAAGTAGTCTTGGTGCTATCAGAGTCTGGTGCTATGAATTTTCAAAAGTGGGAACTTTTTTCGCCTTCATTAGGCTCACCCAGTCATGCTTGGTCTCCTATTATCTCACAGTTTTGATATGAGATTGCTAATTTTTTTGATATCTTAAAAGACGTCTTGTTTTCTTGAACTCAAGTGATTCTAACGTTTCTTTTAGGATGCTATCAAAAGAAGATGTATCTTGCTTATTTGTTTGTTTGTTTTTTCACAACTTGAATTAATACAAACAAGGCCATCAGATGTGACTTTTCACAGAGATCCAGTGCTTCTCAAGGTATCCTCCAATTTTGATCTTTTTGCAGATCATTGAATCGCCAAAATGCTCTTACTTTGACACAATGACTCGAAATCAATTTCCGATATCGAAAGCTGTTTGTTTGACAATTATTACCTGAGTTTGTTAAAACTCGAATCATAATTGTCAAACAGCTATACGGAATTTCTTACTTGCCGAGCAGTCAGTCTGTCAATACTGTATTTGTTCATTCTTTTGCAGAGAGTTCGACGTTCATGCAGTTATATGTCACTATGTGCAAGCCAAGCAATTTGCGACCCTTGCAGCCTTCAATGCGTAAATGTTTTTGGTATGAACCATTGTATTGGTGATCAAGGCGGGGAGCCTGGAAACTAGAATGACGATCATCATCATCATCATAATTTTAAGAGACTTTGTTTGCACTGCTTGATACAAAAGTAAAGCACGAAAAACAAAGAAACAAATGACATCATCATGAAGAGAACTTTAAGTGTATAAATGTACATGTAAGTTTTTATAAGAAACTAAGTACCGGGACTGGTAGGCAGTTTCTTAATCTTTTGGGCCATATTGCTACCAAAAGTTTCTTACGTGTTTCTTATTTTTGTAATGCTGGAAGTATGGAGTGCATTTAGGTTTGTTAGAAGGGCTCCCAAATTTCTTAATGGGATTTCAAAACAATTCGCACTCTAAATAATGTCCAGGCAGTTGCTATTATTGTGCAATGTCAAAAGTGTTTTTGTGTGACCCAGGAAAACCAAACCTGCAAATTACAAAAGTTTCATGATTTTTCAAATTCAGGTAGAGTTGTTTCTTGACTTTCGAAAAACAGAGGCTACCGTTTCTTATAAGCTGTTTCTTACTCAGGGTGTGTCAAATATCTGCCCCCAATCTTTTGCCTTCGTCAGTCGAATTATGATTGAATCACCGCCTCGAACCTCGTATCACGCGGGAATCTTATCAGTTCTTCAGTCGAATCGAGAATTCTACCACATTCGCCGTTAGCATAGTGATTGGTACTCTAGAAAGCTCAGAAGTGGGCCCTAAGGGCCTAAATAATGTCAGGTTTTTCAGAGTAGTGTTTTGAGTCTCTGTTGACTGAAGCGCCATCAAGTCAAAGGAGCACAAGGAAACAAGGGACTCCAGATCGTGGCTCACCTGATATTTATTCATAGCAGAATGAACTGCAAAAGCACATCAATCTATAGCTGTTAGTTGCAAAAATGTCATTCATTAATTAGATTGCATTATTTCTCTTTGAAGATATTTGTCAAAATAATGCTTTAGATGTTTGATGTAACTGTAAATATAAGGTTTTAGAATAAGAATGGATGAAGTAAGAGAAAATTGTGCTTTTTTGTATCCTTCCTGTCTTTGTCCTGCTATAAATTCGAGTAACGTTTCAGTTTCGCAAATGCAAAGATAAAGCTACGAAATAGAGATAACACAAGTTTTATATTAAAGCGCCAACTTTCTACGTCAGTACTGCCATCGATGAGCTTTAAGACAATGGCTGGCATGGGAACGAGGTCACAGAATCCTTTGTGAAGCTCCTGCAAAGGAATATTGTGCTGCTTCGCAGCAAAGATCATTCGGTTACCCTATTTGGACCGGGGGGCGTTTTTCACCCCTCCCCCATCAAACATTGTCAAATGTCTCCGCCGCTACTTCAGATATGACCCTACGACTTACTGACTTTTATCTAAATTTAATTAGCTACCAAGAGTTTTAAGATTTCATAGTCTATTGCTGTACCACATAGCCATCAAATGACTTCAGTTGGACACAGGTCAGCAAGATAATCACAAAAAGCTCTCTAATTTCGCAGAACGAACTCAGGTCATAAAGTTATATACACCATTTTATTTTTCTTGAAGAGAACATTTGTTTGATACGAAGTTTGTTTATATTTGCTTACACCAGCAAATTTAGATATTCATGACGTTATTCATCCTTATGACGTCATATTTTGAATAAACTAGTGCATAATATCTCAAAACTTTTCAGAAAGCAGTCATCAGAAATCTAAGAAATTGAACATAATCGTCAATAGAAATCTTAATTGGTCTATTCAATCGCTAATTGCTCTTGATTAGCAGGAGCTACAATTTAAATTAAAAGATTCCCTTTTTAAATATCTTTCCCTAAACTTATCTGCTACTTATGGCTGCAATTATGCCTGTTATCTTATATTGATCTGGACGAATTTTGTATTCTAAGCCAGTAGCAAGATTTTGGCCATTTTCTTATTGTTTTAGTTGCCTAACAACGAACTACGCGACTAATTATGCTTGTCTGTCACAATTGCAAAGTTTATTGTACTTATCTCTTGTGGTATCTGGAAAAGGGGGTCCAGAAACTCCCCCCCCCCTCCCCTAAGTCAGAAATGCGCAAATATCATCCCGGTCCAAAAAGGCTTAAGTCCCCTGAGACTGATTTATTCTTAACTATAAACCACGCTCTGATTATGAGTAATGCGAAAGCTCGTGATATCTGAGACACTTTTAACGGCGAAAGATTTGATTTGAATCGATTTGAATTAAGCTGAAAGTCTGCAATGACAAATTATTCAAATCAAGAATCTTCTTGCATTAGTAGAAATGATAGGCCAGAAGGTAAAACAAAATTGAAAGTTAATTTTTGCACTAAATTATCCATTTCGTTTGCCATCCATCGTCAACACATGAATTTAAAGAGATTCTTTCACCCAGAATGCTTTGCAGGCACGCTGCAATAACATAATGAAATTGAAACTAGAATTTGGCCTAAGTAGAAAATATGGAGTCACACTGCAGCAGTTAAAGTGCTAGAAAGATCATCTAAATTCAAATAATATCATTTCAGTTTCTACAGCATGCCTGCCAGGGACCTTAGGTGACAATAGCTCTATTAAAGAGTCATACCAGGAATAAGATAAGCTGCCTGAATATTGGCAAACGATTATCCTGATTCGGGAGGGTCTTCTGGTATGAAAATGCAAACATTGCTACCACTGAGATTAATGCATCTTAGATTGCAAGGAGCACAGTCATCTTGTTGTTGGCATGGGCAGAATTCACAGCAATCTGCATTTGCTTCCTAAAATCAAGGAAAATAGATCATATTCTGGCAGCAGAAAAATAAGATTGCTTTTGATCAGTTAACCATCGTGAAACATTTTGAAAAATTGCATCTTAGCATTAAAAATTTTCAAGGGATGTATTGATATTGATGCAGAGACAGAGTTGTTTCAAGATGAGCGACAATGTAGCAAGAAAAGAGAACATAGCCTCAAAACATACTTGGGAAAGATCGAGCGCATAAATTCGTTAAATACCTTATTTTTCAAAGGGCGTAGTTAGTCGTAGTTAGTCATTGGAAAGACTTTCCAACTTCCATCATAAACGTCGGTCATGGAGTTTGAGAAAACTTACGGGTCCTTGCGATTTCCTTTTTGCCTCGAACTCCACAATAGTAAAATCTGCATGCAAGCTCCTTACGAAGTGCTGAATATCGTAACATAAGGCGATACTTAAGGTAGAAGAACTCTTAGGTAGTTAATAGCTGAAATTTATCTCAAAATGAGTCAACTTTTTACAAGCTTGAAAATCTTCAACAGAGATGTTTACTAAAGTTTCTTCGGTTCACAAATTAGCCTTTCTACTTTCACCATTTTCGAAGCTTAGGCTCCATAACAGATGTAAGCACTTGGACACTAAAGTTGGTGAGCAAAAACTGAATAAAGCATTGTCATTAAAGTACGAAAAAACTGTAAATATATATACCTCTACATGTAAGAATGCCCATGCTGTAACGAACAGACAAATTGAAGCAAGAGATTTTCTGTTCAGCATATCGGAAATGTGGTTTGTCAGCTCTTGCTTGATTGAAGCAGCCTTCTTGTATTATCACTTTTGAAACGTCACTTTTGAACTGTCACTCTAACCAGTCTCCTTTGAACTGTCGTTCTTATACTATCATTCACAGTTGTCTCTGATCACCTAAATAGCCTCTTTTGATTTCATTTTTTTAAAAGTTGCATTCTGACGTCCAAAAACCACAGTTAATCACATTTTAAACACAAATAGGCAAAAAATTATGACTCGTAACCAACAGTAACAAATAGTAGGTGTTCACCATAGAATTTAAATTTTCCTGAGCATCAGTTTCAGCTTCAATAACAGGAAATGAACAAGGAAAGGTTATGGTTGCTGGACAACTGCAAAAAGTGAAAAACAACATTTGAAATCGAAAATGAAAATTGAATTTTTGTTAGACTGTAATGAAATGATTGCAACTTGGCTGATCTAAATGATAACGTGGTAAGGAGATTCATTTTACACACAATCTCCAGCACTGTGAAACATTTTCATCAAATATCAAGGAAGCCTTGAAAATGAATACTTTGCAAAAGAATAGTTAAGAGCATTTTCCAATCATAAGTAATATTAGATATGCTAAATAGATGTGAGAGGTATGCACTGAATTTGCAACACCGTAATGCTGGATTTCCAAAGGCTACAAATGTATTGCCATCCTACAAACGTCATTCAAAAAACATCGACAAAAGTTTGTCACAATAAATAGGATTGTTTCCAACTAAGTTTTGACAGAACAATGTTCACTCTGCAAGCAACAAAGACCTTTTGCTATTCTGCAAAAGAGCCTGGATCGAGCGTTATTTTTATACATTTTGATGCGCGAGGCTCGATCGAGTGGCGTTAGGGCCTCTATCACTATTGTACACATTCGAAAATTCTACAAAATTTATAAAGTATCGTTCGATTGAGATTCTGTTTTAGAATAGCTAAAAGGTCAATAACTTTCCCGAAAGAACTTATACTCGAAGTATGTCACGACGAACTACATTATTGCCTTGTGGAAAAGCAACTTCATAAGGTCTGTACTTATCATGTATCGAGAAAACCAGTGAACATGATTGATGTAGAAAGAGCATTTCAGAGCATTTTCTAAGCAAGAATAATAGATACTTTTAATGTGAAAGTTGTATACTTATAAATAGAAATTTGGATCTTCATTCTCCCTTGTTAAGTATCAGCTTTTCGGAAATCCTCCGCTCTCTAGTTAGATATTTCATTTGTTTCAAACTTGCAAATCGTTTCCCATGCAATGAAATAGTTTTTTATATAGCTGTTATGGAATGATGAATAAAATAGTTTTGCAGTCAGCTGTTTCACGCTTCGAAATTGAGCACTCTATCTCTTTCATTCATTCATTACTGTCATTATGGTGAAAGTGGATACTGCTTTTGTCAGTTTATGATGGCCGTATTCTGTAAACACCATTTTTAAAGAATGATTGATGAAAAGTGAAGAAAATATGTCCTGCCTTTTAGAAATTAATTTGTTGTTGAGGATAGTATTTATCATTCCACTGTCTTCGAGCTTTATATTGATCGCTTGTTTTTCAGTAGTTTATATCTGCATCAGTCAAATAAGACATTGTTGGTGTTTCATTGACAATTGGGACCTCAAGCCAAACGGATGTCTTAGTGTTGCATACCCTTGCAGTTCAAAATTGAAAAGACAACAGTGAATTCGAAAAGGTCATAAGTCAAAGAGTGATAGTTCAAGCCACGCTGCAAAAGTGATCATTCAATAGCCACTGGACTTTGACGATTTCTGCAGAACGGAGACGGCATTTAGAAGAAAGTATGAAGGAAACAAGAGCTGTTGCAATCTCATTGCTATTGGTCATTTTGATAAGTTTTAGCGTTCAGGTACATCTTTACATATTTCAAAAGTCGGCTCATCAACGCAAATCAAAGCTTAGTCTCATCTATTTCCAACTCTCAGTTTCAGATTTGAGACAGATTTCTATCTGTGGGGAAAGTTGGTCATGTTTTATCATAAAATAAATATATTTGTGAAGATATCGCTTACTCCTTCCACGTTTATTTTTGTAGGATGTTGAAGCAGACTGCTGCGAGTATTGCCCATGTACACAACCCTCAGACTGTACACCTTGTGGCAGAAAATGTGTTCGTATTGGTGGAAATTATGTCTGCAAATATGTGTCAGATGACCCCCCTGCAGGGTGAAGATATACGTTGGTTACAGAAGCAGATCGGGACTATGACTAATGATGAAAGGAGAAACATTGTAGTGCAAAAATGAGACAATTTCAACCTCGATTTTAACGAGACAATTTAGACTGCCAAATACGAAGCTTTTGCTGAATGTGTTAAATTTTCAAGTATCAAATAGTATTTATGTGAATCATTTTGCTTGTTGTTTTCACTCTGTCTAAGCACCGATATGTTGTAAAAAAAAACCTTCTGGAAGAAACTTCTTCTCAAAATAGCTTCGCTTCTGCCCTAGACTTGGATTTTTGAGAACATGAATCTACATGGGTTGGGTTATGTCTCCCTTAAATAAATGAACTTGATATAGATAGGTTTGGACAAAAAAATACTGAGATTGAGAAATACTTGAATCAAAATCATACTCTGACGAGAACACGTGTCTGAAAAGGGCTCTGTGTGTTAGAGTATAACTTCGTATTTTTTTCTTCCACACCTCTCCATATCAAGTTTATCATCGTTATACATTTTTTCAGCAAGCTTATTAATGAAATAGATAGTCTGCTAAAAATCTTTCACATCGATTGATTTTCTTGCAAGTAATCAGAAGAGCCCTGCGCCGTTTGACGAAGACCATGGCATGGATGTTCTTTTTAATACCTAGGATGAGGTGTCTGTCACGTGTCATTAGAAACCATTACCTCAAGCTGAAAGGATTTTGAACAAAGTTAAATCCCTCAACTGGCGTGGTTGTGCAATTTCTGGGATATTCTTGATTTGAGTTGAAAAGTAGACAGCACGTTATAGCTTGAAGAAAACGTTCAAAACATCGTCTGTTTTTAGGAACTTAAGCTCTTTCTGATTGGTTGAACGTTGTTTGCATGCAGTATCAATTCTACCCTGAGTACCAGCGAGTCTGGTACCCAGCGTAGTTCAAGCATTGATCATTGGCCGACAAGGACAGATTTTGTAATACAATAGCATCAGTTGCTTTTGTTGACACCTAAATTCAAAGAGATTTGGAATTGCAGACAAAGGAAATTCCCTCAAGCGGAAATTCAAAACAAACGAAGACGCAAAGTTTCTCTGAAACCCAGGTAGCTACCTCGCTTGTTGTGCATTCCAGAAATGGTTTTTAAGAGCAAACATGAGCGTATATTGAAAGGAAGGATATATCTAGATATCTACCTTGGGCATTTTACTTGTTTAGTATAGGAACAGATTTGGAGGCGATTCAATTCTCGTATTTTTTTGGTGCAATCAAAGCACTTACTTCTCAGCTTCTGAACAGTAAAAATAAAATGCCCGGAGAAAATGTTTAGATATATGTTCCTTCTTTCAATATGCGCTCATGTTAGCTCTTAAAAACCATTTCTGGAATGCACAACAAGCGAGGTAGCTACCTGGGTTTCAGAGAAACTTTGCGTCTTGGTTTGTTTTGAATTTCCGCTTGAGGGAATTTCCTTTGTCTGCAATCGCAAATCTCTTTGAATTTAGGTGTCAATAGAAGGAACTGCTGCTATTGTCTTACAAAATCTGTCCTTGTTTCATTGGCCTCGATAATGAGAAGCACGGTCATCAGCTAATCTGAGATTTCCTCTTTCCTCAGCTACAGCTACGTCATCATATCACTGCGCACTTTCTGGTGCATCTTAAATGCAATTAGAACAGCATGTCATCGTACAACATCAGCAAATAATTCCAAAGACTGTTTACTCCTATCAAATGTTTTAAAATCGATCGGAAATTCATCACCTTTAATTCAGGCGTTGCTATTCTATTAAAAAAGTTAAACACCTCCTGTTCTATCACATCAGCATACCACACCACGCAACATCACAAAATTGTCGCCAATTTCTAAAGCTCTTAATCCGGACACGTATAATTTCTCATTTCTCCTTAGCAATACTTCAAAATACTTTTGGTTAATTACATCGCAGCTATTAATGCTGCTGAGGAATCTAGATATTTTCATGTTCAAAAATATCATTTACTTCCTTCACTTTTGTTACTGTTGGTAGTCCGGATATAATCATTTTATGTTGCTTTGTGACATCACTAATCATGGTTACTTTTCTCTTAATTTTGCTTTAAAAGAATGTAAAATAGCAGTGTCAATTACTTGGAAATCAGTATTGGAAAGAGCAAAGGTCAAAAGCAAAGGTCAATAATCATAAGTGTATGCAAAGAGTGGAGCAAACAACGAAGGTGATAGTGTAAAGGTAGAGGTCCATCTAACAGAGAAGCAAAGACCAGAGTTCAAGATTCAATAAAATGCATTCTGACAGAAGACTTGTTATGGCTTTATGGGCACTTTTTGGATTTTTCTTCCTCACTTCAAAGGTATGTATCCAGGTCTTGTTGTATGATCTTTATTTTGACAATGTCATCAGATATGAAACTCTAATTCGAGTCCAAGGTGAAATAAGGGGAAGATGATGTTCAGTGTATTCGCCATATAGACTAGTAACAACTACCCTTTGATGAATCAAATCCAAGTTTATATCCTTGCAGAAAAAAGATTCCCAAAGAGGCTTGGTTTTTTGGCTGTTTTGATAGTTTCATTCCAGCTGACAATGTTGATCGACTGAACTATGAAGACAGCTTAATCCTATTCAAGAAAGCATGCCAAATTAGAATCGTCTTCAAATTCAAGACTCGCATGCATCAAATCGCAAATATTTGGACGTTTAAGTGTTCTCACAACGTTTTGCTCGGAACCGTTTTGTCTGAATAGCTTCTAAAACAGCCTGCATGCTTTTTTGGCAACTTTTTGATGATAATAGTTCGATTTGAAACATGCAATGCTAATATTTTTTTTAATTATGCTAATTCTATGCAAATATAGTGCGTTTCAGGGAAAAGTTTGAAGAATAAAGAAGTACAAAGGAAATTTCAAAGTGTGTCCTGATCCTTTTGCCCAAAATGCTTTACTCAAAACTTTTTTGTCTGTAACATTGACTTTTAATGGAATCCTCTTGTTCGTTTTTTCCAGGAGGCAAATGCAAACTGTTGTGAATTTTGTCCATGTCAAGTTCCTGATGATTGTTCACCATGCTTGAGAGAATGCGTTTGGTTTGCTGGCCAGCCACGATGTCTCTATCGTTATGGTGACCCTCCCGCATCCATGTGGTCTAATAACACACTTGTGTTGGCACCACTAATTCAAACTGTCGTGGAAGCAAGTGTAGAGACTGCAAACATAAATGCAACCACTACCCTGGAAACAAACACACAGAATACAACTATGACCACTCCTACTGAGCCAACCTCAGGGAGTACAACCCCTGTTCCACTAAACACACTGAGTGCAAACTTCAATGCAACCACTGCGACCCCAAACAATGGAACTACTTTCGAAACAACCACGCTGAGCCCAGTTGCGTCAACTTCTACCGAATCGATCTCCCAGAGTACAACCACACTTTCATCGAATACACAGAATGCAACTCAGACTTAGCTGGCTACATAAAAGACCCTGTTAGATCAATGTATATATACATGTTTACAATATTGATTAATTTGCTTGTAAATATTGCATTTGTTGGTTTATCCATTTGATTTTAACGTGAGTTTGGCCAGTGTCAATCGTTCTTAAACTGGTTCAAAACATACTCAAACCGTCTTTTTCTTCTATCTTCTGCAAGGGCTTTTGATTAGCCAGTAGTGTAGAAACTTGGTTCATACACAAAAATAGGCAACGCTTGCTTTTCCTATTTCTTTATGTGGCCATACCCTTGAGTAGCCTGTAAATGAGGTCTAGTACACCAATTTCGAACGCAGGAAATATGCTAAGGATTGTAAGAGAGGTTTTCTCAAGAGGCTGATCATCTGACTTGGAGTGGGTGTAAACAAACCTTAGCCAATTTGTCTGTTTTATTGTTTTCCTAGTTTGCTACACAACAACTGGTTAGTTTGAAAGACAATCAAATTTCCCGCCAAAATTCACATTGGCTCCTCCGCAGATGATAAATCACGGTGATTTCTTGACCTTTGACCAATTCAATTCAATTGACCCTTTATTGCAAGAGAATTTTGAGCTGAGCCAGGAAGCTGCTAATGAAAAAGCCAGCTGCTTCCCAATTTCAAATCATGGCAACCAACTACCAAATGAAGACTTAATAAAGAGATACCGCCATCTTTGCAGCAATGATTCAGTCCTGGTATAGGTAAGAAAAGTTGATGGTTCTGAGATTATGAGTATGAGAAACTTTGATGTATGGAGTTAAGGCCTTGTATCATGCAAGTTGTATATATTCGTCAGGGTAGTAGGCCACCTTGTTTAGGCATCCATACCACTTTGACCCTACTTCATTAAGTTTTGTGTTTCATTTCCAACTGCCAACAACTTTAAAATTTCTTCTCGATTGCAACTGCCATTATGCGAGTGTTGGACAGTTATCAGCAATCGGCCAACTTCAAATCAGGTTTAACAAGGCTCGGTGCCTAAAGATATGGAAGGCAAAACTTGAAGTTTGAATCACTGAAAAGATTAGAAATTTGAATCCAAACAGTTTGTACAAAGGAGTAGCTCTTCAAATTATTGAAAACTTAAAGGGAAATTACATTTGGAAAGAAAAGGTTTTTGTGCTAGAAATGTCTGTTTGGTGCACATGCACAGAGCACTTAGATTCTATCATTTTAATTGTTCATTCAGCACAATGTACAGTCTACAAAAACATAATTTCCATACAATCATCTTAACTGTGCAGATATGCATGTTTGATGCAAAACTTTGAAAGTCAAATCCAAAATGGTTTTCTTTGGTGGGATAGAGAAAAAAGAAGCTGGAGTCCTATGTAAGCTTGAATTTGTTTTACCATACCATTAATTTGTAATTTTCCAGCCAGTTGCATCTTTCTAATGGCTTCAAAGAAAAGTGATGTTTTTCTTAAACTGACCATAAGAGAAAAGTGTTTTGAGCACATAAAGAAAATAACATTGATAATTTATGAGGGAACTGTGCATTGAATAATTTTATGATTTGATGTTCATTCATAGGTACATGAATCCTCCCGCAAAGCATGGTGAAGCATACAAACCAACCAATCCAGAACAACTTGCCAACTGTTTAACCCATGGGGTAAGCTAGTTGCAGATTTTGATGACGCAGCTGGGTAATTTAAATCTGGCCATTTGGAAACAAGCAGAAATTTTCATTGATAAAGATTTTTGACTTTGGAATCATTCTAAAAATCTGAATGCAGAAGTACCAATTTTTCTAAGGATAATTTATGGCAACCAGCTTATTGAATATGCTGGTTGAGATTAGTTTAACAAGTTAAAGGTTTGTTGAGATTGATAACAAAGATGAAATTTGTCATAGTTGAATCCCTAATTGTTTTCAGAAAGCAATAAAGAATAGTAAAGGTGATGTCCAAGTATAAATCCAATTTAGTCATAAGAATAAACAGGAATACACAGTATTACAGTAGACTGGTTTTCTTCAGATTTTACAAAGTAATAATGTTTGCACTCTCTGCTTTTCAAAAAAACCTAAGATTATAGGCCTTGCACACATCAAAATGGTTTCCTTGCCTGAAAATTCTTGTTTGGAAAAATGTACATACTGCTTTTCATATGGCACGTAAAGAATTCTTGTCATGCTGATGTTTGCAAGGCCTACTTATATAAAACTGATGCCCTATGTGACAATAGCAATTTTCTGACTGTGTGTTTGTTTGATGTCCTTGAAGTTTTTGATCTCTTGAAATTCTTTAGATATGGATTATCCCCTCACTTTTGGCTGCAATCAAAATGTACAAGAACTCTGAGACATTTTCCCATGAGACTGTAGCAATTATCTATGGATTGGCTTTGGTTCTTCTGTTCACGATTTCAACAATGTTCCATCTTATTTCAATGAATGGGGAATGTTGGTGAGTTCTGAATTTGTTTTTATCAGATACTGTATTTGCTTCAAGTCAGAAATCTGAACTGCTGCATTTTCAAAAGATGCTAACATGATGTCATCATTGCAGTAAGCAGAAATGTGCTTAAAATTTAATTGATGATTTCAAATATTTTTCGCAAAATTTTTCAGAGGCATCTTCTAGAACATTACCCTTATTTTCAAAGCAAAATTTCCATGTCTGACAACAGGGCAAACTCTAGCATTCACCAATTGATTAAATGAATTAACTGCCTTAGAAGTGAATTTCTTTCTCTTACTCCCCTTGTATCTGTTGTTGTGTTGCAATGTAGTGTTCTATCAAATGCATTGTGTATAATCTTCTCATTTCCTATCTCTTGTAGCGGACTACGATTCTTATTCCAAAAATTTGACAGGATAATAATTTATTTGTTCATTACTGCTTGCTATATGCCATGGTAAGGTTTATGTTTCTTCAGTTGAGTTACCACATTCTGAAATTCCTTTTCGTAAATCTATTGTTAAGAAGAGGGTTCTTCTGGTATCTAAGGTTTGTGATGATTTAATGTTAAGGCAACTCAGTCAGTTTGAAATTTAAAACAACCTGATGATTAACATTACAGTATGGGCCTTGCACACATTGACATGATAAGAATTTGTTACATTGTATATTTCTTGAGCCAAATGAAGACTGTAAAATTTTCTAGCAAGGGAAACAAAATGTTAACATGTGCAAGGCCTGTAACTGTATCATATATTGATTTCATAGCAAAGAGAGAAGATACAGTACAGTATT
Organism: Aurelia sp. 4 Dawson et al 2005; assembly: GCA_964019985.1. Taxonomy (NCBI): domain Eukaryota; kingdom Metazoa; phylum Cnidaria; class Scyphozoa; order Semaeostomeae; family Ulmaridae; genus Aurelia; species Aurelia sp. 4 Dawson et al 2005. The sequence goes on along the minus strand of OZ026502.1, from coordinate 20,063,478 downwards.
GTACAGTTAGATACAGTGTTGTTGTGAACTGTGTTGTGTTTCTATCAAGTCATGGTTATCTTCATTTTTCATACTTCATCTAATATACAGTACTTATGTAAATGGAATCAAGAAAGGGAAATCTTCTTTGATTGAAACCAGGTTTAATTAGTAAGGGTGTTGTGGTGTACTGCAGTGATTTAGTCCTCTCACTTTTAAGCCAGAACAATCGGGCAGACATGGTTTGATACCCAGTAGAGCCCCACCACCTGATTATCATGACAAGAGATCATGGACTTGATTAGCGCTTAGCTCTGTGCATCTGTTCTCCCATGGCTTGGTGCTAAGAATGGCAACCCAGGTTGGAGAACTGGCATTCACTTGCAGCTATAAAATGCTGTCAAACTTTCTGCTTGCAGCTACAATAAAAGGCTCAAGAACAAAATGAAGTCTACCTGTAGTTCACACCGTCATATTAATTTCACTCAGTGGGATGCCATGGGGGGACTTAGGGGATCTTAACCCACCGAATTCCATATTTTGGCAAAAAGTGCCAAGGAAAAATGGCATAAAATTAGTTGTGTATACCTCTAGATTGGAAAATTACTTCAAAATCCCCCCTGCACTTCTGTCAGGTTTTTCAGAGCTGGCGCCACTACTGATTTCACTCCCTACTATGCCTAGGCCAAATCATAATCATGCATTTTTCCAACCTGGACAGCAACTTCACATGACCTTCAATTTGTTACAGGTTGCTATTACAAGATAATGGTGGTCTTGGTGATGACATTGCATATGTCCTTTGCCTTGGAGCTGTGGCTGCAATGACATTCTCTTATTTCTTCCATGAAAAGTAAGTCAAGACATTTCATGCTTGTTGCTTAAACATTATTGATAGGATAAGATGATGACAATTCTTTAGGCATATGAAAAACATTGTCAGTTGTGCTGTGGTTGCTAGACAAGAGCAACAAAATCTTGAATTCAGGCAGTAGTATTCAGTACTGAAAATTTGAGCCTGCTTTTATTATTGATGTCTTTGACAATGTTAAAAATGATGCTTTACAAAGATTGAGAATGATAACTGTGCATGTTGATTGCACTTTGTATGACAGTACTACTGCAATTTCCTCAATTTCATCGCAGGTACAAGACAATGGACACAATCGCTTACCTTTTGATTGGCGCTGCTCCATCAATTCCCCTTGCATTTTTGGTGAGTTTGAAAACATCTATGCTATACACTTGATTTTACATTTATTTATACATAGGTTTGGGCATATGATCTTGAAAACCAAATTGAAATTTATGGATAGTTTTAAACTGTTATTTAACAAATTTACAAAGATGAGCAGATTGATTTGATAAGATGCAAAGATAGGGAAAGAGAGCACTGTGCTGCTGCTGTGTTCAATGTACTGTGTTAGATAATGTGGTAATTTATTCTAATTTGATGTTAGGGAGGAACGGGAATAGCCCTTATAATTGAAAAAAAACTGAAATAGCTCTCTTTTATGGTACTACAGAGTAAAGAAATGCGTCCTTGTTCAGTCTGATGTAAAGTCCATAGGCCTGCAGGTCGCAGCTTTTAGCTTACACATGATCAGTCCAACAATCCAGTATTGAAAGTACAGAAACTTTGTACATGTGCAGCATTCAGCAGTATTAGTTACATATTTGTTTGTTCAACAGTCTGATAAAGCCTTGACTGAAGTTGCAATTGGTGGTATAATTTATATGGCTGGTGTGGCATTTTTCAAGAGCGATGGTAGAATACCTTTTGCCCATGCAATTTGGCATTTGTTCGTTGCTGCTGGGGCCATTGTTCATTTCTATGCGATTTGGACACATCTCTACACTATACCAATTTAGGTGTGCAAAATGTTTGTTCTGGTGGATTTTTGGGATACTTTTGTCATTGTGGATTTGGTAGTTTTTTTTTTCAAAGGGGTTTGGAGAGTTCATTGCAGACAGCAGCAATATGTTAAAAAAAACACGATTTGTGGTACAAAATTTTAAGATAGCCTTAAATAACAGACTTATCGTACTAAACCCATAAAGGCAACAAAAACATCGTAATTGTAGAAAGAAGACTGTTGACTCATGTTAAAGAATAACAATCAAAGTAAACCTGTCACTAAAGAGAGAACTGTTGAATCCTACAAGAGAAAAACTAACTAATCTTCTAAAGGCCGGTTTACACGATCATATTTACGTAAAATTTGCTTCACATTTTTTATGTGATCACAGAATTTGATTGTGTAAACGGGTTTCACAAGATGCTTGAATTTATGGGAAGCAATTAAAATAAATCCCCTTTGAATTGCCATCACAGTGTTTCATTTGACCAGCCTTCAAATGAAAAATCTGTGATGGCAAATTAAAGGGGATATCTATTTCAATTGCTTCACATAACTTCAAGCAACTTGTGAAGCCCTTTTACACGATCACATTTTGTGATCACATAAAAAATGTGAAGCAAATTTTACGTAAATATAATCGTGTAAACGGGCCTTAAAAGGAGAGAAATAAGTCAGTAACTGCCGACAATCGACACTGAATAGACAAAAACGCGTTTCGTTGCACACTCGGTAGTTCTGTTCGTGTGAAGAACAAGTTTACGATACAGGCAAGCTGCATCAGCACCAAACGAACAAAAGAAAATCCAAAATCACGTGACATTAACAACCAAGCCAACGATTGGCTGAACTCAAACAGCAGCCGATAAACAATATGTTCGATAAACAGCACATGGAAACTATACTTTAGAATGCATTATGTCGGTTGAGCAAAAGCAGACGTAAATTGTTGTTGTGAAGGTTATGCCTCAACAGTCATGTGTTTGTAAATACCTTAATGGACAGGCAACACCCCCTTCGAGAAATCTACTCAAGCTTCTCCAAACAGAGTTTTGGTTTTTGATAGAGCGTTCCTTGTTTTTGAATATGTGACAAAAGTTATTCATTTTGTGTAAGAGACCTTCTGCCCGGTCAGTGGCAATGTGACCTTAATATTGTCCTGATTCGCTAGTGTCTTCAAAGAAATTGGAGAATTTTATCTGCCTAAAGAGAGCAGTTCGTTCTAAACTGAATAGCGATCTTCTAATACTGTTGTTTTGGAGCTTAGAGGTAGTCAAACTTGAGCAGCTTTTTGCATGATTGTAATAAACCGTTTCGCTACTATTACTGCATTTTCACACTGACACAGTTAAACCTGCTTTATCTAAGCCAGATTAGACTTCAGCCAATCAAATGCATTTAATTTGTTGGATTGTCCAATCAGAAGGCTCCATTCGATAACCTGGTTTAGTTTATGCTGGTTTTACTTTCAAGTGTGAATGGCACATATGTAATACTGCATTCACACTGACACAGTTAAACCAGCTTTGTCTAAACCAGTTTAAATTTCAACCAATCAAATGACTGCATTTGTTGGATTGACCAATCAGAAGACCGTATTCAGAAACCTGGTTTAGTTTAAGCTGGTTTAACTTGCAGTGTGAATGGGACATAAAAGAGTCCAAATCGAACGATTGTTTATACTTTTTTAGAAATTTTTCTAATTCTCTGTTTTTGTCAGCTTTGGAAAGTGTGTTAAGGGTTATAGTGTTTCTATCAAATGGTTGCCGTTGTCTGCCATAAGCTCTTCAAATTTTAAAGGGGTGAACGTAACAAATTTTTGCCAATGTTATTGAGTAAAATATGCAAATACATCGAAGTGTTATTCCATGTAGCAAAATAACTAGGACTGATATGTTAAAACTTCGTTAACAATTAGATTGTGAGAAAATTTTAACCTAGTTTTGTTTTTTGAGTACTTTTTAGCAATCAAGTAATTACGTTTATTCGCATCTTCCAAGTCATCAAATTAAAATTTACTACACTCTTATAGATTGTAGATTATAGTTTTGTTGAATGTATGATTACTAGATAAATTTACCATTATTAATTAATATCATGATTGCAATATAAATTCGTTATCATGCAACAGATTCTTTGTTTGTATTAATATATAATTCATTTTTATCTTCAAATTTATTTATTTGTTTATTAGCTTTGTTTCTTTTGTTATGAATTTAATGCAGAGTGTAATGAGTGTTGTGTTCATGTGTGCAGACTTACAAGAAGTCATAAAATCTATCACTTTGAGCAGACGTGTATCATATAGCAGTTCATTTATCAATTAGGGATTTTTGTTATATTGGCAGGGCCTATTCGTTAAGAATTTTAGATCTACTTTCTTCAAATTATGAGTAGAAAATTCAATTGGAGGGAAATTTATTGTTTAGTTGCTCGACAAGTAATCTTTAGTTATTGTACAGCGCAGGCTTTGCATGTACCGTAAAAGCTTATTAAACCGCTTTGGGAGGGTTTATTTAATTTCGGACACTCCGGACACAGGGGGGTGCATTAGAGTGGTAGGCTTATTCACAAAATCAATTGACAAGGATATGTAAAATGGCTTTTCAGTTCTTTTACCCCATATTTTGGAGATTCAGCGTGCTATTCAACCAGTCAATTACATAAATTCGACATATTCTCGATCCCAAACGCCATGAAAGCCAACTTGCAAGCTTGTCTAGCGAAATATATGTAAAATCATTGGTAATCGCTGGAATTTGATATAATGTGGAGGCGTAGTTGAGAGGGGGCTTGTTATTTCGGCTGAGATGGATGGGCTTTTTAGAGAGGGGGCCTTATTAGAGAATAGGGGCTTGATAGAGAGAGGCTTAATAGAGTTTTTACGGTATTAGCTTAAAAGCATTCTTAAACATATGAAAGATTGTAAAGTTTTTTAAACAACGATTCTTAGGAAGGAAAACCATGTTACTGTCCGTAAAGTCTGTTCTGCAATTTTACTTTAATTCATGGTAGAGAACAGTAATACACTGAAGACTTTAAATTACAGTACTTAGTTAGTTTCAATATTAGATACACCATTAATCAACTGATGAAAGTAATATGAAAATTTGATCTGTAGATATTGTTAATCGAATAATAGTTGGTATGATATGATGATTTCAGCTAACTTATCTTTGATATTTGCATCAAAGCATTGCTATCCATAAAGTGAGTGTTTTTAATGTTTCTACTGTTATGTTTGCCTTTAAAATCAAGATCATGTTTATGTAATATTCTCATCAGAAAACGTGTTGCTTGACGTAGTTATTTTACGAGAGTTATAACACCAGTTGCTATGGTTGTTATTTTAGAGTCGAAGGCATGCGTTAGTAGAGGTAGATTTTGTAATTGAGTTACGTTGAATAACGAGGAGACTTGGAACTCTTGCTTTGCCAACTGCGTTCATTCTTGACGTTTTTTGTCAGTTGTAGAAGATTTCTGAGGCTTATAGGATGCCCAAAACGAGAAGTGGTTTATTTGTTTATATTCGAAGTATGGGTAAGCAAAAACATGTTTGTAAACGAGTTAAGGAAGGAGGGTGAATGGACTTCATACTGTGATGTTGACGTCGTAGTTTTCAATCTTCTCTGGGATGTCCGGGGCGGTGTCTGGCATATTTGGAAGCATCTTGGGGCTTCTTAGGGCCACGTATTGCTTTAATTGGCTCGTTTTGAGTCTAGCAACAAAGTTGTGCGTCCAGAATCAAATGATTTGAACTTACGTAACTGGGATCATTCTCTGCGAATGTAAGGCTATACATTGCTATGGCTTATTTGTTGGAGTCAATGTTGTTGTTTACAGCAGGAGAAACTCGTGAATGAGTTAGCGTCGTGGGATAAAGGGACTATAAATTTTTATTTCGGCACGGTTATTTCCTGTAAAATCTACCATTTTTGATATGGCCTTAGGGACTATGTTGCTATGGCTGATATGTTTACAGTCACAGGCATGGGCAAGCAGAAGACTTTTGTAAATGAGTTAACATGGAAGAATGGAACAACCGTTCATTATGAGGCAATGTATAAGTAAGATTTGATAAGTGATATAGCTTTGTAAAGGTGCACAATAAACCCTTAGGACAACTAAGAATCCGTTTGCAAACTAAAACCAGTCATTGCAAATAGATCATTCTTCTCGATGTGATCCTTGCATCATTTCTATATCCTTTAAACAAATCCGTGACATATTTCTGCGTTATTTTTAATTCTTTTCTTTCTATATTCCATTAGATGTATTCAAAGTTCATCTTGTTTAATCCCAAAGGACATCAACTGTAGCTCCTTGGGATTTATCAAAATCAGTCAATTTTTTCATGAATCTCAGTCCCAATAAAAACTTCTAATATAATCAATGTTTGACCAACAAGCGGTGCCTTTGATCTTTCATAATTGAGACATCAATGTCAAGAGTTATCTGTCACGTGACTTTTGCTAAGTTGTAACATTGTTACGGTAACCTTTCGAATAACAAGTTGCAACATTGTCTCGGTAGTCTGCCATGTTACTTTCGCGATGTTGCAACATTTTTTCTTTGTTTGCTTACAAGCGGTTCCTTTGATCATTCCTAATTGAGACATCAATGTCACAGCGATCAATCACGTGACTTTTGCTAAGTTTGTAGCACGTGCAAAGTTTCATTCAATCATTTCCCAAAGGGTTTGTGATGCATGATTTTACATTGAATTCGCTGATTTGAAGTCCTTCAGACCTAGACTGATGACGATGAGTCCCTTGTATCCCTGCAGTAAACCTTGCTCAAGAGGGACTCATAATGAAGCCGTGAAAAACTTGGCCCTATTTTCTTCAATCCTCAATGGAATCATGAAAGAATCATGGCTTCGAATCTCCACCCCGTGAGGGTGTTTTCAATTCTTCAATCGAATCGAAAATTCTATCACATATACTCCTTAACAATAGTAATTCACAAATCTCGCAATCTGATTGGTACTGGAGGAATTGCGAAGTTTGGGCCTAAATAGGGCCAAGTTTTTCAGAGCATACTATGAGTCTCTATTGCCCGAAGCGCCATCATCAAGTCATAGAGCAGAGGGCAACAAGAGACTCATCATCATAAGTGTACTTCAGACCATCATGCATGCTTTCTTTCTCAATGTGAATTTTTAAATCCTTGCAATTGAGATCTGCTCAAAATGCATAGAATCAGTACCAGAAAGTTGACAGTTTCTGTTCTGTCAGTGCCAGAAAGTTGACAAAATGATTGTTCAAAAGCGGCACTTTCTTTTTTCTCCAGAAATATCAGAATGACACAAAGTTTGAAAGAAGGAGTGCAGCGTTGTGTTTGCGTTTTCTCTTTTTGAAAATGGCTCAATGTTTTTTGTATTATCAGTAACAATGAACCTTATTAAAGCTGTAAAAAAATTCGAACGCAGCTATTAAACCCCTTCTTGCAGTAGCTATTTGATTTTCGCACCTTTGAAGGGCAAAGAAAGTAAGTGGTGTGTTTGAAGTGATCACTTTTTTGACTTTTTTAAGGCATGAATTGGACTTGCTACAAGTCTCATCCTATGATCTGTCTAGAAAAACTGCGCAAAACGAGATTTTCCCGCGCTCGTTTGTCCAGTTTTTCTCGCAGATTTTCTCGACAGATCAGAGGATGAGACTTGTAGCAAGTCCAGGCATGAATCAGCGAGCACTTGTCAGTTTGACTAAAAAATGGTCTCAAACTCAAAGTTGAAGCATATTCTATCGAACTGTATCATGGATGGGACAACAGAAGTGAGGACTCAGTGACCCAGCGTCTTTCCTCGCTACAAATGTCACAGTAACTTGCATTAACTTTGTTATTTTTAAACTTTTGATTGATTAATGAAGTATTCCAATGTCAGTGAATGGTAAAATATTTAACATTGGAAGGAAAAGAGAAGAAATGAAACTATATTTAGTTGAAATCGGTTTGAAAACTCGCTGGGGTTGATTTTACATTTTCAGGCTGTCTTGAAATATTTGAAAGTCACTACATAGCCTAACCCTTCTATAATCTCAAAGAGTTTCTGTTTTTCCGAACGTTATGCCGATACACCACTTCATCTCAGATATCATTGACAGGTTCAATTGATTATAATCAAAGCGTATCCGACTTTAATCGCTGGTCTAAGTCACGAAGTTAACTAAGTTACGTGTATTTAGCCTGTCAATTCATTCAAGTTTTTTGATGAAACAAACATGAGAAATTTCCAAAAACGAAGCTAGTATAAATCAAACATTAACACGCCCTTGATTTATCAATCTTGGATCTTCCAAAGGATCCTTGACATTTCTCACGAGCAAAATTGTTTCTAATGTTATTTTCGTGAATGCAAATCCTTTAGTTCTTATTTATTTTCGGAATTAAATTCAGGTGGTTTTTTCTTGATTCACAGTAATCTACAAAACTGAAATAATATTGATTAAATTTTCAAGCCCCATCCTTTTATTAGTTATACTCTTTGAGAAGAGACTCAAACAAGAATAAACCTTGAAATTAAGTTGACTTTCTGCTAACATTATGAGTAAACACAATATGAATGTTCCATTGCAACTTATTCAAATGATTTGCATAGCTATTCCACTCAGTATATCGTGGATTTATTGAAACATTCAATTTGGCTTTCCGTTTTCTTCCACTCGTGTTTGTATTTGCATGCCTAGGCCCATTCAGACATTTACTCAATTGTCACTAGTTAATCTTAGCATTTTGTGTATTGTGCTAAAAGAAGCATGTGCTACCAGGATGCACTGCGGGGGTTATACAAGCAAGTAATATTTTGATCCTGCTTTCTGAAAGATTGCCTTTATGAATGATAGAAAGAAATTCGTGTTACCTTACCAAGTAGAACTTGCCTTGGCCCATTCTGCACGTTGTCTCAAGACAACTTTGTGCTCCCAGCTTGCATTGTATGCGTTGTACAAGCATGTAACGTCATCTTGCTTTTTGTAAGGTTGAGTTTGAGCAACAGTCCTTGATAATCGGTTATGTAATGCTTGTTCAAAGGAATAGTGTGAGATTTATGAAAAGGCAAAATTACTCACGCGAAACACTTAAGTTGTTTTTTTCGCTAATATTTTTACATGAGATCTAATTTAGGACTAACTTCAGTTATTCGGAAGCTTAACTTCAGTATAGAAGAACACAGTAGTTCAGTGTTTTAATCCATTTACCAAAAGATTTTGCTGCAAGGAATGGTTGAAGTTAGAGCAGTTCACACAATATTGTTTTCCGTCCAGTTACTTTATTGACTCGAAATCATGGTTGGCTTTCATTGCTAATTTCGTGCTATAGTGTAGAACAGAAGAGTATCCGTCTGCAGAGACTGACAAGAACATTGTTACAGTTTTTGTTAAAATCAAAGATTTTTGTAGCTGTTAATCTATTTGATCAACTTTTCCTTTGACGCATGGTCGAATGTAGGATTTCGCAACTCGGATCTTTCACCTCTTTGCTTCTTGGTCTAAGGTTATGGAACGAACGACATTTGCAAATAAAGAGCGAAATTTCAAATGCTAATAATCTTACGTGAAGCTTGTGTGTTGGTCTTTCAAATCATTCGAATCAGACTCGAAGAAAAATCTCTGACTAGCTAAGTAATCTATTGAAACAAAGTCATAGTTCTCTGTCAATTTAAAGTGACAAATGTTGCGCAAACTGTCATAAGTTCGGTCAAGCTTCACAGCTAAAATTTTTGCTAGATACATTGAAAATATGGATTGTCGTGATATTCAACAGCTAACTGAATTTTCAAGACATTCCTTGCCTTCATCCATTTTATGGATGTTGAGATATTTACATTTGAAGTCCAAGTTTACTTTATGTGTGCTTCCAGAATGATGTTTGGTTTCATGAAGCTCCTGCCGTGTTACTGAGCGGAGGATTAAGTCATGCGCAGGCACGGACAAGAAAATAGTTAATTCTGATGAGAAGGACCAAAGTAATCCTCTCATCTATTCAGGGATGATTTTCCTCATCCAAAGAAAACGGAGGATGATCGCTGCGTAAACACGATCCACAATTAATCACGGAGCAAATATCAAGACACAAAAGTCATCAAACTTCAAAGTCAACATGTCATGAAAGCTACAAAAATGGGCAGCAATTTAGGGATTTGAGTATATTTAAGCATCTCCCTTCTAAAATGAATCGAGCATTAGCCCTGGCCTCTTTTCTTAACCTTTTTATAAGCCAGCTTCTTAGGTGGTCTTGTCTCACTATTAGCTTTCGAATCATTTATTTGCCTTCTCTTGTGGCTTTCCCCACTCATGCCGCTACCCTTACCGTACTCCCATTCCTCTTGCAAAGCTCCTCAATAGCGTCACCAATGCTGTTTAGACCTCTCGAGCAATCGGGGAGCTTTTGAAGCCACTAGGCCAATAAATCCTCTCCTGTCTTTAGCTCGGCCATTTCCTGACCTAGAAGGGCTGCATACATCTGCTATTGACTATTACGGAGGTGTACAGGCTCGTCCCTTGTTAGGAGACTCATTGCATGCCACTGGGTGTGACACACAATGCTAACAGATGTAGAGGTCGCCTAGACTGGTGACACTCGTCTAAGTTTGGCTCCATTGAATTGAATTGCTATTTACTTATTGTGTGGTATAAGAGGGGGATGAGCGAAAACAAGGATTCATGTAATAAGTCTAGAAGTCGCCTTGCTAACTTCCATTTGTATTTGCAAGACTGTGCCCACAAGATTGCTTCGCTGTTGATTTCCTGCTCTGCTGACAAGTTAACTGCGAAAAATATCGGTCTAATTCAATTACCACTGCCAATTTAGAATTGTGACAGATAATTTCTGATACCGAAAACTTCCTTTTATACAAAAAGGCAAAATGTTACTTTCTCCGTTGTTTTCTAAGTTCTCTCAAAGTTTGAAATCATCCTCCGTCCTTTATTTTTCCTGATCGCACAGGCAAACATCTGAAAAAGCCTCCGTGACCAGATTTCTCATTTGAATTTCCCGCCAAAAGTAGAGAAAGAGTCTGGTAACAAGAAACAATGCAACTTAGTTTATCACTCGATCTCACAAGTTTAATCTTGAAATAATTAATTAGAAATTGTGGAATCTGTTAGTATTGGCCGTTTCCGCTCTCCTTCTTTCGGGTTTGGATACTTATTTAAACTTCAGATGTTAAATACGACTTAAATCCAAACATTGGAGATTGTGTACCGAGTTGAACCAACGAATTTACATTGATCTGAAAATAATATGATCGTTGTTGACTGCGTCATAATAATATGTAAGAAAATCTGATGGCTCATGATTTAACCATCGTGTCCCATTGAATGAAGAAATTCATTTCGAATCGAGCAACTTGGGTGTTTGCTCATTCTATTACTCCATCGCGATTAAATTAGATTTCTGCTCAACACGTGACTGCACTGGGTTAGAGGTCTGGAATCTAGGGCTTAGAAACTCGGATAACACAACTTAGCAGCATTCAGTAATGGAGAGAGATGAGGTTTGAAGTTTACGAATTACGACTTGGAATCTTGGAATCCTGGAGTTAAAAACATGGAAGCAGGAAATAGTTGTCTGGAGTATGGGACTTCAGAGACGTGGAACTTGGAGTTTAAAACGCCACGATTGACAGTTTTTGAGTCTGACACTTTGTTTTAGGCAAGCGGAGAGCCAGTTTCTGACTTATGGAACAAGAAAGTTGAAAACGTGATTGTTTCAAAAACTCACTTTCTTCCTTCTCCGAAAATGTCAAAATCACGTAAATCATGAAAGAAAGGCTTCTGAAGTTCTATTTGCATTTTTTGCATTTGTAATTGCCTCTGTGTTATTGTGCTATCAGTCTCTGGTACCCAGGGTAGCTATCAGTAAACAAGGCACTTAACCCTGTTTAAACTTTACAAAGATTCCAAAAAAGCAATAAGGACACTTTTGTGCCGTATTTATTTGATTTTGGTATCTTTGGGGAACAAAAAGTGCAGATTTTGAAGCAATCACTTTTTTACTTATGTGTGCCATGGACCAGCAACTACTCGTCAGATTAGGTAAAGCAAGGTCTCAAGTTGTAAGTTCAAGCCTGGCCTATGTAACTGTATCATGAATGAGACAATCGATCATACAGCTTGTAACTCACAGTTCTGATACCTAGGACTTAGAATCTAGAACAAATGAGCCTGATCAGTTGTTTATGTTTGGTGCGTTCTAATGTCATAATCTTAAAAATAGAGCCAGAATTTGGCCAGTTTGGCCTAACTTTTTCAAATTTTACTGAAGAATAACGGGAATCTAAAGCGTGAATAAGGAAGACATTGCCTTGGACATTGCAACGAAGAGGCGAGCTTTATAGATTTAACACCGGATTTGTCCGTTCGTTACAATAAAGATGGAGAATACTGCTCATGGCGACTCAGAAATTCTTCTTTCATAAAGATTTGTTTGTTGACGTGAAAATAACCGCGAAAAAGGAATATTGGAGAACTTTGTATCAATAATTTGGCGTCATCGTAAATCTCACTTGACATCTAATTTGAGTGCCCTCGTTCATAGTAAAGTCATTTCATAGTCTCATTTAGATGGTTTTTAGAAATTGAGACCTTGAAAAATTGCAACGTGATAAGCTCTAGGAGTTGATTGGTTTCAACTTCTATCGCTTGAGGTATTGTTTTGAATTTCGCAGCTATGGTTTTTCACATTGGAAGGTGAGGATTATTTTGAAAAAAATGACGATTGATTTTCATATTCTTGGCAAATTATTCAGCGTCGGATAATTTTTCTGTTTTCAGATGAAAGCTAGAAACCATGAAACTACAAACAAGATATGATCACGAGAATTTGACTTGACTGATCACGCGAATTTGACTTGGCTGAGTTACGCGTGCCTTCATTTGGAGGAAACGTGCAAATCTCTAAAAAATATTAAGAATCTTTGGAAGTTGGAGAAAAATATTCAAAGAGCTACTTTCAACCAGGGTCCTTTGTAGGCCTTTTACAATTTCAGATTGTCCAAAAATCAAGTTTGGCTTCAGCAGACATTATGGGGGGTTGGTACTCATTTACGTTCCCGTGCGGAGACGTGCCGCTGAACAGGATAGCTTTGAATCATTTGGATGGCAACATTTCTGCATTTTGTGATAGATTTATTACAAATTTATAGGGCAGCGCCCATTTTTGTTTTACTGACAGAAAATTTTACTCCGGGCGGGACAGGGTATCATTTTCAGGAATTCGACTCCGGGACATGTAGCTTTCACATTTTCCAGCTGTACCTCCCTGTATGTTCGTAGACCAAGCACCCCACCCCCCCCCCTTTGGGGTGTATCCATATTGTTTCATTCAGCCAAGGGCAAGTTCAGTGTTCAGAAATTGTAGCGTGACTGCATATGACACTGGATGACAAAGGCTCTTTGGGGAGTTTTGTTGCCAAGGCCAAATACTTAGATCTGAATTTCTCTCGACTCCACTTTTCTTTTGTTGATGAATGAGTGAGTTTTGAGAAGGCAAATGCTTCTAAAACACCGCTTCTAATTACATCAATCTCGCTCTCACACTTTCTGCTGCTTGGAAAAGAGGTAAAATATATTTCCATGCCTGCTACATGAAGTACAAGCATTTTGTTTAGAAAGTGCTTTAGGCTACAGTTAAGATCTAGGCCGTCGGCCTCAGGATATTTGCCAGTCAGTTGCCTTTTTGCCTTTTGTCGGATGACAACCGTCCGCCGGTTTCTACTATTTGGATCAATAGTCGGAAACTGTACCTTAGATGATTATAAGGTGCGTTTCCTATATGCAGTGTCGTTCAGGTTTGGTTCCATCGCTTAGAGATTAATTTATAGGTAGTTTTAATGTAAGCACTGGCACAATGCTATTTTCAGTAGCAGTAATAATGCTGAGTCTGCTATTTCAAGAAAATTGGATAATCCTAGAGACATAAAAAGAATGAAATGACAGAAGATAACAGTTTTGCCGATGCAATTTTGCTTGCGATTTTGGCCTAATTTGGAAAAACTGTATTTCGATCTGGAAATTCATCTGTGAAGTCAGCTGTTTGAGGTGTTTGCCAAAATATGCTACGTTAAATTATGGAGTAATTTGGTTGAAACACCGATCATTATATAGCAGAAAGCGTAACTTCGACGCAGAAATTTATTTCCCTAAAATCAGCCACAACGAATCTGAGTTAAAGATTATTTTGCTTGAGAGATGGTTTTGAAGATACCTCAAAGGAGACTAGAAATTTCGACAAGGTTTCTTCAAAATTGCAGCTTCAAAGAATCAAAGTGAATATGCTACTCATCCAAGGAGTAAAATGTGATGGCCGATTGGTATATCTTACACATGGGTTGCATATATAAGTTTCAACAATTGATTTGTGGCACAAAATTTTAAAAGAACCTTAAATTGCTGACTCATCAAAATAAACCCATGGACATACAATAAACTTGTAACCTGTAAGGACACACTGTCAACTCCTGTAAAAGAGCAATAATCAAATATATGAGATAGATATATAATTTCTTAACGTATGATAAATACAATTTTCATCTTATCAAGGTTGATATTGGGACAATTGTCAAGAACTGCAGAACGTTTATGACCTGCATCTTAGTTTGCTTTTGGGCTTCAAAATAAGGGGTGATTCGTTGAAATCGGAGCATAAATCATAATTAGACAGCTCTGCAAACAATGAGATATCATTTTGGGACACCCGGAACACTGTCGACGGCGCACAGTTTTCAGCAAAGTTGCGCTAGGCCTTTTCTGGCGGGTTAGAACATGTCCTGTAAATTCAGCAATATAATCAAAGTTATGTGCATTAAAAGAACTGTTTTCACTCAATAGCTGTTTAAAGTAACCATTTCACATATACTGGGCCGTTCTTTGAAAATTAAGTCTCATAATCTTGAAACTATACTGATTTCAAGATTGAAATGTCTTTTCAGCTTTTTAAAAAATTGTTCATTTGTCTTTTGGAGCAGAAACTAATGCGCCACATTTTTCTCAGTTTGCGCAGCTCAATTTCCGTTTACTCCATTCAGAGCCCAAACTCAACAGATCCTTAAAAATCAAATAAAGTGTGAATGATAAATAATCAATGTTTCCCTTCATACAAGACTTCTTTCATTAATTCTTTCATTCATTATGTACTAAGATCAACTACACATTGATTCATAAAACGAGCTTGATCAAATACACATTTTTTCCTTCAGCGCTTTATTTGATTTTGTTCCTTGCTTCCAAATTCTTTCACCCTTGACAAGAATTAAACATTTCTCCATCTTTCAATGATCAGAAAGTTCTATTTCTCGTATCTGCTCATAGTATCTTGTAAAACCGGACCTTAGGACCGTAGGACGGCAGGAACCGTGAGACCACCAGGATCCTTTATTACTGCAGACGAGAATGACCCTCGAATTTGGAGGTTCATACCCTGAGTACCAGACTCTCTCTAAAAGAAATTTTCTTTTAGAGAGAGTCTGGTACGGTACCCAGGGTAGGAGGTTCATCATCAAGCTGTCAAAGAGGAGGGTGCGTATTGCAGGCTACCTCTGCCCCATCCAACGAAGTTCTGCTTGTTCAAACTAACGCCAGAAATCATATAGAGATTTTAAACTATTCTGAAGTACCATTTTTAGTATTCCCTGTAGTCCGTAGTACCATTTTTCAAACAATGCATGATTCCTGGCGTCCTGTTGGTTAGAAGGAGTTTGTTGGATGGAAGAGGAGAAGCCAACAGTATGCAGCCTCTTGTTTGATAAATCGATGACATTGGCATATTGTTTATATGTGGTGATGACGCTCTGGTGTCAAGGGCCCATGTCATCCTTAGTATTGAGCGGCTGTCGAGGTTTAAGCTGTCCTTGGATCCTAGAATCCGGCTTTTACAACATACCATCTGCACATGCGTGCTTTATCAGTTTTCATTGAACCTGATAACGTGTAAAATACAGTATTAGGTGTTAAGGGTATGGTGTTAGCCTTTTTCCCTTCACATTGTCATATCAATCAGGGTCCTTTGGTTTTGTCTGGTTTATGTTTATCCATAAGCACATCATGCATTGCGGTCGTACATTAGATTAAAGAGGAAGTCTCCTCCACATTCATGATCTTCAAGCAGACTTCCAGATGGAAATATACTGATCACTTTCCATCCCTTGTTAAAGATGTGGAATCTCTCCTGTAGTTAGTTTGAAGTCTTAGAGTCAGCTATTTATTTATTTTGCTTCATTTCAAATTTAGACTTCGCAGATTCCTCAAGAAAAGCATGTTTAAAGGAAAGCTAACCGAGGGAATGATTTAAGATATACAAGCATATTTATTGCTGGTTCTTGAAAGGAATCGACAAGAATAAAAGCTAGAGTTGGGCAAGTCCAGTTAAAAGGTGATCCGGGTCGAGTAAGAAATAGAAATAAAAGATGTGTGGGTGTTTTTTTCAGCCTATTTTTAACGGCCACCCTATATAGCCTTGCCTATTCACTTCAATTTTTATTCCAATGGGCAAACGTTATTTCAGAGAGAAGAAAATTACCTGATTTCGAGATTTTGTAAATGGCCCCTTTGCCCTCAATTATCTTTCAAAATTTAAAACTAACGCAGACGTTTTATTGCTTTGGCAATTTGTCGCATTTCGGCCTACATTCATTCGGGCAGATTCAACCCAGTGAAGCTATTATATTCGGGCAAAGTCCGCGGTAAGCCCTCCTAAATGCTGGACATCCCTATACGCCGATATACTCTTGCCTGTGTTCCAGACCCCATACGAAAAAGTAGGCTAATATACTCCATCGTTACCTCCTTTCATGGTAGCGCCTGCTTAGGAATCTTTGATGCTGGCAATTTTTACCATGGCAACTTATTGCCAAAGATTTATACTCCATTAAATCACAGAATGCAATTCTGCATAATTGATCATGTGTTTATAATGTGATGCAGCCTAGCCTCTGCGTAGGAGAATAATCCAGCCGGCTGTCAATAAGTGACGGATCAAGACCGTTACGCTCTTTGTCACTCAATAATTGACATGCAAACAAAGATCGGCTGACATAATTGCCTTATAACATTATCGTTTCCGTCATAAGCCAGAACGCGGCTACTGCAAGGCATGTATGATCGACCGACAAAATACCGATAGTGCTCCTTCACTGTGTGTGCGTATCACAGTACGAGAAGAGGAGGATACACTCTTCAGCAAAGTCGAGGCGTTATAGAGAACTCATTGGTAGCGTCCAGACAGCATAGCAGTGCTCCTTCACTCTGTTGCGTTACAGTGCGAAAGGACAAATTAAACTTAATTTGCAGTTTTGAGACAATATACCAGTACTCTTTCATTGCTTATACTTGCTACAGTACGAGTAGAGGAAGATCAACTTATTACCAGTATCAAAGTTAGTTGTTAGATTCCACCACACCATCGCCATGGAGGGATTTCGCAACAGAAGCCCTGATATGTTATTACATCGAAAAATGGAGCTGAGAGAGCATTTGAGAGAAGGATCACAACATTACAAGGACCTCCCAAAGATTACTCCTGCTAATGGATCAAGATTAACAGCTCCCGTAGCGATTTATCCATACCAGAGATCTCGAAATCACAGTGCGATTGATAACGATGAGAGGGGACTATCTGCAGTTCGCAGACCAGCTGTCGGGTCGCATTTACACTCAAGTTCCAGCTCGCGCAAGCCATATAAATCTTATAGCATCAGCGAAATCTTGAAGTCTACAGAGCAGCGAGAGAATGAAGAAAGCGTTCAACGTCGATCACCTGTAAACGGACGTTGCCTCCAGAGTAGGGAGTCCACTGGGGCGAGAGAGGCACCATCCTGTTGGGGTTACGACGCTGAAAGTCCAAGCTCAAGTACACAGAACTGTACAGCTTGCTGTCAATGTTATTCATCATTAAGATACCCTTATTCAGTGCCGTATCGGTCATGGCCCATGACAATTAGTCAAGAGAGAGAAACATTCCATTGTGGCTACTCCTCAACAGGTATGTTATTGACTATTTGTGTAAAGTATTTGAGAGTTTTCGTATGTCATATGCCCCGCCTACACAAATTATGATAACGTTGTCGATTTTAGACTTAACTTTTCTCAATTATGACGACTTGCTCGGAGCTCAGGTCTTTCTCCTGATTGGAAAGTGTTAACTTTGCCCAATTTACAACGGCTGGGTTGGTGCTCAAATCTTTCTCCAACTTCAGGTTGGAGAGCATGATCCTAGGCAAAAAGACGTTCAGAATGCTGCATGTAATACAACGTTAAGGACAAAGTTGTCGATTTAACACTTAACTTTACTCAGTAACGAGGACATGTTCAGAGCTCAAATCTTTCTCCTGCCTGCTCCAGGTTAGAAAGTGCAATCTGAACTACAAAACACAATATATAAAACCAAGTAGTAATACGGAAAGATGACAAATTTGTCGATGCAAGACTCTCTCACTCCAACTCTTTTCTGAAGTCTTCTTTTACACTAAGCTAGCATTCAGAATGCTAAACACATGATGTATTGTTGATTTCAGCAGGGAAGATATGAATGTACTAGCTTCTCGCACTCTAAATGAGCATAGTGTCTTTATAAAGGTCTGGTATCTACGGCCTACACTACTTACAAGAAATTACTTTACAATACTACTGGGACAAATACCCCCGGGGAGCAAAAGGCTGTGACTACCCCCTCCCCCCAAGGGAATTAACATAGATAACAAGAAAGAAAAACTACTTAAACTTAAAGAACACCACTAAAAACAACACACATGGATAATCAGAACAGTTTGATATCCAAGTCTGCTGCATATTAGACGTAAGAGCAAATTGATGGCGAGGAAACGTAGCTGGGGGAGAAAAACTCATCTTTGAGTTTCTGAAGTATGAAAAAGGACCCATACCAAATATACCGGGCGAGCCAAAAAAGATTCCCACTTTTGAAATTTCATAGCACCAAGTATACTTCAGAAATTAGAATGATTCAAATTCTAGTTAGGAGCCGAAAGATTGAAGTATTCTTGTGATTTTTCTCGCTGTCTTTCCAGCAGAAGAAGTATAGGTAAATTCAATTTTGTAGAAATTTCGTGGTTGCAAAATGGCTGGAAAAGGGCCTAAACATAGTTTAAGTCACAGAAATGGCCAGAAAAACGGCACCATTTCCTTTCCACTATTCATCCAGGCGCTGTCCATGCATCTCTCGCTCTCTCGTCTGTCTGTTGTTTTTCTAATGATAATATCTGTGTGCCTCACGTGCCCCACAAGCACACTTCCCTACCCAAAGCATGCTGAATTTTCGAAAGCAGGAACTTTTTCCTGGCTCATCCGGTAGAAAATTAGATCTTAAAAGTGCCAGAAAATGATATTTCGAGGCACTGTCGTCACCTAAATTGATATGATTCTATATTTTAGTGGTTGCCATCTTGTCATAGTTTGATTTCAAGCGAAATTTTTTGGCTGTAGAGGCTCAGAATGGAAGGAAATTGGTTTAGGTTCTCAGTTGTCTCGGATTTTCACGATATTCATTGCACGATTCGCAGGTACCGTATTTGAAAATTTGCATTCGTGGATTTTTTCCATGATACGTTGACAAAAAGTGATGATGTTTCTTGTCGAACAAAACGCAACCAAGTTTCATTCGAGATTCTTCAGGAAATGATAAGATTTTAGTCAGTATGATGTGTAACATTTGAAAGCACAATCTATCTTATAATGATTTCGATGCTCAGTATATTGAATTAATTTTTCTTTATTCAATTAAAGTTTTCGTAAGCATGACCTTTTTCAGATGACGGAAAGTGACAGGGCATTTCCATACAACATAGACAAAAAGCCATCTTTATGAGAGCTTATTTTATTATTATCAATAAATGCATCCCATGAGAATAAATTTGCTTGTTCCCTACCTCAAGGATCAACTCAAGTCCATCTAAGCCTGAAATGTTTGGACTTCATTTGTTTTATACTTTTATACTGTCAAAAAAATTTCGGCTTTGCTCTTGCAGCTAATTTTGCGTGGGGTAGTTAATTCTTCGTGTATTCTCAATATGTCTAGCGTTTACTCGCGTGTGTAGTGCTCAAGATTGCGTGTGTCACGCGTTTCCACGACTTGGAACCACATTAACTTTGGTGAATTAAGATGTTCAACCTTATCCATTAATATACGTTTAGTTTTTCAAAGTTTACTCAAGCAACCAAATTTGTAGCTCATTGACACCACATGCTAATGTGTCTATGTCATTCACAGAATATGATGATCAAGTGAAACATATTACTAAATACATGCCTTTACCATAATCAAATACGAGGGTCTTGCAGTAATTATATCAATCTTTGTGCTCTGTGTTTTGATTGCATCTTCAACATTCTTTCAAGCCAAATAGACCAAGTACCAGCCTAAACTTTGCAGATGACATTGAGTTTGGTCACCAGTGATACGAAATGTTGGTGTCTCACATGGAAATTATTTCAAGTAGCTCAGAGGGTGTGAATCTCTTATTCTCTCTAAAGCTTCAGTGCTCTGAAGGCCTGTGTGACATGCTAGTTTTACTTTCTTTTTGTGACACTGTCAAATAAACCAATTAGCTATCTTAAGCATGATCTGAAACTCTAAGAATATTTTCCTAAACTTGATCAACTCTGTGACATGAAATTTTTAAGCTCAAATCTCGGATAAATTGAGTTAGGTAAGAAATTCTTGATATGCAGTGTAGTTATCAATTTCTTCGATTTTTTAGCTCCGAAGAGATGCCAATAAAATCTTCAAAATTTTCAGAGGCGGCAAAATTTTTTTCATCAAAACTCAAATCATATTGGCAGCAGGAAAATGATAAAGAAATGGTCATTAAATTTGTCTTGAAATTTATCGAAACATGTATGTTTTTGGAATTTTTGCACAAAAAAATGTTTTCTAGTCAGAAAGTATGGAATTTTGCTTACCCAATTGAAAGTATTGAAAACCTGTGTTTTGCTTTCTTGCAGTATTTGGGTGCACTGTATAGGCTGTACCAAAATCGAAAGACTCTTTTAACGGTTAGAAGATTTTCACGCTCTTGGAATGCAGCACGCTTAATGAAGAATGTTATAAAACGTGAAATTCTCTTTAAACATACTTGCAGTCACATAAGCAGTTTAAAATAACTATTTGCAACATGTTTCAACCATTCAGCCCTCTTCAGTCAGACGCCATCTTGGATGTGAAGAAAGTATCCCCCTGATGAACGGAAAACCCAATTTGCCAGCTTCGAAAATAATCTTTCAGTATTGCATAGCTCTTTGATATAAAGTCATGAACTTTTTTGAAAAGAACTGATGAACTGCCCAGCCCAAAAGTCAACGTTGAATGAAAAATTATGATCTTATTTCATAACATTAAACTGATAGATCATTTTTGACTGAGTATCAGCAAACATCAACTCCATCAATAAAAAAAGTGTAACAAATATTTAACGAATTTCGTTTGCAAAGCAGCAAGGAATATTCTCATTTCGTCTGTACTTTTGTGTCATTCGCATTCCAGTGTCTGGTATATTGACTATGCACTGGCCTAAATGCTTAGTTTTCATGGCGAATTCAAAATGGCAGATAAACGCCCATAAAGGGCGACATGAGAGATATGAGATTCATTTTGGATGTTACGTTTAGAGGTTTGCCTTGAAAATTGGAAGAAATCCTAAACATACAGAACTGTTTTTTGTTTCTCACTGCTGAAAGCAGGGCGTGACTGATAAGGCCAGAAAAACATGACGTAAATCACAATAAGCGGTTTTAAAGTCATCGAGGTTAGCCCAGTCTCCGTTTTGGAGCAATTACCCACTGTTGAATGTGAATAACACCGCGACTATCAGCAGGGATATTGCAGGAACTTTTGAACATGCCTACTGATGCTAGTTGATGCCTAGACATTTATAAACATGCAAGTTTTATTAATTCTAATGATTCCACACCTCCTGCAAAGAGCTTTTCTGAATTTTCCCATATAATTTGCTCTCATTTCAACCATGTTTAGCTTAACTTTAAGTAGCATAGGTCCTTCTTTACCATTTACATGGCAGGGTCTTAACTGGCATGCAGAATTTTCTAGTCTTAACTGGGCTCTCGACTGGCTAAAGCATTTTCACGTCTTTCAGGCCCTCTAAATGAATTAAAACTTATCTAGGTTCCCAAAAAACAAGTTGGACATCTTTGATAAGAAGCGATTTACTCTCTTTGTCGTTTTTACCCAAATTTTGCACCTATTAATTCAAACTACTTCTTGATGCTTTTCATAACTGATTGATTGATGTATGATGTTAAAACAAGTGCACACATCATTCTTTATTTACTCTTTTTCTCAAAGTCTATGTCAGCCAGACCCCTTCTTTTATATATCCCCCTTTGGTGCACACATCAGTCTTTATTGACTCTCTTTCTCAAAGTCTATGGCAGCCAGACTGTTGCTTTTATATGTCCCCTTTTGGTCTCACCTCTCTGCCCTTGTTTGATCCTTATGATTAAGACTGTTTGCTTGCACCATTCTGGCTCTTAGCATCGGTATTTCCTCCGGTAGGGGCACATTTAGAATGAGAAGAGTCGCTAACTCTCTGTCATTCAGGCTGAGGGAATCTCGAAATTTGTTCACATCAAGAGGAGCGGGACACTACGTTGTGCAAAACAACTCTCAGATATTAGGTTGAGACAGAAAAAATCCTTCTCTTCAATAGTTGTGAGCTGTTGAATCTAAATGATAAGGGATACTTCAAAAGTTTTTCAGAGACTTTGGGATCTACGCACAAACTTTCATCATAGCGAGTGTCTCAAAGAGTACTGTCCTTCAAAATGATTCCAAAATTCGATTATCAAAGCTTTCATGAATTTCATTTTTGATCTCTTTTGTCAATAATTCAAATGTATTTAAAGATGATCAAATGTTTCTTTTCATTACCTGAAAGTATGGAATAACGGACTGAAAAACTTCGCTTGAGTTATGCTCTTTGCCATTATATTGAATTTTTCTTGAATGTTTCAAATCTACATTTGTAGCTTGCGTTTCATTCTGACATCATACCAAAAGAAATTGCTGGGGTATCAAACTAGGCAGCACTAAAATGAACTAAATTCACTAATTCATAACCAAATCAAAACTTCATGGCTAAGTGTAGAAAACAGTTTCATTATTTAAAGTCATTCTGTCAGAAGAAACAGGGCATTGAATTTCACACCCACCTTTTTTTAAAAACCTGGTACCTGTGCTGTTTCACAAAGCAGTGCTCTTTTGGGACACACGGCCTATCTAAAGAAATATTTCCCATGCTATTCTCCTTTTAAGAGGCTGCCTCGTATCGTTGGAAATGTTCTTCTCAAAGATCGCTCATCGCCTTTTGGCTGCAAGGACCAGGGAGTGCGAGAGGCCTTTGATTTTTGTAAAGTACCAAATTATGTGGTCAGCATGCCACTTTTGAAGAACAATACAATTTCATGTAGCAATATTCAGATACCAATCTCTATGCAGGTTACACAATTGAAGAAAGGCACATACGTATGCTCAAACCAATTCCAAGCACAAGACACCTTAGAAATAATTCAGGAGCTGACACACTTCTCCGAGACAAAACCTTGTCATATTTAGTAGCAATGTGCCGTGTTGTTGGATAAACCTTTGACGTACCTAGTGGCAAGTAGGCCCACACTATTATTTGTCCTCTCATTCACCAAACCGTACCATTATTCCTTCCCAGATCTTTATATGACATTTGTGGGTAAGTCCTAAATATCTAGCAATTTAATGAGCTTTCGATTAAGAGTTTTGTGGAGCCAAAGTGAGTAAATTCTGCGCTGTGGTCCGAGTACTCTCCATTGTTTGATAAAACCGAATTTGCGTAACCTCTCGCCCTGGACATCCCATTTCGTTCCTGAATAGCTATTGCTCATCAAAAGTGCAATCAAATCGTTTTTAATCTATCCCCTTTAGCATTAGTGCATTAACATGCCAAAACTATTAGCTTTTTCATAAAGTGTCGCTGACAGTTATCGTACGAAAGAATTATAATTGCTTTTGGGTCATCGATGATCTTTCTCCTACGCAGAATTCTGATTGATTTGTTCTTTTCTGATACTGAACTTTGGTCCCAGTTGGAAAAAGGGTGTGATGGTATCTTACAGACCATACAGAGAAAGCCTTCGAGAACATCAAAAAATGGCTACATACGTATAGTGAACGGTTCAAGGGAACGTAACTACTCAAAGAAGGCAGGCATCAAGTTGATCTTTTCAACTCTTAATTTTTCTCAGTGCCGACTAGTTTCTTCCACTGGGGCATCGTCAAAGCAACTCCTAGGCTGTATTTAGGTTGTCCAGTTCCCTCGGCTGAAGCCATTTTTAATTTACTACTCATATTGACAGTTCTTGTCAAGACTGCCAAAGAATCAGCTCCTGCCAAAGTTTCGCTTGATTTAGTGTCAGAAGAGTCCCCAAGAGTCATCCCTTATCTTGAACTTTGGTCTCTGTTTAAAAGGCTTCTTTTGGAATTTTAAAACATGTTGGAACGTCGTACCGCTGATAACCTGCAGTCTCAAGTACTTCTGACTCTGCTATCATTAATAAGCCTGCAGTATTCTGTTTTACATTGCCAAAGATTTCTTGGTTTAAGATTTCTCTGTCCGCGGAAGATCTAATCTACAGGCTTACAGGTTGCATGTCACTGTCCAAATTTCTTCACAGTAAAGCCTCCTGCACCATTAAAAGCAATCTCATTGCACTTTGCAGAGTTGCACCCGACAAGATATTCGGAGAGCCCTCCCTCTTGAGACGCATGTGACCTTTACCTAGAGTTTCAGATTTGTCTAGCAAGTATTGTTGTTTGGTGATGTTACCCGTTTCATTTGAGACACAGTGGACATCTGATACTTAAATATCTTGATATAGAACATACTGATAGATAGTTTAGTGCCAAACCAAAATGACATATTGAACACCATTGTTTGGCTTGACCTGATTGTGTGATCTGATTGGTTCCATCTACTTCAAGTCTTCGGAGCCATGTTGCCAAGGCACCAGACAAAATGGTAGAGCAGTTGGCATTCAGATTTCTTGATTAATGGGGTGAAGTGCTTGGGACTCTGAACGTTGTTGTAATGTAGAGGTTGGAGATCGTGTTAAAAGAGAACAATTCCATAGTCAAGTTCTCTAAATGTAGTTGAAATAAATTGAATTGAATTGAATTGAATTCGATCATGATTACTTCTAAAGCTTTCGCTCAAACCAATCCGAAGATGATTGATGTCAGTCTTCGGTCGCTGTGGCTCTCTTGAACTTCAATCTGCCATCTGACAATGTTTGGCCTAGACAGTCAAGATATTTTGACTTAGTCTTTATCGACAGTCGACGGCTTTGCACGGCCTTGTAATATTTCGAATCGCGCTTAACCTATTTTATCCTTGATGAAATTTTCTCACTTCCTTCTGAGCGCCATGAGCGACAAATGATATCAAACTTTAAGTTAGCTATCAACAAATATGATGCTTAGTATTGAAACTAGATCTGAATCATATTTTTATCTCAATGCTTGATTGAACT
Source organism: Aurelia sp. 4 Dawson et al 2005 (assembly GCA_964019985.1). Lineage (NCBI taxonomy): Eukaryota > Metazoa > Cnidaria > Scyphozoa > Semaeostomeae > Ulmaridae > Aurelia > Aurelia sp. 4 Dawson et al 2005. The sequence goes on along the minus strand of OZ026502.1, from coordinate 20,038,115 downwards.
TGACCTGTATTTTAGCTTTAAGCAAGGGCCGGAGCAAAACAAAAACACCACCAGTGAACGCTATATTGGCTGTTGAATCAGATCTGAAGCAAAATTCGAAACTTCAGACGGGCTTCAGACCTTTCTAGCACCCGGTTCCATTTCAGAACTGAAGCAACAGTTGATAACTTTTCTTCAAGCTCCACAGGCCTCAGACCTTTCATTTATCTTTTCAAGATGCGGATATATATGAAGTCGTGTGAGATTTGCAATAACAAAAAAATCCTTAAACAAGGCGGCATACCAATCGCTGTTATTCGCAAGCTTTCTCACGTGATACCAAATTTGAGACAGACTATGTTCAGAAGTGAGACAGACTAAATGACGTCATTGTTAAGCACAGTTTTTGCTATTTCACATTGGCTCACAGGTTTAACCTTTCTATTAACATCCAATGTATTCATAGCTTAACTATGATTGCTCATAATTGCTCCATGAACAAGGGCCTCTTGTGTCCTTAACACCATGGAAACCGCTAAACCATCAAGGTAACGAGCAGATTAGAACCTAATTAAACCCTTGAAAAGATGGCAATCCATGGCTGAGTTCGATGACCCACCTTGTGCAGAAATGTTCAAATAGTTAACATATCATCACATGATTATCCTTCAAACTGAATGATTTTACTCTGGGAATTGCAATCACCTGATCTCTTATCCTTGTTTCAAGGGCTGCAAGGGTTACAAGGGCCTCGTTTTTCTACGTTAATGACCCATAGGTAACCATGATCCTTTGCCTTCCCAAAGTCGACTTTGATATGACATGAAAGTCATTTCTGGCCTAAGTTCTGTTTGTTTTGAATTTTGTTTGGTATGACAGGAATTGTGGTTAGCAATAGGTCTTTAAGTAGCAACAAGAAAGATGTTGACACACTGATTGGTTAAAAATATCAATTTAGCTCTCGACACTTCCAGCCACATATTTGAACAGTCATAAGTTTCAAAGAATAGCCACACATTTTATTCAGCAAATCAACTTTTAAAGCTTGGCTTGTTGAAGTCAAGGAACTCTGCAATTTTGAATCACAAGACAGTATTCTTGTTTATAGAAATCCTTTTGCTCAAATTCTTACCTTGATGAAAGACATGGCTTCTTGTCAACAGGAATAGTTGGGAATAAACTTTCCTGTTACTGAAATTTTCCTTGCGACCTCTCATCCTTCAAGACCCCTCATTGCCATCATCCTTCAAGACCTCTTCTATGATTTTTATTGTCCAGATTTAGAGTTCTGCTCATTAATGAGGTGTGAATTTTATGCTGTGGGTAATTTTAGGTTTACCATTTGATAATAAGATTACATTATGGAAATGTTTTAATCAAGGAATCTTGACAGAAAGATTTCCTCCGTTTTACCATTTCTTTAGATTGACTGAGACATGTGGTTTTGACCCATCGACTTTTTATCAATGAAATTAAGTTCATTGAAGAAAATACTTCTACTTACTTACCACTTCTGTAATCCATAATTATTTCCCAATTCGTCTGATATACCATGAGGTTCTGGTTCACCTAAGTTATGTCTGGCGTTGCATCACCTGGCCTTGTCTGTGCATACTCCTTTATCTGACTCATTCATTACTCGTTTGTCAACTTCATTTGTATCCAACGTTCGCACTCGATATTCTGTCTCTTTTAACCTTGCTCTGTGGGGGTTTTTTGTTATCTAACAGAAAAAGAAATGCAAGAGACTAATTGAAATTTTTATGTTCGTAGCTGCCCAAGGTGGGCCTAACAGGCTTTTGTCCTATAGAACGCTTGATTCCCGAGTTTCAATGCAACTAAGCCTACAACCTTGGTGAAGTGGGAAAATCTTTAGATCATATCCTATTCTGTTTGAGAGGGCTCGTCCATTCCTCCATTTTTACCGCCAGTTTCTTTTTAGTTTCAACTTTCCACTTGCATTAGGAATCTCCTTAGGCCAAAACCAACGCGTCGCCTTCAACGCAGAAGCAACTTTGAGCATTTAATGATGATATTTAACTTTCAAAGCACAACTACCAATAAACGAGGTATCTATGTTCAATTCAATTATCGATGAACATTCTGTAAGTGACAAGCTATTGATTAAAGCTAAATTTTCATTGCTTGACCCAACGAAATCTGTATACCCGGGTGAGTCAAAGATGTTTATGTGTTTGGCGGGCTATAGAACATAAAGTAGGCGGCTGGTATTCAAAACTGAAATGTTAATCTATCAGTCAAAGGCTAACGTAGATGAGAAACTTTCGTTTGACAACATCACACAAAAATTAGAAAAATGCCTTTCAGAGGTTTTTATGGGAATCGAGGGTTTTTCGTTCTATTCTGGTTCATGATTTATTTGGCATCGAAATTCAACTTTAATGCCAGTTTTACTTTTAGAATTTAATTTTCATTTCAATAGCAAGAAAAACTTGGACCAAAACGGAATTGGAATTTTGGTTCCCATACAAACCTCTTTCCAACATTTTCCTAATTTTCGAGTCTATAAGGCGAGAGGAGTTGCCAATCAAAACTTTCACATCTAAGTTAGCCTTTTACTGATAGATTAACATTTCAGTTTTGAATATCGATCACATACTCTTTATTCCACAGCCCTCCAAACGCGGAAACTATTTTTCACTCACCGGGTATTTTTTTCTAGGACACCCGGTAGATTGGGTTAGTACTCTCAAGATAGTTCCTTGTTTTATCTTGGTGCCCTATATGAATTATTTTTAGTTCCTCTAATTGTTAGATAATTCTTTTTTAGGTTCAGCCTACCTATATTCAGATTTAGCAAGAAAGAAATCAAGTAGGCCTACTTTCAATGGACACCAGATTTACCATCTGGAAAAGACTTTTGAGCAGACAAAATATCTTGCAGGTCCAGAGAGGACTAGGTGAGCTCATGTTCTTGTTCAATACACATCAGAATTTGTCTTTGTGAGCCATTACATGTACTAAACTCAAGTTTTAGGACAAGTAATCTTCATCTAAGTTCAATACTGCGCTTCCAGTTATGTGATGCAATGCTGAAGTCCTCTATTAGGCGTAGGAGACAAGGGGGGGGGGGCTGTGAGCTGCCGCCTCCCCAGCGCTGGAAAATATTGCCAAAATGAGCCATAATCGGCAGAAATCAAGAACCTGAGTACCAGACTCCAGAAAAATTAACTTCCTTTTTCGTATGGAGTCTGGAACGCAGGCTAGTAAACAATGGAAATTTTATTGGGGCAGCCCCTAATTTCATCACCCCCTGCGCCCATGGGTCCGCTAAAATATGTGTGTAATGAATTTCCGAAGTTATAAATCGCTCATAGTCAAAACAAATTGCAGGTCAAATATTTCAGTGATTAAAAGATTTCTAGAGCTGGTGAGTATTGTGCAATGCTAGAAGTTACCCTGTTAGGCCTGAACAAAATGTTTGCTATCTACGAATTATTCTTTCTACTACCAGAGCTATAGTAGTTTGAAACCATAAACAGGCTGTTAGAGTCTGTTGGATGGGTACCAATTTTGAAAACGGTAGACTCAGAATTTGGGTTTGATTGACTCTCAAAGCGGTAGGCCCGATGGATTTAGAAGGCCTTCTGACTTTCTACTCCAAATGACAGAACGTTTTTGCAGAGCTCTGAGAGATATTCATTCTCATTGCAGTCGAACGCACCTTTGGATGACTGAAATTAATCTTTTCCAGGCTGGCTCATTATTTGGCAATGACAGAAAATCAAGTAAAAGTTTGGTTTCAAAATCGAAGGACAAAATGGCGGAAGAAAACAGCGGAGATGGAGAAAGCAAGAGAAGCTGCTTTGACGCACGCGCAAAGAATGAGAAATATGGACCTAGTTGAATTATGTTCACATGCAGGAGAACGTACGAGAAAATATTCAGATGGAAAGGATTCGACATCGTCAGATCTAGAGGGAGGGGACTGAAAATTTACTTGAGAAGCTATTGAGAAGTTGGAAAACTTGTTAAAGACATTTTCGGATAGTTTGCACTAAATAAAAACCTTTTCGATTTATGAAATGGCTGAAGTAAACTGGTTAGGCCTACTCTGTAATATGTCATTTCGTTAATGGATTGCTCTGTTAAATGTGATGCGATGTCTGCCAGCTTTGATTTAAATTCGTTTGAAATGACGCAGCCACAGTCCAAAAATAGTCGTGGCTTTACGGTTATGAGCCTGAGGAAGTATTTTTGCCCGTTAATGGTGATTTGAGGAGGTTCGTAGTTTTGTAAGAACACTGGAAATATGGGAGGAGATGCAGAGCCCAGATCATGCATTATTATCAGGGAACTCCCTGATTTTTATACCCTTTCATACGTAAGTTTTGATTGCGTCAGAGGATCTATCAAAGTTGTCCACATTCGAAAATTCTACAAAATTGTTCGATTCAGATTCTTTTTTAGAACAGCTATGTTTACAGATTTAGAACCATATAGCAGAGACCAATGGGATTAACATTAATGTCCGCTGTAAAGAGGGGCCGCCGTATGGAGGTGTCATTTTTTGTCACACTGTATTTGGGATGAAAATATTTATCCGTTGTTTGGAGGTGTCCGTTGTATAGAAGAGTTCGTAAAAACGCGAGGGGCTCGATTCAACAGTTTAGTTATTTTGAAGCGATAATACGGGGAGGGTCTAACTAGCGAAGTTGACATTTAGAGGAAGGTTTGACCTTTTTCCAGTGCCTTAAAACTTTGCACGTTTTGCTGAATCTTGCTGAATGCAGCTTTTTCAGACCAAAATTCCGTTAATGAGCTCCCCTACCATGGAAAATTGTTTGTTTCTATCATGCAGTGAATGATTAGCCCAGTTTTATATAACTAACTTGACCACACTGTAGTTTGCTTGAGATGCTTCCAGTTGTTGTCTGGTTGGGAGGTCACAGTTGGGGACCGTGGAATACGTTGCATAGAGCAGCGTGTTCTCTCGTCAAGTGATTTCTATGAAATCGTGAATTTTGAAAAAGGTGAAGCCTGAAGCTGATCTATTTGGAAATTTACTCTGAATGTGAGAGGCTGTATCGTTTCCAAATCTAAGAAAGACTTTGATTTGCCAGAAGGAAAGTACACTCTTTGCCTACTGAAAGTTGTAAGAAAGGAAGGGAGCGGCCTAAATTTCCGTTTATTTTGGCATACGTACTAACTATGATTGGTCCTTTAGTGGGATGTGTATAAGTTGTAAGCCAATCAATATTCAGTTCGATGCTTCACTGGACTGAACAGAAATATGTATTAGCAAACTTAAAACTTTCAGCTTCTTTGTCTCCTTTGTAATGTTCAATTTAGGCCCGTCTTACGTAAAGCCTTAAAGATGACGATGCAAAATCCGTTTACAATCGATTTATTTGCTGATGATCAACATCGTGAAATTGCCTGCTTTTTCATCAAGCTTCTCATTGTTCAATGTTCCTGCAGTGAGATGAGAAGTATTTTTATCTGTCTGTTTTGAATAGTGTTAGGCCTAAGGACAGGAAAGTAGTGAAAAAGATGTTAATTTTTTCACATGGGACTGTCATATAAGACGTAATGCAGTTTCTAGATTTCTAGTTTAGTACAATTTGTTTATAAAATCGTAACAAGTTTTTGTTTGTAGACAGAAGATAGATGAAATCTTATGATTAGGTTGCTAAATTTCATGCCAATCGTATTTGTCTCTTTGGATTCGAAAGAGTGCATACTACTGTAAAACACGCTGGAACAAGCGTGCCCAATGGTCATTCTGGTGATATGAGAATGTTTTTAGTCCACTTGATCTTTTGACACTCAATGTAAATCCAGGAGAAAAAGAGTTATTGTATTCATTGTGAAAACTTGTTTGTCAGCAGAATCTCTTTGCTTTCAGGACTATTAAAAAGGGTATTCTTGAGCATCAAATTTCGAGTATTCTGTAAACTATTTGAAACCAATGGACGCTAAAGGCTTTAAGACCAGCCTTCTGTTTCATAAACTCATTTCAAGGAATTGAATTTACGGAAGTTACCAGATCGTTATTGCCCACATTAAATTCCTTAACCCTACTTTTTTGGCAAATTTTAAGCATAACATAAACTTTTCACAAAGATCGTGAATTTTAGTGGCTCGCAAAAGGCGCAAAAGTCATGGCAGAAGTCCTGAAATATTCATTCCTCAAAGATCCTTGCCATTTTCTTTGTCAACAAAACTCTGCGCGAGTTTGCTTGCTCGTAGTGTTGAAGAAAGAATAGGCAAGCTTACACAAATTTATTCACGGACAGCAGGTGCTTTAAAAGCATTGAATTGCATTTGAAAACAAGCTTGCGGTACAAGTAGCAGCTGCGCTGTTCCAAAGAAACTTGCGTTTCAGGTGGATAGCCAAGAATCAACCAAGCTTTAAAGACAACTTTTTAAAAGCCTTTAAAGTTCGCGGAGGACTTAAAAGTCCAATCACACATCAACACAAATGAATATGGACAGAGCTATGCTAGTGCAAAGCGTTGAATCGCTCAAATATCAACTGGAAATCAACAGAATGCCGTTATCGAAGTCTTGTAATGAGTATGTGTTTTGTTTTGAATCTTATCCTAGTCTTAACACTTCATATTGTATATCATGCATGTTCTGTATGTGTTCTATATATAACACATGTTCTACTACAAACTTTTCTTCATTATTTAAGTCATAATTAGGAATATCCAACAAAACTTTATCATTTATCAAACATACACGAAGCAACCTTCCGTCCAAAACTTTGCAATGGTTTCATCGGCACCTCGAAGGCGTTGTTCGACAGCTCAAAGTCAGAGATTTTTAGCTTCATGTCAGATCAAAATTTGAAAGAAGCACTCTTAGTCAGAACTTCCTTATTTACTGCTCAAAAATATTGAATTTCCTCTTTGCCACTTAAAGAGGTAAGTAACTTGAACAACAAAGATCGATAATTTTCTGGGATTCCTTTTCAAAGAAAGTTTATGCAAAACCTTAGGGACCTTACCTTTATCAGTAGCTACCACAAAAGAAGAATATTTCAAGCTCATTTTGTAGTTCATATGTTGTTAAGTTCCTTACACAGGAAGGTTACGAGTTTAGAAGATAGCGTTTTTTCTCTGAGCAAGAAACAAGACATTTAGGCCTATTCACTACTTGATTGTCGAGGAAAAGTTTCATTATCAGGGTGACCTGAACAGGTTCCTTTATTGTCTTCATTCGAAGCATTGTTTGTCCTCTTACACTCTATTGTTTTTTCTTTATTCTGCATTAGCTTTAAAGTTTCTCAGTCAGTGCGGGAGTCAGGTTGTTTACATGTTCGACTGGCCTCCAAAGAGGAGACATAAAGATTTTAATTTTTGATTTGTCGGCCGGTCAGTCAGGTTGTTTATATCTATCACCAAGCAGCATCTGAAGAATCATTCCCTGAGGCTGGAACTGCTTCAGACTGGAATGAGAACGATGTAGACAGGGTTTCAGAATGTACTGAAAGGGACATCAGTTTCCAATGGAATATCGTCAATCAGTTTCAGCCTTGGGCCTTGATGCTTTCACACGAAAGTACGACTATAATTGGTCTACAATTTCCAGGCATGTTGCCCAGTGGCGAAGAGTGATTTTGATGAATTGCAGAAAGTAATAACAGGTGCCAAAGAAAGAAAAACAACAGCTTGCAAAGCGCAGGCAAAGTTTCTCACTGTTGTATCTATAGCAACAGCTGCCATTTTGTGAACAGCTATGGATGTTGCTATGGATACGTGAAAGGCAGGTTGATACAGTAAAATCCTTTGACACGTTACAATCAAATTCAGTTGCGTGGCTTGATTAGATTATCGTATGAAAGAAACGTTGTAAATATTGCGAAAGAGTGATCTATATAAAACCAATTAGATCCAGTAGAAAAGTAGTCTCAGTCTTATAAGATATTGTGGCCTGCCACCTGCTCCTGTTGGAACTGACTGTTGTTGTTGCTGTTACTGTTGTTGTTGTTTCCTAGTTCCCCTTCTTTAGGGAGACAGTGGCGGAGCCATGTGGGAGTGGGGGTCCGGACCCCGCCCACTTTTCTTATAGATAGGTCCTGGGATTCGCACAAAAACGCAATTAAAATTGGTCTGTCAGGAGGGGTATGTCAGATCAAGCGTTTTTGTCATACAGTCAAAAGATGTAATGAATATTCTTGGCAAATATCTTGTCTAAATCTGCAAACAGGGCCTTGTCTGCGTTCTCCGAGAGTCTGAGGGGCGTGGTCACGCAAAATTTTTCTGGGCTACGCCCCAGACCCCCACACTATTCACATGCTATGCTGGCTCCGCCGTTGTAGGGGGAATATGCTTGGTAGGTTACGTGGGAAACTATGGGAAAATGGGGATTTTAGGGGGGATTTTGGCCAGTAAGACCATTTTTTAACTGCTTGGGAAAATAACTGTTGAGACAGGCTTCGAAACAATAGAATTCTGTGTACTGTAGAATGAACAGTGGTCCAAATGTCAACTATCATCAGGCATCATCAGATGTTCTCTCCCTTTTTTCATACTCTTGGAACCCTGTAAATTATCATCGTTGTTGATTAAGCTTGGTTCACACTAGGTCACTTTGATCGTTAGGGTCGTGCAAAAAGACCCAAGAGACGAAGGCTCAGAGTTTGAGTTCTTTGTTTTTTGGGTAGGCCTTATGATCTGTCAGATCGAAAAGTAGTAATTGTGTCGTTGTAAATTCAAATAAAGGCCTTCGTGTGAAGAATCTGGCAAAAGACGTAGGGGAATGTGCAAAATCGTGGGGACTGGGGGGAATGTAGGGGAAATAGAGAGATTTTGAGTAGGGAGATGAGAGGGAAATGGCATGCACAGCAGGTGGAAAATGCAAATCAAGGGTTCCTAAGTTCATGTAACGAAACTTTCTTAACTTATTCTCTTTTTGTTTCAGAATAAAGCAATACTGCTTGCAACATGCACCAACAGACCCGCTTGTCAATCCAAATGCAAGAAAATCGAATCCTTGGGCAGAAAAATCAAAATGCAGCTTAATTTAGCAACAATAAATAAAACTCACTCACTTTGTTTGTCTAAATCGTCAATCTTTACTGTAATTGTTTATCTTAACCTGCAAAAGAGAGATGAAGAACAGAATAAACAGCAGACGCACAAAGACCCACAAAGAGTAGATGATGTTAGATGTAACGAAATGAGAAGATTTGAAAGTTTAGAGAAAAGGTTTCAAATTCATTATCGACTGTATTAGTGAAAAAGTATTATAACCAAATGTAAATGTCTAAGTGTTAAAGAAGTCAAGAAATGATAACCCATTAATATATGATGATTTTAAAGTTAGAAATCATGTTTTAGAATTCATCACGATTCAAAGGTGAAAGTTGCTTTGCCTTGCTGCATGTAAATAAGTTCTGATTTAACCCAATCAAATGTTATTGCATTGAATGAAAACTTTGTTTTATTGTTTCTTGACTTTTATTTCTTGTTGTGCAAACTTGTTACTACAGTAAGGCCCTGCATTTAAGAAACCGCCTAAAGGAAACTTTGAGCCTACTGAAGTATGATTAGCCCCTTACCTATAAGAAACTCTGGAGGCTCAAGCCCAAAATACTACGTTTCTTCTATTTTGAGTGACACCAAGTACTGGTCTGATGGTCTGGGAACATTAATATTCATACAGGGTTCATCTAATGTTGTTGGCAAGAAACATTGGATTTAACAGATTTTTACCTAAATTTTAATTGATGTTATATAGTACTGACGATGGATTAGCCAAAGACCATATTGAATTCAGTTCTTGCCTTTACGTAAAAATCGGCATTAAAGATGAAGAGACATAACTGATGAATCGTTTTTGCAAGCATGGAGAAGGAAATTTTACATGATTTCTAGACAACTTCCAAGCATTTCTCATCCTGCATGACTTACAATTTTGTCTTAAAAATGAACAATTCTATTTTTCAAACTTCATCGTGTGGGGATCGTGTGCTTGTAAAATGCTAATGCCTTTACATTTGCTGACCCTGTTCTGTATAAACTCAAGAAAAGCAGTTTCCCTTTACGTTTTGTACCAGCCATGTCATAAAATAAACATTGCACCGCCCCTTACTGTCCACAGTAAACCAAATGCAAAACCATTGGTAGTTAGCTTTATTTTGATAGACAGACCTTTCAGCAAGATATCATAATGCTATCTTGCTATTAGCTATTCTACAAAAGAGCCTGGATCGAGCGCTGTATTTATACAATTTTGTATGCAAGATTCGATCTAGTGGCGTTAGAGCTTCTATCACAATTGTGCACATTCGAAAATTCTACAGAATGCAGCAGAATATCGTTCGATTCTGATTCTTTTCATAATAGCGAAGAGGTGCTCCTTCCTCTTTTCAGAGACTGAGTTTCGAGGTATCAAGAATTTCAGTGATTTCAAATCTAAGCAACTTTCCATGACAACTTTTTCATCAATGAATTAAAATGCGCTGAAAATTTTTGTTAACTTGAGCTTTGTAACTGAAACCAAAATCAAAATGTTGCCTGGTCAGCTCCACGAAAGATACCCTGGGTACCAGAGCCTCAAAATTTCCTGTTAATATTAGTAGTAGTACTAAGATGGCCAAAATTATAAGAAACTCTAGTACTATGTCTGAGAAGTACTAAGAAACTTTTCAAAGTTAAAAGTATGGATATTATAGCAAATAGATCGTTGAACCTTTATTCTTGAGCAATATTATCTCACCACTAGTGTTCTCAACAATAACAAAATACGGTTTATTCCTTAATCGTGTTTTAAATGTCAAGAAACATATCTGGCGCAGTGTTAGCGACCACATTGATAATTCTGCATTCGAAAAATAAGAAACCAATTAAGAAACTTTTAGTACTAAAATCGAAAAAATTTCATGTGAAATTAAGAAACTTTTAGTACTATGGCCTGATCCAAGTTTCTTATATAAAAAACGTGTATGGCAAAACTGCGAAAATGGACCTGAAGCCTGAAGTCATGTTAGCGGATGATTTTCATATTTCTATCAACTGTGATTATTTATTTTTGAAGCGATTTGTAAAGTAAGATTGTTTCATTCGTAATAAAACACGTAATAGATAATTGTTCCATATTGGAAATGTTTATTCTTTTATTTGTTGTAATGTTTCTTTTGTTTACATCGGCATTTGTTTCAAAACGAGGATTCGTAGTGAAAGGAGGCAAAAACAAGATGCCAGCTTTGAAAGCTTCTGTTTATTTCTTCATGGCAACACGAGACGTCATCTTGGAAGACCTGCTACAAGTTGTATTTTTGGCTGAATTTTAACAGATTTCCTTACCACTTCTGAAGATTTTGATGAAAAAGGAAACAAGGAAAGCTGTGGCACTGTGTTTTGCAGATTATGAGCACAAATAAAGCACGTTTTCAAGACAAGAAAACTATCAAAGTTCTTCTGACAAAAAAGTAGGCCCAACAACTTCTATCTGCTACAATGATTGGTGCAACCATCAAAGAAGGAGAGTATACAGCCACAGTTTACGGGCTGGTAAGACATATTTATATATTTTCCTACATTCTCAGGCAATCAACAGTTGATAAATTATCATGCATATCTTATGAATTTTCATCTTGCTTGTAATTAATACATTTCTTCCCTCCTTGCAATGAAATCTTATTTTGTATGAAGCTTCAAACAAATGCTTGCTAATCACAATGCTAATGTCTTTTCTTCAAACATTTTAGATCAAAGCTCAGAAGTATGGTGAAGCAATACAGATCCTGTCTAGAGAACTTCAAAAACATTCAGCAGTAAGAAAATCAGTTACTGCCATGATGCTTCTCATTGTATGTTGTAGTTCTTGTTAGACAAATTTATGCAAACGTTCTCATTGATAGTATTCCAAAATTTACTTTCAATGCATTGTTATGATGTGATAGCTTTGTTGATTGATATGGCTTATGTACTTAAGATTGAAGAATCTTGGAATGAAACTTTGAAGTGAGAATTTTGAATGCACACTAGGTCTTTCTTCAAAACAGTTTCTGAAGATAAAAAGTTCATTTATTCTTTAAAGTAAAGTAACATTTTATTATTTTTTAGTCAAGAGCTGCACTTTCTCTACTTGGGTATTGCTATTATGGAATTCAAGATTTCAGAAATGCTGCAGACTGGTATGATATTCTTTGGTGCTTCATTTTGATTTTTCTCATAGTAGATTTATCTGGGCTGGTTAAAGGAGCTCTGTCACGCATGTGATTGGTTTAGAGAACAAAGCTTAGACAAAGGGAAGGAGCTAGAACCCAGACTCTTTGAATTTATCGCATGATAAAAATTCAGTTCAATTCGCAAAATGATCTCTTTCCAATTCTTCTCTGATAATCCTGCCATACAAAATATTTAATCCCCTTTCACAATCCCAGCCAATTATGAGTGACACAGATTGCTTTTAATTCTACAATATAATGTTTAATTCGTAAAAACAAAGATCAGAATGTATAAGGTCAGGATTCAAGTCAGAACTTCAACAAAGTTCAAAGGTAACAGTTTGTTCATTGGACATTTAGTGCTCTCCAACAGAAGAGAATTTGCATTATATAAACAAATGGAGCACTTTTGATAAACTGGAAGGTGTCAAGCTGTAGCAAATTGTACACAAAATATACACACATTATAATTTCTAATAATAAATGTTAAATCAAACAAAATACTGTAAGCAAATAATTTCCATATTCTAAGAGAAATGAGAAATTTTGTAGAATGTTTTGCACAATACAATGGAATTTTTTTAAAGATGTAATAGAATATTTCAACTCGATCTTTTTAGAAAATATATTAAGCAGTCTATAGCTTCAATCTTTTTTGTGGAGTTGTTCACTAATATTTTATTGTATGTTCTTTACATTTCAGTTATGAACAATTGACAAAGTTGCACCCAGAAGTAGAAAGTTACAAGTTGTACTATGCACAGGTATTTTAAATTTTGAAAAGTATTAATCTGAAAATCTACTGTAATTGTTATGTGCCTGTGGCAGACTTGTCAACCAAGATAGCCAACTTAGGAAACAGTTTCATGGAAGTTGACATCTGCAGAACTATTGTTAGGTTGCAGGGATCTAATGAAACATCTGAGTGGTACAGGCGTCCAAATGTCTTAGGATTTTACACATCCTGCATACAAAGAGAAGCCTTTAATTCAATTTACTGGGTATCCCAAAAAATTATGCCCCATTTGTGTAGCTACTGTGGAGGAGCTGTTTATTAAATCATGTTGGTTTCTACCCAGCTGCAAAGTCAAGCTTCATCTTAGAGTTTGAAACCATGTATGAATCACTCTGACAGGTGATTGCTGATTTATGGCAGAGAAAAGGCAAGCTAAGTGGTTGCTTCAAATACACCATATATATTGTTCTCCAGTAATGTCAAAATGAAGTAAGATGTGAAAGAAAGGGTTCCAGCATCGTCTTGAAATCTTAAAGGGTTATCGTGTTCTCTGTTCATAAGAGAGCAGTATATACTTCTTTAAAATGTTGTGAAAATTATCTTTTATTTCCCTTTTCATTCGTTCATTGGTTTGGGTACCGCAATTTTACATATTATTGTTTCAACCAATCAGTTTATTTTGACTTTTCTGGAGAACAACAGAAATGCTGTTTTTGGAGCAACCACTAATTCTGCCTTTTCTCTGCTATAGATCAGCAGTCATGTGTCAGATCGAATCATGCAACATCTCAGACTCTGAACAAAAGCTTGACCTAGTCATCAGTGTAAAAACTGAGATGCTGTAATTGACTTTACAACTCCTCCACAGTAGCCACACAAGCGGGGCACAATTTTTTGGGACATCCTATAGTAATCAAAGAAACTCATGACTTATCATTGTATAAGCAAGAAGTTATTTTGCAATCTGTTTGACCATAACCATAAAAACTAACAATATACTTCAATTGTATATTATTTCCTTTTTCTAGAGTCTCTATAAAGCATTTGATACTCAAGAGGCAATGAAAGTCACTCATCAAATTGATAACCCAAGTATGCAGGGAAAGGTTAGTGATTTCTTCTGTCTTTGTTGAAAGAAAAGACAGTATGTCCTCATTCTTGAATTGTACTCATTCACTCAGTACTTAGTACTCATTCTTGAATTTTGGAGTGAAGTATTGCAGTCTTCTTTCAGCTGATTTAAAATAGCATGAAGCAATTATGAAAGCAATTCAGATTGATCGTTAAAACAATGACTTGGTATTCTTTATCGTAAAAATCGGGGTAAAAATATACTGATTCCACTAGGCTTTAGAGGTAAGATACTGGCAGCAGAATCTATGTGAAGGTATTTGGCAAAATGTTATCCACAGGGTAGTAACAAGCATCATATCATCAAAGTTGTTTTGCAATTTGTAACTGCTCCTTCTTTATTTCATTACTTAGATCCTCAAGTTACAGGCTGCTATAAAATACAGTGAGGATGAAGTACAGGGTGCTCAGGTGAGCCAAGAAAAATTTGAATTTTAAATGCAACCAGATTTTTCTCTGACATGTCCTCTTCCCTGATAATAATATTTGATTCCTTCAAATCTAAGTAAAAACTGATAGCTTGCTATGAACTTTAAGATATTGTTTAAAAATCTGAATATTGTTAACAGATTATTATCAGTTATCTACTGTATTTGTTATGATCTGTAAGTTATTACAAAGAATGCATGTTGTCTTATTGTGTCATTGTTGTCTCTGCCTTAATGAAAATGGCCACTAGTGGAGCCCTTGAAGACTTCTACAGCCTATTGCAAATTTAGTAAATATGAATTTTGAATTAATTTTTCTACAGGGTCTGGTTGAACAGATTCCAGCAGATGATCCAGACACTGAAGTCAATTTAGGATGTCTCCTCTACAAAGTATGTCTTCTTTCTTTCACAAAATTGATTGACCGGCTGTGTTTCTGATTTCTAGAATTATCATTTAAAAAATTGTGACCTGACTTTCTTTCACTGTATAGAGATAATCCTTGACAGCTTCACCAACTGCAAAGTGACGTAAAGTGCAAGTTTTGTGTTTTGCAGGAAGGAAGATATTCAGAAGCATGTCAAAAATTTACAACAGCTATGAATGTTATTGGATATCAGCCAGGTAAATGTCAGTCAAGAATACAGTTTACACCTCTCTGTGCTGTTTTAGTCTCAATGAAAACTTTGATGTCCTCCTTTGAGCTTTAAACATCTTTGTTGTATGAAACAAGCTCAACTTTGTGTGTGACTCAAAATTCATAGCTAATAAAGATAGTGAGCATACAGATTGTTTTTGTAGGATGGTCGTAGGTAACTGTGAAATATTTATGTTCATGAAGAGCTTTTATCAAAAAGTATCTCTTTTTTCCTAAATAAATGAAAGGCTGACCTGTGCTCTTAAATGTGAGTCCTCTCTGTCTGATTGCAGGACCTATGCTGGGGAGGAGGGTTTGCTTGATTTTTAAGTGATACTGGGTGTGCAGCTGTTATGGGTGGGTTTCAATTGAAATTCCCTCACATGGGTCTGTTTTTAACCTTAATTCTGGTGGATGGGTCGCTTTTTCAGAATTTTTATTACAAGTGAAGAAATTTGAATAGACCTTGCATCCTCAAATCGACAAAATTCATAGACATGGCTACGAAACTTCCTGGAATTCATGCAAAAGGGTTGGAATTCTTGAAAAATTCTGTCATACAAAGTGGGTCCGTTTGTCGAAGTCCAGATTCATGTTGAGTCACATTCACAGTGAAGTACCCTTCCCCCCTGGGAAGTTAGGCTAATATAATTGCTGACAGATGTTAAATACACTCTCTGTGATATTTTATAGATCTATCTTACAACATTGCATTGTGCCATTACATGATGAAACAGTATGCTCCCGCCTTGAAACATATTGCAGATATCATTGAAAAAGGCATCAGGGAACACCCAGGTATGCTACACAAGTTTACTGTTTTCTTGTTGTATTTATTTGTAATCCAATTAATTCTGTGAAACTTGGCATATAGCTGTATCGAAGCCTGTCTGCTTATCAACTTGCAATTTCGTTTCCAGCTATTTTAAAATCGAATCTAGATCGAACGATATCCTTGTATATGCGTTGCACTTTCGAATGTGCACAATATTGATAGAAGCTCTAATGTGATTCGATTGAACTTCTGGTATAAGTATGTTTATCACTCGTCCAGACTATGGCTATGACATCTATTGTAAGATTTCGAAGTAATCATTTGTTTATTGCGGACTTATTTGCATTTCAGAGCTCAGTGTTGGCATGACAACTGAGGGCATTGAAGTGAGAAGCGTTGGCAATACAAGGGTAAGTCAATCAATTGATCAGTCAGTCATCAATTTTTACAAGCTCAGTTTTTAAAGGCTTTCGTGAAATTTGAGTAATGTTATCAAATGCCACTATTTTCAATATCGAGCTGTAAAATTATTCAGACGTACTACTCTTGTGCAAAGAAACATTTTTTCAACCCTAGCCTAGAACTTTCGCCGCAATATTCATGGTATAATTCTGACAGATGTGGAACTCTAACATCTGAAATTTGCTATTTGATTGGTCAACTTTGTTTTGCAGGTTTTACACGAGACTGCGCTGATTGAAGCATTTAATTTTGTTTTGCAGGTTTTACATGTGACTGCGCTGATTGAAGCATTTAATTTTGTTTTGCAGGTTTTACATGAGACTGCGCTGATTGAAGCATTTAATTTGAAAGCTGCTATTGAGTATCAACTGAAAAATTGTGAGTTTCCTTTGCATATTTTGCCGTTCCGTATGGCTTAGCTCGGTGGTAGTGTGCTTGACATCAAATCTGAACGTTCGTGGCTAGATCCTCGCCCTGTCGAGCCTACCAGAGTCGCAAAATCTCTGGAATTTCGGGCCTAGCTAGAGGAAGCACGAGCTGTCGTCACATCGAGAGAAGGGACAAGGACACTGCTTCGATCAGCCTCGCTTTGGATGCTAGCAAGAAATATATAAATAAATGCCGTTCTATAATACCTGTCTACGCCAAGCTAAATCCTAACCGTTTGTAGAGAAACTAGGACTGCTTTGTTGATGTCTAAAATATCATAGAATTTGATTGCGATAGGAGACTTTCGTTTCTGACCGAATGGAGACTTTAATTCAAGTTCGCGCTGCTTGTTTCTATTGTTGAACGAAAACTTTCTTCTATGGATTTGTCGCTATTATGCCATTCAAGGAAATATTTTCATAATTATTTGTAGATGAAGCTGCTCAAGAGGCCTTGACTGATATGCCACCAAGAGCAGAAGAGGTACTCTTTCATTGATTTTTGCTGCAAAGCTTAGAATTATCATTGTAATCTATTTTTGATGATTTCATATTTCAAAGTCTGTAGCTAAGATTTGCAATATAATTCATTTACAACGATATCCGTTCAGTGACATTAAGTATAAACATACAAACCTGACACTAAAACTATAAACATAAACAGTAAAGTAAAACTGATCTTCCAGGGTGGTATTTTTTAGGGGGCTTGAATTAATTATCAAGGTTAATCAAATGCCTTTTAGACGTGTTGTAAACAGACGTAGTAATGACAGTTCTCTGAGATCAACTGGAATAATTCTAGGCCGTTATGCCAGGGTAATAGAATTCTTTCTTGGTGAATTACAGCTTAGTTTAGCAATATGGAAATCTCTATTGCAGGCGAAAACGCTGAGTAGGGCATACAAAATCTTTATCGTTTTCCATTCGCGGGTGTTTTCATGTGGCATCTTATTTCAGACAGACTGTAGTTTAACCAAAGTTACCGCCAGTTCATCCTTTTAATGTTGACACCATAGAAAAGTTAAAGTTACTTTGAAACGTTTTCTTTTGTTGATAGGAGTTAGACCCTGTGACTTTACACAATCAAGCTTTGATGAATATGGAATCAAACCCAACAGAGGTAGGACTTAGAAATTTGCCAAATTGTCAATAAATTATTCAAGGTATTGTATATACTCACCTGGTACGCACTAACATGACATGAGCCAATCTGATGAAAGCAAAGATAGATAGTAATTATCTTTTAGAAGATAAAGAATTTCAAATTTTTCAACGAAAAATTGCATCAAAGCACCCTCTTGTTTCCTGAATCACTAGTTTGCTGAAATGATTTCATTCTAGTCGGGCATACTTTATCCTTTCAGGGATTTGAGAAGTTTAGATTTCTACTGCAACAGAATCCATTTCCACCAGGTATGTTAAACAAAACAATTATTCTTTATTCAAATATGTTAACAAACTGAATATTTTTGCTGCTATAGTGTTTCTTTCTTAAGATTTCTTGTTAAAATTCAGAATTCAATTCCAAATATTTCTGTTTTAGAAACATTTGGAAATCTACTATTGCTGTATTGCAAATATCAAGTAAGTCATTCGAAAGATCTGCTTCTTTTCGGCTGCCAAATTCAATTATGATTATCCGCATGACGTGGAACTCATACTTGTTGTGCCCAACTCACAATGTGATGATTTGACTTCAGTTTTTTCTATTTTCATGGTCTTTTTGTCATGAAACAACTTACCCCTTAGATTGTCAAGTTTTGCGATTTGGATGGATTCATGCCGTATCGATTTTACTTTGTAGTATTCGACTTGGTTTATTCTTCCATCAAAGCCATTCAATGAGAGATGGATTTAGAGGCTCGTACTTAGCATGAAATTATTCATATTTCTTTTTTTCTAGTATTATGACTTAGCTGCTGATGTTCTGGCCGAAAATGCAAGCCTCACTTTCAAGTTCCTGACACCGGTAGGAGGAAGTTTGTTTGTAGATGTATTTGCAATAGCTTTTTTAGTCGATGAGGAAAATCTCTGTTCTTTGACAAACAATAGGGAAAGAGATTTCGGTACGTTTGTTGTGTTCATGTTTGTCACATTTCATTGCTTGTAGGAACATTTATTGTTAGGTTTTTCCCAGCGTATCATTGACAGATTTTTGTTTACTTTTCAGTATCTTTTCGATTTCCTTGATGCCGTAATTACTCAGCAGTCTTCACAGGAAGAGGTGATCTTATATATCAAATTTGTATCTTTTGAATGATTTTGCCGCTTTATAGAGCCCCTGCCTCAAAGGAGTGGGCAAGCGCATCCATGATTTGGTATTTTTGGACAGGGCTACATTAGCCTGTGAGATCAAGTAAGTTTTCTCAACACAGAAAACACATGCTCTACAAATGAAAAGTTTTAATGCGGAGCTACGATATAGACTGTACAGCTTCTTTTTTCGTACATATATCTTTGCTGAGGATTATAGTTGTATCTGTCATTTGTTAGAATCTACACATATGGAGTCTTTATATAAATCGAGATCTCTACTCCAATGTTTTCTCTCTCTCTTTAGGCCTTTCGGAAATTTGATGACATTGCAGTTCGACATACGGAGGCATTGAGAAAGCTTACAAAACAAGTAAGTAATATCAAGTCTTGAGTTACTCTCAGTTTTTAGACTTTACATAGGTATTACAGACTGGATTCCTTTTATGAAATTCTTTGCAGACAGAACAGCTTTCTGCACGTTCATTGCCAATTTAGCTATAATCAATGTTTACACGAGAAATATACTTTTGCAAGACGTTTTCGAAGTTTGTGCCAGGATATGGGTACAGGAAATTGACTTGTGCATACTGGGTACTAGGTCCTAACAATACGTCTAAAATGTTAAAGGCTCACTACTTCTCCTGATTATTCAAAGAGGCTCTATAGCTCCTTAAACAATCTAAAAGTAAATAATTGTAAGAACATTTTCTTCAAAACCGGCGTCAGTCTCATTAGCAAGTTTGCTTCTCGTGTATTCTGTCATCAGACGGTACTAGGAAAGGACAAAAGGGGAGCAGTCTGTCATAGCCCAGATGGTCCCTCATTCAGAGGATAACCCAATAAGTAATGACAACACAGACGGAGCATCGCCAATGCTTTAAAATGTTATTTCAAGAAACAATATACTCTTCAGATGAAAACGAAATGTTTGATGTGCAAATTTGATGATTTCTCAATTAAGATTAAGCGTTTTATTCCATTACATTTTGTCATAAGGAATTTTTTGATGACTAGAATAAGAAACGGAAATATGACATGTCTGACGCCAACATCCAATCAATATTTGACTATACTCGAAAAATGGTAGCCAAGAGAAATGGGTTCTGACCCCATCCATTTATTATGTCAATAATGTTTAGGTGACCCACGCAATTTGATGTAGACCAATGCGATGGAATATTATCAGTTTTGGTTTCATTGCAAATCATAGGCTCATTTTCTAATCGTAAATTCAAATATTTACCAATGGTCCAGAAACAAAGGATGACTTCACTTCACAACAAAAGTGTTATGTTTTCAATGCTGGGTCACCATATATCAAGACCTACTAGCCTCATTCACCAATGCACTGTATAAATAGGCCGTTGAAACTGCTTTATATCTTTAAAGTTTAGAGGGTACAGAAGGCAAATCTCATTTTGAGCCAAATTGTATAAATAATGTTCCGAGGGTAAATCGTAGAATACTCTTGCAAAAAGAAGGGTTTCTGTCATGAAAAGAACTTTTCAGCCTTGGATCCATCTCTACAAAGTATTTTAAAGTTCTTCTTTTTGAAACAACCTTAGTCGATCGAGCTTCTTCCAATCTGTATTGCACGATAGTCATATGTGGTAGAATTGCTCGTTTTAACATCAGCATTTTGTGAACTAATTCTAGAATGTCTTCAAACTTGCAGAATTATCCACAGTGACACCAGAGGGTTGGCCACGAGCTTATAATTAGTTGTTCACACATGGATTTATCGTGGTATTATTTGCAGGTTTCTGAAGCAAGGCAAAATCATGATGATGAAGCAATCAAAAAAGCTGTCAATGAATACGATGAAGCTTTAGAGAGGTTGCTTTCTAACTTCCTTTTTCAAATTTTCATAAGAAATGACTGTAGCAACACTCTTGAAACATCAGTTTCAAGCTTGATTTTTAAAAGGAAAAGACGAGAAATGCTCAAGACGAACATGCAAATCTGATGACAAAGAAAACTTTGTGTCCTTTTATAGTAGTTCTCATTAACATCACCAGAATAGTTTGATTCTTGAAGCTACAGATAATGATTCCAAGATCTAAGGCTGAGAAATTTGCAGCAACTGATAAGAAGAAAATAAGTGCACAAAAAAGACCTTATTGCAATAGTGCACCCATGTTTGTGTGTGTAAACCAACGTAATGCAAATGGTATAGTTGTATCAAATGTCTTAATTTCTTTGGACTTCAAGGGCCTATCACAGCTAAAATGAACTATGGTAGATTCAGCCTTTTTATATGTCGTAAGCGGGTCTATTCAATGCTTTCATGATTTATTGATTGTATTTCATAATCTCTAGGTATATTCCAGTATTGATGGCACAGGCTAAGATCTACTGGGATCGTGATAATTATTCTGCTGTTGAAAAGGTATGCACTCCTTTGATTAAAGAAGTATTCCCGTGTACCTAGAGAGGTTTGATTTATCCAGACTTTAAAGGGGTGAGTGGGCGAATGGCTTATGCAGTCTTCATCAGGTGAGTAAGGTTTAAGCTCAGTCGAGTGAGATCAGACTCTGGATGGGTGACCTCGGTGGCCTGACCTCACAACTCACCTTTTTTTTATTCATTGAAAATATTACAACAAATCTCACATTCTACTATGCAGTTCTAATTACTATACAATACTACAGGGACGATACCATGGGGAGCGAAAGACAATGACTACCCCATGACCAATATTAAAAGACACGCAATGATAACCTAAGTACAACAAACACTGCGGACACAACTCACCTCGTCGTCCTTCGGAAGGGACATTAAACTAGGGGTCCCATGCCTGGATGCAGCATGTACAGTGGGCCTGAATTAGCTTTCAGTAGCTAGAAAACCTGACAAACCCACTCAAAACAAGTTAAAAGTAAACGATAAAACAAACACTATCATTGCAATAAGCCTCTCTCATTGTGGCTGCACCATTTTGATTTTTGTAATTTTTAAAGTATGGAAATGCAACCAAGTAAAGAATTCTCTTTGTCTATGACAACGTTAAATCAAAGGATTGGTATATGATGAAACAAAAACCTTGTTCTTCTAACAAGTCATAAAAGCTACGATAAATTCATAATTACTAAAACGAGTCCTTCAGCAGACACTTTCACATTTCAGTTCGTAAATTCTACACTATACAGCAAACAATATTCATTGTGATAAATTTCTCCAGCCAACGGTATTACACGATGCCTTTCCATGATAATGATCTTTGAGTCAAGAAGTATTCGATTTCATATTGCCAAATATTCATTTGCCTATATTTTATTTATCTGTTGCTGATTAATTTAACATATTCTTGCAGATCTTCCGAAAGTCTGTAGAATTCTGTAACGAGCATGAAGTCTGGAAATTAAATGTAGCGCACGTTCTGTTTATGCAGGTAAAGTCAAATAGATTAGTTTATGCTCATTTCATTTAGATTTTTCATGGCATATGTCATCAACTTACTGAAATGTATTCAACTTGGAGGCTGTCGAATATCTGGATCAGTATTTGTCGATTGTCGAGTTTAAATTAGGCTGTTTTTATTTCTTCTGTTTAAGGGTGTGTTTAATTGTTTATGACCAACCTATCAAATTCTGAAAACAGTATGCTTTGCAGAGACGGAGTATATTTCTTAATCAAGCACAAAATCTTTAAAACAGCCGGGTTTCAGGTTCACCGTGTAGAACGTGAAAAAAATTCACCGCGGGTAACATGAAAATTCACAAATGAAAGAGAGAATCTCTACAAAGTTTGTCAAACCCTCTCTGTGCCCTCTCTACCTACCAAACCTACCGATTTGAGAATTTAAAGTCAATAAAAGACAAGTTTCGACACTGTTTTCAGAACTGGTACCTATCAAACATATCCTCACTCTGCTCCTTTTTGAGCAAGATGCAACTCTTTCCAAATAGCCTCGATATGACGTATCTGAAGCGTAAATTAACTTATTCTTTATTTCAGGAAAACAAGTACAAAGAAGCAATTGGATTTTATGAACCGATTGTGAAAAAACATTACGATAATGTAAGTCACTCATCTCTTGTCTTCTTTTGCTTAGCTATTATCTGTACTCAACAATTTCTGATAATTAATCCCATCTCATCTCTTAGATTATCTTACAAGCGTCACAACGAGAACTAGTTTAGAGCATAGCCTACGTAGTAATGGTTGCTTTAAATAACGTATCTCGCTGCAATCCCACCTAGTAAGCCAAGAATTATTTAGTTAACCATCATTTGTAATGTCTGTCTCAAATCATATGTGTTGAGATCTGTGAAAATGCAAAATTACTCATAACTCAGCAAACATCTTATCTGCAGTTAGTCGCGGACATTTTTCACCTGACATCTAGTTTCAGACAGAGTATAGTGTTCTTTGCTTCTTCTTTTTATGTCTTGTACTTTTTACTTTCGTAATTCATATTTAAGTCGTCTTAGGTTTTTTATGATGCCACGGAGTAGTCATAGTATTTGCGCTTTGTGGCGTTGTCCTTGTAGTGTCGTTAAGTATTTTGTAAGTAGTGTAACCAGTAAATTTGTATTGCAAATTTTTATTGAAATGTAAAAAAACAAGCAACAAACTTGTTAAAATTCTGAACATTTGCCTATATTTCCAAATTTCATCATTCAAATGACAAGTTTGGCCCAACGGGACTCGGTTTCAGAAACTTCCTTTCAAAAAATTTTCACGTTATTTGGAAACTCAATATTTATCTCAGCTCATTTAATTTCCTGTTCAATATAATCATTAATCCCTAGTCAACTTTCTTCATAATTCTTAAATATAAATAGCTTGAATCAGTAACTTTTGTTATCAAAGAGATTTAAGTGTTACCTTTCTTAGCAAACGTTCAGAGCTGAAATTAAGCCTCTTTAAATTGCAGTTAATCGTTGCTCATATTGCTTCTTAGACATATCCTTAAATAAACACAACGCGAAATTAACTTTGAAATTTAGTATGCTAAGCTTGTCTTTTTACAACTTCTCCGTTTCAGCCTTGTTTCATTGATTATGTATTTCAGTATCACATTATTGAATGTGATTTGAAATTAGCCAATCAAAGTAAACAGCTAACAATGTCCGGAAATCTCTGATCTTCAGTTCACGTAGCATAAAATCCCAAACACAAATATTTCATTTTCAGATTAAGCTTTTTTACAGATTATATGCTTTGTTCTTCAGCACTTACTGCACACGTATCTATTTCGATATACTTAAGAATAATACTGAATTAAGGAAATATTTGATTAATATTGAGATTGGTGCAAAGTTTATTATGTTCCAGCAACCTTTAATTTAAAATTGATCTTTGCTAGACATTTACTTAATTCTTGTAAACTTGTATTCCTTGGAACATTCAAAGCTGCATGATCTGATGAAACTTCGTGTAGTTAAGCCTTACCAAATTTTAATAACGTGACAGCTTGACAACTTTATGCGCTATTTTGCGAGTTGCAAGGAGTTGCACCCCTTCAGCAAGGATTCGCAGGCGAATTGATGTCATATAACAAAGGATACAGTTCTGTCTAGGACAAAGCTGTGTAACAGTTTCATGCATAGATCGCACACTTTCAACGTAGCCGACTGTAATTTTTGCTTTCAACGTTTATTAATTTTTCATTTTCTTTATACATTCCATTGGAAGTTTACAAAACAAATTACTAAATTAAATTTCTTACAAGCTATTCTACAACTGCTACTAACACAGGGTCGCGAGGAGCAATTATTGTTTTAGCATAGTTAACATATTGACAGGGTATTGCATGAAGGGCTTATGTTGAGCAAACAGTTTATTATAGCTATGTCTACCACATGGCCATTGAATAAAAATAGAACAGGGATATAAAACTATACGTAACTACTACAATAGGAAGAATGTCACTGACAGAAGACTTGGTTGCATGATTTATAACTGAGATCTAAAGTTCTAATTAAAACGACCAGTTTCATGTATCAAGCAGAGCGCAAGGAAAAATATATCTTTATTGGGACTATCGGGAAAACTTTATCACCATACAATAAAATCTGCTTTAGACACCTGTTCGAAAGATTGGTATAGTTGGAGTAAAGATTATAGTGTAGTAAAGATTGGTATAGGAAAGATTGGTATTGGTATTGGTATAGCATCATTAGTTTCACATGAGGTTCCCTTGCTTTCACATATTCTAGGGAATTTTTTAAACAAAATTCCTTCTGTTCCTTAATGAAACTTTTTTATCAATCTCAGTATTTCTTTCTTCTAGATTCTGTCAGTTAGTGCAATTGTTCTGGCGAATCTATGTGTCTCATACATCATGACCAGTGCTAATGAAGAGGTAATTGTCTTAAAATGATTGAATGTTATCGAATTACGTGTCTCTGTCTGAAGCTTCTAAAGCTGATGAACTCCTCATTTCATTGCTATACTTTCCAAGTTTTTTATCCTTCTTCTTTTATCAAGTATGGATATTTTCAATGTTAATATACGAGAAAAACGACATTGAAGGTTTCACTTACTATATGGATTTAATGGAAAATGTATCAAGTAAATAATGACTTTTCTTCTCCATTTTGCAGGCGGAAGAACTGATGAGAAAGATTGAGAAGGAAGAGGTATGTTTTCATGATCTTTTCATCAATTTTTGTTCAACACGAAGAACACCATGTAAAGTGCCATGAAAACATAATGCTCCAACAGATAACGTATTTCGTATAGAGAGCCCGTTACCCTTTCGAAAAGTGCTAGGTCATACCTCGTGATATTTTGTCGGACTTTTCGCATTACCACCTCTGAAGAGTTAAATCACATTTTCTTCCACCCGCGTTTATGGCCAGCGATCTTAATCAACCCTGTGTGTTGTATGCTAAATTATATCTTGGTGATTTCATAGTGTTCTGTCAAAAACCATTATTCCAACACATTTACACGTTTTTCATAGTTTAAGTTTAAATCGTTTTCTATAAATTGTAATCCGTCATACTTTTAGCCATGTTTCTGACTTTTTTGCATTGTTTCGTCAAGAATAGCATCGACCCCCCCCCCCCACTTAAAGAAATCATTAGCATGTTATTTTTGTAGAAAAGTACTCTTCTCAATTGATTTCTTGGTAACTTGTTGCTTTTCTAGGAACAAGTTGCATACGATGATCCTGATAAAAAGACTTATCATCTCTGTATTGTCAATCTCGTCATTGGGTAAGTATATTGTGAAGTCAGTTCCGGGCAAATAAGCTTTCAGCTCCTATCATGTCTTCAGCATTAATTAAATATGTTAAGATTTTTATTCTCGCTTTCCTCTAAAGATGCAAAAAATACCAAAGGTGTTAGGACATGGCTGTTTTGATTGATTATTTATTTACCTTGTTTGATCCCTGTGTCTTGTTTTGTTGTCTTGTTTTCTGTTCTGTTTCGTCTTCAACTGAGCGTGGTTAGACCCAAGTGCTCTCAAGTTGTTCGAATAGAGCTCCCTTGAAAATACTTGAATTTTGAAGAACCCAATGTGCAGTCTCACGGGCTTTGATTTTGTAGGTACAGTCCTTTCAATAGATATACTTAAGAGTGCCGTAGACATTTTCCTCTGCTATATGCCCCTTATGAACTTAAATTTTGTATTGCTAAAACTGTAAACTTTTCTCGCTAACTGTTTCACCATCTTCCAGGACCCTATACTGTGCAAAAGGCAACTACGAATTTGGTGTTTCAAGAGTCATTAAAAGTCTAGAACCTTACAACAAGAAAGTAAGTAAAATTTTTACAAATTGACTTATTTTTCTTATTTACGTCGTTTCTAACTTTGCTGACTTCCGCAGGTTTCAAGCTTAGCCAGTCTCTTGTCATTAAAATCTGGTTTGCAGGATATCCTTGTAAATGTAGCTGTTCCAGTATCATGATTGTCCACCTTGTATACTTTACGACTCATTTTTGTCACGTCAGATCTCGAATTTGCAAATGAATGTCAACTTCATTATTCATAGTACGCATTTTCTCTTCCTGTAACTGAATATATCCACAAGATCTCTTTTATCTCCTTTTAGCTTGGAACAGACACTTGGTTTTATGCAAAAAGATGTTTCTTGTCATTGATCGAGAATATGGTTCGTATCACAATTTTTTACGCTAAAATTAATCTTGAGGAATTGTATCAATCTCCATTGCCTTTCAAGATCACACTAAATGTTTCTCCGAAGCATTGTTTTCTGTTTAGCAAGGTCTTATATCAGCAAAGAATTGTAGGCCCTTCTTGTTAATGCTGAATTCTTTAAAGGAGTGTTTCCCTTCAGCAGAAGCCGATTTTGAAGGCCTCACAAAACTGAAGTAACCTTTGATTTAATTTAATTAAAAGCCCACAGCCGGATTTGAGACGTATGTAAAAGATGTTCAAAATTCAGAGTTAAAGGGAATGTTCTCTTAAAATTCCAATCTATGGGCGTTAGCATCTGTGTAGTAGACCAAAACCTCTGTATAGACGATTCATGCTAGACAAGTTCCAACGTGTGACACAAAACAAGACAATGCAGAATTTATTTTCACAGTATTAACAGCCTACGAAAAATCGTGCATCTCCAAGAAAACAATACGCGGCGGAAGGAAAAAAGATAACTGGGAAAGGGGTCAATGTTGTTTCTTTGCTTCACACAACTGAAATGGAGATTCGTGGGCTATCTATTTGTCGATCTTTTTGATAAAATTACTTATTTGCTTTTTGTAGGCCAAACAAATGATTATGTTATCTGACAAAGTTCTTCAAGATGCATTGCAGTTCTTCGATCATTGTGAAGGTGAGTTGAAAATTCTATTATTCTTTTGCCAATTTCAGTATATTTCAGCCTCCAATAAACGATTGAGCTAAAGATGGCAGTGAGGGATCTTTTACCAATATGCAAAGCTTTCTTTAATCAAATTCTTATAGGATCGTTAAGGATTCGTAATTCAGGTGTAGTGCATCTTGGTAAAAAATTCCTCGCCGCCATCTTTAGCGCAGTCGTCTATTATTGCAGCTAAAGTATTTTCTCTCACACCTTGCTTACCGTAAATCCTGGGCTAAGGCCCCACGTATCTCTAAGCCCCTTTCGAATAGCCCCCAGAACTAATTTTTAGCGAATTGGGCATTTGAATTCCATATCATAATTGGGCATGGCGCCCCCATCAAAGTGTCTGCCATGGGGAATTCGAATTCCATAAAAGGGAATTTTGCATAAATTTATCCGATCTTTATTTTGTATTATGTAAATCGCCGTTATTCATCACAACGCTACCTTTTATATATCGTTTCCTGAGATCGTTTTCACCTTGTCCATATCGTTGTTAGCAAGAATAGCAATTTGTCATCATATAACTACCATGCTTTTGAATAAACCCTCTCGAATAAAGCCCCTCGAGAATTCATCTTGCAAAAGAAGATCCAGGACTTATTTGTGAATTTTCAGTATAAAAGTTTTTATCCGATAGCCAAGTATCATATTCTAAGAACCCTTGACCTTTTTGCATTCAAACCAATCATTTGACAGACAGTTCTATCTCTTCCTCCTTTTGTAGCGTATGGCAAGAACGTGCAAACAGTCATCGAGCAACCTCTGGAAAATGAACCATTGCATGCTGGGAAGAATACTGTATCTTACGAAGCGAGACTTTTGAAGAGCTTACTTTTAAGAATTGCATAATTAAGTGTCTTTATCACATAGAAACACTCAGGCATCTTATACAGGGAGCAGAATATTTATCACTTTCTTGTCTGGAGGAAGCAAACAGGTTGCAGAAAGCAACGCCCACTTAAAGTGCAATTGCTACCCAAGGCCCTTTGCGGGTGTTCTTCAATTACAGACAGTCTGAAAATCAAATTTGGCCTAGACAAAAAATATCGATCTGCAGGAAACATTTGGATTGTACCTTGAAATTGTTGCGGTTGTAGGTTGCAGTTTTCAAGACTGAAAATAGCCGCGATGTTTTTACAACGGCTACATTTTATTTACTGAAACGAAGACGCTATGAAGATACCCCGGCCGTATCTAATACTGGAAACCGCAACCTACGACTGTAGAAACTTTCAGAAGTTGAATCCAAATGTTTCGTGACGCTCATGGTTTCAGATCAGCATAAAGCGTAGTTCACAAGATCTGTTGTTATTGGAAAAATTCATGTTTAAACTCAGTTCATACACTTCCTTAGTGAATTTTTGTTTCAAAATGGATCAATAGTTTTTATTTTATCCAAATGATCAAAGAGGCGCTGCCAAAATCAATAACTTCAGGCAAAATTTTTGTCGCTGCTTTTCGTTGTGGATTAGCCCTTGTGCAGGCTGTACTACTACGCAGGAGAAAACCAGGTTGTAAAATTTTCTCTTGTGCAGTAGTAGTAAGTTTGCGCATAGCTGTGGTTGTGTTTTTAAAGCTATTATATCCTGCTCTGTGCGAATCCAACTTTAGATGCCCAATCTATCTATAATCGCCTGTAAAAAGTTATTTGTTCACGGAAGTTGCGGTATTGTAAATAGTTACCTGCTTGCACAGTTGAAGAAGGTTCTGTTATCAGAAATTTAGTATATGAATATTTATCTGTGATTTAACAAATTTGTTTTAATCATTCCTCAATCAACAATTTCTCTAAAAAGGGGTCTATCTCTTCTTTTGACCTCGGTTATTTTTAGCTTGGATACCTATCGTTGCTTTCGAAAATTCCTATTTCAGGCCAAACAGTAATATTTTCGAGCAAAAGTAAGGCTATAGCCTTTGCTTTTCGGGAAAAATAGGCCCGTTTCCAAAATCCCTATTTTGGGGTAAATAGTAAGGCTATAGCCTTTGCTTTTCGGGAAAAATAGGCCCGTTTCAAAAATCCCTATTTTGGGGGTAAATAGTAAGGCTATAGCCTTTGCTTTTCGGGAAAAATAGGCCCGTTTCAAAAATCCCTATTTTGGGGTAAATAGTAAGGCTATAGCCTTTGCTTTTCGGGAAAAATAGGCCCGTTTCGAAAATCCCCATTTTGAGGGTAAATAGTAAGGCTATAGCCTTTGCTTTTCGGGAAAAATAGGCCCGTTTCAAAAATCCCTATTTTGGGTAAATAGTAAGGCTATAGCCTTTGCTTTTCGGACAAAATAGGCCCTTTTCAAAAATCCCTATTTTTGGGTGAAAAGTAAGGCTATAGCCTTTGTTTTCAGGGCAAAATGGGCCCGTTTCAAAAATCCCTATTTTTGGGGAAAAAGTAAGGCTATAGCCTTTGTTTTTAGGGCAAAATGGGCCCATTTCAAAAATCCCTATTTTTGGGTAAAAAGTAAGGCTATAGCCTTTGTTTTAGGGCAAAATGGGCACGTTTCAAAAATCCCTATTTTTGGGTAAAAAGTAAGGCTATAGCCTTTGTTTTTAGGGCAAAATGGGCCCATTTCAAAAATCCCTATTTTTGGGTAAAAAGTAAGGCTATAGCCTTTGTTTTTAGGGCAAAATGGGCCCATTTCAAAAATCCCTATTTTTGGGTAAAAAGTAAGGCTATAGCCTTTGTTTTTAGGGCAAAATGGGCCCATTTCAAAATTCCCTATTTTTGGGTAAAAAGTAAGGCTATAGCCTTTGTTTTTAGGGCAAAATGGGCCCATTTCAAAAATCCCTATTTTTGGGTAAAAAGTAAGGCTATAGCCTTTGTTTTTAGGGCAAATGGGCCTGTTTCAAAAATCCCTATTTTTGGGTAAAAAGCAAGGCTATAGCCTTTGTTTTTAGGGCAAAATGGGCCTATTTCAAAAATCCCTATTTTTGGGTAAAAAGTAAGGCTATAGCCTCTGTTTTTAGGGCAAAATGGGCCCATTTCAAAAATCCCTATTTTTGGGTAAAAAGTAAGGCTATAGCCTTTGTTTTAGGGCAAAATGGGCACGTTTCAAAAATCCCTATTTTTGGGTAAAAAGTAAGGCTATAGCCTGTGTTTTTAGGGCAAAATGGGCCCATTTCAAAAATCCCTATTTTTGGGTAAAAAGTAAGGCTATAGCCTCTGTTTTTAGGGCAAAATGGGCCCATTTCAAAAATCCCTATTTTTGGGTAAAAAGTAAGGCTATAGCCTTTGTTTTAGGGCAAAATGGGCACGTTTCAAAAATCCCTATTTTTGGGTAAAAAGTAAGGCTATAGCCTTTGTTTTTAGGGCAAAATGGGCCCATTTCAAAAATCCCTATTTTTGGGTAAAAAGCAAGGCTATAGCCTTTGTTTTTAGGGCAAAATGGGCCTATTTCAAAAATCCCTATTTTTAGGTAAAAAGTAAGGCTATAGCCTTTGTTTTAGGGCAAAATGGGCACGTTTCAAAAATCCCTATTTTTGGGTAAAAAGTAAGGCTATAGCCTTTGTTTTTAGGGCAAAATGGGCCCATTTCAAAAATCCCTATTTTTGGGTAAAAAGTAAGGCTATAGCCTTTGTTTTTAGGGCAAAATGGGCCCATTTCAAAAATCCCTATTTTTGGGTAAAAAGTAAGGCTATAGCCTTTGTTTTTAGGGCAAAATGGGCCCATTTCAAAAATCCCTATTTTTAGGTAAAAAGTAAGGCTATAGCCTTTGTTTTTAGGGCAAAATGGGCCCGTTTCAAAACTCCCTATTTTTGGGTGAAAAGCAAGGCTATAGCCTTTGTTTTAGGGCAAAATGGGCACGTTTCAAAAATCCCTATTTTTGGGTAAAAAGTAAGGCTATAGCCTTTGTTTTTAGGGCAAAATGGGCCCGTTTCAAAAATCCCTATTTTTGGGTAAAAAGTAAGGCTATAGCCTTTGTTTTTAGGGCAAAATGGGCCCATTTCAAAAATCCCTATTTTTGGGTAAAAAGTAAGGCTATAGCCTTTGCTTTTAGGGCAAATGGGCCTGTTTCAAAAATCCCTATTTTTGGGTAAAAAGTAAGGCTATAGCCTTTGTTTTTAGGGCAAAATGGGCGTATTTCAAATATTTTTGGGTAAAAAGTGAGGCTATAGCCTTTGCTTTTCCGGCAAAATGGGCCCATTTCAAAAATCCTTATTTTTGGGTAAAAAGTAAGGCTATAGCCTCTGTTTTTAGGGCAAAATGGGCCCATTTCAAAAATCCCTATTTTTGGGTAAAAAGTAAGGCTATAGCCTTTGTTTTAGGGCAAAATGGGCACGTTTCAAAAATCCCTATTTTTGGGTAAAAAGTAAGGCTATAGCCTGTGTTTTTAGGGCAAAATGGGCCCATTTCAAAAATCCCTATTTTTGGGTAAAAAGTAAGGCTATAGCCTCTGTTTTTAGGGCAAAATGGGCCCATTTCAAAAATCCCTATTTTTGGGTAAAAAGTAAGGCTATAGCCTTTGCTTTTAGGGCAAATGGGCCTGTTTCAAAAATCCCTATTTTTGGGTAAAAAGTAAGGCTATAGCCTTTGTTTTTAGGGCAAAATGGGCGTATTTCAAATATTTTTGGGTAAAAAGTGAGGCTATAGCCTTTGCTTTTCCGGCAAAATGGGCCCATTTCAAAAATCCTTATTTTTGGGTAAAAAGTAAGGCTATAGCCTCTGTTTTTAGGGCAAAATGGGCCCATTTCAAAAATCCCTATTTTTGGGTAAAAAGTAAGGCTATAGCCTTTGTTTTAGGGCAAAATGGGCACGTTTCAAAAATCCCTATTTTTGGGTAAAAAGTAAGGCTATAGCCTGTGTTTTTAGGGCAAAATGGGCCCATTTCAAAAATCCCTATTTTTGGGTAAAAAGTAAGGCTATAGCCTCTGTTTTTAGGGCAAAATGGGCCCATTTCAAAAATCCCTATTTTTGGGTAAAAAGTAAGGCTATAGCCTTTGTTTTAGGGCAAAATGGGCACGTTTCAAAAATCCCTATTTTTGGGTAAAAAGTAAGGCTATAGCCTTTGTTTTTAGGGCAAAATGGGCCCATTTCAAAAATCCCTATTTTTGGGTAAAAAGCAAGGCTATAGCCTTTGTTTTTAGGGCAAAATGGGCCTATTTCAAAAATCCCTATTTTTAGGTAAAAAGTAAGGCTATAGCCTTTGTTTTAGGGCAAAATGGGCACGTTTCAAAAATCCCTATTTTTGGGTAAAAAGTAAGGCTATAGCCTTTGTTTTTAGGGCAAAATGGGCCCATTTCAAAAATCCCTATTTTTGGGTAAAAAGTAAGGCTATAGCCTTTGTTTTTAGGGCAAAATGGGCCCATTTCAAAAATCCCTATTTTTGGGTAAAAAGTAAGGCTATAGCCTTTGTTTTTAGGGCAAAATGGGCCCATTTCAAAAATCCCTATTTTTAGGTAAAAAGTAAGGCTATAGCCTTTGTTTTTAGGGCAAAATGGGCCCGTTTCAAAACTCCCTATTTTTGGGTGAAAAGCAAGGCTATAGCCTTTGTTTTAGGGCAAAATGGGCACGTTTCAAAAATCCCTATTTTTGGGTAAAAAGTAAGGCTATAGCCTTTGTTTTTAGGGCAAAATGGGCCCGTTTCAAAAATCCCTATTTTTGGGTAAAAAGTAAGGCTATAGCCTTTGTTTTTAGGGCAAAATGGGCCCATTTCAAAAATCCCTATTTTTGGGTAAAAAGTAAGGCTATAGCCTTTGCTTTTAGGGCAAATGGGCCTGTTTCAAAAATCCCTATTTTTGGGTAAAAAGTAAGGCTATAGCCTTTGTTTTTAGGGCAAAATGGGCGTATTTCAAATATTTTTGGGTAAAAAGTGAGGCTATAGCCTTTGCTTTTCCGGCAAAATGGGCCCATTTCAAAAATCCTTATTTTTTGGTAAAAAGTAAGGCTATAGCCTTTGTTTTTAGGGCAAAATGGGCCCGTTTCAAAAATCCCTATTTTTGGGTAAAAAGTAAGGCTATAGCCTTTGCTTTTCGGGCAAAATGGGCCCATTTCAAAATTCCCTATTTTTGGGTAAAAAGTAAGGCTATAGCCTTTGTTTTTAGGGCAAAATGGGCCCGTTTCAAAAATCTCTATTTTTGGGTAAAAAGTAAGGCTATAGCCTTTGCTTTTCGGGCAAAATGGGCCCATTTCAAAAATCCCTATTTTTGGGTAAAAAGTAAGGCTATAGCCTTTGCTTTTCGGGAAAAATGGGCCTATTTCAAAAATCCCTATTTGTGGGTAAAAAGCAAGGCTATAGCCTTTGCTTTTCGGGAAAAATGGGCCCATTTAAAAAATCCCTATTTTTGGGTTAATAGTAAGGTAATAGCCTTTGCTTTTTGGGCAAAATGGCCTCATTCCAAAAATCCCTATTTTTGGGTAAAAAGTAAGGTTCTGGGGAATAGTATTTGCATCTTCTTCAAAGATGTGGCGATTATGAACTTCAAAATTTGTGGTCAAAAAGCATTGCTGTTCGCTTTTGTGTTTTGCTAAATTACGCCTATTTTGAAAGTCCTTATTTTAGGCCAAAAAAGCAGAGTTAAAGCACAAGAAAAGGATTTTTGAAAGCAAGCTATCTCTCAAAAAAAGTTAAGCTCTTTAGCCTTGCCTTTTGGTGTGGAATGAGAAATCACAAGATCAGCCTATTGTGGCGATAAAGCAAACCCTGCAGCCTTACTTCTTTGATCTAAAATAGGGTCAATAAACATTTTGAAAATAGCCAATGGAATCATAGCAAACTTAATAGAATAGAGAGAAAGAAAAAGACAAAAAGAAAGTCATAACTAATGATCGCTGTGCAAGAACATTATATGTTTATACATTATGAAAGACTTGTTTTCTCCGAAAATATCGTAATGTCTTCACAAAATATACATATTTTACAGTAGATATACATTTTTTGTCTTGTTCGGTCTTGGAGCTTTCGTCTGTGCCTTCTTTCAACGTGACTGCATTTTTCTGTTCTTTCGATTTTGATCTGCGTATTGGAGCTCCAGTACCAACAAGCCCTTGACGATGGTGTGTCCTTTGGCCTACGCGTAGACCCATTATTCAAAACAAGAAACGGTGTACGAAACAAACAGCAGATGGTTGCTTAAGTGTCTTCTAGATTTCTGGAAACATTACTTATTTTGCCTTAATTACAACAACTACACATAACGCAATCATACCACAGGGAACATAGAAGTCACAACAATCTGTGGCACTGAATAATTAACTTGAAGTTTATCTTCCCTCAAAATAGATGTCAGGTAAAACAATTCGGAAATTTAACGAGACGCATAATACCTGAATAGAATCGGGCGGACGCAGCAATCCTTTGCCTGTTGTTTCGTTAACCTTTTCTCTTCTGGATTACGGATTTACTCGTAGGCTACAGTTTTGATGTTATTGTGTTTTTGGGGGACTGATTCCCGGAATAATACAGATTCATTTACTGCTATAAAAGCACATTTATCCAATGCTCCACCAGGATAACGGCAGTGAGCAGCAAGAATCTACGTTAATCTCAATTTCTTCAATATCAGTCTCCATTTTCATTCTGTAAAGGATTACCCGACGACGGTACAGGCGGGATGTATGGGTTGGCGACCGTGGAGGGTTCTGTGTCATAACCAAGTTTTTTCATGTCTCTTGTTATGATATTGAACTTCACTCGGACTTTGCCTTGAGACCGAACTCTTGTTACTGTTGAGATGAAAAAAAACATTGCAAAGCAGTGGATAAACAGGATTATTGCGGCTAAGCCATCCAAGCAATCAATGAACAACAAATCGGAAATAGTGAGAGATAATTCAGATTATCTCTTAAAGTGGCTTTGAATAGTGGAGAAAGTAACATCAAACTACCTTGTTACTTGTACAGTTTCTTCAAACATAAACAATGTGACTTAAGACATGCTGTGCTTGCTTTTGAAATAATATGCTCTTCTGGGTATTTTGCTCAAGGGAGGGTACTTGATATTTATTTGTACAGGGATGAGCTCACTAAAATATTTTTCACCCAGCACTAGAATTTTCTAGTACTCAAACGATGATATCAGACTCTAGATTCATTCCAGACTAAGTTGTTCTAAAGAACAAAAAACTACAAGGAATTAGGTATATCTACCTTCTCTTCCCTCTCCTTGGGCGACGACTTTAGGATCTACAAACTCAGGTCTTCTACCTGATATCCACCTGTCAATAAATAGAATAAAGGAGCAATTAAACTGAAGAAACTTAACTAAACCTAACTAAACTAAACTGAATCATACCAAGTAAAACTGTAGAAGTTGTTTGGTTAGTGTCTGTCTACAAGTATCCGAGGAAGCTTTAGGAATACGTCAAAACAGTGTCCTTGCCCCCATTTGATGGGACGATACCTCACGATTCTTGGCTTAGCAATACAGAGTCGATAATCCTTCCCTTTTTCCAGATAGCAGCTTTGGTAGAATGGGAATTTGATTTGAATCACAAACCTTTAGATTCCTTGCATCTTTAAATGGGAGGCATCTTTACAGTAAGCAAAAACAATAAATTTTATTTACCCAGTAAACTTTTGAAATGCAGATGATGATTCTGGTACAAACATTGGAATTTCACGGACATGGCTGTTGAAAAATGAACAAAGACATTGACAAGTAGTTTATCAACATTTACAGTCAAAATGGAGGTTTTTGACATTAATTGAATAACAAGAACTTTACAAAAAAACTGTAGAATCTGCTAACATCTACAGTAAGCAATCTCACAACAAGAATTGGATGACGTCAGTGGCAGAGCCAGGGGAGGGTATGAGGGGGTAAATACACCCCCACTTTCAAAAATCTGAGTAAAACTGTAATTGAAAGATGCAATAAAAATGCCTGGGTATACCCTTTTACCACCTGTCAGAAAATTAGGACTTTTAGCCCCACACTATCTTTTGTCTGGCTACACCACTGGATATGGTCTCATCATAAGGAGAAAGTATTTACTATTTCTTATTTTTCTCTTCCAAGTAGGCATTTTGATCTTCTGTTTTCATGAGAAAATAAAGTGATATGGTGCAAGACTTTTGATTGTCTGACTGTGAATCTGATTTTGCAGAAAGTACAGTAGAATGTCTTTGAAGTACTTTGAAAATATTGAACCAATTGTTTTAAATTCTATCAGATTTTTTAATACAGTAGTAAGATTGTTCTTCCAATCTTACCTTAATAACCATTAAAGCTATGTATGAATAGGAATATATATGTATAGGATTTACCTTCCAGGAGAAATGGGTACGTGAATTGCCCCATATCCTCTGACAACATCATATCCTCTTACCGAGTCTTGACCATAGCAGCTGATCACAAGTTGTGGCCCTAAAAAGATCATAATAAAGCAACTTATAGCAATAGAAGCATTTTGAACATACTAACATTTTACAATACGTAATTATATAGATACTTTGTAGCAATCTATATACCATAAAAAGCCTTGGAGGGCTCATTTGACTTCTGGAGATTCTACAGGGCTTATTAGAAAGGAGCCTTAAAGGAGAGAGAACTAGATAGAACTTTTACACTAAACAATCATTAATTTATCTTCAAAACTGTCAGTTTGGATAAAGAAATTTAAAGAAACACTGAGTACATTATGAAACAGAATCAGAAATTTTGGGATGAAGTTAAACACTCTACACTCGACATTTCATGATGAATGGTCACCACCATTCCAAATCTCCACCAAAGAGGAAGAATCTTTGAGATTCACAGGTTAAAGGAAACAAAGCATTGAAATACATACATCCAAATGGACTTGTGCTTTTGAAAGTGACATCTAATGGGAAATTCCAAACAAACAACTGTCTATCATCTGTACTTTTGGATGTGATTTGTGACAATCCTCCTTCATGACCCTGCAAAGAAAGCACATCATTTTATGAAAAGAACAGACGGAAAATTTTTGCAAGCTGCATATATACAATTTGGCATAATATACTACTCTGCAACCATTGCTTAAATCATTCAAAAATTAACTTTAGCTCTTGAAAATATGCAGAAAAGTGAATAATGTTTCTTTACATACTGCATGGGTAAAAAAGGTAGGTCAGTATAGGCAATGTTGATTGCTGGATAACGGCATGGGGCACCAATGAAGCAACATTCATTATTTCAATGAGAGGAAACTAGCAAATGAAGATTTTAGCAAAATTCATCTAAATCTTTTACTTTAAATGTTTTAACCACAAGCTTACCCAATTTGTCCTATAAACGTTAGAAACTATTTCTCTGAAAACTAATGCTTGTTTCATGTCCAGTTACAGTACTTGTCACTTCCAAGTTATCAATCACATTGACACACCGGATATTTCTATTGACTCTATGTATCTTGCTGTAATGTTAATGTTGAAAATTTTTAACGACCATATGCTTACCGTTGTAATTACCCAATCTTGGCCATAGACAAAACTGTACTTGCAATAAAGCTCTTCAAATTCTGGAAACTGAAAATAAAGCAACATTGGTTTAGCTACACAATATTTAAAGGTGGATAATTCACAAGTTTTTTGCCCTTTGTGGGTGAATCTGCTAAAGGCACTAAGATCTCTGAATGAAAGTTGCAATTAGCACAATTATTTGTCACATGCCTAGATCTAAAGGCAGTTTTTGGGCCATTTTGTTGTGATCAAGGCAAAAAAAACTGATAATGGAACCAAGCATGTGATATTCAGTTTTAACAAATACAATTTATTTTGCTTTCCTTGGAGGTGGGTTGCTGAGGAACTTTTATTACATTATTGCGATTTTCAGTGCAGCTGAGCAATCTGCTGCACATCATTAATGTGGTCCATGCATCCATAAAAGCTTTGTTGTCTTTGGTCTGAGGTTAATTTTTTAAACGATTTTTCATTGTGTTTGTTGTTATTTACATTTATTCCTTAAAATTCATTAACTTTGAATTGCCATACTGTATCTTATCTCATCGTTTCTAGTAAAGCTACTAATTTTGTGAATAGAATGTGGTCCCTACAGTTTCTTAGGGGTTACCTACACAGCACAAATGCAATTATCAATAACAAATGACGTCATCGAATCGTCCGTCTGTCTCACATAAAATGACATTATTTCTTACCGAGGCTGTTTCAATCTGGCCAGAAACCATGACAAGAAAGACGGAGCTGTGGAGATTTGAAGTTTCTCCAGACGCCATCTTTGTTGCTGTGACGCTGTTTCACCTGTTTCCCTGTGGTAATTACCCGTGATGCAGTTCTGCTTCGCACATGGATCGTTGTTCAAGATGATGTTGCTCTTTCGTTAGGCCCATCCTCAGTGAAGCTTGCACAGCCGAGAGGTCTCAAAGATTTCACACTAAAACAAATATAAAACAGAAGGATATAAAGTCATTGCAATGGTAAGAAAAATGCTTATGAACTACAATTTTAACTTTTTAAAGAAAAAGCGCATTTGAACAATTTGGGAGGGTGTCGTTGTCTGTTTTTCTCTTTTTCTTTGGCCATCTATCACCAGAGTGGCAACGCATCATGCCGCTTCAAGTGGGATCCCTTTGAGGTACAACGTGCAAGGTAAACTTCAAGCACAAACGTTGTGAAATAACATATGGTTTATCTGCCAAAAACATGGTTCCCATGGAATCTTTCCTGCACTTAATATGATAGCCACATTGTTTTTCTTTTGATATCCATGAAATCAAGACCAAAGGTTTGTTGGTGCACAGCAAAACTTCCAGCTGGGATTTACAGTATGAGCTTTTCAAGGCAAATCAAGGTTAAGAAGCTTAATGGGCCATTCCTAAGGTAGAACTCTTGCCTCCTATGGCTCGGTCCCGGTGATGCTGAAAATTCAAGCACCAAAGTCACTTTAGACAGATCAAGAGTAAGGGCTTAAAGAGAAGCTTTCAATTGATTAATTTGAAGAAATGTGACTAAGAGACTTCTATGGACACTAAGATGTATAGTGTAACTCTTCACAGATAGTGTGCTCTCAGTTCACGTATCATATTGGTAAGTGGGTCATAAATTAGTATCTGCAAATCTGTACACAGTTTGTATACTTTAGTCAGTTGCTTCCATCACATGTTGAATTAAACCTCCACTCTATCCTTTGTTCATTTGTACTTTTCCTCTCTAGGCAACTGAAGAGGTAAATTCAAAGGCATACCCACTTGCTGATCCTCAACTCACTGTTACTATTCTTGATTTGGTTCAACAAGCATCAAACTACAAACAGTTGAAGAAGGGAGCCAATGAGACCACGAAATCATTGAACAGAGGTGTTGCAGAATTCATTGTAATGGCAGCAGACACTGAGCCATTGGAGATATTGCTTCATTTGCCACTTCTGTGTGAAGACAAGGTGATGAATGATTTTGAAATATTGATCTCTTCTTCCTTGAAAAATAGGTATCAGCATCAACATTACGCATCTGTAAACAAGAAACATGTTTATCTTAGGCAAGAAAAATTCAGCTGGATATCGTTTATGCCATCTTCCTGTCAAATGGCCATACCCTTGGCAAATCCGTTCTTTATCTCCTGGTGCTCTTGTTTACCTGTATCTCACTTTTCACTGCACAAACTTCTTAACTTGTATAAAAATTGGATATAATCAGTTGACTTTGAGTGTATGAGCCTTTAATTTTCTGGAAAAAATAAGGTCCTATGACAAGACAATCAGGTCCTCAGTAAGCATAACCTTACAAGGAACTTCAAGATCTTTTTGCACCAGTTGTGTGTGTTGTTGATCTTTCTCTCTTCTCTTGTGCAGCTTTTTTGGGCCTTGCAAATTCACAGGAAAGTTTTTTATTATAAGAGTAGTGAACTGGAAGGCAGGCATGTCAAAATGCCCAACTTTTCCTAGAAAATGCTGACCTTTTCAAATTTGCCAATGCCTGTCATGTATTTGAGCCAAAATAAAAATGGAGTAATTACTTTTACCATTTTTCCTGCAGAATGTACCATATGTCTTTGTCCGCTCCAAGCAGGCTCTTGGCAGAGCCACAGGAGTTTCAAGACCAGTGATTGCCTGTTCTGTCACAGTAAACGAGGGATCACAGCTAAAGCCACAGATTCAGTCACTCCAGCTTGCCATTGAAAAACTCCTTATTTAATGGTGAAACTAAGAATTAGCTGCCAAGTACTGAGAAAAAGGACAAAACCTAAGATTGTATCAATTGGGTTTAGCATGTTACTTTTATGAAAAAGTAATTGACTATTTTGTACAAAAGTATTGTTTTTATTATTAGTAAAAGATACATATTGAGTTTTCACTTGTGTTGTTCTTCTTGTAGTTTCAGCTGTACTTTACAACTGTCAATAGCATGTTCTCTTCAGAAATAATCGTAGAGTTTCAACGGTCACAAATATCAAATATTCGACAAAACAGCAGCTAAGCATCATCAACAAAGCAGCGTCCAGTGAAACTCAATAAAAGCGATCCACGTGTTTAGAAAACATTTGTTAAGTTTTTTGAAGCTGTTTCTTGAGTTGTCGAAAAAAGAAGAAAAACACTGGAAATTCTGGAAATATTTTGGATTTCAGGAAAGTCCAACGGCAGAATTATAGAAAAATATTCGAGGCCAATCAGTTCAAAGGAACGGCTCATTGAATTTTACATCTCTCTTTTTAAAAAACGAAGAGCAAGAATTGCGACGATAATCATGTTAGTGTATTTCATTCCAAGCGACAAATCCATTAAATATATTTCAGCAAATCCATGTTAGACAAATCCATGTTGAAATGGATTTGTTGAAATATATTTAATGGATTTGTCGCTTGGAATGAAATACACTAACATGATTATCGTCGCAATTCTTGCTCTTCGTTTCTTAATCAAGCTCCGTTTCCCTGCCAATACTCCGATTTCTCTTTTTAAAGATTTGAATCCTATGCCCATTACTATATATGCTGTAACCGGGAAAATATCTGATTTTTCACAACCTGAGACTATTTGAGGGATTTCACTGTGGTGAAATTAACTGATCAATTCGGACAGTCTGTTAGCAATCACCAAACTCGCAAGCTCTGACAAGAGAGGAACTAAAATGCCTTCGTTGCATTTAGCTATCCTTACGTACAGTCTACGGTTACTGCCTTTGCTTCTAAAATAATAATCATTATGTAAAAGTACAGTACACGCATTACAAATATGACAGTTGCAGTCACTTTTACTCCAAAATAATTGCATAGTCTAATAGCAATCCAAAAGATTATCATCACTGCGCTGCGCAGCAGCAATGATATCCTTCAGAAGTGACAGAGAATGATTTGCCACATGGTCATCAGCAAGTTTCATAGACTCAGCCAAAGAATGGAAATCTATTCGCATTAGCATGTCAACAAAGTCTTTTTCTTCGGAGAAATTGATGTCGGCCACTAGACTCTCCAAATCATAACATGATGTAATTTTTGAAGCAGGCCTCTGATTTGTGTTGAGTGGCACATTCATCTTTTTTCTAATGCATCGTAGAGTCTTCAAGGCTGCCTCTCGAACAAGTTGATCACAATCGTTTATTGCATTGACTAAAATTTTGGATCCTCCGGTTTTGGACAGAAATTTGATCCATCCTTTCTCAGGGCTTCTCTTTCGATCCTTCGAATTGACTGTCTCTTCGAAGTTCGACGAGGTGCTTGCCTTGTTAATACTCAGTTCTACATCTTCATTCAAGAAGTCCTTCCCTTCGAGCTCTTTCGATTGAAGAATGCCATTATCGTTTGTTACAA
The DNA here is from genome assembly GCA_964019985.1 of Aurelia sp. 4 Dawson et al 2005. Lineage (NCBI taxonomy): Eukaryota > Metazoa > Cnidaria > Scyphozoa > Semaeostomeae > Ulmaridae > Aurelia > Aurelia sp. 4 Dawson et al 2005. The sequence goes on along the minus strand of OZ026502.1, from coordinate 19,995,697 downwards.
CTCTCCTTTCTTCAGTGTCCAATTCCTCTTCATTTCCTTCTATCGCACTCGAGATTATTTTGATCATTTTGTGCCAACACTGAATGCCTTTCAGTTTAACTTCCCAATCAAAATCTTCTGCTGCTATGATTAGCAACTTTAAAATCATCTGACACAACTTTTCTTCAAAATTTTCTCCATTATCTGAAAACTTCTCTAAACTATTCATAGAAGATAGCATAACAGTTACCTTGCAGATATCAAGCCATCGAAATACAACATCCATGACACTGCGCTTCGGAAAGGCTTCGTCATCCTGTTTTAAAGTGTTGAGCAATTTCGCCAGCACAATTTCCTGCAACAACGAAACCATTCTAAAAACATGATACAATAAATGATGAAACCAGTTCTTGATTTACTTTACGAGCAACCAATCATGTCTACATGTTATTCGAAAATCTAAACACTTTCCACAAGAAGGTTTTCTAAATATGGCGATTTCAACAAAAGGAGCAACGAAAAAGAGTCAAATGCATCGAAGGAATATACAGTCAGTGTCGAAGTCTCGTTGTGGCTGTCAGGCATTGAAAAACTGATCTCATAATATCCATCGCCTTTAAAATTTTCATATTCCTAAAAGCTTTGTAGAAACGAGTTACGAAAGAAGCAAATTCTATAAAATATACCAAGGAGAAATCTTGCAAAAATATCTGTCGAAGTTCATTCTTTTCCAAAATAATGCCAATCACTCGAACAGAAGATGCTCTGATGTAACTTTCGTCTGCATCTAGCAGTTGCCAAGCTTTTTTCCAAAAAGTATGGTTCACCAGAAATGCCTTCAAGGCTTCGAAATCTAAAATGACAGAAATTCAACGGTTCTAGAACTGATTACGGATTGATTCATGCGAATGAGAATGACATATTTGCATTATGAGTGCTTATATACTTGACTAAAACAAGGGAATTCATGAAAAATTGGTTCCCGTTACTTTGTTTGAACCGAGTAAAAGGCGGTAAAAGGTTCACTGATGCTTGGCAAGTAAAATTACAATTAAACATTGACCACAATTATGTAAGCACGAGAAAACCTACAGTTGTCTTTAAGATAGGAATTTCAGGCTTCCGAAGAGACAAATCGATTTACCTTTTCTCAAGAAAAGACTTCTTCACGCCTCTGCATACAGCCCGGGGAATACACTCAATCAAATCAAAATGAACAGAGAAAACACAACATGAATGGCTGTATAAAAGGTGTGAAATCTATTCTTGAGGCTGTCAAATGACTTCGTTTTGCAAAATTCACCTTTGCCACAACTGCCACAGAACATTGGCTGCAGGAGACAAAAAAATCATAAACCGGCAAATATCACAAAAATCATATGTTCTTGATTCAAAGAAAACCAGAAAATATTACTTGCCTTCAGTTTTATCAACCATCTTTACAACCGTATCCAGCAAAGAATCTTGTACTTCCCATCTCGAGTCAACAATCAAATTTTCAAACGCTGACACTAATTTCTTTGATAAACAACGAACTTCGTCATCAACGGAAAGTGTAGGGTTATTGATGAAAGTAGCATTGATACAAAAGATGAAGGAGGCTAGTTCTGCTGTCATCATGGCTACGAGGCTTGAAAACAACTGGATACACGATGTCAGTGTCTGCAAAAAGGAATGCATTGCATTACGATCTTTTGTAATAGGTTAATTAAAGATCGCAAGCTTCACAGGATTGCAGAAAACAAGCCTGTGGCGTCTTCTTAGGTGATGTGACAGCACTTCTATTAAGATAAGAACTTATCACTGATTGTGAAACTCCTTGCTTTCATCTATCGAGAAAATGAAGCATTAAATTGTTTGATTGGTATCAATTCAAAAAACGGTAGACTTCATAGACTCGGAAATTTGTGTTTGATCAACTAAAAATTCTTAAAATGTTAGGTTTGGTAGGGCTTCTGAGCCTTCTACTCCAAAAGGATGGAGATTTGACAGACTTTGGAAAGGTTCTCGTCTTCATCAGCGTACTGCTACGGTGAATCTAAGCATTTGTAAGATTTTTGTGTTTGAACGGGAAATATATTCTGTCTCTGCAAAGTTTACTGTTTTCAGACGTTGGTAGGTTTGAAATTACTAATCAAACACGTTGCACAGTGGGATTACCAGAGGCCTTACCTGAGCATTCAAAGATGCATCTTTCAGCAAGGTCACGACGCAGTTGCAGAATTTCAATTTTGCGTTCATAGTAAAATCTAAAAGACACAAATAGGATATTTATCAAGCATAGAACTAAGCTCGAAATTCATGAAATACTGGATTAGTCTCAAAAAAGCAAAGCTAAGACAAGATGTTTGGCATATTCTGGTACTCGCTTGTGTCTTGGACAAATGGAATTTGAGGGAAGATGAAATGATCTCTATCGAGAGTGTAGGAGATTTGTGGAAATCATGAGCCCATATCAAAATTTTGAAGCCAGCAGCATTAGGAAAGAAACCATAATTTCAGACGTATTCACTTACCATTGAACCATCCATTTGATACAAGAAGTATTTGTGTACCAATGCACTTTCCAATAAAACTTTTTCGGGCTTGACTGGTCGATATTGATATTTTCTTTACATCTGAGGATGTTTGCTGGTTTACATCCACACCAATAAGCATTACATCACATAGGAACAGTGACAGTCGTTCAGTAAGCTGATTAGTGTCACTACTAGCATTCCTTTGGAGTTCCTGCAAAAGATCAGCAAAGTTTCAAAACTATTGCAACAAGCCTTTCTATTACCACCTATTTATTATAGGGGAAATACAGTATTGCTACACTTGATGCCTAATCATAGTTCAGGCTGGTTGTTTACAGATAAAATAACATCAAGATATCTGTCCCATGGAAACATTCCATAAAACCAATGTTGCTAGTAGCCTATGAGAAGACCCGTTCTTCAAAAGAAGAAGGGTCTACGAAACAACAAATGAACGCTTGCTACAGCCACTCAAGTAATTATCTTTAATTATCCTAATCTGCTATGCAAATAATGCGTGAAACCAGAGTCTGGTGAAACACGCCTCAATAAAGGCTGCATAAATCAAGTTATAGAGATCTGGAACTCACTTTTGCTTATTGTTTCATAGACCCTTTCTTCTTTTGGATAACAGGTATAGGGGTAAGCTATGTTGCTAGCATCTACAGTTGTTATACCTTCAATCAATGAGACAGTGACAAACCAAATAAAGCTGGAACACCGTTTATAAGAATTTGGCAGCTGGACATAGAAAGGAAAATTTACTAATTCAGGTTTATAAGCTTTAGGTTGAAAAGATTACCTTATCAAAAAGTGCTTTGCTGTTATCAAGGAATGTTGAGAAGAAATTCCTCCAGATGGCTGTATCAACTGTCTGACGTACAATAATCTTTTCTAATTTTCCAAGCAAGCTCAATGCATCTTCTGGCTATAGAAAGAAGTAAGGGAGAAGAACACTTGAAATTAGTTTACAATAAATCGATTTTTAAGCCATCCTGTTTAAAGAGGAAAAAGAGGTGTCAAGCTAACAAATAATTTCAGAATTGAGGCATTAGTCATTACAACAGTTGAGGTTGACATCCAAGGTCAGGAAGATGAGTATGATGGGAAAGTGGAGGGTATAGCTTTGATTGTTGGTTGAACTTCAAAAAAACAAAAATAAAACTTACAAAAGGATATTCTTTGGAAACCTGAACCTTCTTCTTTGACCAATTGGAAGTTTTTGTAACATCTTGAATTCGTAAATGTAAAACACTCCATATTGTCAAATGAGTTAGAACATCATTCCAGCAGCTGGGAACATTTCTACAAAAGCAAAGGAAACAATTATCAGTAATTTCATCTGAAAAACCAAAAATATTTAGCAGTAAACATTTGAAATGTCCAAATATTTTGGCAGACAAGTTTCAGATTAAATGTTTTTGAAACTTCTTGTAGAACTGGAAATGACTTCCTTTCATGTAGCTTCATGGCAAAATATTTTTATTCCAAATGGTTTCAATGTAATTTCATACGATTGATCAAATTTTAACCAAAGGTCAGCAATGAATACCTCAATTAAAAGTGCTAAAGAGAGAAATCTAGCTGTACAAAAGATTAGCTTTGCCTAGCTTTATATTCGTTTCCTTCTTCTCTTTTATGTTTCATGCTGATTGCGATATAAGTAGACATGGTTTTTCGCTCCTAATGGTACTGTCTTAGTTGTAGGGTATAGTTGTATGTAAGCAGTGTAATCTGAAATATGTCTGCAAAATCAAAAGTTTAAAAACTTCCAAGACTTGTTTTGATGATTCTGTCAAAACTATAAATGAATTTTACTCACTCTGGAAATGGTAGATCTTTGCACAAAATTTGAGTTATGTGAGAAATGAAATACATGATGTCCAAGTTTGCAATGTCAAGACAAACATTCAGCAAGAAGTCTGCGAGTTCCATCTTTTTACTGCTCTCATTTTTCATCCCATAAAATATGTTACCAAAACAATCTAAAGACCTGAGAGAGAAAAATATGAATAAATCAAAATAGGAAACTTAGGAAGAATCCAAAATGCACAAAATTAAATAACCAGGAAAGAAATTGCACGAAAGTGAAGAAACATTATTACCTTCCTGCTGTAATGATTTTACAACAAATATCAGAAACTGCTTGAAGCAAAGCAGAATTTTTCTTTGTAGGCCTTGATGCGAGCATTGCATGGATGCCTCCAAACTGCTGCAGGACTTCAAATCCTTGGTCTGGCTCATTCTCAAGAATGAGAGATATCAAATCAGCATAACAAGAAATTCTTGTCTGATCACATTTTGAATATTCTGACAGCAGCATCTGGAAGATGACACTTCTCCCACTGAGATTTTGTGAACAGTCAAACTGATTTGCTGAGGCCAGTAACTTAGCCAGGAATGTAATTGCTGACTTTGTGACATAGAAGCTTGCATCATTGAAGGCATGAATTGCATTAGTGATGTAACCTGAAAAGGAACAGAGAACTGTGAATCAAACTGTTCACTGACAACTTTGGAAGAGATGTTAAACTTTATTTGGTTAAGTTTCATAAGAGCAGTACTTAACAAATCATAAGTTCAGTTTCCAGAAAGTGAACCCACTTGCATAATTGCACTTTTATGTGTGTGCCTGCAAGTGATTTAAGTTGCTTCCAAAATAAGACTCCAAAAAACATTTTTTGGCACAGAAACAAAGTGTATTTTGCTGGAAAGCACACCTTGTGACATAATCCATCCATATCCATGTGCATTTCCAAGCAGCATTTGAAGACCCTCATAAAGTGAATATCTCATTGCTGCATTCTTTATTGCACCATTTTCATCACTTGCTAGATAACCAAACAAGTTCTTCAAACTTCCATTTTCAATGAGCAGATCACATATATTTTGAGAACACCCCCCAAGCATTCCTCCCAGCCTTAGTGCAAAATTCCCTGCTATGACATTCGAAAATAAGGATTCTGGGGGCACTGCAAGAAACTCTAACACCCCAGTCTCTGATTTCAACATAGCAATTCTTCCATCTTCATCTTGAACAGTGTGCTCCAAGTGTGTCAAAAGCTTTTCAATTGAAGTATCATCAACAATGTTCTCTGGTCTGGACTTTATCAGTTGAAGGACAGCATTCAGGGTCGGTGCCCAGTGATCTCCAGTTTGTTCCATTGCCACTTAGCAAGGAATCATACAACTATTAACTTTAGTGACTCGTTTACGAGCTAATTTTTGCCAATGTCCTTATGAAGCTGCTTGCTTCGAGGCAGCCATTTTTGCTCAGACCAAGGCCATGCTGGTTATTCTGCCTCGGTTCCAAATTACGCGCCGTTTTCTAGAAACTAGAGCCCAGGCCTTCTTTAAAAGGCTTTCTGTTTGTAGTTTGTACTTCTACCCGTTTAATCTGTTTGTGAAGAATCCAAAGTAGCTTTACGACATTTGGGGAGGTGATTCGAGAAAACGCTGCTATGAATTGCATCGTTTGGTTTGCATGTCTCCATCCGACTTATTTACATGGACTTTTGACATCTGAAAAATTTTCCACAGAGCCGCAGAAGCTGTACCTTGTGCTGCGGAGGAAGTCCATGCAACTCAATTTGAATCGAACCCAGAACGTGCAAGGTCTATAATGGCGGAAGCAAGCCCCACAGCAAGCGCGGACACTCCGTCTTCTTCGAGCTGCAAAGCAGAAGATGCAACGGGAGCGATTCAAGATGAGAAAAGGCCACCACCATGCATCATTGTTATTGGAATGGCTGGATCTGGAAAAACAACTTTTGTGCAGGTATAATCTGGATAAACAAAAAAAGGCCAAAAAGGAATGGCTAAAAATGGAAGTTGAATCAGAATTTACTAACTGTATATCCCTTCAGGCTTCTAAGATCCAGGGCACATATATGGAAGAAAGCCCTTTTCTGCACTTTTCAGCTGACAAAAGAAAGATCTTACTGAAACAAAGATGAAGTCACCCCAGCTAGGAGCAAGTTTATTTTGCACCACTGAAAATGATAAAATATACATGGCCCAAAAATGAAACATTAATTGTTATTTTCAATTCTTGTCATTTTAGATTTCCCCGTCTTGAAACTCACAGGATAAAAAGAATCATGAAAGTAACTGGCATGAATGTATGAAATAAATATGCTGCTAACTTTTTGCTTTGTTCTCTTTCCAACTACAGCGGCTGACATCACATTTGTACATGAGAAAAGAGACACCATATGTCATCAATTTAGATCCTGCTGTGCATGAACTGTCATATCCAGCAAACATCGACATCAGAGACACTGTAAAATATAAAGAAGTGATGAAGCAATATAACCTTGGTCCAAATGGAGGGATAATGACATCTTTGAATCTTTTTGCTACTAAATTTGACCAAGTGATGCAATATTTGGAGAAAAGATCATCAGATTGCAAGTAAGGTGAATTTTAATGAACTTCTCAAATCACATTCTGATCAATCCACACCACAAAGGAAGATTGAAAATATTTAGATGTATATAGTTGAGCTGAAAAATATTTTTGGAATCAAATGATACCTATTTTCAATTCTTGATGGAAGCTTTATCTGGGAAGCAAATCAAAGTATTGCTGAAAAAGTTTAACCCTCCCCCACACTTTAAAGATTCACTTTAAAGGCAGTCTGTCACGTATCTGATTGGCCGCTACAATCAGAGATCAACACAACGCATTTCTTTGTGAATCTGTAACTATGAAACAAAGGAGGGCTAATCTTCGTGACTTTTTATGGCCGTAGAAAGTCAAGAGGATCATCAGCCATTCAAATTTCCTATTCTTTGTATTGTCATTATCACCCAATCAAATGTGTGACAGACTGCCTTTAAGCCTTCTTCTCAAGCTAGAATGATGCAGACAAAGATATGGTTTTACAATTGTTTTCAATAATAAAGTGATAAAATTTAAGAAAAGCATGGAATGCCAAGATCAGAAGGATAGTGTAGGACTTTACACATTTATATGACAGGAATTCTTCACTTATGATAAGAATACTTGATCCATATGAAAGACTGTACATTTTCTTAAATAAAAATTCTTCAACAGGAAAGTCATGCTAATGTACTCAATGCATGTTCATTTTGCTATTTTGCATACTGTAATTATCAAAATTAATGTTTTGAATTCTACAAATATTGCCAAAAATTACTGTAAAATGATGTGTACAATACACTTTTATCAAGATGTGAAAGATACCACAATTTTATGTTCCTTCTTAAGGTATGTGGTATTAGATACACCTGGTCAGATAGAAGTTTTCACTTGGTCTGCTTCTGGAGCAATTATAACAGAAACATTGGCGTCAACTTTTCCAACAATGGTTGTCTATGTGATGGATACAGCAAGAAGTACAAACCCAGTCACGTTCATGTCAAATATGCTGTATGCTTGCAGCATCTTGTATAAAACCAAGTTGCCATTTATTGTTGTGCTTAATAAGGTGAGATGGTTCTGCAAAGTGAACTATTTTGATTTATCTTGAAATTCTGAACCTGCAAAGTAAGTATTTCACACAGGTGGGATCAAATGATCCAAATTAGTATTAGTATAGTATTGTAGAGTATTTTGTTAGTAGTGTATAATGTATCCTGCATTGTAAATTTTTAATTTTAATGATATAAAAAAATTACCCCCAGGGGGGGGGTACATAACACGTTGAGGGTATGGGTATGTGCCACTCATATTGGTAGGTTTTTGGGCAAAAATTCTGTAAACAAGGGTCCCTTTTTCGGCAGATTTTCCATAAACATGGGTGGTTTATCCAGAAAATTGGTGAAAACTAGCCAAAAATGGGTCTTTTCCGCCAAAATCCATCATAAAAGTGGGTATGACATTGAGTTTCAGTAATTAGAAAAGGGCACCTTTCTGAAAAGTGTGCAGCAGAACCCCGTCCATCCAAAAGTCATGTACCCCCTGGAAAATTACCCTCTTTAAATTATCCTAAGATTCAATCCAAAAAGGTGGACTGAACCCTGAAGAGCTTTAAAACTTTACCGGTAACAGAAAGAACTTTTATTGTTATAAATATAACAGTTTGAATTTGCATTTTAGTGTTTTCCATGGGAATATGAATTTGTGCATTTTAAAGAAACTTACTGTAAGGAACTTATTTTAATAATAATCAGTTGAATGTTTCTTGCAGACTGATATAATTGACCATGGTTTTGCAGTAGAATGGATGAAAGATTTTGAGGTATTCCAAGAAGCATTGTCACATGAGACATCTTACGTATCAAATCTAACAAGGTCCATGAGTCTTGTTCTGGATGAATTTTACCAAAATCTCAAAGCTGTTGGTTTATCAGCTATCACTGGTGTAGGAATTGATGAATTTTTCAAAGCTGTTGATGAAGCTGTTATTGAATATGAAACAGAGTACAAAGTTGGTAAGTGGAAATTTGTTTTGTGAAGAGCTCCTATGAAAGATAATTTATCTTACAACAAAATTATGGAATAAATCAAACACCACTACTGCAATGAATGATACTGCTCAATTTGACAACAGAAAGCTTGTTAAAGAAGCTTAAAAAATTCTATTCAAATTTTACTGCAGAACACAATGCATCCTTGGCAAAAACTCCCTGTCAACATCTTAGTATTATTGTCCACATTATTTAATTCCACTAAATGAGAAGCAACAACTAGGCAACTGAAAGTGTATTTTGTTTTCTTCAGCAAGAAGGAATTCCCATCATTTATTCATTTTAAAGGAATCATCTTTGGGATGCACCTTTGGTATGCAAACTTTTTCAATGATAAGCAGCATGAGTTCTTTTGAAAGGGAACATTGAGATTGTTAGGCAAGTTCCTAAGTTGGTGGAAAGTGTTCTCTTAAATTTGAAATGCAATCATTAAGCATTATCAAAAATGACATTTTCAAGTTAAGTCTAACTTACAGCAAGCACCTTCTTTAAAAATCTTTTTCAGACACCTGCAAATCTCCTAGTCTTCTGAACGCTTTTCATATGATATGTTGAACTTTATGCGCCATTTTCCAATATCATGTATTTTTCAATACCTAGATTTCTAGTAAGAGTTTCTTTGATCATAGAGTATGAAAAACTGAAGCAAGAAAAATCCAAAATCAAAGATGATATTCAGAAAGAACAAATCGAGAAATTGAAAATGGATGTTGGAGAAGGAAAGAAAGTGGATCTCTTCTCATCACCTGTTGTTCGGGAACAAGCCATTGGTGAACAATTAGGTCTGGGCACCAATGATGTCACAGAAGATGATGAAATTGACATTGAAGAGATTGATCTGGATGAACAAAAAGAATTAAATTCATTTCAAAGGTTTCTCAAAAGTCAAGGTTTAAAACAATCAAATGAAAACGAAGAGAAAACATAACATAATGTAGTTTGTTGCCGTCAGTGTTTTGGTGAATGCAATGTAGTCACATGGATACGGAAAGCAAAGTAATTTGCATGTTTGCAGATACAACAGTCATTTTAACAGTTCCTGGCAACTGTAAGGTTTAAAACCATTGAAAGAAAATGAGAAAAACCTCTTTCTAATTGTTTAAAATGGAAACTTTTGAAAGTGAAAACTAAACATAAAAGGAAAGTATTGTAAGAAAAATATCAATCCTTGAAATCTGCTTGAGAAGTATGCTAGCACTGCATGCAAGAGTGAGTGTTTTCAACGAACATTTCCAGATATTTTAATGATGGATCAGGAAAGGTACTCTGCATAAGAACAAAGTACACTGAGTAGAAATATCAAATTGCAGATGAGCTTCACATGAAATAAAGAATATTTAGCTGTATTCTGCTTTTCATTCTTACAATCCAAATACATCAGCACTACATGGTTTAGGTGAGCCTCACAGCTTACTCAAATGCCTGAGGAAGACAACTGTGAGCAAGCGATTTGTGTTGTTATTGAAATCGAACTGCAGAAGAGAAATGTTACATTGGTTGGGTTTTCAACCCGTTTGAGTTCAAACAGGTCAAGTTAACATGGCTCATTTGTACGTTAAGCTTTCATAATTGTGTCAATAAGCCAGATGATGCACTGCACTTAATCATTACAAAGAAAAGAAACAGATACCAAATTTGAGTGTTATGTATTTAAGAGAGGCCTTTGCAACTGGCATACTTTGTGATCGCTATTTTCATGGTCCTAGGAAATGACCTTGCTGGAGATGGTACCTGCAAGCTGGATGCAAAGGCCCCTTTTAGTTTCTGCTCCATAAAACAATATTTCCTCAAAAGAATTTTAACATAACGATTTTTGGTTGATTGTTTACAAGAATAAAATTCATCACAGCGATAGCTTCAGTGTGATCACTTTACTTCAGTCACGCGACTAGGGCACTGTGACGTCACAATATGCCATCCGATGAAACACAGTGCCAACAAGAAGACCTCCTTTGTAGAAAGTTGCAGATGAAGTGCCCCTGACAAAATCAAACCCATCACTGCTTAGTAGTTCAGTAACTTCAAAATCCAGTGAATTATTTCCAAGGGGGCGTAAGCGTATAACATGTGCTGGTGCGGGGAATGTTCCATTATAATCAGAAAAGACCAAACGGAAATTACGATGTGCTCCTATATACAAATCTCCAGTTTCTCTGTCCACTTCAATATTGTCCGGACAGGTCATTAGTGGGAAATCTGCAACATGGGTGATCTCATTTGATTCAGCATTGCGCTCAAATATATTGATATCTCGTCCGGTATTGGAAGCAACATAGATATATCGGCCATCTGGGGAGATGTTAATACCATTAGACATTTTGAGTCCACCAGCAGCGATTTTCGTTTTACCTCCATCATACAGAACAACGTTGCCCGTTCTAAGATGGAAAAGCATCTCGAACATCAACAAATGGTCACTTATCTTGCATGTCGCTAGCAAATTCGTAACATAAAAAGCTTTTGGACCAATTGCCACCAAATCATTCAAACAAACGAAGTTCTTGTCATTTATTGTCTCCTTGTGGAACAGTTTGTATGGGAGATCTTTATTGTACTCGAAGACAAGGACCCTGTCTTGTATGAAATGGTCCACTACGAACAATGACAACGTTTTAGAACAGGGGTGTTCCCATAAGCTCAATCCATGGGGTTCAAGCAAATCAAAATCAATGCTTTCTGAAACGATTTCCAACTTCGTTGCATTCTGTGATGGATTTTTGAAATCGAAAATGTAAATACTGCCTTTATGGATGCTTCGATCACATCGTGGTATCATGCTCAGTCCATTTGAAATGAATGCCAGACCATCTTTTGTGACTGCAAAATCTTCAGAGCCACATTCTATGCCTGCAACAACACGACATTTTCCAGGGTAATGATTAAAGACATGAACGCCGACTCCTAGGCCAACAAGATTCATGTATAGATTGATTAACAAGAATCCACTGATGTAAATCACAGTTGTTATGATGAGAATAGTTTTAATTGATGCCATCTACGGATGAAAATAAAAATCATTTGTTTGTTGCAATACTGAGTTCCTTGTCCATTAGGTATAGATCGTATAAAGTGTTTATACAGAAGCTTTTGTGAGTCGTGAAAGTATTTCTATCAATGCAAGAAGTTATTAGTTTGTTATTCAGACTCACAGTCAAGGATTTACGGAAGGACTTCGCTAGACTGCAAATATGCATTAAGCGAAGGAGGGCACCACAACCGGTATTAGCGATAAGACTCATACTGTATGCGAGAAATTAGAGCGAAAACAAGGAGTCCTGCAGTAAATCAAAGTTTACCTCTTTTATAACGTACTTCGAAAACAAGTGCTTCGTTAAAGCACCGTTGCTACCCAGGGTCCCTTTCGGGCACGCTCCAGTCACAATCTCAGACTGTGTGAAGATTAAATTTTGCGTAAACGGAAAGTATGGATCAAAAGGGTAATGCAGACAAAACTTGCTGAAAGAAGCTGCTTATTCAGAACCCCCAGGCTCATTTATTGACAATTAAGCACCTTTTTACAGAAGAAGTACTTCAGCCTGGCAAAAAAGCAGGTGCTTATACAAATGATTACGAAAAATTGACCCACTTATGCAACCCTCCTTATGTAAGATAATTAAACACATGCACAGTGGTAGAATATTAAAAGTCAGTCACTTTAAAGGGTCTGTTTCATCCAGCATGCCGTGCACGTTTCGTCTCTTGGTAGGCCTTTATTTTCATGGCCCATGAAAATGGCGACAACAAAGGGAATCCAAGAGACGACACGTGCAAGGCATGCTGGATGAAACAGACCCTATAAACCAATTTCAGAAATGCAAAAGTATAATAAATTTTTGGTCCATTCAGTGCATAATTACAACATTTCAAGAACCGATTTAAGAACCTCCAGAGGCTGTTTTCCCCAGATGCATTCAAAAGGTAAGAACTTTGTCATCGGGAATTCAGCCTGTTACACAAAATCTATGATCACAAGTTCTTTTATGTGGGGTTTTACTGTTACTGAACTGTAAATAGTTTAACAAAAATAAAAGCCTTCTTCTCTTCTATGAGTTCAACGCGCATGCACAAAGGAGCCTGGGTGACTTCAGCTTTTCAAAAAGACGAAGTTTTTCCCGCTAAAACTTCCAGGGCGCACTTTCTCCTCACGTGGTGAGGTGCACTGTCTCAACATAAAGTGCAATATTTTCTCATCTCGCAGCAAAGGTCAAAGAGTCAAAGTTCACACATCGGGCATGCTTCAAAAATTCTAACGGCTAATTATGATGGAATCATTAAGGCCGATCAACAGGCAAATAGCTCTTAAACACGCGACCAAATTCAACGTTAGTTGATTGATCGCCATTTTTAGGCCGGAGAAACATTGCTATGATCTACTGCAGAAAGCTTTCCACAAAATGCAAAAAATTCGGTGATGTGACATGGCTGCGTTATCAACAAGCAGTTTGCGGCTTTATGATGAACTTTGATTACATTTTCAGCTACATAAAATGATTAGATTAGAAATGAGTCCAAAAGATGACAAACAAACTCACGGCGATATCTGCTCCAATGTTCGGTCTTTCTTTCTGAACTTTGGATCCTTGGTACCTGCTGTTCTTGCACTGGGACCGCCCACACGTTATCAGACAAGGTTCCTACTTCCCACATACCGGGGGTTTTAATCAGAAAATTGACGGGAAGCCTATTTTATTCTGCGACCTATCATTTGCGCAAACAAAAGGAACTCTTTCTGCTCCTTCAAACATCATTTACTCTTTCAAACAAAGTTATGTCTGAATTTTGGAGATGATCGGATTTTGTTGGAGTTTTTTGTTCGTGCCATGTCTTATAAGTGCAGATCGCGATTACCCCCGTTATTATTGTTGTGATTGCACTCCATCGAGATCGAGGCCAATTCCAAGGAAACCGAGGTGAAGGAAATAAAGTTTAAGTTGTCTCATTGAACATGTGCTCTCAGGATGGAAGTCTACAAAGTTTAGTCGTTAGGAAGCTTTCAGAGCAATAGAAAGAGTCATGGATCAAGCTGCAGCAGAAGCCACTTCCGCAAAGATCGCAATTCTAGACCTGGAGACAACGGGCCTAGACATCCACAGTGATCGAATCATTCAAATTGCATGCCTTACCCTCGATCATCGAGGCGCTCCTGATAATCTTTACGAAACCTACATTAACCCTGGTGAGGATGCTGCGAAAATACATCAGAGTGGTTCTTTCAAATGCCACCACATCAGTCCAGAAATGCTGAGAGATGCACCGACTTTCAATGAGGAATCTCGGAAAATTCTTGATTTGTTGCAAAGTGTGAGCTTGGTTGTAGGGCATAACATAATGTTCGATTTTGATATGCTAAGAGGGGAATTTGTTCGTCTGGATCAAGGGAGCAATAACCTCGAAAGCGAGTCAGATGAAATGTGGAGAGGGCCTGGTCATATCTCTGATAAGCCTGGAGAAGTCACAGCAAGTTTTGATGCGCTGAAGTTTAAACTCGTCGACACATTTCGGCTAGCATTGGCAGCTTTCCCGTTTGCAAAATACTACAGTCTGTCTTCATTAGCCAGCATTCTACAAATCAAAGTCTTTAGATGCCAAGAGACTAGTTACAAATGGCAATCACTCCCCAATGGGGAGGCAACAGAGTTTAGATGCAGCAAGAAAGTTGAGAAAATGGCAGAGCACAATGCAGTCACTGATATCTTGGAAACAGAATTACTTTTCAAGAAATGTCTGAAAGTGCTAGGAATATCATTTATTGATATTATCAATGGGAAATGTTGCCAGTTTGAAGTCAGCAAAGCATTGATTTTGGCTGTAGACAAGTTAATGTTGAAAACACCAACAGATGAAGAGTTAGTTGAAATTGCAAAGATAGCTCCAGAACAAATGAATGTGAACTTCCCTGAGAGAGCCAAAAAATTGAAGGATATGTCACCCTCTGATATTCAACAAGTCATCAACTTTTTGGGGAGTCGTAGATCAATCTCAGACAAAAGACAAAAATTGATTTGTCAAGGTTTCTTGCATTTAGTTGTTGATAAAAATGCATTGCTGGAAGTGAATGCAAAGGTTGTAAGTGAACAGCAGAAACTCTTCCCTCCACTAAAGGTGAAAGATGAAGAAAGGATATCTGAGATTGATAAAAGCAAGGGAGAAGAAATATCAACAGAGGAGCAAAGCTCTGTAACAGCAGTCAGGGGAAAGGCCAACTCCAAAAGAAGAATTTCTACAGATGAGGAGAGTGAAATTGTTCTTGATGAGACTTTGCCATGTGTGGAAAAAAACAGTTTGCCAAGTATAGAAAAGAGCAAGGTTCCTGTATCTACCAAAGCAAACACAGCAACCAAGATGGATGAGTCAAAAACAACTAGAGGAATTGAGAAAGTAGGAGAAGATATTTGCAGCCCCTCAAAGATATCTAAACTTGATGGTAAAAGCATTGAAACAGATCTTGAGGATGCAGAAAAAACTGTGGAGTATGAAGTTCCTGATAGTATAGAAACTGAGTCAAAAGATTTGAATAAAACAGTTACCTCTGATCATATTAGTCCAATATCAATTGGAAGTAGTTTGTCAGCAACAGATGTAGATGAGTCGTTCAGTGAAAGCATTCTTGCTGAAGAGAAAATCAGGACAGATGAGGGGTGTGAAAAGGACGCTGCACAATCCACTAGTCAAGAATATCCAGCAATTGTTCCTGTGAAAAAAGATGACACAACACCAGAACGAGATAGGAAAGATGAAAAGGAAAGGAAAAGAAAGATTATACTTTCACCAGTATTCTAGGTTTAGTACATGATTGCACAATCTAAAACAGAAACAGTGATTCTCTGATTCAATTTTGACTTGATTTCTTTATAAATAACTGAATGCTGACACTGAAATTTGAGTAAACTGTGCTTTGCAAGATGCAAATGAAAATCTGAAAATGATCTTTTTTAAGATCAGAAAGTTTTGATTTAACTTTTGGTTCTAGCTGATATTTAAATGAATTTTTCATGTAACTATATTGTTATTAGTTGTTATGTTGACTTTTAGAGTAAGAAGATTGTAAAATATTTTAAGTTTCAGTAACTTATTTAAGAGTGTTGTAAATTTTGATCCAGATGATAGGAAAATTTGCAAATATTTTGACACTTTATTGTTCATGCTGTAAACTTCAATATTAAAAAAATCTGAATATGAAACATAAAGGATTTCAAATTATTGCCAAAGTATAAAGCTATACCCTACCACTGATTTCACCCTTGTCAAGCAGATTCATTTGCATGGAACTATTTGGAGCTTGTCACACAATTTTCTCTCATTCAATCATGCTGATGATTGCTTTAAAAGGATTTTGAGGGCTTTCAGGGATGCAAGATATTGGAAAGCATGTTAAAGTTAGTAGACTGACCTAAGAAGAGGTTATCTATAAATAGGAGAAAGACTCCTAAGCACACTATGGTTCCTCTAGGTGAACAAATTCCATGCACATGTTGACTTTTCAAATACAACAGACAAATACAATAGGAAACAATAGGCTAAATTTAGGCATGCACATTCATTTCTTGGCATAGCTAAATATCTCTGTCATGTAACTTTAAATCAAAGAAATACTTCATAGAAACTTTTTTGCTTATTTGACAGGATACTGATAGAAAAGAACATACTTTCATTGATATTTGAGATTCAAGAACTTGAGAATCAGTCTAACTATTCATTGTCTGCATCTACCGGGTGAGTCAATAAAAACGCCCGGCGTTTGAAAAAATCCTGATCCCTGAATATCAAAGCAATGATGTTGAAAACTGTCTTGTTTTATTCCCGATATGTCAAATTAGGTCCAGTAATTTACCCGGTTTTAATCGGCCATTCATTCCCGTCGAAATAGGAGATTTTCTGCAGAAAGCCCCTTTCGAAAGCCTGCAAAAACGCGCGAAAACAGCAAGCAAAATTTCCCTTTGTTCTCCTTCCTAGCAATAATGACTTTTGGATGTGCTCATGTATTTTGTCCTCATGGGAGAATGGAATCCCGCTGAATAAGTTATTCACACTTGGGGAAGACTTTTCAACCAGCCAAAACGAAAGCACGCGCTAAAGCGTGCTGAAAGTCATCGCTTTGAGGTAAACACATAAGGGATTTTACCTTGCAATTTTAGCACGATTTTTAAGGTTTCTCGAAGAGAGTCATTTTAGAAAATTGCCTACAAAATCTGAACGAAGTGACCGATTTTAGCCAGAAAAATTTCTAAAAATAATTGAACATGTTAGCTATCTAATCAGATTTTGCAAAATATCATCACTTATATATTCAGGGACCAGTAGGCTTTCAAACGCCGGGCATTTTTCTGACTCACCCGGTATAGTAATCTGTCTTATATGTGCAATCTATCCCAAAATACAGCATATTGATTAAACATCTGTTAATTAATATTAATTAAACATTCACTTCCCAAACAAGAACATCTGTAAATCCAACAGTGAACAAGAATCTTCCAGTTGGAGAGAACTGCACTATTTTTGTTGAATCTGAATGTCCAATGAAATCTTGAAATGTCCCCTCTTTGTAATCAATTAACTTCACCAAGCGATCTAGAAAATAAACTCGGAATGTTTTTAAGAAGCAAAATTTTGAAAATAGAGACTCAAACTTTGTGGCCAACAGAAATAAGCCTTGCTGCTACTGAAACCACAAGATCAGATCATATGATCCACTAACATGGAAACAATTTGAGTGGTAAGAGATTCAGGTGACTTCAATCCACATTACCTTTTAATGATCTGTGAAGCAGGTACTTGTTTCAGATTTTTCAAACAATGCCTAAATATTTCATGTTAAAAGTTTTCCAACATCATTCTTTCCCAATTATGATTCATATGCATCTTTTAGGGGCTGCGACTACATCTGAGCATTAGCTATATTTATACGATTTTATAACATGAAGAGTTTCTTTATCAATAATCTCTTGATTAAATACCTTTTGATCCAACAGCAACTAGATTTCCTTTTGGTGAGATGTCCATGGATAGTGTCCATTCAGTAAGTGAAACTGCTCTGACAACCTGATTGAAAGCAATCATTGTTCAAGCTATATACTTAAGAATAAGAACCTGGAATGGAAATCAAGCTTAAGTTGTACCCTAGAGCTGAAAAAACAAAATCAATAAAAAACTCCCAAAGGATAGATAAAAATTTCTATAAAAATAGCACAACCCAGATATTTTGTATTTCTAACCACTTGCAAACAGTTGTTCTTTCTACTTATATTGCATAATACATAATTAAAGTGAAAGAATTCGGGAAAAAATTCTTTCTTCCTTTTTATCTTAGATAATTGAAATAATTTTTATTCCTTTCTAAATATAAGCAGCTCCCTGTCAAACTGACGATATAAGCAGCTACAAGTCAAACTGACGCTACAGAGAACAAAAGAACATTTTCCAGGAAAAAAGTGTCACTATTGGGCCCCAAAGTAAAACTTTGCAAAAGCCTATTCTTGGCTGGGTACCAGTATAGATCAGCTTGAAATTTTACTGATGGTTGGTCTAAAATACTTCTTGCTTTAGCCTTGAATTACTTTATCCAAAATTTTTTGTCTCAAATTTCAGTTTTAATGTTTTCATTCTTAATGTGGAACAACTTACCTTCTTCTGTGATAAACTATAGAAGGATAGTTGTTTCTTCATTCCATATCCTGTGTACACTACCATATCTGCATCATTTGGTGAGAAACGGGCAAGACTAGGTGGAAAGTGGCTGTAGTAATCCTAAAAGAGGTTTGAGATGAGAATATGTCGTTACATCAAAATCCAAAGATTTCGGGTGCTTAAGATTAAGAATTGCCCGTAAAAGAATCCAAAATTTTCAGCTATCTTTTTTTCTAATATACTTCAATTGGACGCATTTAGTCTATTTGGGTGAAGATGCTTTTCAGTATTGCAAGGGCAATATCTGATTAAAAAGCTGTTACGAGAAAACTATTGCCAAATTTCCTAAGAGAGTTCGAAATTTTCTTGTGCAAACTTTTCTGTGTGAAATCTGTCGTCACAAACATAAGGATTTTCATGTATCGTCAGAAGATTTGGGCTTAATTAATATCAGAACTTGAGAAGAAGAACTCTTCAGCATACTCACCTTGTCTGTTTTCTTCACAATTGTTCCATCTGGTGTGAAATTAGGAGCAGGAAACGTCAGCCAATCAACAAGCTCACAGAAATCTTTTGACCAATCAGCAGTCCAGATGCTTACTCTTCGGTCAGCACTTGCAGCAAGCCATAACATCGGAGATGATAAAGAATATGAATGATCCTGATGAAAATAACATGAATGGAATAAAATGGAAAATAAAGCAGTTAATGGAAAAATGGAAAAAACTGTGGGAATACTTTGTAAAGAAGCAACGAGTCTGGAGAAGTGATTGCAAGAATAAAATTTGGAAATCTAGATTTAAGGTGTGTAGTAGGTGTACAGGTATTTCTTTAGACTTTTTATGGTGGCTACGAGATATAGCTGTCTACTCTCTATAAGAAGGGATGAATCATAAGACCTCTTCTATAGACTGTATAAGTGTAATGAAGAATTTCGAAAACATAGGACACTCCAGTAACTGTAACAGTTACAGTCCAGTAACAGTTACCGGAGTGCACTATATTTTCGGAATTCCCTTTAAGTCTTTACAAATGCTTACTTTATGTGATGAGACATGGAGATCAGTGATTGGAGCCCCTTTATGATCATTCAGTATTCTAACAGTCATCCCAGTAGCTGGACTGCTGATTGCTAACAACCCATCCTCAGCACCACTAATGATTACACGACCTGCAAAATCAAGCAATATCACTTACCAAGCTAAAGCTAGTGTTTAGATGAGGAGCAATGAACACTTGCTTCATAAGGACCATCGAAAACTAGGGGTGCCTTAGGATGCAAATTACATGGAACAAATGACTTTTATCTTATTCAAATGAATATTTTCTGCTACGTACCGACCAGATCATCATGAATATTTTCTACAGTTCTACTAAACAACGACATAAGCATTTCTAAATTCAACTGATAGACCGCTCTAAGCAGTCATTAAAGCTCAGAGGAAGGGTAAATAAGGGTGATGGTTTTAAAGACCCGGAGATTTTAAATGTAGAATCCTCTTGTCGTATGACGCTGACAAACCAAAAGTGTGCACAGTAGAATTCACTAGAAACTAACGAGCAAGGAAACCAGCCCTTCAAGTATTGTAACGGTACATTGAGGCCTTTATCCAGCTCAAGTAAAAACATTACATATTCCTTGAAGGTGCTTCATGGATCTGTTTCTTTTTACGGCATTGTTCAAAACCAAGAAAGAATACAATTACTCTAAAACCTGTGATAATTCTCTATACATACCATCAGACGAGAATGCTATAGCTGTTACATTAACCGGATGAGGTTGCAATTTCAGAGTCATTTCAACTGATCCAAAATCAAACATCCTTACAGTCCCATCACTGTATCCTGCTGCACACTGCGAAGGTCTAGATAACTTGGTCATCGAGGGATGAATAGTTGTCGGATGTCGTCCATCTTGACTCAAAGTATGAACTGGTGATGGCTGAGGTGCAGGTCGAAATGCAACACAATTGCAGCTCTGACGATAAATAAACGAGGTATAAGGATTCGAAAATACTGGTCGTTACGATTCGAAAGGATTCAATAAGGATAAGGATAAAACATTTTTGGCAACTTTTTAGGGAAGTCATCTTCAGGGAAGAACCATTTTACTTATTTGAACTTTGAAAATTTTGTATCTTGCGTAACTGTGTCACTGCGAAACGCAAGGGAGTAAACTGTGGAGATTGTTTGTCTTTAAAAAAGAAAACGAGCTGAGATGATTTTCCTTGATAGGAACGAAGAATGTAAAATACTTTTATCTTTTAACTGCGTCATGAATATTGTTAAAAAGCCAAGAAAAGAAAAGACGCCAAGAAAGTAAGCCAAATTTAACATGGCAGAGAAAAAGAGCTCACCTGATTAAGAACGAGAAATTGCAAGGTTTGTTCATATGACTCTGTATTCCATAATCTCATACTGCCATCAGACCCACATGAGGCCATGTAACTGTCGTCTACGCCACCGAATATCAATTTGTTTACCTGTAAGTGCGACACAAAAATTGATTATATATTCTCTGTATTCTCCGTGGGGGCAGGCGGAAGGGTAAACACATAAAAGTATATCGAATGGTAATATTATACTTCTTGTTTTGTCAAAAATTGGTTTCATATGTGGCAGATACTAGAAAGGCAAGATGTAGTCTGGCCACACACCTGAAAAGTAGTGTCCTATACACTTCATGCCATTCTGAAATAAAATCAAGCCTTGTAAAAATAACTTATACGATAACTTAATAATGATTGCAAGAACATAGAAAGCAACTCTGATACAGCTCGTTGTAGTTTTAATTGACTACATTTCTTTCTTCAGCCTTAAATGAGAACGACAACAAAGCATCAAGCAACAAATCTAATAACTGCACCAATAAACTCAAACTTCATCTCATATCTTGAACGCTTCTAAAGACAGTTGTGGTGGCCAAGACAACTTGCAACGAAACTGTTTTTCAAACAAATCATTCTTATGAACTGACCTGATTCATGTGACCACTAACCAGTCGAATGCTACTCCTTTCTTCCCAATTTATGTACCAAATCGTGCCAGCAATCGTGCCAACCACACCCATATCCAAACTACTATCAAATATGGCACTGATGATGCATCCATCTAACTGCATTTCGTCTTCCATCACAAGACCATTAGTACCTAACGCTCCTCTGCAACAAAATAAAAACAACCAAAATCAAATACTGCTTCAAACAAGTCTTCGTATGTAACTAATGTTTGCTGTCGTAATAAGAGACAACATTGCTTTCCCCTCCTACTGAGACATAAGCGTTTCAAAAAACAAGAAGTGTCAGCCTTGCTGCTTTAATCAGCAGAATTTACTTTGCGGAATAACCCCTTTCAAGAGTCTTTGCGAAATAAGGTTGGAGAAGTTAAACAATTTCTCACCTCTGATGTTCTTCAGGGTCCCTTAGGCAAGCCACTCCAGACACCGACCACAAGCATAAATTCTTTGATAAGCCACCTGTTATTAATTTTCCATCTTTCGCTGTTATCTCCACTATGAAAAAAGGGCAGAATTTTGATCATGATGAAATTTCCACTGTGCATTATCGTTGAAGCATATCTCTCAGTTTCAAATCCAAACTTAACGGACCGTGACAATGTATTTGAATGCAAAAAAATTCAAAAAAATTTTCAGAGCCAAAACAAAACAGCCATTTCTTGACATTCTTGCAAGAAATGAGCGCACACCTTTATCCCAACAAAAATCTGCTTTAAACTAGATTCACAGCCTTTAAACATTCATGAAACGAATTTTTTTAGATTCGAAATCAGATATGCAAGGCAGCTAGAAAGGAAGAATACAAATAGAGGCGTAACTTACATATTTCAGCGTTGTCTCCTTTCCAGTGCATAAAACAGCTATTCTTTCGAGTGTCCCATGCAGTGACCACTCCTGCATAAAAAACGTCAAGAAAAATAATGGCGGGGAAACAATTAGGCTTCCATTAAGAAAGTGAGGATTTTAGAAAGGTTGGCAGCCAATCATCCTTCAGTTGCAATTTTCTGTTGATTCTCGTAATTTCTTATGCATACAACGAAATTGATTCGACTGCGTAGGGAAGATAACCAAGGGTCAATCGAATTCACATGCAATCAGTCATTATTTTTCATTCTAAGCAACTATGAAGTATCTCTTACCGTTACTGGCTGCAACATATAAGACACTATCCCCTGCGTAGGCAAGTGATGTCATGTCGTAGGTACTGTCCTGCAAAGAAACAAAACATACAGTTCTTTAGGTGCAAACAGTGGAAATTTGTCCTTCCAAATAAGGCATTTAGGGAATCAATAAGTGGACTTGGGGACTTTACCTTCCAGTCAGATAAAAGATATTTCGAAGAAAAATGTTAACAACTAGCTATCAAAAATGTGATTTCTTTACCTGCCCATCTCTGAAAACTTCCTCCGGAACTTCAGCCTCGTGAACCTGCAAAGATAAATCGTAGCAAGAGAAATGGATGATGATTTAGTCGATCAATGAAAACAACTCCCGTTTGAAAGGTCACTGGTCCCTGGATATCAAGGAAATAACACTGACAAATATATAATTTAACAAGACATGCTCGAAAATATTTCAAACTTTACCCGACTGCAAAATGGTGCTCGATCCTAACACTATATGGGATTTTGCAAAAAATCTTTTCACGAAACCTTCAAAATAGCTTGAAATCGTAACAAAATTTCCTTCAATACTTCTGCCTTACAGGAGCGACCTGTACATGATTACCTGCTTTAGTTAAGAATAACTTCTTTGGTTGTCTGCAACAGACCATTTGATCTAAACACAAATATCAAACCAGTCTGTGTGATTCTCTGGTATGTCGTCTCTAAAATTTTGAAAAGTCATTTCTACAGAGTTTTAAACGTTCGAAAAATTTATTTAGTTCGTCCAACCCAACCTTTGGGCAATACTAGGCTATAACAAACATAAGCATCAATGTTCTGCAAAAAGATTTGCTTTTAAAAACTCACATTAAGTACAGCTTGTCTCTTTGTCTCATCAAGCAACCAAAACAAAACGCTTCCATTTTGACCAACAGTCGCGAATTCATTCATCGTATATGGATCCCATTGCACGGTGTGTACCGGATACATAGTAAATGACGTCACAAGTAGTGAATAGTCCCGTGTGCTCCAAACAGCAACGGAACATTCACGGAAATCACCAATGGTGACAAGGAATCGATCATCGCGAGAATATTGCATTGCGATGACAGCATGTTTATGATGGTCGATATGCTAAAAATTGACAAAGAATTCAATGAAACACTGGTAAAAACTTTGTATACGGTTGGAAGCAAGACAGTTATATATTGAAGATTTCAGGGTATACTTTCTTATTACAGAATGCGGGGTTTTACTATGCAGACTTTAACGCCTAATGTCCTTATCAAAATTCATCAAAATATCAAAATCAGAGTTGTTCACAGTATGACTTCAGAAGCTTAATTAATCATCCATGCTTGAGTACGCTTTCAATGAATAAGTAAAAACAAAATTCCCAATTACTATAGTTTCTTCTCTCATACAACGTAGTCTGTATCAACAACGTAGTCTGTATCAACAACGTAGTCTGTATCAACAACGTAGTCTGTATCAACAACGTAGTCTGTATCAACAACGTAGTCTGTATCAACAACGTAGTCTGTATCAACAACGTAGTCTGTATCAACAACGTAGTCTGTATCAACAACGTAGTCTGTATCAACAACGTAGTCTGTATCAACAACGTAGTCTGTATCAACAACGTAGTCTGTATCAACAACGTAGTCTGTATCAACAACGTAGTCTGTATCAACAACGTAGTCTGTATCAACAACGTAGTCTGTATCAACAACGTAGTCTGTATCAACAACGTAGTCTGTATCAACAACGTAGTCTGTATCAACAACGTAGTCTGTATCAACAACGTAGTCTGTATCAACAACGTAGTCTGTATCAACAACGTAGTCTGTATCAACAACGTAGTCTGTATCAACAACGTAGTCTGTATCAACAACGTAGTCTGTATCAACAACGTAGTCTGTATCAACAACGTAGTCTGTATCAACAACGTAGTCTGTATCAACAACGTAGTCTGTATCAACAACGTAGTCTGTATCAACAACGTAGTCTGTATCAACAACGTAGTCTGTATCAACAACGTAGTCTGTATCAACAACGTAGTCTGTATCAACAACGTAGTCTGTATCAACAACGTAGTCTGTTAGAAGGTGTTGTGGCGCCGTGGTGTAATCATCTGACATTGTAGCCAGAATGAAGTTGGTGAAGGTGAAGTTGCGTTTTTCAGCGCCAAGCGCTGGGATCGCAGAAATAGAGCAGACCTAATCGAGTCCGCGACCCCTTGTCATGACGCTCAAGTGGTGGGGCTCTACCGGGACTCGAACCCACTCCGCCTGACTATTCTGGCTGCAATGTCAGAGGATTACACCACGGCGCCACAACACCTTCAGAATAGTCAGGCGGAGTGGGTTCTAGTCCCGGTAGAGCCCCCGCCACTTGAGCGTCATGACAAGGGGTCGCAGACTCGATTAGGTCTGCTCTATTTCTGCGATCCCAGCGCTTGGCGCTGAAAAACGCAACTTCACCTTCACCTTCATCAACTTGTACCCGTAATTTTTATTTCAAATATATATATCTATATTTATTGTAATATCAATTGTATGTATCTGCTGCATTTTCTAGTTGTTATTCTAGTTGTATGTCTCTATGGAATGGCAATTGGGTAATCATTATCATTTGGTGCTCATGGCATCGTCCAAATAGTTTGCATTGTAATTAGAAAGTAAAGTACAATGTATAAATCACATACCTTGCGGCACAACCCGGTATTGACTTCCCAAATACAGATCTGGCTTTTCGTTGAGGAATGGCCTGGGGCTGAGGCTGACGCAATTACTTGCCCGTCATGATGGACAGCTAATGTTGAGATGTCTTCAGTATGGTATCTGAGATGTCTTTGTGATCCCGTCGTCAAATCTTCTATTACAACTATGCAGCCACAGGAGTATGCAAATAGGCCTGAAAAATAAAGGCATCCGTACAAGAGTATTACAGGGACTGTAACACTAGCAAGTAGACTTCCCACTGTTTTCAGCACATAGACTGCCCGAAGGATTCACAAGGGGTTGTTGTCGTTTGTCGTTGGTTGATACTTTTGCATTCAGTTCACTCTGGCCTTTACAAACTTTTGAAACACATCGAAAATAAAAACTGAAATTAAAGGAAAATAAAGGATCTGCACAATGAGTGCCTTCTTGAAACAGAACATAATATGACCTAATATTGTTCAAATTTCATCAAGACTGTCGTTGATTTCATACGCTGTGTTTCAAGGAGTTGTTAAGGCCTAACAGCCAAAACTATGGTTTGCAGATGGACGCAAATCTGAGCATTCAAGATTAACATTGTGGCTCTCAAAGCACCAATACCACAAAACGAGGCAGCTTTGTTCAAGTTAACTGGTGAGCAACATTTTGGGAGCAATTGACCATTGATCAAAGTAAAATCCACATCACTTGATCATACAAAATTTGTGTACTTTTGTGTGACACAGCGTATTTTCAAAATGATTTTACCTGTCACAGGATGCCAAACCATATTATGTCGACCCATTCCATCATATCCAACGACCGACTTCAACTTCAATCCAGCTAGCTGCGGAGGCGCTGTATATCTTTTTTCTGCTAATCTTGAGATCTTCTCCCTCATCTTAAAATGACTCATAACGGTCGGCGGTGCATGATGGGATATAACAGTTTCCATAGTTGCGACTGGTTTGGGACTGATATCATTCACAATGGGATGTGTTCTAGTTTTTGACTTTGCAGCCTCCTAAGATTATCAAGAAAACACAAATTAGTTTTGCAAGAATTCTTGCCTCGTTAGGGATTCCTACTCCCCCCTCCTCCTGCTCAATTTAGTTATCTACGTAAAATGTGAAAAGTGAAAAAGGATAATTTCGGATTAAAATTCACTGTTTCTGGCTTCCTCATTCCTATCATGTCAAAGAATTTTTTGATGAAACTAAAACAACAGACCGTTTAAGCTATTTTACCAAGGAACTTGGATTGAGCGACATTTTTATACAGTTTGATATGAGAGGCTCGACTTAATGGCGTTACAGTAAAGCTTCTATAATTATTACGCACATTCGAAAATTCTTCACAAATACTTACAAATACAGTTCGATTCAAATTCTTTCTTAGAATAGCTGAAAGGTCTCCGGGCCTCATTACACAGTATTTACTGACACCTATACTGAAATCATAGTGTTTCGATTGTAGCATATATTTCCCAGTCATTTGCTCGCGGGCACAAAATACTGTTAATGAGGCCTGAAGTTCCCTTACCTCCAGTGGTATAACTCCTAGTTCTTCATCCGTTGACATCTCTTTTGATTCATCACTTGATATATCGAGACTCTCATCTAATTTCTTTTCAGGTTTTGCTTGAGGTACTGGACTCATCTTTGCGCTTAGCGGTTCGTATTCTGTTGGCTGAGGAATTTTCTTGCGGGGATGGGCGAGGAAAATTTCATCATCCTTTCTGTTTTTGTAGTCCATTTCATTAACAGCTTCTGACAACAACAACAAAAATTGAAGACTTGTACGATGATTTGAAACCTGGGGGATTTCACACACAGTAAGTTTGCACAAAGACATGATCTTAAGCTATATCGACATACAAGAACACTATGTTGTTCTCTTTAAGCCTTAGGCTGCAAAGATATCAAATCAACAACCATAAATGTAGTATTTGTTGGTTTTTGTTTGTTTTCAATTTGTTTTGAGTGGGCTTGTCAGGATTTCTTGCTACTGAAAGCTAATTTAGGTCCATTGAGCATGCCGCATCCAGGCAGGGGAACCATAGTTTAACGTCCCTTCCGAAGGACGACGAGGTGAGTTGTGAGATCAGGCCTACAAGGTCACCCATCCGGCGTTTGATCTCACTCGACCGAGCTTAACTTCAGTTACTTGACGAAAACTGTTTAAGTCACTCGGCCACTCACCCCGTAATTTTGGAAGCCATTTCAAGTTAATTGATCATGGAAGAACATAAACTCATTCAGATGTGAATGATACCTTGCTTCTCCTCATCTTGCTGCGAAAAATTAATCATCTTTTTTGGACTTTTGTACGAATGCCTAAAAAAATAATTACCTATTTAGTACAATAGCAGTAAAGACTATGCACTGTGTGCCGTCTCCTCTAAAGTGGTTGGACATCGAGGCTCAGAAAATCCTAAAGAGTACTGTTGAAGCTAGCCTACGAGTAGACCATTATTCAAAAAAGAAAGGTTCTATGAAATAAAGAGCAAAAGCTCGCTACTGCAGGTTCCAGATTTCTAGAAATTAATCTATGCAGCCTTTGTTGAGATGCGTTTCATTAATTATTTGAATAGAGCACAAATCTGTACATGAAGTAAAAAGTTTGAGTAGAACATTCAGTTGTCTGATGATCGCTGTGTAGCGTGAAACTCGGAGTAACAACAAAACATGTAGCCTTTCTTATTGTCTTACTCTCGTTATAATTCGCTCTGTCTACACGGCATTGAGCACTGTTTCGTCCAATTAAGACGTTTGCAACATTCTGTATGAATAGAGCATTAAAATGATTAGAAATAATGACTTCTGCGGGCCGTACCAAGTTTATCCTCTTTGTTGCATAGACTCTTTCAGCTCTCGAATAATGGGCCTACTCGTAGGCTATGGTGAGGCAAGATAACAAGAGTCTCCTTTTCATGCATGCCTCAAGCTCAATCAACACTCTGTATCTAGCCATTTCTTGCCATACAGAGACCATCCAATCTGACGTCAAAATACAAGTTACATGAAGGAAAGTCATACATATTGATGACAGCGTTGTTAAAGAACGCCTTTAAAAAGAGCACTGTCAAAAAATCCCCTTTTGGAGACGCTTCGGAGTTATGAATTACACGGGCGAGAGAACAAGCCATCGGAAAGACAGTACAGAAAAGAAGAACGTACTCAAAAAAGATAAGTTTCGTTTAAACAAAAAGCTTGTTGAAAGTTCGCAGTCCTGTGGAACGGATATGGAAGAAGAGCCAAATGAAGCGAAGAGAGGTCTGGCAGCTGGAAATCTATCCTGCGTCAAAAAGGTTACTGAAAATATGGCAAATGCTAATGTTCATATTTACAAACTGAAGAAACAAATTACTTCACTGCGAAATGAAAAATCTGGTGAAACAGAAGCCCCTGAAAGTGTGAAGAAAAAACTGCGAATTATATACGAAGAAGCAGATCGAGAAATGAAGAGATCGTTAGGTTTAATTGAAGATGAGGAGATTGAATCGAATGAGACTGGGCATAAAATGAAGATGAGAGACCAGAAAAAGTGTGAATTGTTTGACACAAGTATCAAAGCAGATGAGAGAATTAAGAATGGAAATATTACAGATGAGAGAATGGACTCATTACAGGAAGAAGTCCAAGGAGTAGAAGATTTGAGGAAGGAGTTGATTAATACAAGCATGCAGAAAGCCAAGGATAAGGAGTTGCTATCTACTTTGAAATCATGCATAAAGGACAAACAAAAAACGATAAATACGCTGATGGAACAACTGCAAAATGCGAAAGATGATATGCAAAATTTTAAGGAATGGTTGGAGCCAGGAATGATGAAAGCTAAGGAACAATTAGAAGAACGTAAAGAGCAATGTGAAGAGTTAAAATGCGAGAATCAGCGTCTCAAGTTTTTGTTACGTTCGTCAAATGAAGAAAATACCGAAAGAACGGCACTGAAAACAACACTTGAGGAACCTTGTGATGAACTTGAACAAGTAGTACGCAGTGCAAACGAGCAGCTTCACTTGAAACAAATCGAAACAGGAGAAGCAAATAAGGAAATGGAAAGCTTTGGGAACGACTTGTTGGAAAGTAAGAAACAGAACATAGAAATTAAAGAATCAATGGATAAAGTGACTATGTGTCTGAATTTGAAGAAGGAGAATGATGCGATAAAACGAAAAAGAAAAGATTTGGTCAACAAGGTTGAAGGGATGGAGAAACAAGTTTCAGAAATGAGTCTAAATCTTAAGTGTGAGAAGGATGACATCGAAGCGCTGGACAATGAACCAGCGGAACTGAAAAACGAACTTCGTACGGCCAAACAGATCAGAAAAGAGCTAATGGCTGATAAGTCAAACAAAGAAATGAATCGAATTGTTGAAATGCGACGATTAGATATGAAAAAGCATGCACAAAGATGTACTACCGATCAAATTGAGATCCGAAGGCTGCAGGAATGTTTGAACAATCTTGAAACAGAAACCGGTCGACTTGTTAGTGAGAATGGGAAATACTTGGATGTGATAAGAATGCAAGATGAAGAAATACGAGCACTGAAGACACATTCTAGCGAGAATCAGCAGCAGCTTATTGATACGTTGGAGAAATTAAGGAAAGCACACGAGAGAGGTGAATTGATAGAGATTGAGAATACAAAATTGGCTCAACTTTGTCTTGACGTTAATGAAAACGAAAGATCTCTTAAAGAGCAGTTAGATGAGAAAGAAAGAGTGATTGAGAGGTTTGTCTCTGACCTGACAGTGGAATTTCAAGGTAGGGAGATGTTAGAACGAGAGACTGACGGACTTCATAGAATCACTAAAGAGAGGATGGGAAAGGGGAGTCAAGGGGTAAATGGGAAGAACGATTTATTTGAACATCTCAAAGTTAAAGTAAGACATTTCAGGAATGAGAAATGCGCAATAGAAGCAAATCTAGCCACTGAACAAGCCGTGAATCAAGAACTTAAGTTGAAAATTGCACAACAAGAGAAAAATGAATTAACTCTGAAAGAAAGGTTGGCTGAGAATTTGCGGATTGTTGAAAGCAGTAACGTAGATTTCGCCAACTTGCAGTGCACAAACCAAGCATTAGAGGAAAAAGTAGAGATCCTTAGAGAAAAATTGGAGGTTGCTAGGAAAAGGCTTCGAGTAGCTGAGAATACAGTCCTAGCTAAAGAGGATGAGATTAGCAGGATTGGCAAGAAAAAATCTTTTGAAGATAGGGCCTCCGATCTTGAGAGAATGATTCACAACCCAGAACAGAATCAAGGAAAAAACGAAACATGGTGCAAAGAGGCATCGGGCAATGAAAGTGAGTTGCGGAAACGATATGAGTTGCGTCTTCATGAACTGGAGGGAGAAATGAACGAAGCTTATGAAGATGCTAATAGAGAAAGCAATGGCAGACACAAGCTGGCAAGGGAAAACATGAAATTAAAGGAACAGATTGAAGTATTGACGAGCGATGTGTCGAAAAGAGAGCAGAGATACAAGAAGATTCAAGTCTTACTTAGGATTGAAAAAGAGAAAGTTCAGGAACTTGACGGTATAATTAGGCTTTGGGAAAGACAATCAAAGGTGATGACAGGACCACCAGAGGAGGCCAAGAAAATAAATGATTGCTACAATGAGGATTTACACGGGGAAATAGCTCATTTGAAGAATTATTGCCAAGAGCAGGACCTTGAAATGGAAGGTTGTGAAGCATTGCTTGAAATAGAAAGACAAAAGAACAGGAAACTGAGTAAAGATTACGAGGATCAAAAAACAGAATACAGTTTAATGGAAGAAAGGTTGAAGTCTCTTCAGAGAGAATTCGCGACGAAAGAAGATCTTCTTTCAAAAGAGAAAGAAGCAAAAACAAATATCACGACAGAGGCAAATAATTTGAAAGTTAAAACGAAGAAGTTAGCATCGTTTGCTAAAATCTGTTTCAACGAAAAAGCTTCATTGAAAATGATGCTTGAAGTTTCGGAATGTGAATCAAAGAGGTACAAAGCTCAGTCAATGAAATTACAGTCTGAAACGATGCGTTTGGAAAGACATTTGGAGGCGCTTGAGGAGGAAATCAAAAGGTTGAAATCAAGAATTAATGAAATGAATATGAAGAAGATGGAAGAAATGAGGACAAAGATTACATAAACAACGACGAATGATCTGGTTTGAAGATTTAAGAAAAGTTTATTGACTTTGACACGGTATTAATGTTCAGAATTGTAATTTTTCGTTTTTCTCAGATTTTCAGAAGGCCAGTTAGCAGGTAAATAGATTTGAGTTTGATCAAGAAAAGATTTTCTAGGTAAAGAAATTAAAACATTACAAAGTAAAACATAATTGGTTCTCATATATCTAAACAAAACTTTTGCATATTATTGAAATTAAGTTTTTGTATTTTCTAATGACTTTCAAAATTATTGAGGAGGATAGAGGAAGAGGGGAGGAATAATCTTTATAATTGATAATTGGTTTCAAAGTTTTTGATGAAAGATGTTGCTAAATGCTTCGAGATTTTATTACCTGTTAGCCTCCATCTTTTTTCCCTTGCCAAGAAACTCCCAAACAAACAAACATTCGCCAATACTGAAAAGTTGTGAGCCATCCGCTGTAAATTTCAAATCATTGATAGGCTGGGAGTGTCCAATGAACACCTAAAGTGGAGAATAATGCATCTACTTATAGAAACTTACAGAGTATCTTAAAAGCACTCTGTTCCACCTGTATGGCTACTGCGGAGGAGCTGTAGCTCATTTTGTTCCATTTTCATACAATTGCATAATTGGCTTCACCTTAGAGTTGTCAAAATCACTTTTTTAGCTTTCGTGTACCATAAACCAGCAACCACTTCTCAGATTGGCTAAAACAGCGTCTCAAACTCTTTGTTGAAGCATTTTCAATATAAATGTATCAAGAACGGGGCAATTGAATGCATTGCTCCTTCTCAGCAGCCATACAAATGAGAGACAATTTCTTGGGACACCATGTAATATTCAAAGTAAAACTGAATTGAAATCAAATGAGATTCACTGTCATACAATCGAAATCAGTTTTAGAGTAGAAGACAATGGATAAGAAATCTGTAATGCAGAATTAGTATCGAGATGCGATCGGTATTCATTATCAAATCTAAACTTAACGTCATTTCAAGAAATGAGGATTTCCGTCCACTCTTTACGAGCCCCAATCCAGCACTTCGTGCATGTCTCCAAGATATTAACCTCTGCTGTAAACTAAGCAAGGATGTCCCTAGCCTGTTAACCAGTCCCAATCTCAAAGGAAGCTGGGTTTGGTTAACAGGCTAAGATTTCCCTGAATTACTGGGATAGTTTTGAGTGTCATCAAAGCAACCATGACAGTGTAATTTGTATTTCTTGAATTGAGAGTATCGTCAATCCAAAATAGCTACGAAAGTTTCATTTCACTTCATTTCAATCTATTAAGGACGGAGGCCCTTCACCCTAGTGGCTGATTTTCAAGGGGCCCTCCGCCTAAAAACTTTCAATAAAAATTAGATAAGAGCAAATCTGAGACCAAAGCTTCACCTGAAAATTGAGATCCATTCGTATATGATAGTCCCAAATTTTGATTACTTTATCACCAGCAGTTGCAAGATATTGTCCATTTGGGCTTATTGCAACACCAGTAACTCTTCCACGGTGCACATTCGATACCTACAGAGGCAAAAATATACGTTGTGAGCAAAATGGGAATGTTCTTCGAAACAACTGTTATGGTATCAAACTACGGATGGAATCGTTAAATATGGGTTTATGATTCATGGAAATTTGCTATGATTCGTTCCTCGAGTTTCCTTCTTCTATCAAATTGGGCTTATTTCTCAGTTTCAGCCGCGTACTAGGAAGTGCAGAGACTTCGTTGTCGCATCTTCTCTGGACATCATAAATTCAAAATTTTACGTATGTCTTTGTCTTCATGTAAACCATGAGTTTTCATAATAGGAACAATTTTCTGATCCTGTTTGTAAGAAAATTGAGTGCTACAAGCTCATAAGATGTTGGGTATATAGAAAGCAAACGAGGTTCTAGAGAACAAAACGGAGAAAAGACGTAAGAAAATACAATCGAACAAGCACCACTAATAACATTTCATCAATATCAACTAGTCAGCTATCGCAGTAAAGACATTTCGATTAAGAAAGAAGACTTGTGTAAACTATATCTGGTGCCCTTTTTTGAGGAAGGTGAAGTTGCAGCTTTTAGCGCCAAACATTGAGATCACAGAAGTAAATAAGTGCTAATCGAGTCCCTGACCCTTTTTCATGACGCTCAAGTTGTGAGGTTCCATCGCGCAAAGTCAGGGGACTACATCAGTGCGCTACAACACCTTCAAAATGGAGACACAATTACCTCAGTCAGGAGTTGTCCGGTTTTAGCATCTAACTTCAACATCCTCGCAGTGGTCGTTATGACAACCAAATGTCTGACATACGACGGTGTGTAACAAACAATTGAAGCGGAGTCTATCACAGTGTTGTTGGTGCTGTTTGCCATACTTGTGATGTCGATGCGAAGGAGCTATGA
Source organism: Aurelia sp. 4 Dawson et al 2005 (assembly GCA_964019985.1). Taxonomy (NCBI): domain Eukaryota; kingdom Metazoa; phylum Cnidaria; class Scyphozoa; order Semaeostomeae; family Ulmaridae; genus Aurelia; species Aurelia sp. 4 Dawson et al 2005. The sequence goes on along the minus strand of OZ026502.1, from coordinate 19,961,776 downwards.
AAGTAACATGTGTATGAAAATATTTGCGAAGAATGTTGTTTGGAAAACATCCTTTGAAATGAAATGCTCTGCTCTTTGATACCAAGATCTTTGATTGAAGTAAGAGAGAGGGGCAGAGCCTTATTTAAAAGAAAATTGCAAAGTTACGAATCGCTCAATTGAGTCTCTTTCTAGAATAGCCAGAAAGGTCTTTTGTCACTAACTGCAAGAGTTTCCATGTATGAATAAATAAATAATGAAGCACGACAGGAATCAATGTTCAACAATTTTGCAAGGGCAATATTTGCAACAAAACTACCCAACAGAAACTATACAGGCAAAGCATTCCATTGCTAGCTAGATCCAAACCTTTGTGCAAAAATCAACTCATTACAAACAAAATCTACGTACCTCATCAAGAGACCTTGCATCAAACACAGTAATAACAAATTCAGATGGCCCAATACATGCCAATCTTCGTCCATCATTATCCACTGCAATGGTATTCGCAGTATATTCATCCAATCGTGCAAGGGCATTAGGGAGCAAGCGAATTAGCCCAAATTCAGCATCAGCTGCGTCGTGTAATGCCAATGAGCCTTTTGAATCGCAAGTATGCATGTGATTGCCATCTGCAGTAAACAGTAGACCTGTACGAATAGAAGAGACATGAATAAATTCGTTTGTAGTACATGACTTCCGATTTGTTTTTCCTTGGTAGGGTTCTTGCTCTTCAGCATAACCACCTATTCTAGCCTGATATCCACTGTGAAACCTTTTTCAGCATTTACCATTAAAAATTGCAGTAGTCACATATTCAGTTGTAATCCTAGTCATATGTTCTTGTGTACCAACCATGGGGTAGTAATGATATTTTGCTCCATCTGGTATCGTCCGTGCAGCGTTGTAAAGTATTTCGTATGTAGCGTCTTGAGTAGTTGATTTGGGTAAAATTTTTGTACTGGAGATGAAAAATAAAAAGAAATGGTTTCAAAGTTTGAGCACGAGCTACAAGTCAAAATTTACAAATAACGACATATTCACCAGTGATTTTGCCTCTGTGATGACGATGTTCCGCAACTTGACTTGTACTTGCAATATCAAACACTCGCACGCAACCACTTTCAAATCCACAAGCTAACAACTCTTTGACTGGATGAAATTGTACAACACATGGACTCTCCCCTGGCGCACGAAAATCATAGAGTTGATTCAAGCTCGCTCCTTCCCAGATCTTTATGCTTTTGTCTTCCGACACCGTTGCCACGTGATTACGAATGCTTTCGAATGAAAATGATATGATGCTACCGACGTGACTTCGAATGAGAGTTTTGTAGGATTTGCTCGAAATGTCCAGGATGCCAAGATTTCCCTAAAATCAGGAGGTAGAAGTCTATTATCTCTAAGAATCAAATACGAAAGTCATCAACACATAGCAATCTGTAGTAAATAATACAGATGCTCTAACACAATAAAATCAGGTGCTCTCGATTGACACCGCAATGCAAAGAAATTCTCTTAATAAGTAATTCGGACCAAAGAATGCCCAAAACGTTGCCGTGAAAGCGGTCGGGCAAAACTGCAACCTTTTGTACATAAGAAGTGGTTTTTAAAGAAAGTCCTGAGCTTCATAAAACAAAGTTCATGGCAAAACAAAGTACTTGTAAAATGGTACCTCTGAAGTTCAAATTCACATTTCTTATTACAGGCATTATCTGTAATGACAAGCATGCTACATAGCCGCAATTGGAAGTAGCCTCTAGACTGCTCCAAAAAAGGAACAAAAAGTAAATTTTTACATAAAAATCAAAGACCGAACAATAATGATTCTATACAAAGACTTACCATTCCATGCTACATAGCCGCAATTGGAAGTAGCCTCTAGACTGCTCCAAAAAAGGAACAAAAAGTAAATTTTTACATAAAAATCAAAGACCGAACAATAATGATTCTATACAAAGACTTACCATTCCAGTAATTGCAGAAACCAAGATTTCGTCAAAGGAAATGGCAACTGCATTTACAGCTCCTTCATGCTCTAAAATCGTGAAAAGAAAACTTTTAACTGACAATATTTTAGTATTTGATCTTAAAATATTGATCTCAAAGTTCTCAAACGTGTTGAAAGTATTCTATCTGGGAAGACTAGCAAACTTGAAAACGATAACTTTGCCTAAATATAAATTACATAAATTATACAGAACAGAAGTTACGACCGTAGATCTTAAAAGCCCTCTTCAATACAGCAGAAACCCGCATAAAAGAAACTTGGTGTTTCTTTGGCAGACTGAATAAGTTCTTTATCAAATGGCTGATATTCTAAATTTGAGCCTGCAAGGTTCTTCAAAAGATTCTTATATATAGTACATGCCTTGCATAAAATAGTACTGTTTTCAGTAAAAGCATTCTGAAGACTTTTTTGAGAATTCCTTGAGAATTCTTCAGAGCATTTTTAGGTTAGAATTATTTTAAAAGTCTGATAGACTTCTGTACCACTGAAGAATTCTGAACAGAAAATAAAAAATTCTTGAAATTTCTGAAAAATTCTAAAGACATGAAACCTGTTATATAAGAACCTCCCCAGGTGTCAGCCTGAGAGATTCTTATTTTGGAGGTTTGAAATATTTAATTTCATCCTCGATGTTTTCATAAAAATAAGTTCTTTCATGCTGGCTTCTACTGTATAACAGTCTGTGTGTACGATTTAAAACTCAAACAGCAATACTATCCTTGTCAGCTATGAATTCAATTAGATACTTTAAATATATGCATTATTATTACCCACCTGTTTCCATAAACGGTCCATCAAATTCTAATGGCCACAATCTAATAAACCCATCTTCAGAACCAGTCGCACAAAATCCATCACTCACAGCAATGCATGTAAATGCAGAAGGTAAAAGCTGAAGCACTTTTCGAATGCTCAATGTTTTGAAATTGATGACTAAAATGCTTCCTGATTTTGTGCAAGCGTACCTGAAAAGAGAGACAAGGAAAGTTCACAAGTTGATCTAGAAATGATGCACTGCAACATTTAAGTGACCTAAATATTTAAATTTGCTGTTGACTTGCACACATAAGAACTTAAGGTTTCCATCGAAGCTGTGTCTATCTCTATCTCTACTTTTTTTGCCAAGAAGACACACTATCAAGCAATAACTTGCTTCTGAGGTTAACAAAATATCAATAAGTTTCGTACCTGCAAACCCATAAAGGAGTAAAGGGCCCCTCACGGCAAGCAGAGAGCCTCTCACGACAAGCCCACATCACAAGACAATTTTCACGGAAATCCTATTTCTTCCTGCAGAACGTGGGACATTTACCTAAGCCTTGTAAGCAGTGTCTCAGATTTCTCTCGAACGTTTTGCAGGGAGCTAGTTCTCCTTGAAAAGAAAATACGCTTTCTGTCTATTCGAAAACCTGTTACAGTTCCAGCTGACTAGCTGACAGTGCCAAGAAAGTTTTGGATTGAGCCTACAAGACTTACAATTTTCTGTCAGAAGGATCTTGCACAAGTCTTCTGATACACTCAAAATCAACATCAGTGAATTCGGAGCTCTGTTGATCTCCTAAATCAATTGAACGTGATCGAATTGATCCACGCTTGATCTTCCACATGCGTAAATTGTTTCTTCCACATGAAATCATTCTATGAAAATGAAAGATATAAAATACAAAGAATAGAAAATTACAAAGAAAACACACACACAACCTTAAAGATGCAGTCTGTACCGTGTTTCAAAATAAGGGTTTGCAGTTTAGGAATTGTTAAAATTCGAAAATTCAATTTAATCAACTTATCTGCTTGAGTTACGGCATGAAAAATCAAACTAAATTTAGAGATAGTGATCCTTATGTTAGCCGTTGCTCTGACTTACGATTTAAGATTTGATCACATCACAACTTCAAATATAATAAATTCAGCCAATTTGAAAATATAATCAAGGTGTCACGAAATTTCCACAGCAGTATCACAGCAAAGTTCTTATCAAGTCATTCAACTTCAAGAGAGAGGTTATAGGATTTTACATCTCCCTCTTTAAAGAAGCTGGGTCACGTAAAGTAAACAAACTCCTTTCGAAAGGACGACTCTGCAGCATTTTTGATTGGCCATGTCACGGAGATTTTTCACTCCTTTTCTCAAAATGAAGGTGCTGTTTTGAAGACTGACTCCTGAAATTGGTAGAGAAAGAAACGAAACACTCATATGTTGTACGATTGCAGAGATATTGGCGGATTTTTATGAGTAACTTTATTGTGAATTCACATCATACACCAAAATAGATGCAAAACACAATGGCCACGTGTGGCCAACAATATAAATTAAAGAAATAACAGGTTTATTTACGGTTACGTGACCCTGCATGCCCCTGCAAAGATTTGAATCCTATGCTGTAGACGACGGCCATTATTACCACCTAAACGTGCATAGATTAAAAGACGTTTAACTTCAACAATGTTATGAACATGAAATTACTTGGAATCATCAAATGGGCAAATCTTGACTGTCGCAATATCGACATCACAATGTGCTTTAGCAATGAGTGTAACTTTATGTCCATTCATTATGAATCCTGCATCCCAAACAGCCAATGCCTGAAAGATAACAAACGTTGTTACCACTTTGGTTTGCGAAATGATCGGCATTATTTTCATTTTCTCTTTCTTTCTTGAGCTGCCACCTAAAAGTATGAATCACAGATTGTTAAAAAATTTGGCAATGTAAATTGCTGATTTAATGTAGGGAATAAAAATACTGTGACTTTTACATATCAAAACTGAAAGGATTTTCAGCACTTTGGTCAAAGAACTTCGGTCAAAGATTCAGGCAGTGCCATTTGGCAGTTATTCAGTTCAATGGAATTAGACTTCATATCTTTGTTTACGATGACTCTAGCCAGAGTCGAAACGTTCTTCACAATAATAATTTTTACAAAAACATGGCTTAGTCGTCTTTAACATGAGTATTTCAGTTGATTAGTCGCTATATTATTCATTAGATTTGTCTTTAATTATTGACTCTGCTATTATCAATTGAGTCATTTGAATGAAGATGTCTATATTTTTCGCTGTACTGGCTCTCAATTGAATTAGACTTCAATTCAATTTTACCCACAGAATACAATTTTGCTACAATGTAGATCAATCTAAAGTATAAGAAACACTCTTGTATTTTGCGCGATCCGAGTAAAGCGTTGCTCATCTAGCCTGAGCCGCTAAAGTAACTTTTAAAAAAGAATAGCTAAATGGAGAGGTACAATGAACTAAAAGTATTATATACAATGATACAATTGAAGTAAGCTTACAATAAGAAGGTATAAAGCTATGGCTATATGAAGATATCACTTGGGTTTATGAGTATAGAAACAAATTATATGATCATTGATATAGCAGTAGCACTCTGTTTTATACTGCATTCACACTGACACTGTTAAGCCAGTTTTATCTAAACCATTTTAAATTTCAACCAATCAAATGACTGGATTCGTTTGATTGACCAATCAGAAGGTCCTATTCAAAAACCTGGTTTAATTTAAGCTGGTTTAACATGCAGTGTGAATGGGGCAATAGTTTATTATTTATTGATTGAAGTTAAACTGAGTATTCAGCCTCTTCTACCCTCTGAGGATTGACATTCCTCTTAGGGGCATATAAATAATTCAATTTCATTTTTATTCGCACACAGCTAATCAATACCAATAATATGATTTTACCTGTTTGCCATGATGATCGTAACCTACAGCACAAATTTTGCTTCCACTTTGTGAGAAACTGCAACGAAAATAAAAATCACAACGTTTAATTAAATTCAGTGGAATAAAAAATAAGCGCCATCAATAAAAGCGTATCAACGAGGAAATAAAATGAATCAAAAGAATATCAAAGAGAAGAGAAGATGTTGAAAAAACCTAATGCTGTTTTAACTAGATAAAATTCACAGAATTGAATTGATCTCAGACTCTGCTCATGACATGTAATTTAAGATCTCGGGGGTATCGCCAATTAGTATTGTATATATAGTTATTTTTAAGTAGTGTAGCATGTAATATGGATTGTAAATTTTTGGAAGAGATATGAAAAAACCTGACAGAATACGAAAATTATGGAGCCAACCTCAAGCAGTATGGATCATTGATATGTGACTGAAACACAGCTAAACACTTCTTGCTGCTGAATTTCCAAACTCTTATAATGGCATCATCTCCAGTCTGCGCAGAAGCGAGGAGAGTGGCGTTGCCGTTAAATACTAGGGCTGATACCTGCAATAAAATGCGTATTATAGTCTGTTGCCTTTGAAGGAAGCCTCTTTTATAAAAACCACCAAACTGCAGCTGCATATGAATATTACATGGCTGCACGAGCTGAAAATAACATGATGTCATCGGGTTCTAACTACGATAACCATATACACAAATGTAAAATATACATTAAAATCAGGAAAATGACAACTAAATGAAGAATCTTTGACAGAAGACTCCTTTCCATCTCAAGAAAACGATTGACACTAACGAAATATTCACAAATAGATGTAATATTTAAAACTTCCTGAAATTATATTATGCTATTCATAAAACAAGTGGGATGCCTTCCCATCCCGATCGATTCCCTTCGATCTCCGAAGATCGATTCCCTTGGTTGCTGTCCTAACCTTTCGGATCTGCCCTTCTCTTACGGTTCTACTTGCATTTCTTTACTTGATAACGGGCTATGCTCGAAGTGTCGTGCTAAATTAAGTTCGCATGAAAGTGCTTAAAGTAAACTTGACTTTATGTTCCTTGTCTGAGTACAACTGCACTACACGCAACTAGAAGGATTTTTACAAATGGAGGTACTTCTCACAAGACAGACGGGACTTCTTGGGTCTTACTGCCAAATTTCATGCTTTTATCAATGCCATTATTATAAAATTTTCAGGCCGTCGAATAGTTCTGTGAAATACTGTCTCTTTCCAAAGGTAAACAAGCAATACCTTCTTATTATGACCAAGCAGGAAGCTTTGTTTTCCAGTTTTTGCATTCATCGAAACAATTACTGCATGGCATGGGTAAATGATATTGTTTCCATTTCTTGTCCAAAGAATCTAAAAAGAAAGCAAAGACGTTAATCTGAAAGCAAAGCGAATTTATAAAAATTTGCTTCTGATTGAACCTGCATAATGCATGTTTTTAAAAAATATATACGTGATCAACAATAACTTTTGGAGTAAATAGCGCCAAGGTAAAAACTGAGAGACGAGTAAATAAAGAAGAGCAGAAAATTAGGAATCACATCATAATACTTACATGTCTCCCGTCAATGCCAACAATCTTCTGCAAATTCAGAATCGGATCTGGTTGCAGACTCTGAAATTGAAAGGAAATCTTCATAGAGCTGGGGAACACTTATTGGTTACAAAATCAGATCTTGCAGACAATTAATATATTTACAATATGTTAGAACAAAAGTAAGCGGTGCATTTCGTAGCATATTGGCAGATAGCAAAGCAGTTTAGAATTAGTCTTCATATCACGCTTACGTTGGCCGAGGCGCTTGTAGGTATTTCAGCATATCTTGTCGGCTTTTCTCTCTCTTTCCCGTGGCTAAATCTTTTGGAGGATTTTTCTCTCTGAAATAAAAGAAAACGTCGGTAATAAAAGAAACTGGGTATTGGTTCTGTACCATAACGGCCAACTTAAACACAGTGGCATTTTGCAAGCAAGCAGAATTTACGCAACAAAAGACCGCTCACACGTGACTGTCCTTTTAACTTAGACAACAAATTTCCACTGCCTTGCATAATGATAGGGACCAGGTCACATTCTATCGAAAAACATAGTTCAGTGAGTGCTTCAGTGGACATGAGGGTTTGCAGTCGCACATTCAAGAAGTAGTTCTATCAACGTAGCTGGGCAAAGATGTAATAAGGAAATCAATAAGAAAAGAAACAAGGAAGGCAAATTTGCAGATGGTTCCCTTTCTCAGTCTAGCTTCCATTCCATTTGATATGCCTTTTCTTGCGAAGTATTGTAAAGTCTGTCCTAGTCATGTACTTCTTAAGCCACTCTTATCAACAGGATTGCAGCCAAATCTTCTGCGATCAAAAATGTATTGGAAATAAATAAGAATGCACCCACCATACCTTCGATTTGGGAATTTCCTCAACAATTTCAACATTCTTGCCAGGATATGCATAAATATGTACAGATTCGTTATTGATTAACTGATCCATTGATACATCAATATCAACTTCAGGAAGTGTACCTTTTTGTTGCTTTTTCTGTGAGGGTAAATTTATGTTGGTTTCTCGTAACAAGCTATATACGTTACAAATCAATTTAAATACATCGTCGTATAATGAAGGAGCGCTATAAAAATGCAATTCACTAAAGAATGAGAGAGAATTAGCCAAGTCCACCCAATCAGTTCTGTTTGCCAAAATTGCAGATAAGACTTTTATCAGCTTTCGCTGCAGATATGTTACAAGTTTGCAAAAGCCCAAGGATCGAGCTCTTATCAACATTTCTTATGTCATTTCTAGCGGAATTTTTAATTTTCTGATGTACGATTTAGCAAACTCTTCACAGTAAGTGGAAAAATGATCTTAATTGCAATTCTTAAGAAATTCTACATTGCTCAGAAATATCTCAAAGGAAGACTTTTGTGAAATTTCTTTCATATCAAGCCACTGTGAACTAAATGATTGAAGAGTTTTTTGTATCGATCTATCAATCATACGCTCATCGATCTCTTCTAATTTGAAGCCTGTCTCAAGTCAGATATCACGTGAAATGCCCTCAAATAAGAACAATCAAAGAGTTTTCCATGAGCAATTTGCATTATCGCAAATTTAATATGCCATGTGATTTAAGACAGACTATAGCTTCATATGCAATCATACACATATGTCCCATACCAAGAAATAAATGAGAACTACACCAAAAGCATCGATGGAAACATTACAATGGAGATACTTACAACAGCACCTTGTCCTGCAATTAACTTGTCAACCAGTGCCACTCTCGCATTTACTGGATTTCTGGAGTAGTCCTTTGAGACGAAAAAGATAAAGAAGATTGAATAATCAAAAGAAACCTCTAAGCAAATTTGTTGATTGTTTTTACGACAGTTTATATGTAAAAGATATTCTGAAACAATTTTGAGGAAAGTAGCACGAATTTATGAAAAAGGTATTACTTTCGCTGAATATTGACGTCCTTGCATTTTGCTTGTTCCAGGGCGTCCAGCAACATCACAAACTTGATGTGGACTTAGAGCACCAAGACGACCTGAAAAGGAACGAATCATTGACAATACAATGATAACAATTTGCTAGATGCTATTACAGCAATGCCTGCATCTAACAGCCTGGTGAATTATGAACCTATAGGCCGAAATTGTCAAATTAGACCCTCCAAAAAAGGACCAACCCATTGCATTAATTGTATAGAAACCCAGGTTGCCTTGCAAAAGTGTAGGTTCTGATAAGCGGGTGCTTAGTTTACAGTAAGTTTCTTTTGCAGGGAAAATAATTAAGCTGACATTTGGCTGGAACAAAGGAGCCAAAAATCATAAATAGCTCATAGTTTTGGATTAACCCATTAGAATACAACATTTGATAATCTGGTTAGTTTAAGCTGGCTTACTTGTAAGTGTAAATAAGGTACTACACATTCATTGATATAAAAAGATGCAAACAAGCCAGAAAAGTCATGTCATATTGGATAAAGTAGAAGGTTAAAAATTTGACAGAATCATCCACTTAACCGTAAGGAGACGAGTTTCAAGGAACATAGTGACACTGTGGAAATGTTCAAATAGAAGCATTGATGTTCAAAGGTTTCAAACTGATCACCGCAATCTTCTAATCAGATTTGTATTGATAATCCTATTTGGAATATGAAACTATCAAAAGAATATTTGAAACTTACTCTGATGATGCCCTTGTGATGGGCTTCTTGCCTTCCCAGGAATTACATCACGAAATGACACACCACTACTACTGTCTGATGGAAATTTTACATAGTCATACTTTCTTTGCCAATCCTCCAAATCTTCTGAAGGAAAGCTCATCTCTCTCGGTAAAGGGGTGAATCCTCTATCTAATAAACCTGCAAAGTAAAAAGAGGGTATCTCAAATTCATCATGAACAAGTTCTTGTCAGGTATCATGTGAGTGAATTGCTTCTCCACAAAAGACTGCATGAAAATGTCATTAGCACATCATGAAAGTAAGAAAGCTTGGAATGAATACCTTATTGAACAACTTTGAACAAATCATCTATTGCTCTCTTAAATCTAAATTTTGACATTTCAATGACAGATATAAGTGTTCAAGACCATCTTGAATTTTTTTTGCTAAAGTATGAAGTTTAAACTTCCTTTACTTTTCCATTAGTTGATGTAAAGAAAAAATAAATAACTTAAATCAGTGACTTTTAACCTGGGAAGGGGGTATTTAGTAATCTCATCTGATGGATATGTGCTGTTTTTTCTTGATGACTTTTTCTAGAGTAAGCTATCATTTGGAGGGAGAGACTCTGGTGCTAGGCAAAACCCCATTTTCAAGGGCATATCCGATGTGTACAATTAAAGTTAAGCGTCCCTGCCCAAAAGGGGCCATTATGCATATCCAATATTACCTGTTTTCCTTGCAACAGTCATTGACACTCCAGGTTCATAACTTGTATCACTAGTAAAAATATTCTTCACCAGCATACTTGCACAAAGTCTAATGGTCTTCAGATATGCATGTTTACGATTCAAATACACAGATAGTATATAATGGAGATCTAGGCATAGTAGTGTCCATCTTGATGATACTGGGGCAATGCCAACTTTGGCTAAAAATTAGAATAACAGATGTCAGAAGGAAATGTTTTACAAAAACTCAGATGCAAAAAGCACTCATGGCAAAAATATTTGCTGAAAAGTATCCACACAAACACAATTTAGTAACCAACACATTGCGTAAAAATTTTAATCTCTTAAAATTCTAAAATTTAGCATTATAAACTATTCTTAAACAGACAAGAAGCTCAGTAGACTGATTACAGAAAACCTTTGGACAATGGAAATATAAGACCTATTGAATCATGGATCCCATAGAATACATTATCATTAACACATAAATGACAGCAATTTTTCTTCTTCTCTCTGTATGATTGAATGGAAGACTGCCCTGAACCCTAACAAAAGTATGTGGTAATACTCTTGATATGGAAGTAGTTTTACCATTTAGCTCAGAGTTTTGAGTCATATGTCTTCAATGATATAAGGTACACAAGCACCCAAAATCTTCTGTCAAGATTTCACATTTGAGAAAGCTTATTTTTCCTGATTTTACATTGAAATCCAAGGGCTGTCAGAAGTGACACACCCTAAAGCTCTTTACCACAGAGACATCAACATCTTATCTTAAAAACTTACATTCAAAGGGAAGTGTAGCGGCTGTCACAATTTCAACTGTTCCAGGTGCAGGTGTAGAAATGAATGGGAATTGGAGCCAAGTTGATGTTGATTTGAATTCTTTGAAAAGATTTGAAAATGATATTCTCACAATTATACCATCATCGGTTGCCACATCCAAATGAACAACAAAATATTTTGTTGCTATTGGTTTGAAAAGAATGTAGAGGTAGTGCCCAGTCAAACCAAGGGATTGTGTTGATGTCTTTGGAAACTGAATATAATTTCCAGCAGGAACAGATCCACAAATTCTATAAGCTGTGGCTTTGAGTGTCTTGTCCTGAAATGAAAAGTTCTTCTCTGTTATGTGACTGCAATGCTTAGAAACATCAACAACAAAATTTATAAGCTAGAATTGGAATAACAAGAATATTAGAAACCTTCAAATGGTACAGACAGAATATTAATTTTCCATTATTTGGCACTGCACTGCATAACTAAGCAATTTTCTGCATTATATACTATTTATATCATACAATATTATATATTATTCACTGTATGGATTTTCATCAGACCTTGATCACAGCAAATCATCAGATTCACTCTTGTTTAGGTTCTCAATCATCAAGTACAAAAGAGAACTGAAAAGAAAAAACCAGTGCATCAATTTGAAATTACCCAATCAGAGAGATCAAAGAGTTCATTGAAAGAGTCCATACTTTGGTGACAAAAAGCTTGTTTCATGTCTTACTTCTCCTATCAACAAAGCATGGAGAAACTCAAGCAAGGTCTATGATTGGTTATTTTTGCTCAATGCTTTTCTTTCACCAGATTTCATCTTGCTTCTTTTCTGGATACTTAGCTGACTATCTTTTTAACTTAATATAATTGATAAATATTTACCATGACAGTTGTAACATCCCCTTCTTTTGTGCATTTCTTCCATTCTGATATTTTGAAATGTTTGAAGAGATTCACATAAGGTTGTTGCCAAACTGAAAGATCAAGATTGCATACTGGGAACTGCAAGCTATGTTTCTAAAATGAACCTGCTGAAGCTGAAAATGACTGTGCTGTTACCTCCCAACTATTAGAATTTATTATTAGTTTTCACTTTAGTAGACACATTACATCATGTTCTAACTGTACATAATTCTATCAAATGGTAGAAAGGTTTTCTATGTTGCACAAACAAAGAACAATTGAATCTTTGTCCTAAAAGAAGTATAGCCAGAAGGTGCACATCATCATCCATGAGGTGAGTGCTCTGCAAACTTCCAAGTCTGCTAGTATGGAAAGTATGGCAAACTTTGATGAAACCTCAGGTGTGCATGAAGAGTGGTCTTCTTTTTTTACCCATGATCAGTTGAGAATACCCTATTTCTTTCCTTGGGAGCCCTAGTGGAAACCATGCAACGTCCGCCACTGAGATTTTTGCCAAAGCAATGGAAGAACAACAGGTTAGGGTGACTCCACACTGGAGATCTCTGGCGTAGGTTACATGGATTCCACCCGGGCTTGGGTGTGCAAGTCAAGTGCCACACTTTCCATCCATGTCAGTCTGTTCAGCACCAAAGTGGAACATTTCCCTTCCCTTGCGATTTTGACAGGAGAGATCTCCCGCACATTCTGCAAAACTTTCTAAGGTAAGCCACAAAGCCAAGCATAAGCCAATCATTATAATCAAAAGGTAAAAGTATAACTGAAAGATGGTTCAAATATTCATTGAGTTCTATCAGTGATGATGCTCCATACTGGGGTGATCCCTAAAACGCCTCGTAGTGCATTTGTGTATACTTATTCTTCATTTTTAGGCCAATCCCTTCCCTCTTTCCTTCCCCCGTTGACATTGTTTTGAAGAAATATTTACGCTTATATGCAGGGCTAATATAGCAAAGACAGAGTGTTTCCTTCATCACAGAACTCATTTATAAGGGATTTATACTTACGTCTTCCAGACATCTCTTTATGACTATTCAAACCAGCTTTTTCGTTTGGATTCTTGAGACTTGTCAGATTGTCTGCAACTCAAAATGCATCTCGTCTGCTCGATTTGCGCGCCATTTGTATTTGTTTGCCACAGGGAGCCGAGGACAAATTTGATTCAATCTGAGTTCTCGTCTTGAAGACGAGATTTACTGGTGCTTAAATTTTTTTCCTTTTTCACAGATTCATTCTTCGCAAAAACTCCAAGAAAATTTTACTCTTTCTAGTCTATAGCTAAATATTGGTTACGGAAAGTTATCAAAGTTAACATGATCAAACCAAACCAAGTCAATGCTATAAAATTTTCATAGAATATGAGCACAGTATGAAACAGAATAAAGTTGTCCACTTCAGACATGTAAAATAATGCAATTGCTGAAGGAAAATGCCGTTTTTGAATCATATCCGTTATTTCCTTACTTTTGCTTTCGCAATTTTCATATCTTTCTTATTTCGACGAATGAGCTATAATGCAGGGATAATGACCATGGACCGCGGAGCGATCCAGAAAGTGGATGGGCTAGGACGCGAGCGCCAAGCGAGTGTAATTTGGGAGTCCGAGGGCGCAGTCCCCGGAAATTTTTTAGGTTCAAGCTCATTGGATTGCTGGAAAATGCCCTTTTCATAATAACATGAAGAAACTATCACAATCATAGTGAGTAGTTTCAAGTATTCAATTTCATCTGCAAAATCATTGGATGCCAATGCTGCCAATGCCGCGAAGAGCAGCAATAGAGGATTGCGCTAAAGATGGCGGCGAGGAATTTTTTACCGAGATGCACTGCGTTCGAATTACAAACCTTTAACGATTCTATAGGAATTCGATTAAAGAACGCAGTGCATCTCGGAAAAAATTCCTCGCCGCCATCTTTAGCGCAATCGTCTATTCGAGCTGTTCGTGTGTTTAAAATTAGGGTGATGGAATCGTAGATCTATAAAGTGTACTACAAAATCAAGAACTTCAATACAAGTGAATTTGTTGCTTTTGTTTCGCCTTTAACGATTCCAGTTTCAGCTTCTCTTTCTACTATGTACTATGCACAAATTATTTTCAAAACTTTGCCAACAAAAATAAAGCCATTTGTTGCCAAAAAGTGGGTAGGTGGTGCATACCCTGCTCCGCGGTCCCTGATGACAAGTATGAGCTAAGCTTGAGAGAGGGCACAAAGATTCAAGAATCAAAGTTCTGTCTACAAGCTTATCTGAACTCTACAAAATATCTACCAGTGACTCGATCCTCTGTCACATTCTACGGACATCTATCCAACGTAGTACTAAAAGTCAATGCTAAGGTTCTGCATGGCTTTGGATACAAATTCTCTGGCTTCAGGCTGAGATGATATCGACACTGCAAAAAGTTTCTGAAGAAGTTCAAGGCAACCATCTGGGGGAAAAATCAAATGGAAATGATCATTCATGGAAGTTCTAACGGCAATCAATCAAGCTTTCCGCATAAAAAAGTGTAAAAATAACGCTCGCCCTAGACCCCTTCGCAGTATCGCCAAAATTTTTTCTATTACGTAGATACATTAGGCCCCTTGTCAAAATATGAAATAGCCACTGAACGTATCTAAAATTCTAACTAAAGTTCACCCTACTTTTCTCAGGACTGTGTTTATTCCTAAGCAGAAATGACGTTTAAATGGATGGGTATACTTTTTGAAACTTAAAACAACATCTATTCCACCCAGTTTTTCACGTTGGCAATGCATCAGAGATTTTGAAAGCCAAAAACATATTGAGGCCTGACATATGTATGTTATAACCGAATAGACGTAGATACTAAAATGAAAGTGTCCAATTCACTTACTGTCAGCAAGAAGAACGAGTTGAGGAATAAACTTTGCAGCAGAGAGAACAACATCTTGGTTATCATTATCAAGACATCTCATGTAAGCATTAACTAGCTCCTCTGTATCCCTGGAATGAAAACAACAAGAATAAGATCTAATCATTCTGCGAGTCAGTGAAGTTAGCAAATAAAGAATGATAGAGATGCCATACAAAGTTAGTCCCCTCCTTCCTTTCTTAACTTCAACACTTCATTTTAACAATGTTCTTAATAGAAGACCTCAACATAAGCGATAGGGCACTGACTGTGTAGCAGTGTGAAATTTATATCCGTAGCCGAGCCACCTTAACATATTATTTCTTTGTGTTTTAAATTCATTCTTACTTGACGGTGAGCCATCCTGTTGCTGTTTAGTGATCTTTGAAATTTTCAGTAGTGAGCTACCTTAGGTGCAGATCCACAGAGAAGAAACTTACCTTGGCTGGTGCCTAGTATGACGTAACAGTAAACTGTGAGCATTATCTCTGATTGTAGAAAGATTCGCAGATAGAAGAGACATCAGGTCATCCTGTGGAAGTAGCAACAATGTTAATATTCCAGAGTGGTATTGATTAACCACTGGTCACTTTCCATTCTATCTTGACATAAATCTTGATATTCATAGTCAAATGTTAAGATGAATGAGAGCGGTGAACAAAAATCCTTTCTTTATTTATCAATGATATCTTAAACATAGAGACTAGGGTGTCCCAAAGAAATTGTGCACCGTTTGTATGGCTGCTGTGGAGGAGCTGTAGATTCAATCATTTCGGGTCTTTGGTCTTACACTAGACTCGATTACATGTCGTAGTTTCGCTTTTTGCCTGGACTGATATCGCTACAACTACGACTACTTATGCCCATATGCCTATGCCCATACGCTTGCAGAAACGGTAAAGTTCCGTACTGATTCTATTTGAAACCTTTCCGCTGCTCCACAAAAAAGTTCGACTGAGCAGTGTTGGAGCTTCTATCACTATTGTGTACATTCGAACATTCTAAAAAATATATCAATCTATCGTTCGATTCGCATTCCTTTTTAGAATGTAGCTGCAGGCCTAAATTATCTGCTACTCTTTTCTCAAAACCACTGGGTCTAAAACGCCTCAGTGGAGCGATTACAACAACAACAATTCAATTCAATGAGATGGGCGTAACTTGAGGGTCCTTATGGCTACACAACTGCATAATTCAGGTTTTAACGTCGAGTTTGAGATCTTGTATGAGTCAATCTGACAAGTGGTTGCTGATTGATGACAGAGAAAAGGTTGCTGCACAAAAACAGCAAATCTGTTGTTCTTGAGCAATGTCAAAATAAAGTGAGCGTCAAAGAAAGGGTCCTATCGTCGTATCAAAAATTTTTCCTTAATCTCCTAAAAGGTCGGAAATGTTGCCTGTTGCCTATTCATACAAGAGCACATTTTAAAGATCTATCGAGGATTCAAATGCGATGCCAGAACCATTTCTTTGAAAATTTACTTTATTTTGGCATTGATATATTTACTATTGTTTTTGTAGGATTTTATTGCTTTGAAGTGAAATTTTGTGTGTTCAATGCACGCATGCTTGCAACATTCCCTTTTGTTTGAATGCACCGATATAAATTAGACTAACCAGACAGTTCTCCATCTTGGCCTTAGCTCATACACAGTCACGTTAATTTATCTTGGCTGTGTATGACGAGCTCGCCAACTCACCTAAAAACGTCTCTTTTTTGTCTCAGTTCTCCGGAAAATTAAATGGTAAATGATTTATTTTCATTTCCACCACGAAGTGGTGGATTAGAAAATAACTGGAGAACAATCGAAGTGCTGTTTTGAAGCAACCACTTATTTTGCGTTTTCTCTGCCATAAATCAGCAACCACGGGTCAGATTGACTCAAGCAAGATCTCAAACTCTAAGTTGAAGCCTGACCTATGCAGCTGTGTAAAATTCGAGATAAGTGAATCTACAGCTCCTCCACAGTAGCTACACAAACGGGGCACAAGATGTTGGGACACCCTGCAGATGGACAAGAATAAATTTTTAAAGCAAACAGATGAATTATAATTGTCAGATTCTTAGAAGTTTATTGTTTGAGAAATATAAATGTACGCCTACCAAAAAATATTGGAGTACGTCTACTCGTCTTCTTGAAGTTTCGTCAAGATCAACCAGTGCAACTGAGACCACTAGAAATCGAATCAGAAAATTTCAATTAAAGTCAAACAACCTCAAGCGTTGGATGAGTTTTCAAACATCCAAAGTGTAACTATAGAATTCAAATTGGCAATTCCTTCCGTGTTTTGAGTACATAGATTAAACCAAAATTCAATGTGGTGAGAGTGTGGTAAGGTCTTGTTTGAAGATATGAAAGCCCACACGAAAATCCATTTGGATATTCAGATTTCACATTCGAACTTAACAAGAAACTAAAATAGACTTGCCAGTTGCAAATAAAGCTGATTGGGTTCACTTTCCAGGCACACCCCTACCTCATTACATGAGAAGGCTGATGGCAAATTATCAATGCTTTTTCGTAGTTTCTTGGATGTGAATTTCTTACTTTGTATCTGCAGATTCAACTTTTATCGCTGCTAGTTTTAAGTTTTTGCTTATTTGACAATTCTCTGTGACTAAAACTAGTAAATCTGACAATATGATATTAAACGGTATCCCCACAGTATCCCCACCAGGTCAGCTTTGCAGCATTTGTTAAAAAGACCTTGTTTGTTTCCAACATTTCAAGTTATAACCTAGGACCCCTGAAGACTGTTTCTGGTACAACTTAACGCCAGGCCATATTGAAACTATTCTGTGCCTGCAAGCAAATGGTGGGGAAAAACATGCCTGCAATCATAGCACTATGGGTACAGTTTAAGTGGCAGTGGTGACAATTGACGTATGATGATGTTTGTGCTTGTGTATAGTGCTCAATAAATAATGGGTAGTTAGACACATCAGTTATATTTCGTGTACTTGCTTCTGCGGAGGAAAACTGTAGGCTTATGCGAAGGAGCTTTGAATTTAGTCCCTAACACTAGCTCCTCCGTGGCAGCAAATAATTTTAGCCTCCGTAAAAGAACAAGGAGGAGGCAATAAAGCACAAATGATGTGTCTAACCACCCATGCAGTAAGTCTGCTAAATGTAGCTGTAAGTACGGGAAAAATAAGCATAGGTTCCAAATGTTTTGAAAAGGTGGGTGTAAAATTCTTCGTTGAACTGAATGGCTTCAAAGAAACTTCAGTTATTTTGCTATAATTCTGCCGTTGGACTTTATGAAATCTTAAGTCATTTCAGAATTTGAGTACTATATCTTCTTTTCAAGAATTCAAGAAAAATTTTCAAAAAAACTTAAAACGATCGTAATTTCTAAACTGTTCGACACAACATGAAATGATATTCAAGGAAACCATAGTCTGTGCATGTCTACATTATGGCATCGAGCAAAACTTTTTTACTCATCTGATGTACGATTTAGAAATTTGATAGCACACCCTCAAATCATTTGAAATAAAGAATACGCTGAAATAACGTACAATATTCAAAATATCTGAAAAGTCCAACGCTAGAATAATAGCAAATAGCTAAAGTTTCTCTCTAGCCATTCAGTTAAAAGAGATGGCGTACAAAATTTTCAACCCACCTCTTTTGGTTGATATTATGCTGGAAAAATACTTACAATCAATATTTTGGATATCCATTAGCTTTTGCTTGAATGGAGCGAGCTGCCGTTCAGTCCATGGCGCAGATACAGATGGAATAACAGGAGTGGATAAAATTCGATTATTAGGTTTTACGCTGTCATCTGATATTGACAAGAATGTGCACAAGAATTTCAAGCCGACGAAACCTGAGTGATCGTAATAAAGGTCTCTGCAATGAAGAAAGCATTCATTAGAAATAAGATCAACGGGTGAGTCAATAGAAATAAAAGAATCCCTGTCGGAGTATTCCACTCCTCCATGGATATCAAGATGTCATATTAGCAACTATATTGAATACTTCTTAAGATAGGCTCAGGCAAATTCCTGCATGAAGTAATATAAAAGTTGCAATGAAAGATTTGAACTTACTTGAATAACAATTCATATTGAGACAAAACTGAAAATGCATAACTGCTGTCATAAGCAACAAAGTTGTTGAGGAATTCGACAAATTTGGCGATCGTCGAATTTGCTTCTGTTCCTTGCAAGCAATATGACTAAAAAATGAAACATCAACTCTAATTATTGCCAGAGGAGATTACAATGCTACTTGAAAAGGTATGGCTCAAAATAAGGTCTTTCAGCATGCCTCCTGACCAGTGATAAACCACAGATGTCCCCTTTATACCACTTAAAAATACAGTGACTAAAACACTTGGTCATGCTATGACCCAATACATTTCTATACCAGAGATTCGAATGAGTGGCGTTAGGGCTTCTATCACTGTTGTGTACATTCGGAAGTTCTTTATCAAAATATCATTCGATTCAGATTCTATGCCAGAATAGCTAAAAGGATAACTGGAAAAAAGATCAAAGAAGAACATTCTGGAAAAATGATTGATGATTGACATTGAAATTTGGTGCTTTCTTAAAGGACCCAGAAAAAATTGGTACAAAAATCCATGGTTTGTGCATCAAACATCGTATTTTAAAGAGAATTTTTTTGTAATCTGGCGATTCAAAAGGAGAGATCTCTATCGAGATAAAGCCTCTGTGTGTGTATTCTTATTCAAATCGATAAATTTCCAGCTTACTGTTTAACGTCAACAAATATACTAGTTGGAAATCCTTTTATATCGCTGCAATCCAAAAACATGTGGACGTTTGATTTTTAACAGCAGAAAGTGCAAAGGCTAATCTCCGAGATGAGAGATTTGTTTTGAATTTCACTAAATAGTCGCACATAGATTAGGCCATCACAAAACACCCAAATCAAAAAATTTCCCCGACGGTTTCTTATCCAGTCCCTTTCAACAAAGAAACTTTAATTGGCCACTGGGTCTAAGTGGTCTAAGAGAAATCATTGCTGAACGAAGCATAGCGTTACATCATTTTTATTACAAATCACACAAAAATTATTTGAAAACATCTGTTTATACCTGAATCAGGTCAATGAAAATCTCAATCGCTTGTTTCAAACCAACCTGAGCTACCTACAACCAAATAAGAGAGAGCGAACAATTTCTGCAGAAGTTATTTTCAAATCATCTTTTTATTGGGAGAATTCACAGAAACTGAAAAAATAGAAATAAACGTAAATCTTGAAATGCCAGAGGAGCGATCTTCGAAAACCCATAGTTTGTGACGGACTACAATATGGTGGTAACCACAAATCTGTTGCTCTCTTGAATCAAGATGTAGAAATTTGATGACGTCACGGCCTTAGACATCTTGATAATAATCAAGATTTTCACAAAATTTCAAGACAGAGTTACAGCCCAGTACAGGTTGCTTCCAAAGGCACAGAAATAGAGCTTACATTATCTTTCTGAAAGATTTGCAATATTTGCGACAATTCCTTTAAAAACAGTGAACACTGGACATCATTTAATTCAGTGTCGTCTTGTCCACGGTTAAATGTTCTTAAAATCCAAGCCGGGCACTTGAAAGTCAACAACCATAGCATAGTCACAATTTTACAAGTTTCATTATCTATTTGCAACTTTCATTGAGTTATTGACATTAAAAATAATGATACTTTTACTTACCTGATTTTTCACAAAGATAAACGGTCGAAGAATATCCAACAAAGATAAGACTTGAGTGAACAACATCATTTGATTGGCATGCGAGAATTCAACTCCCATCCGGTGACGACCTTGAATTACAGATAGAAGCGTCGGCAGTTGCCTGTTGGAGAAAGAAATAAAATGATTTCTGAGATTAGTTTCACAAAGTTTGAAAATGTATACGACAAATATCCCTCTTGGAGCAGATGTGGGTACTCAAGAAAAACAGTCCTCGTTCGAAAGCTCACTTCTCCCAGGATTTACTAGCAAAATATCAGTTAAAGAAAGACATGTTCAAATCCATTTTGAAATTTACCTGATCTAAATCAGCCACTCCGTTCAGAAATGAAGAGGAATGATCTCGAGAAAGCCCCTTTTAAAAAACGTCGAAAGCGTGCCTAAAATCACAAACAAATTTTCCAAAAATTGCCGCCTTAACAGCAATGATTTCAACACCTTTAGCTCATGTTATCCTCTTGGGAGGATTAAACATCCCAGAATGATGTTGTCATGTTCGCTGAGATAACACTTTCATTCTCCCAAAGGGATCTTTAATCACTGGTATTCATGAAACTCGAAGGAAGGTGTCTCTCGGGCAAATAATCTTCGATGCTGAATCTCGAAGGGACCGATTTTAGGCCCCATTTACACTATTCTGTGTTCAAAGGAAAACGGTACGAAATCATGCCGTTTTGGCCTTCCGATTACACTAAAACGTTTTCGAAACCGGCATCAAATGAAGACGATTTTGAAAATTGCACGATTTGAAAACGGCATGAAACGTTTCAGTGTAAACACTTGAAGGTAGAATGATTTCGTTACGGACTGAAAGGGAGGCAGATTATTCCTCTGTCTATCTCAGAAGCCGTAACGATATCGTTCCGTTCTCATACGTTTACACAGAAACGTTTCATGCCATTTTCAAATCATTCCGTTTTCAAAATCGCCTTCATCTTGTTCCGATAGAGAAAATATTTTCGTGTAAATGAAAGGCCAAAACGGCATGATTTCGCACCGTTTTCACTTGAAAACGGTATAGTATAATTGGGGCCTTAGTTGGTAAGGACAAACTTTTGGGGGTAAAAAATTGTTTAGGAGAAATATGAAGAAAGAGAAAGTAATTTAGAAAATTTCAAGAAAAGAGAATATCAATTCCTTGTGAAAATATGGTAAAACATACATGCTAACATACAAATTCCAAATTTTATAAACAAGGTCAAAAAAGCAAACCTTATTATCATGAAAGGGTGTTTGAAAGCCAACCGACGAGAAACCATAATTAGATTGTGAAACTCATCATCCCAAGTTTTAAGAGGTTGTGTGTTTGCAATTGATAACATCAAATTGTGAATAAAACCATCGATCTGAAAAGAACAAAATTCACCACACTTCGCTAACAATACCGCAAACACCCGCGTATATAGGAAAGTACAATTTGCAAGTCAACCTGGGTTCTTGTCCAGTGAATGAAATGGATTGGTTCTTGCGAAATTGGGCTTGACTTGGCAATCTCACTCGAGGTTCTTTTGTGAAGGTGTCTACTGTATTGTCCAATATAAACCCTGAGAGAATTTTCACCGACCCTTTTTCTAACATTTGTCTTTTCAGGGAGGTTTTTCCAAATCATTCTTCCTGGCACATGAAGGTAACTCAAACGGTTGAAAAATTGTTCATGAGCAAAGTGTATGGGCTAGATTGCTTTACAATTATTAGAATTGGTGCTTGCACAACTTAAGGAAACAAAGCGTGCTCGGCTGTTTCATTCTTATATTTTGAAGAATATGTCTACCAATATCTATGGCCACAAAGAGAAAAGTTAGCATTGTAAGTAAAAAGTATTGCTATTACCGACGACACCTCCCCTTGTAGAATTCTGTCAGCTGATTCTTTTGTAAGCATCTCTTGTTGTGGTATTTCCAATAAATTTGGTTTTTGAAGATAGATTTGGTGAAACAAGCAGTTGACTATGGGCCTTGAAAATCTGCAAAACGAGAAGACAATAAACATATGGACAGTCTGAATGATTTAAGAATAAACGAATGAATCACTAAATGAATGAATGAATTAACAATACTATAAAAATGATAACTCAATACCCAAAGGAAGTTCTAAATGTCTCAAGTTGTTCATGGATGCAGGAGGATGCTCAATGCGTCCCGGAACAACCTAGGTATTTAGAGCCTGAGATGTGTGTTTATTGCCCAAAGAGGGACGTTGTTGTTTTAGATGGGGTTGAATTAAACATACAAACCTTTAAAACATGAATCTCTATTTGCAACACTTGTTTCTTTCTTTGGAGGACTGGCATATGTAACATGCATGTTTCACAATAGTTTATAAATTAATACGAACTATCCAATCATCGTCTACTGACCTTTTTTGTCTTCTGATACTATTTGCAACTCTGTCCATTTTCTTGTTAAGATTTTTGACATGATCTAGCAATAGAGGCATTCTCTTCACAGCAATATTCATGATCTCTGCCGGAAGAGGAGGCATGACCCTGAAAATATATAATACTGTGTTATTTAAGAGTAATATGACTGGAGGTATTTGACACATTGTAGTAAGTAAATTTATATGGTGAAGACCAAGCAAAGAAAGCAGACATCTAAGCCCTATTTCTGAACTAGAAAATTGTACTGAATTTATATTTCAATGGCTTGTAGATCATCGACCAGAATCGAAAGAGGAATTCTTGCTCTCTTACAAACAGCTTCTCATGATGAATTATTTCCCTAATTTCTGGGTCAAAAAGATAAAGTAACTTTACCAAAAAATGAAAGTTAGCCATTGGCAGATAGATTATCATTTTAGTTCTGACTGTCAGCCACGTACTTTTATTCCAAAGCACATCAAACGTGCACCTTCTTAATTCACCCTGTGCAAACAAACAAAGAGAATACATACCTATTTTTGTCAGTTTCAGCTTTACGCGATGTAGATGCATCTGATTGGTCTAAAAGCAAAGATAATAAAAACAAATCGGAAGCGAAGAACTGCATTTGAAGGTAACTGCATTGGTCTTCTCTGCAATTAGAGTCATGAGGTGACGCACATGGTGACGAGAGGGTAACTTGTCTCTTTTAACGACAATCTGAAGCAATGCATCAAACTATGAATATTTATTTCATGACCGGGGATGGCTCAGTGGTAGCGGGCTTGACTACCAGTCTGAGTGCTGATGCCTCGAATACCCACCCTTCCCGCTTAGAACGAAAGTGAGGGTAGTCACCAACTTTTTTTATTTCAGGCTACAAGGATCATGAGGACTAGTTACACCCAAGACACTGCTATGATAACCTTAGCTTCTTGGTGTCTAAGAGCACGGTACAAACATCGGGGAATTCATCTACTTTTTGCTTTCTTATCGTATCTGGCGCTCTCTATGACCAAATTATCCTTTTATTCAGTGTGATTTTCAAGTCCATCACACATATTGATAGCGAAAGCTGCTTCAGTGTCATAATCATGAAAAGTGATAGATATATCAGATAAAGAAGAAACAACAATTGCTGTGAGAATGCAGCGAGCAAATTTTATGAATTTCCGCTCACCTTTAGCAGGTTGATATGTAATCTCCATTTCAGCCAAAATCATTTCAACTAATTTGCATACTTGCGGCGTTGAAAAGTCCATCGTCATCTTATCATTAATCTGATCAAATGGAAATAGGGAATAGGTTCAAGAAAATGGTTTAAAACACAATGGGGCCCTTGAAACTATACATAAGGATGAATGAAGCAACAATGCAATAAAAGTTTTGGCCACGTAATTATTGTTTTCAATGTCGATGCTTATTTGCATGCTTATTTGCAAAACAAAACACAGGACTAGTCACAAACCACAAAAATCAACGAAGAAAATAATAGACTTGACTAACAGACTCTTCGAACTAAATCCATAAACTCAACAAAAACAACGTTATCTATAAAAAGTTAAACTGTTGACTTCTTTCAAAAAACAATAACCAAAATCAACTCGCAACTAGAAAGTTGAAATCCTGCAAGAGAAAAGGAATTAACCTTACCTATTCCTGAAAGGAAATTAGTTAGTAGTTGCAATAAAGAACAACGCCGAATAACAAAAAACGCGTTTCGTCGCACCCTTGTTAACTCCGTTCGTGCGAAGAACAAATTAACTATACAAACAGGCCGCTTTATCACCGGACGAAGAAAAAAATCCAAGATCACATGTCAGCAACACCCAAACAAACAATGGGCTGAACTCAATCAACAGATTCTAAAGATCACAGTCTTTGCCGCCAAATCAAAACAATTGCAAAGCGAAAACAATAAGAAAGTAACAGGAAGGACTGAACAATATTCTTACACGTCTTCCTTTGTCCTCATCCAAACTGTTTTGTTTACTGTCTCTCCCTTGCCATAATTTTGGATTGTGAACAACAGAGCTTATCAAGTCCAAGGCAGCAGTTGGATTCACTCTGGAATAAAACATGATAAATGATCTACGAGGAACGATGCTGATTTGAGTCAAATGGTAAATTTCTCCCAATTCAAATAAGCATTGAAAAACATATTACTATAATAATAAACAGATCCATGTCTTGAATTAGAGCAGCATCCCAAGTGTGCTGAAAGTTGTGCACAACTGCGAAGAACTATCATGACTTGTAACCATGGTCTTCATTTAACACATCCCAGGCAATGAAATTTGAATTAAATTTTATAAGGCAGAATGACGTCATACCTACTACCAATAACATCCATACTGAGTAGCCAATCCAAACAATCAAGCAATGTAGTGTCTTTTGATTGGTGGGCTAACAATGCTCTTAGATATGAAGCTGACGTTTTGCTTTTGTCTAAGCAACTCCCAGAAGCTACTTCATCCCTGTCCATAAACAGTAATTCCCTCTGCAGCAATGGATCAACATGCACTATTTCAGGATCAAGAATTTCAAGCCAATCCAAAGCTAATCCACACGAGAAATTATCGTTAAGCGATCTGCCATTTTTGTAAACTTGAACTGCGAAAGAAAAAAAGGAACTTAGACACATTAAAAAATTAGCTGAAATTAGCCAATGGAAAAGACTTCTAAATTTCAGGACAACGCCTATGGTGAATACTTTTCAAACCTGCAAAACGAATATACCCTTGGCAGCACGGTGACATTTAAATACTGCATTTTGTTTCTCTTCTCTTATTGCAAAATTGAGACACTCTGACTCGTTTACACCGTAATGGTACAGTTTTTTATCCATTATTAAAGTTTTTACGGTTCAAGAGTGTATAAACTGCTCTGGAGCAACATTATTCCACAGACACGAGAAACAGAACTGTTACAGATTGGCAGGGACAGTGTCAAATGCCCATTTACACTGCAAGTTAAACCATCTTAAACTAAACCACGTTTCTGAATACGGCCAAAGCTGGTTTAACTGTGTCAGTGTGAATGAGGTAAAAGGGAGGCTTATTTTTTATCCATTTGCTACGGGTTCAAAGCAGAACCGACATTGTATAAACGGGCTCTTACGTTTATGAGTTCTGGGAAAAATTATCAAAGCTTACCAAGAAATTGGACACAGCTTTTGATGTGATCAAACTGGTTTGCAGTTTTCTTACTGGACGATTCAACAAAAGATTGACATATTGCATCAATGAATTTCTTTAAGACTGGAAGATTTTTGTCTTGCATCACGTAGCACGCTGTTGAAAAATATCCAGGCATTATTGAAACGTAAATTCTATGAAATGATGAAAAGGCATCTAGCATTGACAACGAAAATTAGGCTGGAGATTCTTCTTGACTGGAAGAAAACGGTTCTTCAGACAAAAAATTGATTACTTGTTCCGTCATTCAACTTCATTATCAACCTCTCAAAACATATAATGTGCATCAAATATGAAATATCTACTACACACTTGTAAGAATTGATGGAACCTCAGCCAAACGATTGCGAATTTAAATATGGACAATATAAAGGTGATGTCATACATTTCTGAAATAAATGAATGAAGCCTTCTTGTTTCGGACATGAAAGTTTTTATAAAAGTTAAAGATGTTTAACGACCCTACCTTCCAGCAAGAGAGAAATTTCCAAATCTTTAGCAGCTAAGCTTCCTTGTTGTACTCCTTTAGACAATAAGTGTGTTACTTGAAGAGACAAAGCTTGAATCACTGCCTTAGAGTTCTCCTTTTTCACGAAGCTTGCTAAAGCACTCTTCAATTCTTTCTCTGGAGTATGCAAAAATGAAAGGGATTCAAGTTTGGAACTGTCTCACAAATGGCCAAGTTAATAATTTGGCAACATTTACAAGAACTGATTTTGGCAAAATACAGAAACTATGACTTTGAAACCCGTAACTCTTGAAACTTTAACAGGCCTCCTTCTCAGCGCCTTTCACATTACAGCAAAGTTTATATCTCTCGATCTTCTCTTCTGCACTTAATCCAGCCTTTGCCACGAAACATGTCAGATAGTCGGATAAAGAAAATGACTCCGCTAATCAACATGTTTTCAAGAATTATCCAGAGTATATCTCCACGAAAAATATGGCCTCAAGCAAACAATTCCCAAAATTATGTTATGACCGCGAAGGAAACTGCATTGATTGAATTATGTTTCTTACCAATGGAACTGCTAGAATCTCTGTCATCTTTTATACCCATCTGGACACAGATTGACGAAAGCAGCTTTTCAAATTTGTTACCTAGAAGGTACAACGCATGCAATAGTCTTAAATTCATTGACAAAGCAAGTTCAACTCTTTCGATTATCAAAGCTGCACACAAGAACAGACGACTTGGAGTCTTCCGCTCGGAGATTCTCGACGCGTTCCGACTTTGCAGTCATCGTCAGGAGACTGAGTACTAACAGAAAAATAAGCCCGTTATATACCTATTCACCAATCACGTGATTGTACTGTGTAATGTGATACGTTACAGCGTCACATTACTATTTGATCGGCGTTCGATTTGACGTTCAATGTGTAGAAATGATAGGCAAAAAAACAAAGTATCGCATACATGAAATGAGATGCAGAATATGTGTTATCGAATTTAGAAGTGGATTGTCATGTTTTGTAAATATCTGCTGGTCTGATCCTAAAATATGCTATTCATCGCATTTTTACTTATACGATTTATCGTCAACTGCTTTTGTCTAGATGTATAGGTCTGGTGTCGCCAAACTGAGCTTTTCGTCGCAATCTGTTTACCAAATACTAGCCGCATTTCCCAAATGAGGCTCAAATTTGAATACTGACTCTCTTTAATTTGAAATTCTTGGATTCAACGGTAACAACTTCTTTGCTCCGCAGTTAACAAGAACACCCGTCCATACGAATTTGCCTTTATGGTTTGGCAAGTTAGACATGGTACTCCCAGATAATCGAAGTTTCTTTTTACCTTCCTCACGTCTGGACCTCACAAGTTTAATGATTTCAGTTAACTGTGGTATTTGCAAGTTGTCTTCCTCGTCCTGAAATAAAACAAAAAGAATTTATGATCTCTGAGATGGTCAATTTGGAAGAGGTAGTTTAAACTTGAAAACTTGCTGTAAATTACCGTAATGCTCTTTTAGTCAAACCTTTGGCCCCGCTCCCGAGGCTTTCAACCAAGATACCTTCCAAAAAGCACCTTGCAAAACACTGCAGCGGATTTCATTTATAAAGGAAATTTAGAACAATGACCCAAACTCTTGAAGGTGTTGTGGCACAGTGGTGTAATCCTCTGACCTTGCAGCCAGAACAGTCAAGCGGAGTGGGTTCGATACCTGGTAGGGCCCCACCACTTAAGCGTCATGACATGGTGTCGCGGACTCGATTAGCGCTTAGCTACTTCTGTGAACCCAGCGCTTGACACTAAAAACAGTAACTTCACCTTCACTGTTAGGATTGACGCTGCGGTAAGGAGGTTGAGGACCTTTTTATTTCCTACAAGGAACTTTCCCGCTCTCAAACGTTTCCTGCAAACAAAGCTTCAATTGGAAGATTTTGATTAAGGTAGAATGAATATTATGAATCACAGTAGGAATAAAGAGCCTAATTTACCTTGTGTTTAAAAAGTAGGCTGAACAAAGAGCATGTTTTCTCGGAATCTCGATAGAGAGCTGCAATAAACTTGTCTTTGATCTCTGATTGAAGTATCTGCAAGATGAAACAAAACGATAAAAGAAATTTATAAAATCGTTTCTTCTCAGCGAGAAGCAAACCACACCCAAAAAAAGTACGAGATTATCAACGACAGGGACTTGAGATAATTTATGACCATGTTGATAATTCAATTTCGGCATCTTGATACACAACTGAAATTATTTTCCCTTTGATCTATGACTGAAGTATCTCCTAAATAAATAATGCTGCAAATTAGCAAATAACTCATATCAGGTATGGCAAGAAAAATAAAAGTATTCGCCACTTTTAAGGTTTAAGTAATCAAAGTTTTACCAAAATCAACTTCTCTGTCATTTCAACTACTGCAGGTAGAATCAATGCTTTCAGCTTAGACCAAACTTGAGTTTCACACCGCTTGAAATTTAGCGGGGCCGCAAAGGTCTTTGGATCTGTAGTTATCGATGACCCATAATCAAACACCATCATTGAAATGGTCGCCAGAAAACACTTGCATTTCAAATGAAACACACTGACATCAACTTCACAGAAAATGAGTTAATGCTTAGCGAAAGCAACAAAATGGTACCGTCGAACAAGGTTTGGCATAGTCGCCAAATGCTTTCATGGCATTCTTGTTCGTAATACTTTGTTCCTGTCAGGCCTTGTTCTTTGAATCTCTGCTTTGAGATTCGAGTTTCCCTAGGTCAACATCTGGAGCTCATTGCAATAAGTCTAGATGACAATGCTCTTCAATCTTTTTAACTATAGATTATACAGCAAAAAGGTTGTTCAATCTCCTTCGTGAATCTATTTGGAATTCGGACATTGATCTGATACTGAATTTGTCTCAATCGACCTTCTGCAGCTCCTGTTCTAATATTATGGTGTAATCTGTCTCTAGCTTACCTCAATTAACGCATCAATGAGTGCCTTGATAGTTGTTTTATCTTTCGTGCCTGATACTACGCTGATGGCAATCATCTTGAATGAAAACAGAATTTTCAAATCAGTAATGTGGGTAATAAACGAAAAATTGTGTCAAGGATATAAAAAGAATAGAATTTAAACTTGATTTCTGCATTAAAGACAAAGTAGCATGCACAAGTTTGAAATATGTTTTGATACACCAGAAGAAACAGTTTTTTCGAAAATAGTCCTTTTAGCTATTCTCAAAACGAATGAGAATAGAACGATATTTCATTACAGTTTGTAGAGTTTTCGAATTTGCACAATTGCGATCGAAGCTCTAACGCCACTCTATCGAGCCTCGCGTATAAATTGTATAAAAATATCGCTCGATCCAGGCTCTTTTCTAGAATAGCCAAAAGGTCTATGCTCACCTTCTTAAGCTCAGTAAAGGCCTCCACTGTTTCTTTTTTTGCTTTTTCTTCAAAATAAACCTAGAAAAGAGTTTAAAAATTAAACTAAAAAGAATTGCAATCAGAATGACAACAGTTTTACCTTTCGGCTAGCATTTTGGGAGAATTATTTAGCTGCAATGAATTAACAACATTTTGCTAAACTCTAATTCATTACCTTCAGTAACAGCTGTTCCAAACTATCCTTCGTAAAGATGGTCGGCCTGAAAATTAACAAGAATTTTGTTAGCAAATTCAGCAAGCAAGTGGCGAATAGTCATGATATAACACTTACGATTATGTCTTTGACTTTTATGTCTTTGATATAAAAAATATGAGATCTGCATTTAGGGTTTCCCACGTACCTTCTTATCTCCTCTTTCATATACTCTGGGCTGCTGACTTGTACAGCAAATGGGGTCATCGTTTCTTCTAGCATATCCAAGTCAATTTGCTCTAGAGCAAGAAAAGAGAATAAACTAAATTCCTAATACAAGTTTCAAGCAACAAAGACACACCTCTTATAGTCTGTTCGGAGAGGACTTGTAATCAAAATTTTCACCCCACCTTGATTGAGTGCTGTTGCTTCTTGGCCTAAAAAGTTGCATAACTGTTCTCCTCCAGTAGCCCCACGCGCCCACTGAACTTCAACCAGTTGGAACAGATAATCTAGAAACAAATGTTGAGATATAAGATCTCCAGCTTCAAAGGACAAGAATAAGATATATGACTTCAAAAAGTGCTATGATATTGGTCTTTCATGATTCGATTTTGGAACTGTACAAATTCCTTAAAAAGCTTCAAATATACCAGGTAATCTAGAAAAAAGGATATAGATTTGGTCGGGTTTAACAATGCAAAGTTAGGTTTAATCAATAATGGCTAATCAAAGTCAGGATTTTCCTCGATAGTCAGATCGATCATTAGATTCCGTTTCCTTCTCCTTCGCTTTTCCTTCGCAGAGTCCTCTTCGTAGTTTACGCCCCCGCAAAGGTCATTATTTGCCTCAGTACTGATATACCACGGAATAGACTTAAAGCGAGTCTACTCGATCATGGATACCTCATTTGTTGATATTGGTACTTTGAGAGCTGACATATCAATTTTCATCATTCAAATCTGACGTCACGCCTAAATCAGAGCTTGGTCTTGTGGCAAACTCCTGAAGCACATTGAAACTGGACACTGAAATCAAAGAAAATGAAAATTGGCACCTTGGGGGCAATAACTTTTAGCAAATAGAACATGAGATGATAAGTTTTATTCAAATTTCACAACTGCTATTGTTGAGACTCAAAACGCCAAAGCTGTAATTTGGAGAAGACAGCAAATTTAGATTGCCGTTTCATCACCAAGAGCAGTAATATCAGCAACTGAGGTATTATATTCGAGCCAACAACTGAGGAACATTTTGAAACTGACAAGCAATTGGTTAAAGCTAAATTCTGGCCCTAATCCAGCCAGACTACTTTTCTCTGAAAAACCCCGCATCAATATCAGGATTTTCCTGCATTTTATATAGAAAATGGAAGAGCGAACTGCGGAAAACTAAAAGAAAATAACATTGCAAAATTTTACCTCGATCTACGATGACTTGAGATAACTGTGCTGGATCAGTACTTGCAGCTCTGTCTAAACATTCCAGAAGTTTGCTGTTGATAAATACATCGAAACCAGTCAATTCAAAAAACAAATGAAACAATTAAAGGCAGTAGCGGCTCCACGGGGGACTGGGGGGGACTTGTCCCCCAAATGCCAAAACTTGGCAAAAGTTAGCCTGGAGGGAGCTTTCTTCTCCTTTCGCTCCTCCGTACGGTCTGTAGAGTCTGCACGCAAGCTAGCAAAAATTGTCAAAGACAAATGGCATAAAATTAGTTGAGTATACCGTTATATTGAAAGATTATGTCAAAACCGCCCCAATTCTTTCAGATGTTTCATAGTTGGCGCCGCCACTGAAAAAAGAACGACTCCGGGGTTGATATGATAAGTGCTACAAAGGAAAATTATCATCAGTTGACGCCAATTCTTATCTTTGTTTGACATTTTGAGCATTCCAACAGTTGTCAGTACCAAAACATTCTGACAATTTAGGCTACATCTTGTCTCTAAGTCGACATTATTTCTTACTACAAGTGTGCACGATAAAGAGGCTAGCAACAATTAAGTGGCGAGAAAACAATAGGATAGCCTCGTTTTCGTTTGTAGGATATGACGTCATTTTGCTCAGGTCGCTTAATTGAATACCTGATTTTACAAGGAGAAGGCGAAAAATAGTGGGAAAAGTATGCTGCACCATTTATAACATTTCATCTTGTATTTTAGCATCAATCATTCCAAATCCGAAAAACCCACATACAATAGGGTACTAAAGCTAAAAACTGGCAGTTAGGAAGTTGACGATCTCCTTAAACTATTCACATGATTTCCACAACCAACTGTTTAAAAGAATAAATATTCAACAGCTTGCGAGCAACCAGGATTTGTCCTTTTTTCAGTGCAAACAGAAACATTTTTGAATTATCAGGAAAAATCGAGCAAATTAAAACTCGCTACAGCCGGGAATCGAGCAACGGATCTCCTGCTTTCCAAGCATGCGTCTTAACCTGATAATGTTTGAAGAATAATAGATTAACTTAAAACTGCATCAAATCTAGCATAAAATGGTACTGTTATTAGCTTTCCTAGAAGATTCCATACCTTACACTTTCAACGGGCAATCCAAATGTTTGAATGAATAAGACCAGCTGATTAGGAACCAATCCGTGAAGAGCTATTATTGAAAATATTTAACTTTAAACAAATCAGATCAAAAGATGTAGCAAATGTCCAAAGTTAAAGAGTCTGTTTTATCCAGCATGCCTTGCGCACATCGTATCTTGGTTGGCCTTTATTTGTCACCATTGGCCATGAAAATGGCGACAACAAAGGCAAACCAAGAGGCGATACGTGCAAGGAATGCTGGATGAAACAGACTCTCTAACCGTATCCAGTATCTGTGACCACCATTCAATTTAACAAATGTACAAGTTGGAATCTGAGTGTAAGGAGGGGGATATAGGACCTAAAATGCTATGGACCCTGAATGTAAACAATTCGTCCTATTTCATTAAATCTACTGTCATAATCCTTGCTTATAGTTCGTGCTCAATAAGCCTTGCATTTCCCTCGTAAGAGACAATAATATTGAGAAGTCTTGCTTGGAAGAGTGCCACCTTTCAAGGGTTGCAGAAAACAGTGCTGTGAACTATTTCAGCAAATTAAAGTCGATCTCAAATCAATTTTCACGAGAAAAGATTCATGAATAAAAACAACTGCAGTGTTGAAAACAATTAAAGTGTTGAAACAATTATAGTGTTGAAATTGTAGTGTTTTCTATGATAAGTTCTGGGTTATCGCAAATACCACATGACCTCAAATGGAAGACAAATTTTAAATTCACTCACCCGTATCAACAAGTTTCGGAACACCAGATGTCACCATTTTCATTCTTAACCAATCTTGCAACAACACAGCCTCTTCTCCAGTATCTGCCAACCGAACCTCGTAATGACCAACGTCTGGAAACCACGTGTTCAACAGCAAATTGTATTCGGCATTATTTTCAACTTGCAAAGAACAAGAAAGCTTGAGTGGTAAATAAGACCATTCCGAAATCAAAAGGAACCATAATCAAATATAATTTTTAATCTGCAATACCATTAACATTGGTTTCTCGTGACCGTCCTTGATCAATTAATAGACCTAATCGTTTAAGGTTCGTTTTACCCATTACAAGTCATGTGATCATATTGTAGGGAATTTTTAGCAATATGTTACTCTTGGCACTTACGGCATAACTGTGCATGGCATGAAATGTGTTAGAGAAATCAAAGGTATTTTATCAAAAGCTTTATCACATGACCTGAAATGGGTATAAACAAACCTTAGCCAACTTCGCTTGCCTATCACTCAACAATCAATCAATTAATCAATCAATCAAATAATCAATCAATCAATCAATCAAACAAACAATCAATCAAAAGCTTATTACTGGCGTCAAACTATTTGGCGTACAAGGCAACTGGAGAGCCTCCTGCCTTTCAGCCGGCTTGAAAATTGAGAAAACCTCAACAGATATGGCTAATAAATCAAAGAGCACTTACTGCCGAATGGATTGCAAGTAAGCAACACAATTGATGCATGGATAACACGGACATGTAAATTAGCGGACATATTCGCATGGATTGTTGCTGTTGTCCAACTGACATGTACTTTCTCTTGATCACTTGACTAAAACAGATTCAAACAATCAACAAAATCAAGGCGAAAAATTGAGATAAGATGAAGGATTTAAGGACCAATTTTCCAGTTAGAAAATATTTTCTCTCTTCTTGTTTGTCAGAATAAACCAACAGTTCTTGGCGAAAAGTTCGCTATTAAAGAATAAACAAAGAATAAACAAAGAATAAACAAAGACTACCCTCACCTGTGAAAACTCAGACCGACCTGAGTTTCAGATTGGTTTGAAACTCATTTCGGTCTGCCGTTGAAGCCCTAGAAGTGCTCACATGGCGCGGGTGCAATGAAACTTCATGTCGAATTGAAAGCGCTCTCGACTTCTCTGGTCCGTCAGACTTTTCAGGCGACCCGAAATTTTCATGTGAGCAGAGACGTTTTCAGTTTGGAGCGAAATGAATTATGAAAATAAGTGTGAATGGAATTAATTTCATTCATGAAGATTTTGAGAAATGTGTAAGCGCAGACTGAGTGAGCTAAAAATTTTCATGCGAGCGGGAGAAAAATCAGCAAACACTACAGGGTGTCTCAAAAAAATTGTTCGACGTTTGATAAAACATTGAAAAA
Organism: Aurelia sp. 4 Dawson et al 2005; assembly: GCA_964019985.1. NCBI lineage: Eukaryota > Metazoa > Cnidaria > Scyphozoa > Semaeostomeae > Ulmaridae > Aurelia > Aurelia sp. 4 Dawson et al 2005. The sequence continues at coordinate 19,926,617 of OZ026502.1, read as the reverse complement.
TAAGGACAATGTGAACAAGCTCATGGAAAGATATCCCTGTTCCTAAGATTATGAAATAATTTTAGAGACTAAAATCGTGCAAATCGGTTGAAAATTCACTGAGTTACGAGCTCTCAAAGATCAAAAATATGCGATAGCTGAAACCAGAGACCCCCTGGATTACTGGTATTGCAAAAAGCTCGAAGACGGAGGTAAGAGAAGCTTATCCAATGTCATACCTCTCGTTGATATCAGAGCAAACCAAATAAGACTTCTAAAGTAAATTAAATCTTGCGATCATTCTCTAAATTTCCTTACATTGCATAAGTCCAAAACAGTGGTTCAAAACATAATCGACGAGAGACTGAATCTGTTTCCTCAAAGCATCAATATACTTGACAGCTAGGTTATCGAAAACCTATTTGAATCCAACTTGGTTCGCCCTGAAACAATTGAGAAATAACAGAAACGACGGCCTATGGAGCTTTTACCAAAAATGCCATTTCGAGATCTCTGGTTTCAGCATTCGCACAAATTTGAACTTCAAATACTTGTAACTCCATGAATTTTTAGCAGATTTGCAAGATTCTTGTGTCAAAAATTAATCTAAAATCTCAGGAAAGGGGTGACTTAACCAAGGGTACATTCAGCGTATCGTTATTTTTTAGTATTTAATCAAACGTCGAACAATTTTTTTGAGACACCCTGTACTTAATTTAAAACCGATTTGAAACTCAGATCGGTCTGAATTTTCTCGTGTGAGGGTAGTCTAATTTTTCATGAAAACACAAAGCCAGAAAAATGCTCAAATACTCTAATTTGCCCCTTGTACACTAATTCTTTACATAAAAGAAACCAAGTACTACTGGGGCTGGAAGGTAGCTTCTTACGTTATAGGACACTTTTGCTACCAAAAGATTCTGATGAATCTCTTATACTTTTAACGTCGGAAACGCAGAGTTAGAGTCTTTTTTCATTTCAAAATCCCGCTCGAGACAAAAGAAAAAATAATTCGAACTCAAAATAATTCAAAAACAATTGTTGTTACTGTACGGTGTCAATATCTCTGACATATCCAAAAAAGAAGCCCTGGAAGCAAGACTGAGGACCCGGGAAAATTAAAGCTGCAAATTAAGAAAAGTTTCTCAGTTTTTTTTCGATCCATATTGTACTGTTTTTTATCTTTCGAAAAACTGAGCCTAAAATTTTTTATTAGCTGTTTCTTACACGAAAAATTGGTGCAGGCTTCATTGTTCAGAAAAAGGCCCAGTTCGGACAAGAACTACAAAGATTATTAACTGTCCTCTATTTTGATAAAAAAATTCTTACCCATTGCAGGCTAAATTCATTGCTTTCCATCGATTTTTCCAAAGCATGGGCGTAAATATACAAAAGAGCTTCATATGCCTTACGCCCCTGTGGTGTTTCAGCATTTACGAGTCCATCAAACAAAGTTCCCCGACGTGTAACAAGCTGCGAGATGTCCTGCAGTCATAAAGAGGAGGAAGTACATATCAAACCAGGGGCATCGGGGTGTGTCATAAGTTATGGACGCTGTTCCGGAGAACTTTTGCTAAGTTACAAAAATCGCAGGCTTACGCTTCAAATTTTCATAATATTTGTAAGATAACAATCCCAGAGTTCTCAAAATCTGCAGATTTATGGATACCATTTTGTCCAACAATGTTTTACTAACCTTTTAGCGATGTCACAAAATTGAGTACTGAAAGCAACTACTTTCAACTTATGTCATTGAAATATCAATAATAAAACTGACCTCTGTCATTTCATTGAGTTCTTCTTTCGACAATGCATCAATATGTTGAGAGGAAAACATTATGTATGCTTGAAGCCTTGCAACATCCATTTCTCTGTGCATCGCCTGAAATTAAGATACAAAATCACGTGCTTTCATCTGCAGCACAAACAATATTTGTCAACATTTTCTACTTGGATTTGTCTTTAACACGTGAATTTTCATTACTAATATTGAAATATGTCAAGGATTTCCTGTGTTAAAAATTATTAGTTTCTTAAGTCATATTTTCCCAGTACTAGAGCTTCTTAATTTTTGGCGATCTGAGAGTTGAGTTTGTTATAAGCAGTCCTTATAAAAATACGTGTAATACCCGCATTCTATAATATAAATATAAATTACAATGAACATATGTCAGAGTTATCGAGCAATAATAACGATATAATAATAATAATGATTATCCACCAAAGTTAGCAGGCATGAAGATATAACTAACTACAGCTAAATGAAGGCAACCATTTGCCTTTTCAAATAATGTCATGCAAAAAAAATTATAAATACTTCAAATCAGCGAAATAGATTTTACAAAGTCGACATTTCAATCAAGTCCTTTCCAGTTCCTTAGTTTTCCTTCAAATACTGCAAGGCTTTCCGATTGTTTCAAACATTTGTGTAATGAGTCCCGATGCCGTTCACCCAGAAATGATACAGATTCGATTTCAGATGTTGTTGTTCTGTATTTGGTAGCTGCAAAGTATTCCCGTATTCCTTACTTTAAATAGAAGTTAAAGGCTCTTGAGCAACTGGCATAACTTGCAATCTTTTCAGTTCAAGTCCAATGTTTAACACACGTATACCACGTTTAGTGACTGTACCAGGCAGCCTCCACGACCACGACGGGCTACCGACTTGAGTGATAGTACAAAATTATTTTCACGCTGCATGAAATTAAGCTACCTTTACAAATAGGACTGTAACGTATGCCAGTTCCTCAACAGTATTTAATCTGTACATACCTGCCTCATCGTTAGGACCAGAGCTGGCACAAATGAACTGAAATGTTCCAAAGATGGCACTTCTTTAAGTAGCCATTTATATTCTTTGAAAAGCAATTCATCTGGCGTTAACTCTGCATCATGATCAGTTTCCATTGAGGTTGATCGTCTTGAAGTTGGGTGATATTCAAGAATTGCTTTTAGGGCCTAAAACATGGGAAGGTTTCGTTGTGATGCAAGGGGGTAGATAACTGGCTTCAATCTTAGAAAATGCGACTGTCAACGGATTAACTATATAAAAAACATTCAAACGATGACATATTCTTTGGGTTGGGTAGGGACAAAAAATGAAATTTTGGGCTCGATTATCATTCAAAAATTATTGAGACTGACGGCTTAGATTTTCTACAAGTTAATGAACCGAAAAGAATGATCAAGGCTTGAGAACTTAGTGACAAATTAATTTACTCTTTAAACAAATCTGTCCATAGAATTGATTGGAATTCAATGTTTTTGTGAGAAATTAAAGACTCTTATAAACTTTAGGGAAATCTCCAATGGCATTCTTAGGATGTGCCTGACTTAACGAAACGAAACCAACCAAATTCTGGAAACAATACACTTCGCCGATATGGAAGATACTTCCCGATCAAGCAAAAAATATCAAAACAGTGAGAATCTCCCCAAAGTCTGCTAATCCTGCTGCCGTTTGGAGCCAACTGTTTTCAGAATTAGTACCAATTAAATAAACCCTAAATCTCAAACAGTGCGAATAATTACCTTGACAGCATTTTCTCGTTCTTTCATATCATGCGATTGCAATCGACTCAAAAAGTATTCCATGATTTCTTTCGTCGTTATTTCTGTTGCTTCAGCGCCTCTTAGTAATGACTGCAATCTTTCCACTACTCGAGTGTGAACAGACTGTGAATAAACAAAAAATAACAACCAAACAGTTATCGTCATTTCTACCTCCCTGGTGCTCCCTTAGATATCGGTCAAAAACAAGACGGTAGCGCATCTTCTATTCTTTGCTACAGGTTTCAAAGAAAATAGCAATAGTGATGCTTATGATAATGAAGAACCACAGAACAATATAAATCCTACTGCGAAGAAAGTTTCTAAAATCTGTGAAAATACACAAACCTTTCTTTCATGTCCACCATGGACTCTCCTGTGCGGTTTCGCCTTCTCATCCTTCATAAGCAAAAATTCACAAAGACATTGCGATGGGAGAACAGTTAGGGAACTTTCACTTGATTGAACCAGGTCTGCTAGCCACGGCATGCTTCGAGTAGAACCCTAATGGACAAGAAATCAAAATGAATCTTGATTGGAAGTAAAAAGCTTTAAAGGACCAGCATTAAAAGGATGAAAACAAGTCAGATAACACTGATTCACCTGCTAGTTATTATCCATATTCATACCACTGCCTAAAAAGAGAGAAACTGAAACCATAGATTCAATAGTTACTAGCCACAGTGAAGCAATTCAACCTTGGTATGAAAATCTATGTTTCTTCATGAGACCAGACAAGAACTGAAACTTAAATTTCCTGCATGAAGAAAGATGGAAATATTCTCCAACCATATGAAAACTAACTTGGCTTCACATTCATCACGTTTTGAAACATCATCCTAAATATGCCTGGTTGTGATGCTTTTGGTCATTCTTGTTACCGAATTGGTGATAAGTTCTATCAACTACCAAGCGAGCCAAAAAAGTACACGTGATTGGCGGACTTTGGAATAAAAAACACGTGATCAATATTAAAGCTGAAATGTTAATCTATCAGTCAAAGGCTAACTTAGATGAGAATTTTTTTCTGGTAAAATCACTCATCTACAAGACTCTATTAAATAGCCCAACCACTATAGGGTTAAAGAATCAGAAAAATGCCTGTAAGGGTTTATATCACTGGTTTGTATAGGAATCGAGAATTCCACATTCCATTCTGGTCCATAATTTATTTAGCATTGACATGCAAATTTTATGTCATTGTCAGCTTCAAGAATGAGCTTTAATTTCAATAGCAAGTAAATCATGGACTACGAATGGAATGTGGAATCTTGGCTCCTATGAGAATCCCTTTCCACTGGCTCTATAAGATGAGGAATATTACCAAACAATATTTTCTCATCTAAGTTGGCCTTTTTTTCAATGACAGATTAACATTCTAGTTTTGAATATCGGCCATATACTTTTTACTGTAGAGCTCTCCAAACTCTTAAACCTTTTTGACTCATCCAGCATAACTGAAGCTGCCTTTGTTAAATTGAAACAGCTAAAAATTCTAACTACATTGTGAGTAGATGATCAGTCAAAGCGAGTAATGATCCTACGAAATGTAATGGAAAGACAATGTAATGGATACATCTCTAATCTATCTCACAAACATAACAGGTGGTTACCTGGCTATGAATTATGTCAAGCAAGAAATCTGGGTTGCGGCTTTTGCAGAACATGTAATCGAGGCCAAGACTTTTATTCAGCATCTTCAAGTGATCAATGGTCGACTTCGGCGGCTGCCGGGGAGGACCACTGCAATAGAAAATGACATTGTGAGGAAAATAGGTAAAATGCGAAACGGCAAATTTTTTTCAAGCTAAAATTCGATATACTGAATTGGGCAACTAGTACGTAAGGCAAAATGGTTTGATTTTAGCCGGTTTAAGAACAAAATGTGAATGAGGTATAAGACAATGGCTGCAGTCACACTAGGTGCTATATCCCGTTGTTTTATGTCGAAATAACGGGTTTACAATGCTGTGAAATGTGACCGCTCTTCTTGTTCACATACAATGCGGTTAAAACGTTTCGTTTCTTGGGCAAGTGCTTCTAAAAAAACTGTAGCATCCAAACAAGAAGAAAAACAAGGTGCCGACCTAAATTACATCTTTGCTAAAGCAAAATTAACCAATCATGATATATTAAGGTAATTTTGTGACGATTAATTTCCGCTAAAAAAAGTAACCAAAGCACAAGCAGCTTTGCAAAAGACGGGACGGGCACGGTGTGACCGGGTGTCTTTGTATCGTTAAAATGCCGTACTTTCAGACGTCAAAGATAATTTCAAGAATGTGAAACAATTCAGATAGTAACAGGATTTGATTCTAGTGTAAACGCAGCCAAAAAGTTTGTATGAACAGATTCTTAACAAACCTCGGATCTAAGCTCATGAGCTGATTGATAAGGAGGCTGTTCTCCTGTGTTATCGTTTTTCCGCTAGTGGCTGCAGCAAGATGTGATTCAAAGACCAAAATGTCATCTTTCTCGGCACGGCTAAGTTGTAATTCAGAGGACTTGATTTCATCGATTGTTGAATCTGCTGTTGCCAGTGGTGGAAATGAGTAATTTCTGTAAAATATAAGGAAACAAAGATTATCAAATTTAATGACAAATTTCATTACATGAATCACACAAAAATTGTTGATCGTGAAATTGGTGGTCAAATACCAGCCAAAGGAGTTTCGGAGACGCAAGTTTTATTCTTACCGAAAAGGGGATCGCAGTTAGCCAAGAAAAAAATACAAATAAAAACAATTGTTCTACTTTACATTCTTGTCAGTCTTTATGTCCATTTTTCATAGCAAGGAGAGTTTTAACACGCTCTCAAATATACTTAATCGGAGAATATAAAAGCAGAGTGTCTTTCAAAATCTCTCTTTACATTTCTGTCTTTTCTTGAATTGCTTTGACATCCAGAAAATTCAAATAACCGCCTCGCTCGAATGAGCTCCCCGTCTGAATAAGAACCTCCCCCTCCCCTTGAGGTTCAAAAATTGAATACGTGTCCGAGCACTTATTCGAGGTTTTACGGTACAAGAACATATTGAAGACAATGAATTATTCGTGTCAAAAATATTTACAAATGTTTTCGATTACCTTGTAATGATCATTTCTACCATGCATCTTGCCGTTGGATAAGATTGCCAGACGGGTAGGCCTACATGAAGCAGAAAGGTCGCGTGCTAATACAAACATCACCATAATGACTAACATTTGTTACATCAATAAATTTTCTTGTTTTGAGGAATGTTGTTAAGTATTAGCATTTTGTAGCTTTCAAAGACTTAAAAAGAACCTCCCAACCTGTCTTGAAATAAAGAAACACACAAACCGACACGAAAGCCAGGCCAAAATGGCCACATAACAAAACATTATTTAGCTCTGATATAGATTTGCCTTCTTTAAAGATGTTCTGTCCCCAGCTTTTCCAAGAAACAGCGATTTTGTTGTCTTTTAGAAGGCAGCGTTACAAAAACTTTTGATCTTTGTGTCAAAGTGCAAGCGATATTTTGCAGATAAATCGCTGTATTTCACAGGGGAACAAACTAAGCATTCACATCTCTTATGATTCCCCCAACAGAAGTGGATTTTTGACGGCTATCCTTTAGAGGCTTGGGCGAAACCACTAAACAACTTTCGGAAAACAATCGAAAAGTGCATAAAACAATGGAGAGTGCAGATCTGTTTGAAATTTGTAAAGGAGAAAAGGAGGATAAAAAAGGAGACTTACCAATTGTCACTGGGTTACAAGCAGCAAGGATGATCAGAATTGTCCATCCTTTCCAATAAAGATTACCGATTGCAAGTTGAGGGGGCTGATATCTAAAATATATATCACATCTAAAAATGAGTTGCCTATGTTTCATAAAAAAACACAATATGTTATTTCTGCTAGATGGGATGTTTATTGAAGAGAAATGCTTATGGGGATATTTTGCTTCAATAGCTTTCATTTTATTCATATTTTCTGATTGCATTGCGAATACTTTGCTCTTCCAGAAAGAGCAGAAACTGCGTAAAATGACGTCATCAAGCAATCTGAGATAAGGAAGTGTCTGGATAGATAAGCTTTTTGAAAAGATAAATCAAGAGTTTAAGAAACAAGGAACAAAATATCAAGTGTTGCCGAATTTTGGGATCTGTTGCAGGGAGCTAGGGGCACTCAAAGTTACGAGTTTTCGCGCATGCGTGCGAAGTTTCTGCTCTGTCGCTCTTCCATAGTTTAGTACATGCTTCATCGGATATCGGATGGATTTCTTTGTGAATCTGTGTATTTGAAACAAAGGAAGGCTGATCGTTCTCACTTTCAACGGTCGTAGAAAGTCAGAGGATCATCAGCCATTCAAATCTCCTATTCTTTGCACATTTCAAGAGCTTTACCACTGTATAATCATAGCAACTTTTCAATAATCATCGCTATCATAAAAATTTAACACAAAGCTTTTATTCAGCCTAACTGGCCCAAAGGACGCTCCTGAATTTAGCAAATTCGAATAAGGCTTTGCAAGGGGAGTTAAAAAGAAGGTAACGGTTTAACAGAGGAAGGATGATATCTGTCGAATAGAATAAACTCATTTAAAACAAACTGCCTTACCCTTGTGGCAGTGAAATCTCTTTAGGATGTGTATAAACACAGAGTGATAATATCATTTCCATCACTGTTTGTCGCTCAATTTCTAATCCTTGGAGACCTAGAAAGAGAAATAAAGCAAACTGATTAAAGAAAACCAAGCACTCGAATTCCTCAGGTTATTTCCTGTGCCGATGCATGTAAATATGATAAGCTTTCTTGAAGGGTCTTTCTTGAGAAAAAATTCCTCATGATTAACAGAATGGAGAAGCCGATTTCTGTCGGGCAAATTCTACAATATATTTGAACATATTCATTCTTGAATAATATACTTTAAAATGTCACTGCCTTAATATTCTAGGAGCATTGACATTTGAACATTGAGCATTGAACGAGGGTTGTTTTTCATTCACCAGGTCACTAATCCACCATAATTACAATTTTCGTTAAAAATATCAACAAAAATCCAAACTGAAATCATACCTGTTCTGAGGACAGCTGATCGCTGCACAAGTCTCTCAACTACATCAATGGTATCAGCACAGTTCATTGGGAACTCTTCTGACAGGCCTAGTAAAAGTAGCCTCAATAACGCATCTTCAGTCAGAGGAGCATCTCTTACTAGTGAAAGCAAGAACCTGAAAAAAAGAGCTTTTTGAAGTACAAAACGCTATCTCCAAAATATGTGAAAAAGAAAAGGTAACAACGTGCACCGGACGCAACAAAAGTTAAACATGAAAGTGAAGATGAAGTTCCAGTTTTTAGCACCAAGCGTTGGAATCGCAGAAGTAGCAAAGCACTAATCGAGTCCGCAACCCCTTGTGATGGCAATCAAGTGGTGGGGGCCTTTCGGGTTTCGAACCCGCTCCGCCCGACTGTTCTGGCTGCAACGTCGGAGGATTAAACCATGGCACTGCAACATCTTCAAATTTGACGCAGAATTGAGTTATTGATACAAAAACAAAAATCACAAAACTTAAATGCAATTGAAGCAAAGTAGAATCTCAAGGAAAAACAAAATTGGCTGAAATTTATACAAATAAAACTTATCGCACTTACGTTGCTTCGCCTTCCGATGGCCATGAATCTTTATTCTGATAACATTCGTTGCTTTCAAGGAACAATATTTTGTTGAGACTACAGAAAAGAACAGTGAATGATTATTGACAGATTTTATGTATCGCTCTTACAAACTATAATCTATATGAGCATATAACGGGATGGGATATACTATTAGTAAGGGAGACTGTATGTGTGTTTGTTTTCAACTTGTTTTGAGTGGGCTTGTCGGGATTTCTAGCTACTGAAAGCTAATTTAGGCCCACTGTGCATGCCGCATCCAGGCATGGGACCCCTAGTTTAACATCCCTTCCGAAGGACGACGAGGTGAGTTGCGAGATCAGGCCTCAGAGCTCACCCATCCGAAATCAGACCTCACTCGACCACGCTTAATTTCAGCCACCTGACGAAGACTGTATAAGCCACTCGGCTACTCACCCCATGGTATGTATTCCATTACAAAGTAAAGTATTAGGTGACTCTTCATTCACCCGATGATTTAATATCATCATCACAAGACCAAAATCGTCGTAAAAAGTAAACATACCAAGAAATGAACTCCTTTTCTCCAGGACTGAACATTGCTGAAACTTTTGTATGAAACCACCAGACAGCATCTCGTTGGATCAAAGAAATCTGAGTCTGAAACTCTTGAAGCACGGATAGATCTGTTAATATAAAACTTTAAAGTAAAGGTGAAAAACAAATCGTTGAGTGATTATATTTATCAATTACCATAAATTCATTCAATAATAATTTCATTACTATTCAACCAGGAAGGAAAATGTTGTAGTTTTGAGGTGGTCGTGATGTCAGGAATCGCCAGTAGGTACTTGTGGTGTCCTGGGGGCTTCGTTCGGATCGCTGGATTGGCATGCGTTTGCGTTGGCCAATCGTGCGGTCTTTCTAGGAATCTGACGTGTATGCTTTAATTCTTGCGTGTAAAATCTTTCTCCTTTATGTTTCTATCATTTTTTAAATATTTTCGTCTCTACTTTAAGTTTCTATATGGCCGCAGGGTTATTGTTTATTTTCATGCTCCTTGTGGCATAATTTTATAATTGTTTGTTTTCGTAAATCTTATAAATAATAAAAATAAAAACTGGTATTCACAGACTTTTCAACTGTTTCATTTCAGAACCAAAAAGCAAATTTCTAGATCCCTCAAAACAGATAATTACCTCGCTTTTCTCCTCTTCCCATAGCAACAGCAATCTCCTTGACAACAGGTGAAACACTGACAAGCATTGCCATGGAGATGAGCGACACCAGGGCTGCGAAGATTCGATCCTGTCGAAAGACAAATGACATCAATTTGTTGGATTGGCCAATTAGAACGCAACATTTGATAACCTGGTTTGGCTTAAACCGCTTTAACATGGGGCATTGCTAACGATAAAGAGTTTAAACCTTACCTTGATACCTTGTTCAAGCTCAGAAAAATAACTATCACTTCTTTCTTGCATAAGTCCACGGCAAAATGCAACGAAGTTTATCTCATATCGCAGAACTCTGACGATTTCTCTGAACAATGCTTTCAAAGCTTTCAAATAGTCATCCCTGAAGAAAAATAAGGTGGATTTTATTCATCGAGAAATTATAGTCTCACTAAATGAGATATCAGGCGACAATGCCCGCGAATAACAACTATTGAAGCATTATGCATGACTAATTTTGCGTTATGGCAAATCTCGCCTGACATCGAAATTGAGACTTAGATTAAAGTGACGATTCAACAGACATAATTTGGCGAGGAGCCCCCTCCAAAAAGCTTCACGCGGACAATAAACTAAACTAGCAATCGTACCTGCTTGAGAGGAGATCTTGATAGACCAGAGCCAAATACTAAAATGGAAAAAGGGAAAATATGAAAAGAAGCTAAAACCACGTCGTTATAGCTTCTGAATGGTAGCATCATCAAACCATATCATAACAAAACAACAAACAATTTGAAAAGAAGATAAAACTAAACTAAAAATAAAAACAGAACAAAACTAACTTTGGCAGCATTTTCTGGTTCTATTTGAAAGATGACTTGTAAAATCGCCATATTATTTGGATTGCGTTGTTGACCAAGTTCATTGTAAATAACATGCTTCAAAGTTGTGCCAAGATTGTCTGGGTGTTGATTCACAAGTTCCCTGGAAAGAAAATGAATCTTTACGAGGAACTGAGTAACACCTGTGTTCTGTAAAATTCATGAATGATATCTAATCCCAAGCAATTCTGTAGCTCTTTACAAGACTTCTAAGCTGTCTTTGAAGGTAACTGTTGGATAGATTCTAGTAGCTCCTAGCATATTATTAATACGGAGACAGGGTTGTCAAACTAATTTTAGTATTCAAAATACCTAAACTTTGCAGGGCGTCTTTAATTTTCTCGGATATTTTCACATAGAAGCAATAGTAAAAATTTCAACTATCAAGACCACAGCAACGAAGCATCTCGTCATATTCTGCTTGTTATCTATGAAAACCAACAAATATTAGCCAGTCTCAAATTAGATATCACACGAGATTTCTGAAAGCGCAAAATTATGCATGCATAACACTTCAATCTTCGTCTTTGCGAACATTTCCATGTGATATCTGATTTGAGACTTTAAAACTTAATGTTACAGCAATCTAGCCAGTTCACACTTTCCCCCATTTAAAATTTCCAAAAGCAGCCTGTGCCATTGATAGTGCAAAACACTGCTTTATTTGAATAAAAATTGCATCCTTACTTGATACATTGCACGTAATGATTCGCCATTGGCTTTGGCTTCAGCCTCATTTTGATGAGGTTTCCAATGACCTCGATATCATCACTTGTATGTGTATTGCAGTTCATTGCAACGGACATCAGAAGTTCTTGAGCCGGTCTCGTCAACTGCAAAATAGATCGATATGTCTTATGTTAGTTTCTGCTTTTAGAATGCGTTACTTGGTGGCTGGAAGTTGAACCAAGGACAGTCTGAGCTTTGGAAAATAGAACTTATATTACCTGCAAAGAACAGCAAATTACATTTCAGTAAACAACGATTCGATGAAACATATATTATAGATGAAAATGAGGATTCGTGATAAAAAGCCCCCGGAATTCTTTTCAAGCCATTCTGTTCAAAGATATAGAAGCACTAGCCATTCAATTTACACCACCTATTTGGAGATTTACAGCCTATCCTCTCATTTGCAACAACAAACATACCTTCGGATTTTGGAGCCATGCCTCGATTTTCTGTGATGCAGTGAGCCTAACTTCGGGGTAACCACAAACCGAGGTCAAAAATCTGAGCATATTGCGAGATACTCCATCGATCATTTGCCGTTTTGTCAATTGTTCTTTTACGACATCCTGAATATAATACTGCACTGCAGTTTCCATCGTAGGTGATGAATATCTAATAGAAAGTAAACAATTTAGTAGCATGCAAACATTAGAAACATTCACAATTAAAAGTTAAATTGATACTAGCCCGGGGGGGGGGGGGGTACTCATATATTTTTCCGTACGGGGACGTGCCGCTGAACAGGGTACCATTTTCAGGATTCCGACTCCGGGACAGGGTATCATTTTCGTAAAAATCGGCTCCATGACAGGGTCCATATTTGTCATTTTTGACTCCGAAAGGTCGTTATAGGCCATTTTCACTCTGCGAATGCGATTCAAATCACTTAGATGGCAATATTTCCACATTTTTCGATAGATTTCGTACAAATTTCCTTGCAGAGCACAACTTTGTCCAAAGAAATTAAAGGACAGGGTATTGTTTAAGAAAATTTTGCACCGGGACAGGGTATCATTTTTGGGAATTTGACTCCGGGACAGGGTAGCTTTTTAGATTTTCCTGCGGCACGTCCCCGTATGTTCGTAGGCCAAGTACCCCCCCCCTTCCCGGGGATACTACCAGCTCGAGAAACTCACAATTATGCCTAAAAAGGTGAGCTCAAACGAGAAATGTTTATCTTGCTGATGTCAAAACAACTATACACAAAATAACCACCGTTTGGAAAATTACTAAACCACTAACCCACGGCAGTAAAACCATGTCCCCCCAGACTGTAGGGTAATGCCAAACAAAAACTTTACCTTGGCATGATAGAAACAGGCTCATCTGTTGTCACTGTTATTCCAAACTCTTCCAGAATTCTCTCTTCGTCTGTCGTTTTTGAAGAATGAGAGCTTTGATCTCCTAGATATGAAACGTTACAATAAAGAACCCTAAGGGCACTTCATATTCTCGCTCTTCTAAAGAATCGTTAAAAAACAACAACCAAAACAACTACACGTAATTACTATTACGAAAAGGGGGTTGTACAAAGCGTTCTCCCTGCGGGGCGCATTTTGTCAAATCATCGAATGTGTCTGGGCTAAACATAACGCAGTTAATAGTAATTTTGTACAGAGAATGGTAAAAATATCGGCGACAATCTCAGACATCGAAGCTTTGACAAACGATTTGCTTTGGCTTTCTAACGTCGTATATTTGGAATTCCTAATGGATATCTAAATTTCCATCAAAATTTCATAGACAGACAAAAAACCACTGCAACGAAACGTACATAGAAGCTGCGATAAAAATAACCACCATTAAATATAAAGGTTTTAGTCACATGCGAGGGTTAACCCGTTCTTTCCGATTGCTCATCTAGAACAGCCCCTTAAATGCACAAACAGTAAACTACGCTACAAGCTCAGGTCACTTGTACCAAATAATTGCTATTGTAGGTTCGAAAGTTTAGTACCAAGAATGGTAATTGAAACACCTTTCATTTGCTTTCAAATATTCTTTTTCCTTTTAATTCTGTTTCAGGCGGTCAACCATCTTCAACTTCACGAACAAGTTGCATTTGTATGTACGTATTATGTATCATTATGCCATCAAAAATAAAATATATATACACTATTGATGAAAGAAAAGAAATCTGATTACATACAAAATCTATAAATTTAAACTTACAGGAAAAACTACATATCTAAATTAAAAATCTAAATTAAAACACCCCATGGTAAAAGATGGCAGGGATAGCATTAAAAGGCCAATGCGACCTTTTTTCCATGATGGTCCCTCCAGGAGTGCAATTCAAAAGGAAAAAGAAAGAAAAGTTTTTGAGAAAAGAAATAAAAAGTTTTACGTGACTACATTTTATTTCTTTGAAACCCTGACCAGCCTTCTAATGTTAAACAGAATCAAGTACATTATCCATTACTTTTTAACTCGTGAGTAGTCTGTAGTTGTGTGTTCGTTTAATGTTGCATGTTTTCTTATTGACCATGGGGTAGTCATTGTCTTTCGCTCGCATGGGATCATCCCTGATGTGTAAAATAGTAATTAGAGTTTGTATAGTAGAAAATGATTTTGTTATTGTTATGATTTACATGAATAAGAAAATACTCTATTTGACTTACCTGATCCAGTGGTATGTATTTCCTTCTTTACTTGTTCTGATTGCTTTGTAGGTAGCACTGTGCCAAATGATGCCAAGATATTATCAACAAAAGATTTGCAATGCTCACTGTCAACCCAAGATCTGTCACTAAGGGCATCGTCCACGAACACCTGTGAGGTACGCAAACTGTCTTACATATTTAAACATTATTCTGTACTCTTACAGTCTCAGTATTGGCTTTGCCATGTGGAAACTATTCCACTGCAAGAAGAGTTTGATGAAATGAAGGAAATTACTTTTCCGTGGGCTATATATAAGACAGGCCAAGGATTCTCTTAGGGGTGCAGAAATGGTGCACTAAAACAATCTTTTAAGATAATAGTAAAGAAGTTATGAGCAAAATCGTACAATATTTTAGCAAGCTTTAAAGTTTAGCATGAATTTGTTAGACTGTATTTTACACATGGCCTGACAAAGGGCTCACCAAAAACCAGTACTGTAAATCATTCACAAGCTCTGTAGAAAATGACAGCTTGTTGCCAAAGGCAACAGTCAGCCCATGTCTGGGATAAACTTCTTGCACAAATGCAAATAAACTTCGTTAAAATGAACAGTGATTGAATTTCGTAAGTTTCTCGATTTCTGTTTTAAAAGGTTTAAGTAGTTGAATTCATTTACCAATTTCTAAACTTTAACCAAAACTTTACCTTGATAAAAGATTGCGGCCAGCAGTCTTCAGTTTGGTATACACTTGTTAATATATTTGAAGCCATTGATGTGAGAAGTGGATTTGCTTTTGGTTTCATTGCAGTTGTGCTTGTTTCTCGCTTCAGGAACATCAACAGATGCTGGAAGGATGAGAATAATACATCAACTGAGTTAAGGATTTCAAGTTAAGGCAACTAGAGAATAAGCTGAATATGTACTTAAGCAAGAGAATGATCAAGGGTCTGGGGTGGATCCAAAATGAAATTGAAGGAAAGGCAGCCTGTAGTGATGGTGCTCAAAGTCTGACTAATTCTGATGCAAGCATACTGAGGGCATGCAAAAATTGTTGGCCAACATTTGCCCCCACATTCTGATTGAAAAAGTTAACTAAGAATATCTTAGGGTCATGACGTGGGGCAAATTTTTTGGCAAAATGGGGTGCCAAGCTGAGTTGTCATTGTGAAGGGAAGCAGTTGCTCCCAACTCCCCTCTTAAAACTGCCACTGCCACGAGTTGAAAACATGTATCCAGGTGCAATGAAACCTTGAGGTCAAACAAAATTTACACCAAGAGGGAATCTTGTATATCCAGAGATGATGGTAATGGAAAGCATCGAAGCACAGATGTCACGGAAACATTTTTCACTTAAATTTTGTTGCTGGAATAGAATTGAGTAGAAAAAGACAAGCAGACCTGCTGGTATGAAAAAAGGTTTCTCCATTCTCTCAAAAGATCTACATCACTGATTTCTACGTAAATTCAACAGTCTATTCTGAATTGAGAATATTCCAGGGATAACTGAATCAACAAAAATGGACCACTACCTCCATGTGAGTTTTTGTTCAAATTGCAGTTTGTACAAAGCATTTGATCACAAAACGATAAAGCTCAACATAAAGGATCAGAAGCTATACTTAAATTTATCTAAATGATGTGGGACTACTCTCCTCTGCAAGGTTTCTTTAAAATTACGGCCCATTGAGCCACAGACCACAGAACTATGCATCCAAAAAAGAAAACAATGAAAAAACCTTATGGAGGAGAGGAATGTTGGGTTCAAATTCACAAAGGCAATGACAAGACAAGATGATAACAACTGAAGATTCATACTTCGGTAACTCCTCTCAATAGAAACAATTCTGGTCGTGACTTAGCCAATCCAATCAGTGTGAGATACAGCAAAGGGTCTGGCTTCAAACGATTTATTTTCAATGTTTTCAGAGCTGCGCAAATGTATCCCTCAACTTGTTCTTGTTGGCCCAATGCTGCAGCATCCAAAACACTGCTTTCCAGATCAATAGGGTTTACTAAAACAGAAATAACAGAAGATTCAGAAGACCAAGTATTAACTGGTTGGCTTAAATGCAGGGGGTACTCACCAACTTTAAACACGGGTTGGTCTGTGCCAATATTTTGGGTCCAAAGTGTTACATTAAACCAATAATATTTGGGGTCTGTGAATAACAACAAGACAAAAATTCAGTATTTGGGTCCATAAATCTGAAGAAAGGAAAAAGAATTGTAGTTACCCATTCAATAAATGTTGTTCTGCATAGGGGCCCCAGAAATAAGTAACAATATTTGGGGTCCCCAAAGCATGACACTTAAATTTGGGGTCCAGCAAAGAAATAGTAGCAACAGTGGTGAGTAACCCCTGGGGACTTGAAAAGGTCTCCCTGTTTGAAAAATCATTATTGCAGTACTGGGTGAGTCAAAGAAAGCCAACCAGATTGGCAGGCTGTGGGATAAAGAGTATGAGACCAGTAGTCAAAACTGGTGTGTTAATCCACCACTTAAAGGTTAACTTATCCCCTATTCTCACTAGTAAGTCAACCCAGCTTAAACTAATCAGGCTGTAGTATGCTGTGTTTTACCTGTGTAATCCAACAAATCAAATGCATTTGATTGGTTGAAATTTCACAAAACTGGTTTAACTGTGTTAGTGTAAAATGTGGCATTACATATGTAGATGTGGAAATTTTGTTTGGTAAAAGTACTCATCATTTTGACCAAGAAATTAGCAAAATGCTTCTATGTATACCTTCAAGCAAGATGACAGGAGGACCAGGTGAATCATTGTCAAATATTCTACTCCCTTGAGGAGAATGTCTACTCTTTGCTGGTATTGGAGAAAATAAACTGGATGAGAGTTTTCCTTGTTTCTGAAAAGATGATCCATGTATGGCTAACGATGCGGGCAGATCCTTTCGTTTGTCTTTCAGGCTGGTAGATGACTGTGATGTGACAGCAATGGATGTAGAAGTTTGAGCTGGTTTTCTTGCAAGTGGTTGCAAAGTCTTGAGATCCTGGTCTGATGCTCTTGACTTTGAACCTGCGTCAGAACACAAATGATGATAACAGTTCACAGGCAGGGGTGGAAAAATAATGTTGTCCTTTTTAAAGAATGACTGGTTTTCTTCCTGAATGGGAATGTACCCTTTTCGTGTTGTCCAAAAGTTTAGAAGAAAAATTTAACAGGAATGATGATAGTCAAGCATTAAGTGGAGCTCCCATGCTTACTTTTCCACCCCCAAAAGGCTATCTAACTAAGGATATGTTGCACCATACTATAATCACAAAATATGGTCCAAAAATCAAGAATTTCAATTTTCACAATTATTTTGAAGTAGGAGTTTGTTTTGTGTGAATTTAACATGGGAAAACATACAAAATACAGTATACAATATTTGCCAACCTTAAAGCGATTAGTATATTCAATTCAATTTTATTTGTAGAATACAAGTTACTAGGATAAAATAAAAGAGCTGTTGAAATACTCGCATTCCACGCGACCCAAGAAAAGCGTAGCTTATCTAGCTTGGGACGATAACATAAAGTTTAAAAAACTACAATATAACTACAGTATATGCTACTACAGTTCTACTACAATAAGAAACTGTAAGTTTATTTTGTGACAATCCAAAAGAAACCAGAAGTCAGTTTTAGGCAAACAACAATTTTTATTTTTGGTTTTTCAATTTTACCAAGCTGAAAGTTGTTAGTATTTATCAGTTATGTATTTTTCAAGTTTATTCGCGAAGATTTTTTGTTTATGAATACTCCTAAGTGAAAGGGGCAAAGCATTCCAAAGGCGAGCCCCTTTATTTCGTATCATTCTGTTACCCCACTTTTTCTTTGCCTTATGAATTTGATAGTGTTTACTTTGACGAGTTTCATATCTATGTAGGGCGTCATTTGTTGAAAAGTAATTTTGAAATATAGCAGGAAGTTGACCTTTGTTATGATGAACATGGCATAAATTTCAATATTTTGAATTCATATAAATCATTTAGTTTAAGACAGTTACTTACCAAGAGCAATGAAATCTCCAGGAGGTGGCAGACCTGCAAAGAGTAAATACCAGTTAAATAGTTCACAAAATGTACGAGATATCTCAGATGGGCAAACATTTTGTTTTCACTCTAAAGCTTGCCCACTTAAAACTTTTATAGCCTATTGCTCATATCATCATAATCATATCAATCAGGTGTCTCAATCCAATGTTCTAATTTTCAATATTTGTTTCAAATCATTAGCGAGATTATGTTTTTGGAAAATTTAAGGGATGGCTAGTGGGAATAAATCTAAATACCTCTGCCTTTCCCGCGATTCTTTGACTGTCCGCCTCTTTGCTTCTCCATTTCCTGTCTCAATAAAATAGGCCCATGCCTCGTTTCTGTGATTTGGCCTCCATCAACAACAACAACACTTGCTAATGCATGGGCTGCAGGCCTCCCAAAATCACTACGAAAAATCTAAAGAACTTCTCTGTCCTCAGTTTACCTTTGCGCGGGTACGTCATGAATCAGTTAATTGAAAACATTGGGCAATTCTTAAGCTTATGAAATCTCACCTTTTACTTCAATTTTCACTTTAAGTCCATTTCACCTTTCAGTTTTTCTTAAATTGCATATTTTCCAAAATCTGATTTAGCTTTGATTCTAGAGACCATGCTTTCCAGGACACGACACATCGAGGGCACTTTACTGTATTCCTTAAAAAAGAGGGAATTTTCTAAAAATAACTAGGCACTTCTTTATCAATTGCAAAATCTTGCCATGCCCCCTGTACTCCCCCCCCCCCGATTCCTACGTCTATGATGCTTTCATAATCTTGATATCAATAATTCAGAAATTGAAAAGAGCAAAAAGTAACCAGCCCTCTCCAATTGATTCTGTATGATTTAGTGCATATTCTTTCAAAAATCAAAATTATCTCTATGAGCATATAAAAGTTAGCTAAAGGATGCAAGTTGTTGTCTACAGGTGAAAAGTAAATTGTGATTAGTCTTTCTAACAAGGTAGGGTAGGGTTTGTTACAAGTAACTATTGTGCTCTGTCCGGAGTCAGCAGCAGCTCAGCAGCCAGCTATTGGAGGTGCCACTCCCCCTCACTCTTCAGACTTCTTGGTGCACAGATACGCAAAATACGAGAATACGGCAAACGTTGTGACTGCCCTGCCAGCAGCAAACCTGTACCATCGCATCATGACAGCAGGTCCTTCAGCTGCTGTCACTTGATCCGTCTTTATTTTGGTGTTCAATGGAGACAGGAAGTAGGATGTGTACGGGAACATTAGAGCTAGTGTCCCTGACCCAACAAGCCAAGGAAGTGCTTCTTTGCGATCTTTTGCGATGTAGTACACAGCCCCAGCTGCTCCAAGCCCGACAACCAAGCTTCCAACTAATGGGGCAATGCGAAGTGTCATACCTTTCTGCACTTTCAAAGCATTTTCAATGTTCAGGTCTGTCATCATGGTTGGGTGGACATTGTACAGATGTAAAGCAGTACCGCCAGCAAATGTTCCCGTTGCAACAGTAGCCAGTGTCTTTGTGTACCTCATTTTATCTTCATGTGTGAGAGGCATCTTAACTTAATGAGTTGGTGGCTTGGTTATTGCTTTATTTTTCAGATTTGCAGGCCTTCTCACAGTCTCCTATCTCGTCGATTTTGGCAACAAGCTTCAAAGCCACTTGTGGTTCTGTTTGTTTATCATCGGTGCTCCCTCGCAGTTACCGCCAAGAAAAAACTGGATTCGGACTTGTTGTCGCTGTTGCTGCTATTAATCTGTGGACGTAAGAAGCCAGCAAAACAAGATTGGCAAGACAAGACAGGGAGAAATAATGCTCACAAAATGCTTGAAAAGAACACTCCAAAGTTGCAGTCGCCTAAATCATACAGTCACAGAGAGGTATAATGTTCTACTGAAGAGCTCTTGAATAACAGATTCTCTAAAGTCAGCCTAAAAAAATCGGCAATCATGTTATTATGTAAGAGTAGTTATTTTAGGCCCATAATGCCAGTATTGTTATTCACTTCTTTTTGCATTGTGGCATGTCTACACAAATGACCTTGGATGACATGACACTGGGTGCTTCGTACGTAGATAATGATTTCATGAAAAGGTTCTTCTAATTTTTGTAATTTTTCTCAAAGGTCCAATGTTGCAGTGAAACTCAAGAATTATAATTCAAGAATCATTCAACCACGATGTAGTTTCTCTACAAATACCAAATATTCAATAAGGAAACAAAGTACTGGCTCTCCCATTCAGTTATCATCATCACCAATCAAAGATTATAAAACAACACAAACTTTTGGTGATACCAAGCTTAAAGGTAGATTTTCCATGGCACCTATTTATATTGGATTTGTTCTAACCGGGGTTTTGACATATGTTGTTTTCTTTGTGGAGGGTGAGCCTCTCGATATATTTTCAACTGAAATTCTGGAGAAATTAGAAGATCAAGTAGCTCAGAAGATGAACATTGAAAAACCACAAGACAATGATTTGGATGAACTTGTAGATGGTAACTTAGTGCAGAAAGTATCTTGAGTGGGTTGTTTGCAATGTAGACTAAAGGTAGACTTGCTCTAAATCTATTCTTTTTTCATCAGTATTTAAGCATTATTTTTATACAATTTTACATGTGAGGCTCGATCGAGTAGAGTTGGAAATTCTGTCACTGTTATACACACTCAAAAGTTCTTCAAATTGCATAGCTGAATGAAATTTTTTAAGTTCAATCTTCTTTACTTTGTGTCCATAGTGAATCTTGCAGAATAAAGTCTCTTGAAGCCCTTCTAATAAATGACATTGCTCATGTACATACAAGTGACATGGGAAAAATGTGTATGTGGAGCAAGCTTGTTTTTTATGTCAAGCATTGATAGCCTCCCAGTCTGCAGCATGGCAACAGTACACACATCACTCCTTACAAAAAGTTTAAGTCCATCCTGGTATTAAATTTGATATTTTGTTCATTGCTTCTGCCATGCAATACAATTGGCAGACTGGATATACTCCACTGTTTCAAACTGAAGGTATTTGCGCTGCTTAATTTCTCTAAAATTAAAGCACCTTTCCGCAATTTCTGTGCAATAAACAATTGTGCTAAAGACTACCATGAGGAACTTTACCAAGATGCACTGTGCTCTTAATTGAATCCCAAGCATCTTAGTGAAAAGTTCCTTGCCATCATCTTTAGCACAATCCTCTATCATCTACCATAAACGCTCTATTAAGTCCCCAGTGGCTAATTTAATTTCAAACCTTCCTGAGGGGGGCTTATTCACAAAATCAAGTTACAAGGCAATAATTAGTAGCTTTTTAGTTCTTTTATCCCATATTTTGTAGCCTGCACACAGACTTTGGGTCCACTAGGGAGAAAACAGAAGCAGGCTAATATTTTGTGGAATTGACATACAATTTTACAACTCTTATACATAAATTCAACATAGTTTTAATCACAAACCATATCAAAATTAACATGAATGGTTGTGTTGCGGATTAGGGATCTATGGCGGATCTATTCGACCCTCTCTGCCTCAGCAGGCATCAGGAGATTTGAGTCTCTGAAGCAAGGTCATACAACGTCACTATTGCCCACCTCTCATTTCTCTTAACATCATTGCATTTTCAATATACTTCATTACTCGTCTTTGCTCAGTTAGTTTTTCAGACGATATTGATTTGATTGTAGTTTTCTTTTTATCGATAACATTTTCTATTTCTTGACATTCATAGAGGCGTTCATTTTCATCATTTTCATTCTTGCATAGTAGACACTTACAATCGCCATTTCTGAAATTTCCTTTAAAATTGCCCTTTGTCTCTATCATGTTCAAGCGTATCTTCATCATCTTTCTTACTTCGTCATGTTCACCTTCCATGATATAATCCTTCATCTTAAATGTGTCATCCTTGATAAATCTCGTTTTCTTCATTTTGTTTGTCTTCTCTATAAGCTCCTTTTGAATCTCTTCATTAATTTGTTGTTTAACTTTCTTTTTCCATTCTGATTTGTTAGTTTTTTCTACCTCCTCAAATATTCCTATTTTATACTTCTTTGTGATATCTTCAGTCTAAAGTGTGTTGCTACGTTAATGGAAGTATTTTGTAAATTCTAGGACTGTGCGTAAGTGGGGGGGCTTAACAGAGGGGTCTTATTTGGGAGGGCTTGTTAGAGGGGGGTGTGATAGAGCTTTTATGGTATTCAAATCATGAGTTTGGTGCTATCTTTGGCACACTCTCCAAAACTTTGTCTGATATGCAATTCAATCTATGACATAGGCTGACCAATTTGGAGCAATAATGTCAAAAAAATTCTGGCCTTAAAATGTATCATAAGATCCAGCTAAAATCTATATAGGCTAAGAGGAATATTTTTGTTCTACTGGTAAAATAATGTTAAATTCATCCTGAATATTCAGTTCTTTAATTAAACAAATTTGAGTCCTTATTTAAATACATGTGCTCATACTAACAACCAAAGTAAAGGTTACGCTAAAGAGCAGTTCACATGTGCAAAGCCTTGCAGTTCCCCTTGTCCAAACAACTTTTCTCAACATTCTACAGCTTTATGGCTATCTCCTCATCAACTTTATGGCTATTTCACAAATCAGCAATAAACTTTGATTTCAAGGCATTTCTTCAGTCTGTTGGCAACAAGGAGGATCACACTAAAGATAGCATCAAGGAATTACTATAACCACGATTCTCTGTCTCAAAGAACTTGACTGATCTGAATGAATGATTAAAAACTTAACAAAAAAGGCTTGGTAGACAAATCCATGGTACTATCTTTTGCATGATCATCTGTTGTTGAACTTGAAGAATCTTTTCACTGGGAAGTTTTAACTTAACTTATAATACTGACTATTTACATCGTTTAAATGTTCAAATTTCTGCTTTTATGCTCTTTCTCCACGTATCCTACGTGCAAGCTGGATGTCCTTTGGCATGATGGTCACACGTTTTGCATGAATGGCGCAAAGATTTGTGTCTTCAAACAGTCCAACAAGGTATGCTTCTGCTGCTTCCTGAAGAAGGAAAGGGATACTTTATTAGGCAAAATATATGAAAGAAATTCAAATTGAGATGACAGGATTTCCTAACTAAACTTTAAGAATTATATCGAATTTGTTACCAAATCCTACGAACGCCATAATTCCAACTTTCGTGCACCATGACGTATCTTATTGTTTGAAACTGAATCCCACATTCCTTTGATTATGGCCTAGCGGCAGTTGAGCTCGCGATCGCGCACGCCAATCAAATGCGTTTTCAAAGATCGAAAATATCCATGTTAACCAATCAAAAACTACTACGACGTGCAGAAGAATCAATGAATCAGTGACTAGTTGAGCATACGAAGTATTTGCGGACTCAAAGGTGGATCAAATGACGTATCACTTCAAATAACCCTAATGCCCTTACCCAAGATTACATCAAAAACAATGGGCCTAACTGAAGTAACTTCTCACTCGAACGGCGCCAAATTTTGATCAAAATCTTCTAAACTGTAAAACATTGTCAATACAAACCTGAAGGGCACCAATAGCTGCACTTTGAAACCTCAGATCGGTCTTGAAATCTTGAGCAATTTCCCTCACAAGCCTTTGAAATGGGAGTTTTCTGATCAGCAATTCAGTTGACTTTTGGTATCGGCGAATCTCTCGAAGTGCGACGGTTCCCGGTCTGTATCGATGTGGTTTTTTAACTCCTCCTGTTGATGGCGCACTTTTACGGGCTGCTTTGGTAGCAAGCTGTTTTCGTGGAGCTTTTCCTCCAGTTGATTTACGTGCTGTTTGCTTCGTACGGGCCATGTTTATAACTTACCAAAATCGTCTTTTCTTCTTTCCTTCTGCTTCTTCGTGTCCTGAATCTGATGCGTTGAAACATTCTCGAAGCCATTGTGATGATAAAAAGGTATACTGAGATTTGATTGGTTTAACTCAACGTGAATCTGATTGGTGAATAGCCGAAATAGAGTAATTTGATTGGATAAACAAACAGGTGATTTCGATTGGTTAAAAATTTCATTTCCGATTGATTGAAATCGCTCCTTGGAAATGGAAGGAGATATGGAGAAAGGACAAGAACATGTTCTGCAGGAAAGCCAGGAAAGCCCAGAAAAACTTGCATCTGGTGAGTAAATTCGGGGTAAATTCCCACAACGTGAATTCTAAGAAATTGGAAAATTAACAAGTGTTGCCATTAATATGAGAATGAATTGCCAGAACTCCCAGGGTTTTCGATGTAAATAATGAAGAAATCTGAAGGCAACAGAAATCTATTCTTTATTTTTGGTAACTAGGAAGTTATCTGTTGAGGGTCTTTCCTTCAACGAATGCGAGTTACAGACTTTTCATTGAAGATAAGCTGAAACGCTTTGGAGTTGTGACAAATTATGGAAAGACACTCCCAACCAAGAACAACAGTCTTCCTCCCGCTTGTTCTTACATCACTATTGCGTCATACAGCATGTACGTAATTACTATTACGTCATACATTCAAATCCATTCAAAGTAGAATGTGGCAAAGAGGCTCGATCAAAAGAGCTGCAGTCAAAAATCATGGCGGGCAAGTTTAGTTTGTTGCCAAGTGGGAAAGTTTTTCTTCAAATCCTAAGCTGTGGAATTGAAGACACGGCGCCAAGCTTGTTTCTCTTCACTGACAGCAAAAGGTATGCATATAATAATATATATTTATAGTCTATCTTTGTCTCCTAACCCTATGAATATGAACGGAATAAAAGCAAAGTAGCCTATCGTCTATACTAGTAGGCCTGATTTTGTTCTAGATTTAAGGCCTGTATGTACACCCAACCAAACATACACGGCCAGGCTGGAGAAAAACAAAACTATAGCATTGGACCTCGTTGATCAAAATTGCCATACATAACCATGGAAATTATGAAAGGCAAAGCAGTAAACAGATTTTGGACTGGCACAATAGATTTTTTTCATGCATTCATTATCATCATTGTGCAATTTATGAAGGCCAGATTGGAATGTTAGAAAACTGCATTGGGGATTCTCAAGCAGGGATAAGGATGGTGCAGAAAATGGAAAATGCGCCTATCAGCATAGCACACACAACAACTTACACACAATGCAAGTAAATATGCAGTCCTGTTAGTACAAATTTTGGGAATACACCGATGGCTGCACTGATAGCATAAAAGTGTGCAGCGGATTAATCCCCCATGCATTTCAAACTTTTCAACCTGGCATTAAAAATTAATTAAGTAGTGGAAATCAACTATATCAGCACAACAGAGATTGTGAACAGACTATTTCGTAATAATATTCAAATGAATGAAAATATACTGGAATCAGGGGGTTATTTTGCATCCCCATATTCTATTTGCAGGTACTTGTTCAATTGTGGAGAAGGTATGCAAAGGCTGCTGACTGAACATAAAATCAGGATATCAAAGTTAAGCACAATATTCATTTCTCAAAACAAATGGAGCCACATTGGGGGCTTCTTGGGTATGTCAATGACACTGAGAGACATTGGTAGGTGAGTAAATTTGCAACTGATCCTGTATCAGCTTGGCTGCCTATTTTCAGGAGATCTTTGATGCAGAGAAACTTTTTCACCATACAAAGTCCTCTTAGTTTGGTGCAACCTTTGATGCAAAGGAATGCCTGCTGATTAAATGATTAACTTATTGATAAACCCTAGCAACTGATTAAGAGTGTCCAAAAATCTGTCTCAACAGAACAGTCCAGACCTTGCATACATTAACATGGTCTTCTGCCTGAGATTTTCAGTTCTTTCAGTTTCAGTTTTCATATTTTAAATTCTCTACATATGATTGGTCATTAATAAGCTAATACAAATAACTAAACTAAACAATGTTACAGAAAAATTGATACAATAATTATTTTCTCTAGTTTTGTTAAACTTCTTGTTTAGAAAGATTACCAATCTTTCTATCTACTATTATATAGATTACAGATCGAAGGTGTTGTGGCGCCGTGGTGTAATCCTCTGACATTGCAGGCAGAATAGTCAGGCGGAGTGGGTTCGAGTCCCGGTAGAGCCCCACCACTTGAGCGTCATGACAAGGGGTCGCAGACTCGATTAGGTCTGCTCTATTTCTGCGATCCCAGAGCTTGGCACTGAAAAACGCAACTTCACCTTCACCTTCACCAATCTTTCATGTCAATGTGCATAAGACCTGTACTGCATCACAATACTAGAATCAGACTTGAATTGTTCAGTGTTAGAATGTTACAAAATTATAATTTCCCATTCAAACTGACAAGTCAAACCACCTTTATCTACTGTAAGTGAGGTTAGATTTCAACCAATCAAATGCAATGGATTTGTTGGACTAACCAATAAGAAGGCGCCATTTGACCACCTGGTATATAGTTTAAGCTGGTTTAACTTGCCAATGCAAATGGGTATAAGTTAGGATGACCCATTGCAAAAATTATGATTGAAACAATGTGGAAGATTAAAAGTAGGTCATGCATCAAATTGAATTTAATGCACAAGTGAATTTGATTAATCTTGATTGCTAACAGCATTATTCAAACATTTTAGAAATTCTACAGAAGAGTTTGGATCAAGCAGTATTTTTACATTTCAGGAAAAATTTCTCTCCTATACATAAAATGAACGTTAAATTCCATATAAAGCTTCTAATGCCTTTTTGCATCTTTGTGTCAAAAGTTAAGAACATAATGCAGAAAAATATGGTTTATTTCACACTATTTTGTAGAATAGAGGAAGTATCCATTTTGTACACTAAAAATCTTTTTCAAACTTCACTGTTTGCATCCAGCTTGTTTATTACCTAAACAAGCCAAGGAAATTGTAATATCATGAGGGGATCTGGTTTCATCATTTGGTGTTCATAAGATCTTTGATCTGTCATTCAGGGACACCATTGGCTTATATGGACCACCTGGAGTGAACAGAATTGTCCATGGTGCAAGATTCTTCTTGAATAAAGAAAATGTTGATTTTAAAGTTGCTGAGTGCTCAGCTGAAAATATTCCAACATATCAAGATGATGAAATCACTATCAAGCCAGTCGTTGTATTTCCAGGTAGCTTAAATTTATTCAATCCAAAGTCTTTGCCACAGCAGACCTTTTTAAGTTTTTATAATGAACATTTTGATCAAGCAACATTTTTATACATTCATAGAATATGAGAGACCTTTGATTGTGCACAACAGTGATCTTCTTTCTTCTTTATATGGCATGTATGTTAAGTTTGACAGTGTTGATGATCATTTGCTTCCAAACTTTTCTTCCTTGACGAGCATGAATGAGTTCACTTCCTTTTGCAGTGTTAGTCCATTCTTTAATGTTGTTTAGATAGTCATCCTCTGACCTCAACACTAAAAACAGAGGCCCTAAAAGCAATGGACCCAACCTTTCAAAGAGAAGTGTACAAAACTCTGGTAGAATTGCTAATATTTCTAGAAACTGCCAGGAATTTTACCCAGTACTAATCTTTGAACTGTTTATGAGCCATTTGAAGCTACGGATTAAGTTTTTCAGTATTACCCAAGTAAACAGTTATTATATTGTGTCTTACCCTGTAAGGTAATCTCTTAAGGTAATCTCCCTGTAAGGTAATCTGTAAGGTAATCTCTAAGACTAGGTAATCTCTTGCTTTAAAAAGATGGAGAAAAAGTTGAAGCATGAAAAGATTCTTTCAAATGAAACTGGTGATTGAAGGTCTAGTTCAAAGCCACTAATTATAAAGCCATTTGGTTTGACCTTAGCACAGTGGTCTGTGCTAAGAAATAGTGCTGTACTCCTTCCATCAGTTTCAAATGCTCTTGACCAGATTTATTACTGGGTTTATTACTGGGTTTGCTGTCCTGACCATAGAGTAATAATTCAGAATATGTCACTGACCTCTTTTACATTCATATTTTTCTGTTTTTAGACACCAACCCCAGCAAAAACACTGACACATATGGTAAGTATTCTACTGATGGTGGTGAAAATGATAACAATACATCCTTAGCCAAGCAGCATTACAAAAAGCAAGTTGTTTGCTATGTTGCAAAGTTAAGAGACTTCCCTGGAAAGCTTCTTCCTAAGGTTGCAGCGAGTCTTGGTGTGCCAAAAGGACCTATGTTCCGAGAGCTCAAAGATGGTCAATGTGTTACATTACCAAATGGAACAGTGGTAAGTTATTTTTTCCCAGAATGCAAAAAGTTAAACAGAAAAAGGCAAAACTGAGAAATTTCAAAGAGTTTTCTGCAGCAAGGTTTCTTTCATATTTGATTTCCAGGAATCTGAAATTTACAAAACATACTGATTTAAAGCCGAAATGTTGGGTCTGTAGTGTGATATTAAAACAATGCAAAGCAGAAAAACACCAGCTTCAGATCTCAAAAAATATGGTGTAGATGGCTGTTATCTCTTTCTTTTAATTTGAATGGTGTGAACAGAGGTTTAGATGTTTTTCTGCTTTTCTTCTGTGAGCTTTCTAGATGACTTGAGAATCTGTAAATTTACAGGACTTTTATAACTCAGCTTTTTAAGGCTTATGGCATCATCATATTTCTAAACTGTAAACTAGAAGGTCAATAGATTTCTACATCCTAACATATTGTAGACATACCTAAACTTCAGTTTTCTTGAGCCTTTTACCAGTATTCCTCGATTTATTTGGATGATACAATGATTAAGAAAAACTTACTGTAAATCTGACGATAATCAAGATATAGAAGAATTCATTTCAGATTTTTAGGAAAGCATCTAACAAGTCCCGCTCAAACCTTTGTATTCAAGGATAGAAGTAACAGCTCTTTACCCCACCCATTTTAGTCTAGTAAGCGTGAGGTCCTGCTCAGTCTACAAGATAGTGCACCTAGTCCACAACCAATCCCACCAACCAATTCCTTTTGAGAATGCAAGAATTCTCTCGTACACCTGAAATGCCGGTGGTCTTTCTTGAGGATTACATGCAAGCATATCTACTACTAATTTCTTTATATATGCATCTACGTTGCCACTAGTGTACATCTTCTGTAACACTGCACGAGCATCTTCTTCAACAATCATATAGAAATTGGGATCGGCTTTCCTCCCAAACATGACTAAAAGCATGACCCCAATTGAATAAACATCAGCTCTGTCGGTGTAATGCCCTTCCCATACTTCTGGTGCCATATATGATGGAGTGCCTGCAATAGTTTTCAGATAATACGCTCGATACAGTTCTTGCCAGTTTGGCCCAGTCATGAAAGGTCGTGCGAGGCCGAAATCTGCCACCTTTGCGTCTTCATTTGCTGTTAACAGAATATTTTGAGGCTTCAGATCTCTATGCAAGATGTTATTCGTGTGCAAGTAGGTAATCGCAACAGTTACTTGCAATGCCCATTTTATGTCTTGTTCAATCTTCGTACTCACGTTCGGCTTCAGTTTTTTGTCAAGGCTGCTTCCTGGGCAATACTCAAGCAGGATACGCAACTGCGGACCAGTTTGTTCTGCAGCATAAATTTGCATAATGTTAGGATGTCTCAGTTCGGTAAGTGGCTTAACTTCCTGCAATAGATCGCTGCTATGGGTTTTGATAACTTTAACAGCATAGCTTTGTTGCGGACAACTACATTTGTGGTTACAAGAATCAGTAACGCGATATACTTGACCAAACGCCCCTTTTCCAAGGTGTTCTTTCTGCAGGAATCTCTTGTCTCTACCTTTAATTTGGAAGATGTATGCCATTTTAATTCTGTGACAGAATGTTAACAGAAGTCAATGCACAATTCGCATATCATGTACAGCAGATGATATCGATGTCTTCATGCATAATCTGCGAAAATGCATTACACGAACTTGGCAGTTAGGCGAAAGAGATCGACAATCGAACGATGAAGAACTATAGAACGTCTAACAGAATTCGACGCAGCAGAGGAAAGAATAGCCGTGAGGTAGCTACGAAGGAGGAGATGATGCCAAAGTAAAAATCAAATGCTCAGCAAGGCGGCAAGTCTTTCCAGTACATATCATTCTGCATCTCGTGCATGTATTGCAATACATATATAGCGGTTGAAGGTATATGTACAACTCTAACGAACTGTGAAATCTAAGCGAGTTGTAGCAATGATAGTATCCACTTTTATGTTCTCGCAAGTGCAGAAGTGAGAAGGTCGCGGGGAAGGTCCACAGACAAATGGACAAATGGCCACAAATGTACCTGGAAGATGTTCTTTTAGCAAATAGAGTGCAGTTAAGCGGGCGGTATTCGAATGTTATGTTGTTGTATGTCATGCGGAAAGGGTTACAGTTGGTTTCAGAAGAGGGTTTTTGGGTAAGTTAGGTTTAGTTAGGGTAAGTTAGGTTTAGGGATAAGCTTAGGTTTGACGTTAGGGTACGGGATGGGGTTCAGTTCGATATTAGCAAAAGGAATATGACATTTAGCGCCGGCCGCTACAGTGCTACACTGCACTCGTCCCTCATAAAGATGTCGGCAGTCCTACAGTGCGCAGTCCTACAGTGCGCTACACTGCACTCGTCCCTCATAAAGATGTCATCATCATCATCATCATCATCATCATTAATTTATTTAAAGTAGGCTAAAAAGGTGAAAAACAAATAGCTAAATTACAGCTAATTAAGGCCTACTGTACATAATTTTTACAATATCTAAAATAGCTAAATTAGGAAAAAAAATTTTACAATGTATATATATGTAAATATGTTACAAGATAAAAACGACTATCCTGTTAGGAACCCAACTTGCGGAATATATCTTTTGCAAAGTCTGCAGTTGCATTCACCACCTTTCCAACATTTAATTCGTTTTTTGAAAATAGGAAGGGTATTTGATTGTTTTATTTCTTGCGGCAATAGTTGCCACAATCTGTTCCCAAGATAGGCTATGGTCTCAATCCCAAAGGACGTGGTTCGCACCTTTGGAAGTTGAGCATCATTGCCATGTCTTAGATTATAGTTCATACTTCGTTCCTGAAAAATGTCCTTCATGAAAGGTGGATTTAGATGGGATTTTGTTTTGAAGATTTCCGTCATTAGCAACTGCAGGTTCCGTATATGGATGGGCACCGAATTGCTCTGCTCCAGGAGATAACCAAAATCATTTCCATGATCTTCATAGAGGATGGAGCAAATGTGACTTCAACTGTTTGAAAATTCGTAATACCGAGAATACGTGAGGTATCTGAATTTATCAAAGTTTTATTGACTGCCTCAAATCTGAAGTTTTTTTACTTCTGTTTTGCTGAGGAGAGTAAATTTTGGTAAAATTGGATGTATGAACATTGCTTTATTCCGACATGCGTGACAAAGCGACAAGTTTTCTTCTCCCAAGGTTCATAAATTAATTTTGAAGAATCATCAAATGATATACGCTACTGCTTTTATAAAGATTGATTCTTAACTCTTGAGAGGAACGAAAATGAAACGTGTTTCAGTGAGGAGATTGTTTATATTCTTAATCGTAATGGTCTATTGATTTGATCCTTCTGCGCTCCAGATCACAAAAATGGATACCAGTCCATACACGAAAATTCATGAAAATCGGTAACTTCCCGAAAATGTAAATAAGTACGTACTGCCCCCTGGAAATAAGTGATTGCTTTTGCGGTCTGTGCCGTTGGTTTTTTGCCTTTGCACATTCACAGCCAAATGATCGACTCAAAAGTTACATGTTGCCTTGTTGCCCCGGGGGGGGGGGGTAACTACCATATATGAAGGTACGGGATGTGCCATTTTTTGGGGTGCCTTTTTTCCAGCAGAAAATAAATTTTGGGGTACCATTTTTGGTAAAATCACAAGTAGTCATAAATTTTGGGGTGTCATTTTAGAAAAATAACTCTTTAGGGTATTGATTTTGATCAAATTTCACTTATTTGGTTAACATTTTGGATGGCTGTCACAATTTAGGGTATACATTTTCAGTGGCCTGTAAATTTTGGGGTATCGTTTTCGCGAAAATTTATAAATTTTAGGGTGCGATTTCAGACGTCAAATGGCACACCCCCGTCACCCGCCTATTGAAGTTACCCCCCGGGCTTGTTGCAAACAGTTATTTCCAAGAAATAGTATAAAACAGGATCTCCAAGCATAACCAAATGAATTTATCTTTGTTTTGAAGGAATTTGTCTAACGTTTTCAATAACTATATTTCCCTATGAGTTGAATTAATATTTTCAACACGCTTCGCGTTCCCCACAATAATGTGAGTACTTTCGGGTATAAAAAGAATTAACACAAACAACTTTCCATCTTGGCTTAACTTCATACACAGCCAGGTAACTTTACACTGTTAATCTGCTGAGAATTCGTTATTGATATCAGAGTTAGTCAAAGCTATCAAGTTAGAAGAACGAAAAAGCTATCGCAATTTTCCGTGCTTGATTATTCTTTGTATTTAGTGTTAACTAGAATGAGATTTTGGCTGTGTATGATGACCTTCGCCACTACTCCTAATACGTGCCTTTTCTTGTGTCAATTCTTGAGAAATAAAAATGTAAATACTTTAGTGTCGGTTCCATCACGAACTGATGGTTAAGAAAATAAGAATATTTTCTTTTATGCGCATACTAACCGGTTTTATGCTGTACAGAAAAATATAAAGCCTGGGGTCTTTAAAGTACAGACCGAGCTTGCGAGGTAGCTTCTAATTTTAGTTCGTATCAGATAGTCAAACACATTTTGCTTCTGTCAGGTCGTTTGAGGTTGTTGTAAATCTCACAGGCCTAATGCAGTTGCAGTGGTGACAAATACGCGTCCTTGTATGTGCATGGTATTATACAAGGCTACGGGAAACACGCGGGAAAGTGCGATTAACCAATAGAAGAGGCGGGATTCTGTATTGCCTCGTTTTTGAAACTACAGTCAGGTAATAATTAATTGTATGACCTAGTTGATACTATTAATATCAACTGGGAATCTGAAATATACCTTCGACTGTTAGTATCGTGGTATATTTGATTTTTGTAGAGACACAGGCATGGTTCCATGAAATGGCTAAAATATTTACGACAACATTGAGACCTTCAATCATAAGAATCAATTTCAATTCGGGGAACTTTTACAAACTGTAAACGGATTTTCAGAAGTCGAAAATTGATGATTTTGGTAAGACATTTTCAATACTGAGTCAATATCTAAGATTCTTGTTGAAAATTAGCCTCACGACATAGTCCCAGATATCGCAACAACAACAACAACAACAATAACAACAACAACATGTCATCAGGCTAGTTGAAAATACGTTAAGTTCAAAGTGATGAAGAACAAAATATGGTAATTCCCAGAATCTTGGGTCCGTTGTGTAGTAATCAGACAATTCTAAGTTAAAAAGTAGCACAAATGTCCTCTCCTCCATGTCCCTTTCTGTCTACAAGATAGTACACCAACCACTTTGTCGTGTAAACGCAAGGATTCTCTGGTGTACCTCATATGCTGTTGGTCTTGCATGATACTCATATGATAGCATATCTGATACTAATTTCTTCATATTTTCATCAACATCGCCAGTAGTGGACATCTGTTGTGCCATTGCACGAGCATCTTCTTGAACCCTGCCGTAGAAATTTGGAATGGCCTTCCTGCCAAACATGACCAAAAGCATGACTCCAGTGGAATAAACATCAGCTTTTTCTGTGTAGTGTCCTCTCAATACTTCTGGTGCCATATAGCGTGGAGTGCCTGCATTAGTTTGCATATAATGTCTGATACGTTTGTTGCCAGTTTGGCCCAGTCATGAAGGGTCGTGCAAGGCCGAAATCAGCAACTTTGGCGTCTTCATTGGCTGTTAGCAGAATATTTTGAGGCTTCAAGTCACGATGCACAATTTTTTTACTGTGCAAGTATGCAATCGCGTCACTTACTTGCAACGCCCATTTCTTGTCTTGTTCTATTGTTGTACTTATGCGTGGCCTGAGCTTCATGTCAAGGCTGCCTCCTGGGCAGAATTCAAGCAAGATGTGTACTTGGCGGCCAACTTGTTTCGCAGCAAAGATTTGGATGATGTTAGCATGACTCACTTGTGTGAGCTGTGTGACCTCCTGTCGGGCAGACTTCAATGAATTGCTGCTATGGGTATCAATGACTTTGACCATAGTCTATTGAAAAAGAGCCGTGGTCTGGAAGGCGGGAAAGAACAATGGAATAACTTATTGTTCTCTTTTTTGTGATCACGTGACGCGTTTTGGGTGCACACTTCGAAGGAAACTTTAGGCCTATTGTACTTATGTAGGATACTTTTGTCGAAAGGAAGTGGAAAGATGCCTGGAAAAAATTGTTGTGTACCGGAATGTGGAGTAAACAGGAGAAAGAAATTTCAAGGGATATCTATTTGCCGTGTGAAGCTTCCAACGACTGATGAAGAGAAGAAGTGGAGGTCTGACATTTTGAATGCGATTACAAAGGTTCGTGCAGTGGATCAAGATTTTCGGACACAGATCCTACACAATTCATTTCGCATTTGTGAGCTGCACTTTGATAAGAGCGATTTGATTCAGTGTAAGTTATGAATTTTTTCATTTTTATATATTATGACTTAAATTCCCGGTTTCAACGGTCTGAGATTTCTTCTTATAGTCTGGCCTAAATCCCAGTATGCTCAATACTAAGAAAAAATTCCATGCATTGAAGGTAGTAGAGTTTGCTGTTTCAATTTCACTTTCAAAGTTTCCCTTCCTTAAATGAATTTTCAGCATAATCCCATCACCAGTGATTACTGAATTAATTGTTTGTTCCAGGGTTTGTAGGGGCTTCTTGCGACTTTTGTAAACTTTCAAGGAAGTTCCAAAACAGCATCATCAGTTCAGTTCAGTTCCTTAAATGGGCTAATTCATTTTAAATCCATACAGGCATATGGAAGGCACTTTTTGCTGATGGTTTGCAGTTTGCACCACAGAAATCCAGGGGGAATCGCATGAATTTTAGCCCTGGAAGGTTAGGTGATTGCTATATGAGCTCTCTGGAATCCAGGGTATGTTTTGGAGGTCCCTGGTTTCCCGGGTGTTCTTCACAATGACTCTGGATTTCCTGGGGTCTCTGTACAACATCGCAGTTTTCCAGGGTGGTGTGAGTCAAGATACCCTGGAAAAATTATGTGTAATCTTACCCCTGGAATTTGTCTTCCATGCCCCTGTACAGATTTAGAATGTAATAGCCCAATTTTTAATTCCACTACAATACAATTACAGAAATATTACTTTAAATTAAACAACAAAAGCATTACAAAATTAATGGAATACAATTCTACAAAACAAAGTACAATACAAAACAAAGGAGGGATTTGCATGTAGCGAATTTCTTATATGAGGAGCTCGCTCAATAGATAAACTAATTGAAGAGAGAGCACCCCCATAGTTGAAGAAAAATTGTTTACGTTTGGAAAAAAGTGTCTAATCATCTTTGTTGACATAAACAATGATTGCTTCAATCTCTTTTAGATGAAAATCGAAAGGGGAAGAGACTCAAGGTTGGAGCAATACCAACAAAGAACATTCCGAAGAAAAGTATTGAAACCAAACCAGCAAAGCCTGCACGAAGAGCATTACTTAGAATGTTCAGAAATTCAGATGTCCCAGGAATTGGAAAGCCAGTGTATAAGAATCTGCAGCAAGTGACATCAAGAGCACGCAAAATTTCACTGAAAGAATGGTCTTTGGACTTCCAAGGAAATGATATTGTCTTCAAGACCAAGAATCAAAATACGCTGTATGCACACACTGAAGTACACATTTCAGATGGCTTGGAGTTTAGTATTCGGGTGTTTGGTTGGCCCTTGCCAGTCACCCATGTCATTTACAAGGAATACAAGAGAAGCATCCAGCATGTTACACTATCACAATTATTAAATGAAATCAATTCTTATACATTATGTGAAGGTGTTAAAAATGATGATGGCAGATGCAGGAAACATCCAATTCTGCAAAACCAACCAACCACTTCTGGTAGTGCTGATGAAAGTGATGCTGGTGAAGAATTCAACCCATTCAATACTTGCAGATCTTACCACCGCCATCCATATTGTCAAGTACTTGTAGATGAGGGCAACAAGTGTTCTCAGTGTCAGTCATGCGAAAAGACAATTGAAGCATCAAGGAAAAGAAGAAATGCCAAATTAAGAGAGCCTGCAAAACCAAATGCACCTGTGTCTGCAACTCATCCAATGCGTTTGAAGCTAACCCTAAAGGATCAGCGTTTCAAGATTCAAAAACTAGAAGAGAAAATAGCAGAGATGCAAAGTGAAATAAAATCTGCAAGTATTGGTGTGACAAAGGATTTTAGTAATGATATCTTGAATATAATATCCCAGAAAGGCAAAAACATGTCTCCTTTCATGCAGCTATTTTGGGAGCAGCAGAAGAAGGCTTTCTCTGGTTCAGCATCTGGTGCAAGATACCACCCTATGATTATAAGATATTGCTTAGCAATCCATGCAAAGTCACCAGCTGCCTACAATGAGCTGAGGAACAGTGGCATTCTAGTATTGCCGAGTCAAAGAACTTTAAGGGATTATAAAAATGCTGTAAAGCCAAAGCGAGGATTTAACCCAGAGGTGATCGAGGAACTAAAGCAAGCAACACAAAAACTCTTTGATGTACAACGGTATGTCTGTATGACTTTTGATGAAATGAAAATCCAAGCAGGTCTTGTATTTGACAAGAACAGTGGGGAGTTGATTGGGTATACAGATCTGGGTGATCCAGATGTGAATTATTCTTGCCTAAAGCAAGCTGAAATTGCAAGTCATGTGCTGGTGTTTTACATCCGTGGACTGGCAAGTGACCTGAAATTCCCTTTAGCAAATTTTGCAACTACAGGGATAACTTCCAATCAACTTGTCCCTATTTTCTGGAAAGCAGTTGCTGTGTTAGAGTTGAAATGTAATCTCTGGGTTGTTGCTGTAACTTCAGATGGAGCTGCACCTAACAGAAGATTTTACAGAATTCACTTTGGTATATCTGCTGACACTGATACAGATTTTACTTACAAAGTAAAAAACCTATTTGCGCCAGATAGGTACATTTTCTTTTTTGCCGATGTTCCACACTTGATGAAGACAAGTCGCAACTGCCTTTACCACTCAGGCAGCAATGCAACAAGGAACATGTGGAACAATGGCCATTATCTTATTTGGAAGCACATAATAGATGTATACAACAAAGACCTTGAATGTGGTCTTCATGTTCTACCAAAGCTAACATTTGATCACATCAAGTTGACTTCATACTCCAGCATGAGGGTTAACTTGGCAGTCCAAATTCTCAGTGGGACAATGAGCAAAGTATTGCAATTATATGGAGGACCCATGTGTCAGGAGACAGCAAAATTTTGCTCATTCATGGATGGATTCTTTGATTGTTGTAATGTTCGAAGTCTCACTGAAGGATCCAGATCAAGGAAGCCATTTTGCAAGCCATATACATCAATCAATGATGAAAGGTTCATTTGGCTGAAGCAAGACTTCTTGGGATACCTGTCTACCTGGAAAGAAAGCACAGAGAAAAGGGAGGGAAATTTCTCCAGAGACGAGAGATCAAGAATGTTTCTCTCAAGGCAGACATATGAAGGCCTTCAAATCTCTGTTTATTCATTAGTAGAATGTTGCAAGTTTTTGCTGTCCAAGGGGTTTCAGTATGTTCTAACAGAGCGATTTTGCCAGGATGTCGTTGAAGAATACTTTGGGAGGCAAAGAGCTTTAGGACGGCGAAGTGATAATCCCAGTCTGCGCAATTTTGGGTACAATGATAACACACTCCGCATTCAGAGGGCAAATACTGCTGTGATGGGGAATACACGCGGAGCAAGAAAAACTAAGAGAGCATGGTATGCAGTCTCCAATAGTCCCATAAAGAAAAGAAAGCTGTGATGCTCCTATTCAGACTTCAAAACATTTGATTGTGTAGGTAGAATGGCTGCACAGTAAGAACCCATCACTAAGAAATTGACTGAAGAAGTTCAGGCTGTTGCTTCAACTAACTTTCCTGCAATAATGCAATCATGGACAAAATTAATACTTGAAAAAGTTTTCGAATCATTTCTAGTTATGTAGATCTATCTTTTCACTGGCACAAAGAACTCTTAAAAATCTGTCAAAAGTTGAACCAAAGCTTGAGTTCTTAAATACGTCTCTTAGTTTCAGGTTCTTACTTGTCCTAGTGTTCCCACCTTTTCCATTATAAAGGGACCCTTTTTGAAAGAAATTTGCTTTGAAAATATAGAAACAATTACTGTTGCGGCCTAGAAAGAATGTGAAGTTGCGAAGTCAAAAATGTGTAAATTGATTGCTTTTCTGTAAGGATAAATGGACGTTTCATTTTCATAAGATGGGCTGATAACAGCAGTGATAGATATTGGTCAAAGATTTTTATGAAGGCTTAATGCAAAAATTAGTGCTTTATAAGCATTTTGTTTTCTAATGACACACTTTCATGAAGCTTGCTAGTCCCATTCCTGCATTACAGCCCTTGCAGCATTATTTTATCAGGATGCAGTGAATTCTTGAGAAGTATTTTAGAGTTCTTGGATATTATTGCACACAAGGCCTGTGTTCCATAGCTCATCTTTCCTTTCTAAATCAAAGTGACCATGACAGAGGTTACAGTACCTCATAGGAAAACGTTCAGCTTGGAACAAGCTTGTGTAAACTTGACAGAAGCATGATTTTGGCTTGAAGGAGCTTGAATCAAGTTTGTTGATATTTTTCATGTATGATTAGGGCCTGATCAACCTTTGCAATAGTTCATACTAAAATCATTCTCAAACATACTACAGTTAAGCTTGATTGAGTTTGCCTTCAGTCAAGAAGATGCATGCTGCATACTAATGCAAGCAAGTGGGTGCAAAATTCTTACTTAAATCAAACTCTTTTAACATAAGCATGCTGCAAACATAGCAAACATTTTGCTGAGGGGCACACCTTTTGCACATTAACACAGTTTTAGAACATAAGGATTCTTAATTCCTTTTTTAAAGATTACAAAGCTTTTTGCAGGGCTTGAGGATTCTTACAGGAATGTGAAGAATTCTTGAATGTTTCTAAAAATTCTTCTCATGTACGCTAGGCTGGTATGGATGATTGCACTAAAGATGGGGTCTAGGAGGTTTGGCCAAGATCCTTTGCAGTAACGAAGAACAGTCAACCAAATTAACAGAAATTCAACGTGATGCAAAGCATCATCATGGTAAAAAGTTCCTGCAACCATCTTTAGGGCAATCATCTGTTTTATTGTTGTACACAACTAGAATCTAAAAACTTCCAAAGAAAAACTTTCATTCCAGACAAATGGCAAACAGAATTTGTAGATTATCACTATATCTAGATGTCAATGTGCGCTGCTTGCTCTTTGGAGTTCCGCTTTATTTCTTTTCTAAGGGCCTTAGCCTTTCCTTGCACCATTTCAACCTTGTGCTTTTGTGTCATTGATTTTGCAAAAGAAAATGAGCGAACTTTGATATAAAGTGCCAACATTTGCTCCAATGTATCCAATGCAACCCGTCTTGGTACTTCATCCTGGCACTCTTCAAGCAAAATATTGAAGTGTCCAAGTATTCTTGCATCATTCATTAGTAAGTGCACCAATTCAGCACTATCAATTTTTGTGACAACCTGTTTGTTAGTTTTAAGCCAAAATACTTCCTCAACAATGGTAAAAAGGCTTTGAATCGTATCATTGCCCAGCCAAAGACCACCACGATTCACCGCTGTAACAAATAGCTGTGTCTCATCTTCAAGGATTTTGCAGCTCTTCAAAAAGCATAACGCTTCCTTGCTTTCTTTCGTGTTCCAATAAACTGAGTTCTTGATCTTCTTGTTAAGATTATTCAAGACATAGCCAACCAAATATTGCAAGGCATGACTCTCTCTTTCAGAGAGGGAGAATTGGGCTGTTTGATCACCACAGTCAGTTGTTTTGTCCAATTGGCCTTTCTGGTATGCAACTAAACAATCTCCAAATTTAAGAGTCAACAAGACAGCTGCTGGTTGTGTAAGGTGAGGGAAGAACTTAACTGCATTTAATGGGAACATTTCCATGAAAGTGGTGTAGTACTTATCCAAATCTGGACTTTTCTGCAATGTTTTATACAATTTTTGGGCTTTTGCCACAAAGTCCTCTGTAACTATTGATGGTGCTTCACGAAGCTCACTGGTTAATTCTTTTGGATAGCACTCATCACTGCCAACAATTGCTTTGGCTTGTTCAACTATTTTCCGAATATCAGGTCGGGAAATACCGTGCTGAAGAGCTTCACCATTAGCTACCATTGATGGGTGACTCTTTCTTTGGTGTCTTGTCAAACCACCTTTTGATTTGCATATCTTTTGGCATACTTCACATTTAAATTCTCCTTCTTGCACCTACAAGTCAACAAAACAGTGCTTATCTTTAAAAAAATTGCATGCCTACTAGGTTCCATCAAAGTTCATTAAAGAACATTAAAGCTGTGTAGGCACCAAACTTGAGGAAATTTTGCCGACAGATCATGGTTGAGAGTTTTTGTGAGTACCCATCTAAGCCCCCCCCCCCCATGTGAATACAAAAACTGCATTGGTTTGTTATGTTGTGTTGAAGTGCAGAAAGATGATTTTCTATAACAACGATGTGTGCTTCTTGCTCCTCTTGCAAAATTGATAGCACATACAGTAGATGCACCACTGTGGGTCTCTCCTTCTGCTCAAACAAAACCTCCCCAAAAACCAGTTTTATGTACTTCACATTTTGCACTCTACTCTCTAATTTTTACCCAAGATATGGGACATGCTTTATCGTCGATATGGAATAGTTCAACATCTATATTATTGTACATAGTGAGCAGAATTTAATTGAAAAATCGATATTGAATACGACGACAATAAACAAACTGGGGAGGGTGGCCTAATTTAAACAGTGACGACTCCAATCGAACTTCTTGAAGAAGTAGTCAAAGTTTACCTGCTGACTTGCTTCATCAAATGCTTCTTGTATATCTTGATTCTCGTCCAATGTTTTAACATCGAGTTCATCAAAAAGTAATTCCAAATAAAGCCCAGAAACGAAGTTGGAATGTGATTTCGCCATTTGTTAGCGTACAGCTGCGGAAAGTGTGCACCCAAAAGCTTCGCGCATGTGGTCTGCGCAGCTTCACCTAGTTCTTCCGCGAAACAATAGAGGAAGCCTTTGAAGATTGCCGACCTTCCAGACCATGGCTCTTTTTCAATAGACTATGCTTTGACAGCAAACTCTTGCTGTGTTCTGGCATCAACAACAAGATGTACCTGACCAAAAGCCCCTTGTCCCAGATGTTGCATCCGCTGGAAGCGTCTATTTTCACCGTCGATGTCGAAGTCGTAGAATGCCATTTTAATTCTGCGCTAGAATTTTAGTAGGGATCAACCTTTTCAACAAAAATTGTCCCCTAAAAGATACATGCTAAATGGCTGTATAGTCTTTTATGGCTGTAATGTGTCTGATAAATTGTTATTTCTGAGAAAACACAGCATGACACTGCTTGAAAGAAACAAAGTTACTGGTATTCTTTTGTGACATAAACCACAGTAGGAGAGATGTTTGAAAACTGAATCTGATGTTTAACTGGACTTGCCTTATTTGACCTAGGGCCATTCTGCGGAAGAGTCTTGGTTGAACGATATTTTCGTAAATTTTGTAGAATTCTTGTGAGGAATTTTTGAACGTAATGTGAACTACAATGATGATAATGGACTGATTACCAAAGTCCCTTGTTTCCCTGTGCTCTTTGACTTAAGGTAGGTCACCAGTCGAAATTTCGATGTTTCGACCAAAAAATTGATTTTTTGTTTTTGCGCTTAAACTTGTCCTCTGGCATCCCTCTGGTTGATCATCGATGATATATTGGTGAATAGGGACATTTAGGGGGCAAATCAGCCCCTTTTATCACCCCCAGTATAATCAATTTGGTAGAAAGTTGTTTCTTTGACGCATGGACTTGAAAGGACTTGGTTCGCTGCAAAACCATACTATGCTAAGGCCCAATACACCGTTCGAAAGCGCAAAACTCGCTCTTTCGATATGTTTCGTTTGTAATGAGGCTAGCTTTCTTTTTCGCCACCAAAATCAGACATTCCATTGGTCAGATAACAATACCCAACCTTGCTTTATTAAGGGAAGTCTCAAAGTAGCTGATTGTGATTGGTCAAAATATAGCTTTCTTATCGTTGATTGGCTGACAGTAACACGTGCAGATTATAATCAGCTGATTATCGTCGTTGCGATGCAAACAACAAACAGTTTCAGTGCAGCGTTTACACGTCAACTTTCGTTATCAGTGCATCAACTTTACCGATTTATCCCGTCTTCTTTTAATTACAAGCCGAAAGAATGAGAAGAGCTAAATTTCGAACGAAAAACAAATTCGCTGGTCGTAGAAAGAACCCAAAATCAAAGCGAAGTTTTGGGAAGAAAGATGAAGAACAAATCGAAGCACCAGACGCACGCCTAGGCCCAAAGATGGTCTCGCAATCAGCCACAGGAAAGAAGTTTGAAGCATTTGGTATGACTCTTGAAAACCTGTCAGAGCCCTTGAATCCAAAAGAGACTACAGACGAGGTACCTGACTGTTATTTTTTTGTGCAACTGACATGGCTGCAAGATCTTATCGCCAAGCTTGCCTGTCCAAATTGTGAGTCAGTTGGTCTCACCTTTCAGCTTGTCCAAGAATCTTTTCAGGGCTTTACTTCGAAGGGTAAAGTCAGGTGCCCTGCTTGTGAAGATGATATTGATGTTGGCTACACATGCAAGAGAGTTGATGGGTCAAAATCTAGTCGAGCTCCATTTGACATAAATATGCGTGCAACAATGGCCTTCAGAGGAATTGGTTGTGGGTACGCAGCAATGAATGAATGGTGTGGTACAATGAACTTGCCAAATTGCCTGTCTCAGAATTCTTATGCTAGCAACCACTCAAAGCTTCAAAGGGCAGGTAAAGAGACCTTCAATATTATCGTTGATGAAACACTTCAAGCCATAAAAGAAGCTTACAAGGAGATTGGGGTTGTTCCAGACGAAGATGGCATTCTGAATATAGGTGTTTCATATGATGGTTCCTGGCAGAGAAGAGGCCATTCCTCACATAATGGGATGGCAGCAGTAATTGACCTGATGACAGGCCTTCCAATTGATTATGAAGTCCTCAGCAATTTTTGTTTGAAGTGTAAAATTGCTGATGAGAAGCCTGATTCGGAAGAGCTGGATGAATGGAGAGCAAAGCACCAGCAAAACTGCCTGAAGAATTTTAACGGCAGTGCAAATGTAATGGAGCTTGAGTGTGCCTTGCGCTTATGGGGAAGATCTGTTGAAGACCACAAGTTGAGATATACTGCCATGTTATGTGATGGTGACAGTAAATCATTTGATGCCATTGTAGAGAAAAAAGTCTATGGTGATAATGTTGATATTGTGAAAGAAGATTGTGTAAATCATGTTTCAAAAAGAATGGGCACAGCACTGAGAAACTTGGTTGCAGGATCTAAAGCTCAAGGGCAATCTATTTCAGGAAAGGGTAAGCTGACAGCTGCCAAGATGCTGAAAATTCAGAACTATTATGGTCGAGCAATCAAGGATTACACACATGATGTAGATCTTTTGAAGAAAAGAATATTCGCCATATTGTTCCATATGTCATCATCAGATGAAAACCCCAAGCACCAACACTGCCCCCCTGGTATCACCTCATGGTGCTTTTGGCAGCGAGCAACAGCCAAGTCAGAGGACCCTGGAAGCCACAAAGAGCACGAAACGCTGCCCTCCGATATTGGAAAGAGGCTTGTGCCAATATTCAGAAGGCTTGCAGATGATGGCCTCTTGAAAAGGTGCTCAAGTAACAAAACGCAAAACCCCAATGAGTCACTTCACAACAATGTTTGGAAATTGTGCCCAAAGACCATATTTAGTGGAAGGAAAACAGTTGAAACTGCTGTATCACTAGCTGCATGCCAGTTCTCCATGGGCGCTTCTTTCAAGTCCACATTGTGCAAAGTCCTCAACATGGAGGCAGGTAGTTTTTTGGAAGAGGCCTCAAGAAAAAAGGATTTAAAGAGATTGTCAAAAGCAGAAAAGGCCCATTCACTTGCTGCCAAGAAAAGACGAAAGGAACTAAAATTTAAAAGTAGTGTCCAGGAGCAGAAAACGAAAGACAGCGAAGGTGTGACATACTGT
Organism: Aurelia sp. 4 Dawson et al 2005; assembly: GCA_964019985.1. Taxonomy (NCBI): domain Eukaryota; kingdom Metazoa; phylum Cnidaria; class Scyphozoa; order Semaeostomeae; family Ulmaridae; genus Aurelia; species Aurelia sp. 4 Dawson et al 2005. The sequence goes on along the minus strand of OZ026502.1, from coordinate 19,881,962 downwards.
GCTGGCACCTTCAATTAAGACTGACTAATATTTGAGGAGTTGTTTTTAGTTGTATACTTTATCCAGTTTAAAGTATTTTTACATCAGTCCCATGGAGTCAACAAAACTCATCCAGGAATATTTTATAGCTGCCATTTTCATGCTTGTGACCAAAAATTGAAGTTAAAATTTTAAACTTTCATTTTCTCAAAACAATGTTTTGTGCATAGTCAATAAGTTTCGCAACATGGCATTTTGTTGTTTGAATCCTAAAAGTCAATGCCTATATATCATTTTGAAGCTTGAAGCTAGGAGAGTGCAGGTATGGCATTTATTTTTGAGTTAATGACAAGGTATGCTTGATGTAGGCAGTGAAACTGTTAAAATTTTTTCCGGAAATCATATTTTCTTGATTTTTACTTGCAAAATTATTCATGTGTATTTATTCTAAGGTTAAATGGCATACCTGCACTCATTGGGTCTTTAGAATCAATTTGATACCAAGCAATCTATGCCTGCATCAAAATCTGTAAAATGCCATGATGCGAAAGTGATGCAGCTTCAAAAGCATTGTTTTCATGTTGCCATAGAAACCAATTCAAAAAATCTAAATCTGATGCCAAATTTGAAATCAGCATGACTGATTTGCCCTAGGGTGCTAAAAGCAGCCCTCAATTCCATCCAGGGAAGAAAATAATTTTTCGACTGGTGACCTACCTTAAAGGCAGTATGTCCCCTTTAAAGAATGAAAATAAACTCGATGAGGATTTCTATTGTACACTCCACACGTTTGTGCTAATTCGCTTTATCCAAAGAAATCAAGGTCATAGAGACTCAGTGATGCATGAATTTCACTCCAACGTAAATAAGGTAAATAAAGCCGTTGCTAAGGTCAGAACAATAGGGGACAGACTGCCTTTAATCTATGCAGATCTATACAAATTTTCAAACTCTTTACATTTGCCATTATTGAAATTGTTTCCTGAATGTTTTGAAAATCTGTCTTTTAGATTACCCCTGAGCAGGTGACGGAGCCAGCCATACCAGGGGCCTCCTTCCTGCTTATCGATTGTCCAACGAAGAATTATATTTCGTCGATCACAGGGAACCAGTGCTTAAAGGAATATCAGATAGACGGAGATAACAAAGCAGCCTTGGTGGTGCATATGGCTGATAAAGATATCATAGCTGATACTTCTTATCAGTCTTGGATCTCCAGGTACAGTTTTAGAGCACGTTCACACGATACCAGCACAATAGACTTTTTAGCTATTCTAAAAAGAATCTGGATCGAACGATATTTCATCACATTTTGTAGAATTTTCGAATGTGGACAATAGTGATAGAAGCTCTGACGCCACTCAGTCGAACCTCGTGTATAAAAATGTATAAAAATAACGCTCGATCCAGGCTCTTTTGTAGAATAGCTAAAAAGTCTATTATACTGTCGAATGCAGCATAAAAATGTTACTTGAAAACAAACTTGTTGTTCGCGTTGTATGTTGATTGTGTCAATAAAACTATTCACCTAAAATGTCGACTTTGTACGAAGACTGAGTTAATTACGGATACAAATTTTACAGATTACGCGAAAACGGCCTCGTTTTTTGCGTCATTTTTCCGGAAATTATCAAAAATTTCCTGAAAAGGACACCCATAATTCCATGAAACTTCTGAAAATTGTAAAAATTATACCCATAATTCCGTAATGATTTGAAAAAGTACCCCTAAAATGGCATGTCCCCATACCACAAAAAGTACTAAGAGATATATCCCGGCACAATGAAACTTATTTAGATATACTTATCCGTTTGAAAATGGCACAAGTTGAAAACTGAACTCTAACTGACTCAATTTTAAAAGACATCTTGTCAACCGAACGCTCGAAACACGACGAAAATGGAACAGTTTTTGATGCTTTCGGAAGGAGATTCAGGCTGGCAGCCAGAAATTTACAGGGTAGGGGGTTCAAACAAGAAATAGGGCACACTGCAGATTTTTTCATCAAAGAAACCCCCTTACTTCTCAGAAGCATGCTTTACTTAAATATGTCAGCTCACAGCGCAGAGATTTCGAAGTAGTTGAAGCAAATGCGGGTGAATCGAACTATGAGAGAGTCTTATGGTTTGTCGTTGAACTCCTGCCGTTTTAACTTTTTATATTAACATGTGATTTAAACATCGTTTCCATATCAAATCCCAAATCCGATTGGCACTTGGAAACTTTTAGCAGCATCTATTAGATAGACGATTGAGCTAAAGATGGCGGCGAGGAATATTTGACCGAGATGTACTGCACTTTTTAATCGAATTCCTATAGAACGTTAAAGATTTGTAATTTGAACGCAATGCATCTCGGTAAAAAATTGCCCGCCTCCATCTTTAGCGCAATCCTCCATTCGACTCGGCATGATACCATGTTTAAACCAAGCCAAATGAACATACTTCTCTTTTAGATTTCATAAAGACACATATCATTGCATGTTGGATCGAAGAGAAATAAGCAAGTGCCCTCCGGTTTATTCCACGCAATATGCAATGCAATGTATGCTAAACAAAGTGCATCCAACTGTTTTTCCCTTGATAGAAAAATGGAGAAATGTACGTATCAAAAACAAGGCAAATTTTGTAAAACAAAGAGGAGTCAGGTTTCCAGAAATACAGAGTGATCAGGGGCGCAACTATGATATTTCAAGGGCAGGGGTTTTGTGGTAGAAATTGGGCATATAGATATTGGATTTCCAATTGAGACATTCAGGGCAATCGCATGATATGTGTACATTTGCCTATGTTTTCAAGGGAGTCAAACAATAATCTAGGGGTAAACTAGTATCTGCCAATGGGCTAGTTTTCTGAAGATAATGATAACAGAATCAACTTTAAGTGAACAAATTCAGTAAGTCTGTACTGACGTTGACTATTCAAACTATACATTCAACAATCTAATCGACTGGCCTGATGAGAATAGGGCAAAATTACCTTCCTTGTCAAAAAGGGCAGGGGTTGTAGCCCCCACAACTCCTCCCTTGGATGCGCCCCTGGTGATTTGCCAGTCTAAATAATAGATTTCACACCTCTAGAGTGCACTCATATCCAAGATGGCGTCTGACTGAGGAGGAGTTTGTTTGGTTGAAGCATGTTTTAGTAAAGCATAGCCATTTCTAACTGTTTACACGTTTTTTTATAAGAAACTGGTTTATAAGAAACTATTACTAAGATGGCCAAAATTTTAAGAAACTCTAGTACTATGTCTGAGAAGTACTAAGAAACTTTTCAAAGTTAAAAGCATGGATTTTATAGCGAATAGATCGTTGAACCCTGATTCTTGAGCAACATTATCTTAGGCCTATCCACTTGTGTTTTCAACATAACAGAACACTGTTTATTCCTTTATGATGTTTTCAATGTCAAGAAACACATCTGCCGCAGTGTTAGCGACCACATTGCTAATTCTGCATTCAAAAAATAAGAAACCAATTAAGAAACTTTGAATACTAAAATGGACAAAATTTCATGCGAAATTAAGAAACTTTTAGTACTATGGCCTGATCCTAGTTTCTTATAAAAAAAACGTGTATTTGACTTTGAGTAACCAGAGCTTTAGCATTTTGGCCTTAGAGGACAGTAAATGAATTAATTACATCCTTGATAGAATATGTCATAGAACATGCATGGGTTGTTAGACACCGCGGTTATATTTCAGTGTATTTGCTTCTGCAGAGGAAAAATTATAGCTTTCTGCGGGGAAGATTTTATGTATTTCTTCCTCGACGCTAGCTCCTCCGTAGTAGCAAATAATTTCATCCTCCGCAAAAGAACAAAACGGCAGCAAGGAAGCACAACTACAGTGTTTAGCCTCCCATGATATTTACTGGAATTTACTTGTTGGGTAGTTGCTGAATTTTTGCTTAATTTTGGTTTCGTATTTTGAGGTGTAGTGATTTGCTTAGGCCCAATGGCCAAAATCTCCACTATTGTTTCTTTCAGAATTGTACAAGCAACAAATCTTCAAGGGTTGAAGGCACTGGAGATTCTTTACGAAGATTTGATGGCAGAAATTTAGCAAAATTCCATCTAAGGCCAAAAAATATTCTTGGATGTGATACTTCTGAAGAACTTAAATTCATCGATGTTGATGTGATAATGAAAGAATCATTCAATAAATTGATGGAATTCGATGATAAAAATGTTTTAAAAACTAAGTCAGATTACGCAGGCTTGGAGGCAGATAGTCTTGACAATTTGTCAGATCTTAGAACAACACGAAAAAGGCACGTAGAATTATTGAAAGAAGAAGAACGTACAGAGCCTCACAAATGCAAGATTTGTAAGTGCAGCTCACAAACAGAAGTAGAATCTTTGGAAGACAGTTTGCCATCTGTAGACAAATGTGACTGCCCTGATGCTGTTGCATTGGAAAGGGGTACGAAACAGCCTTCGCGATATCCTAGAATAGTTGTTCTTGGAACAGGATCTTCTATTCCCTCAAAGTACAGAAATGTCACCGCGATTCTATTTCATATCAGGTACTCATGAAATTTAATCCCTTGTTGCCGTGTGTTTTTGATTTGTTGATGTCGCTTCGCTGAATAGGGACTCATGAAATTACAATGAAATCCGTAGAAATAACATTTACATACGTACATGCATTTTGTTTAGTTTAGGTCTGGCAATATTTCTTCTGATGATTTCTAAAATTTCACCTAAGATTGATTATACTACTGATGTGGTGATTTCGGCCACCCCCCCGCCCCCCCCCCTTGATTGAAACATTGCTCTTTGAAAATGAGAACTGCGCTTGATTGTTTTATTTCTTACAGTACAAACTGCTACAGTTTATTTCCAAGATATTCAACAGTTTCAACTCCAAAGAACTGATGTAGACAAAACAAAAACTGCGTATAATGACGTCATCGACCAATCTGAGATAAGGAAGTGTTTGAATAGATAAGCTTTTTTAAATGATAAATCAACAGTTTAAGGTTCTAGGAAGAAAATATCAAGTGTTACCTTGTTTCGGGATCTGTTAGGGAGATCAAAGTTATGCGTTTTCACTCATGCGTGCGGAGTTTCTGCTCTGTCGATGATGTATCCTTTTGAGAGATTAGGGAGCTGTCATAAAGAATGGAACAGAAGGGGGCGGGAGGGATTTCAAAATTTGCCGTAACATTATGTAGCCAAATGCAAGAAACAAAACTGTTTACGTAGCCCCTAAATGCCTGCAAAAATAATTTGATGACCCCAGGGTTTCGAAATTTAGAAACTTCTATGCTGTATAGTTCAATCCTGTGCATCATGCTTTCAATACTGACTTTATGCGACCTCCCGTATTAAGTTTTAAGAAGGTAGGGAAGAGCTTGAAGATAAAACTGTATTAGAATTGGGATGGAGAACAATGCCAATGATCATGAGAGCAGTAAAAATGATGCTGAAAGTCTTTAAAACAATTGTAAGATATTGTAAACAAATACCTTCATGGCCCAAGCTTATCACTTGAAATATTTTGCTAGCCCAACATTTTTCATCCAATAGATTTGCTGACCCTGTCAAATCCCTTCCGCCCTCCTCTGCTCCATACTTTATGACAGCTCCCTTAGTGTTATTATCATGCCTAAGATTGTAGTTAATGTTTTACTGCAAAAGGCTGGTTTTCATGAAAAGTGGATTTAGGCAAGGTTTAATGTTAGAAAATTCAGTCATTGGCAACTGCAGGTAAAATTAAGTCAAGGTTATTAAATCGTTGAATCTTCGTTCAGAGTCACCATAAGATACCATATTCATCTTCGCAGCCCAACAGCAACAGCACTTCTCGACTGCGGTGAAGGAACATACGGACAGATGGTCAATCATTATGGAGACGAGGCAAATGAGATGATCAAGAGGCTGAAATTCATCTTCATTTCTCATCTTCATGCAGATCATCATTTGGTGAGTATCTCAGCTGACGAGGAGGAAAACAGTGAAGGCGAGTCTACCGGGTGAGCCAGAAAAAAGCTCCCACTTTTGAAAATTCATAAGACCAAGACTACTTCATGGATTGAAGTCATTCAAATTCTAGTTAAAAGCCGAAAGATCAAAGTCTCCTTGCGATTTTTCTCGCTGTCCTACCAGCACTACAAATTTAAGTAAATTCAACTTTACAAAAATTTCAACCCTGGGTACCAGAGCTTATCAGGCTCTGGTACCCAGGGTAAAAAATTTCATGGTTGCAAAATGACTGCAAAATGATCAAAAACATCAGTCAATGCATAAATATTACAAAGATAACATTATTACGAATATTATACAAAATTAATCAAGATATCGTTCGATTCAGATTCTTTTTTAGAATGGCTAAAAGGTCCATTTCGTGTTAATTTGACTCGTTTTTTCACCACTTCTTAAGCATCCCACATTTTTAGACTCGCTCGGTGGCATAGATTACTCAGTGAGACTAGAACAGTAACCTAACAAAGTAGCCTCGCAGTGACTTAAATATGTTGGGGTTTTCTTGTTTTCGTTATCGTAGTCGAAAATATTCATGGAGCTTTTTTCATATTTGAATGTCTTTTTTCAAGGGATTGATCAGAGTTCTGAAACTTCGACAAAATTTACTTAAAAAGGTAACAACTTCATTTAAGAGAAATCTATCTTTTGAGATACAATTTTGAATTTGTTATTTTTCACTTATTCAGTAACGGAATAATATTTTAATCAAGATTCTGTGGGTTTCCTTTCCTTAAAAAGACAAAAGGCTTTTGTTCTATCATTATGGACCTTGGGTTAGACCTATAAGATGCTTTACAAAACATCATCTTAAGCCATGAGACAATCCCGGGGGGGGGGAGGGTACTCCCATACTTGACTTGACGGGATGTGCCGCTCAACAGGGTGTCCTTTTACGGTAAAAATTATGCGACAGGGTGACCTTTTCCTATAAAAATTATGCGACAGGGTATTACAATTGATAAGAAAATTATGCGACAGGGTATCACGTAGAAGGATGCCTTTTAGAGTTCTCTTGAAACAATGGATTCTGGCAAAATTTTTATGCGACAGGGTATACTCTTGGGCCATTTTTTATGCGACAGGGTACAGGGTGTGGAAAGATTTGCCGCACACCCCCGTTACTTCCCTAATCAAGTACCCCCCCCCCGTGGAGACAATTAATATTACCTCTATTTAGCTCACCTGAAATATTTCTTACAACTGAAACATTTCAACAATGATATACAACTATGTTTCAGTATGTTATCCTAATAATTTGAAAACCAAATTATGTCATCAGCAGACACTGAATATCTATGGATAACTTAAAACAAAATGAGATCTCAATGTGATTTCAACGGCATTTTTATCATTTGACAGTGGTCTTCATTTACATAAATAATAATTGTCCCTTCAAGTCTCCTTTAATAATCTTGTATTCCATCTTTTTCACTACAGACTAGTTCATCGCGCGTTCCGCCACTTGTTGCTGCTCCACGAAATCTGTCCACTTGGTTAAAAGAATATAGCACAGCTGGTGAAAGTGTCAATTTTAGGTTTGTATGTCTCTTTCATCTTCGAGTTCCTTAGAATATGCGAAACAGGAAGCAGATGGGACAGAGTCCAGAAAAATTCACGGCTATGGTTAAGGTGATTTTAACAACACTTATACTGCATTGATACTGACAAAATAAAGCCAGGTTCATCTAAACCAGGTTAGATTTCTACCCATCAAATGCATTCGATTTGTTGGACTGGCCTGGACTGACCAATTAGAAGGCTACATTCAACAGCCTGGTTTAGTTTGAGCTGTTTCTAGTAGCAAGTTCGGTTGTAGCTTTGTCTTTGGAAGGATGAAGACATTTCTTATCCATTGTAACACTTCCTCGCTGCAACAAAATTTCACAGTTCTATTCTTATTCTATCGTTGTTTGTTTTATAGATTTGTTGATTGCAAGAGACTTGCATCAGAGAATTCCAGCCCTTCCCTCCTTCAAGATATTTCAGATACATTTAAAGTAAGCCATTGATATTTGAGGAAATGTTGCCACTTTGAATTGGGGCCGTGGTTGGGTCAAATGTATCACCATTACTCGCTCTAGGTGGTACAATGGTGCATGACCCTACAGTTCACTTACTAAGAATACATGAAAAGTTCGTAGTTGGTCGGAATGAATTGTTGAGGAAAAGTCCTACTCCTGACTCTTTGCCTTTTAAAAGACCTCAAATTTCAATTGCCTAATTGCTTAAGCAACAATAGTATTGTTGCTTAAGGTCTGGCAGGAAATTTATTGTTTGAAATTTATTTGATTTATTTAAAAGGAAACGAATTTGTGAATTAAGAATAATTGAGATATCAGAAATTGCCAATAACCTATAGTAGCTAAAGTTTACCGGATGGGTGGGGAAAGTTTACACGTTTGGCGGGCTGTGGAATAAACAAAGTTTTTGCTCGATATTCAAGACTAACATTTTCATTTATCATGCAAAGGCTAACTTCGATGAGAAAGTTTTGTTTGGTAAAATCATTGATATTTAAGACCCACAAATCAGAAGAATGGGAATCGAGAATTCCACCTCATTTTGGTCCATGATTTATTTGGGATTGAAATTTAAATTCAATACAATTTTCAGTTTCAGAAATAGATTTTTAATTTCAGTAGCAAGTAAATCATGGACCAGAATGGAACATGGAATTCTTGTTAGCATATATGCCCCATGCAGACGTTTTTCTAATTTTCGGGTCTTAGAGATGTGTGATTTTACCAAATAACATTTTCTCATCTAAGTTAGCCTTTGACTGATAGATGAATCTTTTGGTTTTGAATATCGGCCGCATACTTTTAGTTCCATAACCTGCCGAACGTGTCAACTTTTTTTGACTCACCCGGTACCTGCAGTTCTTTTTAAACCATCAGCAAAATGCAATCACCATAGTGTAATATTGTTTAAAATTTGATGTGAACTCTTTCTCGTATCGTAGGTTACTATTGCACCAGTTGATCACCACACAGAGGCATATGGTATTGCTCTTTGTCATAACGATGGCTGGAAAATAACTTACTCAGGAGATACAGAACCATGCCAGAGCCTTGTTGATGCAGGTATATATAAATGTTAAGAGTAGCGTAATAATTACATCTGGGACCTTCCTTTCTTGATATTATTTCTACGTTCAATGTAACCATGCCTGGAGCTCAAATAGACCTACAGGGTGTCCCAAAATACGTACCCCATTTGCATGGCCACTGTGGGGGGGGGGGCTGAAACTTGCAATGTGTTGTTTTCACAAAGTTGAATAGGAGAGGCTTCAACTCGTAGTTTCAGATGTTGTTTGAGTCAGTCTGACAAGTAGTTGCTGATTTATGGCCCATTAATCACAAAACGAGTGGTTGCTTCAAAACAGCCCTTTGATCGGTCTCCAATTACGCCAGTTTTAAGTGGATTATGCAAGGAAAGGCGCTAGCATTATTTGAAAGTTTTTCTACATTTCTTAAAGAGCAAGAAGCCTTGTATTAAAGATAAACAACATTTTGAACTGCTTTGGAACCGCCATTACAGTCCTGCTTATCAGGTTTACTTTTTTGTCTATTCTAAGGAAAAGATTCGACATTGCTAATTCATGAAGCAACATTTGAAGATGGTCTGGAGGAAGATGCAAAAGAAAAACATCACAGGTAGGAACCTATGATCTGAGGATTATAGATCTCTATAACAATCATAATTATTCCAAAAGCTCTATTCAGCCCCGAGGGGCAAATCGCTGATTTTTTTTCGTACACCTTTCTTGAAATCACAAAAAATCACGTACGAAAAATCACAAAATCACGAATAAATCACTTGCAAAAAGCACAACAAATAAAAAATCACTGAGAAATTACTGAAAAATCATGCAAAAAATCACAAAAGAAATCACTACAATCTTTAACAAAAACACAGAAGATAATCATGTGTTTTTAAAATCACAAAAGTCACGTACGCTATTTTGAGAAGTGATTTGTCCTGCGTTCAGCCCCTCTCTATCAAGCTCCCTCTCTGATCAGCCACTTTCCAAGCGAAAATTTTGAGTAAGTCCCCCCCCCCCTGACTTGTATCAAATGACATTGGTTACCAAAGATTTTCCATTGATCAAGCTCCACCTTTAAACGATACTCCATGTTAACTTTGATATGGTTTGGGATGAAAATGTCGAATTTGTGTATTCGACTCGTTAAATTGTATGTTGATTCCGCAGAATTTGGGTTATAGAACTAAGAAGCTTTCATTTATGCCCTTGTGATTTGAATTTGTGAATACGCCTTCCTTTCTAATATGCCCCTGTGGAGTCTCTTAAGTTAAATTAGCCCCCTAAGGGGTTAATAGAGAATTTCTGGATAATGTAAAAAAGGCAAGTGTAGCTGCTGGAAAGAGACATGATTGTTGAAGATTCTTTGTCAATACTTCGCAAATGCTTGATGCCCAGCTTCTCAATTAATTCATAGAATGTTGCAGCTGAAATCTTCATTCTTGTTTCTTTGTCAGCACATGTGGCCAGGCTTTGGAAATCGCGGAACAGATGAAGGCAAAAAATGTCCTTTTAACTCATTTTAGTCAGAGATACTCGAAGCTGCCTGTTATGACAAAGGAAACGCCAGTGGCAGTTGCTTTTGATCATATGGAGGTAAAGATAAACATTTTTCATTCCTCTTTCTTGAAATAATAATAATCATGATCAATCCATAGCTCGGCGACCGTACGGGCATACAGATGCTTCCCTCGCAATCAGTCTCCACTGCTCTCTGTCTCTCTGCTCTCTAGTTCTGGTTCTCTCCTTTTTTCTGTAATTGATTCAAAAACAAAACATGAACAGTACAGTTACCGGTCCTATTTTGTGCTGGATTGATTCCTAGCAATTCAAAGCTGGTGAAGGTGAAATTGCGTTTTTCAGCGCCAAGCCCTGGGATCGCAGAAATAGAGCAGACCTAATCGAGTCCGCGACCCCTTGTCATGACGCTCAAATGGTGGGGCCCTACCGGGACTCGAACCCACTCCGCCTGACTATTCTGGCTGCAATGTCAGATTGTTACACCACGGCGCCACAACACCTTCAAATTTAGGCCCACTATGCATGCCGCATCCAGGCATGGTACCCCTACTTTAACGTCCGTTCCGAAGGACGGAACGTTATCGTCCTATTTTGGCATGAATGAACACTGGGAGTTACTGAAGTTGCAGTTACAACTTAAAATGAACAAAATTAACACAATGCAAAGAAAGCCTGAATTCTGTCTCAAATAAGATTTCGTATGAAGGTGTCCACGAAAGATGGTTACTTAGTAAAGACAGTTGAAGTATAGACTAGCCCCGAGTCTATTTCGTCATCTGTAATAAGCCTATCTTCCCTATCCCAATTTGTTTGACGAAATAGACAGACCCGATGCTAGTTGAAGAATTTTCTTGATAAATTTTGCGTTGTCGTAAATTTCAAGTGACATCTAATTACAACCTCATCCTAAGGGCTTTTTGTCGTATATCACAAAAGACCCTGGGGACGAGGTTGATCTAAGTTTAGACATGTTTTAATCACTTTTCTGTTTTTTAACGTCTGTCTCACATTAGTTCTCATGTGATGATCTCTGCGAGTAAACACAATTCCCTGTTCAGTTTAACTTATGAAGCATTCTTAAAAGTTTAGAAAGCATTGATCAATTTCAGCAAACTATCAGTAACTTCAGAAATTAAGTTAACTTAGATTACTTTTAAAGTTATTCAAAGGTGAGTCCTGAAGGCTGAAACAAACCAATGTTTTGGTATTCAATTTTTTTTACTTTCAATTCATACTGAACTTTTCTGTATCATGTTATATTTGCTTTTTCCCCACAGGTTCATCCAGATGACATCCCAGAGATCAGCAAATTATTGCCAAAACTTCAAGTTCTGTTCCAGGAAGATGAAAAAATAAAATAGTCTTGTAAAAATTATCATTTGTTTGAGCAACAACGAAATCCGTCAACTTGTGAAGTTTGTTTTTGTTGCTCCTCTTTCTAAAAGGGTCCGCTCGCCAAACTAAAAGGATGGACGGTACTAAGAAACGCAAACCTGGGGTAGCCTAAAGGTCCATTTCCACTTCAATCGCAATTCGCAACATGGATGCGATTTGCGAATTCCGAATTCCAAAAGCCTGCGAATTCAATACACACTTCAAACTTATTCGCACGAATTTCGATTGTTTATTCAACCAATGAAATCAGTCTCCTTTTGATAGCGCGTGTCGCCATTGTCTCTTTGTTTCGTAAAGTTGTTTTCTGACTGGCTGCTTTCAATCCGAGACAATGGTTCGCATGCGAACGTTCGCAAGAAATCAAACATTGCGAACAGGTCAAAATCGCATTGCGAACGTTCGCATGCGATTTGCGAACGTTCGCTTGCGAATTTCAAACAAAGGATCGCATGCGATTTGCGAATTGCGAATGAAGTGGAAATGGGCCTTAAGCATTGTCGCCGTAACCTTGTAGCCCTAATTTCGTAACGTCGGAGCACTAATGAAGCCCTGACCTCGTATCCCTTTTGTATCCCAAGTCTGTGAGTCATAAAGAAACTTCAGGAATCTTTCTACGACAGCTTGAATACACAAAGAAATAAATTACAAGCAAAGGAAGAAAACACATGAGATCCGTCTAAGCTTGAAAAAACAAACTTTCAAAACAGCTCTTATAAAAACATATCGGGTACCAAAAGTCAAAGGCACAGGCCCATTGTGTGCATTTATTGTATTGTTGCACTCTTTATTCCAGCAGATATGATGCATAATAGAACTGTATGACAGTTTTGACTAACTACAGACATTTTAGCTATTCTAGAAAAGAGGCTGAATCGAACGATATTTTATACATGTTGTGGAATTTTCGAATGGGAGCATTAGTGATAGAAGCTCGAACGTTACTCAATCGAACCATACGTATAACATGGATAAAAATACTGCTCGATCCATACTCTTTTACAGAACAGCTAAAAGCTTTCCTGAGGGAAATTTCTTCATAATGCTATCATATGCTTGTATACGATAAACTGTTTCAAGGATTCAACAGTGCAGGTTCCGTTTAGGCCGCATACCAGGCAGTCATGTTATGCAAAGAAACCTAGGCCTTTTTACTTGGTCCCGATTTGGTTTTCTAAACACAAGCTTTTCTAAAATTCTAAAAAAATACAATAAAACTACATATAAATTATCTCTGCTACTCCATGGATTTTAAAATGTCATTTCATTATCTTTGCTTGTAAATCAATGGAAATTACGATCGGCCTATCATGTCCCGATATATATATTGATATTGAATTTATAAAACAACCTTGTTTACATACAAATAAAATACGTATATTTTACACTTCAGAGACAATCTGGACTTGCTACAAGTCTCTCTCGCGGAAAACACTGGAGAAGGAAAAAAAGCGAGAGAGACTTGTGATACTTGGCATGCTCATTAATATTCATGAGCAATCGAGCCTACTTCCATTTTCAAAAATGACGGGGTTATTGTCAACTGTTTCATCGAATCTTGAGTCTGCCATTGTCAAAAAAGATCACAGAGTCTCACTCTGTTGTATCATTGTCCTTTCTAAGCATATGATTGGATATTGGTTTTTTCTATGAGGATGCCGACTGGACAGAATCCTGTCCAGCCAACGACCCAGGCTGCCAAGTATTACAAGTCTCTCTCGCGTTTATTCCTTCTCCCGTTTTTGCCGCGAGAGAGACTTGTAGCAAGTCCAGAGACAATCATGTAGGATAGTGCAACTAGGAACACAAAGCATGATAGAGCGTAAAGTTAACCCACTCGGCGGGCTGTGGCCGAGTGGTTAAGGCGTCTGCCTCGTGAACCAAAGGTCAGAACGGCCGTAGGTTCAAATCCCACGCTGGACAGTTTGGTCGCTGTCCGCAACACTAGCCCGGGTCGACCAGAGCCATGTGAGGGAAATCTGGTAGCTGTGGCGGGTAACTACGGCGGACTGATGGTAAAACATCCGTGGCCCCTGCTGGAAATAAGTCTCTCAGACTTTCGCGGGCTAGCCACGCTAAATATAAATACCTACCTACCTACCTGTGTAATAAAAACACGTAGCTGATATCGAAAACTGACATGTTGACCCATCAGTAAAAGGCCAGCTTAGAAGTGAAAATTTTGGCTGGTCAAATCACTGATTAATTGGACCTAGAAATGAGGAAATGCTGGTGAGGGGTTCGTACTGGAACAAGAGTTCTCCGTTAGATTCTGGTCCATGCTTTACTTGCTATTGATAATCAAATTCTATTTGTGAAAAGGACAATTGTATTGAATCTAAATTTCAATGACAAGCAAGCCATTGGCGCCCAGAATCGAACATCAATTGCTCCTTCCCATACAAAACCCTTATCAGCATGCTCCTAATTTCTTGGTCTAAAAAGTAAGTGATTTTACCGAACGAGCTTTTCACATCTAAGTTGCCTTTCGACAGATAGATTAAAATGTCAGATTTTAACATAGGCTGCGTTAGTGAAAAGCTTTATTAAAGATCCCAGATAGATCCCTTAAAAATTATTTTGTCCTAAAAAAATCTCGCAATAAAAGGATTTACAATAAAAACGACGAAGTTCTATCTTACCTCGTGATTGCCACTGATATTACTTCTACTAAACTAGCGTTATCTACAAATAAAAACATTGTATCTTTGTTCCGTCATCAAAAGACGTAGAAAGACGTTTACTATGTCTAAGAAGGAGAGTTGGAACACACCGAAAGGTCCCAAATTCGAAAACGTAAGACCTTTTGGCTAGCTATGGATGAATGCTCAAATTTCACGATGTTGCACAAACGTCCGTGGATTGAGTTTGTTGTCCCTTCAAAATCGTCGTCGAAAGTTTACTTGGCAAAACATCTTCGGCTGTGGGATCTAACTGCAATCCTGAGCCCTCGACCAGCGAGAGACATCAGTTCTTGGAATGAGTAACCAAACTGACGCTTAAATTGATTTAAAACTTTCAAACAATCAAAACGAACAACTGTAATGCCCGTTTCGTATTACTTAAATGCTGCCATTTCTTCGATCAATGCGTCAGGTTTTCAAACTTATTTCAGTGATTTGAAAAAAATCTATAACGCAAACCATAGCCTGTGTTCGTTGTTTTACACCAACTTACAAAGCGGACACAGATAGTACCCTAAAGCTCCACGCACAAGCGTACGGCATGATGAAATATGGGGGAAAGCTCGATAAAATGTCCATTGTTTGCCAAAGTTTTTGCCTGACCTAGGATGAACTTTTGCCCCAGAAAGGCTGATGCTTGTAAAATTTTCTGACGTAGGGGTTGCCGCCCGCAGCCCCCTGGCTCGAACACATAAGTCCTAACCGAAATTTATCAAAAAATCGATGTTGTTCCAGCAGTCTAAGAGGCCATACCATACCAAAATTGATTCTCTGCAGAAATATTGGTATTTGATCCAATATTTTAAGAGAGGGTATTAACGTATCGCACGTCTAACGCTGGAAATCAGACAAACCTTCCTCTTCCCAGAAATCAGTACTCTCCTCGAACCCAGGCAATTAGCTACCGACTCCTACAACTCCTCAGTAACCTAAAAACTGCCGAGCGGTGAACTTCAGATCACATTTGTAAAGCGTGCGGCCGAGCATTTCAACACAAAAGTTATCAGGATCCATTTCTTTCCAAACCATGAACATTTGATAGCCTTTTTCTCTTTCCCCTTCATTTTGATTATTTTGGTCAATTTCTGCAATTTTTTTCTCTCCAATCCCAAGACTTCTTCCAACGTGCTTCCAAGATTTTGCAATTTGTCCAGCAATTCGATCTAATTTAGCATCTGTAAGTTCTTCTTCTTCTTCAAAGCTCGCGTTGAGTTTTCTTTTCACTTTTTGAAGAGGTGTCTTTTCAGGGTTTTGTGGACAGTTGCAATAACGGGATGTTGATGGCACAACTAAAAGAAATTAAATGCAAATCATATTATTATTATCATTAAATCATATCACTGTACAATAGCATTCGCAACCGTTGCTTGGATATCTTTCTGAAGTTGTTGGGGGGACAAGATAGGCTTTGCTTGAAAAACTTATGTGTCTCCCCGTGCAGTGTGTTAAAGCTCGTGCGCAGTAGCGTTTTGGGTTGTGGCTCTGGAGCACTCCAACCCCAAAACGCTACTGCGCATGAGCTTTGACCCACTGCACGGGGGGGAATGGGTTTCCTCGGAGAAAGCCTATGGAAAAAGATAGATCTGTAACAATACATGAGAAAAATATGCAGTTGCTAATGACTGAAATGTTCAAAACGATAAATAACTTAAACCCCAGTTTTATGAATGAAATTTTCATCCAAAGAACTCCTCCCTATGATTTGAGAAACACAAATACATTCTTACTTCCTAGGGTACATACTGTTAATTATGGTACCGAAACAGTCCGATACAGGGGGCAGCGTATATGGCGCTCTCTCCCACAGGAAATCAAAGATACAGGCTCCGTACAGCAATTTAAGAATAAAATAAATTTTGGAAAAATGATGACTGTGACTGCAGACTTTGCAAACAATATATACCGCAACTCGGATTTCTTGTTATATAGATTTCTTGCAACTCGGTTTTATTCTTCTTGTTACATAGATTTTATGAACTTTGTAATCTTTTGATTACTAGTTTTATGTGTATATATTTCTCTATTTTCTGTATTATTGTAAGTAATTTGTTGGCTTAAAGTAGCAGTTTTATATTTTAGCTATTGTAAGTTGCCAACTTTAAAGAAAATGATAATAATAATAATAATAATCTTGTCCCCCACACAAGAACTAAAGCAGAACTGCTGTCGAAAATTCGTTGTACAAATGATGTTTCTAAATTTTGTGGTTGACACAACGTCGGCAAAATTGCTGAACATTTTTACAGAAGACGAACAGAAGACATTTAACCATCCTAAGCAAGATAAATAAGCTGGCAAGACATTCAGCAAAAGTAAAAAAAAGTCAACACGTTTGACTCGCTGGGGAATAAAAAGTACAGGGCGCGCGATATGCAAAACTAGAATGTTTATCTGAAAATTTTGTTTATTAAAATCTCTCATCTTTAGACCTGAAATAAGTGGAATGCTGGTAGTAAGTTTCTCTTGTTTGTCAAAGGCAGAGAAACCTTGACTAATATAACAACGAAGTCTTAATGCCGGCCACATACTTTTATTCAATAGTCCGCGAAACATGTAGACTTTCTTTGTTAAAAACCTGCTACATCATTCCCCTTACCATCTCGATTCTCCATTCTCCTGTTTTCCCTATTCTCCATCAATTGCTCATACGGTATCAGCCGTAGTCTTCTCGCAACTTCATACATAGCTTTGAGGAACTTATCAGCCTCTCCTCCACGTGCCATGAAATCAGTAAGTATATCATGAATTGGATCCTCCGAATCGAATTTTGTGTCAATTTCTCGCCTGGTATAACAAAGAGTGAGTGCCAATTCTTTCCATCTGTCTTCAATGCTTAGTATGCCTGAAAGGACAGGGGAAGTACCATAAGAACGCAACCCCGAAGAAGCGACAAAAGTGAGTTGCAGAATATCCCCAAAATTGTATCCCATTAGTCGTCTGGTTCCCTGACGTCATTTTCGACTGGGGAACTGGGCTCCACGGAAGCGGTCCAAAATAACGTCTGGACAAAACCGTAACCACGCACCGTAACTATGGCCCGGGCTTTTGTTTTCATCGTGGCATGCTTTAAATCAAGCATGCTTTAAATCTTGCCCACCTTAACTAGCCTGCGTTCAGTCTTTCTTTTGTAAAATTGAAAGAGAGTAAAGTTCTTTCAATTTCCACAAAACAATTCAATTTACACGAAAGAAAGACTGCACGCAGGCTACGCTTAACCAGTTTTCCAAATAAGGATTGAGAAGTTTGAGAAGTTTTCTGGTTTTTGTCCAGGCGTCAACAAATCGCTTCCCTGGAGCCCAGTACCTTCAAACGAACGCGGTCGAGTTGACACAGGGAACCAGGCTGTCCCATTAGTGTGGTTGCTGCGGAGGAGCTATATGTTCTATTGTTCCATTCTTGACGCAGTTGCCTCATATAGACTTTCACTTACAGTTTAAAACCTTGATTTAGCCAATCGGACAAATGGTTCCCAACTTATGGCAAGCGAAATCAAAAAGATTATTGCATCAAAAAACTTGATGAAATCCACAGTAAGAGTCACATTGATGAAAAGATTTAGTTGAATACTTACCAGCAATTTCTCTAACTGCCGTTGATTCAAGTTCTGTTGGGAGTTTATCAGATAATTTGTTTTTACGTTGGATTGCCTGATGGGAAGGGAAGAAATTCATTAGCATTGTCGCTAAATGCAATGCCTCAAACCCAACACATTTGCATCGAAATTTGCAACTAGATAATCATAAATCTGTCTCAATGAAAAGGCCTGTATAATTCGAATTTCGCTTTCTGCATGAGTAATTTGCGTTATCACCAATTTCAAGCGATAGCTGATTTGAGATAGATTTTACGACAGTTTGTCATTCTTATGGCAAAAAATAAGATATTTCACCTTTCAATATGTTACAATTTTGCTGTTTCAATTAAAATGAAGCAGAATGTTAGCAACAAGAAACTTCCATAAAATTCTCTGCTGTTGATTAACATGATAGAACAAAACGCGACCACTAACCTAGATCAAATAAAAAATTTCTACTTTGCCTAGTCCTTGAAGATATACTGAAAACAATTCCAAAAAGCACCTCGACACACTAGCTAACGCAAGGACTCTGAGAAATTTTCCGGAAACATGTAACATTATTCTTGCAAAATGGTAAACACAACTACTTGGTAAAAACGATTAAAAGCAGAGCTGTAGGTAGGGAGCATCTTGAACTTGAGGCATGATACACCAAGAACAAGGGAACTCTTTCATTACAATTGCAAATTACAAAACCTTGGGGCACGTGTCCCCAGTGCTTCCCGCTTCCTACATCTCTTAACTACAACACCAAGCAAAATTTGATAAAACATATAAAGAAAATACCTACCTTTTGCAGCAGAAATTCAGCAACATCTTTTGACGTCCCATCCCCTTCTCTTCGGCTAACAGTAACTTTTCCAAATATTCCCTCTTTAAACTGGTCGTGAAAACGTAGGCCAAACTGCATACCAAATTCTCTGCCATTGAAATTTTCGCTCTTTGATAGTTTTTCTTCTAATTCTCCGTGAACTACGTCGTCAGCAGAGAATAATGTTGATTTTAACCTGAAAGGGAAGCTTAAAGGTAATTGAAAAGAATTACTACTGCCAAATCACCTGAAAGAACGGCAAACTTATCTGATATCAGGGGCGTCGCCAGCCTTGAATGGGGTAGACTTAGTAAGGAAGAAAGTCCTGAAAGGAATCAACCTCTTTGACATGTCCAGCCTCTCTACGATGCTCTTGCTGACATGCGCCAGTGTTTTGTTTCTGAAAGGAAGGAACTGTACGTTGCTTTCATTTCGGAAGGTACAGGAATCCACTAGCCCTGAGAAGATATCAATCCATTAATGTTCTTCCTCCTACTCTTACATTAGCTTCTTGTCGCATTGTCACCATGTGTCAGAGTTTAAGTATCTTACAGAATTCCTACAGCATATTGCCACTATTTGAAAAGGATCGAAGAAAATTACCATATAATCTGATAACAAATATTTCATTGAAAACAATGGCAGATTTTGTAACACGGCATATGATCGCTGCAAATGATCCTTCTTTTTCATCAGCTCTGTCCTTTCTAAAGACTAGGAGTTAACTAGAATCCTTTGCAAGCAGAATGACAAGTACAGCAAATAGAACTTAGGCCATCGACGAATGTCGCATCAAATGAATTGACTTTATGCCCACAAAGATCTTGGTTATCAATGAGACTTAAGTAGCTTCTTTGCATGTGCAACGATTGAGAAAGCCATCTAGATTTCAAACTATCTCGCAGATAATATTTTGCGGACCGTACAAATCAGTTTGTCTGTGATAACTTATCGTTCTTTACTTGTGTGTCAACCAAGCAAAAAAACGGATAACATAGTGATGAAACCTGGCCATGAACAACACAAGACGAAATTCGAAATTCGAGTCAAAATTCCCAAAATTCGTATTCTCAAAGACTTCTGATCACACTTACCCAACAACCACGTCCCCCGTCTTCAGTTCTTTGGGCATTGATCTTCCAACATCAATGGGAAACTGACTGCAGTCTGTCACCGGGGGGTTTCCAGCCAGCAGGCAATTAATACGGAGCCCAAATTGTTTGCCATAGTAGTCACTCATCAGAGCTTGAAAGTAAACTAAATGGGTAAACTTTGGAAACCAATTCGATGCTTTCTTTACTGTCTGTATTGTTGTACTTGCAATATTCCACAATGTATCAAATAGGGTAAAATGCCTCACAGCAAACGAAACTGAATATACACCATCATGATCTATAATTTCATACGAAACATTTAGCGTTTTCCATGAAGTATTTTGACCAAGTTCTGTTTGGCTTTCTAAAATTATCAACTCTGGATTTCTTACTATTTTAAAAACCTCACTTGCATCGGGAAGTGGTAAAGTCACAATGACATCATCGTCAAAGCTTATCCCATGTGGGCCGAGGGCTACAACAGGGCTTGCTATAGCTCTGTCTGTGTTCGTTGGTTTGTATGCTTCATCATCATACAAAACAGTTAATGAAGCGTCAATATCACTGCTTGTACAACCTTGCGTGAAATGTACTTCAAGTCCTGGTACTTCCTCATGACATAGACTACCTCCATTTGCTGGTGAAATTCGTTTTTCCACATGAGGGTATTCCTTAGATACTGTTGCACAGAACAACGAGAAATGCTTTGTCTTGATAACGACGGTTTGACCAACAATCTCAAAAGCCTCTTGTTGAATTTCTGTCCACACAGGAGGCTCGTCGATGTCAGTGTCACTCTCAAAACAATGCACAAAGATATCTTCATCAACTACAACATGAAGCGGTAATTTTATACTTGCTTCCATTGATGAGTAGAACCTTGCGCCATGAGGGCAAGCCTGTACAATGGGGGTAGCAAGAATTGCATTTGATGTTAGCGATGGGGCAAACTCTGTTTCACTTACAATCTCAAAAGAGAAATCAGAATGTTTGTGGCCACTAAGATTCATTTCTGGGACTGTGATACCAATGCCATGTTGTCTTATGACCAGTTCTTTGCAAGCATTGATGTACCTCTCCTCTTTGCAAGACCTTAGAGAGAAAAGCAGTTTTAGAGTAACTTTTAAAACACTTTACAACACATTCCTTTGATTTTGCGAAAAATTATAGCACTGTACTATTCTGACAAGAGTTCTTGATGGATTATTTTAGTATCACCATGCCTTGTAACGGGTAGAGCATTTGATATAAAAAAGGGAATACATAAAAGGTCTATTGTTGGGGCAGACAGCAGTTGTACAGTACACTATGCATTAACATGGCAGTATTTTCATAAGAATTTTGAAGAATGATTCACAATTTGATGAAAATCCTAAAATGGTATGAAGGACTTCATAATATTTTAAACTTAAAGCTTGACAGCTCTTGTTCAACAAGAACTTTTAAGAGCTTCAAAAACTTACTCAATGATTTCATTGAAAAAAATGAATAAACATTGTTAATACACAGGTACTGTACCAGGGGCTGTACTGTATATAAAAGCATACCAGAATTCATCTTTGTCATAGTCAGAGCTTGATTCATCGTAATCTGTTAGCTCTGATGTTTCATCTAACTCTGCATCACTAAAATGTGAATCTGGAAGACTTCCATCATTGCAGTCACAACTGTCATCATCTCCCTCAATTGTACAACTGTCAGACTGCATCTGGCTGTAAGATGACATACTCCCATATTCCGAAGTTGATGTCTCCCTCCTCTTGAGACCACACTCATGACATTGTTCCATAATATGGCTCCTTTTTGAGGGACTGTAACCAGTTGTTGAGTTACAAATTGATGGCACATCATTGTACACTTTCCTCTGTTTTCCAAGGAGACATTTTGTTTTGCTTTCATTTACCAAGTCAATTTGATTGTGGAAGATTCTAACTAATTCTTCAATGGCCTTATCTTCATCTGTGCCTCCTCTGCTAGCGACTCTAGGAGACAATGGATGTTGGTTGCTTCCACTTGGGTACTTGAGTGGCCTTTCAAACAAAGAAAAAATGGAAATTTCAGGAAAAAACTGACACCTCTAAGGTCTTCAAACATGAGTAGTCATTGAAAAAGTATCCTCTTTAAGTTAGTTTCAGATCAATAACACTTCCTATCATTAATTAGTATCTAGTCTATTTGCTACCCCTTAATATTAACAGGAAACAGACCATTGACTTCCAATGCAGAAACTGTTCGTTTCCAATGCAGAAACTTTCAAGTGATGATGATTTTGTCAGGAGTTGCACCAGATGAAGGTAAAAATGAGGGACCGCCATTGAAAGAATCAAACTTTTTGCCAAAGTGATGATTTGCAAGAGGAGCCCTGAATTTGATGCAGGTCAGAGGTATACTGTAGTACAGGCCTTAATCACATCAACATGACAAGAATTCTTCACATCTGACTCCAGGGGGGAGGGTTACTTCATGAATCTGGACTTTGACAAAAGGGCCCATTTGTATGACAGAATGTTCAAGAATTCTGAAACCTTTTGCATGAAGATCAGGAAGCTTCAAAACCATCAGATGAATTTTGTTGATGAGAAGATGCATGGTTCCATGCCACTATTTCATTGCTGGAGGGACCTCAAATATTGAGTTCAAAGTTTTGGAGACCCTAGATATTGTTATATTATTTCTGACATTATTTATTGAATGGACCACAGTAATGAATCCCACCAAAATGCATAATTATTTCTTTCTTCAGGTTTGCGGACCACAACAATCGAATTTTTGTGTTGTTATTCATAGACCCCAAATATGGATTTAACGTAAGATTTCGGATGCCAAGTAATGGTATGGACCCCTTGTACTGAAAGTTAATGAGTACCCCCCTGGGAAGGTTTAAAATAGATCTGGGGAACCTCAGATGAAGGAATCTACTCATATAAGCAGCACATCCAGTTTCACTTAACAAGCAAGTGCCCTCTCCTTGCATCTGACTTTTAAATTTTTACATCACATGAAATACTGTAAGTTGCTTAAACAAGAATTCTCATGAAACAAAAAACATTCTTTAGAATTCTTGGGCAGGAAAGCCAGTTTCCTATGCATAAGGCCTGCACTGTACACATTTGATATAAATGAGGAATCTTCCAGAATTTACTCATACCTTCTGCATGAAGAAATGAATTTCTGCTGGTCTGCAACACTTATGATATCTGTATCATTGAATTCTGTTTGTGTACTTGTACAGGTTTCTGCAGAAACTCTCCAGTCTGACATTCTAGAGAAACACCTGTAAAGACTTCCACTGTCATCATCGTCAAGTTGTGTGCAAGCATCCTTGGTTTTTCTTACAAATTGTTCATCTTCTAACACCCATTGTTTTTCTATCTCTTCAAGAAGACAGTCAAATGTTTTACTCGATTTTCGATCCATTTTTTTCTCTTCCCTGAAACATTCATATTCTTCAACTTGAATTTGCAGAAATAGTCGCATAGCTTCCAATCCCTCAGCAGCAATATTTCTCGGGACATTTTCCAGTTGCTCATTTCTGATACAAAACACTTTCTTTAACTTTGGCAAACTAAGAAGATATTCTGGGATCACTTTCAGATTGTTCCCACTTAGATTAACTGCAATCAGCTCCTTTAAGTTATTGATCTCCCTTATCAATGATGATAGCTTGTTCCTTGATAAGTCAAGTGTCTCTATCTTCCTGAGTCCTCCTATTTCTTTGGGTAGTTCTGTTAAGTTGTTCCCTGATAAAATCAGTATTTTCAATTGTTCTAATAGTTTGATCTCATTGGAAACAGCATCTAAATGATTATTACTTAAATCCAGATGCTGCAGACAGAAAGGAAAAGGGTCTTTGAATACTTCTTTTGGGATGCTCCAAATTTCAAACCCACAAAGCAGTAATTTTGGATGCTGGCTTTTTCTTCCTCTATCTATGAGAGCAAGGCAGGATCTGGATTTCTTGGTAGGTGAGAATTTCTCCATGACTGTCAGAAAGAAAACTAAGAATCTTCAGTTGAGATTAAAAAGAACTTGATAATTTTCATCAAATGAGGTGAAGCTATGACAGCTGTCTTGCTCATTAGCTGATTAGTAACTGGAATTCTGCCAAGAAATCAAACCTCATCCTCACTCACTAAGGCTGCTTGTGTTCTAGGTTGGCAACTTTGCAACAAACACAAAAAAATCCTTCCATCACAGCGTTTGGGGAATACATTTGATCAGTTGTTATCAAGACACCAGACTGGAAAGTTTGTATCTGGCACGGGCAATTTGAGATGCCTGAGTTAGAATGCACTAAAATTAATGGCTGAGAACAATAGATTAAAACAATAGATCTTTTGTTTATTGCCAACTGCGCGGCCAAGGTTGAAAACCGCATAATGTTCCTGCACTGCACGCACAGTACAAACTTTCCAGTCTGGTCAAGACAATATCACCAGGTTGGAAAGTTTGTCAACTGCGCACCGAATGCCAAGAGACTGATAACATTTTGCGCACCAAAAATGAAATTAATGTGCGCACCAAAATTAAAATAGAAAGAGCAAGGGATGGCCCAATTCCGATTTTTTATGATAGTGTTCTATAATCTTATCATCTTCAGCGAGTTCTCGTTCAGTTGGACAAATTTTAATTTCTGGCTCATCTCAACTTTAGGTAAAATACCAATTACAACTCAGAGCCCCTCTTGTGGCAAGAATCCCCGTAATTTATGCGCTCTGCGCACCAATTTTTTTCCTTTGCGCACCAAAGTTTTGAAGTGCGCCCCGAAGTTCTTCGGTGCGCAGTCCGAACTTTCCAACCTGGCAACATCATAGCGACCTTTATGTATGGGTTCTTGAAAATCTAGACATAGATAACAGTGCATTGCTGCAAAATGTTGAAATCCTTTCATTGTAAAATTATAATGAATGAGCCAAATTTCATACACTCACATATTTGGACACATTTGGTCAACTTTTTTGCTGTTGATGGAGACTATTGTAGCTGATCTAATATTACGGTTCTTCTTATAGTAGAAACTCTGATGTTCGTAAGGAGTTAAAGACATATGTGAACTCGCTGCAGAGAATAAAGAAAGAGCTCCAAAAAAAGCCAGCAAGAAAAGATGAGAAAGGCTAACTAACTGTAAAGGCAACTCTGAACCGCCTTACAGTTGGTTCAGATCTTATGAACTACCTGCAAACTACAGTGGCAAAATATGAATGTTGTTACCTATTTAGAAAGGAACTCCATTCATGAACATCTCTTGTTGTCAATTTTCAATGTTTGAGCTTCGATCATTGCATCTTGTGCAGGCAAAACCTCTTCGATGCTTTGTCACTGCACCAGACCATTTCGGTTGTTGTTTGATTAGGCCCTCCTGTTCTTTTGTTCTTTTTTCCATATCGCTGTTGCTGTTGTTTCCTGCGTAATCTCGCGGAAATGCGCAGACTGGCGAATACGTCACATAGCAACGGGATGATAAATGATAAATAATCTCTTTCTGTAGCCTCCCTTTGGTTTTCTTAATAAGAGGTCAATTCAACAGAACTACTGATTTGATAGATGGCATGTGTCCACCATGGTGTACACGCCAAGAAAGTAGCTCAATGATGTCTGCAAAATACTCAGGAATAAGCTGAAGAAAGGTATGAAAGTGAAATGCGTATAATTTATCACATGACTGAACAGTTAGTGTTTCATGCGAGAAGTTTTGCTAAAAATAGATTAGAATAAGAGCTGAGATGAAAAAGTCGACTATCTATCAACCAGACTGCCTGACTCGTATATGGATGCCAGGCGGAAATATGCTTTTACATATGAACAATGAGAGAGCTGGCCATAAATGAACAATGAGCATATTGTGACAAATCTAACTCAGCATACCCTATATCGAGTATGAGACTGAATTTTAATAAGTAGTAAATATGTTCGTCTATTATGTTCCGTTAATCCCTAATTGTTTCAATTATCTCTTTTTATGTAACCAGTGTCAGACCAACATATTTAGCAAATTCTCCGTCTTGCTGTAATGTTTCATTTTTCAATTGTTGCTATTTCATTCAAGCTATCCTTTTCCTTTGAGTTTTAGAGCTCAATTGCAGTCAACATGGGAAAGAAAGAATCATCATCAAAGAAAGAGAAACGAAAGATATCTGAAGACTGTGATGAGCATGTTAAAGTAAAGAAGAAGAAACATTCTAAAAGAATTGGGAACCCTGATGAATCTCAAAATGAAACTGAAAATATGTCAAGAACTTTTGAAAGTGGCAATGCCATGGTGCAGCATGATGCCGATAATCATGATGAGAAAAAATTGCAAAGTTTTGGGAAGGAAATCAAAATCTCTGAAGAAAAGAGAGAACAGCTTGAAGGCCTGTTAAATGATATGGATGCATCAAAACTTAAAAAAGTAAAAAGATCAAAGACAAAAGAAAAAACTGAAGTTGAAAAGAGTACAAAAACTTGTGATGAAGTAGAAGGAAAAAGCGAAATTCATCCAGCTATTGAATATTTACTAAAATGGAAGAAAAGTAGAAATGAATGGTCTTTCAAGAAAGTAAGACAAGTTTGGTTATTGAAGAATCTCTATGATGAATCAAAGGTAAGGCATCACAAATGATTATTAAATCAAACACAAAAGATTTCAGACATTGAGACATCCAAAACTTATATCAGATTTTATATGGTCCAATAAGTATCCAAAGCTTTTGTCATAAAGACAATCACAACAAAGCAATTTTTACCAGATTTCATATCTTGCTCCCAAAACATTTTTACATAGAAAAAGAATACTGTATTTTTTCAACTGAATTCTTATAACAATCATTTCAATATTCTAAACAATAATTATTGAATCAAAATTTCTGGCATGAATTCTTTTGGTAAATTCTTTTAGTCTGCAATTTCAATTCAATTTTTTCAATTTTTAATTCTTTAAACACGGTAGCCCCATCAGTTGATCAGCAACTGCTTTTCAGGGGGCCGTGCAATCTGAAGTGTTATCTCACTCTGATTAGAAATTGTATCAAAAGTTATTTCTTCACTGTAGGATAACCTTTCTTTATATCTACAGGTCTCAAATAAACACTTTAAAAGTTTGCTAAAGTACATGAAAGATTTGAAGGGGAAGGCAAGAGATGACACTTTAGAAGAAGCAAGGCAGATAATGGAGGAAGAAGGTCTGTGATAAGATTTTAAAATCTCTTTATTTCAAACCTACCTCAAAGAATGAAATTAAACTGAAGAAATTTCCTGTCTTTTAAACAAAACTACTATTGTTTTCCATACAAAAGGTATGACTGCAAAGTTTTTGGTAACAATAACTGAGATATTTTGTCTTCTGGGACCAGTTTTATTAGCTTGTGTCTGCAGAGCCTTTTGAGAGAGGAATCTTTGTTCTGAACAGAGAAAACCTTTATTGAACATTGGTCTGTAACAACTGCAAGTTCTTTTTCAGTCTTTGACAGTGCAATACAGGAACAACGAGAACTAAGATCACAGTTCCCAGGGCTAATAGCAAATGGCATTTCCACCTTGCAGCTTTCTGCATCTACAGTGAAAATTTTAGATTTGGTCTTTATTAAGCATCTCTGTGAATCTGGACAATATTTGAATCCAAAGACTTCATTTTCAGTTGGTGGCAAGCCATTCTGTGGTTGATTCTCAAAAAGGTTAATACTATACAGAAATGATTGAACTGCTGGTGAACTTGGGTCTATTGTTAATCTTGACAATTCACCATGGAAAGTGCATATCAGTAAATCATACTCTCCTATAAATTCACAGATTGTTTGAAAATGTTCTTCTGGGTCATTATATCCAAGCTGATGTTTTGAAAATTCTTTGCTAAAGGAGTTTGTTTGAAAATTGTACAACAGGAGCTGCCAATATGTGGTTGAAGATACCATAGCTAGTATGAGTCCATCCGTTGAAAAAGCCTTTGATGAAACATATCCCTGAAAATTTTGGGACTCTTTACTAAGACTGAATCTTGCAATATGAAGATTAGATTTTGTGCTCCAAAAATCTAAGAAATTTGTTTTTCTTACAGAGTGATAATCATTGCAAATACATGTTGCAAGTATCTCATCATTCGTTGGAAGAAATCTGCATGTTGTTACCTTTGCCCATAATATTTCACTATCATCAAAAGCAAGTCTAGCTTTGCGTGCAAGTACCACATCATTGTTGCCATGATTTTGAACCTCATACACATAAATTGTAGGTTTCCGAGAAAGATCATTGTAACCAAATCCATAAATGGCAATTTGTGTTGTGTCACATGACATTGCCACACAATAAACTTCAATGAAATCAATCCCAGCGGACGCAGCAATCACAAAATTCCCATCTGGTTCATAATCACCATCATTTGATGATACATAAGGTGTTGCATTTGTTGCCTCATTCCTAGGCCTGTTATCATTTTGTGCAGCTTGCAGCAGCAAGAGTTGCGTAAAAGGACTGCCATATTGCCAAGCTCGGGGCTCTTTTTCTTTATCAATATGCTTTACCTCAATACATACTAAGTATCTGCCATTGCAAGCAAACTCAACATATTTAAAGACTGAGAATGAATACGGTCGTTGAAAAATCAATGGACACTTAGGCCCATCCTTATCTTCTGCCCCGATTGAGTGGATTTTGTTGTTTTCTGTCAGGCTAGCATATGTGTTTTCACAAAGTCCACCTCTTATCTTCCTTGTGTGCTTTTGCAGATTGTTTTTGATACTGGAATGCTTTCCTTTGGCTGCTTTTGTCGCAGCTTTACTGGCCATATCAGTCCATCCCTCAACTGACTTTGATGGAAGAACCTTTTGCGAAGAATCGCGAAATTTTTTTTTATTAACTTTTGCGAATTGGCCAAAATGGAAAGTTTCACGGAGAAAAACTTAGCGTGTTACTGGTTGTTTTATAAGAAACTTGGATCAGGCCATTGTACTAAAAGTTTCTTGATTTCACATGTAATTTTGTCCATTATATATACTAAAAGTTTCTTAATTGGTTTCTTGTTTTTTTAATGCAGAATTATCGATGTGGTTGCTAACACTGCAGCAGAAATGTTTCTTCACATTTAAAACATCATAATAAACAGTGTTCTGTTATGTTGAAAACACAAATAGGAACTTTTTCTTACCCCATTTGTTTAATGTAATTACATTTGCCACCCCATTTCAAGGACGCCAAAAATTTCATACCCCACTATTGAGTGATTTACCTTAAATCTACATGGAAAAGGTGAACCACTAAGTAGCGCAACCTGAACATAAAATAAACCAAAACTTAAAGTAAACAAGTCATAAACAAAGCACCATCGCCAACTATTTCAAGTATCTTCTTCCTTGCCTGATGAACACATCAGTAACATATGGAATTTTTATAAGAGATATGCATTTTCATTTCAGTCAGACATATATTCCTAAAATTTCACAACCCATCATATATTTTTTAATTTTGCCAAAATTTTTGATAACCCAATCAGACGAGGCAAAATAATTTGGCACCCCTCCAAAAATTCTTCCACCCCTGTACCCAGCTTTAAAAATGACTGTTCCCTAATGCTGCTTCTAGCCTGGATACCAGAGCCTAGTGTGGGGAATGAGAACTTGAGGGTACGACCCTTCGAGGGCACTTTCTTCCTTAAGAAAAGGGGCCATTTTCTGGAAATAAAAAGGGCACTTCTTTGTTTATTGCAAGATCTTGAGGGCACTTGCCCCCAGTACCCCCACCCCGGCTCCTTCGTCTA
Source organism: Aurelia sp. 4 Dawson et al 2005 (assembly GCA_964019985.1). NCBI lineage: Eukaryota > Metazoa > Cnidaria > Scyphozoa > Semaeostomeae > Ulmaridae > Aurelia > Aurelia sp. 4 Dawson et al 2005. The sequence continues at coordinate 19,852,147 of OZ026502.1, read as the reverse complement.
TGCTATTGCAGGACTGACTACAACAGCCTTACTTTATTTTTAGCTTCAGACGAAATTAAAGAAGGAGACACAGTGTTGCAGAGACAGAGAGCAAGCAAGATCGTGAAACTTTTAACATAGAATTGCTGGAGAAGAACAAGGCATTTACTCAAAGGGAGTGGTTTGGGTGTTGTTGATATCAGCCCCAAGGGGGCAGCACACACTGATGTAAGGACTAACAAACATCACCCCTTTACAGCTTTTCGCTTTTGCTGCGACGATTTTCCTAAGAGGTTGACATTGTTTGAGTCACCCAATGAAAAATACACGTGTGCGGAGGCGCTGGCAGGAAGACGAAGCGGCCGGGGCTGCCAATCAAACAGGGACTCCCCCTCCCTGTGGCTTTAGGACTTCTCGGGAAATTCGTATCCTCCCATAAATGCCGTAACATCTTTCGAGAGAGGTGCAGGGAAGATGTAGCGGAAAAACGAGAAAGGTGTTTTTGAAAAGGGTATTACCTGCCCCCGTGCTGCCCCCGTGCCTCCGACGCCCTTGCGCGTGTGTTCCGGAAAGAGCACACGTGCAAAGGGGAAGTTCCAACTGCGCAGAAAATTCATGTGGTTGAAGGTGGTGCTTTTCAGTGCGGAACCCTTCATTTCGAATCTGCAAGCGCTAGCAGCTGTCGCCACAAATGAGTCTTGATCATTCAACTGGGATTTGTCAGCTGTTGCCATCATTATTTAGCATAAATTATAGACTCCTTCGCTCGAAGTTTTGATGAAGCTGTTACCTGCTGGGACGAGACGGAGTCCATGAATAATCCGAAACCCAAGAAATTCGTTCAAAACAAAAGAAACTATTCCCAGGGGGGCACTCATTAACTTTCAATATGAGGGGGTCCATGCCACTATTTCTTTGCTGACTCCTAAATATTTACCCTGTCCGGAACCCAGGGTACTAAATATTTAGCCTCATGTTTTGGGGACTCCAAATATTGAGTGTAATATCTTGGAGACCCGCACCGAATTCCACAATTCTTCCTTTTTTTAGATTCATGGACCCAAAATATTGAATATTTGTCCATGTTGTAATTCGCAGACCTCAAATATTGATTTAAAGTAAAATTTCGGACTTCAGACCCCAAATATTGGCATGGAGTATTTGGCAGGCATTGAAAGTTATGGAGTACCCCCCTCCCCCGGGAAAATATCGCTAGGATGGACAAAAACTGTGGGAACTTGAGTACTACTGTGTCTATCTTTCTACCTGAGTGTCATGTCTACCGACGTTAACGATCATGGTTGCCCGAATATCTCTGTCTTTTATACTTTGTATGATTTTATTCTCTGTCCAAGATTGTTCCATTCTTCTTTTCATGCCAGCAACATAACCTTGTCTTTGCCTGCCCCGTGCTCTTTTCCCTTCAAACTTCCCTGTGCTGACCAAATATTCTTGTTTCTCTTTTCTACACACATGGCCAAAGAATGACATTCGTTCGTCGCTTTTGTAACCAAAGTTTTGCGTTTTTCTGCCCTTTGTTTTTGCCCTTTGTTTATACCAAACTGCGGAGGAGACGCCTATCTTTGCTGTTGGTAATATGCATTATAAATTTGTATAAATTAAAGGAACTTTTGTATCCTGCGACGTAAACTGGAAAATGGCTTCGGAACATCATACAAGTGAAAGCGATGCTGAAATGATCCGAGAATGCGAGCAATATGTTGAACAAAGAAACATTCAGAGTATCCTCAAAGATGCTATAGTTCAACTGTGTGTTGCAAAGCCAGACAACCCTTTCAGATTTTTGCGTGAACACTTCGAAAAGCTGGAGAAGGTATGCGTCTCCGAATCGCCATCTTTTTGGCCTAAAAACAAATTTGGTTTGGGGGGAAGGGAAGCTTATGGTGTTTGGTTTAGTTGTAAAGCATTGCTTTAATGTTCAAAGAATGAGGCTCTTCATCAGAATGAAACAGTACTGAAGTTAAAGCTGTGGAATGTGGAATTATATCAGAAAGTGCTGCTTAGTTACAGTTAGTTACTTCCCTCGGCTTGTGAACTTTTGTTGATGAGAAATTGTTGACAGTCTGAGCATTGCGTAGCTCAACTCATATAACCTGATTCAAGTGTCGTTTCACCTTTAATTTCTCGCTTTGTCAATGCTAGATCTATCAGAAAGGCATACATAGAAATATATATGATATGTAAGTACATTTTGCTTGAAAAATTAAAGAGTAGGTTAGAGAGCACTGCCGACCTGAATGGGTCTAATCATAAATAGAATTGATAATAGTAAATTGCATGCCTCTCACAAATGTTTTCTTCGTGGATGTAGATTTTATTTCTTTGCCAACCGTTATTTCTAGACCAAAAATATTTTTACTTACATTTTCCTTTTGAAACTGTGGCTGATATTAGCAATGGTCAAAACAACTGCATTCACCAACTTTCACCCTGAATGGGTTTAGATATTAATATGATATGATATAAAATGATATAATATCATGTAATATGAAATAAGATAACAGTGGTTTTCTTTTTGGAGCTCTCTTTGGAGATAAAAAAGGTGTGATTTCCCAGAAAGGAAAACAAAGGGATCTGACTACCATCTCCTCAGGGCATCAGTAGATAACTGATAAAGTGAGGATACAAATATGATTATAAGTATAATAAAACTTTTAGAAAACCTTGCAATGGAGCTAATTGCAAGCTGTTGCCAGTATAATCTATCTTACTTTGATGTTTCATGCAATACCTTCAGTTTAGTCCTTCGAGGAGAGCTATAACTCCTACAGCCCTCCAGGTTCCCCCCTCAAATTCTAGAAAAGAGCTGTACGTTGCTCCCAAAAACTATCCAGAAGTAGTGAACTGTAGTCCATCCTTGAAATCACCTTTTATGTACCTGTTTCTAGTAAACATTCATTTAGAAATAGTTAACAGAAACATCAGCAAGAGAGCCATGCATTTCACCTGCTAAAATGATTAGGTGATTAGGCTGAAGATGGTGGCAAGGAACTTTTTACCAAGATGCACTGCATTCTTTTATCAAATTCCTATAGAATTATATTGAAGATTCGTGAATAGAAGGCACTGCATCTGGGGGAAAATTTTTTACTGCCATCTTTAGCGCAATCATCTACTACTGATACATCACTTTGGGACATTTGATAAACTGGGGAAATGATTGATCATTTTTGAACAGGAACATGATAAGAAGAGGTCAGAAGAGACCAACACTGATGTGGCTGAGGAGCAACCCCCACCAAAGCCGAGTGTTTCTAGAAGAAGAAGAGGGGCAGTTAGTGCAGCAGTGATGACAGAAGAAGATGCTGCTTCTTACGTCAAGAAGGTGATTTTAGAATTTGAAAATATCAAATAAACCTTCCACCACAAGGTATTACAGTGCAGGCCTTGTACACATTAGCATGGCTTTCGTGGTAAAAAGTCTGGTACACAAAGTGCTTAAATTTTGTTTTATTTTTTCTTATTTCTTTTTGTTTTTGTTCTCATGTAGATGATTGTTAAAGGAATTGTTAAGTGCCATTTATAGCCAGAACCAGCAAACATCGCATCTAGTATTTCTGCTATAGGCAGCACAGAATGTTATATTTTGTTGGATTTATATTGACATTGATATGTAAAAACGTTCTCTTGAGAACTTTTGAGAGGATTTTAGTTTTTATGAATTCCTTGTAATAAAGATTTACAGTCTTCCATGAGTCATTATCAGAATGCAAAGAATTCTGTTTGGTAGAATTGGTCTCATTTACAGTCCCTGAACTACTAGATTTGTAATTTTAAAGAACCTGTTTAGGAGAAACTTTGATGAGGAATTTTCTAAATTTTTTGAACATTGTTTTGAAAAGGAACATGTCTCATATTGAAAGAAGCACAACACATGTCATTTATATGATTTCTCTTCGTTGCACAATTCAAAACATTGAAACATTAGAACTGTGAAGCTTTACAGGCCTCAGCAAGAGTATGCTCCTTGGTGGGTTTTTACTGCATGCCCAAATGCAAGGTGCTAAGGAATACCTTTTAGGGGGGATTGTGGTCTTAGTGTCTTATGAATAATGGATAAAGCTTTGAGCTTGAATTGTGAGTTCTTTCTCTTTTCACAAGTGAATTGCGATCACGTCAGTCATGTCTAATTTGCACCCATTATTTTCATCTATCAAGCAGATGTCTTTTCATCAAATCATCCTTGAGAGCAAAAAACACTTTCTTGCACCCAGCATTTATGTTTTGCACTCCTTTGCACATTGCACTCATGAAACGAGAGGTGGATGAGTCTGCAAAAGGAATTCACATGTATTATTCATGTTTCTAAGTTGAATGTTGTAACTTATTGGAAGATATTGGTTCTATGATATTTCTAACAAGGAAACAAGGAGGATGGTTGTTGTGTTTTATCATATTTCGTGTTTTAAACATTCATGGACGATGCTTTTCTTGAAAAATTGCTCCATGTTTCCTCAAAGAGTTTAGAAATTACCATCATTTCATTTTTCAGATACTTCTCTCAAATTCCCTAGAAGAAGAAAATTCTGTTTCCACAGTAGTTTGGAGAATATTTGTGATCTGCAAAAAGTCCAATTGTAGAATCACAGAGTGCCAGGGGAGTCAAAAAAGTTTGTGCATTTTGCGGGCTCTGATATGAAAAGTGTGAGGCTGATATTGAAAACTGAACATGTTAATCTATCAGTGAAAGGGTAATTTAGATGAGAAAATTTTGTTTGGTAAGATTACTCATCATTAAAGCCCAGAAATGAGGAAAATGCTGGTATGGGACATGTTTTGAAACAAGAATTCCACCCTCCATTCTGGTCTATGATTTACTTTCTATTGAAAATAAGATTCTACAGTATTTCGGTATTGAATGTAATTTTCAAAGTGATGCAAATTATGGAGCAGGATGGAATCTGGAATTCTCAGTTCCCATAAAAACCCCGTGCAGACATTTTGTAATTGTTTGGTCTTAAAGATGTGTGAAGTTACCCAGCAAAATTTTCTCGTCCAAGTTTGCCTTTGACTGATTGATTAACATTTCAGTTTTGAATATTGGTCACATCCTTGTTACTTCATAGCCCATTAAAGACTTAAACTTTCTTGACTCACCTCTTAGTAGCTGAAGCATTTTTAAGCCATATGATTAAAAGAAAGATTGGAAAGCAAGATAAAGCACAAGAAGGAACGCTTTTGAAAAGGGAATCATTTTTAAACTGAAAACTTTGTATCCCTGAACCTCTTTCCTATCCTCAGTCCTTTCTTTGTCACATCGATTCCCATAATTCTTATCCTAATAATCCTTCAAACCTGCCCTCCTTTTTGCTTGATTAGTGTCAGTTCTACTAATTTTCCTTTTCGTTATAATGGGCCATGTTTAAAATGTGGTGCTAATTTCAATTCGCATCAAAGTGCTTATATTTTATTTTATTTACTTGATTAGCCTTTTCAAGCCATATGAAAGAGTGTAAATTTTTCCAAAAAACTCATAAGAAACCTTGTTTCGTTTTTATCCCTGGGGTGTTTGGCTTGTTTACTTGCTTGCATGTTTTCCATGTTATCTTGAGTGACTAGTTTTACCATAATCAGTGCTAACAGCATGCGTATTTTGATCTGTTAGCTGAGTATGGCATAAGTTTGAATGACATCACATTCTGATAATAATTTTCTAACCCTTTACACCATGATCCTGTCTTAATGGATCGCAATATCGTGAACTATTGCCTGGATTTTGTCTGATATGAATTTGTCAATATTTGCCGCTAGGACTTGTCTTTAAAATGGATTTGTCCGCATTTACATGTCATGAATTCATCAAATAATCTATTACTACTTGCTCAATCTTTTATCATGTCAACCTGAGGTCGAAAATGAAACTGTTTGTCATGACGCTTGCAATGAAGTCAGTTATATTCTGGCTGCAATTTCCTAAACTGGAAGTATGTTTTTAAAGTCTTTAGGGATTCCATGTAATTCTAGGGTAGAAGAATGACCTTAACCTTTACAAGGCCTGGGTTATTTATAGCTGGTGTAAGGTTCTCATGTTCTCCTTACAGTGGTGTTAATATATACAGACTAGCTTCTGGGTCAAAGTGAACAATACTTATTTACATATGTATACATTGTAGTCTGTGCAGATATTTGAACAAGACTATGTTATTTGCTGAGATATTCTGACCTCTTATGCTGAAATATTGTGCCGTTCTACTCTAGGTCATTCCTAAGGACTACAAAACAATGGCATCATTGTCCAAGGCTATTGAGAAGAATATACTTTTCATTCATTGTGATGATAATGAGAGAAGGTCAGTTTACTTCTGTTAGATGTCATAATCATTTTGGTGGATTCTCCCTGATGATTGTAAATGATGCATGCTCTGTTCGGATAACAATGATAAACACACTTACATTGCACCATATATCCATAGGGCTCATATGTACATTACAGTTAAAAGACACTAAGACTAATTAAAAATATGATTAAGAATGCAAAAGTTTACAAATGTTTCATTAAAAGTCTAGCAGTTCCTGTCTCTTATATTCCAAAATGTCTTAATGAATGGCCGATTTGTCTGTGTAGATTCACCTAAAATTGGTTACTTTGTTCTGAAAAAATGAAGAATTTTCTTGAGAAAGTCCCTTCAAAACACCAGCCAAAACAGCGTACATTTAAGATCAAATTTCCCTAAAAATTCTGCCCCAGAGCAATGACTTGCACACCCTTCAGTATGTGTTTTCTTCTTTGGAGAATGAATCAAATCATTCCAGGGAAGTCCACCTTCTCAAGAGGACAACATTTTCTAAAAGTGCATTTAACTGTCATTGTCTTGAGGCAGGAAAGCTGAAAACATTTGATTATGAATCATTTTGGGCTTTTTGATTGCATCAATTAATTTACCTCTTGAGTGTTCCCTGTAACTGCCAAGAATGTACTGTACCAAGATAGTGTAGAAGGGGGATGCACTAGTCAGTGTCCCTCCCCCCATTCCGAAATTGCCAGAAAGGATGCACCCTTTGAAAACATTCATCTTGTTTTTGCTTCTTTGCAGTGACATATTTGATGCCATGTTCCAAGTGAAGCACAACGCTGGTGAAATAATCATCATGCAAGGTGATGAAGGAGACAACTTCTACATCATTGACAGTGGTGAAGTTGATGTAAGTGAATAAACGCTAACAGAAATGGATCTTTCTTTACTAGATGTTATGAAATTGTTCTTTGCATTGATTTCCTGCCGTTTTATCCACCTTTTGAAAGCTGTTTTTGCAGTACAGCTTTGCTGTAAGCCATTTTGCTCAAATTATAGATGTGACATCTCAACATTCCTTTCACATGCAGAATGCGAAATAACATAAAGAATTAATTAAGGTTTCCCTTGTGAAAGCAATTCCAAAAATGCCAGGCAAAGAGCCATTTATAGGACATTTTTTGTCTGCTTGTCGCTGCAGCATTGCAGTAAAGCTATGCTTTGTTTTGTTTTGCCTTTCTTACTAGCATCTGATGCCCCATTCACACTGCAAAATAAACCTGCTTAAATGAAAGCAGGGTTTTGAATAGGGCCTTCTGATTGGTCAGTCAAACCAATCCAGTAATTTGATTGGTTGAAATTTAAAGTGGTTTAGATAAAGCTGATTTAACAGTGTTAGTGTAAATCCAGTATTAAAATAGTTTTTTTTGGGGGGGGTACTGAGGAGCTTCTGTAAGCAATGATTTGTCTTTCCTCTCAATGTGACCACGCTTAGTCAAGATTTGCTTTGTCAGGAAATATCTGCTGAGGGACAAATTGCTCAAAAAATAGCATATGAGACTTTGAGGTTTTAAAATCACTGAAAGACTCTTGAGATATTCACTCAGATTCTCAGACATGTTTCAGGATTTTCAAGACTTATTGAGATTTAAACTTTTACAAGATTTTGAGTGATTTTGCAAGATTTTGAAGGATCCAAATTACTTTTGAGCTTTTTAAAGAATTGCTAAAAGATTTTTTGAGAATGTGTATTTTTTAGGATTTTTTAAATTTTTTGAAGATCGTTAGGATTTTCTCCTAGATTTCTTATTTTTCTGAAGTCTTTAAGATCCTCAAGATTCTGTGAGATTGTGGGATGTTTGGAGATTTTTGAGAAAAGTTTATGAGATTTTTAGAGTCATTTACTCCTCAGTATCAATGGCCCATCAAAATGTGTAACAATGTCACTTGCATTTAGAATGGGCTGTAAACATTTCTCATCATTGTTGACGGGTATTAAATATTAATATTCAAGAATGAAATAAATCGTACCTTGAGCAGAGTTGTTGGAATTACGACGTTTCGAACTGAGCCCGTTACTTGATAACAGGCTCAGCTCGAAACGTCGTAATGCCAACAACTCTGCTCAAGGTATGCAACACGCTTACAATAAGATTGTTTTGATTGTTGACAGGTGTTTGTGAATGATGAGATTGTGACGTCAATTACTGATGGCGGAAGTTTTGGAGAGCTTGCTTTGATTTATGGAACACCAAGAGCTGCTACTGTCAAGGTATCTATTTATTTACGATTTATAAGTAGGCCATTATTGCTGATGATTTCAAACTTAGAGTTGCTTAATTTTTCAAACACAAGGACGCAAGCAGGACCGTTTTACTTGCTAGAAAAGAGGTTTGAATCGACCGTCCAAATCTATAGTTTGAGGAGGAAAACTAAAGTACCACCCCAAATCAGCTAATGATGAATGATGATAACGAGAAACAAGGCCAAAAGGTGAACAAAACTTCACTGTGTAGAAGCTGAACCATTCCTAACTCGCTTAAAATGGATTACTCACTGAAAGTGTTCTTAGATCCAAAGGAATTTGTGGTAATAGCTAGCAGTATTTCTGCTGACAAAGGCATCGTAGTCACTGTTAAGTCATTGTAGACGATTATGAGCACTAAGATTGCTAAAATGAATTTCGTCGAAGAAATATACTGTTTTGCATTTGTAATAGTAGCAAGATAAGACGAAATGTTGTTGGCTTGTTGGCTTGAATTAGCTTTTCTAGCTATGTAAGTTGCCATTAAAAATAAGTGATTGGTCTACTCTACTAGTCTCTTAGATGTCAATCACCAACCATAGCACTGAAGTCTTTTAGTGCATTTCTGATAGATGCTCTTCGGTGCAAAAGTAAGTCTCTGGGTACTGGTCCTTTTAGATATGCGGGACCCGCTTTGTGGAATAATTTACTATGAGCAGTTAAGAGTGAAAAGAACATATGCAGTTTCAGATCACTGCTTAAGACTCACTTCTTTGGAACTCCTGACTACTTATAGTTTGTTAACGTTTCTACTTCTTCGCAGTTTCGAGAATTTCGTATATACTATAATTTAGGACTTTGAGATATAACGAAAAATGTAGCGATGTGTTCATGTTCTTCTGCCTATTTTTAGGCAAAATCTGATGTCAAGCTGTGGGCTATAGACCGCATATCATACAGACGAATTCTTATGGGTAGCCAGATCAGAAAGAGGAAGTTGTATGAATCTTTCTTGGAAAAAGTCAGCATTCTCGAATCCCTAGACAGTTGGGAGAGATTGACCATTTGTGACTCATTGGAGCCTTGCACTTTCCAAGATGCAGAAGAAATTGTAAAGCAAGGTGAACCAGGAGATGAGTTCTTCATCATAGTCGAGGTAAATTTATGCTAGCAGTAAAAAAATTATTCTTTCGTTATCATTCTTAGACTGCGTTCACGCGATACCGACACAATGTGAAGACGGTGCAAAATGTGACCGTTAGGCCTTTCGTTCACTCGAAAACGGTACATTTTATGCTGGCAGAGTTTGAAAATTGTATATTTTGAAAATGGAACTCTAACCGACACATTTTGACAACGGTATCATTTGAACAGTCGAAAACAATGAAAACAAAACATCTCTTGACGTTTTCAGAATGAAGCGGATGGATTCTTTAGGTGTTGGTACATTTCATTGGCATCCAGAGCTTGGAAAGATTGCAGCGAGTTTTGTTACCGTCAAATACCCCATCGTTCTCAAACTGTGCTGGTATTGTGTGGATGCAGTCATAGTTTGATATTTTCATGGATTCTTAGCAATTATAAACCAAGGAAATGTTTCGTGGGAAAGCTTTTTGTCGTGTGAACTACAAAAATCCACATTTATCTCGATTTTAGAAGTCAGATTTGCCATGAAAGAATCATTGCAAAATTGTCCTGACAAAATATAACATGACAAAGTGATGGAGGTTTAGAAAGTTTTGCCCTTGAAATTCGCGCACAATAGATTCCGGTCTTTCAGATACTACAGAAATTCAGACCCTAAATTTTTACAGGAACAATAGGAAACTGGATTATTCTTTACTTAATTGTCAAAATGTTTCTCTAATATAACTGGTTTGTCAAAGTCACCACAAAATGTCTTTTCTTATCGTTGTCCTCATCCTTCGATTTATAACAATAGGAAAGCAATATATTAATAGAATGAAAACAATAGGCTGTAGTCAAAAGGTTTGTTCTGAAAGGGGAGGATTTACTGTATTTCTAAGGGCTGGTTGTTCTCCACATATGGGCGAATATTTTTGAGTTCTTCAATTATTCTTGTTTGCTTCAAAAGGGACAAGCGGCTGTCTATCAGAGACGAGGCCCGAATGAGGATCCCATCGAAGTGAGCAAACTTGGTGCTTCAGATTATTTTGGTAAGTTCATTAGAAGATGTTTTATGTGTCATAAAATCTATTCATTTGACGTTGATCATTGTCAGCATCGTCCAAATGATTGAATCGGTGAAGATTTTTAAATTCGTTGGATGTTTAGATGTACCGGACTTTATCTCAACGTGTGTGGTTTATTTGTATCGAAAGCATCTCGTGGGTTGTTTCGTCATTTTTTCTGCTTCAAAGTCGCCCCAAATTAGTCAGTTGTAGATACTCTACTAACGTGTAACTTATTTAATCAGAGCCAGCCTCATACTTTTTGTAAAAATAGCTGCTTTTATAGGTGTAGCCATGCTTTATGTTATCATTTTATGATCGTACAACTGAAGTGACGAATTGCAATTGTTGTCTGTAGGAGAGATTGCGTTGGTGTTGAACCGACCTCGTGCAGCCACTGTAATAGCACGTGGACCACTCAAGTGTGTCAAGCTCGACCGTGCGCGCTTCGAACGTGTCCTAGGTCCATGCATTGACATTCTCAAGAGGAACATACAGCAGTACAACAGTTTCGTGTCCCTGGTTGTGTGAAAACGAAAAGACATTTCTTAGTTATGGAGTATGTTAAAATTGTAAGTAAAAGACATTTGATTAAATATACTATGGATGTATAACGGTTAATTTAGAGTAGTAGATGGCATGTCCTGATAAATGTTTGTACCTTTGTTCTCAGAGGAAGTCGTCAGTAAACGGGATGTAAACATGGGCGGCATTTTAATTACAGTTACGCATTCAGATCTTTATCTCCCAGTCATAGCAAATTGGAATTGATGACAAATGTGATCCTTTATTCGTTAATGCAGTCAACATTTTAAGCCAAGTTGTTCACTAGTTTTGACAATTTGAGTTCCATCACTTCTGCTTATTGAATTTAATTCACGTTGTTGCCGTCGCTTCACTGATTGTGTGGGAACATCTTAGTTTAGGGGAGCAAGACTACACGAAATATTGAGTCTAGTAGTTTATATTGCATATCAGCCAAGGTTTTGTCAGTCCCATACGCATGATCCATTTGCTTTATTAAATTGACAATAAGCTTTTTTTCTTAAAAGGCCCATCATTGTCGTAATCATCGAATGAAATTGGGCCTCCATATCATTTGAAAAGTTAATATGTATTTCAAGCTTCCAGTCTCACGGAAATTATACAACATTTTTGGTAATATGAACTTATTGGTTACCTGTTGTTGGCTGTTAGGTCACAGCTTGGTGGTTTCTCCACATCATGCACTCATTCATAGGCAAGCCAAGGTTGTTTTATATCCCAGTTGTTTTATATCCCAGTGAATTGCTTCCTAGTCTAAGCTTAGGAGGATCAGAAGCGGGCCATACACATCAATAATATGTTCTGAAAGTGCCTTACGCTGCTTTAGTGACATTTTCACTGACTAAAGACGTCTTCTGCTGCCTAAAACCAAAGCTTCTGTTATGATATACTTATTGTCAAGCAAAGCATTTCATCTGTCTTCGTAGAAACCCTCTTGGGCACTGTAAAAAATTTTATCCATAAGTGTTCGACCAAGGGCTCAAATTTGTTACAATTCGCGTTAAGAGAAATCAATTGATTGTCGCCATCCCTTGACTTGAAACAAGGAGACATTCATATAGATAGACAAAAACTTAGAAACTTTGGATCTTTGCAACTTCTTTGGCAATACTCATACTACCAAGAAAAATTCCACATGTTTCATCAATGTGCAGGAAATTTAGGCCATCAAATAGAAAACAACTCATTGTATTGCCTGCGTTAAAATTAAATATTCTATCGTATAAATAGTGATCTAAAGCTGCTGTGTTGGCTTAGTAATGGCGTTGTTAGAATTTGATTGATTAGTTCTCAGTGTATGTATGTTATGTTTATTCGGTAGATGCAGAGACTGTAGACTGTATGATATAGCTGCAGCAAAGGGTATTTATTGTTTAGCATTAAAGTTAAAAACAAACTTAGGCTACCTTCTTGCAGCTATCTATCAATCAGTGTCGTACAAAACCAAGTTATTGGCATTACGCACAGTGTTTGTTAGTATTTTAGTAACTAAGTTAATGGAATAACACGGGTACGCAGGAGTGGCACGAATAAGCCAGGCTAGGAGGGTAGTTACCGATGTCTGGGAAATTGCAGGATATGTAGGATCTGGCAAACTTGCACATCCAGAAGAGGTCTAACCAGGGATTTCTTATATCGATCCTGTAATTCTACCAAGGCCCACCCTTTCCACGCATGCATGTCCCGTTGTAGAATAAATGATTCAACAGTCTTTTCTCGTCAGTTTTAGTTTAGGAAAGAACCAAGGAAAGCTGGTGATTAAAAACAATAGACTGTAATGCTTGTGCCAGTGAAGCTGGTCCACAGACCTGTCACCTAGCACTTTTCCAACAGGGGTAGGATCTTTAGGGTCTACTTGGGTAAGTTTTGGATACGGTGAACAATTTTAGTTAACTTTGCAAAAATCTGTGTTCACAGTTGTCCTCTGGCTACAACCACTTAAACTACCTTACCAATTTATTATTGCTGACCCCACAGGATTTTAAACCATGCGTAATTTTTAACGATTTTTCTCAAATTTGAAAGGATTTTCAGCAATTTGCTGCAAACGTAGGGAAGTTTTTTCGGCGATAAATATGCTGGGCTTTTATCCCTTTATATTATGGATTGGTAGGAAAGCATAATTCTTTTCAAATATCATCGATTATATTTCAATGCAATATAAGTTTAAACCATTGAAACCCCATTGAAACCAAATTTTGGAACAAACGAAAACTTAGGAAACTGAGATTTGCATCGACGAAGTGGTAAAGGCGAAAAGTAGTGAAACAGTTCGGCACTGGTGCCGCGCCCCGCGCCGCTGCGTGGAAGGCCTCGTATTGAAAGCAGCCTCGCAAAAATGATCCATGCTTAGAAAACAACATGGCGGAGCTGTCAGAAGCTTTTGAAGTGGCGAAAGTCGGCTTTTCACGCAACATTTTCATTGAAACAACAAAGAATCATAGCTGTATTCTGGTATCATCTAAAGAAAATGGCTTTATGAAGTTTACTGTGAGTAATGCTTTTGGGTTTTGTTCTAAAAAAACTGACATTGTATGTAGGACAAATTTATCTTACTTTCATGTGAGGCTACCAGATAAGATTTAATACAGGGCAAAAGCGATATCTAGGCATATATTAAGTTTTTGCAAAATGTATTTCATGGATAAGTTTTAAAAGGCAATGACCAATGATAGACCCGTCCAACTATTTGCCTTTTCACCATTTGTGCAGAGCATGGCACTGCGGAGATTTTCCATAGACTATTCAGAATAGACAGTCAATACGAGAACATAAGAAATTCCTTCTTTCAACAGCGGAGAGGAGATCTCGTCGAAGAGTGACATACTCTGCAGACTGGCCTTTGAATATATGCATGTGCATGCACCACATACACGATATGATAACTAACACGAATCCATACAAGATGGTTTTTCACCGTGTGATAGGAAAAGAAAATAAAATTTTGAATAAATAAATATGTTGAAATAAAAATAAATATCTTAGAATTATAAGTTTCTTTTAGGGTCCAATGAGTCGCTTGATGATAAATAAGTAGAATATATATAAACAAAGCTTATTAAGATTAGAACCTACCTAGTTTTTATGAAATTATTTACTCCTCTTTTAAAATTTAATTTACTGTCTTCATTTATTACGTTGATCGGCAACAAGTTAAAGTCTTTAACACTACGGTAAGAAAATGATCTTTGTCCAAAATTATTGTCCACCCTGTTGATGTGCAATAGAGAGTTTTGCCTTGTTTCATAGTGATGAATCTGATTGTTTTTGATGAACATCTCTTGTAAATACGGGGGTACTTCCTTTCTTACACATATCCTAACAAGCATGACTCTGTGCGGAAATCTCCTTCTTGCTTCCATTGTTGGCCATTCCAATCTGCTAAGAACTGGTGATATATGGTCATATTTCCTTGTTCTTGTGATCACTCTGGCTGCAAAATTTTGACATTTCTGTATCTTGTTTAATGCAGACTTAGATGCATTACCATATATGATGTCACCATAACCTAAAGCTGAAAGCTGACATACACAACAACATGAAGATAGCAGTAGAAATTTAAACTAAAATCCTGCGTTGTGTATGATGAAAAAACTTCTCCATACCTGAAAAAGCATATTGTATTTTATATTTCTGCAATATTTGATTCTAAGTTACCTTTCTTCAAACAGCTTGACAGCCGTAAAGTCGTTCAAAGTTGGCCAATGCTGCAAACAAAGAAACTGAGTACACCTGCAATACATAATCACCATACAGATGAATACCTTGCAGTTCTTGATGACAAGGTATTGCTCTATTATTCCAGTGAAATTGAGATGATCATGAAAATCATAGGGTTGATCAGAGGTACTGTTTTAAGAATCTTTTTGATAAGTGTGCATTGCTCTCAGCAATGTATGAAATGGCTTCGTACTGGTATTTGCATCAAAATGGGCATGGTGTAGATTTCTTGCTCTGTTGGGATTTGCATCATTTGCCCCAAATCAAAATTAATTGTGAATGAGGTCTATTACTGGGAAAGTACATGAGTAATGTCTAAATATTGGAAAACCTTCAAAACAACTTTGTTTTGCAATTCTAAGGAGGGCACAGATCTAATGATTTTGATAAACTGCCTTACTGGCCCAAATTCTTAGTTTCTTATGAAAAATACATATTTATATGTCAATGAAATAATTGTTGAGCTAAAAAACAGAATACGTACATCAGATGAATCAACAGAATGGGACAAAATTTTGGTCTTTTAGAGCAACTATCACCATCAGGACTTCTTCAATTGCTCTTACTGTAAATATGTAAACAAATACCCTACACAGTGTAAATAAAGATTTTGTGAATTTAAACGAATCCAGCGCTTTTTGAAATAGGTAATCAATTTTTTTGCATAATGCAAAACAATATTTCTTTCCATTTCAAGGCTATGATATTTTTACTCCGTTCTTCCTTGTAGGAATTATGTTCATGGAATGAATCAGATACTAGTTTGACAGAAGCAGAACTGACAATATTGAGGATTAGCAATCCTGTGGTAAAACTACATACAATTTGTCATGGAAATACCCATGATATATTGTTCGTTGACAACAAAAGCAAAAAGTGGTTGCTATCTTCTTTGAGTAATAAGTTTTCTGGAAATTCTGAAGCTGAAGATAAAACATCAGATGACAAGAAAAGGTGAGCATAAGTTTTGAAATTTGTTTTTAGATGCATTTTATTTGATATTGTTTGAATGTTTAGGATAGAAATAGATTGGCATACATTTTTAGTTTGCTTCTCTCTTTCTCTCAGGTACATTTGGAGTTCTGTTCATGAAAATCAGGATCACTACACCTCTGTATTCATCATAACTGAGGAGGTACTGTACCATTTCTCACTGTTTTCAACAAGAATATTGAATGTGCAATTGAATTATAGAATATTGTTGTGCAGTTCATTTCCTTGCACACATTAACATGTTAAGAATTCTTTGCATAATGATAAGAATTCTTGTAATTTTTCAAGCAAGAATTTTTAGGCAAGAAAACTATGTTAAAGCCTGTACCATGTGAATAAAGGAATATTATACCAATGCTCATTACCTTGGATTAAATTTCATGATCATTACAAATATTTTCAGGCCCAAAAATATGCCTTACATGTCACCAAAGTAAAAGAAGAGAATGGGAAACTTGTATTCCAGGAATCAGCTGGATATGCAGTAGATCCTGTTCAGAAGGTATTTAGAATCTTGTTTATCATTCCATGGTAGGATGCTGTATTATTCGTGGTTTTTGATTTTTGATATGTTGAAGACAGCTGCATACCTATACCATGTGAGTCAAAAAAAGTTTACTGGTTTAGTGGGCTATGGAATAAAAGTACTGTATGTGGCCAATATTTAAAGCTAAAAAGTTAATCTGTCATTGAAATGCTAATTAGAAAATTTCGTTTGCTAGCATCACTGATATTACAGACTAAGGAATTAGAAAAATGCTGGAAGGGGTTGGTATGGGAGTCAAGATTCCATAGTCCATCCTAGTTTATGATTTACTTGTCATTTGAACTAAAATTCTTTTCTGAATTGTAATTTATAAAGGATCATATAGTACTTCAGGAGAACTTTTGATTTGCAATGAGTGCCTAAGAATATAGCCAGGTGGATTTCACAATATTTTGTTGTCAGAGAGACCACTGTTTTGCTAGAAAACACACCTTTAATTTTTATTTATCTTTCACAGGGTTCTCATATTGTTGGGTGCACAATAACTAAGGAGAAACTTGCTATTTTATGTAAGTACAAGTGGATAAGATGTTCTTTAGATTGAGTGCTTTAAAATCATGTGAACATGTCATCAACCTGCTGTTTGCTAGTTGATTGAATTCTTTGTATCAATCTTAGGGTCAGACAATTCTTTGTGCTCATATGATCTGGATCTTCACACCGCAAAAGATGCCATATCCAAAGTTGCAACTCTTGAAAGAAAGGTTGTTGCTATACTTCCACAAGAATTCAAGATTGCTGGGAAAGGATTTTCAAAGGTATGGGTACTAATATTCTTTTCAACTTGGCATATGCATTGAGATATCCGTTCATTGACCATGATAAATTATCTGATAGGCTAATTTTAAGCTAGGCAATTTGATAAGTGTTTATTAATTGTGTATATTTTACTTTTCCTCCTCAATTTGGCTTGAGGTATTTATGGACAATTTCTTAAAAAATAGGTTTTGTTTTGTTTTTGAAACGGAAAGTTCTGGTTATGAACTTGATGAAAACTTAGGAGACAGCCAACTAATGCTTTTAGCATTATTTTCAAAGAATTCCTAACATTTTTATTGGTTTCTTTTTCAAGGCAAAGATTGGCTGCATTGATTCAAATCACATCTTCATCGTATCAAAATGCATCATGGATGAAAAGAGGCAAGGTAATTAGCCACCTCTCAGCTTGTTAGTATTTTTACTGTCGTTCTTGAATGCAAATTCTTTTGTAAACCTTGTTATTGCCTTAGATTAAGATTCTTTAACACTCAAGACCTCAAGCGCAATAAATTTTGGGCATTGATATTTCTTGACAATTCAAGCTTCTGAAATTTCTGTGAAAATATCCAAAATTTGGTGAAAGTCTGCAGAAAAGTTGTTGAATGAATTTTGCACGTCCAAAAGTTTTTGCATTTAACAATTTGTCTTGTTTTTAATTTTTCACAAAGCTTCAATGTGCAATGTTTCATTCCACAAATCATACTACTCTTCTTTTCAAATTAAGATTTGTTTCTTGCATTACTTGTATAAGTGTGGTTTTTTGATGCAGCATTTCTCTGCCAGACTCTCGTTGTGCTTTCTCAAAGCATGCCTTCCCTTTTGAAATTGTTTTCTTGATTGCAGGAATCGTAAGCATTTGGAGCCTGAAATTTGGAACTGAACAAGCACGGATCCTGTTTCCTGTGTCATCGAACTCTGATAAATCCTCCAAAGAACAACAATTGTCATCAGCCATTTATCACAACAATCAAATAATTTTTGCGTTGACGACTACATTAATGTCATGCTCCTGCAGAATTGTCTCTTCATCTCTTGCATCAGCCCTTGGAAGGCTTAGGAGGTATTCAGGCCTATTGTTATTCCCGAGTTCTTGTCTCTTGCCAGTTCACACCGATTTTATGCTATCATTCTCAAAATGAAGTTATTCAGTTGATGATTGTAAGGCCTAAAGAAATGACATCTGGCTTTGATGACAATTTTCTGTGTCATAAAAGTCTTACTGATAAAAATTATTTTAGCATCATGAAAACCACACACGTCAAGATTGTTTTGCACATTTTCCTAGTAGTGAAAGATGTTCTTGTCCATTTCCTTGTCGTTTATAATGTGCAGTTAAGTCAACATATGCTGGCATGGAGAGCTGATCTGCTTGGGCTTCTCAGAGTCATGTTGAGCTTTTTTGAGCACAGAAAGTTACACACTTTCATTTGTTTTATCTATCGAAAGTCCACTACTTGAAGGTGTTGTGGCGCCGCGGTTTAATCCTCTGACTTTGCAGCCAGAGCAGTCAGGCGGAGTGAGTTCGATACCCGGTAGGGCACAACCACGTGAGCGTCATTATAAAGGGTCGGGAACTCGATTAGCGCTTAGCTATTTCTGCGATCCCAGCGCTTGGCGCTAACGCTGCAACTTCACCTTCACCACTACATATAAAGGCTCGTACATTTAATAGCATTACAATATTAATTTTTATAAGGGGAAATTTTTAAAGAATGACTCCCTCAGTAGGTCTAAACATTCACTTATATACTTTATATATTTTAAGTTTCAGAAATGATTTTAGCAGTAAAACAAGAGATTTGAAACAACCAGCTCCATTGTTGGTTACATCAACACTTAAAAGGAAAATAAAGGTTTGTCTTCTGATTTATTTTCATAACTTTGTTTTCAAAGTTGATAAATAAGATGGTCTATTTATTTCATGTGTACTTAAATCTAGAGTCCTGTGTAAAGAATTGATAGACCAGTTGTTGTAGCCTTACAGAGCCTGAGCTAGCTTTTTAGTTTACATTTTGTGATAGGGCTGTTCGTGATTCTTGCGGTCCAGGAGCCTTCGTTGAAAAATGTGATTTAGTTCCCAACAGCTGCCTCCCGACAATTTGGTAGTACCAGACAGTAGATTCTTGTGGTCCATATTCACTTGTAAACGTATGCTTTGCACCAGGATACAGACATCACAAAGACCAACAAAGTTGAGGAACTGGATCGGAGGAAAGCTGTTGATAGGCTATCAGATCCTGCCAAGGTAATTTGAGGAGGTATATTCTCTTAACAATGGAGTAGTCTCTCTTCATTTTGCATTTCAAAATTTTTCTGATCCCATCCGTAATCATCCCAAAGCTGCCATTTACTTCACACTCGTGCGCTGATTCTCATTTGATAGTACAGTACATGTTCTTTTTTACTCCTGTCTAAAAATCGTTATTTCTTTTCAAGTCTCAGTTCCATACGCTCGCAGCCAGTTTGGAAAGCGAGTTGAGTGAGCGACTGAGGAGGGACGGAACTGAAACTCAAACAATTCAATTGTGCACTTTACTATAATACATAGGATTACATAACCACAAGAGGAAAATTCAGCGTAGTCATGAGTGGAAAATTCGAACACTGCAAAGTAGGAAACAAGAGTGAAGTTCATTAACAAATGTTCATTAAAGCATTGCTCCCAAGTGTTTTTACCCAACCTCGTTGCCAGATTGTTCTTACGTCATACGCTAATCACGAAGCCGAATGAACAACGAACTCACTCTAGGGGACGAGATTGGTTTTTACCTCTATGCACGTTCTTTTCTAGACAGCAAGTGCTGAAGATTTTAATCGAGGATTGGATTCTTTCTTGAAAAAACTTCGCTTTGTAGGTAAGCATTTATTTTTGATTTCACGAAGATTTAATTATAAGTAACGCAAATAGCCTTGAATGTTACAATTAGACATTTCGGGCATAGCCCTTCATCAGTAATAACGAAGTTGAGTACGATCAGGTCGTTAGAATAAAAAGAACGATTGATACAACAGGTAATAAGCAGAATGCAGAAGAGAATGTGACGCAAAGGAAGGATTTGAAAAGAGATGCTACTGCACAAAGATGCTAGGATATAGATGAAAACCATTTGTCATGTCCGTGTGGCAAAGGAATCCCTAATTTGCAGATAATTCTTGTCTCTAAAGTACTTTTCTTTGTTAAATCTTTATCGGCAAATAATTGTTCCAAAACTGCCATATCATCCGTAGAACGTCCATCCAAATTGAAATATCATAACTGCTTTACGTTCAGAAACGTTGCATCGTATTATATTGCTCATTCCTTTTGTAGAAAAGGAAGAAAAGACTAACAAAGGTGACGAACCAGAAACGAAAAAGAAGAAGAAGAGTCTTTCAAAGCCGGTTTGTTATTCAGCTTTAATTCACCTCACTGCTAGGCTTCTTTAAAAGTTATAATCAGATATCAGGGCTCAAAAAAATGAAGTAACGTGGTAGCCGCGCTACCAGGAAGGTAGCTGAAATACTCAAAATTCCCAGGAAGGAAGAAGGGAAAGAAAAAAGAAATGGAAGGAATGAGAAAGACATGAAAGAATGAAGAGAGGAAGGGGATAGAAGGAAGGAGAGAAAGGTAAAGGGACAGAATAGGTTGGTATATTGGGAAAAGAGGAAGAAAGTGTTTTAAAAAGAAATGGTGCTTGGCTTGCTACCAGGGAGAAAAATATTTTTTTGGGCCCTGTCATAATCATACTCTTTATCGTAAAAACTAGCTTTGAAACTAGAATTATTAAAGTGCTATTATTTTAGGGAAAAATGACCTAAGGTGATAATTCTTTCATTGCATGCCGGCTCTATTTTTCTTTAATGGGAGTTTTTTTTTGAAATGGCGTTGTTTTACATTTTACTCTTTATCCATTTCAGAACAAGAATCAGTTGATGCCAGAACTGTTTTTGGAGACAGTTATCAACAGATGTGTAGCAGATGACGATCTTTGGTCAAGCGAAGCAATCAACAAAGTGTTAAAAACTAAATGTGTTTCTCCGAGGTATAACTTGAATATTGCATGTTTTGCTTCGTGACATTTTTTCGATGACAGGGGTTGCAATTCTTGGTCAAGACAGTGATTTGCACTTTCTGAAAGGCAATATCACCCAGACTTAGGATCTTTTTCGGAGTTGAGATGTCATTGTAAAGATTAAACTTACGATTTATTAGAGCTTTCGAATTTCCATACTCATACCCAGTATTTGTCTTGCAAAGTAGGAAATCCTCTGACATTTTTTTCTCTTTTTGACTCCTCCTTCATCATATCCTTTCAGGTTATGCTCAAAATTAATTGATAAAGCCCTTGAAAGCCAAAGTTTGGTAAGATTTTCTAAATGCTTTCGTTATTTCCACTTTTTACTGAAATTTTTATCTCAGCATTTATTTTGAAGTGGCGCAGAATGTCATGAAAACATTTCCTTCAATCTTATGGTATCAACATTTTGTTATTCCTATTGCAAAAGCCTTAACTGTTTTATTTACTTCCATTAGGGTGTCCTGGAGCAGTGTTTTGATTGTACCATTGGGGTTACGGAAAGGGACATTGTAAGGTGCATACAGTATGCACTAGGGTAAGTTTGTATACCTTTTCTATTCTTTTCTATTGATCATGCAATCGTATGCTGTGATTTCCAAGAAACAATCTAACTATATCATACGAGATATGCCTCTTTTTTGGAGAATGTGCTTCGCAATTTATTTTCTGTCAGATTTCTAATGAGTTGTTGTTTCTTTGTTTAACTTTAGCAAAAAGAATGAAGGAGACCTGTGGAAAAAACCCGAAATTCTCAAAGGCAATATTCAACAGGACTTCGTGAAGCTAGAAGCTGCTGCCTTTCAACTTCTGTATCCTTTTAAATGTTTATTTTCAATGTAACGGTTTGTCTCTTTGAATGGGCGGGAGGACTCAAAGTTGGGTAACAGCTCCTCTCTAGTTGTCTTGTTCCTAAAGATCCCTTTTTGGCACCCTAGATATACCGTATTCTTCGTCAAGTTACATTACACCCTATCCACACAGACACAGTTAAACTAGGTTTATCTGAAGCAGTTTTAATTTAAACTAATCAAATGGATTCGATTTTTTGGACTGGCCTGTTAAATCGCAGCTTTTGATAGGCTTATTCTAGACTGGCCTAGCTTACCAGTGTGAATGAGGTATTTGTCGTAGTCTTTTGTTATTGATTTGGAACATTCAATAAATTGTTGTGAGATCAGTCAGTAAGTTTGCAAAATTTTTGCCAAAATTTTTGAAAACAAAATTTTTGCCATAATTTTGAAAACAATCCCTGGTCATTTTTCATCCATTTTGTTCTTACTCGTAAAATGCAGTTCTTTGAACAATGAATATCTGTTCTTCATCTCAGCTGCGCGAAGTTTATCAGCCTTAATCAGAGCAAACAGTATGACAATCTTCAAATATGAGTGCAATGAATTGGCGATGCAAGAAGCCCTTAAAGTTCTCTCAGGAAACGAGACTAAGGTATAGTCAATACATACTTTCATCTGATATGGAAAAATCTTTATACTTCAATGAAACAGCTACTAGGAAAGTTGCAAAGTGCAAGTCAGCTTATTAAAGAAGAGTCATCCCTCGTCACAGTCATCTTGGAAACGCGTGTACTAGTAGTGCCTCAAATTACATTCGCCATCGTTATCGTTATCTCAAGCTTTGTCGGTGGGAATTCTTAATTCATGTATTTTTCTTTTTTTATATTTAGTATCGTAGAATTGAAACATCTTATGAACAGGTGCAGCAGATGACTTCCTATGAATGATCATTAGATTCAAGAAATCCCCTTTCCCGATATGAAGCCAAAAATTTATTGAAGAATGTTGCATTTACCGTTAGAATTTTTATCATTTTCAGGTTTCAAATGGTGTGTTGTTTGTACGATTATTGATTATTTTTTTTTATCAATAAAACATAGATAAACATGGCTGTTTTTGTACCCATCTAGCAATTGTTGCAAATTCTGTTGGAGCTGCTGGTTCGTCGAACATGTCTATCAGAACCAGAACTTTCAATTTCACATGAGAAGGTAAATTTGTGAAGTTTGGTCTCTGTTTTCGTTTGATTTCAACAACTCTTCTTTAGAATAGCTACTACGAAAATTTATCTTTCCATTGAGAAACGGGCACCTCATTAATTTCTGCCGTTGCACAGCAGGGTTCCCCACGAAAGTTTGTTTCGTTTGCTTGGCTGTTGTGGAGGAGATGTTGCCTCTATAGTCTCGTTGTGTAAAGCTGCAAGACTCAGGGTTTAACTTCGAGTGTGACACCTTGTATGAGTCAATCTGACAATTGGTTGCTGATTTATGGCAGAGGAAAGGCAAAGTAAATGATTGCTTTCAAACTGCACTTCTGTTGTTCTCCAACGATGTCAAAATCAACTAAATTTTAAACGAAAGTGTTTTTTGTTGTATTTGGTTTTTACTAAATTTAAAGAATTTGTTGATGGTGTTCTGCTGACAATAGACATTACTACTAATCTGTTTTCAAATGTAGACAAATTAAAACGCAACGCTAAAACCCTTCCATACGCGATTCTGACATTATTCAATGACACCAAACTGCTGTTTTGAAGCAACTACTTATTTCGATTTTCTCGCACCTATAGACTTTTTCCGTTGTAGGTAGTCGATTGGATCTCGATGATTACAAATGCAAAATTTACAGCAATTATTCTTTCGAATGATATGAGTCAGTTGATAGAAAGGTTACACAAAATTATAGGAGATCAGGTAATTCATCTTCAAACATTTTAATCATCTTTTTCTTATTGTCTAAGACCCATGAAATCCATTGCGAAACATTGAAAAGTCTAGTGGCATAGGAAATGCAGAAACGGCATTAGTTACTGGAAGAAAAAATAGTGGGTGAGCCAGAAAGAAGTTCCTGCCATAGGCGTAGGAGACAAGGGGACTACGGGGGCTGCAGCGTCCCAACGTGGAGGAAATGTGTAAAAATCGGCCGTAACTCAGGAATAATTTTGTAAACAATAGATCTTTTTATCTGGCAGCCCCCCCTAGATATCAAACTTTATGAAACTTTCTTGGTTGCGAAATGAATGAAAATAGGCCTAAATAGTTAATGACTTCCTGATGGATCACCTTACACAGAGCAATAGGAAAAGACAGTTCACATTTCATCTCTCTCAGGAGTTGTAAGCGGTTGGTTTCAAGCAAGCACTGTAGATTTTCCATCCCATGGCAATAAATTTGCAGACGATATCTCTTACCCGTGAAACATTTTACTTTCCTTTTCTAGTGGAAGAAAGGAATAGTGGGTCTGCGCGCATACTAGTGTTTGAACACTTTTTCCGGCATCTTGCAACCATAAAGCTTTTCATAGAGTCGAAGCTATCTATATTTTAAGTGTTCACAAGAACGCTAGAAAAACTGCAATGATACTTCATTCTCTCAGATATCCAGCAGAAATCGATTCATTCCAATCCATTAAGTATTACTGATACTATAAATTTTCAAAATGGAGACTTTTTTCTGGCTCACCTGAGAGGATACTTGCCTTGTCGCAGAATTGTTGTCTTCAAAGTTTGCTTCAAACGAAGAAGAACTTGGTAACCTGGCACCCTTTCAAATAGAAATTTAATCTATTTCAACGTATTTAGTGTAAACGCTTGTTATCTAGGTTAACCTTATTGAATCCAGACCAAGTTAAGATAAAGCACAATGCTTATCTAGACTGCCTGCTCTTTCTTACAATATTTTCGAAGAGCACCATGATAGTGAGCTCATGAAGCAGAAATGCGTGGATTTGTAACCATTCGTTCATTTATTCATTTCAGATGAATTTCATGGAAAAACTAGAAGCTCTGGAACCATACTTAATGTGTTTGAAAAAACGTTTTGAAATACCAACCGTGAAGAGCATTGGTGCATACACTGTAGAAACAATTAGAATTTAGATACACAGATTTATATGTTTGTTTTTATTTCTGATGGTGCTTCATGTTATGGTCGTCCTTTTAAGAGACAGAGCAATTCTTTCCCTTCTCAGCAAAAATAGACGTAAGCCCTGGCCAAGCAGATCAAACATTTCATGTAACATTTTAAAAACAAACGTTTGATGAAATGTTGGGCTTGTTTTGCCACCGTTTGGTCTCATAACATTTGTTTGACAGTGCTGGATGACGTTGGATCAAGGTGAAGAACAACTATATTTTTCGTTGTTGTGTGAAATGTTGGATCTGTTTATCACTCCAACAAATATTTCGCCAAACATTCTCTTTTGTTCTTATCAATTTGTCTTTGTGAATGCTCCGCAGCTTCTCGTTTACTGCACAGGCACCTTCTGATCACAGGTTTCAAACCAAATGTTTGGTGAAATGTTTGGTTACATGTTAGTTCTGTTTGACCACCAATTCACGGCATGAAGCAAACTCAAAATATGAATGTTGATGAATTTTTTTTGAAATGTTTGATCAGTTTGACAAATGCTCTATTCAAGCTGATTAGAAAATGAAGTTATTCGGAGCGTAACGCGAACAATAAGTAGTTTTGCTTGGAAATCGAGGATTGCTACCCCATCTGAATGCTACGCAGGAATTCGAATTGAGCGCACTTCAAAGCGAGAATAAAACCCCCAATGGAATGTGGTGCTCTTACAGGTTGATAGCAGGTTTTCTCTGTGATTTCTCCTTCTCCACCTCTCCGTAAAGCCCATTAAACCATGATTAAACGATGTTTGAAAGTTTAGTGTTGGAATTTCATGTTAGTCAATTATCTTGTGGCCAGGAATAATCGTGGTAGACTGACCTCACTACCTACGTATTGGAGTAGTTTTTGTAGTTTGTGAATAAAGTTATGTTCGTTTGTGAATGAATCGGATAAGAAAATTAGGTTTATCAAGTGGAGCTGCGAGGCCGCAGAGATGTTGGTGGCTACTGTGAAGGAGCAACAGCAATCTCAACAACAACAGAAGGCTCTGACCTGTTGGGCCTAGCTATTGCAGTTTCATCATTGGACGTAGCAAGGCAAGGCAAGTGCAACAAAATTGATTTCTGTATTTCTCAAACTAAAACGATGAGGAAAAAAGACTTGATTGGTATTTGGATGGTAAGTTCCCTATGCTCTTTCTTTCATCAAAAGCAGTCTTTTTATGCTTGGGGGTGCGGTTTCCTTTCCGCTGCTCTTTTTCGACTGCACTTCTTAGTCATCATTTCTCACCAACAACAAACGATAGGCCCAAAAACATATCAATGACTGGTTTACTAAAAATTTGTTACATGATGCATACATAGAGTGCAGAGGGTAGAAGAATAAATTAGGCCTGGGGAGTTTAGTTTCATATAATTTTAAGAGTGAGGTGCTAGAAAATGAGCCAGAAATGCCAAAAAAAACCACCAAAAGTTTGTTCTGTGGCTCAAAATAAATGGCTGAAAATATGCCATTTTCTGGAATAGAAAAGGTACTGGAAGTCTGAAGGATTTGTCAATAGATTGTGCACCTGCAATCTACAATTGTGTCTTGTATCTCCATCATGGGCTAGCTTTTTTTGGAGATTGATATTGTATCTCCAAAAAAGGCTTAGCCCATGATGGAGATACATGACACTCACACTACAACGCAGCTATTTTACCTAACTACATATAACTACACACGATATTCGTTAAAGGCTAGTAGTTTTGGCATAGGGGCACGTGGTCACTATGTTTTACTTTAGCTACATGGCAACCCATACTACGGTTGAGTGAAAATCCATACTACAGTAGTCTCACCCTTTCGTCAGCCAAAATTGCAAGATGTGAAGTATACCCTGCCTTGGCTTTAGGCTGGCAGTAGAATTCTGATAAGGTTGTCCACCCTTGAGGCCTTGCACACCTCCAGGGTGAATCTTGGTATTTCTCTGTGCCAAAAATTGTGCCAAAATAAGAGGGCTTTATATGGAGAAAATGTTTCTCTGCACTAAAGCTCTTTAGGAGATATGCAGCCAAATCACCCAGGACAAACCTTTGAGAATATGGAATTCATCCAGATCTTGCATGAATGAGCTGTCACTTCCAATGCTGTCACAAAGGAGTGCTGCCTCCAATGGCTCATGAAAAGAACACTTGCTATCACATGATGTCCTTGAAATCAAGAATGTCTAAAATTGCTATAAAATTATTTTTTGAGAAAGTAATGTTTCTTGGCTGTTTTGTTTTCCAGGTTACCGGCCACAAAATTTCTAAGAGAGTAAGGGAAGAAAACAAAGATATTCTTGAAAGCTTTGAAGAAAACAATATTGAAGGGTAAATACTAAATTTATTCTTCTTTAACTTTCAAGGGTATCCTTGCAGTCTTGTCTGCTTCCAACAGACTGCTTTCTTCATCTTTTTCTTTTAGTCATCTGACATCCAAGTCTTCCAGATTTCTCAATCTTGGGTAGATTTCTTCAATTCTACATAAGCTCTCCTTGTTTTTTATTCCACTGGTTAATGTTGAATGGCTTCTTCCTCTAGTGCTTTTCGTAGGTATTTTCTTCCTGCTAGTTTCTAATGAGGCCATTTTTTGCTAAAGAACTTACTATGGTTAGTAAATTATCATTTTTAAGGAGTAATGTTTTGTACCCTGATTTTTTCCTTTATTTTTCATCAGCATCCATAATTGTGTATATAGATGTATACAAGAAAGAAAATGGAAGCATTTGCTAGCCTTATTTTGAATACATTTCTCTCTCCATAGAGCAGAATTTGAGATTGAGCACAAAGGTTATGTGTTGTGGAAACCACATGTTCTTGCAAAGAAATACCCTTATATGGAAGCAAAAGCATTTTCAGTAAGTTAAGTATTGTTTTGCTCAAAGTACCAAGCTTGGAGATGTAGTTTTTTGAGGTAACACTCTCTGCAGTTTAGTTCTTGTCACAGAAAGTTTTTGCTCCTGCGAAGAGAAAAGTGAGATACAGTAAGCTTTGAATTATGACATCTATACATTCTGTAAACTTTGATTATCTTATGATTTTAAATTTTGTAGAAGAAAGTTGTTAAAAGATTCTTAAAAGACGTTCTAATTATTTTTAGCTTTGCACTCCTCCTTGCAGTTTCTGTTTGGTGTTGTTGAATAGGAAAAACTTGTTTTAAATGCTAAAATGTATGCATGTTGTTTTGGATTTTTAAAATGATAATTATGATTGAAGATGATATTTGTAGCTTTCAACTAAGCAAATGGACATTTAGAATTGATATTCTAAATAAAGAAATTAAAACTACAGTTTTGTTTGCAGAAATGGATTATGGTCTAATAACGCTTCATGCAAAGCTGTCAAAACTTTATCATGGATACCTTTTTTGTTGCACTTTATTTTTGCAGTTAAATTTTCAAAGAGGACTCTGGCAGCTTTCATTCTTCACTTCAAGTGGACAGTCAATTGAATTTACTGTAAGTTGTCTAAATCATTGCAGCTTGATGATATTAGATTCTCTAAAAGTTCTACTGTGAATACCGCCTTACCATCTTATAATCATAGGTCAATTTTATCAATTTTGAATCTTTTTTTCAGTTCTAAATATGTTTCCAAAATGAAGGACCATTTGCTTTCAAGATCTCTGAGAAATTTGAAAAAAATGTTGATACAGTTACGTATTTACAAATTGTATCAATTTGCCACAGAGAAGGAAAATTGGATAGAAGTACAGTTTATGCCCATATTTTTGTTGTACCCTGTTTTTGGAATCCACTATGTTCTTTTGGATCAAATGAACCAGTTTTTTCCAAGATCAACTTTAATCCTTTTTAGGTTAAACTGTCAGGTGATGTTAACATATTGATTTTGAAACATGAAACTGGATTTAAACTTGAATGTCAAAAGGTACGTATACTATAGTTGCTTTTTCAGACATTTCATTTCTTTTACTTTATTTTTGAAGCTCACTTTTAAACTTCCTTCATATTTAGCTGTATAATCAATTTTATTTTTCGCAAGTTATGATTGATTTCAAAATCCTTCAAACTGAGCCTAAATCCTGGAGCACCATTGCTAGCAATTCAGCATGGTATATGGAAAAACTAAGTGAAAAAGAAAATGCTAAATGAAATGAACAGTAAGGCTGGCTCTGTATGGATAAAGTTCTTTGCCTAGTCAAATGAGATAGTCCAAACTTTTTCATCACTGCCCAGGATGAATTTGGGAATATGGGATCCCAAAGTTTAGGCCTGCTTTGAATGATTCTGAAATAACATTCAGTCCTAAATCGAAAAAATAAGACCAATATTGACGATCTAAATAAGACTGTTTATTTACCAGATTTCAAACAAGACATCAAATGATGCCGTCCTTTCTTTGAAAGATGCATTGATGAACACAGATTTTGCTGATGTGGTGATTTTCGCAAATAATGGAAGACAAGTAAGAATCTAGTGATCTTTTGCAAATCCAGGCTGTTTTGACTTCAGCTATTACAAGTTATCAATTTCGAATTTTGAAAATTAAAGAAAGAGGTTACACATTTTCTTGTGAAGAGTATCAGAGTTTGCATCAAACATGTCTTAGTTTCTTCCCATCTAGTTGACTCAAATTTATTCAAAATCTTCACAGGTCAAGTCTTCAATAGACCTATTTACCTTCTTATCTGAAAAAAGCTTTGGATCAAGGCTCAAAATCTGGTAAATTTTGTTAAGGAGAACTAAATAAAACATGACCCCCATTTCTCAGTATAAGCACTGCTAGCTTATGGCACTATGCTCCTTGGGATGTTGGAACACTTTTCAGAGCGTTATTCAAAATTAAATTTGCTTAATTTGAGTTACAAATGCCTCAGTTTATATACAGGCAAGTTGTTTAGCATTCCTGTCTTGTTTCTCGTTGTTTTTATTCAGTGTTGGTTGATTTCGTTGTGTAGCAGTCCTGGCCTATATTCAAAGCAGAAGTATCAGCATTATGTACATTCAGCTCCTCCAACACGGAAGCCATTCAGATTCACACTTACCATCCAATGACTTTGCTGTTTTCCATCAGTAAGCAAAGCACACTAGTCTATTTGATAGGCCTTCTTATGGTTACTCTAACAGTGATCTATACCTTCTCTTTTAGTTCAAATGCCACAAATGCATTCTAAGCAGCATTTTCCCTGAAGAGGATTGGAATTCTGAGAACAATGCCTTGTCATGTTTAAAAGCGGAAGTTATCGAGGCAATCCTATATTATGCATACTGTGGTTGTTTGCCAGAAGAACTGAGAATAGAGATAGCTAGGGAGATGATAGATATCTCAAAGGAAAATAGTTGTCTGTCTTTGATGTCCTTTCAAATTGCAGAATATTTAGATAGACTGAAGACCGATGAAGGTTTGAAATTCATTTCTAGTTACTTCTTCTGTTATATGACTTACCTAATGTGTCCCTATTGCCCAGCTTGTTTATAGGTAGACCTACAGAGTTTTGTTAGAACAGCTTATCAAAGTCTGCCTTCAGACTCTCAGCAGTCTAAGCTTATAGATGACGGTCACAATTGGCGAAGGTGAAGGTGAAGTTGCATTTTTCCGCGCCAAGCACTGGGATCTCAGAAACAGAGCAGACCTTATCAAGTCCGCCACCCATTGTCATAACGCTCAAGTGGTGGGGTCCTACCGGGTATCAAACGCACGGTGCCTGACTGTTCTTGCTTCGACGTCAGAATAGTACACCATTGCGCTACAACCAATTGTGAACCATACATAGCTTAATTCAGGTGTTGAGTTTTCATTTAGTGTAAAGACTGATTTCAAAACTGACTTTTAAATGAGTTTGCAAACTTCGACACACTTTAGTTCATCCGATGGTTTAACATAAATTCTTGCATCCTCTCAACAGAAATGCAGAAATTGATCTCAGAACTAGAAGGATGTCTGGAGAATATTTGCCAATTACTACAGGGTGCCATTGCATCTAAAAATCAAGAAGCACAAATGAACTTTTTCAATGAGGAGCCTCATCGGGTATATTATCTCGCAAAACAAATTATTGAGCAGTTTTCAGTCGGTGAGTATCTCAGGACAAAATAGGCCTTAAAGCTTTTTGATAAATGAATTTGAATCGAAATGGTGCTTTTGAAACAGTTAGTGGAATTTTCGAATGTGCACAATAGTGATAGAAGCTCTAACGCCACTTAATCGAGCTGTTCATATTGTATATAGTCCATGCTTACTGCCATCGAAATTTAAATTCAATGCAGTTGTCAGTTTCACGATTAGAGTTTCAGTTCCAATTTCAAATAAATTATGGACCAGAATGGAACGTGGAATTCTCGTTCTGATACAAAACCGTGAACAGCATTTCCCTAATTTCTGGATTTAAAAAGATTAGTTATTTTACCAAACATAATTGTAACATCTAACCCTTTCACGCCCGGCTAAAATCAAGCTTAACAGGAAAACCTAACGTAGATTGTCGTTTTCCAGGGGGTATCATAATCAGTGATTCAGCAAGCAATAGATAAATGCAATGTGCATAACCTTTCAAATCAATCAAAATTCCAAATGCTTTACCCCCTGAAAAATTTGCAGTTCTCAATGAATACTGTTGGGCCATATGGCCCTTCCGGGGGTGAAAGGGCTAAGCAGTTTTGACAGATAGATCAATATTTCACTTTTGAACATCGGTCTCATCCTTTATATTCCAAATTCCGCCAAACGCGTTAACTTTCTCGTACTCAACCGGCAGTAAAAGTTGCGTGAGGATGTATCCAAGTATTCGTAATCATTCAAAACTTCTAGCAAGAATATCACGTCGTTGTACCTCATGAGCTGGGATGGCGCCAGTGGGGGTGCTTGGGTGGTAGGAACCCCCTCACAATTTCATAGAGCCCCTCATGGGCACGTAATATTTTGAAAAGTTCATGCACTGTCGGCACTTCCTAACTTGTTATTATGTTTTAGAGAATGTAGTTGCATTTTAAAAATGTCTGAAAGGTGCGGTCCGTAAAAAGTTTCTCGCTTGGCTGACTGCCGGCACTCTGACAGTTTTTCTCCCCCCTTCTCCCCCCAGCATTTATTCCCTGGCGCCATCTTCGTTCCGGTTCAGATTCGTATTGCAGAGTATGATGAATTTATTTGAATACTTCTTGTTTCATATCGTAGGCGTTGCTTGTTTCCTACTAATTTGTGAAACATTTATAAAGAACAGAAAGATGTTGTCGAGAGGAAAGGCTGAAAATATTTGTGAGAAGTTAATCAAATTGTAAGTAAATGAGTCACTTTCAAGTTAGATGTCTTTTGCAGCTGCCGCAAATAAAGACAATTAAACCGTTTTCAATGATTAATTTTACGTTTTCGCAAATCTCAGATGAACATTTTTTGTGATAGACAAGCAATGCCTTGCGAAGAAAGAGGTAATGGTCATTCGCACTTACTTTTTTAAGATTTTAGGCTTGCAGTGATTATTCACTTTTTGTCATTTAAATCGAATTTTTTTATTTTTGTTTGATTTTTCACTTTAATTCATTTTTCAGGTTGGTGAGTTATGCAGAAAAAATGAAAACCAGTCAAGAATATTTAAAGAATGATTTCGATGATTTTGGCTTTGATACTACTCCGGCAACGAATCTGGCAGAGTACCTCCTCCCGCAGGTATTTATTTCCGAGTACACCCTAAAGATTGCGTTTTGAATTGGTCACCTTGGATCCAATACAATAGACCTTTAAGCTATTCCACTAAAGAGTCTGGATCGAGCGATCTTGTTTACAGTTTTATACTAGAAGTTTGATTGAATGGTGTTCTATCGACGGTGCACACATTTTAAAAATTCTACAAAAAGTGCAAGATGTACATAAGAAAATGATGGCTTGGAGTTGTTTATTCTTTTTGCTCTGCTGCTATTCCATTCTTTCTTATTCTACAACATGTCTAAATTCATAATTTGATTTAGACTTCGCTCACACGATCCCGGCACATTTTGAAAAAGGTAGGAAATTCGACAGTCAAAAGCTCGTTGCAAGACTTTGATGCCAATGAAATGTACCCACACCCTAAGAATTGTCTCGTTCTAAAAGCGTCGAAAGTGTTCTGTTTTCATCATTTGCGAGTGTTTACACGATGCTGTTGTCAAAATGTGCCGGTTAGAGTTCCTTTTTCAAAACTGACCGTTTTCAAACTCTGCCAGCAAAATTATCCTGTTTCTGTGTTAACGGGAGGCCTATCCGTCACATTTTTCACCGTTTTCAAAATTTGCCGGCATCATGTGAACGCAGCCTTTGAGTCTTTCGTAGAACAGCTTAAAGGTCTATCGAATACAAGTACGATGTTTTTCAAATGGCATTTCTTCTGCAATGTTGCCAGGAATCAAAGAGTTGCTTTTTAAACGAGAAATGAAGTACATTATTTTCTTTGACGTTCCCAATCTAAGGAAATGGGAAAATCACAGTTTCTTCAGATTCTAAGATTAAATGAAATCTTCAGAATGTTTTTGAATAAAGCTCACGATTGAACTCGATTTCAAGCTATTTTGAAAGCCATTTCTATCAGCTTTGAAACTTATACCTATGCAGGGTGAGTGGCCGAGTGGCTTATACAGTCTTCATAAGGTGACTGAAGTTAAGCTCGGTCGGGTGAGGTCAACCTCCAAATTGGTGACCTCCGAGGCCTGACCTCTCAACTCACCTCGTCGTCCTTTGGAAGGGACGTGAAACTAGGAGTCCCATGCCTGGATGCAGCATGCACAGTGGGCCTAAATTAACTTTCAGTAGCTAGAAATATTGAGAAGCCCACTCAAAGCAAATTGAAATCAAACAAACCAACCCCCATTCACACTTAAATGTTATACCAGATTGAATGAAACCCGGTATTGAAATGCTGCGTTCTAATTGGTTAATCCAACGAATCGAATCATTTGATTGGGTGAAACTAGACCTGCTTTCTTTCAAGCTGGTTTGATGTGTCGGTGTCAATGGGGATTTTGCATGCCTTGAAATGGGTTTCATGCGCGATGATATTGCTTTTTCATGCCCACAGATCGAAGAACTGGCGGAATTTATTCCTAGCTTGCAAGAACCTTTGGAGCAAACGCTTTCAAACATTGTTGCAGAGACTGAAGAGCACAATATGAACGCTAGAAGTAAACAAAGTGGGAATAAATTTTTTTGGAAACTGAAAAACGTGAGTCTTGGTTTAAAGTTGCTTTAAGAGTTCAGTAACACTGTCTTACAACAAAGTAATGGCCAACATTTGAAGCGCATTTTTGCCAATTTTTTTGCAAACGAAAGATCATCGTAGTCGCCAATACTGGATGCAGTCACTTTTTTTAACTTCTTGTGTCATAAGTCAGCAACAACTTATCCCAATGACTGAGACAAGGTCTCAGGCTGTGTTCACTACAGATTTTGAAATCAGAAGATTTTGAAAATGGAATTCTAACCAGCACATTTTGAAAACGGCGTCGTGTGAACACTGGAAAATGATGAAAATGGAACAAATTTTGATGCTTTCGGAACGACGTTAGGTGTTAGCTATATTTCTTTGGAATCAAATTCTTGCAGAGATCGCACCGAATCTGTTACTGTTGAATATTCTATCGTTTTCACATTGTGCCGGTATCATGTGAACGCAGGCTAAAATTTTGCTACCGTCGCATTTTTCACCGTTTTCAAAATGTGCCGGCAGCGTGTGAACGTTGTCTGAATCTCGAAGTTGAAACCTATCCTATGCAAGTGTAGTAAGAATGGAATGATAGAGCGCATAGCTCCCCCGCAGCAGCCATTCAGTAGACTTTTTAGCTATTTTGAAAAAGAATCTGAATCGAACGATCTCATGATACACGATCTCACGAAAATGATAGAAGCTCTAACGCCACTCGTTCGAACCTCGCACAAAAGATTCATAAAAAGTAACGTTGATCCAGATTCTTGGCAGAATACCTAAAGGGTGTATTGGCGCACAAGAGTTTTCAGACAAGCTGTGTAGAACGTCAAAATCTCTCTTAGATATTGTTTTATTTGTCAATTTTCTTTTGATACTAGGCGTTGCATATGGGTGAAGTTATTATGTTTAATGACTTTGCAGATGATGTGACTGAGTTCTTTGAAGGAGCCAATCAAATGATGTGAGCTTATTTCTTTCAATCGTGAGATGAAATTGCTAACTGCAAATTTTATTTTGGACTTAAGAATACTTGGTGTCTCGGAAGGAATCATGCATACGTAGACGAATGATTAGTGGTACAAAATTTTTAAATGGCCTCATCTCTTTTTAAGTAGTGGACTCATCTGAATAAACCGTGGACGCACAATAAACTTGTATCCTGCAGAGAACACTATCAACTCCTGTAAAAGAACATCAATGATATAAGATAAACCTGTAACTGGAGGGAAAGCTGTTAAAGCTGCTAGAAAATCAAGTAATCAGTTATCAACAACGTTATTACACCAAATACGCGTTTTATCGCAAGCTCTTCAGTTTGGTTCATGCGAAGAACAGCTGTATCTGTATACTTATTCTGAGACACCCGGGTCCAAGCTTTTAAATGTTCGCTTCTTTAGGAAAATATCTCTTGATACCTCCGGATATCTCGATAAATAAAAAAAAATATTTTCTGCCCTATGAGAGTTTGAAATTTTGAAATCTGGTTTTCGTAGAGCTTCAGTCTAACAAAGAGACTTCATGTTAAAAGTTTCATTTGTTTGTAGTGACGAACTGAAATCTTCAGAGCGTTTGGAAAAGATAAATCTTGCATCAAATGCCTTTATAAACATACTGACAGCGGTAAGTTCCTGAAAAGGTGCATGTAAAATTCTATTGTATTTTCTGCGAATTAAAGTGCTTCAAGGAAAATTTGGTACTTTGCTGTAAATCTGCCGTGGAAAAGTTTGATATCTTTATTATTTAAAAAAAGGTGGCATTTTTTATACTAGAGGCTGTGAAGTCATCAAATTTTTAGATGCATATCCAGAAGAGTTATAGATTTCATGTTGCCGCCTTATTGTGGACCTTTAAGAGCCATGGTTTTCCTGAAGAGTCTTCTCATCTTCCCTTCATTGATTTAGGATTTACGATGATTTGAATATTTTTAAAGTGTCCCGTGATTTCTTTCAAACATGATTAAGATGCCGCCATTTTTTTAAATAATCAAGATATAGAGAACTTCCATGGTAGAATTACAGCGAATTCCTCCGAAGCCCCTTCGACGCTGCTCCGCTTTTGTACAAAAACGAAGAGGAAAGCATCCGTTTTTGTGTTAGTGTTGACACTGGTCCGCACAAAAACGCCACAGAAACGGAGGTTTTTGAAAACGCTATCAAAAGCCGATATTCACAAAAACGGAGGTGTCTGAAAACGCTCCAATAGTCAGTAATGATTTCCCCAGAAATGGAGCAATGTGAACGCACAAAAAGTAATGTTTCCCTTTCGTTTTTCTGCAAAAAAGAGGGAATGTGAACTGGTAGGTTCGATGCAACAAAAACGAATACTAACAAAACGGAGCAGTGTGAACAAGGCCTTACAAATTAGTTGGAATAATCCTTCAATCACAGAATGCATTTTTGACTCATTAGATAGTCATTCGCTCAAATATATATTAACTAATTTGTATTTCGTATATTTATCCATTTATTTGTTTATAAATCCATTTTCTTTTTTTTAATTTAGATCTTGAATAGTGGTCAAATTCTTACTTCTATCATCGATAATGGAAACAAGAAACGAGGTCGAACATTTCTTGAGTTGAGTGCTTCTATTCTGGTGAGTTTCCTAAATTTTATGATTTTATTATTTCGTTCTAAACTTCACAACTATGAATGATGCAATGAAGGGGCTGAAAACTGCCATCCGCCCACTGAATATATACGTATATATACGAATAAATATATATACGGAAGGAGGTACTCTGCCAGATTTGTTGCCGGAGTAGTATCAAAGCCGAGATCATCGACGCACTTTCGCCCTTTTATCTAAGTGCTACAACTACGAGTCATTCCACTAAGCTTTATCAAACGGATTTGCCGCGTTTGTATATCATATTAGACTTATGACCTGGAGTTCCTTTTCCCTGTGCTCCTTTCACTTGAGGATAGCTTTTGGTCAACAGAGACTCACAACATGATTCTAAAGCGTGACCTTCTTCAAGTGCAAACTCTGAGCTTCTTAGAGTACCAATCAGATTGCGAAATTTTAAAGTACTATGGTTTCGGGAAATATGTTAGAATTTTCGATTTTCAAGACCTTTTTACTGCTGAAAAAGCAGGTTTGCATCGAGCGTCCAAAACCTATAAATTTGTAAAGGAAACCAAATGCAGGACCCCCTTTCTCGGTGTAACGATGCTAGTTATGGCAAGAAGTTGCTTCGTATTTCAGAACACTGTTCAGAGAGTTTATTATCGACACATTTGCGCAAAGCAAGCCAGTAATGGTTCAGTTTGCACAGAGGCAAGTATTTATGGTCTTTTGCTTTGCTTCTCGCTGTTTTCATTTATTATTAGTCGACGTTTCTTTTAATTGAAAAACAATGGTAAACACGGTAAACTACGATTGGCAAAATCGCAAAAGGAAACCCTTGCATGCTTGCACTTTTCAGCTATCAATCAGCTAAAAGTGAATGAAAACAATGAGAAACAAGGCAAGAAGGCATATAAGATTTCCCTGCGTGCCATCTAAATCATTCCTTACTCGCTTTAAGCAAAAGTCTCTGAAAAGTGTCTTGAAATCTGATGCAACTTCTTGCTCTTGCTGCAACTAGCATCGTTGTACCGACTATGGGGGTTATACTTTTGTTTTCTGTACAAATTTACCAGATTTGGATGCTCGGTCCAAGCCTCTTTGTTAAGAAGTAAAAAGGTCTATTGAAGAACTGACCTCGTTCCCATGGGACGCGAGATTCGAGGCCATGATTCGATATTAGGGACCGTGACTCGAGAGTCGAAGCCGTGATTCATAATTCGACCAATGACTACAGAAAAAGGGTTAGCTTTTTCACTGTTCAATTATGAAAGGTTTACCGCGGGGATACAAAGGACTCAATATGGTCTATATTACCTACTATTTTGTTCTCAAAACAAGGGAGCCTAAAAATGCCACAATAATTGTTTTCCAGAACTGCTATGCCATGAAATTAGCCAGCAGTGCTTGGTTTCTTCAAGGCATTGTTGCAAAAAATGCCTTCATCTAAACCATATTCTGATTAGAACAGACAGGCGACAAAAATTATCGCCGATTAAAATTTTTGTCTGGTTTTACAGCTGTAGAATAGTTAGGCTGTGGGGTCGGGTAGTAAGACGAATGTAATCAAACAACTCCCCCAACAAATTTAATATTTTCTGTGACGAAATTTCATGTGAATGGAGATAAATAATGATAGATATAAATAAGTTAGGTAGATAATGATTTAATTTGATGACCAGCATACACTAACCGAGACAGTAATCTTCAGAAATATGACCTTTGCTTTCTAATTGGATTTGTTACTTCATGTCTGGCATAAGCTCTTTCATAAGATTCATTGTGATGATGATTATTATTATTGTTTTTATGTTAATGATGATGATTATGATGATGATGATGGTTTTACATTCATTTTCGGAAGTTGCATTGGCGCAGTGACATACAAGGTGCTGGTGTTTCCAAGCTAGTGGGTCATACAAACTTAGTGCACAGTCCCAGCTATGTCAGGTCAATTTCATTATCAGCTGCAACAAGTGCGGCAGTTGTAATAAGTCCACAGGTAATCGGAGATTTTATATAAAGGGAGCAAAGAAATATGGAAATTTCAAACCAATTTTCAGATATTGTTGCAAAAGATGCTTGTCCTTTCTCGAAGAATGTTTTGCACTTCAGTAGTTTCTTGGACTCTGACATTACCCAAGCTACTGCAATACGTGCAGTTCGCATTTAAGTCATTTTGTTGTCTTTGAGACCATATCATTCAAGGAACCTTCAACAAATCTTTATTATGTTTTTGATATTTAGTCAAGTTCACGAAAAACTATTATATTTCAAAGAATTAAATAAAGTTAAAAAGAAGAGCAACCTCTTTATTTTTAATTTAGTACATATTACATTTTCTTATTTATGAATAGGAATAAGTAGCACTATTTATAAATAGTGCTACAACCGAACTATTTGACTAGACTAATAACGTAGTCGCAGTTATCGCCATTAGTAGACTAAAAGCAAACTGTTCAATTCAGTTGAAAATTGTCAAAAAAGTTCTGTTGTTGTTGTTGTTGTTGTTGTTGTCATATTCGTCTTTGTTGTCAGAACGATGCAGTGAGTCCACTGTCAAACATTCTTGACTGCATGAGAAACTCCCGTATCTTCCTCCTGATTTTTAAAATCTTCCATGTGTCGTCACGGATTTGAAAAATTTTGTTTTGATTCGTCAACATTGTACAAATAAGATAAACAGTACAAATAAGATATGCATTACGCATTCTAATTACTGCACAACATTTAATGTGTCATTTCTTTGAGTAAGATTTTTAATTCAGTTTTCCCTAATTTTTATCCTATCGTGTGTAAAAGGGATATATTTCTAAGTTGTGGAGTGAGGTAAATGAAGCCACCTTGAGTCACTTAACGTTGTGATTTGCTGCGTTTTAAAAGGCGACTTGATAATAGTTTTGTGTATGAGATTCACGGAAAAGGGACTGTGTGGTCTTTTGCCGTCAAGTCTATGCAAGCTAGACTAATTACATAGGCGTAGTTACCACTGTTGATTGATAGATTGATGGGGATTATTCAATTCAGTTCAAAGATCTAAGTGTTGTTGTTGTTATTGCTGTTGTCATTGTTGTTGTTACGATAACTGGGACTATGTTGCGAGTCTATGTACAGGCATGGCCTTGTTTTTTGTATCATACACACTAACCAAGTTAAATTTTAACCAATCAAATGAATTTGATGTGCTGGACTGACCAATTGGAACGTAACGCTACATTCCATTAAGAATTTATAAGCTGCTTTATACTACTACGTAGATGCCACGAGGATAAAAAACAATGTCAACCCTGTAGCCATTACGTGAAAAAGGGATAAAATACACATCATTCAATAAAGATATGTTTGTTGCGTGTGATACTATACGAATTAAACGATGATATTATAAAGAAACGATTAAGTACCAAACGTAGCGTAGATGTTCAAAAACACGACGTTTCGAGCTATACTTGATAACGAGTATGCTCTCAAAACGTCGTGTTTTTGAACATCTACTCTAAATTTGGTACTTTAATCATTGATTATATTATCGTGACAAGTACATAAGTTAGGGCCTGTTCATATGGAGGCGAGCCAGCTCGCTTACCGGGCTGGCCCGGTAGGCGAGACAGCTTTCATCTTGTGTTCATATGGAGAAATTCCAGCCCGCTTGCCGAGACAGAAATGGGACACGTGTCAAAAATGAGACACGTGCCCATTGTTTAAATAAGCAGCGCATGAGCAATAGCGACATTTTCATCTCGGTAGCCGGGATGGAGTGTTCATATGGGAAAATTTTCATCCCACCTACCGAGATCTCGCCAGTACACAAGTGAGATCTCGCTTAGCGGGCCAGCCCGCCAGCTCATATGAACAGAAATCAAGTTTTGTATTGGAATTAGGGATGAGGTGAGATCTCGGCAAAAAGCTCCAGCCCGGTAAGCGGGCTGGCTCGTCTCCATATGAACAGACCCTTAGAGGTAGAAAGAAAGACCATAGATAAGATGGAAGCATGTTTTTATCAAGATCATCTGGAAAATCTTTATCGCAATAATTATATTGTGCATTAGCCCTTGTTGGGCTCAAATCTTTGAA
Organism: Aurelia sp. 4 Dawson et al 2005; assembly: GCA_964019985.1. Lineage (NCBI taxonomy): Eukaryota > Metazoa > Cnidaria > Scyphozoa > Semaeostomeae > Ulmaridae > Aurelia > Aurelia sp. 4 Dawson et al 2005. The sequence continues at coordinate 19,811,206 of OZ026502.1, read as the reverse complement.
ACTGTGGGTGTAAAATTGTATCACATTTTACAATCATTTTGAATTACTTGAAGAAAAGATTTTTGGATGATTTGCTGTAAATCTGCCATGGCAAATTTTTTTATGCTCTTGTTTTCTCAAAATGCTGGCGTTTTGATTATTTTTGTAAAAATTCATCAAAATTTTGAAAAACTTTAGATAATCGTAGAACGTAAATTACTTGAGGAAAATTGATGCAATCTTCAAGAAAACCATAGTTTATTAAGGCCGACAATATGGTTACAAACAAAAGTCTGTAGCTCCTCTATTTGAGGATTTAGAAATTTGATGACTTACAGTCAAGGCAAGAGTAGTGTGACCAATTGAAATAGATTATGCGAATATTAATCGTATAATAATCAAATCTTGATTTTCAAGAATCAAATAATAATAATGTTTTCATTCAACTGACTGCCCATACACTGTGTAAGTTGGACAGTGATTCAATGGATGTGCGCGCTTGAAGAAGACAAAATAAGACACCCCATATCACATCATTATTCGAATTGTTATTCGAATAATAATCCATTCATCATTTGGAAAAATCAAATATTTTAGGATCATACTGGTCACACTACTCTTGCTTTGACTATAACAGCCTCAAAGTTGATACAAAGTTGCTGCCTTTTTCAAATAATCAAGAAATCAAAAGATTGCCACGACCGATCTTCATCAAGTTATCCAAAGATACTTTCGAGCACATTGATTCAAAGAAATGTTCAGTAGAATTTTACACCCATCCTTATAGAGATTTGAGCTGTATTGAAGGAACAAGGAAACAATTAGTTTGCTTTCAGGGAACCAGGAACACTGTAAAAGATTGAGAAAGATTAAGTTTTTACACGGGAAAGCCAGATTAAACGTTGACTTTTGCAAAATTTGTTAACTGGTACAACAAAATCCTTCTGCGCTTTATATTTATGACATCAGGTCTATTTCCGAGACGACTGCCTACATTAAGTGCAAAAATTTTCAGCAGAAAAAATTTCGGACAATAAACTTCGGCGAAAATATTTTCGGACGCATTTTTGATATTTCGGACAAATCAATTTTCGGACAAGATTTTGACAAGCCTTTAAACCACTAATGCAAAAATTGCATCAGGTTTATGATTTACTGAAAATAAACACCTTTGAAAAGTTCGAATTAGCCTCCCATCATGTCTCGTAGTCCCTTCTCACGACAAAAATGCTTACTAGTTTCCATATCTATATTCGTATGTCGTCAGTTTGAAAGAGGATGGTGAGGATATCGTTGTTATTTTTTCGACTAATAACAATAATGCTGGATTTGAAACATAAGAAGTTCTTTTCAAAACCTTGCATGTTTAAGATAGTCCTTCATGCTATGATTGAGATTCGCTTTCATATTCACGCTACACATGCGCACATCGGTCAAGAAATTTTCGGCGTGACAAATTTTCGGACAGTACCATATTTCGTACAAATAAATTTTCGGACAACTCTTTGTCCGAAAATTTGTCACGCCGAAAATTTTTGCACTTAATGTACCTTCTTTCTAGAAGTAATGAACTAAAAATTGGAAAACGATGTTTTTTACAAAAGAGCTTCACGAATGGGTATGGCATAATTTTTCTAGGGAACATTACAAAATTTTGCCAGGGAACATGGGAACAAAAAAATAATTTTATGAGGGAACAGGGGAACAAAGAACCCCCCTATACGACGCTCATAATTCCAGGTGGTCATAATAAAGCAGAAACGCCAGGGAGAAGACACCTATACTTCAAAAGAAGAGTGCACTTGTGATGCATCAAATGCTTTGTACAGGGTGTCTCAAAAAATTGTTCGACGTCTGATTAAATAGTAAAAACTAATGATACGCTGAATGCACCCTTAGTCAAGTCACCCTTTTCCTGAGATTTAAAATTAATTTTTGACACAAGAATCTTGCAAATCCGCAAAAAATTCATTTAGTTTCAAGCATTTGAAGTTCAAGTTTGTGTAGAAGCTGAAACCAGAGGTCTCGAAATGGCATTTTTTGTAAAAGCCAAATAGGCCGTCGTTTCTGTTATTTCTGAATTGTTTCAGGACGAACAAGTGGGATTCAAGCAGGTTTTCGATAACCTAACTTTAATTTTAATAATAATAATAATAATGCACAATTTATATAGCGCCACAATACAAAATGATACTCGGTTGTGCTTTACAGTTTAAGTCCTATTTACAATATAAAAATCTGAATTAAGAATAAGTATGAAAAAAATAAGATAAAAAGCATGTTAAAATTTACAATTTTCGATGACGGATGTTTATTTCTACATATATACTCAACCCTTGTCCAAAATTAATTATACGCTATTTCAAAATAGTGTGTTTTCAGGAGAATCTTGAAGGCTTTTATGCATTTTGTGTTTTTTATTTTGTCCGGTAAAGAGTTCCATACTGCAGGAGCAGCATATGTAAAAGCTCTGGTGCCAAGTGTTTTAGTTCTGGTCATTGGTAGCTTCAGTCTATTTTTCTTATTTGATCTCAGTGCTCTGCAGCTTTCCTGAACTTCCAAGAGATCGACGAGATATTTCGGTGCAAATCCGTTGAGGCATTTATACGTCAATAATGCAATTTTAAAATCTATTCTTTGTGCCACTGGCAACCAATTCTTTGTGCCACTGGCAACTTTCAAGCATATATGTGCTTTGAGGAAACAGATTCAGTCTGTCGCCCATTATGTTTTGAACCACTGTTTTTGGACTTACGCAATGTTAAGGAAATTTAGAAAATGATCGCAAGAAATGATTTACTTTAGAAGTCCTATTTGGTTTCCTCTGATATCAAAGAGAGGTATAACATTGAATAAGCTTCTCTTACCTCCATCTTCGAGCTTTTTGCAATATCAGTAATCTGGGGGGGGGGGGGTCTCTGGTTTCAGCTTTCGTATATTTTTTATCTTCGAGAGCTCGTAACTCAGAGAATTTTCAACCGATCTGCACGATTTTAGTCTCTAAAATTATTTCATAATCTTAAGAACAGGGTTATCTTTCCTTGAGCCTGTTCATGTTGTCCTTATTTTCCAAGATTTTATCAAACTTCGAGCAATTTTTTTGAGACACTTGTATATTTGATTTGAACAGGCTCTCTAGTTGGACTTATTCTTTAAATAAGCTCCCTTGATTTTGTCATGATCAGTGTTTTTGGCAAGTTTTCATAACGTCCAGCTATAAGGCGTCTTTGGCGTCAACAAGTGTGATTTCATCTCGAGAAACAGACTCTTTTCTGTGTTGAATTTTTATCTTCAAGCAGTATCTTAGCTGTCTTTAGTCATAATGAATTGGCTAGACCTGGTGCTAATTAGCTTCAGTAAGATTTCTTTACTTAGATTTAAGCCTGGTTTTCATTAAATCGTAATTCATCGCCGATCATTGTCTTATAGCATCGCCGATGATCGCCGATGCTCTAAGACAATGATCGGCGATGAATTACGATTTAATGAAAACCAGGCTTTAGTTGGTGTATCTTGCTAATGTAGTTCTTTGCACTTAGGCCTAACTAAATTTATCAAAGTTTTGGAATCGCCACTGTGCTGATCAAACTATACGCGATCTGATTGGTCGATCAAGATGAGGCTTGACGGGGGACTCACACCATGGAACTGAACAAATGTTTGGATCCTGTGCGTATATCAATAGAGTACACGTTATTTGCAAAATTGCCATGTCCTTGAACCATGGAGAACAAAATTCTGCCCTTCAGGCATGTATTTACGTCATATAAGGCTTAAGTTCCCAAAGGTGAATTGTCATCGTCTGGAACCGTTAGAAAATTCTTAAAAAATAAAGATGAAAAATAAACATCAAACAAGAAACTGAAGGTGTTTACGTTGTCTTCATGCCCTGCTAAGCCATCGTTGTTTTTTCGTAAACAATTTAACAACTTGATAAGTTTATTGCGAAATATATCCGAAACGCTTGTTTAATAACTGTTTACTTTGCAACCCGTTTATTAATAAAGGCTTAACGTTTTTATTTATTAATTTACATGCCATACCAGTCTGCTTTCATTTATTCCAGGTTATTTTACTGACGTATTTCATACCTCTAAACACATGTTAACAGACCACTGCCTTAAGGTGAATAGATTTTTTAACTGTTCTTCGGAACATCCTGCATCGAGTGATGTTTTCTTGAAGCATTTTTATGCGTTTGGGGGCGGTGTTAGAGCCTCTGTTGCTATTATACACGACCGAAATAACCATGATTCAAAAATTTCTCGATTCAAACTCCTCGTTTTATCTTCCTTATAGGTTTATTCACGTTCGAAACATTTATATTTTCTTCTTGATATTCACCTCTCTAGGCATGGTACCCCCTCAGTTTAAAAGTGATTTACAGAGGAACATGGGGCCATGAGGACCTAGGACCAAATAGCTGCTGAGCCAAAACAGTGGGGTGGACTTCGTAAAGAAAGGGGTTCCGAAAGTTATCCCCGTCCATTTTTATATTTGCTTTGGAAAAAGGACTGCTATGAGGAAATTTGATTGAACATGTTCATCGCGGTCTACCCCCTGGCGACGCCCTTGAAGCCTTTTGATACTGATGATAGTACCAAGGCTGACAAGATTCCTAGGTTGCGTCAGACTTGACCAGATAACATGCGTTTGTACCTAAGAACTAAATTTTCCGGGTCTTTTCCCGAATAACATTTTTAGAACAACGCTCCCCTGCTGGTTTCAAAGAACGAATCGCTATTTGTTACATCGAACTCAGTCGCGGTGGGCTACATAACAAAATGATTTTTAATTCAGACGCCATAGTGCTTTTAAATTATTCTTCCTAAACCGTGGATCAGTGGCCTAGATCTGATTAATCTAGCTATCCTAAGTTGTTTTTATCTGATTTACTCCTTTGATATCACAAGCAAAAGATAATTGGCTAAGATCACATTTTGAAATTGTTTACGTTTTAATATACCGCATAAGTATCTCTTTTTGCTTTAAAGTCGTTGCATTTGCTTGCGCCCGGCACATGGCCTATTATGTTTGCCAGGCTGTCTGCAGTCTGCAGAACTAAATTCACACTTGATGCGGCTTTGTTACCGCCTCCTGTAAATTGTTGGGGAAACTGCGAATTCCCCCTTTTGTACATCACAAACAAAAATACGTTAACTCTGATTTGCTCGCTGGTCGAGCGATGACCCTGAGGTTGATATTGCGCCTACCCCAAAACGCTTGGACGGGCGTCTGCCTCTGCTGGAGAAAATCCGAAAGACTTTCACTTATAGTTTGCCGAACAACAAAACTGAATTCATCTTGTCGCAGATCAAATAAGACACGCGCTTTACGAAGCATGACCTTTAGCTGCTCCGACGCATGTCATATTTGGACTTTGTCGCATCATATCGCGCCATAAACGGTGTCCTCTTGCTTTGCGAAATCTTACTCCGGTGCAGTTCTTCTAGGCCTTATTTTAACATATAATGATTAACAAAATTTTCTTTTTGTTGTGTAATGAAATGCAATGCGTATTTGGAAACACTAAATAGTCGAAAAGTTTTAGGGTTATTGCCACGCTGAAATATCCTTTCTTGTCTTTTCAAGTGAAATGGTTGTGTGCAAACGTGAGACGGGGTACACGAATTTTGGATATAATTCTTCGATGGAAAAGTTTAAATGGTCAAAACGTAGACTGACGAAGTGATTTTTTTATTTGTTCAATGTTTTTATTCTGACGTTTTCTTCTGATGTTTTATTCTGACGTTTTTTATTCTATTCTGATGTTTTGTTGTTCGGTAAATTTTTACCAAGTTTGGAACCATAAACATCACTCAGTTCAACGCAGAAAACTGATACTGATGTAATCAGTCTTGTTCAGACCTTTGAGCTTTCATGTGTGGTGCTCCTCTTCCAAAATGCACTTGAAATGCGCTGTGTTCAGACAATTATGCATGGGGAAGTATCGGGGAAATCCTTCACATATTTACGAAAATGTCTCACGTGGCTATTGCTGTGAGGCTACAGAGGTGCCAGTCTACGGATGCACATGAAGAAAATCCTTGCCTGTAGCTATATTTTTCTGCTGCTGCAGAGGGGTTCTGAGGGCTCAAATTTCTGTCTGTCTACGCCAAATCGAGATCCTTTGTGATTTATCTTTACACACTATAGTTGATTACTTCTCGCTGATAATAATCACTTTCTAAATTAATGTTAAGTCGCATTGGAGCAGCTTTCACATAACCTCCCTCATAGACATTCAACTCAGAACCTTCCGTATGTCTCGTAGGGAAAGCTTGAATGACTAACACCTATAGTCTAAGATTTGAATCTTGTTTAATACGGAAAGCTTCCATGTAGACTTGAATCGTACGTTCAGAGGACTGTAGTTGGCTGTGGGTCACAACCTCTCTTTTAACAAGGGTTCGTTTGATGGTTTGATTGAAGGGGAAAAGTCCCTGGCGTTATTTTAGTGGACTTTGGCTTTATTGGCTCCCTCTGCTTTGCATAGTTTTAGTACGGAAAGCCTCTATTTAGACGTGAATCGTACATTGAGAGGGCTATAGATAGCTATAAGTCAAAACCTCTGAACAAGGCTTCGTTTGGTAGTTTGAATCAAAGGGAGTAAGTCCCTAACTTATGTGGACTTTGATGTTTTTGTGTATCTCTGCATTGCAAGGTTTTATATGGAAGACAGACTTGAATCGTACTCTCAGAGGACTGTAGCTGGCGGGAGAAAATGCCTGAGTGGTATGACTTTACTGGCTGCCTCGACTTTATTAGCTGCCATAGTTTTGACAAACATGGCCTCTATTTAGGTCTTGTATGAATCGTACGTTGAGAGGACTATTCAGGGTGAGTCCAAGAAAGTTTACAGGTTTGATGGGCTGTGGAATAAAAAGTATGTGGCCAATATTCAAGACTGAAATCTTAATCTATCAGTCAAAGACTAACTTAGAAGTGAAAATTGTGTTCAATCGCTCATCATTTAGACCTGGAAATTAGAAAATGCCAGCAAGGGGTTTGTATGGGGACGAGGCGACTGCGCTAAAGATGGCGACGAAGAATTTTTTACCAGGTTGCATTGTATTCTTTAATCGAATTCCTGTAGAATCATCAGGGACTCGTAATTAGAACGCAGTGCATCTTGGTAAAAAAATTCCTTGCCGACATCTTTAGCGCAATCGTCCAATCCACGTTCCATTCCAGCCCATAATCCTTCATATCACAAACGCTCGTTCAACCTTGGTCTCCTTGAACTCTCAGAATGGCTGTGATAAGTATACAGAATCTGGTATAGCCTCAGAAATGGAGACTATTATAACACAAATTCTCGCTCGCTTTAAACTCAGTCTCATTGAACTGTTATAAGGTTAAGCGTACAGTAGAACCGAAAAGCTTCAATTATACATCACGGAGTTGTAGTACCCTATAATCTGACTTTTAGTAAGCTAATGTAAGCTAAGAGGAGCTTTTAAAGGACTCTAGCTCACAAGAGCAGCAGTAGAATCACGGAATAATCGCAAGGAAATGCTTCTAAGCCGACTGAAGGATTTTGTGAATTACAGTTATTGCAGCACTCACGAAATATAACGCAATGACCTTGTTCATAGTTTACCGACTGTTTATCAAAGGCAAAGTTAATTAATTAAGAAATGATAGCTACGATTAAAGGGTTTACATACCAAAGTAATTGATTGGGGGCTTATAGAAAGTCTCAAACCGACGCCTGATGCCCCCCTCGACGAGACGCGTTCCCCATCTCAAAGGAATGCCGCTTGTCACTCTTTGCAGCTGTTATTTGTTGCATGAGTATTTCATATTCTTGAAATTCGATACACATCAGAGCCGATCAATGGTGAATTTTCAGAAGTCATGTTGATGCAAATGATTTGATTGAAATAGTTGCACACATGTAGCCCAAGGCTGCCCATTCCCTCCAATGAATGTCCGTCCAAGCCCTTTGTGGCCTCGGTGGCACAGTGGTAAGGCGTCGAGCTCACGATCCAAGGGTCGTGTGTTCGAAGCCGACACTGGCCATATTTGAGGATAGCATCCTTGGGCAAGGGGTTAACACAAATTGTGCCTCTCTCCACCCAGGAGTATAAATGGGTACCTGGTCCGTAGTTATGAGCGCCGTCTGTGGCTGCACCCTGCTATATGCTACTAAGCATAGTGACCAGGGGGTAAGGTGTAAAGTCGTTTGAGTAGCCTTTGGCTAGAAAAAAGACTATAAAAACTACTACTTACTTAGTACTTACTTCTCGCAAAGCTTTTCAATGCGTTGAGATTGATAGATGGCCTTTGAGTCATTTTGTTTTAAGACTGGGTTATAACCTTGCAAATTTTAATATTTACATAGCTGTAGACCATTGTTGCATTTAAAAAATGTGAATTTTCACCCTGTGGCGGCGACAGCTCTGAAAAACTGACAGAAAGCTCTGAAAAATCTGAAAGAAGTGGGGGGGGGGAGATTTTGACGTAATTTTTCACTGTTTTTACCAATGTTAACAAAGTTTAAAGCCTCCAATGTACACACAGATGATATACCTGTATATGGGCACATACTACTTGGGTGAGTGAAATCATTCAACGAATTAGTGTTTACACATAGTCTAACTAGCTACTTTGGCAAAAATGTGAACCCTTAAAAATGTTTCACTTGCTAATTACTTAGTTTCCATCAATCAGGCGCTCCCACGCCGCGTGTGCTTACCCTTAGCCAGGTAGCTAGCCACCTTGGTTCCCTGTCGAATTTTTTGTTGCGTGAATAAACATAATCATCATAAACAATGAGAGGTTCTTTTCAATGCAACAACTCCAGGTGTTTAGAATCAACTTAAAAACTATTATCAATTTGACCTTTTACAGGTTGTTGATTCTTTAATATGGCGGCTTTTACATTCCATGAACACGTTAATTGTTTTGTTTTATTAAAGCTCATAACCCAATGGCAATTTTTACTTCATCAAATATGGATGCTTATATAATTATTTTCTAGTTTCTAGTTTCATTAGTTTAATCGCCATAATATACCCTTATCCGTCGCACCAGCCTGGGTGACAGGCTTAACATTCACCGGGAATAAGTGTGAAAATAGGGCATGGCAAGGAACCAATTTTTGTCCGATTCTACTCTTGAAATGTCTTGAGTAAATCGAGGTAAACTTGGTGTTGAGGTAACGCCTTAGGGTGTTGGCCCTCTTTCATCTCCCGAGCAATACACCCTGAGTTCAAAGTCATAGAAATGCTGTTTAATTCTTCTCATTGCCATCACAAATACGACATAGAGCTAAATATGAAATTGTTGGGAGACGAGATATGCTTTGTTTGAGAGAACTTATGTGTCCCCCCGTGCAGTGGGTTAAAGCTTTTGCGCAGTAACATTTTGGGGCTGACGCTCTGGTGGGCGCATTGGCTTTAACCCACTGCATGGGGGGTCACATTAGTTCCTTCATTTCATTTTCATTTCATTTGATTTCATTTCAATCTATTAAGGAATATGAAATCTCCCTGTTGTATTTTCCAAGTTAATTCTCTTTACTTCCAATTCATGTTTGTAACTTAATATCACATAACAGCTCTGTCAAAAACCTCTGCAAGTCAATTGCAATGTTATTCTCGTTTTCAAAATCATTTTCAAGAAGATACACATATTTTTCAATCTTTTTTTCTATTTTACCATCCCTTCTTTCTATTCTTCAGCTTCCAGCTATATTTGTTAAGGCTCATATCAAATGATAAGCAAATCACGGTGTAAAGTTGATACGTCCTGAGTTCTCGAAACGACGAAGTCCCCACGTCCCGGTTGACCATTGATCTGCAATCTAATACCCCCTGAAAATCTCCACTGACGTAGTGCAGGCTGTTACTCGTGAAGACGAGGCTAAAATCCTCTATAAGAGAAGTGTAGATGCGTCAGGCTTAACACACGCGTGACTGGTGTTAGCGTAGAGCCGCGCCTGCTCAAGCTCCGACCATAAAGAGACTTAAAACAAACATGTTCACAATCCATTAGAAGAAAGCTCCAGGTATCATTTGCACCCAACTGCGAAGAGAGATCTGACATTTTAGCGAAGGGAACTTCAAAGACAAGACAGGATCTCTCATAGCTGATCTTGTAAACAAGAAACACAAAAATTGGTGATACATTTCTGGTGTTGAAGCAACGGAAATTACTCATTCTACTAGCGTGTTATTTTGAAGATGCCAAGACCAAGAAAAAGTACGTATGGAGATGAGAAGCCTCCGTATTCCTATGTGGCTTTATGTGCAATGGCGATTCACAGCTCGCCCAATAAAATGATGACTTTGAGTCAGATTTACAAATTCATCACGGATAACTTTCCGTTTTATCAGAAGAACTCGACGAAATGGCAGAACTCTTTGCGACATAATCTTTCATTCAATGATTGTTTTATCAAAGTGCTTCGAGGAACCGAACATGGAGGAAAGGGCAGTTACTGGACATTGCATCCCGATTGTGCGGAGATGTTTCAAGATGGCAGTTTTCTCAGACGAAAACGAAGATTTCTCGCGAAAAAAGGTGCTGGCTCTTTTGATGAAGATATCGAAAAGGAACGCGAGAAAATTTCTGATTTCAGTAAAGAACACTTAGTGACGAAAGATTCCAAAATCAAGCCATTTGAAATGATTGGTAAGAACTTACAAAATGGAGGGAACAAGTTGTACGAACTGCCCGAGCCACCAGCGCTCAAATCCATCTCGAATGATAACAGAAGCAAAAGTTTTACAATTGAAAACATTTTGAAAAGAGATGACTCGAAAGAAGATAAAAGGATGTCAGCAGGCAAAGACAAAGGAAAATGTCGAATTGAAAATCCATTGCCAACTCATCCTTTGCCACTGTATTATGCAGTTCATCCTTATCAACGATACTTTACTCCATCAACGCCTCAGAGACCCAGACATTTAAATCATTGCCATTGTTCCAATTGCTCGAGAACTGCTTTTAGGCCAGTGCGCTGTTGCTGTCAGCATTAGTTATTAACAGTTATGTTTTTTATGATTTTTTATTTTCAGTAAAAAATGGCGACCCCTCCGAACCTCAGTAACTTCCAGTAAATGTACTAATACCTCTATGGAATGTGCTAACTTTAAACCAGAGTCAAAAAAAAGCTCGACGTGAATCTTAAATAGTGTGATCTTTCAAAATGTGTTTACGATGGTTACGATCACTCACGTACTCTCCGGACCCTCTCGTCAATGTAGCTACAATGCAAAACTGCGTATCCACTTTCATTTCAGTGAATTTTTTCAAAATTTTCGTTTTCGTTCATATCAAGATTAGAGGTCCTCCGACTGCTCTAATCTACTTATGCCCGTTGACAAAACTTCAATTCTATGAGTTTTTCCAGTGTTGTATGCGTTCGTGTAGGGGTTACGGTCCCTGGGATCCTTTTCTTTATACTTTAACATAGACTGTCTAAGCTTTATTTCAGTGAGTTTTGCAAAAAAATTACGTTCCCGCTGCACCTTATATTTGTCCAACTTTCAATCCTGTGATTTTCCAAATTGTTTTCCTTCATGAGAAGGTTACGACCCCTCCGACCCTGACCCTTAATCCTGACCCTGACCCTGACCCCTAAAATGGATGTTTAAGTTTCAAGTGTAGTGAGTTTTGCAAATTGAATTTTCTCTCGCGTTGGAAACCTCTGCGAATTTTCGCACGACTTTTCTAAAGTACGCTAAGTACATTAGTCTGATTTTTAAACGGCAGTGACATTGATCTTGATCTAAATACGATCTTTGGATCAAAATTTCGTCAGTCCTGTTTTGCATGATTCAAATTGCAAATGAAATTATATGAAGTATTGTCATTCAGCAAAAGGCCTAGCTAAGTTACCTGGCCGTAATTGTTCCCTGTCTATTGCAAGATACAAAGTAGAAAAAGATTGCATCATTAGTGTCTCCCCCACTCTTGCAGTTTTAAGAAGTCCAAGGACATGTAGCCTAAGAGCCGAGCGGCTTCATTGACTAATTAGTTAGCGTGAACAAGGGGGCTGTAGAAACCGTTGCGCAGCTGTGGAAACTGTGGTCCATCTCTGGAGTACTTCATCAAAGATTTAGCTTAATCCCCTGACAATATGTCGAATTTTCTTTTGGTCCCCCTGCCCTGAAAATCTTGGCAAAAAACTAAGTGTGACCCATTTTGATACAGCAACTGGCTAGATTTTACTGATAGTAGGAGTGGGTGATCACTATAGCACATTTTAAGAGAAAACTCTCATACCAAATACAATTGAGCTGTTTCATAAGGGATGGTGTTCGAGGGATATTTCAAATTTTGCTCTCAGTTCTCTTGAGTGTATCTTAATATCTACTTCATGACTTCTAGACATTTTCTCGTGACTTCAAGCCAAAGTTATAGATCCACGATAGAGGACAGGGTTCTACGTTATCATATTTGAGATATCCTAAGCCTACGGTCATGTGGATATTTTGATTTGTTTATTTATTTGTGAGAACGCATCTGTAAATAATTAATTATGGTTGTTGTGTGAATCAAGAGTTGAGCTTAAATATCGTGTGCTTTCCTTCTGCAATCTCCCTTCTTCAGGTCTTCATAGGAGAAATGGTAAGGCCTTCCCAGGGGGATCGGTGTTCCCTTGTTACCCTTCGGTACACAATTATTTTACTGCTCTTGTTGCCAGCTAAAACTTGTGAATGTCATTTGTTCCTCAGAGCCTCTGGGAGGACATCAATGGCCACATTTCGCATATCCGGCTATCATTTTTCTGTGGTGTGCCCATGTTCGGTTGTTATTAGACTCCAGCTAGAGATCTTGTTGCCTTCTTGTAACGCAAATCTCGGTGCTATGGAGTCAACTTTTGCCTTATTTTCCAATGGTAGGTTTTTTAGGTTTGGAGGGCCTTCTCCTAAATGCAGAAGGGTCGACAGACTTTTGAGAGATTCTTGTTTTCATCAGCGAATTGCAAAGGTGAATCCAAAATCTGCTTGTTTAAAGATTTTTCTGTTAGACTGGGAAATACATTTACTTTCCGTCTGTACAAAGTCCATTATATTTCAGAAGTTGGTAGGTTTGGAATTACCAATCAAACACTCCCCATGACGTAAAGCCGTTTCCATATCTGTGTCTTTCTCTTCTTCTTTCTTCCCCCCTCCCTGCATGAGTGGCCAAGGGTTTGATCCCTAAGTGCTATTTCATACATATGCGTTGTTTCATTTGGAGATATTTTTAACAGATACTCGCATATTTTCAACTTAAAACCAGATGTATCGCGTGCCTGTGGCCTTTTTGTCGCTACACGAATTGCAGAGCCCATAACGGATCGTTTTCTTATGAAAACCGTGAAATTTTGTAACATCCGATTTTTCTCTTTTTATAGCCTGAATTAATCTTTTTTTGTGGTATGAGTATCCAACATCTGTTCATCAGTGCGTTATATATTAACGGTTTTACAGGAATGTGATTTTTAATAAATATGTGGACCTTGGAGACCAAATTAGATCTTTGATTTATGTGGAATCAAGTGGAATTCTTTTTGGAAGTATAGCTGAGAAGCGAATCTAGTTGCAAAGTGTTTTCATCTGACGTTGGTCATAGTAAGTCATCAGACATGATTTGAACGGGCAGAAACGAGATTAGAATCAAATAAACTGGCTGTGCGTTGAAAAAGGTTTCATGTCACTTTGGGATCAAACTTTCTTATGAAGTTGAAGATACGTTGGTTTTGCTAGAAGTGTAAAGATGATCTATAAAATAATGGATGATCTATAAAATAATGGATGATCTATAAAATAATGGATGATCTATAAAATAATGGATGATCTATAAAATAATGGATGATCTATAAAATAATGGATGATCTATAAAATAATGGATGATCTATAAAGTAATGGATGATCTATAAAATAATGGATGATCTATAAAATAATGGATGATCTATAAAATAATGGATGATCTATAAAATAAGGAACGGTCTCCGCCAGGACAACTTAAGTGGGAGATTTGTTACCAGATCTCAAATCCAACAAAAAATAAGTTAGATCTTGACACTCCAAGGCAGAACGTAGCATTCTGCCATTCTCCGAAAGCAGTTTCCTCTATTCTGGTGCAAAGACGTGGAATGAAATCCATAGAAATCAGAATGAGTTCCACGATTACCATATTCAAAAGGAAACTGAAAGAATTCCTGCAAAATCAACATCCTTCTCGAAGCACGATCCCTAGAAAGACCGGCAAATTTGTAAGATTTTATATGCATGTTAATGGACCGCATTTTTCTTTTTTAGCTGGTAGAGTTTTTTATTTTAAAAACAAGATATAATGAAAACGAAAGTGCAATATTTCTAAAATACTGATGCTCAAAATATGATTCTTCGTGCCTTGTTATCGATGTCTTTCTCCCCCAAAAATGAAATACCAACATTGTATTAGATTAATTTGGTTCTTGATACAAATCAACAAAGACAAGTTTTCAAGATCAGCTGGATAAAGAAATTTGGTGGATTTTCAAAAAGTTTCACTTGTTGTTGGATCACCAGGCAGATGGACTTCCGATATAATTCTTTTTGAAATTCTAGAAGAGTCTCCCTTGCGTACAGTTTCCTTTCAGCAGTGCAGCAAAGCCTCTGGTTCATCCACCGTTACGCTAAGTAAGTTCGTTCTATCATGCTCTAACTTAGCAGGTGAGGGACATTAGTAAGCCATGAAAATACGGCTCGCCAGGATAGGAGACATTATCGTTTTTCTCCTGGTGCGGAGTCGATAAAACCAGAGTAGATTTGACCTGGTTATCTGCGCCTACCCCGTGGTGATCTTTGGAGATCTTAGGATTTCGGTTTACTTGGCCAGACAGAGTTGTGAATGGTTTAGGCAAGTGTTTGTTGTTTTTTGCGTGAGTCAGAGGAAATGTTGTTTAGTGAATTTAAGTTTGTTGATGAATGACTTATCATTACTTCATTAATGAAATTGTTATATTGATTAGCCTGCCCTCATTCCTAAAGGACCTTTCAACGTTTAATTTCAATTTTGCCCTGAAGAAATGAATTTTCCCTGTCAAACTTTTTTACTGCAAGGCTGAGATTTATGCCTAAAGGTGGAGACATAGGGGAGAGTTGGGGGGGGGGATGGGGCTACTTGTCACAGTTGTCGCAGACATAAACTGAATGCAAGCACAGAGCTAGGGAAACTTTGCCGACGATGTTTTTGAATAGCATTGATGTATTTCTTTACAAATATACGAGAAAAGTCCATAACAATCAAAGTTTTCGATTTGCAATGAGAATGTGACATACAGTAAAATCAAAATTTATAAATCTAAAACTTAAAAATGATGGAAGCTCAACTCAAATAATCAAGCCCTTTCTTCTAGTTGGTTGTTAGTTCTTTTGAACAGAAAAGTTTCAAAATGCAGTTGCGCATCTATTAGATGGATGTATAACTTCTGACCGTGTTCTCCGTGGAGCGCAAACAGTGAAAGGTATCAGAAGAATGCGAATTTCTATTTACTGAACAGACGCTGTTGCTTCTTGTTCGTCAGAACCTTGCTGCTAGGTCCTTAGGTGTACTCCCTTTCATTCCTCCCAAGATGTGTACGGATCACAGGGACTGGGAGATGGGAGAACTGTAGCCCATATCTCAGATAGATTGTTCGTTAACAGTCCTTATAACTGTGTATGCAGGCATACCCCAGGTTTTCCCTTCGTGGTCCTCCAAGTAACGACAGCTCCTCAAACAGGGCTTGTCAGTAACGTCTCAACGTAAGGCTCTGCAAAAGCTCTGAATGAAAGTAAATCGTGCTCAAAAGTCTGCTGCATTCTAAGAAAAGCGCGCTTTTCTATTTATGATGTCTTGATCTGACTCCTGCTAGTTGAATAAATCTCTGATGAAAAACCCCTTTCGTTCGATCTCCTATGTTTGATAGTAAGATTGTTATGAGTATAAGTGGGTTAACTGTTAAGATTAAGGAGTCTTGCTGTACTGTCCGCAACTTATCGTGGAAAATCCTCGAAGATGATTTGAAAAACGTGCTCAAAGATGCTACAAGTTTATATCTTTAATGCTGTTTTACCTTTATCTCTGTCTTCGATTCATACTTCAACACCTTATGGCCAGCTTGTCCTTTCGTTGGCTACAAAGAAGCGTTTGCAATATTGGTAATGATATCAATCTTCTAATCCAAAAGATGCGACAATATGGACGAGTAAAAAGAAGGATAAATGAGCTAAAAGGAACGGAGAACTGTGCTGTACTCCTTCAAACGGTTTGCAAATTCCCTACCTTAGGCTCAGAGATGGCTCTTTTCCCAGCCTTTTTCAGTTTAGTAGTGTCCCACCAGTTCCAAAAATTGCTCTACTGAGAAGTGTTCTCTTCAAAGTTAAAATCGCTTCCTACGATCCTTGGAAAGAGGACAAAATACGTTGTTGAACCAGGAACATTTCGTGCTTGTTACCCAATAGGATTTGGCGTTTTTGCGGAGCCGTTCGCCAGTAAGATTTGATGCTTCCAGAAATCTTTTCTCTCACCGTAGAGCACTGGAGAACAGCTTCCCAAATGTGGTTGATCGACTGTTTCTTTAATAGATACACAGGAAAGGCGCTTCAAAAGAGGAGTGATATGGAAGACCCTTGACAACTCAGAGATAAGAACTAGCGGGAATTCTTTCGACTGGCTAAATGGGTGGCCCATGGTTCTTTTAGCATTGCTTTTCGTTCTCTCAGGACGACCTTTCATCTCTTTTCCTCGTTGTCTTGTAAAAGGTCAACGAGTATGCATTGATAAGCTGGTATAGCTTTGTCATGTTATCCTGATATCAGGAGCGTTGCTAGCCCTGAAAGAGTAGAATCGACTTCGTGTTGTATCAAGTTCTGAAAGCTATATACAGTTCCCTTTAAACCGTTTTTACGTGTGAATTAGTACCACTTTTTAGAAACCAAGGGTGAACAAGCCATCTCTAGCCCCTCTGCGACTGGCGACACTTTTGATCAAAGTATAAGAAATTACAGTGTTTCGAAACATGAAAACCCAACATGAAGAGACCACCAATAAGGAGTAGGTTTTCGTATACTTCCTGCTTTTGAATGGATGTTAAAGAATGCATTGGAGACACATCATGCGCTAGAAAGCAAAACACGTATTCATCATATATGAATAAAGAGCACCAATTTCTTGTTTCAGCTTGTTGTTTTGAAATAATCAAGATGGCTCAATTTTTACACAATCTGTTTATTTTCGATTCAGATCGTAGCTTGGGTGCCTTGGCCTGTTTATCAAACACCTGTAGTGGCATTTTTCGTCATTTTTCCAAAGTGATTTCTTAATAAACGGTAACTGGTCGATGAATCGAGTTTCAATGCTCGGCCACCAGCCAGAGGTGAAATTTAATATCCTTCCAATCTTTTCGTGTGTTATTAAAAATGCCTTACGCAGTCTATTTACTTGTAAACTACCAAAACAAGCTAATAAGTGTTGAGTGTTATTTACTGTAAACAAACCAATTTTGAATAGGATCACTGAAAAACCAGCAACTCCAATAAGCATCTATGAACTCCAGTCAGTTTTAGGTTGTTTAGCAAACACTGATGTTTGCCGGAATTCTGAGGACCCTTCTTTGGGCTTTAGGGAATATGAGATACTGTGCTGGGCGTTTTAGGCCAAGAACAAGGTAGACTCCCGATACTGTAAAGTCCCAGTTATCGCAAGAATAACAATAACAATGACAGCGACAACAACACTTTTCATTTCTGCTCAAACTGGGACTTTTAGACTTTCACGTAAAAATTCGGGACGGAAATGAGCACGTTTAGGTGTGCGCTCTGGAATGAGGCTAAAGTGTAGTCTCAGAAGCGAGGCAAGCAACCCTCGACAGTTGGGAATTCTCATTGCTGCGGTGAAGTTCATGGAAAAGCTAGTTGGCCTTAGAAATGAGGGACTCCTGGTTCACAGTGAAAGATTTGTTGATTCTTGGATTGAAGAAACATTCATCTGGATACTTGAGGCTTTTGTGCATGGCTAGTATCACTGCAACCTGAATTTGAGGTGTTTTAGCATTGGAGGTTCCAGCCGGCAACTTAGGCCCATCCACCATTGCGAGGAGTCCGTACAGTGTTGCCATGATTTCCATATCTAGTCATGATATCTAGGGGGGGGGGGAACTTCGTCCCAAATGTCAATATGAAAGTCCAGAGTCTGAGCGTCCATCAGTCTATCAACTGCGATAACTACGACCATGCAATCAGTCTAGGAACAACAGAGCATTTGTAAAAATAGTCTGGGAACAAGAGAATGCATTTGAGAAAAAGGATATTTTTGGGCAAAAATGATCTATTTTTATCCATCTAGTGGGGATCAAGGGAACTTTAGGCCCCCAGGGAGGGTCTCATCTCTAAGTAGAGTAGATGAGATGTGGATTTTTGCCATATCACAAAGCCCTTAAACCTCTTCTAAATGACAGATAAACCATGCCTGTTTTCGCCATTTCAATTCAATAAGTCGATGAACCTTTGAAAAATATCTGCCATCTGTAAAATGGATCCCTGACCACATTGGTAGTTTTAGGAAAGTCCTTTAACGCTAAAGACATTTCGCTTTGTCTTCCACGTCAGCTGAAATTACCTAAATAAGTAAATAATAATTTGTCAGTTTTTATTTCATGACTGTTAGCTGACAACATTTTTTAATTTTTACGGATTAACCACTTCGTTACAATAAGACTGCCGCATGGTCAAGTATTTAGGATTTCTCACATCTAAAATGTCGCAAATGATTTAAAAAGATGGGGAAATCTGTTATTGTTATGTCGTAACTTAAAAGCCACTATGTCAGTTTTGATTAGTTTCATGTTTCCCTTTTTTTGAAAGAAATTGTTATTTTTAAAGATAAGCTGATTTAGAAAACTTACGAAAGTAATTTGGGCTTCTCTGCGTAAAATGGTAAAAAGGAATTCTCGTGAGACGGTCGCTGAAAAGGTTTTCCCAAGAAGATGAATGAAAAAAACTACCCCCGTTTGAAAGGCAACGGCTCCCTAGATATCAAGACAATTATATTGCCAAATATGTCATTTAATGATGGACATGTTCAAGTTCAACTCTATTTTAAGATTTACCAGACTGAAATTGGTCTGTCTGTTCCAAAATTATGAAGGATTTTCTCAGGAGAATCCCTTCACTAAAGCTTCAAAACAGGCCCAAAGTCACGACCAAAGTTTCCGAATATTTCTGCTTTACAGCCATGACTTCATCATGTTTTGCTCGCGATAACCGCTTGGGACGATGAAATCACTTGGGATAATATTGTTATGCTTCCATACTGTCATCCCACAATGTGATAGCACGTGCTAAAGCATGTAGAAGTCATTGCTGTAAAGCAGAGACCTTTGTCTTGATTTTAGTCTGCTTTGAATGTGTCCTGATGGGGCTTTCTTGGAAAAATCCCTCAATTTCAGGGGCCCCTCAGAACAGAGAAGGCAAATTGTAAGATGAAAATGAGCATGTCTTCTATCAAATGACATATTTGCCAATACTCTTGTCTTGATGTCCAGGGACTAGCTGCACTTTAAACGGGAACTGTGTTTTTTACTCATCAAGTAGAGCAGAAACTCCAGTACTCCTGTTCATATTTCTTATGCCTGTCATTGTAGGGAAGCTAAAAAACGTCTTTTGTTGACAGGTTTATTCCTCGATTCATGAAAGGACATAGTGTTTCGTGTTGGTTTTCTGGCCGCGGTTTCTTGAGAAAGCGTCTTTTCTTTGTCCACGATGCGACTTCAAAGTAAAATTATTGTATACGTTTTAAGACCCCAGATTTCTTAGCAACTGATAAAAGAAAGAATGGTTATTGTATCACAGAAATCATGCTGGTACAGACTAATTACTCATAATCAATATCACTTGATACTATCAATCAGTCCAATGTTTATAGCGTAAAGCTGTACATTAGTTGTAATCTCATTCAATGTACAGACCATCATTTGTCTTATTAAGTACCATTAAGGGCCCTGTGTGTACCATTAAGGGCGGCGTAGTTTTCGTAAGCGATTAGCTTCGTCGGCATTCTTATAAGATGATGATGATTATGTCATGATGTATCACGATTAGACGTGATTAATCACAATAAACATCAGTAACAATGTATGACCCAGGACTACCACGGTGGTGAAAAAGCAGTCTTTGTGTTGCTAGTACGAGGAGCACGTTTGCCTCATTTAGATTTGTTGGAGAGGGACGCCAGGCGTACAGGCGCTTCCCTTCAAGTGTCGGTTGCTGCCACAGAACGAAGGGCTCATCTGCGTATAAGTGGAGCTTATACTATTGAGTTTTGAAGATGTGTCGTCGAGAGAAGGGATTGTGGCAGGGAATTGCCTTGAAAGATTGCACAAAGGGCCAGACGAACACGTTTCACTAATTTGTATTTGCTGGTGTAAGACGCCAGGCGCTCCCCTTTAGATGCCTTTAGCCGTCTCTGAAGTGAAAGCTCGGCTGTTTTACAGTGAGGCCTACACCTTTGTAATCAAGTATTTTTTGCACCATCTGAAGGGACTGTAACGCTTTGGATAGTTGCTCAACTGGTTGAAAGAGCATATTGTTTGGAATAATTAATTTCTGTTTATTTGTGACAGCAAAAGCGAGCCTCCTGGCTCAAGGGTCTGTGAAGTCTATGTGGCGCCATGTTGTAATCCATTGACTTTGCTGGCAGAACAGTCAGGCGGAATGGGTTCGAATCCCACCAGCACCTTTGAGCGTCATGACAAGGTATCGCGGACTCGATCAGCGCTTACTTCTGCGATCCCAGCGTTTAGCGCTGAAAACTGCAACTTCACCTTCACCTCAAAGGCTTCGTATTGTTGGTATGTCTAAGTCCTTCTACCAATCAAGATAGCGTTTAATAACGCGTTGCTTTTTTCTGGTGGATCACGACGATACCAGTAATGCTGGAATGCTGCTTTGGTGAAGCAATCAAACTAAGTAAAGAAGAACGACTTTTTACAGCAAAGGATCTTCTCGTCATGGAATCATAAATTCAGAATTGTACTGTACTGGTTTGCGCTTCTCGAGGATCTAGACTCTAGTTTTGGTAGGGTGTGTTCGATTGGCATCAATTCTGAATGCGTTAAACTAAGTACAGTCGGAATCTTCATATGACACATGGACAGGACACAGGACACAGGACACAGGACACAGGACACATATCGCAAACCAGCGATGAAATATTAAAATTCGAGTCTCAAAATTTTAAAACAAAAATTTTTGAAACGAGGTGACTTTAAGCCAGCCCCCCTTCCCACCTCCATCAACCCTTGTAACCCCCACCATCCAGCAACAAAATGCCGCACAATTACGTCACTGTCATGTGATAAAGAAGTCCATATTCAAATCTATCGAAAAGGATGGCCACTTCTATGAGGATGGCACTGGCAACTAGATTCATAAAATTCCACCGGAGAATATTTTCTTCCAAGTTGAAACCTTAAAACTAATAGATACGTATTCGAAGTCAATGACATTCATTTTCATTTTGTAAGATGTGAGCCCTACTTATCACAAGGAATTCAATCAAGTTATTGCTCAAACCTTGAATCAAACAGACGTATTTATACCTATGGAATAAACTCATCCTCTTTTCGACGCACAGAATGGGATCCAAGTACTTTCAAAATGTTTAGCATATCAAATAGACACGAAGTCCGTCAGATGGATGAAACCTGATTTTCTACTAAAGTTATCATATATCTTACATAACACACAGCTTCGTACAAAGGAGCCATGTTTCAAACTTCAGGGCTAAAGTATCTTGTGAAGGACCTGCATTTAAATCATTGAGGTTAAAGTTTGTGAAATCCACTTCTTTTATGCATGATGTTTTTTTGTATTTGGTAGGAGAATTTTCCTTTCTTTGACAACTGCCTCCATTTCATTTTCGTTGTATTATATTTATGGACAAGAAACCCTATCTGCTATAAACAACTTGTATAAGTCCTGATCGTGCTTTGGAAATCGTTGCCGATTGAGTAAATAATCTTTCAACTTCTTTCTGAAAGTGTAAATCGTAGGACTATGTCTTCGAAAGTGTAAATTGTAGTTCGACGTCCTCCCCGTAGCTTTTTGCAATAGTCCTGTCTGGTCTCGACTAGACTGATGACCTCTGTGCATCTTCAGGGTCATCAGTGACTTGCATTACTTTTGATGACTCGAAATACCACCAATACCTAGAAATACCACTAATGCCTAGAAATACCACTATTGCCGAAAATGGAGCATCGGCAGGTGTACATTGGACGTATTTTTACCCACAATATGCCTGTTTAAGAGGTATTACAAATTCCTGTTGTTCGCTATCAATTAAGGATGGCATCAAATGGTAGTCATTCCTTTGTACCCTCCGTGCATAGCGGCTAGTCGTTCTTGGGGTGTCGTTGCAAAGAAGGCGTCGTAGGCCTATGACTGCACATCTATTCAAGTATGGTGCATGATTATACTATTAACGCCAGTTATATCGTTTAGTCAGCTATTTGATTTATTGTTGTATCCTGAGTCTATATTTTAGGACAACAAGTCTCTGGGTCATTGAGGTCAACTATCGTGAAAAGAGAGGCCCTGCGTTTCTTGCTGATCTGTTCCCTATTTTAAGTCGGATAAATGTTATAGTTATATCCAGTAATTCTGCATGTTCAATGCACGTATTGTTTCGTAAGAAATTGAGGAGGATTGGAGCCGGTCCTGAAAGTTTCTTAAAATTATTGGATTTTGAGTACTCAGAATTTCTTACGAGTTTCTTAAAGGTTTGATAACAGTCTTTATGTCAACTACCTGTGCCTTTGTGAACGTTTCAAAACAAGGTTTTTTCAAGCCTTTCCAATGTTTATACGCTACTCAAATACCTTGCAAATTATTTGATAGAGGAAGCAAATGAAGACAAAGTAAAAATATGCTAAGTATGTCCATTAGTTTCTTAAGTTACATTTTGCTAGTGCTGGATTTTCAGAATTTTTTTTGATCTTAGAGCTAACTTTGTTATAACATGTTTCTCGTGAAAAAATGAGCATAGGCTCCAAATCTTTGAATTTACGAAAAAAGGCGGGTGTAAAATTCATTGACCTATTTCGTTAAACTGAATGACTTGAAAGAAACTTTAGCCACTTTTCCATGATTCTACGGTTGGACTTTTAAGAAATCTTGAATATTTGTCGAAATTACAGCCTATTTCAGATTTCACCTCATTTTATGGTGTGACGTCATCAAATTTCTCCATCACAAACCAGAAAAGTGAAAGAGTTTTCCTTGATACCGCATTGCAGGCATCCATAAACTATGGTTTTGTTGAAAATTATTTGACCTTTTGTCAACAAGCTTAGAAATTACGGTAGCTTAAAGATTTTTTCGAAAATTTTCTTGAATTCTTAAAAAAGAAGCAAAACACTGTAATTCTGAAAATATTGAAGATTTTGGAAAAGTCCAACGGCAGATTTACTGTAAAATGGTTCAAGTTTCTTTGAAGCCATTCAGTTCAAAGAAATAGATCATAGAATTTTACACCCAGCTTTTTAAATATTTGAAAAATATGCTGAAAAAATGTATTGTAGCCCCGGGGGGGGGGGGGTAACTTGAGTTTCCAAGATACGGGGTTGTGCCATTCAAGTTGTAAAAGTACCACCCATAAATCCGGAGAAATTTCCGAAAGGTATACCCATAAATCCGGAGAAATTTCTCAAAAGTACACCCATAAATTTGGAGAATTTCTGAAAATCATACCCATAAATCCGGGAATGCCAAAACAGCTCACCAATAAATGAATTCAGACAGAAACTATACCCATAAATCTGGAAGATGCAAAAAATTGTTGAAAACCATACCCATAAATCCGGAAACTCTCATGAAAAAGGTACCCTAAAAAATGGCACAACCCCGTACCATAGACAAGTTAAGTTACCCCCCCGGGATTGTAGCTAATTCAAAATTCAAAGTTTTTGATGTTTTTTCACGAATCTTCACGAATTTTCACGAAGCATGACCCAACATTAAAATCAACAATTTCAAAGTGTCAAAAGCATAGAATTCCAATAGCGGTAGGTGCAATATTTCTAGCAGTGCCTATGTCACGTCATAAAAAATGCAGAGGCACCGACAAAAAGGCACTGAAGGGATGTAAGATTTATAGAGTTGACCCAGGAGGAAAGTTGTGATTGCTTTTAAATATCGTTCCTCTGTTTGGTCATGGTCTTTTGAATTTTCAGAAGACTCTGGTTTGGTACATACTTATATTTTTATGAGAAACTAAAACTATGAATTTTGGCCACTACTGAAAGTTTCTTAAAATGTTTAGATTTTTTGAATACTCAGAGTTTCTTCACCACATTCTCCTTGTCATTGAAACCTCTGTCCTCGTGATAATTTCCAAACAAGGTTATTTGAAGTTTTCCCAATGTATGTTAAGGATTTTCTTTATCAAACTGAATTGTTTTTAAGTTAAATTTTCCCAGTATAGGAATTTTGTAATGTTTTGGTGATCTGAAAGTTGATTTTCTTATCTGAGAGTAGTTTCTTATGAAAAAGATACCGGTACAGAGCATTGGCTGCAAGTCTTTGTAAAGTTTGTGTAAAATTCTCTGAACTTCTTTATTCATTTGAGACATTTGATGACTTGAAAGCAACTTTGCCATCTGTGCTGCAATTCTGTTGTTTAAGTTTTCCGAAGTTCTCGTGTTTTCAGAATTAGAGGGTTTTCTTCTCTTTTAAAACTTCCAGAAAAATTTTGAATAATACTGTAAGCTATGGCACTTTCTAAAATGTTGATGAAACGTGGAAGAAGTCTGAAAATAAACTGCGCAGAGGGAGTTTTTCTTGAAGGGCAAGGGAGGTCTTGAATTTTATGAAACATGCGTTGCAACACTGTCGAGACAAATAGTAACGATGCACTGCTATTTCGTTTTAGACATCAATCTTGGTAAAACTAAGACGACAACAAAACAGCCTGGGTAAGGTTATCGAAAAAATATGTGAATGGATTTCAAATGAAACTTTCAATTTTTGTATGAAACAACTGGGACTTCTTCAGTGTTCATCAAAACTCGAGAATGCCGGCAGTGACCAACAGAGTAAGCTTGTTGATGGAAAAGTTTGCAATGATTCATCGGTAAGTTTTGATTTTGCATTAATATTTTATCATTATCATCTTACCATGGATCTTCAAAGGTCTTACACAAGGTGCTGACACAAAAGAGCGAACATTTTTTGTTAATCATAAACGTTTGATTACAGTAAGGCCCCCCATTGTAGAAATCACCTGAAAGACAACTTTAAGGCTACTAAGAAATGATCAGTCCCTCTGCTTCTAAGAAATAGTCGAGTCTTAAACCGAAAACAAAGTTTCTTAGAGTTATAATAATGATCAAGAAAATTCAGGTAAAATTCAGTAACAGCAAGAGTGACAAATGACATCTTTGTTGACCGTTATGGTTCTTGACAATTTCTCAGAGAAAAATCATTTGCTTTGTCAAATTTTAATTTCCCCCGTTTCCTTAGACCCTTGAATAAACGACCCCACCATAAACTCTTACAGATTTTTCCTGGTTTCATATGTTCACGTGTTTTCTGTTTTCCTTATCTGGTATCTTGCATCTTTATTTGGATTTAGAATGAAGTACCAGACTATCGATGCAAAAATCAATGAATTACCAAATACTAAGTCAATATTCGAACTAAACACATAATCTCTAAAGATTATCAAACTAAACGGTTTTCATAAGGCAAGAAAGAGTCATATGAAAGGATCGTCTTTGGATCAGGGTGTGAATTCTAATGTTTAGCCAAGGCCGCGTGAAGCCCAGGGGGTACTCCATAACTTTCAATACGGGGGTCTATGCCAATATTTGGGGTCCAAAGTTTTACGTTAAATCAATATTTGGAGTCTGTGAGTTACAAGAAGGACAAAAATTCAATATTTTGGGTCCACAATTCTGAAAAAAGGAAGAATCGTGGAATTTAGTGCCCCCCCCTGGAGGGCCGCACGTATTAGAGCCTTAGATTTACCAGTGGTTACCCGTCTGTCTGCTTTCGAACCTGCCTGTCTATGGTCTTGTCGATCATATACTTAATTTTGAATATTAACGAGCCATTGGCATCCAGAGTCCTTTGCAAGCACGATAAAATTTCAGACTTTCAGAAAAATCAGTTTTTTATTCACGGTAGCAACGCAGTTGCGTACAGTGTTTAAAGCACCCTCAGTGTCAGAAATAAGACTTTCACTTGCGACGAAAGCAAGTTCTTTAATCGAATCGAAAATTTGATCACAGTTCCCGTAACCATAGTACTTTACAAATCTCGCAAGCTGATTGGTACTCTAGGAAGCTCAGAGCTTGGGCCTAAGTAGGGTAAGGTATTTCAGCATAATGTTATGAGTCTCCATCGATCAAAGCGCCATCATCAAGTCAAAGGAGCACAGGGAATAAAGGGACTCCAGTTCATAAGTGTAGCCGTGACTCTTTGAGGGATTGATGGACAGACTATTTCCCATTTAGGAAGGGGGTCTGGGAAGAGCAATATTTTTCTAGTTAGATGGTGGACTTAAGTTTTTTTACAAGATACATACTACACTACTTACAAATTACTCTACGATACTAAAAATACAATACCAAGAGGAGCAAGATACCATGCCTACTCCGTGGCTTTTAGTTTGGTAGACGAATGTATCTTGGGCAATAGATCATTTTTACAATGACGTCAGCTCTTTTGAAATGCATCCGGGAACATCATTTGCCTCGATGCATTGTGGATCTAAAGCTCAAAAGCGTTCATTGCCCTCAGCAATGCATGAAATAGTTTGGTACGTGTATTTGCAACATAATAGATCTGGTGTAGATTTGTTGTTGTACAGAGAATCTCATCATTTGCCTCGAATTGATTTGAATTGTGGGTAATTGTGAATAGGTCTATTATTTCTTTGTTCTCACCTAGACTGATGACGATGAGTCTTTTGTTGCCCTGTGCTCTTCGACTTGATGATGGCGCTTCGGGCAATGGAGACTCATAGTATTATTCTGAAAAACTTGGCCCTATCTAGGACCAAGCTTCGCAATTCCTCCAGTACCAATCAGATTGCGAGATTTGCGGATTACTATTGTTAAGGTGTAAATGTGATAGAATTTTCGATTCGATTGAAGAATTGAAAACACTCCCACGGGATGGAGATTCGAAGCCGTGATTCTTCCATAATTCCATTGATGAGTGAAGAAAATAAGGCCAAGTTTTTCACTGTTTCAGTATGAGTCCCTCTTGAGCAAGGTTTACCGCATGGATACAAAGGACACATCGTCATCAGTCTAGTTTTCACCTTGAATTTTAAAGCCAACTGACATGCAGAATGTAGTGTATCATTTGTGAAAAGCCCTGTGTCAGCCATTTACCAGACAATTATTACTTTCCCCAGACATCTCTCTAAATGCCACAATGGTCTATCAAAGCTAATGAAACTGTAAGTTAGCTGAACACTCGCTCGTCAGTTTCGTTATAGCTCTTTGAAATGGAATCATTGAGATCCAGTGTGTGTGAGAAACAGGCTAGCCCTCCCTGAAAGATGAAAATAAAGTTAATTTAAATTACAGTAAACAGCGTTTTGCCTCTAACTTAAAGAATGATCGTCCTTGACTTTTCATAGAATCGTATAGTTTTCTTGAGTAAGTTTAAAACTATATCGACAATATTCTTGCTTCTTAAAAACGTAACTGTGGAAAAGAATTTATTCTATTCATTGAAAATATTACAACAAATCCTACATTCTACTATACGCTTCTGATTACTATACAACACTACAGGGACGATACCATGGCGAGCGACAGACAATGACTACCCAAAGACACGCAATGTTAAACTAAATACAACAACACTACGGACAATTTGATATCTAATGGATACTATACTTTACTTGATTCCGTCCCACATCAGATGTAAGGTCAGGGTTGTGATAAATTTACGAGCACAACTCATTACATTGTAATGAGTTGTTAGTTAAAGTAATTCGAATGCCTGACATCTGATGTGAGACAGAATTTACAAAGCAAAAGAACAAAAAGAAGTCAGTGAAAGCCCAGCTGTTATTCAACTCTTTCTAAAAATGACAGATTTTAACAAATTTCATATCTCAGGAACGATTTATTGGGATCCTTTTCCACTGTACATTTTGACATTGACTTTAAAAGCGTTCAAAATGTCAGATTTAGCTAAACTAATACAACTCTGAGTAGAAATGTTAAATAAACTAAAAAAATATACAAATGTTTAAAGCTAAATAAACGTTTAAGAGGCCAGATGTTGAAGAGAGAGCGCGTAACAGATAGTAATCCTTTGTTAAGCAATCAAAGATAAAGATTTATGGGACGAAAGCAAACGGCCTAACGAAAGATCAGCCCAACTTGCAGTGCCTTATTTGGTTGTGCTAGAATATGTTAAACAGGCTTAACTCGCTACTGTAGACAGTGCGTATCGGCTGTATTGTTTTAGGCTACTTAAGAAACATATGCCAGACAGAAATATCCATTATGTTGTTTTCGGCTTGAGAAAGTATCAATTGAAAGTGAAGGAATTAGATGCTTGTGATTTGATTTGAATTAATGCTAAATATATAGAAAAGTTTTTCACTGATTATCCCGGATAAGTCTTGAAACTTTAGGCGCGGCAACTCACTAATATCTACAAGATTGATGAGTTTAGGATTCCCGTCTGTTCACTGGTTTACTCAAAATGAATTCGACTTCACCGCTTATTAGCAAAGGTACATTGATGCATCTCAGCTTGGATTTCAGCGTAAAGACTATTATTTAGTTGATCGGTGGATGTTTTTCACTCAAAATCAAAGTTTACGATTGGAATAACAATTTAATCACTGCTTTTTGCTTACAGCTTTGCGACAGGCTTGTCAAATATTCATTTTGTCACGAATAAGATTCATTCTTAAGTTTCTTAACATTCATTCATAATCATGATTCACAAGATTCAAGTAACTCAATCTTTATAATGGGCTATTTACGAATATGAGCCGTTTACGACATGGGAGATTTTTGTTACTTGAAATAAGCTAATTTTGAATGCTTTTTATGCTAAATAGTACTTAATTATTATTAATTATCTTCCTAGTTATAAATGAAATAAGTAAAGTTTTCTTATTAAATATAATTCAAATGTAAGGCATCAAACGTTCTAACTCTTGTAAACTTATCTACTTGCCGGCCAGCGTAGGCACAAAGTCTTTCAAAACGCCAATTTGATTTCTGTTTTATCGTTCTTTGGATTACAGCGTTTTCCAAATGTTGGCTTGTTTTCGATTCTGACCTCATCAAATCTTTAAATGTGTGAGAGATACCTTAAGATTTGATCGAGTGTTTTAGGCCCCTTTTCAGCCATTTTGCAACCAACAAAGCTTTGTGAAGCTGGATTTACCTACGTTTTCCTCCCTCGTAAGAACACGAGGACAGTCACAAAAAGGCTCCATTTTATCAAGCAAAACTATCCATTCAAATTCGATCGTTGCCTCTGAGTAGTCATTTGCCAACTTCGGAAGGATATATAGCTGAGTTGGCTGCTTGTTTGTGTTTGTAGTGCAAGCGACGGGATTCTACCTTACCTCCTCTTGGCATCGAGGCTAGCTTTGCGGAGCACAGCTTTTTATTTCGTTCTTAGTAGAGATGCACTCCTATTGGCTTATCCAGCATAAGATTCGAAACACTGCGCCTTCACCCACTTGGCCACACCTGGACTTTTTATTAGCACTATTGGCAGATCATGATAAAGTACAAAAGGTCATTTGAAGCCATTCCATCCAAAGAAGGGATTTTGTAATGGGTCAGTCAGAAAAAAATTTTACCCGTTTGGCGGGCTGTGGAATAAAAAGTGTGATGCCGATATTCAAAACTGAAATCTTAATATATTAGTCAAGAGCTACCTTAAATAAGAAAATTGTTCGTTTGGCAAAATTTGCTCATTCGTTCGACCCAGAAGTTAGGAAAATGCTGGTAAATGGCATGTTTGGGAACGGGGATTCTACATTCAATTCTGGTCCATGATTTACTTGCTATTGAAATTAAGATTCTATCTCTATCCTGACAGTGTAAACTTCAATGTTACATAAATCATGGACCAGAATGGAACGTGCAGTTCTCTATTCCCATACAAATCCCTTATAGATATTTTTATGATTTTTGGGTGTTAAAGATGATTGATTTTAACAAACAAAATTTTCTTCTTATTCAAGTTAACCTTTGACTGATACAGTAGTGTCCCGCATGTAAGAAACACGAATTTAAGAAACACCAGACTTTGATTCGTAAAAAAATACCCATTTTATACGAAGCTGGTGCAGGTCTGAAAAAAGGCCCGTTTCCTATTCAAGAACCATGAATGTCTTAGAAATTTGAAAAGCATAACAAATTCAGCTTTGCAGTTGAATCAGACTGTACACATTCAAATGGAAACAAGAATTTTACATGCAAATGAAACAAAATGCACTTTCCTGGAATAATTGTACTTTTTCTTGGTAGTGAAAATTTACAAATACAAATCAAAATAGTGTAGTTTATATGACAATGGAGCTTGTAGTTCATTGATAGTACATGATTTTGCCAATAAGAAATTTAAGAAACTTTACCCTGATTTGAACTTTATATCTCCTTTTGTAAGAAACAAATCAGACCTCAGATTGAAAACATTGTTTCTTATATGCGGGACTCTACTGTATATGAACTCAGTTTTGAGTGTCGGCCACGGCCACGGCCACTTATTTCTATTCTACAGCCCGCTAAACGGGTAAACAATTTTTGAATCATTCGGTACTCATTTAGTCACACTATCTTTTTAAGATTTGATTCACCGTGTTGTTCTAGACTTATGACCTGGAGTCCCTTGCTTCCCTGTGCTCCTTTGACTTACTGATGGCGCTTCGGTAAACAGAGAATCATATCGTTACTCGGAAAAATCTGGTCCTATTTAGGCCCAAATTCTGAGCTTCCTAGAGTACCAATCAAATTGCGAGATTTGTGAATTACCATTGTTACGGTAAGCGTGATAGAATTTTCAATTCGATAAAAGAACTGATAGCATTTCTACTGGATTGGAGATTCGAAGCCGTGATTCCATCATAATTCCATTGATGATGGCTGAAAATAGGGTCACTTTTTCATTACGAGTCCTCGTTGAGCAAGGTTAATCGCAGGGATACAAGGGACTCATCGTCTTAAGTCTCGTGTCGTACTTACATCAACCCTTAGGCTGCAACATCATTTAAATGACTATGCATTGTTTTAAGTGGTCAGACGTTGATAAATTGGAAAGAATTTCTACCCAGTCACTATAACCAACAACGGCGACAAGTCTCAAATATTTCCCCTGAGAATTGATAGGGTCCGCGATCTGGGAGCCACTGCAAAACAAGCATATCAACCAACATATTGAAATTTTAGGATGTTTTAAGGGGATCAAAATTCTACACCATTGAAGTCACAGGTGAAAAATCCACAACAGAAGTTGAAAAACAAAGTTTTGAAAAACAAAGGTAGTCGTTGTAGATTTCGTAGGTCCGATGAAATTTGTTAAGCTCAAGTCAGTTAACTATGCGTATGTATCAACAAGCCCAGGTTCGCCCCAGGTTCGTGTTTACACTACCTTGTGTGCCAACGGCAGTGTTAGCAAAACTGAGTCGAGCCTAGGTTAGTTCTAACCTGGGGTGAACGCAGGTTAGTTGGTGTGGTATAAACGGGGCTTTATTTTTCTTCCCGAGGTTGAAGACAACAACATCACAAGTTCCTCTCCTACCTCAAATAACCTTCTTGCTCGGAGCCTAGAGTCATTACTTTCAAGCTCTTCGTACTCAGATTTAGAGTTCATAATATCTGAAAAAACTAATGCAGAGGGGTCTGGGAACGACGATGGTGTGACCTCACAAGTGGTTCTGAAAGCGCATCGAGTTATCGTTGCAACAAGATGTGAATGGTTTCGAAGGGCTTTAGGCAGTGGCATGAAAGAATCTATTGATAGGTTTGTATACCTTGTTTAGTAAAGTCTGGCATGAGATAACGTACTGCCTTGTGGCTTAAAAGTATCTTTATTGTGGAAAAATCAGCAAGGGTGAGTTTTTTAATTTTTGTAATTCTATTCTTATTCGTCATGGAGCTTGTTTCAAATCGTGAGCAAACAGCTTTTGGAGGCAATGCGTCGATTACCCTTGCGTGATATGAATTGAGACAACGATGCAGGCAAGCCTTAAACCTATGTAGCTTACTCCCTATTTCTACATGCAGAAAAACCCTTCAAAGGTTATTACTGATCTTGCAAGAGCAAACTGTTTAGCAAGTCTACAATTTCTTCGAAAATTTTTAATATGTTTACATATCTGTACGTTTGTAACGAGTTTATGATTTGTCATTATGTTTAATATTTTTAAATTTTGTGTTTCAGGACATTTCATATCGAAGATTGCAGCCCGAGAATATTCAAAATCTTATTGAGATATTTATATTGTGGTTATTCAGAAGATCTTGAAAATTATTCAGCTGAAACTCTGGCTGACCTGATGACGATAACAGATCGATATGAGGTATGTTCACGAAAAATAGCAAAAAAAATGAGACCTATCCGTCACATTTTTCACCGTTCTCATAATTTGCCGGCATACTGTGAATGCAATCTAAGGGTTAGGGTCAGCTTGAGAAGCCAGGGGGTCTTTAGGAAAAGCTAGGATAAGGTAGGGCTAGTTAGGGTGAGTTAAGTAAGGTTAGGAATTTCCTTAGATCAGTATTTGCAAAACGAATGATATTTAACACCTCCGCTAAACTGCAGTTGTCCCAAAATTTCTTTAGATACAGATTTTGAATCAGTTTATTACTCAACAGAAAAGTCTTTTTCTCCATATTCAAGCATTTTCAAGCAAATTTACAGTATATTTTGTTTTTGTAGGTTGGTGATTTGATGCATTTATGCGAAAGAAGGTTGATGCTGCATATAAATGATAAAAATGTATTCACTCTGTTGTCACTTGCTGATAGTATTGCAGCTCAAAGTCTCAAGGTTAGAAGCTTTCATATTAACGGTTCTTGGACAATCACCATGCATATCAGCCCATTTGTATAAGGTGACTTAATAAGGGACGGTGGAAAGTTGATTGCCTCGTGTGAGGTTATTGCAAAGAAACCAACTGCCACATCTTACTTTCCTTAAAAATGTATCTGTCCCGGATTTATGAATAACGGATTTTGAAAATAACCAATGAGTTTATCGATTAAGAGTCTTTGTCAATGAGAAAATCGACTTTGAAGATGCAGGGATATGACTGATGAATCATTCTTCTAAAAACTGAGAAGGAAATTTCGCGTCATTTTATCCACAACCTTCCAACCATTTTCATCTTGCATGACTTACAATTTTGTCCTTTAAGTGAACAATTTCATGTTTCAAACTTCATTTTGAGATTATGAATTTTACTGTACATATTTGCTTTATAAAAAGTGTTGACCCAGTTCTGCACAGCTCAAAAAAGTAGTTGCCGCGTTACATTTTGCACCGGCCATATTATAGAATCATTATAGAATAAACTTTGCACTGTCCCTAATTTCATGCTGATTAAAGATAGTTTGTGATGCTGCTTCAAATCAGCAGTGCGTCGTTGCAGCTTTAGATACTGCTTCAACTGTTTATGTCTTAAGCATTGGACTTGCATTGAATGAATTCCATGGAATCCACGAAAAACTCAAGAGCCTTAAAATTGTTGATATGTAGTTTAAAAACTTCTTAAACCATCCTTAGTGTCAGGTCAGGTAGTCAAGCGAATGAAATATACAATGAAAAACTGTGTCTGTAAAAGTTGTTTTGATTAAAAGAGTGACAATGAAACTTCTTAAAACACCCTAAGAACATTTTGTTTTCAAGCCCTACTCAAACTTGCGAATGTTTTGACAAAACATTTAGAACTTGTGTTCGAAGCATCGTTTCGCCAGGAGGGAAACATCCGCTAGAAATGACCTTTTTGTGACGTGCAGGAGCTTTTTCTAA
Organism: Aurelia sp. 4 Dawson et al 2005; assembly: GCA_964019985.1. Taxonomy (NCBI): domain Eukaryota; kingdom Metazoa; phylum Cnidaria; class Scyphozoa; order Semaeostomeae; family Ulmaridae; genus Aurelia; species Aurelia sp. 4 Dawson et al 2005. The sequence continues at coordinate 19,777,232 of OZ026502.1, read as the reverse complement.
GAGTATTTTCCTACAAATTCTTTTGATTCTAAATGTCAAGCAATTATTCAACTGAATGTTTGCAAAGTGACTGAAGCTGACAAGATTCTGATATTTGTAACGTTGGCTTAGAAGGACTTTACTAATCCGAGAAGCTTCTTTCTTGTTGCTTTACATCACAGCTTTTACTTTCTTTTGTTCTTGATTTTCCATTTTTTTGTAATTCATTGTTCATTCTAAAGTAATGAATTTGTAACCGACTTGAATTTCCTTCTTTTGTGATTTCAGGATCGTGCATTTTCGTACATAAAGATGAACAGAGAAAGATTAAAAGATTCGGAGGACATAAAGACGTTGTCAGATAAACTAAAAGAAGCAGTTTTAGTAAGTCTTAACAGCTGATAAATTTGATCCTAAAAGATGCAGTTAAAATGTTTTACTTTGATGCCAGAAATTACTGGGCAAGTGACCAGAAACAAGTAAATGCTTATCGATTGGTAACCCGCTCAATTTGTGATTAAATGCATTTTGGTTGATTTTAATTCAAAATTCAAGCAATTGTAAAATGATTAAGTTGGAAACGACGGTTAAGCCTACCAGAAAAGAGTCTTAGAATGTGTGGTGCGTTGGTTCTACTTCATAATATGCTCAAAATGGCTGGTATTGTCTGGGAAAAAGTTTTACCTACACCTACGCAGGTCTCTTACTGTTGAGATTAATTCTAAGCTTATATTGCCAAAATTTATATTGTTTAAATTTTTCAATGGAGTTTCCTCCCGACAATCACCTTTGTAAATGATAATCTCCGTTTGATTTTACTGTTGAGCGCGGGAAAGGTGGAGATAGATTTTCCTTGTCATATCTTTGGTATCAGCAAGTCATTTTCAATTCAGTGTGTACACAAGAAAGAATTTGCACGATTTGTTCATTAAGCATATTAATACAAATTTTTAATGGAAGATATCAATAATGAAATTATTGAATAATATTTGTACCTTACTTTCAATTAGATTACAGCTTAAAAAATATGTGCTAAAATAAAACTATTATTTGGTAAACCCATGATTAAAAAAGCATAAAATTTAGAATATGCAATGATTTCTTTTCATGCAAATGTCTTCTACTTAGAGAAAGGGTTTGACTGAACTTGAAGAGAAACATTGAAACATGAATTGGCTGGAATTGCAGTTTTTATTTCATCTCAAACAGCTCAGAGTTTTTTTCATACATAAATATTCTGTTGGGGCATGAAACTTTCTCTAAGAAATTGAAGTACGCAATGCTTACATTTTTATAGGCAAGTGATACAAACCGTTTCAAGATGTTTAAGAAGCAATTTTGATGTGTTTTGAAATTAATTGTTACAACAAAGTTCTTGTAAAGGATTTGGTATAAAGAGTGATGCAAATGTCGTGACTGGTTGAAACAGTGCTAAATGCCATGAAGGCAGAGCAAATCATAATGAGAGTAGACAATAAGGGAGGCTACTGTACATTTTTCATTGTTACTCAGACATTCACATGATACAGCAATCATCAGACAACTGAATGTTCTACTCACAATTTCTTACTTGATCATCAGACAGCTGACTTGATATACAAATCAGCATTCAAAGAATTTCATTATTGCATTATGAATAAATTGCATTGAAGATTTGGCATATATTTTCTGGAGAAGCTTGCACAGACATTTCTGTTTTATTTTGTAAGAATATTTCTCAGCATATATACGATAGACAAATGACAGACAACTCTTCCTTGGCACCTCCTGGGACCTTGGCAAAAACTACCCTACTTCCAATGTGGCCCCAGGCCTGCAAGCAAATAGCAATTAAGCAATAGTTCCTGTTAACACAACTGGGTACTCTCAAGTACCGAATAAACGGGGGGGGTGGGAATAATCAGGGGGTTGGAGATGGTTTGAGATAACAATGATCGGGGGGCTGGAATAATCGGGGGGCTGCTTGGAGAAATAGAAAACAGCCCTTTTCTTAGGTAAACACCTATCTGTTATATATTTATGTGAACAGTGATGTTACTGATACATTTACTTTTGAACTCTGGTTCTGTTGAATGCACTTCTTGAGACTTTTTCTTGCGTTTATTCAGAAATTATGTCTAATATCATTTCATTTTTCCAAAAATTGATAAAAGGGGGGTTGGAATAAGAGCGGGGGGGTTGGAAAATTTTTCAAAAATTAATAAGCGGGGGGGGGGACGATTATTCGATACTCGAGAGTAAGCCAGAAAAGAGTTTCCATTTTTGATAATTCATAGCATCACGAGTATTTCACAGATTCAAATCATTCAAATTCTAGTTAAAAGCCAAAAGACTGAATTATTTTTTTGTGATTTTTCTCACTGTCTCAAGAGCACTAGAGATACAGATAAATTCAAGTTTACAAATATTTTGTGGTTGCAAAATGACTGAAAAATGGCCTTTGACCAATTCTTAATGGACTCATCGCACATATCAATAAAGGAAAAGCAATTGTTCATGGGTGAGAGATGACAATGATACTTCAATCTTTCAGCTTTTCACTAGAATTTGAATCATTCAAATCTGTGCAGTACAGATACAATAGCTCTATGAATCTTTAAAAGTGGGAACATTTTCTGGCTCACCCAGTATTTCACAGCCTGTTACATGACTGCAATGTTTGCATATATGATGCACAGATGATGTCTAACTATGCTTTTCCCAAAATATAATCTTCTTAAACTATATATATATGTATACTTGCTCATCATGCAAATTATACAGATGTGATATCATACATTGTAGACAACAATGATCGTACTTTGAAATTGTAACCAGCATTGTACAGTCTTCCCACAGTTACTTTGATTGTCTTGAAAACCATGATCATGAGCTATAGTCCAGCCAGCTGATTGTCCAACACCATTTCTAAGAACTGAAAAATAACATTTTGTTTAAAGATGCATTCTGAAGTCAGCATTGAAATTTTTAAAGGATTAATTAGAGCTCAGGGATTAGTTATCTATTAAGTATTTCATGTCCCGTTTCTTTCATAAAATCAGTTCAATGTGAAAATCTGAATTTTAAGAGAAAGCGCAGTGGCTGTAGTTTCACCAGTTGGGGGACTTAGATTCCAACTATGGTAACATTTCTAGAAAGAGATGTGCAACCCTAAAAAGTGCCTTGAAAAATAACAAAATACATGAAAATAATATTGTTTTGTGAGCCACCCCTTCAAACAACTTTTAGTGCATGATATGGGAGAAAGCACAGGGGCTTTACTTCCACCACTCCAGGTTTTCAATTCTAACAGTAGTAACATTTCCAGACAGGGGTGTGGAGCTCTAAAAGCTGCTTGAAAATCATCAATTGTGTGATAACAATATCACTCTTATAAGTTTTGCCTTGAAAAACCTTTTCACCTGTTCATAGTTTATGTGGATGATTCCTCTTTGTTGATTATCATATTTTCTAAACGCACCAGTCAGCGATTTCAGCATCACACAGCACTGTATGAAATCATCAAATTTCATTGAATTGACACTTTTCCTGTCAAAAACTCGAACACAAAGTTGGCAGAATTGTGTTGACCTGGAATAAAGAAGAGTTACTGTAGATTTCATAACTAAGCTGTCAAAAGTTCTGATTCATCACAGCTTCACATTCAAAGAAATATTAACCCACCTAGCTGGCAAAATAATTCCTTTGCAGTCATCATTGTATATCTTGACATTTGCTTGTTTACTGTCTCAAGAACCAAATATACAAGGCTTTAGCTGATTATATTATCAGATCCAGGACATACAGGACCTAAGTTACTGCATAAGAACTTTGAAACACAAGCAATTACCACTGAGTTCAGCTCTGTTTGGATCTATGGCAATCAAGTCAACAGTTGCATATCTTGTTCTAGCCAAAGAGGTATTAGGTGCCAGGCTATGAACTTGGTGAAAGGATCTCTTTTTTAATAGACAAAAATCAATGGCTAAATCTTGTTATTGTGACTAAACATCATATGTAGGATAAATAAAATGGTTATGCATGATGAAAATATAAAAGGGACAGCCTTCAAGTGAACTTACAGTCGATAACCAAATGTGGTAAATGCTTGGTGCAGCTCATTGCAGTCAATTGTTCCTGATCTGTCTGTGTCAAATCTGTAAATGGAATGATAACAGTAAATTCTTTAAAAGTCTGTGAAGACTTGGAGTGTCATCATTACAACTATATGAGCTTAAATTTTCACTGGGTACTATGTTTGAAGAAAATTCAGTTTTCAGTAGAAGGTTTCAATGCCTATTTTCATAGCAAGTGTATGAGAGCTGGTGCTTGGTACTTCACTAAAGCAAATGCAAGTCCAGGCATTCTTAAATGAAAACATATTTTCTAGTTGGTGGAAAGAAATATATATATATACCGGGTGAGTCAAAAAAGGTTTAGGCAATCGGAGAGCTGTGGAATAAAAAGTATGTGACCGATATTCAAAACTGAAATGTTCATATATCAGTCAAAGGTCAACTTAGATGAGAAAATTTTGCTTGGTAGTATCCCTCATCATACAGACCGAGATATTAGGAAAATGCCGGTAAAGGGCATGTTTGAGAACAAAAATTCCACATTCCATTCTGGTCCATGATTTACCTTCTATTGAACTTCAAATTCACAATCTCAAACTGGAAATGTAAACTTCAATGTCACATAAATCATGGACCAGAGTGGAATGTGGAATTCTCGATTCTCATACAAACCCCTTGCAAGCATTTTGATTATTGTTGGGTCTCAAAGATGCTTGATTTTACCAAACAAAATTTTGTCATCTAAGTTAGCCTTTGAGTGATAGATTAACACTTTAGTTTTGAATACTGGTCACATAATTTTTATTCCACAGCCCTCCAAACGCCTAAACTTTTTTTTGACTCACACCATACATAGTGGAATCAATATCTGCATACATGGTAAAATCCAAAATGTTATTGATTTACTGTTCATAGAATTCATCAAAATATTTGACAAACGTCAGGGTTTACTTGGATACCATGGATGAATCAAATCACCATGAATTTGATTCTCAGATGTCTTCATTTAAGAATTGAGTAAGGAATGCAATTTGGAAAATTGTTCACAAAATATAAATACATATGTTTATGGACAAACCTCTCAAAACATCCTTTCCATTCTTGTATGTATTTCCAAAGGGCAGCAAATTCATATATATCAATTGTGCCAGATCTAAGGATTAAAAACCTTTGTTACACTGTGCACAGTTTCTTTTGGACAAAAATTGCTACTTGCATGCAAACAGGTGGAAGCGGTAGTATTTTTAGCATGTCTGATAAATGGTTGAACAAGAAATTTTGTAACAAATATTTGAATATGATACTAAAGTTAAGTGATTGTTTGACGATTCTTAAGAATAGGTTATCATTAAAAGGAAATTCTCAATGAGCCTTTAGTCAACTGGTCAACTGGCTTTGTTGCAAGTAAAGAAAAGCAAGGAAGCTTGATATGAAATTAAGAAACAATTAAGAAACAAAGAGTGTATATAAACCTGTCTTTATCAAACATCCCAATCATGAGTCTACATGTTTCTGGGTTGAAATGACTCCAATTGTTGTTCAATAGAGCTTGCTGAAGCTCATCAGCAGAAATTGATCCAGAATTGTCACGATCAACAGACTAAAAGGAGTTGAAGTTTTAGCTTGGATTATAAAATTTTCTGACTCTATGCAGAGCAATCCTAAGAATGTTGTGTGCAAAGATAAAGTTGGTTCTTGACTTTTGTTTGTCAACTTTTTTGCATCAATCATTTATATTAAGTCTGGTTTAGTGTATCCAGATGCACAAAGTAAACTAAATAAATCTAAACTGAGTTAAGGTTGTGGAGCCCTTTTAATTTGTCATTCATTTTGATGTTGTAAACTTTCTTGCCACAACCAGCATTTTCAAGTATGCAACCAGCATTTTGAAGTGTGCCACTAAATTCTTAAGCAAATATACAGTGCAGTTAAACCGATCCCCTATCAAGAAGGATCACCGAAGGATCAGGTGAAATTTTGAACGCAACATTTCACAAAAGAATTAAGGATCAATTAACTCTCATCTCCTGAATCTAGACATTTTCTCTGCCTACTCAGTGAAATCTTAATTAGCTAAACACAAATAAAGCCAATACCTCAAACCAACTAACCTGAAACCAGCCCCATAGAACTGCATCAATTCCAGGTGGAGGAGGCCTAGGGGCATTTTGTTGATAAGGGTGGCCCCCATGTTGTGGTGGGTAGCCTCCTCCCTGCTGTGGTGGATAACCTCCTTGTGGAGGGTATCCCCCTGCTCCACTTTGGGGATTATACCCATGACTATGTTGGTAACCTTGGTGGTGACCCCCTGGTGGATGACTTCCCATTTGTGGATTATATCCTCCGGGAGCCTGGCTGTAACCTGGGTTATATGCTGGTGCACTCCCCTAAAATAGAAGTTGCATATGAATAATAGGCCTAACTCAATCATCAGAGCACCAAATATTTTGCTAATCATTCCATATCATGTATGTTGCAGATATCAGATTGCACGGATCTTTTTTGTTCAAAATAATTTAAAAGGAATAACTCTGCTAAATACAGACAGCAGTTCACAGTTTCACAAATTGTCCGTGCATACAACCTCCTTGGAAATTTCTGGATGGAGTGATGATTTTTTGCTTTGGTTGGGCCCAACAAACGAAAATTTCAGAGGAGAAAAGGCGCGGCATTTTATAAACATCGTCGTTTGATTTATGGGAATGGAGATCAGCATCTTTGAGATTTATACTCACATATTGTGGTCTTTGATTCCATTGCGACATGGCTGAAAAATCTGGATGTCTTTGAGACGTGGTTGCGTCAAAATCAGAAACTTGACACAGTCATAAATTCTTCTTCGAATCGAAAGAAAGAGGAAATTAGTTGACGGCAGTTGAATTGAATAGATAGAATCGTTACGCTGATCTAAGTATTGTATATTGAAATGAATTGTAAAAATATGGATAAGAAAAATGTGCCATTGACCACAGTGGCCATTGACACTGGCCATTGAATACTGAACGAATACAAGGAAGCATGTCATAAGTCTTTTAATTGAATTTCTTTGTCTCATAAAGAGGCCAAGAAAGTCAAAGAGAGGATTGCGCGCCAAGAATGAATCCTTTTGATTTCTGGAGCAATGGCGGACGGACGTGAAATTTTGCTACGGTAAGATTTTCTTTGATTTTGGAGGTGCTGAAGTTGGGGAGCCGATAATTTGCAGGTTTTATGTTATAAAGCAAAGGAAATCCTTGACTTTCGATTTTGAGACAAACCTAAGCTTCAGCCAATCAATGATTCAATGAATGTTTAAAATTAACAATATTTAACTGTCATGAAATTTGAAGTTCTTTGCACTCTATGCACTGTCTGTTGCCTAAATTCGCTGCGAAACGTTTGCTGCTGACATAGATACGAAAAAACATTGATGGAAGCTTAATTTATGAGAGCAATGTGGCTAAAGTAGTGAAGAATAATGTCATGGTTTGCTAAAGTATGCCAGGGCACAAAGTTTGGTTTGCTTTGGACATGCCATAACTTCCGAACCTTTTGCCAAGTTATTAAACAAAAGACAGCATTCTATCTTATTATTTTCAACCAGCAATTGCACCATACAGGTCTTGCTATTAAGTTCTCTAAACTTCATTTCAGGCTGCAAGAAATTGAGCTTGCCCTCCTAGAGAATAAAAAAATGATGGAAAGATGGCTGTCTTGTTACAGGTACTCAGAAACACAAGCCGGAAATAGGTAAGTGGAAAGGCAGAGCAGGTCATTTGTTGAAATTTTTATATTTCTTTTGAAAAATCATGAAATGTATTAAAGTTGAAAAATCATGTTGAGAAAATGGGGCCATTACTTAGCTAAATATTGTTATTTGACACAGGTTACCAGCAAATGTGATATGATGGCAAGACATGAAAATTGAAAATTCAACCAAGAATTTGCAACATTCCAAAATAAGTTTGAAAATATTTCACCTCAATCAAATGATCCTAAATATTTGAGTGCCCTCCACTTTGTTACTGTATGTTCTTCCTCTCAGCTGCATATGCTGACAATAAAGTGTCTAACCCATTGCACTTTGCGATTCCTTGGAACAAAGGTTTTTTAACCTTTTCCAAAAATGATTTTTGCATCATAAATTGAACTGGAATTAATTTCTTTTCAGTGTACTGGAAACCAAAGAACAGCACCAAACCGTGCAGCAAGTAAAAATTGCATCAACAGAGACATGTATGTCAACTGCATATAACATCATTTTGAACTTGGGCCCTATCTCTTACAGGGGCATAGCCATAGGGGTGGGGTATGGTAATTTTTCACTCATACTGTTAAAGATTGTTCATTGAAAGGTTTGCAGTTTTTAGTCCCAAGCACCGGGATTGCTGAAGTAGATAAGACCAATTTGAATCCGCAACCCCTTGTCATGGTGCTAAAATGGTGGAGCTCTGCATGGAATCAAGCTCTGTCCACCCATCTGATCTGCCTGCAAAGTCAGAGGATTACATCACTGCACCACAACACCTGCATTTTTGTCTGCAAATTGTCTGCACCCCAAGTAACTTGCTTTGGGTTTACCCTTAATCAGAGTTCTTCGGAATCGGTTTCATGGGATGGATCATGGAATGTTGATAAAAATAGCAACAGAAGAATTAACTTGGCATGGAAGCAAACAGATTTGACAGTGAACAGCTTTGTTATTTAAGGAACAACTGTTGACTGTTTAGAATGGAACTGAAAGACTTACTACATTGTCTACCCATTTTGTGTCTTGTTCAGTTTCTACCTTGACCACCCCTAGGACATCCCCGGGTATTATTAGAAATAGTCTTGGCCCCCTGGGCATCTGACTGTAAATTCATTCCTGACCTTGTGGCATTTGACAATATCAGGAGCTTTCACATTATATTAATACAGTATTGGGAATGTGGTATGTTCTCAGCCCATGCCCTGGGTATTCACCAAGAAAAATTGTAAAGCTAGGAATTACCAAGACCTCATATTTTCGCATCAATTCTCTCTTGCTGAGGAACCATGCAAGCTTTTTTATCTTATGCTTCTAGATCAAATTGATATGAGTGAAGTTGACAAATTACTTGCAAAGGCAAAATCTGTAAGAGTTTCTACAGAACCAACTGAACGAAGAACACAATCTCATGCTTTTGCTGCAAAAGACTCCAGCATTAAAACTATGAAAGGCAACCCAAAAGGTTTGTTTGTTGACTGTTTTAAAGTATTATTTTGGTTCCACTGACAAGATTATTTCACCACACACTGTGCAGGCTTTATATACACTGGCATTGTTCCCTTGCCTAAGAATCTTTTGAGAACCCTTTGTGAAAAATTTTTATTCCTGAGAATTCTTGTTTAAAAATGTTTGCAGTCTTTTGTCCTTTCGAAAATTCTGATCACAGTGTGAAGAATTCTTGAAAATTGTTGCCATACCAATGTGTGCAAGGCTTGTATCATAGTTTAAAGGGAATGTGCAATGGTAAATAGGCAAGTCTGTAGATAGAATTAAGAAAACACTCAGATATAGCGCCATCCTTTCTTTGGCCATCCCTTGTTCATGGTTTTTGTGTGCAAGCTTTATTTGAGTGCAATATTTCTGGATTTTTCACTTTTGCAAATGCAAAGTTTTATGCCAAGCTATGTTACCAATTTTTGAGCCAAATTATAGCACTTTTTGAGTTTAATGTTGATGGAACTGTTGGATGAAACATCATGTACTAGATACTTAGAAGAATAATACAAAATAGTTTCCTTTGGTCTAAAATATGTGTCTGCACTCTCCTACAATCAATACCAAATGGTTAGTTAATATCTTAAATGTTATTCAGCAAAATATGATGCAAATATAATTTACCTTAAAATGCTGTGTCAACTGCTCACAAAATATGTTCAATAAAAGATTGTCTTATCAAAGATGTCCCCAAACTAACAACACATTGAAACTAATTTGCTTTAAATAACTCTATTGAGTGAAAATTATGTATTGTAGGCATGGACATATATAGTTGCATTTAACTCATCATAAGTAGTAGAATTTTTGAATGTTTTTTATTTTATCCAATGGTGTTAGTCAGACATTGAGAAATTATGAGAGCATGGGCACATTGCTCCAAAGAAATATTGTCCATCACAAGGAATTTCCTGCAAATTAATGGTTGTACTTTCATGCTCATGAAGTTGATTTTCAAAAGTTAGAGAAACTAAACAGTGTTGTTTTTGCACCCTTTTCTGTCAAATTCTATGTTGCGAATCAAAAAATGTCTTTGTCTCAGTTTTTGCCAATGGATGTTTTTCCTTGTAATATATTCTGCTGGGATGTAAATAATTTTCTCAGCCAGTGGTGCCATTAGGGAAGTTTTCAAACTGCTAATAAGTCTGGTCCATCTATTTCGACTCTGTAAATATTCTGTAATACATGTCATCAATGAGCCTAGCGAGCAATGAACTATGGTGATTTTTATGTTCTTTGAAGGAAATAGAGAATAGCACCATTTTTGAGGGGAGTTTTCATCCAGTTATTGGTCTTACATAAATATATAACTATTCCAACAATTTCTACCAGCTTAAATACAAAATTTAAATAAATATTCATCGAATAGTTCTAACTGAAAACAAGGACAGATTTTGTAACTCAATCGGAACAGTTGCTTTGATTGATTTATTATTTGATATATCAACAATTCAAAGTGATTAGTGACTGCAGACAAAGGGAATTCTCTCAACTAGTAAAGCAAAACAAAACATGACCACAAAAGTTGCCCCTAAACCAGTAGGGCAAACTCTAGCTTTGTGCAAGCGAAAGGTGGCTTTTAAGAGAAGTTATGTGCTTATAACGAAAGAAGGAGGATGAATCTGAAGTTCTGTCTCGCGGATTTTGTTTATTTGATTTAGGAGCTGTGTGGTAAGTATTTTTAAGCCCTAAATACCCGAGAATTATAATACCTTCTGCTTGGCTTCTGAATCAAATAAACGAAGTCCATGTGACGGATTTTCAGGTATACCCTCCTTCTTTCTTTTCAGCACTTAATAACTTCTGTTAAAACCACCTTTTGCTTACACAAGGTGAAAGTCTGCCATACTGGTTTGAGGGCAGCCTTTGCGGCCTTGTTTGTTTTGATTTACTGGTTGAGAGAATTCCCTTTGTCTGCAGTCACTTATACCGTTTAATTGAGGTGTCAATTAGAACAACTGTTGCTATTGTGTTACAAGATCTTTCCTTATTCTAACTGAAACAAAACTGGTTTGCCCATTACCAATACTTTGCATTACAAATACAGTTTCGTTCTTTTGAAATGTACAAACTTGACAGCGGTTTTTCGGGATTGAGATTTTTAATTCCGTCCCTTGAAAGGCGATGTAATCTATGCTATATTTACTGCATAGTTGCTGTCAATACGGTGTTATACTTTTCTGGGATGCTTGATAGATATTTCATTCTTTTCATAATTGCAAGAGCATACTGAAGTGCACGAGCCATTATTTCAAGTGGCGGTACCTAACATTTCCTGAGGATGCATCCGCATGCGGAACAGAAATTGTCCGTTGCAAAGGCGCGAAATCCGCAGCGGTTACAATACCTGATGAGCGTAGACAATGTTGACAAGGTCGTCAGTCCGGATTCATGTTTCTCAGTTTCTTTGAAGGCACTTCCGTACGAAGAGCGTAATGGTGCACTGTGCCTGGGCCGTGGAGGTGACCCATATAAAACTCTTTCAACTGCTTGAGAAACGCTTCCTCTTGATTCCATGAGAGTTAATTGAAGTAAATCAGTAGGATAAGCAGGGAATATTTTGGTTAGGACTTCGAGTTGTGTTTGTGGCAATGCGCTGCTTCGGCTGATGTTACTCCTCGAAGGAATGTAAGGGATACAAGGGGAAACTGGTGGCTCATGATCCATCGATTCAGGGCTGTGAGTTTGTTGGTCTTCTGAACTGCAGCCATGTTTGAATTCTGTGATTTCTTTCGCTTTTTGTGGCTCTTCTCTTCCTTCAATGTCGTATCTTGGTTCTGATAATCTAGGACTTGAAGCAGGTGACATCGAAGCCGGTGTTCCAGTCGAACTGGTCTCTTCATCTTTTCTCAAGTTTTCCCTCGCTCTATCTTGGCCTAAGCAGGAAAGAAGATTTGTTAAAACTTTGATCAAAGAGTGCTCTCTGGCAGGAAGATCTACAGTGCTGTAGCTATTACCTTTAGTTGGAATATCTTTAAATGGAAAATGGCAGTACAGGTTCTCTTATGGATTCTTTCTCCCGCCGTGAATGGATGCATGTCTTAGATCATAGAAGGCATATAACAGACTAAAATGTTCGGGGATGGCTCAGTGGCTTAGTGGTTTTGTGCTTGATTACCAATCTGAGGGTTGGTTGTTCGAGTCCCCTCGCTGTCACAAAGGAGAATTGCTAACTTTCTGTAATTCTAGTCAAAAGGAATCACATGGTGTGGTCACATCGAGATGAAACACGCTGGATCGACAAGCTTAGATCAACGTCCTGAAAAAGAGTATGTTGATAAAAAACTAAAATATTGTGAATTGCTATCACTTCATGCCAACGATCGAATTATTCCCAGCTCGATCTCTGCATCCTGAACCCCTAACGGTAATTTAAAAACAAGAGTATTTACGCCAGCCCTAGCACCTCTAGCGAAATGCTGCACTGCACATAGCATGGATGCCTTTGTCAACTCTTCAGAGGTTTAGTCACAGATACAATTTACAGTTGATCTGTTTGAGATCATTAGAATTCCAACTTGAAGTTCGTGCATCGTTGCACTAAATTCGGCAAAATAAGTTATCAACAAGTATACTTTGGGGCTTCTTGGGGCTTCTTAAAATAGCTTCTTGGGGCCTTACAAACATGCAAGCTGCTAACTTTCCAGTGACTATTGATTGGCAGACTGACTTGGTAGATGATGTAGTGCACGCCAAGATGTTTGAAAAATGCGTAGCTTTTGCACCTCAAAAGTTAATTCATCCATTGCTAGTGCAAGTTTTAATTGGTAACAGTGTTAAATGTTTGATTTTTGCCCTAGTTTGCAGAAGTTAGTTACACGATTTTGCTCCAGATGGCGTGGACTGAAAACATAGCCGTAGTTATCGTTAATGATCGACGCTTTAACAAGTTTGAGCAAACAATTCAATTCAGTCATAAGTGAGAGAAACTGAAAAAGTGTTGTTGTTGTTGTGATAGCTGGGATGGGACTGCGTAATGGGTTTACAGATGGCGGCGAGGGACTTTTTACCAAGATGAATCGCGTTCTCTTATCAAATTCGTTCATACACTAAGCCCTGGCCCTCATTCTTTTCAGTGCAAAAACTTGGTAAATAGTGGGCAATTTTTACGAAACAAGGTTTCAAGTTAAAAAGCAAAGCTTCTAGATATCTGGTAGATAAGTGTCAAGTTATTTAAAATAATTCTCCTTCCCAGCAACCATTAAACATGTGCTCTTATTGGGACATCTGGTACGAAATGTGTTTCGCCAACCTTTGCTGCTATTTTTGCAGTCATTGGTACCCATGGTCATTTGTGATAGTTAGTGCCATGCTCAACCTTATTGTAACATCATTTAGGCCTTACGCCCAACACACCTGTGCCAAAAATGTTTATCGAATGAAAAGAAACCTCGTTTCTTGTTTACTTCAAGTACTGCTAATAAGCCATCTATGACGTCAATTGCTGTCAGGATGTAAATCAAAATTCCGTTGTAATGTTCTTGGCAGCATATTGACACTGTTAACGTTGCCTTATTTCTGTTCGTGTTCGTTCGAAGTAGAAAAATTTAGGCAAGGTGGTTTTCATTTTGATGGATCTTACCCGTTCACTGCTTTGAGTAAAGACGAAAACGCTGCTAAACGCTGTAGATTAAAAGATAAAAACGGTGTGAAAGCGAGGCAAATGTTTACAGCGCTGAAAGTTGCTGACAAACTCTTCATATTCTGTTGTTTCTTCGTCATGTTTCGCTGCCTCTGCTTACAAACTTATAAACTTTTTCAAAGGTTTCTCTAAGTGCTACACTATCATCGAGTGAGTCAGCAGTGTCGAGAACTTAGACATGTGGTAGGCATTTTGGTGTGTCATTACAGCTGCCAGTGTTTTCGAAGGTATTTGGTTCAAAGCGTTCTCTAAGGTCTTCGCTTTCAGTGTGGAGCAGCAGTGTGAACGTAAGGTGGAAACGGATACTGTTTTATCCGCTTTCATACGGATAGGGAGGAGTGTGAACGGAAAATTCTATGTGATATAGGCCACTTTCCTGCGTGGTGTCTTCAACTCGTATTTAAGGCCTGGTCATTTAGGGCCTTTGATGTCAAGGGCCCTATCTTATATAATACTTAACAGCATTAGGGTTCCAGGGTCTATGCTATATGCCATCAAGTAAAACAAAAGAAACTTTCTCGATGAAAATATCTCTATGGCGAATGGCGAGGCATGTAAATTGAATACAATTACTCCAAATGACGCCATTTACTGTGTAATGTACGAAGTGTGCTTGCTGTTAGTATGCCAAAACTATTTAAATTGTGTTTTTCACCTTCATTTCCAAAGAATCTTTTGAAAAATTCGATCTGAAGTGCATGTCAGAAAGTTATTATCAAAGATCTACTCTCCTCCCACGGAACCGCGGACCACGGAATAACGGAACTAATACAGAAAAACATTAAAGAACCTTGCTAGGGGGGGGGGGATCAAAGATCTCTATCAATCAAATGCGACCTTTTTTGTTCCTTAAAAGAAAATTTTTGGAAGCAAATCTTTCACCTCCGGCATCCACAACAACAACTTGCGAAAGTCTGAGGGACTTACGTCACGCACGAGTCTAGGAAAATTTACTCAAGTTTGAAATGGCCTTTTGATTGGCTAATTCATCCTGGGAAATCTTATCGATTGCCTGAACGGAGCAAAATGGCACAATCAATGATTAGGGAAAAGAAAACGCATACACACACCATTATCTCTGTACCGGGGCGAACGACTTCGATTTTCTTATTTTTTAACGGTATTTGGCCGTTAAGATCGCAACCCCCACCCGTCCCTCCCCGTTAATGGCCTTCTACCAAAAGTGCCTCCGATCGGCCTAAATTTTTTTACCTCAGTACGACTTGGGGAGTAGCAAATAGTTGTTTTGTGGAACACGCCAGACTTCAACCAAAGATACGCCATAGCGAGAGGCATAGTAAAACTGCTTTATTCTACACTCTATATATTATTTCTAAAGATTTTATCTACGCTTTTCAAAAAATTCCCTTACGGAGTTTTCCGTACGATTATACATCTTCTTAACGACCTAAGGGTAAGGCCCCCTCCCCCATAATGGCCAATTGCCGTTTAAAAATACGAAAATCGAAAGTCGATGGCCCCATGCTGTCTACCATGCTGTCTACGCACGGATCGAGATTCAGAAATATCATTGGCTAATTATAGACTTCCCAGACCCCTTCCGCGTAAGACTTTGATCTCAGTTGATTGCTTTGAAGTTCTCCTGGTTGAGAAGTTATTTTGTCTTACGCCCAGCTATATCGAAATATATTTGATACTTTCCAGGTACTTATGCCAGGAAGGAACTTGGTCTCATGCGATCTCTCTATCAATGTTGTATGAAGTATAGAGCACTGCGCTCAAACGCAGTTATTACTCGTTGTGATCTCCTTAACGTAATCTTAGCACTCCACTTGAAATGAGAACTAGACTGATATCTTATTAGCAGCCATTGTGTTCGTGGGGCAAGAAATCAAAAATAGATGGAACATATTGTTACTGTCCGGAATGGGAACAGGCACATGACATGTGGCGTATTTATCATTATGGAAGTAAGCTAATTATTGATTGATTGATTGATTGATTGATTGACAAAATATCTTGAGCAAAAAGCAAAACTTCTATTACTCCTCGACCAAAGTGATCTTCCTTGTCTGCATTTATTTTCATATCAAAGCAATTTTCATGCAGATTTCTGAATTTTTTGCTAGCTCATACTTGGATAGAAACTTCGTCGAATTGTAAGCAGGGTTCAAATACTTACATGAAACGTTTCATAGATTTTTGGGAAACGCTCAGAAACATGCCCTGGAATCTATGCCCGGGGGGGGGGGCACTTAGTATATTTGTCCGACGGGGATGTGCCGTTTTTCAGGGTATCGTTTTCGCCTATTTTTTCTAGAACAGCGTATCAAAAGAAGGCAAATTTTCTGGAGCAGGTTGTCAAAACATGTCAAAAGAGGAAATTTTGTTACAACGGGTTATTATCTAGTCAAATTTTTGTGTTTTTGAGTATGCTTTTTACCGTTTTTTTCTAGAACAGGGTATAATTTTAAGGCAAAAATTCTGGAGCAGGGTGAAAAAATTTTATTGCGTGGGTACATCCCCGTACAAATTTAGGTCAAGTACCCCCTCCGGGAATCTATGTCGTCGTTCACCCGATAGGATACAGCGAAACCTACATATAACAGTCACCTTTAGAACCAAAGTCAGGCGCTATCCTAGAATTGCACACCTGTACCTATACTGATCCTAACTGAACCCGAGGGGCAAATCACTTCTCAAAATAGCGTACGTGATTTTTGTGATTTTGAAATCACATGATTTTTGTCTGTGATTGTTTTTCGATTTTAGTGCTTTTTAGTGATTTTTTCGTGTGATTTTTCAGTATGTTTTCAGTTATTTGTGATTTTTGGTGCTTTCTGTGTGTGATTTTTTTGTGATTTTGTGATTTTTTTGTGATTTTGTGATTTTTTGTATGTGATTTTTTAGTGATTTCAAGAACGGTGTACGAAAAAAAATCAGTGATTTTCCCCTCGACTGAACCCTGTCAAAAATCCAACCAAAGCCCTATAACGTGTGCGTTTCCAGACTAGCCCCCCAAATTCGTTGTCCTCTGTAGAGAGAAGTTTGCTGTATGTAGATGTCATCTTTTGTTATACTGTTCAGAGGTTTCCGTTGTATGGTGGTGTCCGTTAATGAAGGCTCCACTGTATATACAATAAACACCTGCGTATACCTTCAATTTTGAAAGTTGGCCTGGATTCCAGTACGGTTAAAAATTGATTATCAGGGCCTTCAGTATTCAAATAGTTTGATCATTGACGGAGAAGATTGGTATTATGAACAGAGCTCGAAATTTCAGTCCAGCCTGTAAGTTCTTAATCCACCAGATTTTAAAAGAAGCGAATACTCTGTATTCCACTCTGAATTATAGGCACAAAAGTATAAAGTACAGAAATAAAACTGACCTTTATTAAGCCCAAGAATATCTTGAACTGAATATCCAACAGGAAACATAACTCTGCTCTTCATAGAGCTGCTACATTGTGACGAAACTCGCATCTTCCCATATCCATTCTCCATTCTGGAACTTTCCACCTTCCCTCTATATTCATACGCCTTTCTCTGCTGTCTCAGCGTCGCTACTCTTGCTGCTGTAATCCTCTGTCGTTCCAATACAGCTTGGCATTTCTCGCAGGGACAACTTTTCCATTGGCAATAATGCTTATGACCTTTGAGTACGTTATTAAATCCATGGTTTCTGCATCGAGCGCATTTTGGAACCCTGTTGTGATCAACGTTTTGTCTTACTTCCATCTTGCACGTGGCTGTCTTTCGTTTCTCGTTCTCAAATACCAAATGACAAGTTTGTCTCGATGAGCTCATTTTGTAGATTCTGCAAAATAGAGATACGTCATGTTATCACGTGTTCACTGTACTCCTTAACTACCAATGGTCACACTTCAGTGCCCCCAACTCATCGTTGTTATTAACCCAATCATGTGACTCGGTAGAAATTGGCACATTTTCAGAGAACTGTTCCTTAATTATAACAAAGCATCATTCGATTGTTGTCCGATAATGGTCACCATTGTTCACATGGATTACGTAGTTCCTGTGTATCCGCTTGAAAAATCTAAGTGTGCTTGACAATGAGCCAATCACAGCCTGTTCCGCCTTGCCTTGTGTTCCGAGTGTTTTCGCAAAGTTGCACGAGCATTAAAGCTTCACTTTGTTGTCTCATCTTGCTTCCTTGGTGCCTACTATCTGCATAACACAATTTTGTTAATCCTCAATGGCACCCCCAATTTGCTCCTTGCATAAAGCCCCGAACTAGCCCCTGAGCTTGGGGTCAGGTCAGCAGAAACAAGCTTCCGGATACGCGACGCACTCCTAGCAGGGGTCTAATGAGAAGCCTCCTTGTTGTTATTTTGATTTAGGACGAATGCAATCGATTTCTACCAATGAGAATCGTACCCAAAGGTATCTATAGTGCCTGACAAAAGATAGGCCAATTCTACCATCTAAAGTAGCTGAACCGTTGTCTGTGTGGAAATTATCTAATGCGAGTCTCTGTTTTGATGAAAATAAAGATTGGAAGGATCAAAGTAAGCTCAAGTTTTAAACCAAAATGAGCAGTTGTCTGTCACTCTGTAGAAAGTTTTTCCTTAGAGAAGATCCTTTCTTTGATTACTCTACGCTCACAACCTTTTCAAAGCAAACATTTTGCAAGCTGAAGAAACATTGCGTAACCTTTCCGAGGATATATTCAGAGGGCAAGAAATAGACCAACATAGTTAGCTTCTGAAATCTCAAAGTTCTATAGAGTCGAAGTCTACGTCTTCTGAAAACCATATGTAAAACCAACTTACCTTAAATTAGCCTAACTTATCCTAAATTACCCTGAATCCCCTTTTCTGCAGCTAACCCTAACCGTTACTGTAGAGCTGGACATTCAACAACAGAACATTCGAATGCCACCCGCTAAACTGCGCTCTAGCCAACAATATTGATCAGTTTCTACGTACGGCAAAGCTGTTCAATGTAAAAATGGTCTTTGGAGCAGCTTTATAAAACAAAATAATGAATGTTCAATAAACTGCATTTTATTAAGATTCTGATAAAAATTTTATAACACTTACTCCATCTCTCTTGTAAAACTTGACGGATTTTCTCTTTCACAAAAATACTATGTGGTCTGATTTGTTGTATTTGTTTGGTGATGCCTAGTCCTTACGTTTGCGCATGTTTTGATAATTTGAGGCGTGAAATTATTGCTAAGAAGGCATCATGTGGCTCATTAGAAATTGTTACCTCAAGAATCAACCTCTAACTGTGTTCTTTAGGTCACGAAAATCTCCAATTTTTTCTTTAATCATTGAAATGTCACGTCATGTTTCAAAACATTCCAAAAAGACTCTGAAGAGAACAAAAGCTGCCCCGTGAAGGATGAAAATATGCAGCAGGATACACTCTCCTTCTCCGACATCCTATATGTAAGAACAAGGCTGATAATTGGTTTAATTTTGGAAACTTTAATGGTATATAAGGCTGACGCTGAAAAACAGAAACTGACATTAAAATGTAAGATTTTACACACTTTAGGAAAAGAGAACAGGCATGTCGTAAAGGTTAGCCTTTGAGAAGTGAAGATCAAGCGCTTTCCCAGAATTCTTTCCTTTTTATCGCTAAGTTTCAATCATTGATTGATTTTATGCGACCATGTATTGAGCTCAAATGATATTTACGTTATTCAAGCATAAAAAGCATTTAGGTACAGCCAGAATTTCTGTTACCTGGATCCGTTGCAAGAGGCTTTTTAAGGCTGACCACTTCAGGAGACTATAGATACATACAAGAAATTTTGATTTAAACTACTGGAATAGTTTTAGCGATGTTTTCATTTACATTAAGTTGGAAAAAAGTGTAGATTGCCAATTTTCGTACAAGCCAACATGCTAATTCGAATAATTAGCTTTAACCTGATTACCAAAATGTGATCATTTGCTCCTAATTTGGATGAAACTCGATGTAATTTCTCAAGGTCCTCATATTTTGCTTCTATGATATGCTAATGGCTAATCGTTAACTGTATGCCATATCTTATGCATGTGCCATGTGAGATGCCTTCCCCTTATTTGTATCTCTTGAGGCCTCCTTGTTTGGTTTGCTTGGCTGGATGATAGAGGCAGGCTCGATCCAGATCGCATTTTGGGTCCGTTTGGATTAATCTCATCAAAGATCTGTCACTCACCAACTGCAGAACCATGTTTCATCCTTGTAAGGTGACAACAACAACAACAACAATTTTTAATCTTTGGAATTGAATTGAATTCTTTCCTCAAACTGGGACAATGTCCACCAGTTTGTCAATGGCAATACGAATAGGTAGTCAGTGTATCGTTTATTTCCTTGTGAGGAACTTCATCCTTCGTCTACCCTGGGTACCAGAGCCAAAGAGAGTAAGAACAAAACAATTATTTGTTTTGGTGGCCTGGTACCTAGGGTATTCTTCGTCTAAGATTGACTGAATTTTCCCTGTTTTTTTAGTTAAAAGCCAGCCTAAACAACTTAAATCTTCGACAAACTATCTTACACTTCTATATAAATCTTCTATAAATCTTCTACAAAGAGCAAGTAAAATTATCTGCCAGAATAGGAAAGCGTCAGTTAAACATTCTCTGTAATCTGTTTTTCGCAGAATTGATTTAAGACGTCATTGATTAGCTAAGTTTACAAAATCGTGCTGCAGTTTCTTAAATCTATCAATACCAAGAAACAATTAGTTGCTGAATATTGCATGCTCGTGGCCAAACTCCACCTAGTTTTTGTTTTTTGCCCAGCATCGATCTTTAGAACTCATGTGGCCCTGTGGTGCCTTCTTGTGTAGCGCAGTTGTTTGTTACGTCTTAAATGATACACGTAATTGAAACATAGCAATGGATATTTTTGTTTCCTTAGGTAGTGCCTGACACGCATGTATTTAATTTTTCGACATAAATTGTGCTGAAAAACAAATTCAAAGCAAGACAACATACGGGTCTTACCCAGTATGGCCTATTTCAATTTAGAATCTATAAAAGACCCATTTCACAATGACATTCAATTCGAGGCAAAAGATGCGAGTCCTTGTGCAACGAGAAATCTACATCGTATCATGTTCCTATGTTACAACTACACGTACAAAACAATTACATCCGTTGGTGAGAGCAATGCACGCTTTTGAGATTTCGATCCACATTAAATCGAGGCAAGTAATGTTCCTGGAAGAATTTCAAAAGAACTGACGTCATTGTGAAAGGGTGCTATTTAGTAATTTACCGTGAAAGCTCTTTTTGGCCCCCTCTCTATTAAGTCCCCCTCTGTAATAAGCTCAAATAATCCAAAATATCTAATAAATCCCCCTCGCTACGAAGCCCCCTACTACTTATGCCAAATGCCAGAGCTTACTTTAGATTTTCCATTTATTTACCTGAAAAAGCCTGCATATTAATTTTGATATTGTTTGGGACTAAAAGTGTGTCGAATTTGTTTATTTGACTCGTAAAATAGACCTTTTCACGGAAAGAACAAATATTGGCTAGAGAACAAAATATTGGCTAGACTTTCACCTCGAAGATATCAGAGCAAGCTTCTTTGTTGTCAAGTTAAAATTCTAAAGTTTTTCCAACATCTTAGCCAAGTTGCAGTAGCCACAAAACAAAGGATGAACCCTTCTCATTAGCAAGTACTGTTGATGAAAGCTTTAACACAGATCTCGTAAAATATACAAAAGAGCAAATGATGTCGATTTAGGCAAGTAAACAAGTTGTCGTTTTGCTTTCCAGTTGGATTGCATACAAAGGAACCCTCGGATATCTCCTTGCTAAACAAGATATACACAGACGTCATTTCTAAATTTAGCAATTTTGACAAAACGATATTGCTTTTTTGTGCTAAAGCTTTTATGTTCAAAAGGAAACAGTTTACAATTTCGCATCTTTCATGCTTAAGTGTCGATCGTTTAAACTCACAAATCATCCGTATTTGGCCATGAAAATGTTTATTGGCCCAGACAATGTTGATGAAAGTAACCTTGTTTCCCTTAGACAGGAAACGCTCACATGGCTTTGGCCTACCTATGTTCGAACATTGCTCCTTCACAACAAGCTTCACACTTCTCACTTCATGACTTTATATCATCAGTAATCAGTACATGGATCAAACATAAAGCGCTACAAAAATGTCGAAAGACAGTTGCTTCTTCTGTCGAAACAGCTATGAAGCGGTTGTTGTGCAGTGGCATAATATTCTGACTTTGCAGCCACGGCAGTCAAGCAGAGAGGGTTCAAAACCCGGTAGAGCCCCATCACTTGAGCGTCATGACAAGGGGTCACGGACTCAATCAGCTCTTCTCTACTTCTAGGATCCCAGCACTTTTGGCGCTAAAAACCACAGTTTCACCTTCACCCGTGATCTATTCATACGGGGGTTTACAATTTTTTTCTTGCAGTTAGGCCTTTTGGTTGTAAAAGAACCCCATGGTCCATACATGGAACCCTAAGCAGAAACCAAACGGTAGACCTTCCTTTCGAAAAAACGTACGAAATTGCTCAGATTGGTAGGGTTCATAGGAATTTCTTATGGACTTTTTCCTGACAATGACATGATTTGCGGTGTTTATCTCTTACCTTGATATGTTGCATTCTAGCTACGAATCTTCGACATTGCTATATGGATTTGATAGTAGGCTTTCGATATTCGATAGGGAAGTCAGAAACACCGAAACTGACTTTTCGATACCTTTACGGAAAACTAACAATGGGCAGAGGGCTATATCTTTTCGTGGACCTAAGCTTTGGAATAGCCTTGACCTTGATGTTAAACAGGCACCATCTCTTGCCACCTTTAAGAGAATAATCAAATCGTAAGCTGGTAACGTTTGTGCCACAGCCCCCTGAAAAGCAGTTCTCATTGACCGACGGGGCTACCGTGCCTAAATAGATAAAAATGAATGAATGAAATGAATTGTACACAAAATGTATCTTGGCGTAATGTTCCTACGAACTTTCTGTGATATAATGGAATCTGTGCTTCCCTATAAGCTGACGCTTTTTATGGCTTAGTTATGAGGCTCCTCGCAGCACCTTGAAAAGTTGTCGCTATGTGATATTGCTTTCATTTTGTAGGTTTGATAGGCTTGTGAGTTTTGTCCTCGTTGTCATATTGTTACCTTAACCACTACCTCACGTACCTCTCGTCTAGATCTCATGACAGCTCAAAAATAGGACTTGGCTACGGTCGTTTTTGTACAGTGACGGAAACGAGGCTGTTGAGTCTTCGACTGGTAGAGCGAAAGCTCTAAATTCTAGATTACTTCTTCAACGACTCTTGGACCAACTTTGATTGCTAGTTCGACAGACTGACGTTAAAACAAGATCGACGCAGAAAACCATGTTCTGTTCTTGAACTGAAATATTATGAGTTCTAGTTTGAGTGGTAAAGGAGAGAGTGGTACAGGTGGTAGTAGCGGTAACTAGAACGAAGATAGTAAGTCTATGGGCCTCGTACAAAAAAGAAATACCAAGAGGAAATACCCACCCTGTTCTTCTACGTATCTCTGAAGAGGCAGCTATTGTCTTCAAAGCTCTGTTCTTTCCAATGTTGATAGCCAATGTGAGTAATGGCATGTATCTGGTCGAGATTGCATTTATAGGCAAGGGAGGCTTAGAGAACAAATGCTAACGAGGTTATTACTTGTCAGGAAGAGTATGGCGACCCTTGTGTACTTATGACAAGCAATCTTATTTGCGCGATGTCAACTTTGTGCGGATTAAAGGAAAAGATGTACGGCGCAAATCGGATCGCTTCTCAAAGCTTGTTCCCATTTAGAACAGACGTTCGCTGTATAGGTCTTAAACTCGCTTCTTATGCCTGGAATATTGTCCATCTGGCATTGAACTGATTTAAACGAACTTTTTCGTGCTTGTATTTAATATCTTAGCTTTCTTGATACGACACTTGTCATATCAATTTGTAAGCACTCGTGTATTTGGCATATCATGAACTTTGACATGTACGTCAAAGTTTAAAGTCAATTCTTGGAGTCCGTTCGCGGAGTCATGTTTCTTTGGTGCTAAGGTACTTCAAACAGGCTTAGAAGTGATCTTATTGGTACCAGTAAACGAACTTTTCAGTGATTCCTGTTTTGACTTGGCGAATAGTGTGAAGCACTTCAGAGGTCACAGGTTAAGGCTTAGAGGTCATAGAACACTGTAATTAAAACTCTTTGCGATTCTGTGGAAAGCAAGACCTTTGTTGGTGATAATGAGGTCAAAGGTCAACAGTCGAGGGTTAAAAGTGAACAGGGCAGTAGCAAACGTCACATGATACAAGTCTCCTATGATTTTGAAGGAGACGTGATATCTTTATAGCTTGAATTTAGCATTTAGATACGAAGTTAAAAGATGAGCGGTTCCGATTGAACTTGGCAACAGTATTACAATAAACTTTGTTGTTGCCAGATCAAGTGCATATATTACAGTATTCTACCGGATTAAAGCCAAATGACGTAGTAGTCTCAGCCGTTAGATATAGTTTTGTGAGTTTGCAAAGCGCTGACCTTTTCATCTTTGCCCTTTCGCCTTTGGTCTTTCATCTTTACTCTTTTACAACTTGTTTGGTTTAACTAATTCAGATTTTCATATGATTTTAAATCAAATTATTCCCGGTTTTCCAAGTAATCATTACAGCTTAAAGATAGATATATCAAATTTCCTGAGCAGACAGTTATGAACAAGCTCTAGTTTTGTCAAAAGCACTGTTTTTGAGAAGATCGAGTTTAGTTGAATCAGATTTCAGCAAATTATTTTTCATACTTTCTAAGATGTTCATAACACTTTTGTTCATCAAAATCAACTGTCTTAAGGTAATAACTAAACACAAATTTCTCTCCTTCAAATCTAAGTCTTTAAATCACCGAATTCAAACTAATTTCCTGACCACCAACCAGCAAAAACTATAGGGCAGTTAATGTTAAAATCAATCCTACAGACTATGAAATCAAATTACTCTCATATGTTTTATTTTCTAAGTTGTTTGTCAACATGCAGGTTGCCCCAAAAATGTTTCAACGTTCTCACGGTTGCTGTGAAGGAGCTGTTGCTGCGATATTCCTTCATTTGTGTCATCGAAAAGGAAATGATTCGAACTATGTTTGTTAAGTGGTTGCTTCTAAAGCAGCTCTTCTGTTGCACTCCCTCCAGCATGTCAAAGGTAGGTGAATTTTCAAAGAAAGGGTCTTAGTGCCTTATTTAAGTTTTTCTGCGTTTCAAGAAGAGTTGATGGTGTTTTTATCTGCAAGAGAACACTGTCCAGTCATTTACAAATGCAGAGAAAATTTGAACATGACGTAACAACCCTTTCTTTCGATCATTACCCGATTTTGACATTGCTGGAGAACAACAGAAGTGCTGTTTTTGATGAAAGCACACATTTGCCTTTCCTCTTCCAAAAAACAGCAGCCACTTGTAAGACTGATGCATACAAGGTCTCAAACTCTAAGTTTAAGCATGTTCTATGCAACTCTGTAAAACTTGAGACAGTCAAAGGTACAAGCTCATTCATAGCAACAACACGAAAGAGGCATAATTTTTCTGGAACACCGTGTTTATTGTTTGCGTTCAAACATCCGCCATCTATTAGCAAAATGGCGCCCCTTCCAGCGTCTTAATCATATATTGCATAGGTATGATCTAGTTTTATCGAATATATTCCTGTTGATTCATTGATTAGAACCCTCGTGCCTCTGTGCACAAATGCGCAGCCGCTCTCGTAACAAAATACAAATTTCAATTGAAGCGTCAACAGCAACCCGTAAAAGACAGCGTAAAGATTGCGGCATTCGATTCAAAGTAGACTGTACAAGGTGACAGAGAAAAGCCCATCCTGACGACCATACTAAGGACATAAGCCCCCCTTTCTCCCTTCTTCTTTGCTATTCTAATTCACCATTTGATAATCTCTTGATCCTACCTACTTACGACTTATCCGATTGAACGCCACGACTTGTCGCGCGATACCGACCAGAATTACGTGACCTGAATGATCGCCTTAAAGGGAAGAAACAGGAAGCCATTGTTTAAAAGTATTGTTCAAATCAGAAGTCTGATGCTTCAGACTATAGCTTCAGGCGCACTCAATATTGTTAAAACAAAGTGTCTCTCATGTTTATGGTATTAGACAGTAGCTATCGAAGCATTGTGTTTATTGTAGTTCCAATTATCGTCTTGTGTGCAGGCGCTTGTAGGGGATTGGCGAGGAAGATCGAGACAATGGATCTAGATCAATGGAGACATGGTACCGACGATTTTGATGTAAGCGAACATAAACGGAAGTGATGGAGATCTAGCTGTTTTTATTGAGATGATCATAAAGGGAAGTTCATG
Source organism: Aurelia sp. 4 Dawson et al 2005 (assembly GCA_964019985.1). Taxonomy (NCBI): domain Eukaryota; kingdom Metazoa; phylum Cnidaria; class Scyphozoa; order Semaeostomeae; family Ulmaridae; genus Aurelia; species Aurelia sp. 4 Dawson et al 2005. Next base: position 19,751,024 of record OZ026502.1, on the reverse strand, counting down.
TATTGTGCTGAAAAGAGGATCAATAAGATCTAATTTTATATGTGTCCCGTTAAGTCGTTAGAGACAAATCGTAAATGGCGCCAAAGGGAATGAATGTTCTTCTCTAGTTTAAAGTCTATGGTAAAGTGACACGATTTAACAATCAAAGTATAGGTTAAGGCTGGGAAAGATCTGTCTAAAGAGAGGGGGAAAGGAACCATGAAATCGAATTACCTTCCATGTTTCCTTTATAACATCTCGCTCAATTTTATTATGCTTCGGGATAAAGTCGCTCGATATATCAAACAAAACACTCAAATCGCCAAACGTAACACGACACTTGACTACTGGAAATCATTTATCTGAGAAAGCTATTTCAAAGTTTGTTTTGTGAACGCTGGAAATTCAAATAATATTTTCACTCGTTTTTTAACTGTACAACACGATGCTTCTTATGCGATAATAGACGGAAGCACTTTTTAATAAGCTCCTCAGTGAATTAAAGTCAGGTTCTTTCCAAATAGAACGTAGAGTAATGTCCTATAGAAGTTGGTGATCTTTCTGAGCGATACATGGTTGGTGCCGTGACCCTAGAAATGTTATCTTCAGCTATTTCTTCAGGAAATAAAGTTGATTTTTAGCGGAAAATGATTAATGAATTGATCAAAACATTTTTGCAAGGCTGTTCCTGTCCTAAAGGAAGCCCCTTGAATGGAAGCCTCTTTCTGATTTAGATATACAGATCATAATATCCTTGCTTGATGCCTTGGCCTTGCCGATCTCTTTGATGTAGAAGTTTCTGGCGATGAAGCAGGAAATGTAATGTTTTCTTCGGACGTATATAAACCCTTATAAACCGTGTTTACGTGGGAATGCTCATCTTATGTCTGTACAATTCAAGGATAATGCAAGGGCCAATCATCTTTGATTTGATATGATTTGATATATAAGATGATTTCAATTCTTAGAACAAAATAAGAAGGTTTAGTCACGTGAGATTCTCAAACAACCAATCAGCGGATTTTAAGAGACCTTGAAGTCGTCTTTAAAGGCAATATGTAATTCAAGGCAATCATTTTACACAATGCCATTTGGTAAAGGCGATTTAACATTAAGCTTTCTTGTGGTATTATTGGTTATCAAACAATCGGTTCCTGATCAGACTTGCGGCCTTTGCCTCATGAACAATCATGACCTTTGTCCTTTACTACCATGGTCCCTTGCGGTGGGGGACCATGCAACATATCGCAAGACGAGCTTCTATCGTTGGTAACTGGGATAGCAGGGCAAGTCTTTGAAACGGTCTTCCAGTTTTGAGGTTTTATACCTTAAAATCCAAGTCACGAGTCCTGAGTTAGAAATGTGAAGTCTAAAGGAATGTGCTCGTTCTATTGCAAACAAACAAAAGCTAAATGTACAGAGCCTCGTAAATTTCCTGCGCTCCCTTCCATACCACTAGATAATCAAGACATCTGTTCACCAAAGAATCCTTTGCGTAACGCTTAAATCGTCTCCCAATATGGCCTACTTTGCAACCTTTAACCTTTCGCCGAGTTCAAAGGCCAACAGATGGCGTCATAAGTTTCTCAAACCCTCAAAAAAGATTAATTAGAGAGTTGACGCTTATGGTGAAATTTGTCTGTAGTATACGCAATGAAATGAACTTATAAAGTTCATACGATTTGGAGTTTCTTTTCACCTTAATTGGTTGCACCTTCTTATTTCTTACTCTCAAGATATTTGACTTCTTGCTAAATATTGCAGCAACAGATTAAAAGAAAAACTCATTTCTTGCTTTTTGCTACGCCCCTAAGCTTCTTTAAGGCGAACAAAATAAGATCATTTGATACTGCACCGAATTAATGTTGTTTTGAACAAATATAATGGAGTGAGTTTCAGATTTGCTGCTATATGTTATGTTTTTAAAACATAGTTTATGATTGTAGACTGACAACGTGATTCCTAATTCGTTCAGCATTTTCAACCCTCTGTGAAGACAAGTATCATTCAATTCAATGCTGAAAACTGAGATTCATGTAATCAATCGAGTGTTATAACAGGATGCAGGGCGGTGATGTCAGTAAAATGTTTGCTTACTTTGAAGTTGAAGCTGCGGTTTTAGCGCCAAGCGCTGGAAAAGACGAATACGCTAAAGATGGCTTCGAGGAGCTATTTACCAAAATTCATTAATCATTCAGAATAAGCTATTTAGCTAGAATTTCGCCACTTTTGAAAATGAGCCCCCAACTTTGACTTCCCATATCTCTATTCTACCAAAACAAGGTGTTGTCTTGCACAGGAAGGATTAGCTGGTGCCTAGTTTCACGTCAACGTGTTTGTGTGATATTTAGGTGGCTCCCTCTATTGTATTTCATTTCTTCGCGTGTACATGCGTTTTCGAGGCATGCTGTGACCAAGTGAAAGCCAAAACAATTTTTCATTGAATATCAAATGTTGTGATCGATTTAGTCTCGTGCTACTCAAATTGTTGTTTGTTTTCCCATACGTAGATGTTTTGAAGGGAACTCAGATGATGTAAACATTCGTGCTAAAGTATGCCACTTAATTTTGAACTCACGCAAAAGGGATGTTTCTTGATAACTGTGAAAAGGATCCAAAAGACGCTGTTTTGATTGTAAAGCGAAAAATAATCTGCCTTATGTGATTGCTACTTGCACAGGCATGAAATGAATTACTATCAAGCAATCACGAATATTTGGAGCAGCAATCCATAGTAAAAAATTGTTAAGCTGAAGAGCTAAAAGTTGTTTGCACTGCAAAACTAAGTTTACTTTGTTTGCATAGAAGAGTATGTTAGCATATGAAGCCTTTTCCTACAAGAATTTGTTTACCTGAATGTCTGAAAGAGGACAACAAAGATATCTTTAATGCTCATTTCAATCTAGCGAATCAGAAAGCTTACTTAGTGTTTCGGATGGTATGGTCAATACAAAAGAGCTGAATAATTTGTAAAAGTTTCAGTCCTTCATAGCACCCAGGAACTAGTACCTGTCCTTTTATGTAGCTGCTGGGGTACATCAGGTTCAAAGATATTGGATGGCATGGCAACATTTCCCGACCATTTGTTGGTTCAAACATTTTGTTTTGTGAGAGGCAAACAATATTTTTCTGCAAAGCTTCTTACAGCCATGCAAATTTTGTGAAGCCAGAAATGTAAGCGACTTTCCAAAATTTTGGGAAACCAACTGAAGTTGAGAACGTCAGAAATTTCTGCTTCCAAATTTTTTGAGAGTCGATTTATCTGAGTAAGGTTTTCTCTTAATTCTGTTGGATTTGTAAAAAATAGTGCAGAAAGCTTGAATATTCTCACCTCTTAATCAGTCCTGTTTCCAGCACCTTTCTGTTCCAATTCTGTTCACGTTTCATTGACTCTATTTCAATATGAACTTATGTGTCCATATATTTTTTGAATTGAAGGTCAAAAATCTCACGTGGGTCCGTTTTCTTGCTGTCATTTCAACCACAACACAATGTTGCATGACCTAGAACGTCAATACGATGGTGTGACATCCCTTTCAGCTAGTTCCTCTTCTTATCTTGGTGTGTTGAGTAAACACCTTACTGTATATCTACTGTCGGTGTGAAATTTTACGGAGTTACATCATTGTTTGATGACATGCTAACATTGCGAAAATTACATCACGTCTTGATACGATTTCGATGACATCTTCAAATTTCACGCTAGATCAAAATGTACCATTTTTGCCAAAGCTTCTAGGTGGCCTAAATACAGTAAGTGTGGCTTTATCGATTATGGAGGTTCGTTTAGAGGGGTTAATTCAGGCCAATTTACCCTCAAAGTAGCAACTCATATTGTATTATACATTTGAGAGCAACAAAGCTGACTTACTGAATTTCGCTAACCATTTTGCTCCTGTTTATTTCATACACATTAGACAGATGGACCCTTGTTTGAACATCGACAATTGTAGGTTTAAAAATCATTAGCGTCAAGTTGCTAAAAATGCGAAGCAATTGAAAGTTTTGGTTCCAATCATTGCTTTGTTTATTCTAGTTTATCCTAGTGAACTACCTGTCCAATGAAAGCGGTATTTTTGGGCAACTTTTCAAAAGTTCCTGGTTGTGCAATTTTCCCAGCAACGAAGGAGCATGTTGTTGTGACAAATTGATTCATAAATTGATTGCGTTTAATTTTCGTCGTTGATAAAATGATAAACAGGATATCACAGATGAGTATATATCCTCTTTTGATGTGTACTAAAATGGCGGCCTGTGGACCCACCTGATATTAAACTGCCTTTAACAATGATGACAAGCACGGTCATTAACTGGTCACGAAATCCTTCGAGTCCCTCCTTGGCTAAGAAAGAACAATCGAATGTTGGAGACAAGGTCATTTGCAAAGACACACCAGTGATGACCAAAAGGTTACAAATAACTTAACTCGTTGCTCAGAATCAAAACAAGGATGACGTCTTCTTTGTCCTCTGTTCTATTGTGATTATCTATCCAAAAACAAACTTTGCCTAATTCTGACCTTTTAACCTTTCACCTTTGACCTTTTACGATTCTGACCTATGGCCATTTATCATATGACTTTTCACTCGTAGCTTAGCCTCCATACCTGCTGAAAGGTTTCCTCAATGATAAAGAAATGTCCAACAGGGTGGGAATATTTACCAAAAGCACATAAGCAGCAATTGCTTGAACAAATTTCAATCCATTTCGTTTCCAGTTATGAGGCTCTGATAGGGGCTTTTGGAAGTATCACTAGCAAAAGCAGGAGCTTTCTAGCATCTGAATAGTTTCCAGGTATCTCTCATCTACAGATTCTAATGAAAATATTACTGGGGAGGCTTACAATTATGACCCGCCTTTCTTCGACAATCATTTCATTTTCTTTTTATTTTTAGCTTCATCACAACATGGTGTGCCTCGTCCAACATCGGTACTAGTTAGGCCAAGAAAAGCTGCAACTATTATGGAACCTTGGAGTAGAACATCAAAGAGTGCAGCAGTCCGTCCACGGCCTAAAGAAAAAATAACAGCAAAGCTTGAAAAGCAGTTCGCACCATCAAAAAACAAAGGTCTCAAGGCTCAAGAATCGGATGCCATTAGGAGAAACATGACTGAACCTAAGAGGGAGACTTTTAAAGGAAACCCTGATATAGGATTGTCAGAGCAGAAGACAAGTAACCCCGTAGCTAGTGAAGAAAAGACAAGTTTGACGAGTGAAATTGTTGGCATTCCAAAACAAGAAATTCCAATGGCGATTGTTGATTACTGCAAAAAAATATCCTATCTGAAGAAGAAATTGGTGCATTCGATTGAAAACCAATCTGCAGATGTTGCCGGTTCGAGAAACAGATTTCTTATGGATGTCGAAGAATGTTTTACGCAAAGTGATGATATTATGAGAAGAGATGTTTCTGTGGATTTTGATGAACATGAAAAATTTGGATCACTTTTGAAGGGGAAGTTGAAATCACAAAAAAGTGAGTGTGGTTAAAGTTGGTTCCCCAACACGGAACAAAGGACAGCCGAAAGATCAACTCTTTCTTTGCCGGCTTTAATTGGTTTCGTCCGTTCTGTCATACCCAGTTCCTTTCTGACTTGCGTCTGATTTTCGAATTAACTAAAATGACGTGTGTTCTTATTTCAGTTGCCATTAGCTCCTTTTTGGGCTGCCAGGTTTTGAATCATACTCCAAAAACGCACTGATGATCGCCGGATCAATTTCATCGTGCATTTGATTTGTTCAATAATGACTGAAAGAAACACATATGATCATTCGATACTTTGAGGATTATACAAAATCTCAAGTATCGACCTTTTTGGCTACATTGACTATTTGTGTTAAAAAGTATAGCTCAAAACTAGGTCTTTCAACGCTTAAATTTTACCTACCATATATCATTGGAAAGCCAAAATTTCGTCCAGTAAAAAAATTCTTGATCATTGAAGAAACAGATCAAAGAATAATTTTACCACAGGTTTGACAATTGATCTTTCGTGAATGTTTGAACAGGAGTACTTTTTTAGTACTCCCTTGTACTCTAAGACTAAATTGGCCAAATTGCCTACCATTGACTTACTACCATTGATTATTTGAATCCATTCCTCTTTTAGATATCGACAGTGTATCTATACTTTCGTCATTAAAATGGGAAACGACTGATTGCAGTGAGAAGGTAGTTTGCTTTTTCATCAAAGTGTTTTAGGTTAGTCTTCATGGAAGCACTAATGGAAGCAAGAAACTTCCATGGGACTCCATGTAGGCCCCTTCCGACTAATCTCTAATATTGTGCTGGCTGCCGGGTTTTCATTTTATAGCAAGTACTGTTCATTGATATGGATCTTGATTTCATCATAAATGTGTTTTTGTTGATATTTTATTCCCAAACTTCAAATCTTTTATTCTTCTTATTTTTATTCTTTTATTTTTCTTTTATTCCCAAAAGAAATCCCCAACTTCTGAAAGGAATGATTTTAAACACAAACTATGAACAGGATGGAACTTTTTCAGCAAACTACACAATGATTTGTGTTGCACTTTCTGGAGAAACCAAGATATTGTTTTTAGCGCTGATTGAGTTTTGTTAGGCTTACCATTTTTGATGGGATTGGGAAAATCGTCTTCTGAAATCACAGGCTGTATAAAAGATAACAATTAGGTTCAAGTTAGACCTGGACATGCCCTTGCAGAGAACATCCATATCTTGCCTTTCCTGCTATTCCTCTTTCCCTGAAATTCTAATCTTCTCAACTAGTGTTAACAAATGTTCACTCCATTCACATCACCTGATGTCCTATTTTTGTAGTCTTTATTCAACCCCTGATAAATTTCTTCCTTCTTAGCGGTCTCGCAGTCTTCTTTCGGTTATTTTAGGAGTTGGAAGAGATTTGGAAGAACGGGACAGCGGATTTCATATCATCGTTGCTGACATATCACCTTATAATATCCATTGATTTTTTTGCTAGGAATTGCAAAGGCTTTGCAATCTTACCCTGAGATATGAGCAACTCAAAACTCAGCTGGAATGCAAATTAATGATTTCTCAATGGGCAAAGACATTGATGACAACAAATAGTCTTACAAAGAGGTAACATAATTGTTGATCTCCAAGCAGAGTTTGTCAGACCTTGATAAACATTGAGAACAGAAAGCCTAGGTCGCCAGGTTGCCCCTTGTGCCATTTGTTCAAAAAACAGATGCATAGCCAAAGGGGTTTAACTTTGCAGCAAATTTTTTTGCAATTCAAACACATTTGATTTAGGATTTTCAACAATCAAAGCCAAGAAAAACCCCCTTTTACATCGAATTCAAGGTCCGTATCCCCTACTACATTGCTTCAGCTTCACCCTTGGTTTATTTTGTTTCCCGTGTTTCACTTCCTGGGGAAACATTTTCATTGAAGCCCTGACTACTGGATAGATCCATTCAGATCTTTCTTAACAAAATCAACTCCATGAAGGTGATGGTTTAACAACTGCACCCATAGTCATACAAAGCTCAAAATTTTTTCAAATATAACCAAGATTTCTGTAATTTTCACCTTTTCATATTGTATATTTATATTGGTGAATACCTTAAGGGGCATTTGCCCCTGCTGCTCCTGTGCTGTGTATGGCAGTGAGTGTACCTAAATTGAAAATTCAAATTATTTTTCAGTGAGACGATAGTCGCTTATCGTAAACTACACAGCCTTTTGTTGGATGATAGTGACCAACTTCCATCAATGATTGATGATGCAGAAAGTGATGAAGAAGATGACAGCTGAATAACAGACTCCTTGTAAGTCAACTATATTACATCCCTGTTCTTTAATTTCACAAAATGTTTCTCTGCTTCTGTAAAATTATGTGGTTCCAAATTCTGCTAGAAGCAACATAAGCATTTACAAATAACACTGTGAAAACTTTACAAGTTGTATAACAAGCAATAATGATTTGTGGTACAGAATTGAAAATTGACCTGAATAATGGACTCATCATGCTGAACCAATAAATGCAATCAGAACGTTGTTATCTGTAGATTGAAGACTGTTAACTTCTATCTTCTCTTCTCTTCTACAGATGACAGTGTTTTTGCAGCATTTATGGATTTAGTATAATAAGTCTGCTATTTAAGGCTATTATCAATAGTACATCCAAAACAGATTACATACAACACTAAACTTGGAAAGATGGTCTTTGTATATCAACTGTCAGCAAATGTGGAATCTGAAGCCACATGTATTTCGAGATGAATTTCTTCCTTGACTTCTTCAATGGGATGTTTCTTCCAGAAGTCAGAAATTTTCAGCATTATGTCATATTCTTGCTGTAAAATAGAAAGAGAATGATAACTCATTACAGTGTGGAAGAGAGTTTCATGTATTCCTTGTACTCAATGTCTAGGACTAATCATACTGAGATTCTCCTTTTGTGAAATTTTTTTTATTGAAACACACAATTGATGAATGAATTGCAAATGAAAATGTAAATAATCTGTTGCTTTTTGTTCTTTGAGGCTTTCACGAATGTATCAAGTTCTGTTTTCCACTCGTTTAAGTTCATTTGTTCATTCATTCATTCATGTGGGGGGGGAGCTTAAGTAGACATTGCCATACTAGTTTCTCAATGTATGGTATTTGTTCATCAGCAAAAAGGATACTGTAAAGGTCAATTTGACAGACTTTACGGAACTTAATTCTACTTCACTTTATCCAGTACATATTTGCAGGGCTGGCAAAAACCTTGATATTACTATAACTGTAACAACTTTCAAAAATATTTACATCTCTCATTTCTCTTTGATATTCTCGTAATTCTTGTACTTCTGGGTCTTTGCGCACCTGTTGAAAATTCAAGTAAATCAATGGATCACAGGTATGTAGCTTTGCACCCCAACTACTATTGGAATGAACAAAACCAGTTTAAGCAATAAAAATTTAAACAATAAACAAATGGTCGCATGAATGATGATTAAATCATTTGTCTATTCTTTACTCAGCAGTTCCTGTGCTTTTTCATTGTGCCGTTTTAAAAGTAAATTGACAGACTGAAAGCAGCTTAGCTGGGGGACTGAGCTTGTTGTACTTTCATATTCTTGACAGATAAGATTATAGGAAGGCAAGTTGCACATATATCCCTCTTTTGTTCCATCCTGAAATTTCATCCTCACATCCCCAGTCATTTAGTTTTTGAACGCCTTCAATGCTGTATATGTTTACAGGAAAGCATTTGGATTAATTACTATGAAGAAAGGATGAAAAGTGAACAATGAATGAATGATAAATGATAGATCAGTACAAATATATAGCTAATAAATAACCATACCATGCAACCCCTCCAGAATGATTGGATCATTATTGCTGCCTCCTCGTCAGTTAAAAGCAATGATAATGGTAGAGGCGGCCTTGGGCTGTGAAATATAATAAAGTAAAAATCAGCAGTTAACACTACGGGGGCCAAGGGAAGCAGTTCAACCAATTTTGGGAATACAGTTTAGCATTTTCACTACAAATGCAGATGCAGATGCAGTTAAACTTAAATAATGGCTTTGTCCCATAGGATATGGAGCAAGGTGTCTGCTTGTAGAAGAAGTTTTCGTTATTATGTTGCACATGCAGTATTTGATAAGTTAGAGACATGGCCATCTGAAATATCTATCAGAGTGATAAAAACACTTTAATTATTGAAATAAAGGCATTTTTACAACTTAAAATGCCCTTGTAAGCCTCCAGGAGGTCTACTCATGAGGCTAATTCAATATGTTGGTTTAGGAGTGAGGGTTTTGTTAGAGAGGATTTAAAAGAGAGGGGGACTAATGAGAGTTTTTATAGTAAGTATTTACAGTATCATATGATGACAAAAGAATCCCATACTTCAGTTCGTTTATCCTCTTGACAAATGGAATGTCCCATAGACCAGTCCATTCTCTATCAGTATATTTTGGGTTTTTGCTGGAAGAAAAATTTATAAATGATCAAAGAATACAATGATTATAACTTTGACTGTATACCCTTGTTCATATTAAGTGAATCACTGGTAATCAGGTAATGTTTCTTGGCTTGACAATGCTGCATCCAACAGCAGTTCTTGGCTACCTGCATTTTGTCATTTGTAGTTGCTCTCGGCCCATTTTTCGTGTAGATTCCAAATATTAATGTTATTTTTCAAATTCTGAATTACTGTTTTGTGTTGTTACAAAAAATTTAACAACCAATCTTTCTAAACAATGATGTCTCATCAACAAGACAGTGAATTATCCTAAACAAAATGATACAAAACTGCAATTCACATCAGTTGATGCAAAATTCCTTTCTATGCAGCATATCCAAGATCTGCTTGAATCTATTAGGGTAATGAAGTTTTAAGGGAGGATTCATGTAACTGATGAGATTGCTATTGTTCCAATAAATTTCATTGTGACATCAAATGCTATGACACTGAGTTTTGAAAAGATAACCTCAAAATTTGAAATATATATGTATGTTTGTATCATTTGCCACATAAAAATATATACAAGTTATTATAATAAATATAAAAAATAGATACAATACAATACTTTAAGTTTTAAAAACGTAAAAGGAAAACACCCCTAATTACAGTGGAAGGGATAGCATTAAAGGGTCAAGCTGACCTTATTTCCATAATGGTCCCCATAGAGAAGCTGGTTTAAGGTTTAACAAAAGAAAAATAAAAGAAAAGAAAAAAACAGGGAAAATATACTCTATCTACTGTAGAGTTCTTATGGATGAAAAAATTGGCAGAGGGGTTGCACCTGGTGTGGTTATGTCTACAAAGGGTACCTGTTTACTGTACTGGTGATTAAGTAAATCGAACAAGGAACTAAGCTGGAGCTAAGCTGCTTAGCCTAAGAGTGAATCAAATCATGTCTTGTATCAAGAGAATGGGTTTGAAGGGATGGATATTGTCTCCCAAGCTGTAACTGCAGGGAACTGCCTGTGCATGCTATAATTTGATTCAAGAAATCATTCCATAAGAAGTCAAATTGTATGTTGTTTAATTTCTTACTTGTACAGATATTCAGTCAGGTAGTCACATCCATTGAACTTTGTTCTCTTCCACTGTAAAAAAAATGAAGAACTGAGATGCTAATGTACACAAAAATGATGAAAAATAGTATACTTTGATTGAAAGAAGAATTTATTGTATAGTTTATTATCTGCTCAAAATTTCATCAAAGATGACCAGTCTTCAGACAAAGACATTCAGCATAAGAATTTTCTCCCCCAGGTTTCAAGATCACAGAGTTGTATAATGAAACCACTTTTCTCTGTATCAGGGATCAGCATTTGAAAAGAGCAGGAGGGTGCTTGGATTGACTGATGACTTAGTTCTTTGTATTTATTCAATGTTTTTAATTTGAATTTTTATTTTCATTCATACCAAGACTCAAAACCAAATAGATACTAAACATTGACTAAAAATCCTTTCAAAAAGCTGAACAAACATGAGACATCTTCTATCCTTCAATTCTTTGAATGTTCCTTTGGTTAAAAAAGTTAAACTTCAATTGAATAAGCCAATCAAATGCTAAGGATAAGCACATTGTCTAGCCCTATTCAGCAACATCCTAAACGTGGTGCAATTAGCCTACTTAGTCCGTTGTTTGAAGCTTTGTGATGAGTGAAGCCAAACCATCGTTCACTGAATTCAGTGTGGAAAACAGAGACTCATGTACTGTATGATCAGTCTAGTACTTGGATACAACATAATCAAAAAGGACTGTTCAGTTGGATAAAGCATTAGTACTGTAACCTCATACTGTATTAGATGTCTTTGTGAGTATATTTAGAAACATTGTAATACCTTTAGAACATCATTGTCTATAGCAGCTCGTAACATAGCATCCAGTGCTGGAAGCAATATTGGGAATATTTCATTCTCAATGTACTCCTTTGCAGAACCTTAGGAAAAATGTATAAAATTTGAATGTGTGTATGATTGAGGAGAACCATCCAGACTGGAAAGATTGTAAACTATCAACAAGATACTGGAAGCTTGGAACTGGACTCTATTAGATAAAAAATCACTTGCATTTGAAAACTGCAAACTTTCCAGTCTAGGATACAATACAGTAAGGGCCTTGTGCACATTTGCATGACGAGGATTCTTTGCATTTGCTATTTCTAGAATTCTTGAGCCATATCAATGACTGGTAAGTTTTCTGAACAAAAATTCTTTGGCAGGAGAACCATGTCGATGTGTTCAAGGCCCACACTTTACTATAATACTTTTGGCAAACTACATTTGAAGTCTAGCTGCATAAAGCCATGATATACCAGAAACTTATTTTTGAGGATAACTTTCATGCATTTTGCTATGCCAGAAAATTAGCCAGAATTATGCAACATTGCAGGCCTTGAAATCTGTCTAGCAAGTAAACAATGCCTTGATTTAAAAATCTGTACACATGCTTTTTCATAAGAAGCTCAGAACTTGGACAGTACTGGCTGTTCTCAAAATCATCAGATCCCTGTCCCTCAACATTTAAAAACAAGGTATCTTTGATGCCTTTCCAGTGTTTGACCTTACTCAAGTATACTCAAGTATACTCAAGTACTGTACTTTCTGCAAAGTATGAAATGATACAGGAAACTTGTATATAATTATTACAATCAAAGAAAATCATTTTTCTTTATTTTTGCAGATCTGAGTTCCTTACAAGCAGTTTTTACAAAAAATACGTGTAATACAGTTGAGATGAGATAATTGCAGCCTGTATGTTCGTGGACTTACATTGGGCTTCCAGTTTTCTTTCTATCTCCTCTTTCGACAGATTTGCCCTTAAATGATCAGTTTGTTTGATAAGTTCAAATCCATAACATGCTGTATGTGACACCTTCGCATCAAATATTTCGACTTCCGCATCGAGCGTCTCAGTCTTCCAATCGTCTGTCTCAGTCTTCGTATCATCATCTAATATCTCATTAATGTCAGTTTCCTTCTCTTCGACTTCCTTTTCGAGAGATTCGATAGGCCTAAATTCATATCCATAATAAACGGGACTCGATATTGCTGGGTCATACATCACTGCAGCCAGTTTAAAGGTTTCATTCAAGTCAAATCTATGTTCTCTCCTATGTTCTCTTTATTCCGTAACTACCTCTGATCATCTCAGCAAAAGTTTTAAGACAATTCTTCGACCGCAAAGAAAGATATCAAGCATCCTTTCTCTCAACCTGTTGGGCCTTCCCAAATGTTCAACCATTTTAATTTTAATTTTGAATGCAATACGAGGTTGCATTGTTGCTATGGAAATGATACAAAATTGCTGAGTGCTGTACCTTGTTAGACTGATTAAAAAACGTGCACCAGATGACGAGGAAACTTTATTAAAGGGGCTGGGTCACGTAACGTTAAAGGAATTGAGTCCATAGAAATAGTTGAGCGTTAACGCTGTCCTCAGTTTTTGCTGACAAACCGCTGACGCCCCTTTGTTGTCGTACAATAGAGCAAAAGTCATTTGTAGTGGAGACCAAAGACTTCTTAATCCTTGCATTATCCTAAGGAATTTCTTTGGTTTAATTTCAATATGGATTAGATGACAACTTTTATTTCATGATTGAAAAGAAGTTGATTTTGATCACGAGAGCGCCATTTATATGGACTCAATGCCTTTAACCCTAATCCGCATGGGGGGGTGTTTTCCACCCCCCCTCGAGGTTTTTCTTGCCGAGTGTTTGAAAGACATCACCTATGTCCCCCAAACCCCTCTCACTTTTACTAATTATCTGTTCGCCACATTTTGATCAAAAAATTTTTAAACAATAGAGCTCACAGGTCACGTGACATGCCCATATTTGGAAGCAGGTAGCAGAAAAATCATTGTTTTTGATGATTTGAATGGAAAGATTGGGTCAAATTATGAAGTATTATACACCAAATGAATCAGTAAACGAAGAGCTTTAATTTGATACAGCAATTTCTGGAATTTGATGATGTCAGCATTTTTTGATGATGACGTCATTTTGGCCGCCATTTTGGGCTAATTAGCAAGCTTTTTGAATATTTTCGAAATTTTTCAATTGAAAACACTCCAATGATGCGTTTGTGATGGAGTATTACCACTTTGCAGCTTCTTTTGTCTATTTCTACAGAGAACAAATTCAATGCATTAATGACATCATTCAGATTGGCTAATTTCTGCCAAAATATCACCCCAAGTTCATTAATTTCAATGAAATGATATCTTCATATCAAATTTGTTGCTAAGTGGAACCAAAAACTACCAAATTTTCATGGAAAACCTTCTTTGAATTCAAATTTAACTTGGAAACCTGATTTTCACTGATTTTAAACTTCATGACGTCACTATGACGTCATAAGGCGTGGCAGCCACACCCAAAGTAAGCTACATGCTAGGAGTTACCTGATCTATAACGGTGCCAAGTTGCATTGAATTCTGACCAGGCTAAGGCAGTTTACAGAGGGGGGTGGAAAGAACCCCCCCCCATAAATGGTAGCTCGAAAAAAGCCCATATGGATTAGGGTTAACAAACTTCTTTGTAAACGACTTTTTGCAATACTTTGATTTCCTCATCACAGTGGACTTGCTTCAAGTCTCTCTCGCAAAAAAACGGGAGAAGGAAAATAAGCAAGGGAGACTTAAAGCAAGTACACTGTGATGAGGACAATCAAAATTATTGCAAAAAGTCGTTTACAAAGACGTTTATTTACATTACGTGACCCAGCCTCTTTAATAAAGTTTCCTCTTCTCTTGCTTGTTTTCCTTCTCCCGTATTTTCCGCGAGTCCAAAGTTTTATCCACAGAACACTCTCTCATAAAATATCAGTGTAATAAATCTAAACTCTACAATATTTAAAATGTTAGATATAGGAATATTTATCAATACAAACTACCCAACATGTTATTGGTATATTGTTTGTAAACTGTAACAAGAACCGTTTTAACTGAATGGCATAACAGTAAACAAATCTTATCTCTATGACCTATGTACATGCATCCATTAAGTATTCTGTACGAATTTTGGAGGATTGGGTGGATCTAATCGAAATCTCTGTAATCTCATTCGTTTGTTTCTCTATGAAATTCAAACAAGGTGGAAGATCTTTGTTGAAAAATTACAAGAATTGATAAGTTTCAAAAAAAAGTTTGTTTACGTTACGTGACCCAGCTCTTTGAAGCAATTGTTAATTTTGTTAAGGAAGTGTTGCTCAGTGTTCACTTCTGATAGTAGAACTTTTGGGAACATATTCCTGACTTGCTACGTAAGTTTTTCTTGTAAACTATATAATAACTATAAAATATAACTATCATGTAAGAGATGATATTGAACATGGAGACGATACAAAAGTTTTCCAGTCCCTTACTCCTGGAAATATTTGAGATCAACCACTGGTCAACATAAGATTTTTTTATCACTTTTAAGTCTTGCTACTTTTCCTGTTCAAAATGTTTCTTTTCTTAGATCTAGGAGTATATAAAATGGGAAAGGTTGGTGTAAAATGTGTATGGTGATAATTCACATATTTTATCAAGCAACAACCATTGAATGCCTACTTCTACCTTACAAATGCTGATTATAAGTTGCCATTTTCCCAACATCAGCAGAAACCAATTAACCCCCAGCCTATCCATTTTACCCCTGCATACCCTATAAAATTGCTCATAACTATTTTACACCTCCCAATCTGTCAACAATCTTTTCTTCAGTAGAAGCTCTTTTTCAACTTGATTATATACAGTTCTCAAATTCATATGATTTTCCAGCCCTGCTAATTCATACCTGCCTTTGAAATCAAGAAAATATTGTTTTGCTATCACCATAAATTTTCCTCTCTCAAACTCTCATTACTTGCGCAGTAAAAGTTTTAGAAATATGAAGTACTGCAAGTAATGTTGCTCCTGAATGTGTTCTAAAATTGTCCGTTTCAGTGTAATCTATGCATACAGTATGTAAACTGTTTGTTTTTCAAGACAATGTTTCCTGTATCTTTGCACACTTCAAGCCACTTCTTTTGATCTCACAGGACACAATGAATCTCAAATAACTCTTGGTGTTAACTCAAAAGAGAACCATATTTGATTGATCTTCTTTTGGTTTATGTTACAGGCACTTGGTCAACCTCTTCAACACCTTCATTATTATTTACAATTTCTCTATCCCCATGTGACTCTGTATTAGACACTTCACCTTCTTCAAGTGACACAGAATCCTCTTTCATCTGCTGCTGTTCTTCCTCTATAAGAGCATCAACAAGCCAATCCCCTTTTGGGTCACATGTGTCTAGTTTTGTGTACATCATTTTCTTTGGCCTTCTGCGATGCCTTGAGCACTGAATTATCTGAATTATGGCGTAAAACATTGAGTAAACCACTGCCATTATAGAAAGTGCACTGAATGTCTTTTTTGGGCCAAAAACGTAATAAGGCATTGAAACAAAAACACCTCCCAGGCCAAGACCCAATCCCATGTAGGCAGCCTGAAAGACAAAAAACATCACTTTCTCCATTTCTTTGCTTCCATTTGATTGTGCACATCCAATAAAGGAGCTTCGTACGCAACAACTTGCAGCACCACAAAGCATCTGTGTAGGAATCATATACAACGGATTTGTCACACGCATGAGAATGAAAAATTGAACACTCATCAAGAAGATACCAATGGACAAGAGTCCAGTGTGGCCAATCCATTTCATTGAAAATCCAACTGAAAAATGCAGTACCATGTCTGTGACCATTGCAAGAGCTACTAATGCACCAATTATGATCTCTGATGCACCATTTTCTGAAGCATACCACAATATGAATGCACTGATTGCTCCTTCTGCAATACCCGCAATCCAAAGCCCAAAAATGTACCCAAAGTTATTCCAATCAAACACAACACTGAGGCAGCTATTACAAACCATTGTGACAAATGATGTCCTTTTTGGGCTTTCTCTTGGAAGTATGAGAGAGATCATTGTCGTAACGCAGCCAGTTGCTAAAAATCCATAGAAATGAAAGTAGAAGTAGTGAACATTTTTGAAAATGCATTGATATTTCCATGCAACATAAGATATTGTCAGTGCAGAGACAGTCATTCCAATTTTGCTGAATACACGATTGAGGCACAAATTGTTCAGTAGTGGTTGATTGCTTTTGAATTTAATTGACGCTTGTGCAATATGAAGTGTTGGGCTCATGAAAATCTCACTTATTGTAGTTAACAGCAACACTGATAAGAACATGTTCTTCATGAGAATGCCCTTCTTGAGCTGATGGAGCAATTTTTTCCCAGTGTCTTTTATGTACGTTTTCCAGTTATAAGGCTCTTCTGATGTGTTATTCACATGCTTTTTCATATAGAAAGTCTTATTTTTTCTTCCCTCTGATTTGAAATAATGAAGTAAGGATGAATTTGTTTGCTGATTCCCTGTCACACCAATATGTTTGGGGACATCTTGTCCACAGTCTACAGCCTTCAGAATTCCCCCATCATTTGTGCGTACTACTGATATACAGAATGTACTGGCAATCGCCCCTGCTACACAAGAGAACAAAATCAATGATCGAAATTTTGAGCTGGTTGCAAATGACGCTATCAATGGTCCCCACCAAAATGCTATCAATGGCCTAACTGCAAATAAGATTCCATTTTGCAAAGAGCTAAATCCAAGCAGTTTGAAAAACACAGGCATGAATGGCATCAGACTTCCAAAGGCACTGTAGAAGAAGAAATTGAATAAATAGACACGTGCAGGAGTGACATTATCTGTGTATCGTCGAGGAAGGCTCTTCCTGTCAGTTGTTCCATTTTTGTTGGGGGAGTTGGAAAGACATTGCTTTCGTCTGGGCCTTCTACTGGGCCTGTCACGTTTCTCATTGTTGCTCGTCGGCTCGCTTCGGCTGTAAATCTCTTCCTCTGTTCCCGACGACGACGCCATCGTCATTTGAAGCGCTGAATTGTGGTTTCTTTTCAACTTGGAAGGGAGCCAGAGAGCTCTTTGATAAGGTTTGGTCTTGATGTACTATCCCACCACAGCTTCTGCATTTTCGTTGACTGTCCTTTTCCTGGTCGACAACTCATCACAACGCCACGTCTGAAACTGTCACGGGGGTATTGCAGAAAGCATTCGGCATACTTTGAAATTACTCTAGTCAAAAGTTTATTGCCCACTTTCAAACGGATGGAGCATTAGGATCCTATAATCCCTGGGAGATTTTCTTGTATACCATACTTTCATTATTTGCAGAATTTGCAACTCTTAACTTTCTTAACGTTATGACGTCAGGAAATTGCTAAATCTTTTTCTTTTCATCATAGATTTCAGATTTCATTCCCAATCAAAAGCCTAGTACATGGTTTTAAATGTATACTTAATACAGCTATTGATAAATAAAAACAGAACAGAATATCATTAACAACAATACAAAAAAAAAAAGAACAACGAAATGCAGCATTAGGCGAAAGTATAGTCATAATCAAAATACTGTCATGGTAGGTGTTTGCAGGTTCATATGTCTGTTTCGCTCCATATGATGATTTTAAGCAGTTTTCAATGAATTTATTAATGGCATGATTTAGTGGTGTATTTGTTTCATTCATCAGGTATATAAATTTGCTCTTTGTGTCCAAACAGTTGAATACTGGTTTCGTTGATGATATTACATCAAATAGTTCTTTCCTTTCCTCACTGTTCAAGTTACATGTCATTAGACAATGTATTTCATCCTCCATGGTATTACAAAAGGTACATATTCGTTCTTCTGGTTTTTTAGGTGGTCTAAAGTAACGCCCAATTTCGATTTCTAAGCGATGATCTGATAACCTAAATTTGCTAACGATGGTTCGCGTTATGATGTTTGTTTCGTGCATTAGGTATGATTCCATTTTTACATTATCTTTAAATAGACATGTGATGTGCACAAATCTAGTAATTCATTTCCTCTGGCATTAAGGTTACTGTCTTCTGAATTTCTGAATAATTTGTGTTTTGAATTTGTGTTAAGGCTTGTTATATCATTTTCATTGTCAAAATATTTACTGTATTCAATGAAATCTTGCTTGTTACCTATTCTAGCGTTGAAATCACCATTGATAATAATCTGTCCTCTGTTTTTATATTTATCAATTTCTTGGTTTAGTTGGTACATGTAATCTTTGTTAGTTTTCTTTTCATAGTTTTCCGGGCTGAAATATAGTGTTCCCAGAAAAAGATCATTTGATTTACTGAAGTAGTTCTTTTTAAGCTTTATCCAAACAATGTCATTGGTTAGATTGGTTCCTTCCACTACACTGATTGCATTTATTAAATGCGATTTTATGAAAATAGCAATCCCCCCTGATGATTTGCTTTTTATTTTTTCCCTTTTTACAGATACTAATTTTTTGAAGCCTATGATGTTCATATTTGAGTTTTCATTTTCATGTGTTTCTACCAAACAGAGAATATCAAATTTTGAGACTTTATGTAAAAAGTCTGGATGTGTAAGTTTATCACCCATACTTCTACTTTGAATTCCTTGAATGTTCCATGTCAAGATTTTGACTGATCGATGCTTCATAATGGGTGAGATTAACGGTTGTTTCTTAAGATTTTGGCTTCCAGTAAAAATTGGGAGAAGCTGTAACTAGTAAATGTTAAAAAAAAATTATAATATATAGATAAAAACCTAGCAGATACTGTATGCAAACTTTGTCTTTAAAATGAGGTTAATAAAAGTACTAAACCTGTCACACTCGTGGAGTTGACACCTGGAATTTGAGCAAGGATATCAGTGTTTCCATTTGGTTACACATAGTGTCTAACTTTTGATCTGCATCTTTGGGTTTACTGTGATGTTGATAGTTGTTTTGCCATTGTGGTGGTAGTTGCGGTTGTGGCAGTTGTGGTTCAGCTAATCTTGGTGAAGGAATGGATCCATCTCTCTTGGATGTGTGTATTCCAAATGCAATACGGATCCCATGTTTCAAGTTACCAGCTAATCTTGCTATCCCTGATGTGTTTGTAACATGTTTGTTGTCACGAAAATGTTGAAAAGCACGTAATGAATTATGGCGTATTATGGTAATTTTATCATTCACAGGGATATTTGTTTTTATCATTTTTATTTATTTGTTTTTATATTTGTCATAGACACTATATCACTCGATACATGGTCGACTACAGCTACAGAAAACGGAAAAAATGTTTCATACAAAATAAAGAGTACAAAATTACGAGGTCACAGCCAAATCGTTCAACACCACACCAGATCCGAGAAAGCCTATTAATTACTGTTTTCTAAAGCCAGGCGTTTGGTATATATATCATGAAGAAATTCAGAAAATGTTTGTAGCAGGATTTCATCTTCGTTGGACATTAAGTATATAAGGTTTTGTTCATCAGTTGGTATATTACTGAAATTGGGGCAGAGATTTTGAGTTCTATTTAGGAACGTTGTGCGTTCAGTGGTATATTTTCGGCATGAAAGGATGAAGTGGGTTTCATTTTCAACTGTGTTTTGGCAGGATCTGCTGAATCTTCTTTCTCTTTCTAAAGGGGGCTTGAAATGCCTTCCCCTTTCTATTCATCATCATCATCATCATAGCATATACACACTACCTATTTGCAGGCATGGCTGCTAAAAAACATCAAACAAAACTAAGCTAAGCAAAAAGAACATAACGCAGTAAGACTTAACATACCTACAATATCAATAATGAACTAAAACAGGAAGAAAGAAAAAGATCTATTGCAAGGCAGTGGTCGCTAAGACGCAATTTGAGAGGATTCGGATTCGTCTGTGTGATCTGTTGGTGATAAATCGTAATCCATAAAAGCTACAGTACAGACTTTGGCTTGCTACCATCTTGCAGGTCTACAAAAACTGAGTTCTTCTTTATGTTGATCATATGATTTTAATCAAAGTCTTTTGAACAACCGGTTGTTCAAAAGACTTTGTTTTAATCCATCAGTTTAAAGTTTGTGATGTTTTTAATGGTTGTCAGATCTTATACATCATCCTTTCATGAAACTTGTAAACACCTTGTAAACGCTATTTTATGAAAAATAATATTGATATATCAAAAAATACTCTCTTGGATTATGGCAAATTACTTCTTCAAATCTTCAGTCAAATCTCCCAGAACTGTCTCTTCGCAGGTCAGCCAAGTGTAGCCAGATTCAGTGAATCAGGCTAAGCCAAGTGTACCTCCGTCTCAATAAGTCTCAATATCGATTTTGTTCCGTAAACAAACACCGTTTCGAGAACGAGGTTTCTAAAACAAATGATCTTTTCAGCAATGGCGGCGTATGAAATTGTGTTGCTGTGGAGCGGACTTTGTGGCATTGTAGCTTGCTTTATTGCATGGAAGTTATGGCGAAAGAAACCCGAAAGAAACAAAAGTATTCAGTTTTCACGGCAAGCCATTCTTGAAGCAACAAATAAGAGAATTTTAGAGCAGAACAGAGAATTGAAAGATGAAAATATTGAAGGGCCTAAATCATCGGTCCCAGAGAGGGAAAGTGAACGTGACGGGGAACTGGGAAGCGTGTCTTCAAGAAATCAGAGACCGCACGTCAAAGAACAGAATAAGACAGAAAAAACGCAAAAATTTCAGAATAAGATTATAATGACACCCATCGACCAGATAAAGAAAAGCTTTCATGTCAAGGTAGAAAGATCCTAAAAACCAGTGCAGAAAGTTCGTTTTTGTTATGCCAAAGGTTTACGCCACGCCAATTTTCTAAATACAATAGACCTATTGTTCTCCTATTTTTCTTGATATTTCTCCCTCCACGCCAAAAATATTTGGCATAACATACATGTTTTCCAGCATGGCTAAAAAATTGGCTATGAGCTCTGACCACAGTATTGACCTGACTGCAAATGATTATTCTATCTGGGGAATATGCCCAGTATATTTCTTAACACTTGGCTATTTGTTACCAAAAAATATTTAGGGAAGCAAACTGTCCAGTCTGAGCAAGTAATTAGTTATGAATTGTTTGATAAGGAAAACCACAAACTGATACAAGAACCAAGTCAACTCTTTTGAAGAATACACATTCATGTGTGCAAGAGGACTAATGTTAGGTCAGATGCCTAAAGAATTTAATCTTCAAAAAGCAATTTTCCTGGCATGTGAAGCAGCTATGTAATGCCAAAAAGGTTTAGGAAGCAAATGAAAGTATAAATCGACAAAAGCCATGTGACTCCATTAGTTCATTCTTAAAATGATTCCCAAACAATATAGCTTTAGATATACAGTAATAGTCACTTAGATAACAGATATATGCTTGAGATTGACATTACCATGCCAATTACTTACTGAAACAAATTTGTTTTCCACAGCTTACATGTATTGCCTGATGAATGTTTGTTTTAATTTAAAGATAAAAGCAGATCCATCTGGCAGGTTTGATGGTGGTTTGGACCCTGATACACAATTACCAATTTGTCAACCATTAAAATCAGTTGATGCTGTGTTTTGCTGGATTCCTGGATTTGACCATTTTTCCATTGCTAATATTCCCTTGAAATCTGTGTCAAGAGAGTTTCCAAAAAGGCCAAAAACTTTGGTTTGTCATGATATGAGAGGAGGATACACTGAAGATAGGTAATTATGTTTTTATAATAAATGTCTGGAAAGTATGTAGAAAGTTATGATTGATAACAGCAGCAAACAAGTGTTGAAGAGAACTGAAAATCTAGACATTTTCCATGGTGTTAAATGAAATCAGAGGTGTTCTTCTAACTGATCAATAGAATAAAGAACAATCAGGATTGGGAGATAAAAGGTCTCACTTTTTGCCAGACACTCATTCAAATCCTTTCACATCAGAGGAAATAGTGCTGCAATGGGAGCAATTTATGGAAACTCCATCCTGTCAAATCTGCCACATTGCCTGAGGAAAGCCATTAACTCTCTGTTATTCTAGGCTAAAGGTAATCATTAGGTGTGGTGACATGAAGAAGAAGGACCTTTGATCAGCTCAATTTCTTAGTTTTCTAAAAAGGTAATACTTTGATGCTTGAAATATAGATGGAAAAAAGCATGTCAAAATTAAGTGTTTCCTTTTGTTTTCCCCTCTTTTTTGATCATAAAAAAACTGTTTCCAGCATTTCTCTCTATAGCCAAGTATACAACACAAGAGGTTACAGTTTTTAGACATTATGATATTATGATGGCATGTTTCTTTTCACAAATATAAGTAAGCTTTTATCATCAAACACTGACTTGTTTCATGAACTGCTTGCAAATATCTTTTGATCTGTTTTCAATTCAGATTCATTCAAGGCTTCAATTCAACAACATGCTACAGAATCAATCACTGGAACTTTATTGATACATTTGTTTATTTCAGTCACAACATTGTGACCATTCCACCACCTTGTTGGACAAATTCCTGTCATCGCCATGGTGTCAAGGTTTTGGGGACATTTATCACTGAGTGGGATGATGGGGAGAAATATTGTGCTAATATTTTAAAAACAAAGGAATCATATGAAAGATTTGCTAAGCAGTTAGTTGAAATTGCATGTTATTACAACTTTGATGGCTGGTTGATAAACATTGAAAACAAAATCCAGGTATGAGTTGCTCTTGTTGATTTGATTTTATTGGTCTTAATTGTGATATGGTTGACCAGTTTCAAAGTAAAAATGCTTAGTAAATGGGCTCTCCATTATTCAAAGTGATTTCTTTTTACTGTGAAGCATAGAAAAATTTGGAAACTTACCTGTTTGCAATACATTATCTCACATAGAATGTGAAATGAACTATGAAATGATATTAATAGATACAGTAAAACACAATAGTATGCTAAACAACATACCTTCAAATAGTATTACAACTTAATAGTGCATTTGTAAAGAAACATTTTTATGTGTGATTAAAAACTGTTCTTATTTTTCAAACCAGTTATGGCTATTCAATATTTAGGATATTTTTCTAGGCAGGAATGATTGAAAGTTTAGTCAAGTTTTTGGAATTCCTAACAAACTCAATGCATGCTGCAAAACAAGAAAGTGAGATAGTTTGGTATGACAGTGTCACAAATCAAGGTTCTCTAGAATGGCAGAATGAGCTGAATTCTAAGAACAGGTATGCATTAACAAAAGTTAACATTAGCCAGTTAGTGTGGTGTTTGGGTATTGGAGAAAATCTGAACTAACGTATGGGAGAAGGTTGATAATAGGCCTTCCTAGACCTGTTTCCATGACAAAATCCAAAGCTTGATGCCTGTCTTGCAACTGCTGGTTCTTGCAGTCACATTTGTTTAGATCAAATGATCAGTGCTTGTCTCCCTCCATCTTGAGAATCATTCAGCTACAACCCTGGAATTAACAAATTCACTCACTCATGAAAGTCATCTTGTCCACAACTTTCCACAAAAAATCTTTGTTACAACTATGTTTGACGCCCCATGATTGCTTTATCACAACAGGCTGTTTACAAACAATTTCATTTCACTCCCGCTGTAGCCTCGCAGCTGAACGACTCATTTTGAAACATAACCAAGGCTTGTGAAGTATGATTCTACTTTGCCACAGTTCAGATTGAGCTGTGGATGTTGACTTCTTGCCAGATCAATGTTAGGCAATTTCAAAATTATGTTTCACTGTTAATCATTGGATGAGGTGTAAAAGGAAAGAACAAGTTTTAGAATTTGTTGATGAAATTTTCAATATGCATGTAGATATTGTTGCTCATTTGATGTTAGGTGTTATTGGTCACCAATCTGTAACAATTCCAAACAAGTACGATATATTTAAAAAGCAAACTTATACCTTGAGATTTCAGAAGAGTATCTGCTCTTAGAGCAAGGAAAGAGGTCAAAAATCAAAATTAAAACTGCCATGCTCTCAGCAAAAACGGCCTCTCCTTACACTTTATCTAATTCAAGCGAAATTACATGGAACACAGAAGAACAATTTACTTTCATCAACTTTTCGTTCTCTTATTCAGAATGTTCTTTGATGTTTGCGATGGAATTTTTCTGAATTACACATGGTCAGTCCACAATCTTTCAAGATCAGCATTGGTCGCCGGAAATGATCGGAAATTCGATGTTTATGTTGGTGTTGATTGTTTTGGAAGAGGATGCTTTGGTGGAGGAGGCTGGAATACATACAAGGTAAATGTTTAGTTTGATCACAGATAATACTCGCTTCTAAAGATTTCAAACATAATATGAAGCCCCTGTCCGCCTCGTGTCAACTTTACGCCGTTTATAGATGCCTTAAGTTGTGCCTTTCTATTTTCTTGCCATCATCGCTTTGTTGATACCTGTAAACAAAAAGATTATTTGAAATGGCCAATCGATCATCGATTCTCTCCTGAAACAGCCCCCTGAAAAGCAGTTGCTGATCAACTGATGGGGCTACCGTGTTTAAAGAATTAAAAATTGAAAAAAATTGAACAGGATGCCAGTGCATTAATCTTCTGGGCAGCTTTGCTTCTGTAGCTTAGCAGGCTTTTATGCTGGTTATGGGACCTTGAAATTATGCAATTCAACGGAACCCAAAGAAGAAACCAAATATCTTGGACTTCTGTATGCCAATGGGAATGACCAAAGGATTGAAGTTTGGTTTCAAAGTAGTTAATGACTTTAAAGTCGACTTTCTCTGGTAGAGTGGTCGGAAAGTCTTTCTGTACAAATCTTTGTGAAGGATCCATAAAATAACGCTTCCTGGACGCCTGCATGACTAATTATTCATAACAGCTGGAAATTATATTTATTTCTATTGCCTTTTCCTTCAGCTCTTAACCACATCATTGTAAAAATTATTTCTTTTTCTTTGTGCTTTTGATAGGCAATGCAAGTAATCAGAGATCAAAACTTGTCAGCAGCGATATTTGCACCTGGTTGGGTTTTAGAAACACAAGGAGAAAAAGACTTTACCAAGCACCAGAATAAGTGAGTTCTTTGAATGATTCAGTTTGCTTCCACAATTTTCAAGAGCGCCAAAGAAATCCTAGAACTTGGCATAATCGTCCAGGAAATGCTCTATTAAGTTTTATTCATCATCAATTAAAAATTTGCAATACACGATACTTATTACGTTCTACAAACTGCTCTACAATGCCACGAAGATGATACCACGGGGAGAAAAATATCGTCAATACCCTGTGACATGAAGAAAAACTGAAAAGTACTTTAAGAAGAAAATTTACAAAGAGGGGACTTGGCGCTTTCTTGACGGATGGCAGAAATTTGAATGAATTAAATCAAATGGACCAGTTTCATAAATGAAATTTAGAGTTAACTCAAGGATATTTCTATTAATTTTATCAGGGAGGTCTTTATCATCATACTTTAATAGTCGCGTCGAAAACCCCAAAAAATTTCTATTTCGTAGGCAACTAACATTTTTGTTTTATATTTTCAGATTTTGGCATTTGCTGATGTCATACTTATATCCTCATGTAGTGATTGAGATTCCTATTGTATCATCTTTCTGCCAAGGTTACGGAGAACATTATTTTTCGAATGGAAAGGTAAGCATTAGTTTGATCCACTTAATATTACCGTGTATGATTGCAAGGGTAATTTGACAATGATTGCAGTTCAGTTAAGAGGTTTGATCGGTGGGCAAGGAAGTAATTGAAAACAATAGTCTCGCTTTGCTTGTTTATTTACTGATGGAGGGAAAGCATGACAGCAGCTCAAGTGAGCTAGATCTTTTGTCTTTTGCAAAATATACATAGTTTTATGAACAAAGTACCGTGAAATTGCAATGATTATATTTGGTTCTAAATGCTTGGTCTTGTGAATTTACAACAGAACTCAAAATAGTCCCATAAAGGGAACTTTACTGGTGCATCAGAGACAACGCACAAATTTCTTAACTGGTTACTCACTGCATATGAAAGACTTTTGGAGAAAAGAATAGAAAATGCTTGTCTTTCCTTTTATCGGATAATTTGATATGACGAGTGTCATCATGATGATGTAAATTATTGTACCAACCTCGATTTTTACTCCGACTCAACAGAACTTGATGAACTTGCCATGGACGAATCTAAGTTGCCAACAACTGCAACCAACGTTTTACGACGAATACTATCAGCTTGGCTCCCAGAATGCATTGCAAGTCAAAGATATGACGTATTTTATTGATGATGCGTATGAAGGTGGCGGCTGCATTAAAGTGAATGGCATTGTCAATACCAAAGATCATTCATCACGCACTTTTTTAAGGTCGGTACTTAATTCAAATTTTTCAAATCGAAATCCTTCTTGCATGAGGACTCAGTAGACATTTTAGCTGTTCTCAACAAAAAAGCCTTGATGGAGCATATTTTTATACGCGAGATTCGATTGAATGGTGCTAGAGCTTCTATCACTATTATCCACATTCGGAAATGCTTCAAAACGCATCAAAATATTGTTCGATTCAGATTCTTATTATAATAGCTGAAGGGTCTATTCCGGACATTATCCATGTGGTAAAAGTTGTCAGTATTCGATCGTTCACTCGTAGCTTTTGTTGTTGTTGCTGTTGATTAGTATTAATCTATGTTGGGGATTTTTTCATTTTATTTTATTTTGTGGTAGCTATTTCTGGTTTATGCAAATTTAATTTTCAATGACTTTTATCTGAATGGCCTTGGGGTTGTCATTGTGTATTGCCCCTCTTGGTATCGTCATCGTAGTTTTGTAAAGTAGTGTAGAATAATGTAATTGGTAATATGTCATGTAAATTTTTAGATTGAATATTAAAATGTTTTTCCATTGGGTATTTTGCCGTTTGGATCTCTCAACAATGAATCCTAGTAATATATTCTGCCAAATTCTTTGGACAGGCGTCCTTGTTTCCAAAAAATTTTATTGGAGCAGAAATTTCGAAATTTGTTGTCATCAAATTTCATAAATTTGATCAAAAGTCCCACTGTTTATTCATAGATTGTATGATGTAGAGATTTTTACTTGTCATTTCTTTGAATCATTGATTGATTGATTGATTTTTTGTATTGCTTGATTTAATTATTCTGTGTCTCTTTCTTTTTCAGGCTCTTCAGATGCAGTTGCAAGATGCCTAAGAATATCTTCGCTAGCTTCACCTTCAAGATCGATCAATTTCAGACAATTGATATCTTTCTGTTACTTTTGCTGGACGGGAAACCAAATTACATCGTCTTAGCACCGAGTGAACCCAGTAAGCTGAAATTTTGGTTCTTTGCAGGCATTTTACTTTGGTTCATTGATAAGCAACCCTCTACTCCTAAAAATAATTTTGATACTTATTATACAGTCCTTCTAAATATTCTTTCTTCTAAGCTTTTGAACTAGTTGTACATTGTGTTTTTCTTTTCGCAGCAGGAGCAGTTGAAACGACCAAAGAGTGCTATGTCAACCTTGGCAATGAGAAATTTGCAACATCAAAACAAATGGAAAGTAGCAGCTATTCAATCCCAGATAATCAGAAAGAAAATTATAAAGTATTTCAGCCACTGGTTGGTGAAACTAAAGATAGAATTATTCAGCTCAGCAGGAATGGCGAAGAAAATTCGAATAAATGGATTTCACGGTAGATTAACAACTTTATAAATCAGCTGCCTCATTCTAGAATGTAGATCCTGCATTCTTATAGGTTGTGCAGTTGACGCCTCTTATAAATAACTCTTGATATTGAGTCAGGCCGTCTGGTTCTTACATGAAGGAAATATCTTTTAAAAGACAAGTAAGACGCCACTTATAAAGAACTCTTGATTTTGAGTCAGGCCGTGTGGTTCTTACATGAAGGAAATATATTTTAAAAGACAAATCTGGGTTTGGTATGACATTGATGCTTGAAAGCAAACTTACAAACTTCTGCCGCGAATTATGAAGTTCTTTCCACATATAGACGTAACTTAACAGCTGTAAATTAGTCAATCATTCTGCGAATTTAGGCCCAACATCATTACAGTTTTTTCGCTACTTATTTGAATGCTCGATAAAAGTACGATACACCATTCCTAACAGTATGATCTTGTATGTTATCACCAGTCGTACCAACCTCGGAATAGACGTTTTAGCTATTCTAAGAAAGAGCCTTGATCGAGCATTATTTTTATACAATTTTATACGGGAGGCTCAATCGAGTGGCGTTAGAGGCTCTATCACTATTGTGCACATTCGAAAATTCTTAAAGACCCATTGCTAACCATGATTCTTGGTGGCGCCAAAGTCGACTTTCGTATTATCTGAAAGTCCTTTTTGACCTAATTCCCTTTGTCTTACTAGTCATTCGGCGCACAAAGGGTCATGGTTAGTAAAGGGTCTTGAAATTGCATCTTAACATTTTACGATTCAGACTCTTCCCTAGAATAGCTAAAAGGTTTATTGTCTTTACAAGAGATCAGCAGATTCTTGTAAGACAAATGAGAAACTTTCCTTTCATGTGGGATGCATTCCTCCGGGGACCACATTGAATATCGTATGACTTCATTAAATATATCTATCTCTTCCTGTTTAGGTATTATCTTATCTCGGATGATCAGTTGCCAGATCTGAAAGAGATCAGAGTCGTTTGTGCGACCAAGTCCTCAGGTACTTCATGTTGCAGTTATCCACATGAATTATTCATTCTATTGTTTTGAGAAATGATATTTATATAGATAGCTAGCAAAAGATGCAGTATTCAACTTCTGGGAAAAATTCACGAGTAAATTCCGGAAAGCGAAGTTTGGAGAATGTTATGCATAAATATAGTGGTATTTTATGTTGTGTTTATTTCGTAGGTCAACCAAGAGTTCAGCCATTCACTTTGCTTCTTGGTGAAATAAAGGTATGCTCTTCTATTTACATAATTCACCAGATCATATTTTTGACTGTTCCAGCTTAAACAATTTAAATATTCTGTTCAGCAACAACAACATGCCTCTCTTCTGAAATGTCTTGTCAGGACTTTGTTAACATGATTTGAATTGGCTCTGAGCAAACTTAAGTCTAATCGGTCTATTAACGGGCAATAAATGGACTGTTGATGTGACATTGAAATGGCAGAATCAACATTGTTTTCTTACTCCATGTGTTGTTTTCTACGGGATTACGAGAAATGCTTCATAATGTTGCTTTTCCTTCGTTTTCCTCGTCACACACAACTTTGAATGCCACCATTGCAGTATTCAAATAAAGTGCTAACTGTTGTCGCACCTGAGCTCCTGAAAAGTGGAAGTTTCAAATGAGACATCAATCCATGCTTTGGCAAGAGAGGAACGAACCAAAAGGGTCGTTATCAAGCTTTACTCCTAACAGGATGGAAGAGAAACAACTCAGTGAGTAAGAGCACAATTTTGATAATGACACATCAACGGTGTATTACTGCCTGTAGTTTGTTACTTATATACATTTTCTTGCCGCAGGTTATAGCAGCCGAGGATATGGTTCAATCATTTCCGATCATAACAAACATCCGATGTCGAGATACAACCATTACAAAATCAAGTGAACACACTGTACTCAGTACAACAATATTATGGGATTCCTTGCACCAGCAGACTAGGAGCTCCCTTTTCGTATGTTATGACATTTACTGCGCTGGAGTTGAGGTCGATGGATATGAAAACACAGAAATTGGTGTTTTCCTTGGAAAAGCATTTGTGGAATCATATCGAATTGCAAATTTGAAAGTTCCAAATGAATGTCAAGAAAGCCTGAAGATTTATATCCAAGCTAAAGATGAAGACAACATGAAGGTAGGACTGCAACATTGTGGCATCTTGACTCTAGAATGGTGAATATTTAAACATTTGAAAGGATAACGATAAAACCCGCACATTATTGTAAATGCTCTATTTAGCTCCCTCTCTAATAAGCCCCCTATATGATAAGTCCCTATCTAATAAACCCCTATCTAATACGCCCCCTATCTAATAAGCCCCCTGTCTAATAAGTCCTCCCACCACTTGTATCAAATACCAGAGACTACTAAAGATTTTTCATTGATTTCGCTGAACAAGTTTTCATGTTGATTTTGATGTGTTTCGTGATAAAACTGTCGAATTCATATATCTGACTTACAAAATTGCATGTTAAATCCACGAAATATGGGGTAAAAGAACTGGAAAGCTATCATATCTTTGACTTTGTGAATAAGCCCCCCTTAAGCCCCCTTGAAATTTCCGAAGCTAAACAGCCCCCGGGGTGCTTAATAGAGCTTTTACGGTAAGTTTTAAAGGGAGATCCCTGAACTTTGCGAAGTGAAAGCTGCATACCAAGCTCTAAAGAAAGATGGAATTTTGTTGTTGTTGTAAATTTATGTTTTTGTATGGTAACGTGCCCACTCATATGCATTATTCTAAGTCTTAATGTAACATCTGAACTGTTTCATTACACTGTAATTAAGCTGCAGTTCACTAGTTTTTAAATCTCTGATCAAACATGTAAATGCCCTACGGTGTGAGTCAAAAAAATTTACCCGTTTTGAGTGCTTTTGGAAAAGAACTATGTGGCCAATATTCAAAACTAAATTGTTAATATATTAGTCTAAAGGCTAACTTAAATGAGAAAATGTTGTTTGGTAAAATCACACATCTTAAGACCCAGCAATTAGCAACATGCCTGTAAGGAGTTTGTATGGAAATCGAGAATGTAACGTTTCATCCTGATCCATGGTTTGTGCCACTTTGAAAATTGTATTTAATATAATTGTCAGTTTCAGAAATAGAATTTTAATTTCTAAAGACAGTAAATCATAGACCAGAATGGAATGTGGAATTCTTGTTCCGAAGCATGCCTTTTACCAGCATTTTCCTATTTTCTTGATCTAAATGATGAGTGATTTAAAGAACTAACCCTTCACTTTTGAATATCCGCAGTATGCTTTTTATTCTATAGCCCGCCAAAAGCCAAACACCTTTTTGTGACTCACCCTGTACATTCGATACAGAAAAAAGTCTTGAACATTATGCGAGGCTTTTTCAGTCTGGCTTTTTAAGATTCTCACTATTTTGGAATGAGTGAGCTTTCGATTGGTGAAATATGTATTTTTTTTCCTTACGAAATGTTTTCCTTTAGAAATCTTAAATTTTCTTCTGATATAATAAAGTACAACATTTTAAAAACTCACATTGACTTTCATTTCTGGTCATTCTCCTCTCTTGTAGAATAGTCTTTTTCAAATTTTCCAATTAGTTCAAAAATGCCTCTAGCCTTACTTCCTGGCCAAAAATAGGCCTTTTCAAAATCGGCCTATCTTCCGTAAAAGCAAAGCCTTACTTTTTTGTTAAGAATAGGCCTTTTCAGAATCGGCCTATTTTAGCGAAAAAGCAAAGCCTATAGCCTTACTTTTTTTGTTAAGAGGAGGCCTTTTCAGAATCGGCCTATTTTAGCGAAAAAGCAAAGCCTATAGCCTTACTTTTTGGTTAGAAATAGGCCTTTTCAGAATTGGCCTATTTTACCGGAAAAGCAAAGCCTATAGGCTTACTTTTTGGCTAAAAATAGGCCTTTTTCAGAACCGGCCTATTTTACCGGAAAAGCAAAGCTTATAGCCTTACTTGTTGGTTAAAGATAGGCCTTTTCAGAATTGGCCTATTTTACCGGAAAAGCAAAGCCTATAGCCTTACTTTTTGGTTAAGAATAGGCCTTTTCAGAATCGGCCTATTTTAGCGAAAAAGGAAAGCCTATAGCCTTACTTTTTGGCCAAAAATAGGCCTTTTCAGTATCGGCCTATTTTTCCGAAAAAGCAAAGCCTATAGCCTTACTTTTTTGTTAAGAATAGGCCTTTTCAGAATCGGCCTATTTTTCCGAAAAAGCAAAGCCTATAGGCTTACATTTTGGCTAAAAATAGGCCTTTTCAGAATCGGCCTATTTTACCGAAAAAGCAAAGCCTATAGCCTTACTTTTTTGTTAAGAATAGGCCTTTTCAGAATCGGCCTATTTTTCCGAAAAAGCAAAGCCTATAGGCTTACTTTTTGGCTAAAAATAGGCCTTTTCAGAATCGGCCTATTTCAGGGAAAAAGCAAAGCCTATAGCCTTACTTTTTGGCCAAAAATAGGCCTTTTCAGAATCGGCCTATTTTAGCGAAAAAGGAAAGCCTATAGCCTTACTTCTTGGCCAAAAATAGGCCTTTTCAGAATCGGCCTATTTTTCCGAAAAAGCAAAGCCTATAGGCTTACTTTTTGGCTAAAAATAGGCCTTTTCAGTATCGGCCTATTTCAGGGAAAAAGCAAAGCCTATAGCCTTACTTTTTGGCCAAAAATAGGCCTTTTCAGAATCGGCCTATTTTTCTGAAAAAGCAAAGCCTATAGCCTTACTTTTTTGTTAAGAATAGGCCTTTTCAGAATCGGCCTATTTTACCGGAAAAGCAAAGCCTATAGCCTTACTTTTTGGCCAAAAATAGGCCTTTTCAGAATCGGCCTATTTTTCCAAAAAAGCAAAGCCTATAGCCTTACTTTTTGGTTAAAAATAGGCCTTTTCAGAATTGGCCTATTTTTCCGAAAAAGCAAAGCCTATAGCCTTACTTTTTGGTCAAAAATAGGCCTTTTCAGAATCGGCCTATTTTACCGGAAAAGCAAAGCCTATAGCCTTACTTTTTGGTTAAAAATAGGCCTTTTCAGAATCGGCCTATTTCTCCGAGAAAGCAAAGCCTATAGCCTTACTTTTTGGTTAGAAATAGGCCTTTTCAGAACCGGCCTTTTTTCCGAAAAAGAAAAGCCTATAGCCTTACTTTTTGGCAAAAATAGGCTTTTTCAGAATTGGCCTATTTTACCGGAAAAACAAAGCCTATAGCCTTACTTTTTGGGCAAAAATAGGCCTTTTCAGAATCGGCCTATTTTTCCGAGAAAGCAAAGCCTATAGCCTTACTTTTTGGTTAAAAATAGGCCTTTTCAGAATTGGCCTATTTTACCGGAAAAGCAAAGCCTATAGCCTTACTTTTTGGCCAAAAATAGGCCTTTTCAGTATCGGCCTATTTTACCGGAAAAGCAAAGCCTATAGCCTTACTTTTTGGTTAAAAATAGGCCTTTTCAGAATCGGCCTATTTCTCCGAGAAAGCAAAGCCTATAGCCTTACTTTTTGGTTAGAAATAGGCCTTTTCAGAACCGGCCTTTTTTCCGAAAAAGAAAAGCCTATAGCCTTACTTTTTGGCAAAAATAGGCTTTTTCAGAATTGGCCTATTTTACCGGAAAAACAAAGCCTATAGCCTTACTTTTTGGGCAAAAATAGGCCTTTTCAGAATCGGCCTATTTTTCCGAGAAAGCAAAGCCTATAGCTTTACTTTTTGGTTAAAAATAGGCCTTTTCAGAATTGGCCTATTTTACCGGAAAAGCAAAGCCTATAGCCTTACTTTTTGGACAAAAATAGGCCTTTTCAGTATCGGCCTATTTCAGGGAAAAAGCAAAGCCTATAGCCTTACTTTTTGGCCAAAAATAGGCCTTTTCAGTATCGGCCTATTTCAGGGAAAAAGCAAAGCCTATAGCCTTACTTTTTTGTTAAGAATAGGCCTTTTCAGAATCGGCGTATTTTACCGGAAAAGCAAAGCCTATAGCCTTACTTTTTGGTTAAAGATAGGCCTTTTCAGAATCGGCCTATTTTACCGAAAAAGGAAAGCCTATAGCCTTACTTTTTGACCAAAAATAGGCCTTTTCAGTATCGGCCTATTTCAGGGAAAAAGCAAAGCCTATAGCCTTACTTTTTGGTTAAAAATGGGCCTTTTCAAAATCGGCCTATTTAACCGAAAAAGGAAAGCCTGTAGCCTTACTTTTTGGTAAAAATAGACCTTTTCAGAATTGGCCTATTTTACCGAAAAAGCAAAGCCTGTAGCCTTACTTTTTGGTAAAAATAGACCTTTTCAGAATCGGCCTACTTTACCGAAAAAGGAAAGCCTATAGCTTTAGGTTTTGTTGAAAAACAGCACTTTTGAAAGTTGCCCGTGTTACGAAAAAGGTTAAGCCTTAGCCTTACTTTTTTGTCCAACCTGGTTACTTTCAGAACATCGAAAAAAGTAAGCCTTTTCTAGCGAAATTAGCGAAAAAAGGCAAAACTTTGGCTCAATTGTTAGTCAATAATGATGAAAGCAGCCGATTTTGCGCAGTGCCAATACTGAGGAAAGAAAAAGGACTAGAAACAGACTCCAGAAAGCAAGCAGGGACATCCTGAACAATTTTCAATATCAAAAGAAGTTACATTTATTGCCATATGAATGCTACTTGTATCAAATTTCGCTCTTTAATATGCATTTCCTAATACATTGGATCTTTAAATATACAAAACAACCCGTAGAAAAATACCCCTCGCACCCTCTGTATTTGTCTCGTTAGTTCCTGCATCTGCTAATTTTGACAAGTGTAATAGATGTTTGATTGATGGCCAACTCCTTGTTCATGAAGAAACCTTTTAAAGATCCTCTGCTAACCATCAGGCTTTGCGCGCCGCAAATAAGAAAATTACACAGTCTGGGTAATGGGGACTGTAGAAATAGTTATTTTCTAATTCTTCTAAATCAATGGAAGATAACTTTATTTACTTACGAATACTACTTTGTAACTAACGCTGAGATACAGACAACAATAGACATCTTATAGCATAGCATGGGAGGTCTAGTGATTCTCAGCCGAAATGTCGATCTTTCAAACAAAATACTCTTCAATAATCGCCTAATATAAAGGTTTCGAAGGAGGGGAGCGGGTGGGATGGGGTTGTATGTCTTGCTATCAGAATTACTAACGACGTTTGATGAATCAGGCCTCATTCTCTGCTTATATACCTTACAGTCCCTTGGGCTGCATTCAATGCAGTACTGTGGCACACTTATCTCAGGGAAACCTACCCGCTTGTAAATCATGGGATAAGTAGATTCATTTATGTTTCTCCAATTAGGCTCGAAGAAGGACATAAACAATAAACCATTCAGCTTTCCTCTGAGCGTCTTGGACAACCTTTCACCTTGTCTGCATTCATTGTACCCAGATTTTTCGTGCGTTATGCACAGCGCAATCTAAGAACTAAACACTGGCCTAACTTGAAGACTTTCACATCGTCTGAAAGTCCTTTCGAAATGCATTCCTTGGTAGCAACAGCGAGCAAGGCCTCTTGGTTAGCAAAGGGTCTTCAACCATCACCTTTAATTCCTTGATTTTACAATGCATTAGCATCAAATCATGACTGCACTGTTTATTTCCTTTTTCGAAAATGCAAAGGGAAATCCGCATAAAATTCAGTGAAGTCAGTCTTTTCTCTCCTCCACAGTGACCAAAGTCTGAGTGCAAGTTAGGCCTATTCTGAAATGACACTCATGTGAACGAAGTCTTAGAAACGTTGGACAGAATCTCCTTCATCAGCGGAATCAAGATCATCACTAAAATCATTGTCACTATAATCTGTTCGATATAAGTCAAAGATTGATACCTCCGGATCAACGATTTCTTTCTTGAACGGTGATGCTTCCATTTTGGGAACAACTACTGTGACAGGAGGCGGAGCTTCGTCACTTGCGGAAGAGACATCAATGCATTCATCTCCTTCTTCTAACTCAGGCGTGCAACCACGGATACAAACAGTGTTCCAGCCACCCTGAAAATCAGAAATGGTATGGAGGTAAATTCGAAATGATATCTGTCGGTAGAATTTCTATGTAACTACCGGGTGAGTAAAAAGTTCACCATTTTGGCGGGCTTTGGAATAAAATGCATAGGGTCGAAATTCAAGACTAAGATGTTAACCTATCAATCAAAGGTTAACTGCGATGAGAAAATTTTGTTTGCTGATATCACTTATCTTTAAGACTCAAAAAGTTATTAAAATGCCTGTGAGGGGTCTGTTTAAGAATCGAAAATTCTACATTCCATTCTGGTCTATTATTTATGTAGCATTAAATCTTAAATTCAATGTAATCGCCAGCTTCAGAGATAGAATTTTAATTTCAACAGCAAGTTAATCATAGACCACATTGATAGGGGGAATTTTCGTTCCCATACACAACCCTGAGAGGCATTTTTCCCGATTTTTAGGTATCAAAGATGAGCAATTTTACTAAGCAAAATTTTCGCATCTAAATTGGCCTTTGAGTAATGAGTCAACATCTTAGTTTGAATATCGGCCACATACTTTTTATTCCTCAGCCCACCAAACGGGTAAACTTTTTTCGACATATCCGGTATGAATAGTGAATGCAACCTGTTGGCGTCATTTGAGCATAATCAAAAAATCATTGAATCCTACCCAGGGCCGCTGAGAGCTTTTCGAGGCCCAGGGGCAAAACAGTGAATCGAGGTCCCCTGCGAACGAAGCGAGCAGAAAATTTTTCGATCGCCCCCTTTAAATTGGCTTAAAATGCATTTCAGACCATTACCTTTAGTCAAAATGTCAAAATTCTCCAGTTATGAGGCCCCTTAGACCGTGAGGCCCTGGGGCAAAGTGCCCCCCTGCCCCCCTCTTGGCGGGCCTGATCCTACCAAGACGCGCAAAAGTGTCGTTTTTAACGAAATGTTTCTTTTGTCAACAAAAATCGCATATGAAATTCGGTGTGTAATTATCAAAGGAAAACAACCTTGACTGAAAATGACAAAACTTGAACAAAAGCAAGAATGCTCGATTTTCTCGGGAGCAAATAAAAGCAAACTGCAACCATGAATTATGTTGATGTGATAATAAAGAGATTCGTGAGATATGATGCTAGGTTTGTTTGTCATAATTAGATTTCGATGGAAATTATAAATTATTCAATACAGTATGTTTGACAACGCGTACAGCAATAATTGTGATCAGAAACTAAAGCCACAAAGATCAGTCTATGATTCAACAGCTGGGAAGTAACAGAAGGATACTAATCGCACATATGCACAACGAATCGATATGATATCATTATTTGCATTTACAATATTGCAAGATTTATCATTGTATCAAATATCTTCGGAATATACGAAAGGCCTGTTAAAGTCCACTTCTTATCTACAGACGGACGTAGATTTGCAACCATTTGAGGGAGAAAGAATGTGCAGGATTGGAATATGTTAAGCTGTAGCACTGTAAGTTTACAAGGGCTACTACAACAGTGATATCTAGAGAGTATGGAAGCATATTCTTGAACTAACGAGGACAAATAGGAAATTTGTTCATTGGAAGCTGCAGAAACCTGCGGGTAAAAGACCGCATGGGATTCGGACACATTATGCTAAAGTATTGGCGTTTTATTACATGTTCAAAGAGGAACCAAGCAGAGATGTAAAGAGAATATTGGAACACATAAAATTGAATCAACAAGAGTAAATGAACTCTTATTTAGAGTTGAAATTCAATAAGGAAATATTCCCATCAAAACTACATTTGTGGCCTGTGAAGATATCAAATCCAGAGTCACAGGCCAGACTAAATTTTAGATTTCAAATTGAAAGAAAAAGGCAGGAAGAAAACGTTTTCTTCGCAGAAACAAGAGTATCTTAAAACTCTATAAGCTTTTTTCACCGAACTTCATACATGAAGCACAAATTCGTTAATGAGACACGAAGGGCCTTCAGGCAAGGAATAAAGCAGAAAAACCTCACATTAGCAGCATCCAGACAACCACAGGAGCGAGAAAAGTTCGCTTACAACGTATTTTGGGATTATAGTGACCCAGAATCATTTCATGGTCAAGTCATTTCCGCTGAATCAAACATTCTGTTCGATATCACAATACTAACAGTTTAAATGTCAACATCAAATTGGTGAGTAAAGTTTGAAAAGCCTAAAAGCATAGCAGGACATAGCAGGTGTTCAAAGGATGGAAGATATGACCTGAAATACCTTCAATTGGAAAATACAATACAGCATTTACCAATAACGTTTATCTGGTTTGTTCAATCTACGAGCTCTTCACGAACAGTTTCTTACAGGTGGCTTGAAATCAGTGAGGCTAATTACGCTTGTATATAAACTGAAAAAAAGTTTAGCGGTGTGTGGGATCATTTTACGACTGGAATCTCACGAGAGAACAACCAGATATATTGGTGGATGCATCGACATTTTTTACATCGACAGAGAATTTCATAGAAAGTTAGGTAGGTAACCTAATTTAGACAGGTAACCTACTTTCTTGATATGACACAGAAAAGCAAAGCTGAAATTGGATACAAAGGAAGCTCAGAATAATCACAAGATTATTAATGGGGAAGTAAGAAAGGGAGAATCTAACTACTCCCAACAAGGGAAGATTCTAAACATATCATTCCTAACATTTTTAGAATAAACATTGATGCAGACGCTTTGAAAAAGACCTCAAACGAGGCAACTCGAGTGTTAAATTTTCACGGAGACGAGGCAATGGTAAAGGGATCTCGGATGTCTTTTAAAGACTGAAGATCATAAATCTGTCTGGTTAATGTAGGAGATCAGAAACTTTTGAAAGGTTGAATATCTTGAAAGACAACTAGAACGCAACATTTTCATGGGCAAAGAGTTCAGAAGCTGAAAATAGAGAGAACGGTTCCAAAGAGATAATGACTTTATTTGATTGTTTGAAGCAGAAAGAAAGAAAGAAAGAAAGAAACAGCCTGAACGTTAACAACGACAATATCTGACAATATGTTAAAATTTGATGAAATCAAGACGGAAACTTGAAGGAATATCAACAGCTATTTTTGCTTGAAATAGGAACAAAGAAAGAAATAACGATAATATCGGTTGCAAACAGTATTTAGTAGTGAGTTTGCCTGATGAAATTTTGAAGACTGATCCAAATTAGCTCGTCACTTGATGGATTAACTTCAGAATAATGGCAATAATAGGCAGCACAGTGGACCACACGTTTCATGGCCTCTGCTCATCCTTCGGCCAATCAGTAGCCGCGGCAACATTAATGGTATCCATTGGGAAATATTTCACACCATATTACTTCATTTATATGATGCTGATAATTTGCCTTGTTATTGGAGCATTCACTTATTTGGATAAAATAAGCAAACAACCACAAACAAATCGCGGAACTTTTCAAAACTATCTGTGCTCAGTGTATGATCAATATACTGGAAGAGAAATAGAGTCTGCATTATATGCAATTAGTGAACAACAGTCTAAAATGCTGACTGCCGGAACACCTAAAAATCAAGCGAAAACTCATCGATTTCATGGTTCCAGCTCAAACTTGCCAGGGTTGGAGTCACCAAGGCTTAACAGAAAGTTGAGGAAACAACACAGTAGTTCATTACAAAGGCTGTAGGCAAAAGCATTCAAAGCTAAGACAAACGAAGAGAAGAAGTTTCATAAGGCAAATAAAATGAGATTTACTTTACATCCTTTTTAGATAATAGATTTAGTCTCATTTCCATTATGTGGCTCAAGGTGACAACAGATCTAAAGCTGTTAAGAAGAAAGTGAGCATGTAAGGCAGTGTCAAATGCTGGAAGAATTTACCATTCATAAATTTTGAGAATAAACTTGTTACGCTTTAAATATCAAATTGTGTTCAAAGCAGAGCTCAAAATAAACTTTTTAAAACATGTAAAAAATTGTTTGCTTTTCATATGAATAGTTGGTACAAAACGCTCACAAAAAGATTGTTAAATCAATCAGTCGTAGAGCATGGTGGTGAACAAATCTTTGAATACCAACGAATTAGATGATGCAAATATCAGATTTAAAAAAAATTGATTGTCAACTCACAGATAAAACACAGATGACTCCAGATCCAATTGGGTTGTTTGAGTCTTTGCCAACACATATCTCGACGTCGTTTCCACGGACAATCCATGTCTACGAGGAGCTCAAATTATCAACTGAAAGCAATTGAAAGCTGTGCTGACTCCTATTGATAAGGAATTATGATTCTTGCTAACAAAGAGAAATAAGTTTCACGTGAACTGGAGGAGTAATTTTACACACACTCAAGGATAAACGACTGTAGAGCAAGTATAGACTTATTACGTTGAAACCTATTAATCGTTACCACTCACCCCTCCCTCCCCTTCCCATTCATTTGAGCAAGCATAGACATTCACTGTCTATGAAAGAGGGTGCAAGCCAAACATCTGCGCTCTTTACTCATCGAAATGTAATCTCAGCGTTAACATACTTGCTACTTTGTAAAATGGTGCATGGGGTGTATGCAAGGGGTAGAATAATTCTTAACGGAGAAAAACATACTGGGTTTTTCTAAGCAATACGACCTTTTGGGAGTTTAAAGAACTTTTCTTGAATTGAAATGATTTTGTATTGAAAGAAAACAAGAAGACTCTCTGCGACTAAATTGCATATAGAGCAGGGTCGATAACAGCCACGACTGCCTTGGGGGGGGGGCAAAAACCACAATTTTTGACGATAATACACCAACAACAACAACAACACCAACAACATCAGTTGCAGGAGCATATGTTAAATTTATGCATCATATGATTGATCAAACTCCTCAATAATTAAAATTTAGCCATATTTCGCAATCCAACCTTGAAATCAATACAATTAGTGAATATCAACAAAAAATATGCCATGAATTCAATAATTTCTGCTGTAATTTATGTTTCAACACTTATAAACTTATGTTTTTATGCATTATTTCTTCTCAAAATCCTCCAAAACTAGTCATTTAAATCACAAAAATTCCGACAAGAGTATAAGATTTTCCGGCAAATGGTCTCCTAGGGTGGGGGGGGGGTACTCCACCCGAAAGCCCCCCACTGGCTTCAGCCCTGTTATAGAGTTGATTCTTTTGAATCTGCATAATTGTTAATTGTTAATGGATAAATCCAAACTCACGTTATTTTTGAACCCAACTGAAACCGATGAAAATCCATCCATGAGTCCAACCCAGTCAGTTCCTTCTGGAAATGTTTTTGTTATTTGGTCACGACGGTATAACCTGCCTAAAAATGAACCAAAATAAAACATGCAAAGGTCTATGACACAGATAAATAGCAAAATACATCAAAGTGATATATTTAGCATCAATTCATATTAAGGATTCAGGATAAACTGATCCATTGAAAACTATTCTCGAAAATACACTACCACGATTGGAAAAATAACATGGCCCCTGCCGGATATCAATCATACAATATTTTAAATTTCATATTTCAGCGGCTGAAGATTTTTGCAGAAAAGTAATTTTACAGATCTGAGGATCCCTCCAGGATCCATCACCGGTAGAAATAACAAAACTCTTCACATTGTGGTAACCTGGACATTAATTTGCTGATAGACTGCTTGGGTGGTTCCTATCCAATTTTAACGTCCAAGATACAAGGTATGTTTTACCTTTATTATCAAGTGCCAGCACCATGTTAGTTCCAACTGATATCTGCCTTAAAGGTAGTTTTTCACCTACACATCGAAACCATTGTGTACCTAAAATCAAAGATGAAAAGCTATTTATAAGCATGCAAGTAAAGACCTTGTAGATAGTAAAACGGCGCAAGGTAAAGGCATAAATCTTCGTTTAATTATAAACTTTAAAACCAAAATTTAAGCAAGCTTCCAAGCAGAAAATATCGCTGGGGAACATCCATATCTGAGTCACCACTATAATCACTAGCTTTATCAGAATAATTGATTTTCTGCCCAGGCAAGACTTTCCTGAGAATTTGCAAAGCCTAAGGAAATTAATCTTCTGTCTCGCCATTTTCTAGCAATCTTTAATCTTATCATAACACAAGAAATGTAGAGCATATATCTCCATGTTTACTAAAGCCTAAACTAAAATCTGTCAAAGTTTCAATCTTTTACCCAAGCAATTGTGTCTTTTTCCTTCAATTCAAACAGGCTCTCCCTCAGGAGAGACAAACAGAAATTTTGTTACAGGCTTTAGTATTTTTGTACTGTTATTTGTTATGATCAAAGGGTTTCTAAGGTTATCATGTTCCTAATGGCATCGTCTTTGTAAATATGCTTCTGTTAGTCTGTCATTTTTAGATTGTGCTTATGAAAAATCTGCAAGATTCGAGAACGGTTTCAGAAACTTCCGAGCTTAACAATTCAAATAGCAATCTAATACAGAAAAATATGTACCAATTTGGGCATCAGATCCAAAGCCAGCTCTGAGATAAGCAGATCCATCTTTTGCAATTCCCCAAACTTTTCGATTTGAGCCCATTGATATGCTAATGAATTTATCATTTGCAGGAATGTGTCTCCACGCAAGGCCCTACGATATCAATATATAATTTTTAGCATCTAGATTAAAAAAATTTGGCTTGGCACATTGGTCACATCAAGGTCCTATCAAACGAACAGCAGTTCAGCATTTAATAAACATAGGACCAAGAGTGTTCTTTGTTTACGCTTTGCATGCATGTTGTTTGGTACAGCAGTTGTCGACCAGCAACGAACCAACGACGAAACCTTCATACAACCAAGCGAATCTCTTAAACGTTGTCCTAAATTCTTCAAGGAAATGTTGCGGTAGGGGTAACAGGAGTGGCAAATGATGAAAACAGGAGGTACCTAACAACTAAAAGAAGCATGTGTGGCAAATGCTTGTTCGTTTTGTCAGAGCTTACTGTTTCAACAAGATGGAAAGGATAACAAGGTGACACGCTTTGCTTGGAAGTATCTGAAACATAAATAGGACTATTATCTAAATTTATAAAGAAATGCCCAAAAGATTCAGACTACCGTTGGGTTATCCGCATGTACGCCATCCCTGCAGTAAACATCCCCTTTCACGCTCACAGCCCAAACAGCAACACAAAATGCAACAGTATCTCCTGGGTCAGTTTGAATTGCAACATCTGCTAGTTTCATGTCAGATTCAACAAGCAACCAAGGTCCTGTTGTCTTCAACTTTGATTTCCTAGGAACAAACAAAAATGAAATTTGACCCTTGCTCATTTCTAGCATCTTCAATATTTCAGGATCAGCATCATTCATATTTACAATCAAGCATTAGCTAGTAGCTCTGGATCAAGAGATAAGAATGAGCAAAGGACTCGTATTGTATTAACACGCGCTATTCGCAGTTGCCAGAGCGTTCTCATGTTGACTTAGACTTATGACGTGGAGTCCTTTGTTTTCTCGTACTCCTTTAACTTGATGATTGCGCTTCAGTCAACAGAGACTAATAACATTACTCTGAAAAACCTGACCCTATTTAGGGACAAACTTCTGGAGCACCAACCAGTCAGATCGCAAGATCTGTGAATTACTACCGTTACGGTAAATGTGACTGAATTTTCGATGGGACTGAATAACTGACAACATTTCCACGGGATTCAAGATTCGAAGCTGTGATTCCATCATAGTTCTATTGTTAATTGCAGAAAAAAGGTCAGCTTTTTCATTGATTCATTATGAGTCCCTGTTGAGCAAGATTTACTGCAGGGATACAAGGGACTCATCGTCATAAGTCTAACATTGATCACTACGTCACAAAGAGGAATTTCCTTACTGCCACGACTATGCTTTTCCAAGGCAAATGTCCAGTTTTTTGTGTATTTCTCTCACAACATGAATAGGCTACTACTGAGACTTGAAAATGTTTTTCGATGTTAGAAATAAG
Organism: Aurelia sp. 4 Dawson et al 2005; assembly: GCA_964019985.1. NCBI lineage: Eukaryota > Metazoa > Cnidaria > Scyphozoa > Semaeostomeae > Ulmaridae > Aurelia > Aurelia sp. 4 Dawson et al 2005. The sequence continues at coordinate 19,706,725 of OZ026502.1, read as the reverse complement.
CTTGACACGATATCTGCAAAAACTTACCTCTTCCACCTGCGCCTTCTGACGTAATCATTTATACCTCTGTGTTTACTGTATCTCCTAGATAAGACAATTTAGAATTTGGATTTAAATCTTTTCTGACACAGGAAAAACATTCATAAAACGATATCTAATTTCATCATAACAAAGAACTTTACAACCTGCTAATTCATAAATAAAGTTTAGTCAAAATTCATTCTGAACTTATACGAGTTCCCAAGGCACTGGTTCTTCTTTGAACAACAAAGGTTGGCATTTAGAGAATGTTTAGTACATTTTACAGGGAAGATGCCATGCAAGTCTCTTGCAGATGAACAGGAACTACAATGAAAAACAAAGAATACCAGAGCTTAGCTGACTCTAACGAAAACCGAATGTTGGGTATCGTCTGCTGGTTATAAGAATCTGTAATCGTCATCAGGGCAGCCGAGAGCTCTTCGAGGCTCAGGGGCAAAATTACGAATTGAGGCCCCCTGCGAGCGGAGCGAGCAGAAAATTTTTCGATCGCCCCCTATAGATCGGCTTGAAATACATTTCAGAGCATTTGCTGCAGTCTAAATGTCAAAATTCTCCAATTATGAGGCCCCTTAGACCCCGAGGCCCTGGGGCAAAGTGCCCCTCCTGCTCCCCCCTCTCAGCGGCCCTGATCGTCATATCTCAACAATAAAGAGATCGATCAATCAAATATAGATAAGCAATGGTTGCAGACTGAAAACAAAAAAACAGACCAACCATGGAAAATCAACAGCATATTGCCATCCTTCATCATCTGTCTCATCTTGAATATAAACAACTTCCCAATCACCAATCCACTGCCACTGTGATGATGGCAATCTGTACCCTTCTTTAGGACAATTATACGTGCCAGTTTCGTCACTCCACGCCCATCTGTCACTTGGTAGTCGCCTACGAAGAGAAACATTTTCACGATAAAGGATCAATGAGGAGATAAAGAAGGTCACCAAAATTTCGGAAGGGATGGACCAACAGATTTCCACAAATAAGGCATGATATTGTGAGCCATACAATACCAATGATGCAACTTGCCAAGATCTCGCAAAACAGAGATAGCTAACTGTATAACTTGTCAAGTCGTGAAGATGCAAACAGCCAAGAATGTTGAAGTCTCAATCAACTTTGTACCAACTCTTCAGTTTGAACTCTGGAGACAAGAAAACTTCTGATTTACTGCCCTGTTGTTCACAATCCACAGATAACCTTTTGTGTAGCACAAAAAATTACAAAAATTGTGACGTCATTGATGCTGTGATGTCGCCTGTCAGCTCCCATCCCCTAGTCTCATTGGAAGGTTCTACAATATGGCTCCTTTAAGATTTTCATGTTACTTAAACGTACACAACTTTTCATCAAAGATGTACGGTAAGAAAATATCCTTTACAAGAGTCATTCTCCTATCATAATATTTTCAAGCTAATGTACAGTAAAGTTCATTGGCAGATTGACATCTCCGAAAATGAAAGAATTAGTTTCCGAATTCATGCGGGTTTCATTCTTTCAAATTCAGAAAAAGCAAAGGACACAACTGTTATATATCGGGCAGAGCAACACACGAGAGAGCAGGCTCAAGTCACGCTAAAAGCCAACTTACATAACTATATCAAAACGAGGCTAAATCAACAGGACTTCTAACCGAGGCTAATATGCTACAACAAACTTGCCCTCAATTCCCTGTTATCTTTGATTCCTTTCTCACGTTTTGCAAAAGCATGGTTTATTTCGGACTACTATAGCAAGGTAATTGAAATTCTCTGAATTCAGGAAAAGTCATCCAGGAAAAGACGTCCAGTGCGAATCCTTACAATTAGAATTTCGAGGGAATTCTTGTGAAGAAAACTCGTGCAAAAAAATTACATACAAACCTCTCCGAAAATCCTTGAATGGGATTCCATCGTTGATTCTCATAAATGAAAACTTCTTCACTATCTTCTTGCTCGTAAATTTCATCTTGTGAAAATTCATGGCCTTGCAAAATTCCTCCTCCCTCGCCACCTGAATATGCATACGCTTTCCCATCAAACCCAATACCCCAGACAATACCTTCAACCCCCGCAGTAACCTTCTTCATGTGACCTCCAACTTGGAACCAAAACATCTTATCTAATGCAAAGTCTTCGGAAGTACTTGGCGAGCAATAGAAAACATCGCCACTAACATTCGTAACCCATATCGAGTTCTTACTTGGAGCTTTTCGTTTGTGTGGCTGCCGAACTTTCGCTGTTTCGACATAAATCAGCAAAATCCATTCATTAGCCTCTTTCTCGCTGTCCATTGAAATGATTATCGCTTTTCGGCGAAAAGTTCGTTCTAATGTGTTTATGACGAAAGTGTTCGGGTGTGATGGAATCATGACGAGGTTAACACACGTGATTTCCATTAAAGGGATTCGAATTTCTTCATATTGGCCTCGATTTGTGTAATAGATCAGAACAGTAGCCTCGTTATCATCTTCAGCAGATTGGAATTTAATGTGACAATCGCACCAAAGATTGTAAACTTTGTCAATCAGCATTCGACATTTTGCACCTCGGCTCCACTGCACAGAGCCCTGCAATAACAAAACCAAATTGATCATTAGTTAATTCTATTTTTTTTCATTTTAAAAATATTTATCCTGGTATACAATTCAGTTAAAAAAATAGCAACTGCTTTCCAATTGTCCCAGCAAAGGAAGAAAAATTAATAAGATATATATAAGCCTATTTACAATAATTTCTACTTAAATAGTTACAAAAACGTGAAAAAGGAAAAAAAAAGGTAACTCATTCGATCAGCTTTCCTTGAATGTTCTCACTTCAAAGCTTTTAGTTTACTTTTAAATGACTCAATCGAAGGGGCTAATTTAATTTCAGAGTCGAGTTTATTCCATGCGTTGGCTCCACGAAACGCAAATGATTTTTGGCCATAAGCTGTTCTCATTTTTGGTACAGCAAGATTGCATTTGGTATTACGTAGAACCCTGGTATGAACATCAGACAACTTGGAGAAAATGACGTTTTTGGATCCGCAATTCAAAGTTTAGTACTTCCATATCCTATTAGTACTAACCGTTTAGTACTTCCATATCCCATTTGAAACAAAAACGAAATTTCTTCTCACAGAAACAAACGCAAAACAGAAAAAAGATTGTCACTAAAGAGAACGACAGGGAGATTTGTACCAAGATGCACAGCGTTAAAATCAAGCATGTCTGACGATTTGAATTTGATTTTTCATGAAAACACACAATGCATCTTGGTAAAGGGTCACTGTCACCGGCTTTTGCGTTATAGTCTATTACATAAAAGGAATCCTAATCTTCCAGCATTGCCAGACTTGAATCCTCTTGTAATGGGCTAAAAAGGTCTTTCCTTTCGTTTATCTCAAAAAAGCACATGGATCTTTTAGAATCTGAATAGGACGATAATCTGATATATTTTGCAGAATTTTCGAATGTGACCAATAGAAATAGGACTTCTAACGACACTCAGTCAACCTTTTGCATATAACTGTGTAAAAATAATGCTCGATCAAGACTCTTTTGTTGGATACCTAAAATGTCTATGGGTCACCTGTTTGCTAGACTCTCCCCAATTCTATTTCCTGCAGACTGCCAGACTTAGCTATCCCTCCCTCTCCTCCCGTTCTTAGATCCGCAATGCCAACAGTCCGTAAAGTAAACATCTTTGAATTGTGGATCCAAAAACGTCAGGATAGTTGCAGCGGGAACCTTCAGACGGATTTCAGGCCTAGACTTGGGGTAACTCTACTCATTCGCAAATTTATTGGTTCTATTTATTGAATAACTCCATCGATCAATCAAATCAACTAATCAACTAAAATAAAAAATGACTTTAAAAGTGACATACTTACACTTTTCGCTTCATTTTTATCAAAAGACCTATATCTATCAATCTCTCGTTCATTTCTCTTCCTGAGGTAGTCAAGCGTCTTCACCTTCCAAGGCTCCCGCACTTTCATTTTGATTGAACCGAGGCTGCCACAACTACTCCTTGCTGATTTAAGCGAACTCTCAATATTCTTGAAGAATTCCGAATTGACATTGCAACCTCCACTGTTTATCCACGTCCAGTGACAAATTCCTGAAAATGAAAGTTATGATTACAAATGGATTGGATTAAAATTGTCTTCTAAAATTGGCTTCACTCGTCAGTGTCTTTATATACCATTAAATATTTACAATAGCACAGTGTTTTTAGATAGCTGAGCCTGATTAGACTTGGTTGTTGCCTAATTCTGTTGAAGTTTCCTGCAGAACATAGAAAACAATCGCCAAGAGAGCATCTCTTAAGAATAAAAACGAGTTTCTGAATATCTCTTTCTGATACCAAAATCTTAGTTCCAAAAAATAAAAGGAAAGAAAAGATAGGCGTTTCGTACAGTTGCATCCAGCTGCTGCCTTCTGACATCTTTTTGAAAAGAACACAAGGTCTCCTAGACCCCTATTTCTACAGACAATGCACAAGCAAAAGAAAATCTAAAACCACGTGGCAGTGATGCCAAAGCCATCGATTGGCTGAAATCAAATAACTGCCACCAAAGATCAAAGCCTTGATTGACAAACCGATAAAGTCAATATCCTAACAAGCAATTCTTTTGAAAGTAACAGAATTAGTGAGAATGGCGCAAGGGTAAAAAAAGACCATCGGCTTACCGTCATTGGAGAATTTTGAATCGACTTCAGACAATTCTGGTGCAGCTTTCAACAACTTCCATTTTCTGCCAACTGGTTCATTAGGGCTGATGTCTGTTCGTATTACCAAACCACCTTCTTTATCAATAGTCCACACCTTAAACAAAACATTAGATTTTTAGCTCTTCACCAGCGTAAATCAAGTTTTTTTAAAAGGATTTCTACAAGATTATAAGATTGCACCGTACCGCGAAGAGCACAAAAATCTAAAGATATCTTGTTCATATCGATGTCCAGCATGTGCTGTGAACAATTGATAGCCAAAAAAAACAATGCCATGTCTGAAAATTTCCTTGGTTCTGCTTATAAAGAAGCCTATATACCATTGCACAGTTCTTTTTGGATTCAATTTAAATTCCATAAGAAAGACGTTGCACAGTGACAACTTATCCTCTAGTTTCTTCTTTCTCGTCTATCAATCATCTCATTGCTGCTTCCAACATTTGACAAGACAGTAACACATTGACTAACGTGAAAAGGAAAACAAATCAAACACAAATCAAATGAATCATGAAAAGGAAACAAACTTCAGCTGCAAAACATAATCTGCTAGATTTACGGTAGAGAAGGGTTTGAAATACGATGCAAACAAATGCATGTGGACACCTGTTTTAAAGCTTTGAGAGCTCGATATGTTTCACAGTAACTACAGAAACGTGTTTCACGAGAATAACATCAAATTGGCACAAAACTTGTATCGAGACAAAAAATTTTCTTTTTTCAATCAGTTACAGAAAGATTCTGTTGATCTGCAACGAGAAAGTCGGGTCTGAAGACGTTTGAAATGGACTTCGGGTATAGCTGACTAACCTGATCGTTTGGTCCAACGGAAATCAATTTGAATTCTCCGACCATCTCAACCCAGCCAGTTCCGCAAGCATATCGATCGTCAGTGTAAGCTTGAGTGCCATCAATCCCTTTACGATAATATATCTACAAGATAACATGACCAATCATGTGCTGTTCCATTATGCTGTATACCTCTACTTAGTCAATAATCTTGATAGCCTTCTGCTGAACCGTGAACAATGCCATGCCTAGTTTTTACCAAGCGCATGAAAATATCTAGCATGTGAAAATTACATGACGAAGTCTCTCAAAATTACTGATTAAAAAGCAGAACTTTTACCATGCATCTTGAATCTCAGTGGGCTCCGTGTTTACTGTGTCCTGTCTTATAGAAAGGCCTATTAACCATGGCAAAAACTGTTTAATGAATAGACACAGCCATGAAGATGAAAATAAGATACCTTATTTCCATTAGCAAGTACCCAAACAGCGTTCATTCCGACAGAAACATGTGCTAGGCCAGTCTGGGAAGATCCATGAGTTGGTGGTTCAATCTCTTTCCATGCAGTGCCTGTGAAATCAACACAAGGTTAAATCTGACTCAAAGTACATGTCATATGTATGTATAAAATTCTTTAATGTGAATAACAAAGCTAAGTTAAAAACTTGTTTACAGCCTGGTTTACAAAGTAAAACACAGTTAACTAAAATCAATACCAAAATCCAAATAACAATACATATAGTCAAAAATTCTTAAGGCATAAAAGTTCAGTGGAAAAACTAATTTTCCATGATGAGATTTGCATGTCAAGTCAGATTTACAACAGCGCAAGTTGCTCATCCAAAACATTAAAGTTGTTGTTATTCGTGGGCATTTTCACCTGGCAACTTATTTGAGACAGACTATAATTCAGAGCAAGCTACTTTTCAAAATGGGTGTTAATGTCCTGGAACAAATAGTCAAAGGCAAAGCAGATATATACTAAATATAGTTCAGGGGTTGATTCCTTGGTGCATAAACCTTGATTAAATTGCATGTAACAGATGAAACATGCTCTTACCAACTGGATTTTGATATGAAATTCCAACACGTGCAAGCAGCTTTCCATTCCACTGAACACCCCAAACCAATCCTGATGGGCCAACTGATACTTGAATTAAGTTCAGATCTTCACAACCATCCACGTAAATCCATTTCATACCTTCTGGGTGTATGTTAGATATTCCCTCTCTGTAGAGCAGCTGGCAAATTGAATATTTAGAAGATAAGAGAACATCTGAGTTTAGATATTTCAAAAGTGAAAATAATGCTTATATTTGAATACAATTTAAGCAGTCTATTAGCCAAGAAAATTTTTAGTGGTACAGTAGACCAAGCCATAAGATTTTTAGCAAGGAGCAGAAAATGGTTCTCCAAATGACATTCAGACAACACATTTCTAAAGGAATATATAGCAGAAAAAGAGATTTCAAGAACAGCAATCTACAGCTATTCTGAAAAGTTCAGACAGTGGTGGCACCATGCGGGGATTAGGGGAATCATGCACCTAGATTTCAGAAGTTGGCACAGCCACTGAGTTCAAGAAAGCAATCTGCACCTCCCTCCAGGATTTGAGGAGCATTTACAGCAGACCAAGAGCAATGAACTCTTCTCAAACATCCCAACCTGGTACAGAGTTGTATAAATGCAGCAACTGTCTTCCTTTCCTTACAAATTAAATTCTAAGCAGAGTTGATTTCTTATCAGTACTTACTTTACCACAGAAAGTGAGAGCCCATGTAGCCAGATAGCCAGGTGCTTGTCTTGGCAACCATGCACCACCAATGCTTATATCTTGAAATGGATCTGATTTTCTTTCTTTCCATGGTACCTTGAATGAAAATGTGCTCTCATAGCATCAATTTGTGATGTTCAAGCATGAAGAATACACTATGCAAACCATTTTGTTCAATTCTTAAAATAATTGATTTTCCTAGCATTGCAACAGTGCTGAAATACAATAAATACTGGAATGTTTATTTTGTTTCATGATCATGTGCAAACATGAGAAAACATGAGAAATTGCCACTGGGTTGTCATAGTTTATTGCTGCTTGTCATATTATCATCCTTGTAGTGTTTTGTAGAGTAATTACTCTCGAGTACCGAATAAACAGGGGGGGGGTGAGAATAATCGGGGGGGCTGGAAATGGTTTGATATAACAATAATCGGGGGGTTGGAATAATCGGGGGGGGGGGTGCTTGGAGAGGTAGAAAATAGCCCTTTTCTTAGGTAAACACGTATCTGTTATATATCTATGTGCAACTGATACATTTACTTTTGAACTCTGGTTCTGTTGAATGCACTTCTTGAGACTTTTTCTTGCGTTTATACAGAAATTATGTCTAATATCATTTCATTTTTCCAAAAATTAATAAAAGGGGGGGTTGGAATAAGAGCGGGAGGTTGGAAAATTTTTCAAAAATTAATAAGCGGGGGGACGATTATTCAGTACTCGAGAGTAGTTGGTAATGTAATAACCAATTTGCCTTGTTGTAATTTTTTTCATGGAATATTAAAAAAGTTGCCAAAACTTAAAACTTCTAGCAAGCAAAAGAAACATTTACATGAAAAAAATGATACAAACCACACAAATCATAAAATTTGTACCTCATAGTAAATCAATCAAATTCATTGTAATCTTTCATGAAAATTATATGTGATCAGGGTCAGATTTAATCGCCAGTTAATGGGTCTTTCATCAAGACTACAATAAACTAAATCAAATTTCACAGAAAGAGCAATAAAATTCAGCTCCTCACCTCTATCCACTTGCCAAAACCATTGAAGCACTTGAACCTTGACCACTTCCTTCTTCTTACAAAAGAAGTCTTGCCTTTCATCTTGTGATATGTTCTTGGAAAGTCAACTGCATATTGCCAACCCTTTGAAATAATAAGAAGACAACTTCACAAGATGCCAAACAGATTATACAAACTGCAACTGTTAGATCTTCTTAATGAATAGAAACTTCCTCAAAGTTCCTCAAAGGAATAATCATCTGCAGAGCAATTGAAGCATTTCAAGGTATAATTCTTTTCAAAGAAAAAGCTGAAGGTCAAAGTTGAAATTCTTTTGCAAATATGCCTGTGATTCTTGAATGCGACATATGTGAATCTAAGTTGAAGATTGTTAAATTTAGCTGTTCACTCAGAGTGTAACAATATCTTATTATTTCGTTCCTATTTCCAGTCAAAGGGGGTACTTCCTTGAGACACCTGTTAGAGGTGTTGGAATAACAAGATGGATCCAGAAATATTACCATTGAATCACATTCAATTGATTCATCAATGTACCATTCAGCTTCCCATTTCCAATTAGGTTCAAGTTGGAATGACTCCTTGGGACATGCTTTTGTTCCATCTTCTGAGCTCCAATGGGGTCGATCTGTGAATATCATCTGAAAAAGGAGAAACATGTGATATAATGTACGGCCATTGGGCAAATTACGTCATGAATGCATCTTTATGTTGCAATTCACATATGTTTATTTACAAATGATGTAAATTTCAATTTATTTTTATGATTTATGTCAACTTCAATGTCAACTGCTTTCAAAGAGTGGTATCTTTTTGAGAAAAACTTACTTAACATCACTTACTTACTTAACTTACTTACATCAATACTGGCAAAATTTTCAAAAATAGATATCTGAACATTTCTCAACCTAATTTTCACTGGGGTAGATTTCTCCAACAAAGACCCTTCTCACCTAGAGTGTCATGAGGATACACCAAGTCTGGGAGGGCAGCAAGCCCTCCTCCAGGATTGGGAGAACATGCAAAAATCACCCTTTTCCAGGCAAGAATAAGCCCTACATTGGGCAAACATTTTGGTAAACAATGGTGACTTTTATCCCACAGCCACCCAGATTTCACTCTCTGGTTGTTTGTGCCAAGTGTTGTCATCACTTTCTATTGTTTTCATAATGATATTCCAAAATTTGCAAATTTAATAAAACCACAAATAAAAAAAAAATAAAACCACTTTGGATTACTCACAGCTTTTGCAGACCATCCTTGCAGCATGGACCATCTTTGATTTTCAAAACACGATTCCTGAACACGAATGGGAATGTCACTTGCAAATACACACATGTACACCCTTTGATTGGCACCAATTCCCCATGCACAATGTTCTTGAGCTGACAATTTCTTGAAACTCTGTTTTGCAACGTTAGGTTTTTCAGTTCTCCATTTCATATCATTCAGGTTGAGGTAGAACATCTGGCCAGAGCGATCCAACGCCCAGAAGCATGACTTCGGCATGGCGATGTGTTCTATTGAATTGTATTCGCTTCCCAGACTAATAAATCTCTTCCCTTCTTTTGTTTTTGTTGACACAGCTGGAAACCCAAAACTGGGCCTAAATCATAATGCACGGTGTTTTCTTCGCCAAGTATCTCCTCTTTCTATCGCGGTAAAAGGGTTTCTCTTTTCACATCTTCTTTGATGCTAACTTTTTTTTATTATCGCCTATATCCTTGCTGGGCTTCCTTTCAGTTGAATGATTTCAAGAATTTGTGCAAGAATATCGATCAGAACTCAACAGCACTGCTCTTTTGATGACGGAAGTCAACAGAAATGACTGATTGCCCTTTGCTGCTTTAGACTCGTTTGAAAAATATAGCCTCTTTCTGAAATGGTTTCAAAATTTGCGCGCCAAACAATTCGTAAATCCTCCCCAAAACCGGCTAATGCTACGCCTTTTCCTAAATATTCTCCCAGAACAACAAAATAGGCTTGAAGCAAGGCATTTCCAAAAAATTATTCACAGAAAACGCTCTAACACCCTTGAATTTAAAAGGTATAATCAGGACCTTACTGTAACCTATTCAAGCCTCGTTTACAAGAGAGCTTTTGGCGGGAAATTTTAGCGCCAAAATATTAGGCCTAAGTGTTCACGTGGAGAAATCGTGGGAGAAATAAAGTGGCAAGCAGGGAGCAAGCAGGAAGTAAAGGAAATGGCTGCTACGGGAAGCGTACCAAACAAATTACTGACCCTTGTCATGATTATGAAGAATGATAAAATACTTCTTGGGATGAAGAAACGTGGTTTTGGGGTCAATCGCTGGAATGGCTTTGGAGGAAAACTGCAACCAGGAGAGTCAATATTGGACGCTGCAAAAAGGTTAGACTGTTCATGTTTAAGATACTTTAGATTTATCAAAATTCAAGATTGTAACCATCAAAGGAAGAGAATCTCATCATACCATCCTTGACTTCCTAGTAGTTGTTTTTACCTTACAGGGAGACGCTTGAAGAATGCTGTCTGGACATTCAAGATCCAATGAAAATTGGAAAAATAATATTTGAATTCGTGGGTGATCCACAACTTCTTGAAGTGCACGTTTTTGCTTGTGAAACATTTCTTGGCACACCTACTGAGACAGAAGGTAATCAAAATTTTTTACAAAAATACACAGAGACCTGGGGGAGAACAGTCATTGTGCAACAATACAGTCATTTTCACTTCAATTTGATTTTGAAAATGGCCAGTCATCATTTTGGTGTGAGATCCTGAGATGGATACTTAAGATATAAAGTAGGGACTCACTTGAAGGTTTTTCTCAGTAGAAGACTCAAATACATTCGAACCAGTTTCTTTGATACAGATACAAATTCCAGCAAAATCATTCTACTTTGCTGTTGTATACTGCAAATTTAGAATATTAACAAAACCCTTGACACCAATGAGCTTTTTGCTTTTCTTTTTATGAAATAAGCTTTTTGCTTTTTCTGTTAAGTTATGCATCTACCAGCAATGTATCAGAAATTCTTTTCTTGATGATTTTATTTGTAAAAAGCTCAACATTGACAATTATTGAGTTTATTTGTCTTTAATTTTTCCTAGAAATGAGACCACAATGGTTTGATTTTGACAAAGTTCCATATCAAGATATGTGGCCAGATGACATTCTTTGGTATCCTCTTTTGTTCAAGAAAAGAAAATTTGAAGCATACTTTCTATTTGAAGGACATGATGTGATCCTCAAGAAAGAAATCAAAGAATTTCCAAACTAAGATGAACCACAAATCATTTTGTTAAATCTAATAACAATCCTATTTTTAAATATTGCTGAATACATTATTGTCTCTTTGAATAAACAATTACTGCAAATTGTAAGATCTGCAAAAATACTTTCTCATTTAAGAAAAATCTGAGACTGTTCCATCTGATGCACGTATTGTTGTGACGCTCTAAAATCCTTCAAACAGCAGAATCTACAAAACTCAACTTCTTGATACACTACGTCCCTGCATTTTAAGTTAGAACTTCAACATTATAAGTCAAAGACACTATGAAAAACACAATGGTTAACTGCTTTCTGTCATCTGAAAAGTTTTATCACACTTAATTCTTCCTGATCAGGTTTCTTAACCCATTATACAAAGACAACCTACAGCTGGATTTTAACAATGTGCAAAATGTCACACAGACTACAAACTGATTTGATTGGCTAATTCTGCATTAATATTGAGCAAAGAGCAAAATCCTCTTTGCTCAACAGTAGAAATGTACTGGGTGAGTCAAAAAGACATACGGAATTTGTGAAATACAAACCCCTGACTATCAAACCAAAGATCTTGAAAGTTTTCTTGTTTTACAGCCAACACATTCAATCAGATTCAGTGATTTGATTCATTGCTGCAAGGCAGAAAAATTAGGAAAATTTGGTCACGATTTTAGGACTTTTTTCTGAAGGTTTCTCGTAGCAACTAGACTTGCTGCAAGTCTATTCCCCAGATAGACTTATAAAAGATGAAGAAATAGACTTGGGACAAGTCTAAGAAGCAACTGTCTTGAGAAAATCTCTTGTAAAGTCTGAACAGAGTGACCTCTTTCAGCCAGGAAGTTTCTAAAAATGATTAAAAGTTTGGCTGTTCAATCAGATATCTCAAAATATTATTGATTTGATAATTAGGAAACAGTAGCATTCACACAACGTGTGATTTTTCTGATTCATTAGAAGCATGTGATATTTAGCAACTCTGAGAAATCCAGCTCAAGATACTGTAAGGTAATGCCATGTCTTATCGTCTATTATTATGCCTGCTACTTTTTACATGCTGTACAATTCTACAAGAATGACTGTGTAGCCTTTGTTTTCTGTCATCAAATTGACAAGATTCCCTGACATCTAATGAGCAAAACCTTCTGTTAATAGGTTACTAGGAACAAGGCCAACTTTGTTCTGCAAACAACCAATCCACCAATTAGGGTCGATCTTTTGTAAAATATAGATGATGTCACCACGTTTAAAGCCAAGTTCATCCGACTCGTTAGCTGAGCGATCTTCTGTTCCAATGTAAACATTGTCATATGAGAAGTCATCTTCAGCAGGCTCATCGGGATCTAGAGAAAGAAATAGTATGTTAAGACTAATGCAATAATTGACTTGCCACAATGATATAACTGGTAAACCACACGCATGAACAATTTTCCAGTTTTAACAGGCCACAATAAATCGTACATTGAAACATAGTCACACCATGATTGAAACGATCTGAAACACTTAAAATGTTCTACAAAATCCTGAATTGTTCTTTGCGACCCTTTCGATTTTTCTACCAAGCGAAGAAACATTTTGGACAAGTGGCGCCCTGAAATGACAAACGTTTAACTTGGACTATTTCTAACCATATTTTTGGTTTGGAATGGTGCTTTTTTGCGATCCAATGGTTCCTGATAGTGACAGAGTGTACTGGGTACTGGATTGTTTTTGATACTTCGAACTGCCTCTTTGGCACTGTGATACATTTTAGCTCTTATCATTGTTATGTGTTGTCATTGCATGCGAAAGGACTGGGAACGAATAAGTGTTGTGGTGGTTGTTATGAATAAACGTGTTACTGTAATGTCGGCCAACGATGATGAGGTAATTTACATCGTAGCGTTTAGAAATCCAAAATGAGTAATCATTGCTTGCAAAACAATCATCCTTTTCTCCCGCATTGAGGTTACTCTCATACTGAGTTTTCCCATAAGCACATACTGGGTTATAAACTGACATGATGTCAAAATCGAAATTACCTTCCTCTTCAATCAATTCTGCTGGCTCATCTGAAGCTGGCTTTCTGCTTGGGATTGAAGGTGGTGGTGGAGGGGGAGCTTCTGCTGTTCCTGGTCGAGCTGCAGCAAGAAATAGACTTGTTATCTCTTATTGAACACAACGACTGCTTTGAGGCTTAGACTAATGCCTGCTTCACATTAGCTTTCGAGTGAGATTTGCGAAAACGCGAAAAAATTCTTATCCAAAACTTTATCAATGTTTTATTTGCGGACCTTTTACTTGACATCAAATGTGAGGCAGACTGTTCATAAATAACGTATTCAATTTGTTCGCAACATGTTTAACACATTATAAACATCATTCTCCCAATAAAAGGAAAGTTGAAAGTAACATTGCTCTACATTACTTCTGCAGAGAACTTTACGAGAAACTGTAAGAGAAACATTCCATCTGGTTTTCATTGGTTGTCTCGAAAAATGCATCCCTTTCTTTTTCAGCAAGAAATCTACTCACAGTTAAAGAGCAGAAGTTCTATCATGTGTTTCTAAAAGAAAATAATGCGTGTTCGAAGCAAACTTCTCAAAGTTCTTCACACTAACATCTTGAAACTATTTACATAAAACCTAATAGAGATAATGTAAGAGAGATCTCGCAGCGATGAGATAGCTCAGTGGAAATAAGAAAAGTTAGTGACATCAAACAGTAACGGTAGCGGTGTCAGTTAGTGATGCGTGTTTTGTTGATTTTACAAACTGAAATAAATGAACGGAGACGACATAATCTAAACACGGCACAAAATAACGACAGGCGCCACATATCTTCCTATTATTTCATAGATAGGAAACATCAAATACAGTAGGTTATATTTAGATTTGCCTACCCCCCTTAGCTGAGTTTGCTTTTAACCCCGTTGATTTACTTTACAGATACAAGTATGAAAGTAACTTACGTGAAGAGGGTGCTCCTCTCGGTGGCAGCACAGGTGTTCTGGGTGGTGGCAAACCAGGTGGCAAGGATGGTATCGGACTTGTTGGAAGACTTGGGGGTGCTGAACGAGGCGGGATCCCTCCCAAGTTACCATTTAAAGGTGGTCTGCTTGATTCATTTGGATGAGGCTTTGATGGCATGTTTAGAGCAGGAATAGCCTCATAAAGGTCCTCTTCAACTATAGAAAGAAATAGGAGTAATTCACCGAGAGCTGAAAATTATGTGGAACGGTGAATTTCTACCCCGTTGATGACCTCCACTTATAGAGAAGCCCATTTACCACTGCACACTTTCTTCAGACCCTTCATATGATGTGACAAACTATGGGTCTTACAGTAAGTACAACAGACTCAAATTTAATTTTCTTGACAGAGAATCTGAAAATATCAGCAAAGCATGAGGTAAAATCTTGACCAGTGGTGCTGAAAAGCATTGGAATATCTAGCTGCTAAGTCGGAGTCTGTATTGTAAAACACGGATATCGCTGTTTAATCTTGATAAAGAATAATCCCTTCTTTGTCACCAATATTTTCCCTAACGTATGACAAACATAAAGAAAAAATGGGGCTAGGATAACTTTACCGATAGACCTTTTCGGGAACTATCAACAACTGCATGAACGTTGTTGCATCGTTCCTTTGATTTAAAGGTTTGAAAGGAACTTCGGCTACTTTGTCATTGTCTCTCATTAGCAATCTTTTATGTCTGAATCATTTTCAGAATTACAGCATTTTCAGTCAGTTTTGAGGTTGTGACGTTGCTAAATTGTAAACCGAAAAGGCTACAGATAATTTGTTATATCAAATTCCATCCAACGGTTTTCAGCAAAAGCTCCTGTCACTCGACACAATTTTCAACGGCACTGTTCATTGCTGATATAGTAAAATATTGAAAGAATGGTTTACTTATTTCTCCCTCTGGTTCTGGAAGATATGACTCTCCAGGAATCCCCTCATATAAATCTTCTGCTGCTTGGAAGAAATTAAAATGGATGTAAAAATAAGAGATCCGATCCAATGATATTCATCTCGAATAAAGCAAATGATACTACAACGTGAAACTTAAGTACGATGCTTTAAAAGTTTGAATATATCGCAATGTTTTGCCTTCTTTTCGATGCTACTATCAAAGTACTACGGCAGACACTAGAAGTGGCGTTAAGTTAAATGTTTCTGAGTCAACAATAAGGATACGTAATGAATGATTTCTTGGTGAAAGTTATGAAACTTTTTCAGCCTTCTCGTTGCTACAAGATCTGTCTACGTGGCACTGTTCTAAAGCAGAAAGTAACGGGTGACATGACATGCCTGTGAAGCAACATTTACGAGAACAGAATCGAGAAGACATTCTTGTTCCCATCGAAACCCCCTGATTTCTGGGTCTAAAAGATGAGTGATTTTACCTTAAGAAATTTTCAAGCATAAATTGGCCTTTGACTGATAGAATAATATTCTAGTTTTATATATTGGCCACGTACGTTTTGTTGCCCCTATATGCTCCTACGGTTGTGAGACTATGGGCTGATGATGACGTTCTGTTTCATATTCTGCCAAATGTTTAGCTTTTTACTCACCCGGTAGATGCATTAAACTCACCTTGGGCACTTTGTTGCACAATTGGAACAATTTTTGGACCTGAGGGTTTGTCTTCACCTGAAAGAAAGAGATGGGACAATTTTATCAATTTTCAACGAGGGTTACCAATGAATTTACATATTGGATCAGCGCCAAAATCAAGGAAATTACGAAGGGATTGGTAGAAAAGACATTGACTGACCTTGAACAACGTCATCATACATCTCCTCTGAAATGACAAGACAAGAATGACTGAATGAACAGAACTAGTTCAGTGGCTATTAAGAAACTGTCTCAAATAATATCATAGAATCAAACTTTCGATGGGTTCTAATCGCTTCTATAAACAAAACTCCCTAGATCGGTGGGGGAGTTAAATGGGGGGGGGGGTGTCGATCTATTGAAACAAATAAGAATTTGATTCAAATATCTAAGATTAGCAGTAGGCATCATTCTTCGCGAGTCAGTTGAAGGATCCTTTTGGGGGTTGGAAAGGAGAAAAATGCATCAAAGTGGAGGAATTTAAAGTGAATCAACAGAGATAACAGTCCTGTTCACAAGGGGTGTGTATGGCTTGAAATAAGTCTGTTGTATCTGAAGATCTCGACATTAGAATGGGCATTGTGTAGCAAAAGAGATAATGGAGTCCGTAGGCGTTTTTTTCTGCTAAAAACATATTACCCCAATTAGCTCGGTTCATTCACTTTAAGAAGGGCTGTAGGGGTAATACCTCCAACATCTGCAAGTGGCTGTGGGGCAGTTTTGTGAATCGTCGAAGCAAGGCCATCTTCGGCTGAAAATAAAAACAAACTTTGAAAGCAAATCGAAGTTTTTCAGGGAACTTTAGATAGATAGGTGTAGCACTGGTTTACAGGTCTTTGTGACCTGGAAAAACACAAAAACAAAGCAAAACAGGAACGAGATTCCCGGATTGCAGGTATTGGTCGTAACCAGCTGATTTACCATCAGCTGTTAGCAGCGTTATAAAGTATGACTTACATAAAATAGCAGTAGCAACGGCATATGACACTGTGACTATGTCCTATGTTACCCTGAGCAAGCAAATTGTTTGTGCACTGGTTGTGCCATTAAAAATCCCCCAGCTTAAAAGTGACATATTGTACACTAGCATATCTTGAAGACTGGTAGCTTACTGTTGGCATCTCCAGTGCAAAGAGATTCAAGAAATAGCTTACAACACAAGAAGAAGCCAAGTGAATGATTGAAAAAATAGCTGAGTATAACTTGGGAAATAGACTACGGATTAATCTGTTTATCTATAAAATCGGAGTACTGTGAGATTTTTCGTTACCTGGCAAAATGAGTACTTTTGCACGGCGGACGCGGTATCGATACATCTGATGGCAATTCTAATGATCAACGTTAAAGAAAGAAACAGAATATACTTACGAACAAGTTCATACATATCTTGCTCCTCCTCAACTACTGCTCCTGGTGCTTTGACTGGCTCCCCTGCACTTCCTTCATCACTGTCCCCATCTAACTGTTTCGCAACACGATTGAATACATCGCTTTTCAAACGATTCAATTTTTGTGAGCAAATTGGAAGCAAAAAGTTGTACCATCTTTCGAATTCTTCTTTTGTTTGCAATTGAAACTAGAAAGTGAAAAATATGTATTATCTTAATTGCAGTACCATTTCGAGTACAGAAGACACTTCGAGTAACATATGACATGTAGTCGAATCGATACGAACATCAAAATGAGTTAGACCATTCCTTATCTAAATAATTAATGTCATGTTAGGTTGAGATACGGAAGGATATATATATATATATATATATATATATATATATATATATATGTATATATATATATATACATACATATATATATATATATATATATATATATATATATATATATATATATATATATATATATATATATATATATATATATATATATATATATAGTAAGGCTACTTCCAAAGCTAAGATGAAAGAACCAAGGGGCACTGGGGGCACGTGACGTGCTCCCCAAGATTTTACAATTATAAGGAAAAAGTGTCCTTTTTGTTTCGGGATGTGCCCCTTGCGGACCCTCAGCTTAATGAGAAAGTGCTCTTGAGGTATTATGCCCTCCAAGTTTATGTTGCTTTCTACCGTCCCGTTAAAAACAGTTTGGTGTGCAGTCTTAGATAACAAACATAATATGCTTACCAAATAAGTGGATCTTCCTTTCCCAGTTGGAGAGATTTTGAAGGTGAATTTCGTTTTTTCAGGAGTGATGTTATACCCCGGCAGAACAACAACACCAAGTGCTTTGTGTTCGTGCTCAGATCGATAGTAAAACAAAAACTGATCTCTCAATATACAGTATCGTTTGTTCCATTTTGAAAAGAGTCCCTTTTTCTTCTGTTTGAGTAGATATCCTACGAAAAAGACAGGCACTTTTCCATGATTTCTTCGACATTGTTGCTGTGCTTCATCTTACATTTGAATGATTCTCTTTCACGACAAATTAAGTCGCTTTTATGAGATACACGGCCTTAGCTGAAAGCTTTGTAACAATGCATCTTACTTCATAACATTTTTGAGTGGGACCAATTTGATGGCTGATAGTTCTAGTACTCGCCGGTACTCGCCCTGTCAACCCACCTTATACGGTGAAAAGAGTCGCCAACTCTCTGTACTGCCAGGCTAAAAGGATCTCGAGGAAAAGGGACGTCAAAAGGAAGGACCAGGACACTGAAGTCCCAAAGGGGGATCCCTGGAGAACATCATTTTGGCAGCTTGAAGCCCAAAAGCCTAAACATAGGGGCCTTCTCCTTAATTAGTTTACCTATAAGCCCTTAAGCTATTCTGAAAGGAATCTCAATCGAACGATAATATGCCACTTTTGTAGAATTTTCGAATGTCCACAATAGTGATTGAAGCTCTAACGCCACTCGATCGAACCTCGCGTACAAAAATGTATGAAAATAGCGCTTGGTCCAGGCTCTTTTGCTGAATAGCTAAAAGGTCTCTTGAGAGAGTTCCTCCTTGAGGTTCCTCCTCCCTGCACACAATTTATTTAGTTTCTTTTGTATTTGTATATTGTATTAATTTTCTGTAACATTATTATCTTTGTAGTGCAGTTATTCGTTTGTATCGTTAGAACAACTGTAAATTGTATGTATAGAGAATTTAAATTATATATAAAACTGAAATTGAACTGAAAAAATTCCCAGGTGTTTTTCACAAATTTTAGAGAAGGAACCCTTGAAGCCCTGAAAAGTATGCAATGGAGCCCTGGAGCACAGTAATTTTGCCTTTGGGAGCAAGACTCAGAGTCTTACATCCCTTAGGGGACCTTGACATTGGCCCTTAGGGGACCTTGAAAATCTCGTACCCTTTCAGAATCCTAAAAACTTCATTTGAACGGTCGGTAGAAGTAAAGGAAAGGGTTCATTTTCAAAGAGTTAATGAAAAGCAACAGATGAAGAACTGCTTTGCATGATAATAACTTCCGTAAGACTTAAATTACTTCATGAATAAAGCATAATCAGATAATAATAAGAGTGCATCTCTCTCTAACTTTGTACCCACATTTGCTTCTCATATCTAAATAAACCACCAAACAACAGCTAAGACTGTTCACTTACCACTGCATGTAGATCCTAATGAGATTTGTTTTGGGTTCGTATTCTCCAACCCTTTCAGCTGGGAAAGCAATTCATCGTCAGTGAACTCTGTGATGTCATCACCCTCATTGTCAGAATCTTTGTTTTCTTCATCTTTATTGCTTCCAGCGTTCCATACAACATCTGCAGCAAGAAGATGACATTTACCAAGGGGCATATGCAAGCATATGCAAGCCCTAAGCTTGCAGTTGCAGAGTACAGAAATCTTGAACAATGTTCCATTAAAATCAAAGTAGCAAATGTGCATTGACAATGGATAGGATAGCCAAACAAACAGTTTTCTTTGTTCTGCTTATAGATGGGGGTCATCAGGGTTTGCTGAACAGCGGTATTTGAAGAAAGTTTGTCACAGAATATGAAATCCTAGCAATTTCTCAGCATTCATTGTTACAGAAATTATTTTATACTGTAACTATCAACTTGATTTTCCAGAAATCTTCCCAACACTGTTTGCAAAACAATGACATGACAATGATAGATAGATACAGTAATTTAAATACCAAATGAAAATATGCTCAAAATGATGTGTTTTTGAACATCTCAGCAATTTTTTGCAACAGAAATATCTATTTATTTTATTGTCAACAAACACATTCTTTGCAAAGTCATTACCTTCATATTCTTCGTCCTCTTCCAAAATTTCAGATACTTCAGTGAAATTATTTTTGTTTTCAGCTTCAGGCACTTCATAATCTTCTTCTAGAACTTCTGACTGTTCATCGTTTGTCCCATCGGGGGCCAAATACAAATCCACTCCTTCTCCCCCCTTTCCATGATCCGAACTTTGTTCAGATATATCTGAAAAAAGAAAATGGAGGTTCTGAGATAGAAAATAAATCCTATGCTGTGAACAAAGAGATAACGTAAGATGCTTTGGGCACCATTTGGCAAACTTTGGGAATGATATGCATTTGGGACTAACATAAAGACGCAAGGCCATCAAGAGGTTTGCAGGCCCAGGGTAAAACTGTGAATTAAGACCCCCACCAAGCAATGAGGCCCTCTAGACCTGAACCTGGTGCAAATTGCCTCCACTTCCACTTATTGGCCATGTACAGATACACCATTCCTTTTAACTTGATTTCCTTCACAAAAGATACTTATACATATAAATTCTTGAAAATCTTCAGGAATACCTGAAAATTTGTGGCAATAAAGCCAGATACAGCAGGAAGATATTTCTCTGTCAGTAGTCTTTTGGGCCAAAAAAGCAAGCTTTGAAAGTTCCCTGGCAACCTCATATTAGAAATTCTTTTCTTGCCCCAGCTTTTCAAAAATGGATAAATATGATCAAAACAGGAAAAGGGGATGCACAAGCAAAATATTGAGCTATGCAATAAAACTGAGGAAAGTTATAAGGAGGAAGCTATTAAAGAAAATGATAATGACACAAAACTCTGTCAGCTTTTCAAAAGAATAAAATCAAATTGACTGCATAGTGAATGAGATTCTGTTTCATATACAGTAGATCAAATATATACTTAACCATTCACAAATTGTTGACTGTACCTATATCAACTTGTGTAGGAATGAACTGGGTCTGTGTCATATCCACATAGCTACTTAGTCTTTTTCTGTCAATATCTTCTGCATCTATGGAATACCCAAAAAATATATTTACTTTGGTTCATTTTTAATGAGATCATTTCAAGAAATTACAGAACAACTTCTGTTGCAACATTGAGACATTATATGAGCTGAGATTCATCCTTTATGAAACACAACAGAAAACAAAATCCTTACCATTGTCTTTTTGGAGCTTTGTGTGACGCTTACCCATGACTTTACCATAAAAAAACTACAACACAATTCTTTGCTTTTGTACAATTGCTTATCAATTGCTTTCTAAGAGCTTTCATTTTCTGCTAGAAACTATTTTCAATTTTACAATTTCACTTTCAATCAACTGTGAACATGTTTACAACATTGTAATGTCCACTTGCAGTTCACAACATACTTTCATTATCCCTTTGCTGGTCCAGGTAAACATGGGCTGGTCAAGACCAGCGAGATTTGCCATAACACAAGATTACCCACCATGATAATACTTTCTGTAAAACACATAAACCGTATTTAGTCAAGGACACTGCCACCAGATTCTATGTGCCTTTCAAGTATCTGCAGTATTTTTACAACTGCTTCTTAACTGCAATCTGTGCCCTTTTTTCTGGGCTTAGTTACTGCTTGGTTTCATTACCATGAAATTCATGCACCATTAATTGTCTATGAACCTGATTTTTTGCACAAAGCAAATTAGGACAAACTTCAGGAATATAAGATAACAATTTATATCAATTTCTATTTTCATTCATTTTGGCTGAATAGTTATGCCCATTTGTCTTTTCAAAACATCCTAAATTCCAAACATTTTGAAAATAAAGATTCAGCCTGAAATAAAGTTTCAAACTTTGGATGGGGAATGATTGGCTTTCAGGTCCTGGTGGAAACCATGCAAAGTCCACACCAGAGATTTTTGCCAAAACAATGGAAGAACAATAAGATTATTGTGACTCCACACCAGAAATCTCTGGAATAGGCTGCATGGATTCCACCAGAGGTTTAAGGGGGCAATGGCAGCCCATATATCAATTTTCAGTGAGTAAAAACAAAAACCTGTTTGTTTGGCATCATCCTTGGAATCCTCCATCTTTGGCTTAGCTGGTCTTGGTGGTGCAGTGAGTGGAGGTGCGTCATCTTTACTTGCATTTATGCGCTCAATCAAACCTTGAACTTTCTGCAACAGATCTTCTCTTCCCATCTGTGCATCTGGACTCAGCGCCTGCCCAGGTAATGTGATCATAAGATACCTTATCACAGCTACAATAAAAGAAACCAAAATCAATGAAGTTCAATGAGATATGGATCTTGACTTCAGCAAATTCTTGAACAGAAGACTCTGAAGACTAAATCAGTTCAGGCAATTCAAAACATTGGGTACTTTGGGATACATTTTAATGCTTTGTAAGATTTGAAAAAAACAGTCTCATTTTGAAAAGCCATTGCTATGAAAAGCAAAGATTTTGAAACACCCATACCAACCCTTGCATATGGCTTTCTTGCCTCTCAGAATCCTTGCTTTAGAAAGTTTAGACTCTTCCATGTGACTCAAAGATTGTCATCTGAGTGTGAAGAATGCTGGAGGATTCTTATTAAGTTGATGTGCCTAAGGGCTGTACTTTATCCTCATCCAACAGTTTTTGGTAAAAATGCCCTCCTGGTTCATTTAAAACCACAGCATTCTTAAAATAAGTTAATAACTAAATGTACAAGAATTTTTCAGAGCCGTGCGCACACAGCAAAGTGTCCACTGAAGATAGGCAGCTTGATAGGCATGCAGGAAAAGGAAGATGTCATTTGTGGTCGTGCGCTATAAAAAGTGTTGGAAAGTTTCGGTTGCCATCATTTTTCCAGTAATTTGTTGTGTTGGGTTACGAATAATAAGATGAAAAGTAGAAGTGAGTTTCATTGAGACTTTCAAGAGACGATTGCTGTTCTTCACCTGTAAAGACAAGGAAAAGCTTCCTTTCGGTTAGGTTGCTACTTACAATCTAAAACGTTCAAGACTTCTTGATCTTCAATTGCCATCCTTTTGCTCTATTTATTAGGCCGCTTTTGCCTTCGTGAAACGTGAAATCTGCCCTTGTATTCGACGAAAATGGGTCTCGTAACGTAACGACAAATTTTCAGCAACTTGAGCTCTGTGCCAAAATCTTGCGTGCAGTTTCTCGAAGATAGTTTCAAAGTTATCAGCAAAGCCTCAGCCAATTTGATACGATTAAAATTTGAATTTACATGGTAAGCAATTTGCTTCCTGGTCCAAAACCGCTCGCAACAAGGAAGTGATGTTTGGATAGAGATGAGGTAATTTTGTTTTGGCCTCTCTTCCAACTACTTCCTCCGCAGCGAGCGCGAGCGCAAAGCGCAATGATGTTGTGCAACATTGAACCATTCAATTGTGGAACAACTATGAATTTCGCAATTTGTTGCAAACTTTCTCTTTAAGTTGTGTCAAAAAAATAACAGACACAAAAGTTATTGCGGTTGTTTACGCGTAGGAAAATCAATAACAATCACGCAAAAAAATTCGTCAGAATCAAGATCACTGTAGATAACTGTCAAATCTAGGGGTGAAAACAATTCAAAATCATTCTATCAAGTATTTGGAAGAAACGACATTTAAATGGTACAGGATATGTTAAAAGATTTGATAAAAAATTTACATGGCATTGTGTCAGCTCACTATAGAGTTTCACAACTAGTTTTACAAAGTACACTCTTTCTGAAGAGTTAATAAACTACTTGACACCATCCAATTTTAGAACCCAGGCATGATCACATGGTATCTCTCTTGGTCGAATGTTCGTGAAACTAACTTGCAATCCTTCCTTTCCTAACTTATGCACCCAATTCAGTTCTCTTCCAAGGCCCAACATAGTCACTTTTGTATCCATGGTGACCATTGGTTCAGACAAGAAAACAGTGTCATCTTTGGGCCAATCCAAAACAAAGGCGTACACAGAAGTGTTTTTTGAAACGTACCTGAAGAAAATGAAGTTTATATAAAGGTAAAAAGTCAATTTGTGATTTGTGGTCCTTTCTGCAGAAAAAGTCGGAAGCAACAGTAGCAGTCTGTTTGACTGCGACTTAGAAAAGAAAGATATAGAAAACATTTTGGTAGCAATAGGATTTGCTAGTTTTGACTGAAAAGGAAACCAATTCGAATAGCTTTTGAAATACGAAAATATTTCTTCGACTTGACTAAATTTGTTGTTGAAAACAGAGTGGAAGATAAATGTAAAAATATAAACTGCGTCCAGTAAAAATAAGGCCACCGTCACATTTCCACAGATAGTTGCTTCTGTATAATCATTAAAACAGCCGAAAACAGCCATTGCGTATCACAATCTCGACCCCGCACCCTCTCAAACTTTTCAAGAGGATTGACGTAATGTCTCATGAGATAATAAACTGAAAATACTTACCAGATCCCAGGAGTTAAAGTATCATTCTGTTTTCTCCATGCTTTAGTTCCATAAACCCCTTCGCCGTTTACTTTTAACCACGAGCCAAAGTCTCTGAGTCGTTGCTCAAAAATTGGAACAATTCTTCCATCAGCAGTTGGTCCAATGTTCATGACTAGATTACCACCACAACTAAAATAAAAGATACTTTAGCTATGATTGATGTTGTGGAATACCCTTCAAATTTCAGCAGACTGAGTTGTAGTCGTGTCATGGGAACATTTCGTCGAAACAGTTTTCTTACCTCAGTGTTGCCAAGCAAATCATTGCAGCTTCAGGTGCAAAATATTAGGAATTCTACCAGGAAAATGCATTCGAAGCCATTCAAGAGGCTCTATTGTTCCTTTAGCCACATAATGAAACATTAGATGTCAAAGTGATCATAAAAGATATTAGAGAGATCACTTTTTAGCTAAGTATATCGATTCCTTTTAAACTACTGCGATTCAAAAAAGAAATAAGACGTCATAAATGTGATGAATGTTATGAATGCATACCTGGAGACAGAGCAGAGCAGAAACTGCCTAAAATAACCTCATCGACCAATCTGAGGTAAGGAAGTGTTTAGACAGATATGCTTTTTGAAATGATAAATCATGAGTTCAAGGCCCAAGGCAGAAAACATCAAGTGTTATTTCGGGATCTGTTGCAGGGAGCATAAGGGGCTCAAAGTCACGAGTTTTCGCGCATGCATGCGCAGTTTCTGCTCTGTCCATACCTGATAGTTTCTGCTAGGAGTTTCGTGAGATTCTTGACCCCTAGGTAGTCGCTGAGAGGAGCATTTCTTCTGAAACCCCATGAATAATGATCTATCGTCATATCATTCTCCCATTTGAACTTCAGGAGCTGTCCTGCAATGAAAGGAAGATTTTACGGAGGATCGGCCCCTGTAACCCTTCACAAAAAGATGGAAGAATCAGGGTACAACATTACCATGTCATGAAAGAGCTTATTTTTCACAAACGAACGAGTAATATGTTAGGAGAAGATCTTTAGATATGAAATCATTCTGTCGTTGCATACTCACCACAAGAAATGTAAGTTATTCAAACTCGTTTTTCAATAATATGCAGTCAAACAAAAGGAATATACCTGGATTAAAACGGTCATGACCACATGTCTTCACATCTCCATGCTTGCATGTGGCATCTTTGCCCCAGCGATCATTTACTAAGATGTCATCTTTAACAGGGCTGCAAAGAACATCAATAATGGGAACGGTGTAAAGTCAGTAAGCCTACTTTTGAGGAAATTTACTGGTGAGCCATTTGACAAATAGGGGTGGAAATTCTACCCTTAAACATATAAAAGCTTGCATACATTGAAAACGTCACAAAGAGAGTTGCTAGGATGGGAAATGTTTTCAACATCTAGAATACCTTTCATTGTACAGCCAAGCAATGAATTCTTTGCTGTGCCAATAATCTGAGTGTGCTTCCCAGTCTCCATCTGACCATATATAATGTGGCTTGTATCTATTAACCATATCATAAAGTTCTGGCAAGAGCACTTCCTAAAATGCAAATAGTAATTTACCTCACATTCTGCTTATGATTCACAGTTGGTTTGGCTGTTACTGCCATGTGGTTTGAACTTTCTTTTGTTTGTTTGATGTTAAAGCGGCTTGTTCATATTGTTAACTTGTTTTTGCATGAACCAAACTGATAAGTGTGAAACGAAACACGTTTTTGGCTATGCAACGTTGTTCTCTATTGCAGCTACTAGCTCATTTCTTTCCTTTGAGGATTTAAGTTTAATTCTGTTCTCTCTAGGATTCAACAGTTTCCTTTCTGGTGACAATTTTTGTTTGTTATTCTTTTACAGGAGTTAACAGTTTTCTTTCTACAGATCAATGTTTTTATTGCGTTTATGGGCTTGAATTCAATGAAACACCAAAATCCAACCACATATAAAGACTTTGAAGAATTTAGGTGATTTTCAAATCCCATCCATCTTGGCTATATCAAAAGTGATATGTTAGTAGAGTTTCAAAATAAATTGTAAATAAAAAACATGCAAACATTTGAAAGCTTTTACCTTGGGATAGTTGAAAGTTTTAAACCCATTGCTCTTGTCTTGCAAGTAAATAGGGTTAAACCATTCAAAGAGAGAATGATACAAACAGAATTTAACGTCTGATTTACTTCTGATTGCAGTTGACAGTTCAGCTGAAAGGAAACAAAGCAATAAAACCTTATTTGTATCAAATACAAATTTCTATTGCGATTACAATCTTCTTTCTGTTTTAATACTTAATGGAAAATATGGCTATCTGCTCTGTTGGCAAAAAAGTTAACAATCCAGTAAGTAAATTGGCTCACAATAAGTTATGAAAAGCAGCCTCTAAACAAAGACATATGTTTAGAATTAACTTGCCAATAAGATCTTTGTGTGGTCCAGTGTCAACAGAATTCCAATTCCAGGAGACATTTGATTTCCAGTTTGTGAATCCATCATGATGCTTACTTGTGACTATGAAGTATCTAACAGAGGAAGGGCATTTGTAGATACCAATGTAAATCCTAGAAATCTTTCTTTCAGATTATAACGGCAGAATCAATTGTTTGTCACTATCAAGGTTATTTCTGTTTACTGGCTGTCTCCTGTTAACAATATACTGTGAATCAATCCAAAAGCAAGTTTTAAAACATACCTTGGTAGCTATGTATGGTAACTTGAATACAGATACCTTGTTTGTTTATATTGGTGCATTGAGCCTACCAGTCATACCCCTGCAGACCCGAAAGATTACTCCAATGAAAAAGCATTCAGTTGACGTTGTAGATGGAAACTTACTTTGCTCCAGAAGCCTTTAAAATATCAACCCATTTATCAACATCAAACATTTCTGCTTTGAAATGTGGAGCAAAATCTTGGTACTGAAAACCAGGAGGATAATTCTTTTTCATGAAAGCCAGCCATTCTGGTCTTCTTTCTCCTGAAACAAGTAACGATAGAATAATCAATGTAAGCGCAGTATTCTTCATTATGTGATATAATATATTATGCATATCATGTATTTATTGATACTGCTTTTCAAATGAATTTCAGAGCCAAATATCCATAGATTTCCTGCCCATAAGCATTCCCAAAATGATTAGCAACAGTTGCTGTTGTCTTCTGAGGCCCAACAATGGCCTATTATTTTGTGAGAGGAATCCATCCACCAAATTTTATATCCAGAGAATATGGAGGGCACTTTTTAGACTGCAAACTACTGCTGACAAAAGGCTTGAATCTTGATCGTGAAAATAATATTTGGGGTGAAAAAACTTCTCATTAAATACTTACCCCGCAAGGCCCACCAAAACCATTCACCTAACACTCCGTTCACCCCAAAAGAAGGCACTGAATATACACCCCAGTGTACAAATACTCCAATCTTTGCATTATCAAACCAGCTAGGACCTTTGTGTTGATCCAGAGATTCCCATGTTGGTTCATATTTCCATATCTTGGCGTTGCAAACGGGGCAAAATACGACCAAGAGAACACTCACAGCAAATGCTAATGCTCTTGCGTTCGCCATCACTCCTTTTTGTTCCTTGTTCCTTCCGCGAAATGGATGAGATGGAGGTTGACTGATAATGGCTACCAACAAAAAACCATTCACAGAAGAAGAAATCCTGGAAATCCAGGGCCCCAGGGTCTGCCCTGCCGGCTTTGCGAGGCCTCAGAAATCCTCCTAACATGCGCGTACCATGCGGATTTGTCACTTGTCAGTGATAAAGAAGTCAAAGAAAATCTGACGATTGCTTGAACTGAAAGGCCGACCAAAAATTCGCTATCCGAAACTTTAAATCCAAAATGTTGGAAATGAAACCTTACAAATGAATAATTAATTCCAAGTCTTTTCTTCGAGATCTCCACGTTTGTTCGAATTTAAATGTTTGAGGATTGAGGTAGAGTTAATTGAGACACGATGGCTCGAGTATTTGTCTAATAAGACGCTTCAATGTAACTGTTTTAAATGTGACTTGTTTTTACCCAATTTTTTCCTTTTCCTCAAAATTTACTTTTAACAGACTCCTTTTCTGCAAATTCTGAGTTTGGGTTAATTGCCTTCATATCAAGCATTTCGGAAGACAAGAAAAGACAGAATGCGTACATGTAAATCTACTTACTTTCAGCGATCGATATTAACTAAAATAATTACTTTAATAATATAAATCGAATATTCAAACATAATTTCATAATCATACTAATAGTCTACTTTAATTTGAGATTTAGATGAATGTTCGATGAATAGATACAAATTTTATAAACTTATCACAAACGCGTCGGTATCAATATGTTTAAGCTTTCCTCTCTAATTACAAGGTTCAATTGCATATTACAAAGCAGCTACTAGAAACAAGATTACATTTACATACTGACAGCAAAATGTATCGAGTAAGCTTTACTTTACATGGAAATAATAAACATAACTTAAATCAGCCAGTAGTATTTCAAGCTTATTGATTTGGAGAGATAATCTTCGCTTTTTAGTACCCCCTTGGTACCAAGACTTTTGTTTTGAATTTTTCTTCACTGCTGGTGCAAGGACAATGATAGGGCCCCCCATATTTGTACGTGAAGCGTTATTTGGCTAATTTAGGCGCGTGATTTCGTGATTTTGATATTTTCGACTCGTGAATTCGTGATCGAAGACTCTGTCGTGCAGCGTGATTTGCCAAAAATTTGGTCGTTATTTCGTGAAATGGTCTTTAAAGCACGTGATTACGCCTTGAAATTTCACAAAGAAATGCTGTTTTCCGCCATTCTGAAGGGTTTAGTCTCAAAAAATTTTCCGGGGGCAAGCCCCCGGACCCCCATTTTTACTCCATTCACTCGCAATCTACCCCATATAAAGACATTTGTCTCCTAGAAAGTCTTAGATAAAAAGAGCATTGATCTTCCATGAAGAATTTCTGAGTTACCTAAAAATAATACATGGTACTACTCAAATTGCCACCGGCAAAGTAAAAGATGCAGTCGATTTGAACGAAAATCTACTTTTTCTAAGAAGCAAATGATAGGTTACCAGGCTTTAATTTCCACAATACAGTGTTTTTCGATGTTCTAGAAGGCGAATACTCAAAATTTTCCGGGGCAAGCCCCTGGGCCCCTATTTATCTCATTTCTATCCCTGCTTTCCCTTGTGTGTCTTCACCATCTATGTATTGACATAGAAATATCTTTCTGGAGCATTCTTAAAATTTCCACAACGTGAACGTGAAAATGCTGTTTTATGGTCCGTGATGGCGTGAAAAACGAAAAATCAACACGTGAATCCGTTATCCAGGGGTACTATGGGGGGGCCTCAATGATGTTGCGTCGATCACTGGTACAGACATGTTTCTTGGCATGTAAACAGTCGTTTGGCTATTGGCATGAAATAGAGAGTTACACCTGATTCAAAACAAAGCTGCAGTGAAAATTACTAAAGAAGAGAGGTTCAACGATGTCTATACCAGAATTTAGCTTTTAAAAGTTTCTGTTTGCCCCTTAAACATATTACAAAAGGTATGTTTTCCGGCCACACCAGTACTAGTTTCTTGAAAACGAGTTCTTTCGTAAAGACGTGTATAATGAAACCTGTATCAGCCAGAAGGAAGATGTTTTACCCGGGAGAACCACATAAGTCTTTCATTTGCTTTCTGAATGGAAGGCAGTGATTTATTTTTGTCATTATGTATGACTGCTGCTTATGTACTAAGTCAGTATTTTCATGCATGGTCACCCTTACACCCTAATCACATGAAATTTTTGTGATTTTGAGGCTCGAAAACTTCCAAGCAATTTCGAAAAAAATGCAATCTGTGAAAAAACTTCTGACAAACTTCTTTCAACAAGATCTATGTTAAACGTAAATTAAATAACTGTATATAATATGATATTAAAAATTATGTTTGAACGTCAACGTCATGCAGTAACAGTTTCTTGCTTCTCAGGTGACTTTTGCGGTGGTGACATGTTATTTTGATATGATGCAATCGGTACCTAAGAGAGAGACCAACATTGAGTAAAAATGTGCTGCAAAGAACAAAGAAGTTTTTTTAACTTAACTATTGTCGCCTAGGATCTTTTGCATCTGCAGGTACGATGTAATTTCAGACAATATAAAAATCAGATTTAGAGAAACAAATCTATACTGCAGCAGTTGAACTGATAAAAAAGTCAATTAACGTCTTTTCAATCAATTCAACAAGCGTAGTGAACAAGGACAGACGTTGCAATACTATGGCAACAGGTGCTTTAATTGACACTTCAATCAAAGTGATTAGCAACAACAGACAAAGACAATTCTCTGAAGCAGTAAATAAAAATAAAAAAGGCAGCCCCAGACAAGTCCTTTAAAGGTATGATTAAACACGATGCTCTTGATTCCTTGGTACAACAGAAGATTCTAAGTGCAATAGCGCAAAATGAAAGGAGATAAACAAAAACAAAAGAGCAAAAAAGTAGAAAGGACTGGAAAGAAAGAACGAACAGAAAATAAGAAAACAGCAAGAAAGGATAGCGGACTTAACAAGGCAATTTCGAAGTGTATTCACTCCATCCACCAAAATAAATACAGTAAAAATGAACAAGTGCTTAAAGTTATAGGTTTGTTGACAAATTTGTGACCAGACCCTTTTTAAAAACCAATTGCCAACCACGATCCTTTGTGAGCTGAATGAAAAGCAAAACAAGGCCTGCACGCAGACCAATTGTCCGAAGGAGGAAAGGACAATGGGACTATGAGCAGGCAACAAATGACGTGCATGTCATCAGAAATTCAACTTCGGGGTCGAAAAGGATCATGGTTAGGAACAGGTCTTTACGCAAACTGTTCTAAATCTCACCTCATGCAATAAAGCACTAAAATTCAGTTTCGACTTCTTCGTATGTTCCTAACAAGCTAGTCCGGCTAGCGAGTTGTGGCTCTTTCCGCAGTGTCCTCTGTACTCTTATCTCTTCATCAATAAAGTCACGTGACTCTTGGAAGGTTGATGTCTTTATTAGCAGCTCTGGCGATGAATCTCCAACCGGAGTATTCTGTCCGGACCTGAGGTTCTGCAGGGAACTAGCTCTAAACGGATCAACAAGCTTAAACAATCCTTCATCACTATCGCTTGGAGTAATATTACTGCCATCCGGACTAGGTTCAATGTAATACTTTCCCGGATTGACTCTGGCTTGAGATGCACCGTTCTTTTTCCTCAGGTATATTGTCACACCGATGATGATTACCAAAGCGATTATAATTCCTAACACGAGTAACAGCAGTTGTGTGTCTGTCCAAGTACGTTCCTTTTCTTTGTCCGGGCATACTGGAAAGCCACTGTAAATTCCTCTCAACCGACAAACTGGTACTGAGATTTGCTCACCACAAAGAATTGCAAAAGAAACAACTGAATGTCGAGAAATATTTGCATTTTCCGTGGCAGCAATATCTGCAAGGCATGATTCGAAATAGAAAGATGCCGTGCGCGGTAAATTTACTGAGCAGTATTGGTTCAGTAGGCCTGTATAGAATTGCCTGAAGCATGTGTCATTGGCAGTAGCAGACAGTGATTGAGTTCTGTATGACAATGAATAGTTTGCATGAAGTTTGAACGGTACAGTTGATGGTAGCCACTGCGGTGGATTTTTCTGTGGCATCAGTTGCATATTTATCTTCCTAGCGGTATTAATGGTATTTATGCTTGAATAATTTGTCTGCGTATTCGATGATTCCTCCGTCATTTTTGTTATAAGCACTGGCATTGTTAGCTTGTCAATTTCATCAAAATAGCCTGTCAGTAACAAACCATCCCATGGCAGATATAATCTATTTGCAGCAGAATTAAAAATATCAGCACCCGATCTTGCATAGCTCCAAATTCGTAATTCATCAACAGCTCCAATGAAATCATTCTGCAGAATCTCATGATTATCTTTGACGTACTGGCCTAACACGAGTGTTCCATTCCATGCGTAACGTTTACCCACTTTGATATTATAGTGACTCGACACTTGTCGTTGTTGGCATTGTGAGGAAGCGTGGATCTGCACGCGACCATCGTATGCACGCCACGAAATAGCAACGTGTGTCCACGAATCAGAGAGGATTTTGAAATCAGTTGTTACTGTGTGCTTGTCCCATTCCAAATGGAGCTGCCCACTGTACTGCAAGGATAGATACTGAGTCCCTTGATGTTCCACTGATAGAATCGTTTGTTTAGCAAGTAGACTAGATGGCAGTTTACTGTGCCTGCAAGTGGAGCTATTCTGATCTAGTTTTCCTGGATAAATCCAAAGCTCCAATGACCATTCTGAGAGCAATTCTTGCAAATACAACTGCTCAGCAACCACTCGGCTGTGTACAAAATACAACATAAACCCAGGCCCTTGTTGTGTGAACTTTGATAAATTCGTAAGCAGCAATTCACTGCTATTTTTCCACGAGAACAGCCTGGAAAACTCTTGAGCCATCAGCTCTTGTGACAAAACAGAATGATTTGATGTAGGGCTTATGAAAGACCCGTTTAAGTACTTGCCTGGCATTTTTTTCATGCTACTAGTTTGATTCATTCCTGCTTTGGTCGCAATTCCAGATGATAAAGCCGTCCTGTGTCGCTCTTCAACTATGACAGACATCCCTCCATTGTAAAGAAGAACTCGTAAGAAATAATTCTCGCCAGCGAGAATCTCTAGAACTTCAAGCTTCCCTATATGGCCACCAGCTAATGTTACAGTCGTGTCTCGCAGCAAACTCTGCATGTTAAATGTTGGTTTAATTTCTTTTACTTTACCAGCCTTGACTCCGTGAGCATTATCTAAGTCTCTTTGTCTCGCGAGAACACGCAGGTTAATACCATCATAACGCGAGACTGAAACTTCACCGAACTTCCCAATTATGAATATTTCAACAATTCTTCGACAAGTAGGGCTCACTCCACATGCAACGTTGACAATATAGATCTCTGCGAAAGCATTCCCAATGAACTTGAACATTCCTTGTAGATCAAGATTGAAATTAGTCCCAGCCAGATTTGTGTATTGTGTATTTCCATATGCGATGCTAATTCTACGACCGTTTGCATTTTGTTTCACTTTAACAGATGCTTCCTTGACTGCGACGTCGCAGTTTAGGCCTATCCATCCTTCAAGGCACTCAGAGCAAGGAAGTGTTTCTGTGTCATTCATGTAAGATGATTTCCAATTTCCATTGCATGTGCAAGTCCCGTTTACTGAACTGCAAACACCACGTTTATTGCATGTGTTCAATACACCTCCTGGGCATAAATTGGAGCAGTTTATACCCCAATAGCCATGTTCACATGTACATTCACTAAATTTCGTTGGCACTTCATACCCAAAATTACAGGATTGACTACAATTAACTCCGATCCATCTTGGATAAAAATCAGTGACCTTGGAATGACACAGCGGTTTTACCAGATCGTCATTTATACCTAAAACAGTCTTGCAATGAGATGTGAAAGATGCGACAGAGTGAACTGCTACAGCCAAGTCACTGCTTCGTGCAATATCACTGACGCATATTTTATAAAACTGAGATATAATGCCAAATCCAAGCAGTTTGCAGCGTTTGTATATATCACCACTAAAGAACAATGTCCTGCATTTTGAAATAGCTGCTTCCTCAAGCGATCTGTTTTTGAATCCACTTCGTTCTTTCTGATAATCTATGACAAGATCCGAGAACTTTGGTAATCCAGGGTACCATTTCTGATATGTAAATAGTACGTCTGTGAGCTCATCTTTGACAAACTTCCTTGTCAGATTATCAAACTTGAATAAATGTATCAGATCTTCACTGTAAGATGGATCAGGATTAATGGCTGGATAACGCCGGATTAATGACGGATTCGATCTTCTTGACCAAATTCTAATCTCTTCTATTTCTGCGTTGAAAGTGCTGTTGGGAGCAGCAGTGTTGTTGTCATGTGATGGCATCCATTGTCCAATAGCAAAGCTTCCATTCAATGGGAATAAGTCCTCCTTGACTCTAAATGCACGAGTTACTGTTGTGTTGTTTGCTCTCACGAGGTACAAAGTCAGAATTTTGATTCGTCTTCGGTAGACAATAAACAATTGATTCCATGATCCTGAAAGAAGAAAGTTAAGCCGTTGAATTTGATATATCATAGGCCAAAATAAAATAATTATCCGTGGTCTGTTTCAAACATGATATCATCACATAAGATTTGCGATGACGCGAAATTGCTCATGAAAGACGCTGTAATTGCTGTAATTCACGGGTACTTTTACGTGACATCCAATTTGAGACAGTCTTCGGATCTGTGTTGAAAATTCCACAGGATGTTCATAAGACCTTCTACCGCTACAAATTTTGCAAGTATTTTGAAGACCACGAAGGTCTCACAAACAGTGCAGCTCCTAGGATGAGACAGGTAGTCTAAGCAATTAATTCGTTGGAAAATACGACTTTGTGCTGAAAAAATATGCTGCCACACCGCTTCTCAAGTACAAAGTAACATTTTATAACGAATTAATTGCTTACAATATTAACGACGTACTATACCCAAAACAAGCTTGGTGATTTACTTGGAACTGATGGTAGCTGGTAGCTTTTCCACCCAAAGAGGGAAAAATTTCCAGATATTTTGAGATCATGCGAAAATGTCTTTCTCGTGTAGCAAAGGGAACAGTGTATGCACAATTAGTATACATATAAGAATTCGATAGAAAACGCACAAAATTTAAGACCTCTTTTTCCGATATTTTTGCGGTAAATTTTGCGAAGTGAAATCTTCATCAAAACTGTAATGTATTTCCAAAAGATAAACACACTACTTTGGCTAACATAATCTGTTAAAAAGTTACGGATAAAGGTTCTTCCTCCTTCTGTCATGCTGCAAATATTTGCGACTTGACTTTCGTTTTGATGAAACAGAAGATTGTGGACTTACCGACATCAGTTGAAAGATCCGTCTTGATAACATCACTGTCAACATGGATCTTCATAGTTGCTTCATTACTGATAGCGAATAACCTGTTGCCAAGATAAGCAATGAGTGTCCCCCCATGTGTGACGGTCTTAACAAACAACTCAATCGTTAACACTGGCACATCAAGTGTAATAAACATCGAAGAAATCATTCCTGTATCATTCAAATACACGTTATACAGACTGCCGTACACTGGAGCCTCTTCCTGAAACCATTTCAATGCTGTATAATCGATGATACTTTGCGAGGTTGAAACAACATGGTTCACTGACAATCTATTCTTCAACTCATCATATCTTTCTCTTGATAACAAACAGCTTCCCAATATTCCAGTCGCATTATTACATAATTCTCTTTGCACTTTCATTGAGACGTCCAATGACTGTCTAATCTTTATTCGCAAAACAAATTTTTCGCTGATCCTGAACTCGTAAACGTTTCGATATACTCGAAGCATCGTTGCTTCGGCAGAAATTCGCGTTACATGGCCAATTTTTATTGATTTTCTATTTACAAACAAGATCGGAACGATTCTAGCGAGAGTGCTCTTGATGACATAAGGAGCTCGTAACACGATACTGAGGCTGTTTAGTCGTATCGTTACAAATGTTAGGCATTGACTAAAGAACACGCCGTTCATCGTGCATGGCGTGAATTTAATGGTGACCATGAATTTATGCAATCGATTATGAATGACAAAAATTTCTTGCATATTCTTCAAGTAGAAGGAGTAGCCGTTCCATGTTGTTACTTGCCCCGTAGATGTTAAAAATGCAATTGCAAATGAAGTTTTGTTGAACAATGCTATCGGCTCCACAACAGTATCACAAAATGGTCCTAGCCAGTTTCTGCCACATGATGAGCAGTTATCATTTCCACTCCAGTTAACATCACAGATGCATTGTCCTGCTGCCTGATCACATTTACCATGGTTGCTACAAGGGTTTAACGTTCCACCTGGGCATACTCCTGAACAATTCAGACCCCAGTAACCTGCATCACAAACGCATTTACTTGAATTTACGCTTTGCGCTCTTCCAAAGAGACAAATGTCATCACATTTTTGGCCAATCCAGCGTGGAAAATGAACACCGATGAATTGATTACATAGTGTCTTTGCGGGCCAGAATGTCAGATTTAGCATATCTTGGCATATATCTGCAAATGTTACGACCGAGTATACTGCATATGATGCGTTTTGCAAACTAACATCTTTCACACATAACGAATAAAAGTAACCTGCAATAGATGGCAATATCTTACATTGTAACCACAAGTCACCGGTATAAAACAATCTCCTGCAATGTTTCTGAATGCTTTCCAACTTCACACTGTCCGTTATTACTGCCTCAAAAATGTCCGTAAGATTGGCATTTACTTTAGCGTCTGATAAAAGACGGACTGGTCTGTGCCATGGTCTTACTGGCAGATAAATGCTCTCGTTAATGTTCTTCAAGTTCTGCAAAATATCTCCACTATTTTCATTCAATTTCCACAATGCTGTTAAGCTAGGATGATATTCAATAACGTTCATTTTGTAATTCTGCTGAACAGTCAATGGATCAAATGTGCGATTCCAGACACGGATTTCGTCAACATAAAACCGTCCGCTTGCAATCTGGGGTCCGTCCGGGATCCGTGGTGATGTTAGCCACTGCCCAAGTGACAGAATACCGCATTTGAAAAACGGACTGCTACCGATGTCAAAGTTCCGTCGCTGCATAAACCCATTGGAATAAAAAACATAGAAATCTAATCGGCTTGATACGCTCCACCACATCAATGCAACATGGTGCCATGACCCATTCACGATTTTGATCTTAGAATCGAAGGTGGCTGTGTTGATGCTGAGTTTAAATGTGTCATCTACATACAAAGCAATGGTCGTGTCTAATGCGTAAGATATGATGATGCTTTGTGCGCTTAGTGGCTTGAACAGAAACTCAATTGTGTAGTCTCCTTGCGATTCGAATGTGCTGCATAACGGGTTCGAAACGGCACCAGTGTTTTCTATCAGCACAGCAAACTCTGCA
This sequence comes from Aurelia sp. 4 Dawson et al 2005, assembly GCA_964019985.1. Taxonomy (NCBI): domain Eukaryota; kingdom Metazoa; phylum Cnidaria; class Scyphozoa; order Semaeostomeae; family Ulmaridae; genus Aurelia; species Aurelia sp. 4 Dawson et al 2005. The sequence continues at coordinate 19,668,943 of OZ026502.1, read as the reverse complement.
GATGACAATACATTGAACTCAGTACCAAATACTGAAGTACTTTCCGCAATAGTGGCACTCCAATTTCGCCGCAACTCTTCAGTTATCAACTTCGATGTCATATTTGTGCTTTCATTCACACAGGCTCTTAGTATTCCTCCATTATCGAGACAGGTTGATGTATTTTCTTCTAACAAAACACTGAGAGTCTTTTCGAAGATTCTGATCAAAGCAAAGAAGGATCCGGCACGGTTTACCACTATTTCATTTCTTGCACTAAATCTGACTGCAACTGTAAAAGTTCCTCCATCCAAAACAATCCAGTTGGCAGTCAATTTCAAAGTCTGATTGTTTACACTAATAACGGGCTCAGTGTTGTAATATAACGGAGCTCTGATCACCAGTGAAATGCTTGTGAATTGCAGCGAAGCAGCAGCAGCACAGATTTTATGAACATAGCAAGGGATTTGAACCACCTGAACATATGTCTTCGTGACTGAGTCCTTGAACAGCCAATAAGACCCGACGTAATTGAAGCTAATAACATAACCTGACATAAGCAATACATTTCCATCCAGAACCAGAGCTTTCGTTCTCATTTTCCTGGTTATCAAGGATCTATCGACTCGAGCAACACTGCAGTCTGCACCAACCCATCCCTCACCACATTTGCCACATTTTGCATCGCTATTCCAGTTGACTTGGCAATCACATACACCTGACTGAACGTCACATTTCCCCTTGTTGTTACAAGGCCTCCAGGCTCCACCCGGACAAACATTGTCACAATGCTTTCCCCAGTAGCCATTCACGCACGTACATTCCCCGGACGCTACTGTGAATCCAAACTTACAAGTATCAATATTGCAGTACTCTCGCATTTGTTTAGGCATATTCCTCAATTCGAACCTTAAACAAAATTCCTTCGCAGGCCAAGATGTCAAGTTAAGTAACGCCTGGCAATAATCGGCGTATGCAACGATACCTTGAAGGCCTGAATACACATCTCCCTTGTTTATTATGATCTTAACACACAGCTTATGGTAAAACATCGCTACTCCAACACCAAGCGAGGCACAATGGTTACGCAGGGGTCCATATAGAAGCAATCCTGAACAGAACGCAGTGGCATTTTCCACTGCACTTATATCAAAGTCTTTCATAGATGACGTCACGAGCTGGTCTTTGAGCACAACGCTAGATGCCTCCTTCATTGGCTTCTTCCATGGCTTAGGCACTAGGTTAATTTCTAGCTTTGATACTTCTTCTAACACGTTGCTATCTTTTACATTATCAAAGCTAATAAGTGCTTTTAGATAGCGTGAGTCGTTCCTCAACGCCCGACTCCACAGCTGCCAAACAACTGCAGGATTGAACGCCCTTGACCATATGCGTAACTCTTCTAAAACTCCTGCAAAAGTTGCATTTGGCTTCGAAAAACTGTTGTTAAGAGCTGGTTGCCATTTTCCTATACCAAAAACTCCACCAAACTTGAAGATGTCCACGATAGTTAGGACGCTTATTCGTTTCCATTTTATTTCTCCACGCTTATCAAACACGAATATCGTGAAGCGACTGAGACTGTATTCCCACTGCAAAACAACCTGATTCCAGTCATTCCACTCGAGTTGAATACCTGTCCGATAAATATCATTTCCAATCCAAATCTGCAATTCAAGCTTCACTGTCACTAACAAGAATGTAGTATCTCTCCCATATGACAATATAGTACCGTCTCTCTCCAAACGAATCATGAAGTCGAATGTGGTCACGTGGCTAGCGATGATCGAGGCGTTTAGCATCACTAATGACGTAGAATTGAACTTCAAAGCATACGCAGAGTTAGCATTTCTATGCTCGATCATTTCACCGTGTTTATATATGAAAGCACTCTCACATGACTTGATTTCGAATTTCTTTGCAAATAGTTCTACGTAAGTAGCATTGACAATTCTGCTACTATTCATACTATGACTTTGCGGCTGATATTCAGGGAATTCAGATCTACTGCAGTTTGTTAAAACCTTGTTTTTATGTATAAACTCTGAGATATTTTTACCACATTGTCCAAGCAATCCGAATGATTCGTTACATAGTTCTTGATCAACTTTCACACTCACTGTAAGGAACGTTTCGATAACTGTGATAACGACATTACCATGGTAATGACTTACAATGTACTTCGATGGTTGTTTTCGAATAATTTTTATACCAAATGATTGCAGTAAAGCTTGGTCTTCATAGATATCAACAACCTGGCCATTTAACCACACTACGATATTTCCCGATTCCTTGTACGGTGCATGTATCATAACAGCAATGCTCGACAGCCTGAAGACTAATGCATTTAAGCATGGCTTCCTGTCATAACATACCACAAATCTTCCATAGATGCCAACTTTCAGTTTTGCACTGTAAACAAGTCTGTATTCTCCAAGCTGCTCTAAGATGACAGCATAACCTCCAAATAACGTCATGTAGCCTCGTATTGATACAAATGCGTGTATTGATTGACTGGCTGTCAAACTTGTGACAGCTATCGAGCAGTCAGTCCCAGTGGTATTTTTGCTGCATTTTGAGCAATTCCTATCTCCCATCCAATTCGATTCGCAAATACAATGCCCTGTTTTAAGATCACATATTCCATGATTGGAGCATGGTCGGCTGAATCCACCATCACATGAATCATTGCAAAAAGCACCCCAGAACCCATGGTCACAAACACAGATGTTATCATCTTTGTACGAACGCTGACCATTGACGCATTTCACTGAACAGTTTTTGCCGATCCAGTTTGGAAATTTCACATCTGCAAACAGATTACATAAAGGCCTTGCCGGCCAGTCTGCAAGCTTCAGCATCGTCTGACAGTAATCTGAGTACTCGACTATCACACTGAGAGATGCGGAATTCCTTTGGAAGCGAAGTACTTGCTGTATGCAGATGGAAAAATAATATTGTTTATTGCGATCTAGAATACCACTGCAAACACTTCCAATGTGTCCTGCAAGTATGACATCTTTGCAAAATCCCTCCGCTGCAATTTTATTAGCAGTGTCATCATTAAATGCTACTCCAATTAGCGGTCTTTTCATTGGTGCACTTGAAATCCTCCACAGTGGCTTACCCATGGGATATTCTGGCAAAGACAAATCATTGTTTCCAACAAGATCTCTCGTCTTTAGTCCGCTGCCTTCATTCATTTTCCACGCAGCTTTGAGACCTGGGATAGGCTTGTTGATATTTGAGAAAACTCGTTGCCGCACCATAGGATAGTCGAAGAATCGGTCCCAGATCTTCAGCTCATCAATCTCTCCTGTAAATATCTTTGCAGGTTGCTTGTCAATGCCGCTCATTGATGGTGCCCAGGTTCCAACTGACAAAATACCACCATTCTTGAAAGGAAACTTCTCTAAGACAAATGAACGATAAAACAACTTCTGAGTTGTGTGAACAATGTAAACATCAACCTTTTTCAGCTGTTTACTGAATGACATGAATATATGATTCCATTGATTCATTGTCGTTTGTATCCCTGTGTCATAAATAGTACCTTCTATATGCACTTTGACAGTGATGTAATTACTGATGTAAATTGTACGCCTCTGTGCATATGCTAAAATAGGTCCACCACAAATGCTTGGATCACAGCTCTTAACTTGGAAGTCAATTGTCAACTGGTCGCCAGAAAATAGTCGCAGCTCTTTCGAGAATAGCGTCGCCTTTAAGAAATACAATGAGTAAATTCCAAAGGTGAATTCATCGATGCTTGCAGAAGGCTTGGCAAATTTAGGATCCCAGACAGATCCCGGTTCGCAGGAACCACAAAGTCCTTCAAAGCTGTCACAATTTGGTCGTTGTGTCTTCATCACAAGGCCATAGTATATTGAGCTTGAAATAATATCTACTGACAGCAGATCTTTGATACTTATACGATGCTGCGAGGGAGAAAGCGCCTCCACAACAAAGCCAGCATGTATGTTTAGATATCCAGCAGCTTCAATATCGACTATTCGTTCATTTACTGCGAACTGTGCACGTGACGTTGCTAAATTCCTTCGCAGTGACAATACGTTCATTTGGCTTTGTATCTCTATTGATGCGATACAAACAGCTTCTTGCAAGCAAGGAACAGCGTTGATTAAGATATATGTTGTTGTTGTATTCAGGATAGCATATTTCCCTGGCTTGTCTATATGTCGCTGAACACCAACAAAACTGACATAAGATCCTGAACTTGTTACCATGCATGTCTGTGTTGATGACACCATCCTTGGAGGTGTAACTTGTTTGCATTGAGGCAAACTCCAACCAATCGTACAACTGCTACAGTTTGAGTCCCCACGCCAGTTGTAATCACATATACACTTCCCTGTATCTTTTAAACAAATACCATTATTATTACAAGGCTTTGCAGCACCGCCAGGACATTCATTCGTACAGTTAACACCCCAGTAACCTTTGTAGCATACACAAGTATCATTTGTAACCTCTCCATAAACACAGGTTTGTGAACAGTTAACTCCAAAGTGATTGTCTATTCGTTTGCTGGATACATTGTTACATAAATGTGACGCTGGATTCATTGTAAGGTTAAGCATTTTCATGCATGCGGATGAGTAGGCGAAAAGGACACTGTCCACTGCACTGACCTTGCGTTCTGTCACTACGATTTCCACACATGCGTGGAAGTAAACTATGGTTGCGTTCGGTAACATATTTTTACACTTTTCTTGCAATGCATTTTCATAGATCAACTCCCTGCATTTGATCTCAGCTACAGCCTTTATCTGATCGATTTCTCTGACAGAAGAGAGCCTTCCAGCACGCAGTTCATAATCAGCAGGCATCCATTTAGGCAGCACCCATCCAGATGGTGGCATTTTCAAATGATTACTTCCAATCCAATCGTGAGCTACCGTTCCAGCACCTTCATCCATCTTCCACGCTGCTTTTAGGCCATTTTCCTGCTTATTGATATCAGTTTGCCAATGAGCTTCGATCGTAACACTATCCAGTCTGATATTCCATATCCTCACATCGTCGATTAGGCCTAAAAACATGGGATGCTTCAGCGAAACTGGTGAGATTTGAGAGACTTGAGAGAGGCCTATTCCCATCGACAGACCATCAGTAAACCAGCCAAGTCCAACACGATACACACGTGACTGTGCTAAACCCTTGTTCGTCTTTGTAAACAACTGAAGAACTCCTGTTATCTTATGGTAAACGATTGTTAACTGTGTCCAAGTTGTCTGTTCGATTGTTAGGCCGGAATCAACTTGGAAGTCTCCTTTATGCACCTGAACTGTTTTGTTTATTGTGATTGATAGAGTTGAGTTGTAAGCAAATGACACAACTGTGCCAGCTTCAAGCGCGGTCGAAACCTTCAACATCAATTGAATGCTTATGTATCGTCCAATAAACACATCGTGAAGGGGCGCGGATACAATGCCTGTTCTGTTCAAAAGCAAACATGTCTGGGCTCTGGTTTGGTATACGGGCATGCCAATGAGCTTGAGGGTGTCCGCAAATAAGCTGTTGCCTTGCTTGACTTCCCAATTCTTCATGAACTCATCAAGAGTGCTTTTCGTCAAATTTGGTTGTGGAAATGCGGATAAATTTGAGACGTTGCAGGATTTTGATATAGATTCACAAACAGAAAACTGTCCGCAATTTCCAAGTAGTCCTGTAGATTTAACACATGAGCTGTGTTGAATATTTAGGTCGAATGATAGCGACCGAGAACTGTTGTAAACAGATACACTAATGCCATGAATGCTGCTGATCGTAAAATGATTATGTGAGACCCTTGTGTACTTGTATCCACCATATAGCAAAATGCTACTTTGAACGTCAACCAATTTGGCGTCAAGAGTCATAACAAGCTCTCCGGACATACCAACATGCAACACAACGATTCTCTCCTTTATCTGCAGTGCTATGCAGCCAAGAGTCATTGAGTCGAGTCGCGGCACAAAGCGTAGTTGAATTTCAATATTCATTTTGTCCGACTTGAACGCAACAAACTCGCCACTTCTTTGCAACTTGACCACAACATTATCGATCGTCTTGATGAAAATCCCAGCGAAAATCTTTGAAGTAAACACTCTTCCTTGTATTCCTGTCTGGTACGAAACCAAACAATCAGGACCATGATATCCCGGCGAGCATTTCGTACAATTCATATCTCCTCTCCAATTCAAATCGCAGTCACATATCCCATGATTCATCGCACAGACACCATGTCCATTGCAAGGACGAACAGCTCCTCCAGGGCAAACAAGCGAACAGTCTTCTCCCCAGTAACCATGCTGACATTTGCAGCCTCCATTAACCTCTTTTCCGAATGTGCACACATTTGAGCAGTTTCTGCCATAATATTCTGTCACAGTTGGGCTACTCATATTCCTTGTCATGTTATTGCACATTTCCCTTGCCGGCCACTCATTAAGTGATAACGATAGCTGACAATAATCCGCCAATGCTAAGGCTGCTTTCGTTGCAAGTTCCATGGACTGTCCGTTATCTACAAGCTTCAAGCATGCCATGTAGAAGAAACTGAAAGAAGAATATACCAGTTTAAATTCAGTTGCCATTCTACGATACTAACCAACAATCATTAAATTCCATACAATACCATCAAACTACCGTCAAATAAATTGCCAGGATTCGTGGCTTCGGGAAGGGATCAATGTGGGTTCAAGGGTTCACATTCGTTAGATGGTATTGTAAAGGGTGCCAAAATACCCAAGCTTCTTTTCTATATACAAGAAGATGTTACAATACATATTACGAGCTACTTACGAACTCTCTACGATACTAAAGGGCCATACTACAGGCAAGGGCTGTCTACCACAAGGCATTTACATAGTGATCGAAACTAGCTTTCAAATTTCCAAGGTTTCAAGACCACACAAACTTTACTGACATAAAGCGTCACGAGAAGAGCTTCTAGCGATTCAAAAGTAAAATTTGAAACACTAACAGACTGACAACTGTATAATCTCAATTTTTGTGTATGCTGTACAAAATATTTGAGAAATAGTAGTGAAATATCAGTGCAGTTTTGCCAACAATTCATTTCTAGGACTTCTTCAGAATGCTGAAAGAAATAACGAAATACGAGAAAATAAGAACAACTCACTCAAATCTTTCTCGTCCAATCTTTTTGCACTTCACAATCAACGGAGAACCATATATCAACGAACTACAAATCAGGTACGCTTCAGCTTTCAACTTCTTCGATGCAAACTCAAGTTTCTCGCTAACGGCAGCTTTGTCCTTGTTGATCTTCACTGCAACCCATTTAGGAGCTTTAACATCAGCAGGTAAATAAAAGTCAATATTGGACACCAAATCACGGATCATTCTACCAGATCCTTCACTGAAATCCCACAAACTGATCAAGTCAGCATCCTTTACACCAATTTTCGCATCAAACAACGCTTTGACTTCAAGGTAGCCATATATTCTCCTCCAAATACGAACTGTCTCTATTCTGCCTTCAAATCCTCCTGCAGGCAAAAATAGCTTCGTTTCTTGACTTGATAACCACTGTCCAATGCTTAGAACTCCTAAACTCTCTAAAATGATCATCTTCTGCGGTAATTTAAGGCGGTAAAACCAGGTTAGCCCTCTACTGTTGATGTAGTAAACAGTGAGTAACCTAACACGGTGTTCGTAAACAAGAGTAAGTTGGTTGGTTACATTTGGTTCAACTTTGAATCCTGTGTTGTAAATCTTTGTTGATGCAACAATTTGAACAGTCTGCTTTAAAATGATACCAAATGCAGTTTTTTTGCTGTATGACAAAAGTGTTGCATCATGAACAGATCTTTGCGAGGCTACAAAACGAATCTCTATCGTCAGGTTTGTATTCATATAGACACTGGTTAGCACGTTTGTTGATATTCCAACACCGTTGAATTCAAGCAAATGCCTGTCTGTCTGCGTGATGCTCCTTGACAATATCAACTGACTTTGGAGTACAAGAACTGCTGATTCAAAACTCCCTGCATTTGATGTGTAATTGTTTTTTTCTCTTTCTGAACAAGATCCAGCGATTGATATTGCTCCATCGCAAAGGCTGTTGGCGATCTTCGCAGTAACAGATAGCTCAGTGGCAACGATTCTGACGTGAATTTTCATCATCGATCTTAGATTAACTTCTATCTGACTGCGACTGATATGCACAAGCTTGAATGACTGAATCATTAAAGTCGTGTCTGTAAACTGTGTCACTGTCCCATTAACAATTATCGATGGCTCGCTGCTTTCATCCATAGGTGCAATGATTTTGATTACTGTCGACTGCATGTTGATTGCAAGTGCTTTGACACATGGCACACGTCCACTATAGCATCGCCCTTGCAGCACATTGACCGCCAAACTACTTTTGACATTCCTGAACAGATAATATTCTCCTGTATTTGCAAATCTTGTATGTGTAGCGTTCAATGATATTACACTTCCTCCTGGCATAATAGCAAATGACTTCAGTTCCACGGCGCTTTTCAAAATATCACATTGGCCTCCACTCCAATTTGCAGTACATGCTGAGCAATTTGTATCACCTTTCCAATTTTCTTGGCATTCACAAGTGCCAATTATACTGTCACATATTCCATGTCCATGGCAAGGGTCATCTGCACCACCGGGACATTCTTCTGAGCAATTCTGTCCCCAATAGCCATTCTCACATTTACAGTAACTCTTATTGTTGGCATCTGCATTACCAAATATGCATGAGATGTCGCACCGTTGACCTATCCAGTATGGGAAAGGCAGCCCTTGGAATTCATTGCAAAGCTTTCTCCCAGGCCAACTTGTGAGATTCAGCAATGCTTGACATTGATCTGAGAAAGTGACAACTGACATGACAGCAAAGCTTTTGTTGTAATTGTTCACTGTGACATCTCTGACACATGTCAAATACGAGAGATCTCTCAGTCCAGGTAGGCCATTACAATGATTTATCAAGCTGCCTCCGTAGAATAATGATCGGCAATATGTTTGAACCATGATATCTTTCTCACTATATTTCTTCGCATTGGACAGTACACTGGATACTAAACCTTCGATATCAACACTCGATGGCGTCCATTTTGCTTTCTTTGCAAACTTTCCAGGCAGGTAAATATGCTCATTTGAAATCTGATTCTTTATGATACCATAATTTCCTTCGTTCAATTTCCATAAGGCTGTTAGTGACTGGTAAGATGTTATTACGTTCATGCGGTAATTCTGCTGTATTGTAATTGCATCAATGGCGCGATTCCAAATTCGAATTTCGTCAATTTCGAATGAAGTGATCCCCGTTACTGGTGGAAACAGCATTCTATTTGATGGCAGCCAGCGTCCTAGCGCAAACAGTCCACAGCTAACGAATGGGCCTGCGCCTAGATAGAACGTTCTCCTTTGCATAGCATCAGCTCTCCCTCGTGTATACACCTCTAAGCGCTTTAAATTCTGCTTCCAAACGAAACCAACATAAACCCAGTACTGTATTTTCACCTGTATTCCAGTGTCCAAAACCTCATCTCCGATGCTCACTTGAAAAGAGTTGGACATAAACAAAGCAAACGTCGTGTTCTTCGCGTAAGTAAAAATCACTCCGTTCTTATTGTAAGGCTTCAACAAGATCTCAAATGTTATGTCCATGTTGTCTCTGAATGCAGTACAGAGGGGTGATGAAATAGCCATTGTTCCATTGAAATAAAGAGCATATTCAGCAGATTCGTATCTAAAGTTGGAGATAATCGAGCTACTAATGTATGAACTTGTCGAATTCACATATGAAGAAGCTCGCAGCATTTTGGTGATACCATTTGTTGTTGTATTTGACATGTTTGAGCTGCAATAGCTGACTAGGCCACTCAAATAGGAGCAATCCAGATCTTTGATCAATATTGTTACTGCTAATTCACCCTCAAAGAATCTCACCCTAAATCGATAGTTTATATCCCTCTGAATCATGATTTCATTTGATGCAACATATCGTGCGATCAATGATGACTTGATTCCTTTAATCATGATTCCATGCTTTGACAAGATCACTAATCTATCATCAATATAAACCCCAGACCCTTTGTTGTTATAGGCAACCACAAGAGTGATCAACTTCGTTTCGAATCTCACGGTGACAGCTTTTGTGCATACTCTATGCAAATGGCATGGTACTTGCAGAATCTCGATTCGAATGTTTGTTCTTTCATCTTCCATTAAAACGAACGTTCCAATATAACTAAAATCAATAATGGCACCATTTATCAGCATTAAACTGCTTCCTGATATAAAGAAACTTGTGAGTAGGTATGATTTTGATGACACCACTGCAAAGGAGCAGTCCTTTCCTATCCACCCTTGCTTGCATACACCACAGTCTGCTGACCCGTTCCAGTTGGTTGCACAGTCACAGTCACCTTTGATCAAATTACATTTTCCATTGTTATTGCACGGGTTCATCGCCCCTCCAGGGCACGTGTTATTACAACTCTTCCCCCAATAACCTTTGAAGCACTCACAGCTTGAATTTCCAGTCTCTTTCCCATAAACACAAACACTGTTGCATCTGTCATACATCTCAAGCGGCTGCTGGTCACGACCAAACAGACTGCAAAGTTCTCGAGCTGGCCAGAACGTCAAATTGAGTGAAAAAATACAATAGTCTGCATATATGACAACAATTTTCAATGCTTCAAGAGATTTTCTAGACTGGGTAACAATGCTGTAGCATGATTTGAAATATGTCGCTGCAACACCATGGCCTAATTTATCACATGACTTGGCAAGCGAGCCTGAATTTAATAGCTTTTTGCACGTCCTAGCAGCTTCCTCTTCGGTATCAGTATTCCTAATGACCTCTCTTCTAGTTCGACGTCGTGGTTGATTGTCCAGTTTGAGACTAGAGAACTTCCACTCAGGACTTCTCCAAGGTGTTGTCGCAAGTTCTTGTGTATGTGCAGCTCGTTTATCATAAACCTTTACTCCCTGGCCGTTGTTTAGCTCAAATAAACTCAACAACCCATCAGCATCCGCTTCAACTCTCCTGGCCCACAGCTGCCAAATCACTGCTGGACTGAACTCCCTAGACCATATTTTGATCTCATCTAAATATCCTACAAAAGAGCCACGAGGACGGGGGTTAGTTGTATTCATAGCAGGTTGCCACTGTCCAAATGCAAGGACATGCCCTGTAGCAAAAACCTCAATGTGAATTGTCAGTTCATTACGTTCCAGCGTTCCATTGCGATCAAATACAGCTAAGGTTAGAATTCGATATTTTCTGTTCCATTGCAAGACAATGTGGTTCCATGTATCGAGTTCGACACTCAAGGTAGTATTGTATCTAACACTGTCCACCAGTACGAATAACATTTTGTTTTCGATGGCTAACACAAAGACGGAGTCATATCCGCATGAAATTATTGTCCCTTGTTCTACAACTCGAATCATGAATTCGATTGTCAAATATTCACTGTTGACAAGAGAAGTTGTGTTGACAATGACAAATGCAGTTGAGTTAAACTTCAAGCTGTATCCAGCATTTGCATTTCTGAACTCAACTTTTCCATTATACTCATAAATGAACGAACTATCACATTCTTTGATCATGTGCTGATAAATGAACGTTTGTACCACTGTTTGAGGTATGGACCCAGTTTGCACTTTGGCGCCCAGTACTACAGTATCTGATTTGAAATCTTTGGTTTGGCAAGCAGGATAAGTCACATTTGATGTAAAAATTTGATTGACTGACTTTGCGCAATTTCCTAAAAGTCCAGTTGCAACTTCGCATATGTTCTCCTTCATGTTGATGAACAAAGACAGATATTTTCCGGAAATTGTTATTTGCAAATTGCCATGAACAGTGCGCAGATTGTAAGTCGCTGATGACACTCGTGTGATTTCAAAATCATATACTCGCATCGTAATTGGGTGTTGGAAGATATCACGCACTTTCCCGTTGAGCCAAATCACAACATCCTCTAGCTCCCGAAACGGCGCTCTTGTGACTATTGTGTTGCTGTTGATGGTGAGCGAAAATGCGACAAGACAAGCGGATTTCTCGTAACATGAGACGAACCTAGCTTTTATCGACATCTTGAATTTCGAAGAATAAAACAACACGAACTCTCCATTTATTGTAACAACGAAACCTGTACTTCTGAACATGGCAATAAAGCCCTGAAAGCTAACATGGGCAACATGAATTGGGAAATCTTTCGACACTCCGCTACTGTCAACTATCGAGCAATCCTTACCAGTTAGACCTGATGAACATGTCGAGCAATTGCTGTTCCCTGCCCAAGCTGGATCACATAGGCACTTCCCTGTATTTATATCGCATACACCATGATCTGAGCAAGGGTGTAAGAATCCACCTTTACATGTTTCATTGCATGATTTTCCCCAATATCCAAAATCGCATTGACACTTGTTTGGGTTGGTTGTAGATTTGCCTCCATTGATACAAGGAACATTGCAATCGTCCCCGATCCATTTTGGAAACTTCACGCCATGAAATCGATTGCAAAGTGGCTGCGCAGGCCATACTTCCAGCTTCAGAGCCCCTTGGCAATAACCTGCATAATTTATGACAGTTGATAAAGAGGCTGATATTCTGTTGCTAGTGACGACAATCTCAATGCATTGCTTCACGTAGAAGTCTTTGACATCGGCTTTGACGCCAGTACAAAGCGCAGCCATTGGACTCTTCAGGATGATGTCTGCACAAAACATATCAGCATGTTGTCTGATCTTAGCATCATCAATTTCATTCCCAAAATCAGGTTTCGATAGTGGGGCGTCGGATGCTTTCCATATGGGTTTCTTCAAAGGGTACCGCGGTAAATAGAGGTTCAGCCCACTGACTGAATCTGCAGTAACATTACCAACACCTTCATCAAACTTCCAAGCAGCAAGGAGGCCAGAAATCTTGTATTTTGGATTTGAAAATACTTCTGCTGTGACTGTCGCAAAGTCGAAAAATTTGCCCCAAAGTCTGAATTCATCAATTTCTCCTCTGAATGTTTCCTTTGGCTGGAATATTGTTCTTTGCAAAGATGGCATCCAGCTACCAAGTGCGACAACTCCACCATTCGAAATCGGATACGACTTTAGCGTGAATGTCCGATACGACACAACCGATGCACTAGAAACAACATAAACATCCATTGTTAACGTTGCTTTTGATATCGTGACAAAAATCTGGTTCCATTTATCTGACTCCGTTGCGATTCCAGTGTCATACGTTTTATCACCGATGTATATCCTTACTGTGACGTAATTGCTAATGCAGAAAGTTACTGTACTTGAATATGTGATCATTGGCCCACCGCAATTGGATGCTTTGCATGATTTCACCAAGAAATCGAACGTTAGAGAGCTGCTTGTCATGATCATAATCTTGTTTGAGTAAACAGTGGCTATGTCAAAATATAGACTAAACAATGCGTAATAAGAAACTGAAACTGTTCCAACTGATTTGAATCTCTGCTCTGTTAAATCTATCTTTATTTTGCACGATCCACATAGGCCAGTGAAATTTGAGCATTCGCCTTTTAATGATGTTAAACTTACTTTGAAATATGTAAGCACTTGTGTCAGACGCAAACGGAGAACGTCCTTAAATTGGATCTCGTAAATTGTAGAGTCAATGGGTCTGATATGTAATGTGCGATTTAAGACAATGCCTCCTGGTTGCGTTAATCTGATAACATTTCCACCAGTACGGAATTCCGGTCTGTTAACGCCATTTGATGACACTTGCACTTCAACTCTCACTCCGGCTTGGTCGATGATAACTTTCTTCACACAGAAGGATTTTCTGTAACACATGACATGGTCGACATACACCGTCAAATTTCCAGCTTTCGTAAACACATACCGCCCTGTATTTTGAACTCCAAATTGAAGCTTGTCCAATGCACGATACACCCCAACCTCGCCTACACTACATGTAGGACTTAGCTCTTTGGGTCGCCTTTCTACGACGTATTGGCAGTCTGAGCCAAACCATCCATCAGAGCATTTATCACAAACAGAACTTCCCTTGAAATTAGCATTACATAAACATTTTCCTGTCTTTGCATCACACACTCCATTGCCGTGACATGGTTGTATAGCTCCTCCCGGACATGTCTTATTGCAATCAGCACCCCAGTATCCTCTATCACAATCGCAAGATACATTTGCAGCGGAAATTGCTCCGTACACGCATTTGTTATTACACTTAGGCCCGTACCATATTCCGAAATGACCACCAGGCATTTTATTACATAACTCACGGCCTGGTAACTCTGACAGCCCTCTCTTTGTTTTGCATTCAATAGAGTATGCCAGCAATGCATCGTACGCTGCAGAGGCATTGCCGCCTGAGACAATACCCTCTACACAAGTCGTGTAATAATAGCTAGCTCCACTCTTCATTTTCTCAAGGCACGTCTTGTTCATAGCTGCAGAATATATGATGCCATCGCATTGCTTCTCTGCGCTAGAGCATACTGCAAAATCAGTCGACTCATCAACACTAACTGATGCCTCTGCCATCTTGTAATCAGCTGCGACCCATCTTGGCCCTCCAGCATCTCGAGGCGGCAACATGGCATGATGTTTCCCAACACCGTCCCTTAACAGCCTTCCTCCGCCTTCATTCATCTTCCAAACTGCGGCCAAGCTTGTTTCCTTCACGGCAACATCTCGGCCCCACATCGCTTGAATCGTAACAGCATCGAGCCTTTTGTTCCATATTCGAACATCATCAATCCATCCAGCAAATTTGGACAGCGATAACTGAATGGGTGATTTTAAAGAAACAACCCATAGGCCTAAGCCAAGGACACTTCCACTTTCAAACCAGTCTCCTTTCACGACATACACTCTTGACTCGATTTTGATGGCCTTTCTCGCAATGAACACTTGCAGTACTTGTGTGAGTCTTTGATACGAGACAGAACACTGCAACCATTGTCCTGAATCGATGATGATGCCTGTATCAATCATAGTTTTACCATGGTATATCAGCAAAGTGCCGTTTATGACCAAAGCCAGTGTTGTGTTTCTTCCTAATGACAACAGAGTTCCCACATTGTACGAATTTGAAACTTTGAACATAACTTGCAAACTGATAAAATTCCCCTTGAACACGCCAACCAAAGGTGGTGTCACTACCCCTGTCCGTGCGATCAAAATGCAGCTTCCGGCAGCAGTGATAAATGGAGGCAGCCCTGTTGCATTTAATCCAGCCTGAATAAAACTGTTATTACTAACTACCTTCCATTTCAAAGTGAAATTGGCTAGATCCGATTTTGTAAATGTTGATATATTGTAACTAGCTGATATTCCATGTTTTTGGCCTCCTGTTGCGTTGCAAGCACCGAATAGGCCAACGGCATCTTTGCAAATGTTTCTAGGCACATTCAATTCAAGATCAATTGATGATTCTTTCTTGTAAATAGTCACTGACACTCCATCAGGTCCGGTAACACCTACAGTATCATGTGATTTGCGTTCGTAAACATATCCATTTCCTCTTAGCGCAATTCTTTGCTTAGCATTGATAAGCTGACCATTCACAGCAACACTCAATTTTCCTTCTAGGTTAGTTACCATGGAAACTGTCTCAGTACCCACTTTCACTGCTGCTGTATCCATAACAACTGACCTTCTTCTACGTCTCAGCCTCGTTTGAACCTCGACACCAGCCCTCGCTGATTTGAAGGCTACAAATTCTCCAGTAGTATTTATCCTCACACGTGCACCGTCTAAAGTCCTGGTAAAGCCCTCCCCAACAAGTGTGGATGACTGAATCGCGTTAGATGACGGTTCAGCTACAGAAACAGAGCAATCAGATCCTTTGTATCCATAAGAGCAACGATCGCAGAGCAGGGAGCCACGCCAGTTTGACCTGCAGCCACAAGTACCAGATGAGGCACTGCATATTCCGTTGTTGCTGCACGGGGTTATGAGACCTCCAGGACATATTCCTTTGCATTCAGCTCCCCAATAACCCTTTCTGCAAATGCATTTGTTGTTAATACCATTTCCAAAGAAGCAACGAGAGTTGCATCCAATCCCGTACCATGAAATGAGAGATCGCTTTGTCCATGAGACAGAGAAAATATTGCACATCGCCCACGCTGGCCACACTGATGTTGACAAAGCTGCGTGGCAGTAATCAGCCATTCCTAGTATTGCTTTGATTCCATGGTCGATCTGGCCTCCGTTTGATATCATTCTTAAACAGGACAGATGGAAGAAACTGAAATGAAAATAAAAGAAAATTGATTAAGGATAGATTCTAACAAGAAACTAAACGATGATCTGAAAAATGCCTACAATTTCTCAACAAAATATATTCCCGAATCGTCAAAGAGCTATTTGAAAATGCAAAAACTACTATATTTTGCTTATGATCTCAAGTATTTCCATTGCATCATACTTCACTGTATACTAGAAATTAGCTAAAAGAAATTAATTGCGGGATGAGCGGCCGAGTGGCTTATACAGTCTTCGTCAGGTGACTGAAGTTAAGCTTGGTCGAGTGAGGTCAGAATTCGGATGGGTGACCTCTGAGGCCTGACCTCGCAACTCAGCTCGTAGTCCTTCGGAAGGGACGTTAAACTAGGGGTCCCATGCCTGGATGCGGCATGCACAGTGGGCCTAAATTGGCTTTCAGTAGCTAGAAATCCTGACAAGCCCACTCAAAACAAATTGAAAACAAACAAACAAACAAACAAACAAACAAACTGTCTCAATTTTTCCACTGGTCTTCCTAAATTTGCCACAGCTTGGAGTACTATGACAGACAACAACTTAACATACCTCAAACTAGGTCTTCCAAGTGGTTTACAAGCCACATACAAAGGAGATGAGTAAATCTTGACATAACACCATCTAACTGCTTCTTGTTTCTTGTAATAATCAGGAAAATGTACATCATTACCAACCGCTATTGCTTGCTCATTCAATGTTATCCTAATCCACTGTGGTCCTGTTGGTACTGGCGGAATAAACAAATTCACTCCTGATACCAAATCCCTTACAAGATTACCTCTGCCTTCATTAAACTTCCATAAACTCAAAAGATCCTTATTTGTCTTCTTAATTTTTTTCGTCAGTAGTCTTTTAATATCAACAAAGCTGTATGCATGCTTCCATATCCTAATTTCTTGCACGATCCCCTGGAAACCTGATGCAGGGTAGAAGAATCGTTCGCGTGTGCCTGACAACCATTCGCCAACGACAAGTGTGCTGAAGGGATCGAAAAATGTGAACCAGGGGGGTAAGTTGACAGCGTATTGCCATACTGTGCTCTTACTGTTGATGTAATACAACGTGATCTTTCGTAATGAGTTACTGTAGACAACTGTAACCTGGTTCAAAACATCTTTTTCGATCTTGTACGACGTGTCGTAAATGGATTTCGAAACAACGATCTTCAGAGTCCCTTGTACGATGATTCCAAAACTGTATCCTCTACTAATAGCAAACAGAGTTGATTCATAACCTGAGGTTCCTGAAGCTTTAAATTTCATCTCAATCGTTAAATCTCTGCGGTAGAAAAGAGCTGGTAAAACGTTTGTCGAGACACCAACGTTTTGTAGGCGTAATTTAAATTTCGCTGTTGCAAAAACACTGCTACTTAATATCAAGTTTCCCGCTGAAACTCTTACCGCATTTTCGATTTCAACGTGCGACAAATCAAACAACTTTCGATTGTCTTTGAAACAAGTGCTGCATAATGATGTTGACATATTGCAATATTTTCCAGTTGTCTTCAATGTCACTGCCAGTTCCAAGCCTAAATTCCGTACATTCAAATGCACCATATCCCTTGTGTTATTACCCAGTATGACGTCATACAATGAACTCTCCTTTCTGTTTATAACAACATTCAAACTTTTCAACGTGTTGCCAGCCATTTTGACGTGTCTCTTATTGATGAAGAGGCTCGGCTCACTGTTATCAACTTCTGACGCAACAACAGCAATTGTATTCTCCCCCGAAACCAGGGCGATACTCTCGATATATCTTGTCTTATCATCAACACTAGGCAATTGATGTAAATGGATTCGAACATCACTTGCCTCATTTCCAAGCAAGTAGAACTCCCCATGACCATAGAAAGTAGTATGCACACTATTCAGAGTGATGAGGTGACCTCCTGGCATAAAACTACAAACAGATGAAGGTGGCTCTGGCGTTATTACAAGCTGACATCCTTTACCAGTCCAGCCGGGGGTACACGTAGAGCAGTTTGAATTCCCTTTCCAGTTTTCTTGGCAATCACAAACTCCAGTCGTAGAATTGCAGTCACCTTTACCTGAGCATGTATTAACTGACCCTCCTGGGCATGATTTGGAACAGTCGATACCCCAGTACCCTTTCGAGCAAATACATTTCACTGCTTCTTTATCAACATTGCCAAAAACGCATGGGATTGCACACTGGGTTGCATCAATGGATGTGTAATATTTCTCGGGGATCAAATCACAAGCTTTTGATCTAGGCCATGATTTTATGTTCAAAGAGGTCTTGCAATACTCGATGTAGGCGATAACAGTTGGATATGTTCCATGAAGGGCTCTCGATCGATAACCATTTCGAACACAGCTCAAGAAAAAGTAATCAACAAAAGCTCTACCAATGTATTTTCCACAGCGTTCCTCTAAGTCTTCATGATACATCATAGATGTGCATTGTGAATCGATTTCACCTTTCAGTGTTGCATTTTGAACAGATGCTACTTTCAGTGTTAACTTGGCATTCAACTGGTATTGCTCAGAGAACCTCCATATCGTTAGAGAATCAACTGATTTTGCTAATCGAAGCTCAGTACCAGAAACATGATCAATCATCACCCTTCCATAACCTTCATTAAACTCCCAGCATGCCTTTAGGCCTTCCATGTACGGAATGTTTGGTCGATGCAAATACGTAAGCTGGAACTGGTCAAAGGTCTTACCCCAAATTCGTAACTCATCGAAATAACCGAAAAA
This sequence comes from Aurelia sp. 4 Dawson et al 2005, assembly GCA_964019985.1. Taxonomy (NCBI): domain Eukaryota; kingdom Metazoa; phylum Cnidaria; class Scyphozoa; order Semaeostomeae; family Ulmaridae; genus Aurelia; species Aurelia sp. 4 Dawson et al 2005. The sequence goes on along the minus strand of OZ026502.1, from coordinate 19,649,960 downwards.
CGGTGCAAGCTGTACAACACTCGGCCTACTTTTCGTTGTCTGCCAGTATCCAAGCAAGAAATATCCTTTGGAACCAAACAGAGGCCATTTCAAAATGACTTTATTGACCTCGTAGTTATGCTGTGATGTGAACTGATAAAAAGACAGTAAGGATATCTTTGCATTGTACGTTATAACAAGACGCACCCAGATGTTAAGTTTAGGTTTGATTTTACAGTCAATAACTTCTTCGCCTTTGTAAATCTTGAAGGAATCAGTGATGACTATTCCTGTTGTGTCGTTATCTGAATACGATAATAAAGTTCCATTGGGTGATACTATCTTGGCAAAGATTTCGATTGTGAAGTCAGATGATGGATTGAATAAGTTGTGTAGTTCCCCTGAACTTAAACCAGAATCATGCAAATAGACCATATGCCCAAAATCAGACAAATTTCTCTTCTCATAAAACGGTGACTTGTTGTATAAGAATAAACTTGTCTTGGCCGCAACTCTGTTTGCTCGCATCCAAGTCTTTACTATTTCACTTGACTTGTTCTTGCTATAATCTTGACCTTGGTGTTCTTTACATGATCCACACAAACCATTCAACACTGCGCAGCTGTCCGATACGATTGTCACCATCATGTCCGGAGCAAAGAAAGTTAGAGAAAGATTCATAGCGTGACCTCCAAATGTTTGGATCTGCAGCTTAGATACTGATACTGGAATGATTTGGATCTTGCTTCCAACCATATGAGAATTCTCGACAAACAAAGGCCTTTTATTATGCCATAGATACCTGCCCTTGTCAGTAGTGTTTGGGTTGTAAACAGTGACATTTGTACCATCAATATTCAAGCCTACAGCATGCAAGCAAACAGATGAATTTGAACATGGAATGTAGCGCGCTTGTATTTCTGTGTCACGTGTCTTAACCATTGTATATTCGCCGAATGAGTCGATACGAAGTCCAGTTGCTGAGAATCCAATCAAGCTGCTTTTAAATGATTGACATGTGTATTGTTTGAAATAAGGACCACGTGACCTGGACACAATGCCACAGTCAAAAGACGTCCAGTTTGTTGCACATCCATCACATCGACTGTCTTTAAAGTTGCGTAAACATTCACATCCTCCGGTTGTTTTATCGCATGCTCCTTGACCATGGCATGAATTGCTAAATCCTCCAGGACACTCAGAACTACACGACTTTCCGTAAAATTCATTCAAGCAGATGCATTTGTCATTTTTGTCAAATGATCCAAACTGACAATACGTTCCACAACCGAGACCTGACCACTCTCGGTTTGCAGGTGCAAATACCTGACATCCTTTCTTTAATAGTTCTTCCGAGCCAGGATATTTATGAGAACAATATTCCGAGTATGCGGTAGCTGTAAACTGCGGAAAGTGAGCTCCTGCTTGGGTCCACAGCTCGCGTATGCACATGATATTATACAGACTCGCTGTTTGGTTATTTCTACTTTTGCACGTGGTGAATGCTGGTCCGCCAAGTACTCCTTGACAGATCTTTTCCAATTTCCTCAATTTTGTGACATCGACAAAAGCTTTTGCAATATCACTTACATCATAGACGTCGTTCAAGTTGATATTAGGCCAAGTAAGTTTCGATGCTAGAACACTGGTTACTTTTTGCAATCTTATATTAGAGATACAATCAACGATCGCTGGCTCTTGTATCTGCTCGAATTTCCACATCGTTGCAAGATCTTTACTCGAACATGGAATAAACTTCGAGACTGTGGTTCGAATCTCATTCGTGGTTACTGTCTTGTTCCAAATTCTCAGCTCAAAAATATCCCCAATGAAACCTTTCGTATTCACAGCTCCGGTAGCAGAAATATATTGAGCTCCTACGGTAAGGGTACCACCAGGGTAGAACGTATCTTGTCTGAAAATATTAGTGTATGTTCGTAAATTAAAAAATCCGTTCATTTCTACAGTATAAACTTTCAGCGACTTTGCAGCAGCTTCAAATACCACACTAATCATGTACCACTGGTGGAAATTTAATATCAGCCCAGTATCAATTTCTGTCATGTCTTGGAATATTATTAGAGTGCTCTTTGCAATCAAGCCGAATATGCTGTTTGTGGAATAAGTCCACAACACACCATGTTCAAGAACTTTTACATAAATCTCAACCGTTGTATCAAAGCCACTAATAGTGTATATCTCATTTGTTGTCAAGATTGTGTTGTTTACTCTCAATGCAAATGCCATGCTGCTCAAATTCAAGCTACTTCTTAGCATGAGGTCATGCGATGCATTTACCCGCCATGATTTTATGAATATGTCCGTGATAAATTTCTGGGACACTGTCGATAAACTTGATGTTGTGTTGTATTCAGTTGAGTTCCTGAACTTTCCAGATAATGAGCTATTGTAATCGTGTAAGTCATCTAAGGAGTTGTCATTGCAAGAGCCAAATAATCCACTACTATTCTGGCAATATGATAAGTTGGAAATAGAGCATGATACATCGAGAAAACGTGAGTATAGTCGAATGCTTAGCTCTAACTTCGTTGCGATTTCGAAACTAAAACGTAGCCTTGAATGCCTTGTGAATGATACAAAATCTCCAGCAGCTCCATAAAGGCTTGTTGATAGTGATTTCATAGTTGTCCTGTTAACAAGCACAAGAGCTTGCTCAGCTTCCATTTTAGGGGCACGAACAACGAATAAACTGCTTGCATAACTTACAGCCACTGCATTGATGCAAACGTGACGTTGATGACAAGGAACGTAGTTTGCTTGCACATAAAGCTCTTTGATTGTGTTGTACATCAAATAAAGTTTTCCACTGTGCGTGTTGAAAAGTGCTATACCATCAAACGTAAAGCAGCTGCCTAGATTGAACGCGTGTGCAGTCGTATTCTTCATGATATTTGCGTTTTGGTGCTGCATGGCTATCGTGCAATCAACACCAGTCCAACCACGTGAACACGTCCCACAATGAGGATCACCTCGCCATCTTGGATCACAAGTGCAGTTGCCATTTGTTCCATTACAGTATCCATGGTTGTAACAAGGTGAAAGTGCACCACCGGGACATGCATTTGCACAAGTTCGCCCCCAATAGCCATGTCTGCAAACACATTTTGATTTATCCTGAAATGAAGGAATGAGATTTCTAGATTTCAATGGACTGAAGAAGACTGATGAAGTGATTCCTTGCATTCGTTAAACGACATTAATTTGCTTTTTTATTTTCACCCATACGAGCTATAAACATCATTCAATTCAATGTGGATAACTGAGACACAGTTAGTTAGTCCAGGAGCGAAATGCTGTCAAGCCTTTGAGTTCAGAGTATCCATAAAGAGTATGTTCAAGGAAATCCAATATAACAGTAGGTAGGGCTTTAACATCATTTGATGAAAGTCAAGAATCGTTATAAACAGTAGTTCGGAAACCAATTGTGATTTCTTCACATTATTTTCTAGACCTTAAAATCTCCGTGTGGCAACTTGCTTACATTCCAATGATATTCTTCACACATTCTTATTTAGCTTTCTCTGGTGTTACTATATTTAATTGTACTAATCGTTATAATCTACCCCATATTCAGTGATACCAGTATGTGGTAGTAATAGGGATGGTCATAGCCATTCCCTATCACCGGCAAAACGTTCGCCAGCAACACACGGTACTTCTGCAAAATCAACAGTATAAGTTTTTAAGTTTTCAAAACACTTTTACCTTAGGCTTCATCGCAGTTGACATATTTGAGCATTCAGTTATGTTCTTCGAATGGCCCAGTATGACAAAATTTCGTTGATTTGAAGGAGGGTATGATAGCAACCAAACAAGCTTACTTTCGTTGATCTTTAAGCTATAAAAGGATCAATACTGTGAAGCTACGTTGATAAATCAGTCAATCCAAATCTGCAACCAATCAAGCATGAAGTCATATAACTGACAAATGAATCTGAAAAACTGTAAGTCAAACAAGAATTCTAGAAATAAACTGGTCAATAAAATCATGAAGCAATCAATCAATCAATCAATCAAGTCAAGGGTTACCAACCAAAAGATTCATCAGTCATATGTTTCTGAAGACGCTATCATCGATACAGAGTGACCAGTTTTGAAGATAACCTGTATCAAAAATCGTATAAAGGGCCTACTGGAAATAAAGAGGGTAAGTATATGTGAAACTCACCGTATTTTGAATACTGCTGGATGAAAGCCAGGCAGAAATTTGTAAGGCTGTCCTCTACTTCCAAACGATCTTGATGAATTCAAAATGTGAGCTTGGACGTCACCTAATTCTCCTCCTGGTATGATAAACGGCGCAGGCAATTGTATGATTCCATTCACAGGTCCTGGGTACATGTAAACATTCCTAGGGTTGTGATTTTCATATCCAAGCCAATATCCTGTCGAATTATCCGGCTGCTTGTCATGACAGTGAAGCAGTGGAATAACTGGCATTTTTGAAGAATCGTCAGTATCTAGTGGGTCTTTATACACAGCATTAGCCATGACACATTCAACTGTGCAGTTTCCACCAGTATGTACAGGATCACAGCTTGTACAAGCAGGCAATGCGTATCCTCTGTTACATTCTTCACATGTCGTTCCGTTCCAGTATCCTAAAATTTCATCTTTGAAACAAATACAAGATCGCCCACCGGGTGTTTTCGCTCTCCCATGAACGCATCGAACGCTGCAATCAGTATTAAATCCAATGTAATCCGTGATACATCGATCACAAAGCGGTGGAGCAAAATAAGTCGTGCAACGCTGGCAGGAATCACCATCAAAACCATGATTACAGACACATGTCGGTTTGTCATCAACTAACGAGCAATTTCCTCTGTTGCTACACATAGGCACACCAGGGCATACTAGTTGTGAGCAGTCTGGTCCGCTAAATCCCGAGTTACATGAACAAACAGGTAATGTATTAGGAACGGCAATGCAAGCTCCTCTGTTTGAGCAATCAGGCTCACCAGGGCAATCCACAGACTCACAAAATGTCCCTTTCCAGCCTTGATTACAGCGACACGTTCCAGCCACGCAGCTTCCATGCCCACCACACAACAAATCACAAGAGAAACCTTGATAGCACGAATCACAAACACATATGCCCCGTCTGCTCATATCTTCCTTGCCATGAATACAAGACTGACTGCAGGCTGTTCCCATTGTTGCATTAGTGCAATTCACACATACCGGGGGGTCTACTGTTCCATCACATACGCCAAGGTTGTTGCAATCTGGTGTTCCGGGGCAGTCAGGTATCTCACAGCCGGTTCCTTTCCATCCATTATAGCACACACATTGTCCGGTTGATTTCAAGCATACTCCTTTGCCGGAACAATCAATGCCAACGCCTGGACAACCTTGCACGTCACACAGAGCACCTCTCCAGCTCACATCGCACGTACAAGTACCATTCGTGCATTTTCCACGTAAAGTACACTCTTGATCGCACGCTACTCCGTTGTAACATGCATCACATTTGCACGCATATGTCTGCTCCCCATTGGCATTATTAATCGTAACACTAACATTTCCATGAATACAGCGCTGTTCGCATCCACGACCCATATATCCAACATTACAGCTTGTACACTTCGGTGGGTCGTACTTTACCCCATCACAAACTCCATGGTTGCTACAATTACCACCTCCTGGACACATAGGTACCTCACAGCCTCTTCCACCCCAACCAGACCTACAAATACACTGCCCGGTTGAAGGAATACAGTCGCCATGCCCAGTGCAGTCTTTACCCCATCCTGGACAGCCTTTGATTTCACAGTTGGCACCCCGCCATCCTTCAAAACCGCAATCACATGTCCCATTACTACAAGTACCATGGCTGGAACATTCTTTTTCACAAGCTGATCCACTGTAGCATGGTTTACAGTCACACACGGCAGTTCCGTCACTTCTAATACGTCCGGTCCCATTCAAGCATCGCTCCATGCAAGCTAAGCCCATCCAGCCTGGATCACACTCGCACCGAGTTGGGTCGCTTGTGCTGCATTTGCCATGGTTGTTGCATGTAGGTGTCCCTGCAAGAAAAAACAAATCAGTGGATCAATGTTTAACAGGAGACGAAAGACAACAGCTAATAGCTCAATCTAAAGGTATTGGGAGTTCAGTCAAGTGGCAAACGAGATTTTTCGTCTCATTAAACGAAGCACCAACTTGTATCTGATCGGGAATTGAATTTTCAAGAACAACTTTTAAAACCGTCTCTAATCTTCGGGCATCAGAAGTAAAACGATGAAGAGAAAATTTCCCAGTTGAGCTAAAAGACCACTTAGCTATTCTACAAAAGAGCCTGGGTCGAGTGATATTCTAGACATCTTAGACATATTTCAAACATATTTTAGATCATATCAAGAGGTTGGATAGAGAGTTCACGTATGGGTGAAAATCAATTATGTTCACATTCGAAGATTTTACAACTGTGTAAAAATATCGTTCGATTCAGGTTCTTTCTAAGAACAGCCAAAAAAGTTATATTTTCAGCATTCTTGACCTCCATTTGACAGGATTTGAACTGCACAATCATAAGTAAAAGACTAAAATAAAAATCTTCTCAAGGAACTTAGCACGCAAGTTTTGAGTCACGAAACAGGACTTCGCATTTGCATGTGACTTTAATTAGCCGTTCATCCTTTAGTTGTTGAAGAAAATTCCACAGGACTAAAGCCCATGTCTAACTTAACAACCTTGCATTTACTTTACCTGGACATGTGAAGTTTTGACATCCAATACCGGCATATCCAGGATCGCAATCACAAACATGTGTAGCACTGTTGCAAGTTCCATGTCCGGAACAATCTTTTTCATTCGCACCCGGGCAGCCAAATCGCTCACATACTTGACCTCTCCAACCGTCGAATCCACATTTACAAACACCGTTCACACATGAAGCACCTTTTCGTCCGGAACAAAGCTGGTCACAACTGATACCAGTATAGCATTTATCGCAGATACACAGTGTTGGGTTGGTTGGGTCTGCCTTGCCATGGACGCAACGAATTTCACATGCCTTGCCTATCCAGCCAGCTGAGCAGTTTGAACAATAAGGTGGGCTTGCAAGGATACAGTTTCCACGACCGGAACAGTCTGGGTCACCAGGGCAATCGCCTCCTTCACAGCCACGTCCTTTAATAAGAATTATCACAATAAATGAAGTGAAAATAACTCAATGAAATTTATGATAGTGTTTCAAATAAAAAAAAAATGTCGATAAGCTTTGTAGAATCCCTGAATCCCTTCTTTTTGGAACATCGCAGAGGATAGCCAAACAAAGTGAGTCATTCAAAGTCATGTATCGAGGCTCCAATATATCCAAGCGGAATCTTGCAGCTGAAATTAACCACTACCCAATCAAACAGACTTGCATCGTTTTATGATCGCTCCTTGAAAGTAATACAAGGTAATACGTCAGCTCAATCAGACATTCTATCCGTAATAAACGCAAATAACATTCGAGCATGCAAACTCGTCCGCAAGTGTACAGACAGAGAAGTATGTGATATTTTTCGAGGGTACTTTGAAGTACAAGAACACGAAATAAAGACAAGAAATAACCAATGTTTGCTAAAATTCCCTAGAATTAAGACTGAATATGCTCGCAAGTCCTTTCGTTTCATGGGTGCTAAAAGTTATAACGAACTGCCTATTGAAATCAGAAAGACTGAATCCTTCAGCGACTACAGTAATCTTCTCAAGAAACATTTTAGTTATTGACAGTTTTAAATTCTCATGTAACATATTTTATCGCCGTTGTAAGTAGCTCAATTAATACCAATGTAAGTTTTTGGAGATTTTTTAGTAGGTTAGGTTTTTACTGTTTTCTTTTTTCCTTTTCCATTTAATTCAATCAGGACACACGTTGATAACAGCATTACATGTTGAGGTGTCAATTCCTGTATAAGGATTCGTATTATTATAATAATAATAGTAATAATAATAATAATAATAATAATAATAATAATAATTATTATTATTATTATTATTATTTATTACTATTATTATTATTATTAGAAAGTACATAGTTTCTAGTATCAGACAATCAGTTTAATTAATTTTGTGGCTTAGTATTGGGAAGTAAAATGTGGGATTCCATATGAGATTTTTAGTTATTAGAAAGTAAACAACCACCCAAAGTTTGATGATGCAAGGTCATGAAAACAACTTGATAAATAACTATGGTCTAAAGTTACTTCATTGTGACAGTATTTAATCATCAAATGTTATAAATAATTTCAAATGAAAATCATCAAGTTGTTAAAAAATTTTTTAATGTATTTATTTGTGGAACAGATGGACAGATTATCTAGAATCTGCTGAAAAATGAGATGGTTCAGAAGCATTACCGTTTAAAACACACAGTCTGAAATATCTTCATTTCTCGCAATCAAAGCCAAAACTATTACTTTCATATTAGAAAAATCAATTTAATGCCAGCAAAATTACGTAGATATAAGGGTTTTATACAGTTTCAAACAAAGGATATAGTTGTTAGTTTTGTAACAACATACCTGTCCATCCAAGGTCACATGAGCAAACACCAGTAGGTAAACAAACACCATGTCCTGAGCAATCTTTTTCTAAACCTGGGCATCCTTTGCGTTCACAATAATCACCACGCCATCCATCAAACCCACAATCACATTTCCCTTCTCGCGTGCAGATTGTGCTATGACCCGAGCAGAGTTGATCACACGCAGCTCCGTTGTAACATGAGAAACAATTACACGTGCCATCTCGCGAGACATTGCCATTAACACATCTAAACTCACAGGCAGGGCCGCCCCATCCATGGTTGCATTTGCAATGTGGAGAACCATCTTTTGTTGAGGGTGGAATGCATGTGCCTCTGTTATTACAATTTGGAGTGCCTGGGCAGTCAGCTTCTTTGCAATATTTGCCAATCCAGCCCGGTTCGCATACACATTCTCTCGTTGCTATGTTACAAATGCCATGTCCGTAGCAATCAAGTGGCCAGCCCGGACAACCCGGGTTTTGACAGAACTGCCCCTTGAAACCTTTATTCTCGTCACAAATACATTTTCCGTTGACACATAACCCGTTATTGGAACACTGAATGTCACACGATTCTCCACTATAACACGCGTCACAAATACAGCCTGATGAATTACCGTAGTTCCAACCGTGGTCACACGGTAAATTACACGCAGCTCCAGTCCACGCAGGATCACAACGACATTTGCGTGGATTCACGTTATCACAGCTGCCATGGTTATTGCAGCGTGGAATCCCAGGACAATCTATTGTTCCACAGTCGTCCCCAGTCCATCCAGGCTCGCACGTACAAATTTGAGCAATTGGGGAGCACATTCCATTATTACTGCAAACAAAGCCATTTCTACCAATAGGGCATGTTGGTACTTCGCATTTCTCACCGTACCAAGCATTTTTGTTTGTATTTTGACATTTACATTTCCGAGCAATGCACTCTCCGTTACCAGAACATTCTACATCACATGCAGCACCTACAAAAATGATTGAAAATTTGCAAACTCCCTGCAGGAAATAAGAGAACTTTTAATCAAAAAACGTTTGATGGGCAAAAATGTAATTACTTTGTTAAGTTTTTATATCTTGTTAACGTAAGAACGATGTCTGTACGATTTTAAACAAAAATGTTGCTAGAATTCCCAAGGGACAACACTTTCTTGCCTTTGCTTAGAACTCAAATTCAAGTCAAAATTTCTCAAAAGTTCCCTTCTTGAGATCTATCGATTGATAACTGTTTGAAAAATGATTTGATGAGAAATGCAAAGCTTTACAGTGAAAAGCGTTATTCTTCGACCAGGTTGTTGGGAGTTCTAATCTCATTTCAAGTCAGCGAAGGCGTTATTCTTCGACCAGGTTGTTGGGAGTTCTAATCTCATTTCAAGTCAGCGAAGGCGTTATTCTTCGACCAGGTTGTTGGGAGTTCTAATCTCATTTCAAGTCAGCGAAGGCGTTATTCTTCAACCAGGTTGTTGGGAGTTCTAATCTCATTTCAAGTCAGCGAAGGCGTTATCCTTCAACCAGGTTGTTGGGAGTTCTACTCTCATTTCAAGTCAGCGAAGTCAAGTTTCAAGGCAGAAATGAAAAGCATTCCATTCGAGTCCATTCAGAGCAGTGCTTTGGTGACAACATTAACTCTAGTCTCCTTAAAGCCTTCTTCAAACTTTCCAGAAAGATTGAAAACTTTTATCATTTGAAAAAAAGTTAACTCGAAAAGAAGTACCTGAGTGACATAAGTCGCACATGCAAAGCCATTTCTTCTGTACCGGGTCGTAAAGCCGTTCTCCATAAACACATCTATCATTACAAGCCGGTCCCATCCAGCCTGCAATACAATCTGTACATTCAGGAGTTGCTCTGCCAGTTGTGTTGCAGATCCCTCGTCCGAAGCAATCTGGAGTTCCAGGGCAATCAGGAATATGACATCCAATTCCGGTCCATCCGGGATAACACTGACATACCGCAACTTGGCTGTTACACAGCCCATGACCCGAGCAATCTGTTTTGATACCCGGACAGCCTGGAGTTTCACATAGTTTTCCACGCCAGCCACCAGAAAAGGTGCATACACAAGTGTTATCAGCTCCACATGTACCGTGCCCGGAACAAAGACTGTTACAGCTGCGTCCGGAATAACATGGGTCACACTGACAGTTTCCGCTATCCATAGGTACTTGATTCCCGTGAGTGCAAGGTATTTCACATGCAGCTCCCATCCAACCTTTGATACAGTTTGTGCACTTGGGTGGGTTGAAGTTTGCATTACAAAGACCTGCATGATAAAAGATTTTTGAGAATTAAAAGGGTAATTCAGAATCTGTCTGATATTTTCATTTATGACTAACATTATTGCAAAAAAAGCGTCAGCATCGCTGGCTGCCACTGATCACGAAGGAAAAGCTCTTTTTCTGACAGAAGCAATCTGCATAACCTTAACCATCTCTGAATTTATGACATCCATGGTGAAGACCCGGTGACTTTATGTCTTTTTTCACTATGGATGGCACAGTGTAATATAACATTACATATATTGTAATTTTTAATTTTGATAGAAAAAAAATTATGACACAGAGCATTAACCTTACTTCAACAGCACAGAGGCTTTTTGGAACTTTGATAAAATTCTGCAATAGACATTTTGGCTTTCCAAAAGAGAATCTAGATGGAGCAATAGTTTTATGTATTTTCAGAAGATATGTTCGATTGGGAGGCGTTAGACCTTCTATTGTGCACATTTGAAAATTCTACAAAACGTACTTGTCTTTTCCCTAGTTGTCTTGACTGACCAGTTTAACCGGTTTTTTCCCTAGTTGTCTTGACTGACCAGTTTAACCGGTTTTTTCCCTAGTTGTCTTGACTGACCAGTTTGACCAGTTTCATAATCAGTGCTATATAAACAGCACATGTGTTTTGATTAATTAGCTGAGGATGGCACAAGTTTGAGTGCCGAAATGTTCTGAAATTACTTGATCATGTCTTAATTTATTTAGTAATGTCTTAACTACTGATTGTCGCTAACATGGATATGTCTTAACTGCTGGATTGTCGATTTTCAAGTTGGATTCCTCATTACTAATATTACTTGGATACGTTGTCTCTTCTATCATGTCATCCTGAAGGTTATCAAAATGAAACTGTTCGTCGTGACACTTGCAATAAAATGTATTAAAACATCTTTCCATTCAGATTCCTTTGCAAAATAGGTAAAAGGCCTATTAATGAAGGGATAAAATGTGCAAATTAACACATAAACAAAATACGAAGAAATAAAGGAGTACCATTATGCTTGCAAACAAACGCTTGCCTAGAATCAATCTATTCTAAGAAAGCATTCGTGGTCACTTATAATTCAAGGAGCTACTAGAATTTGAAATCAAAGCTGTCACTGCCTTATCAACTATTAAGAACACTTATAATTATCATAAGTGAATTGTTATAACTATCGGAACCTGAGATCGGAACGATAAAAGTGGACTGGCCAAAGGGTTATTATCAAATGGTTGAAATAACTAACCTCTTGAATTACAATTTGGATTTCCAGGACAATCAGGCAGACTGCATCCTTTCCCTGTCCATCCATCATAACACTGACAAATATGCGTTGCCGCATTACACTGTCCATGATTCGTACAATCAACACCAACACCTGGGCATCCTGGCCGTTCACACGCTGTCCCTCTCCAACCTTCAATACACTGGCATGTACCATTTACTATCTTACCATGCTCTGAACATTCACTGTCACAACCAATTCCTACCCATCCTGGTTCGCATAAACAATTCCCACTGTTCATTGGTGTTTGTGTCCCATGAGTACATGGATCATTACAAGCAGGCCCCATCCAGCCTTTGTTGCAGTTCTGACAAACTGGCGGGTTGGTTGTACCATTACAGAAGCCGCTGTTGAAGCAGTTAGGGTCACCTGGGCAGTCAGGGACATTACAGCCTAGCCCCATCCAGCCTGCGTGGCAGGTACATACATGGGTAGCACCATTACACTCACCATGACCAGTACAATCAGAGCCATCACCAGGGCATCCAGGATTCTCACAAGCATGACCTCTCCATCCAACATGACACTGACACACTCCGCCTATGATGGACCCATGCCCTGAACATTCACTGTCACAACCAACACCAACCCATCCTTCGTCACATACACAATATCCACTGTTCATTGGCACCTGTTTCCCATGGGTACAAGGATTATTACAGGCAGCTCCCATCCAGCCACTGACGCAATTCTGGCACATAGGCGGATCAAGTGTGGCATTGCAAATGCCTCTATCGAAGCAATCAGGTGCACCAGGGCAGTCAGGCACTTCGCATCCAACTCCTGTCCAACCTTCATTGCATGTACATTCTCTGGTAGCAGCATTACAATCTCCATGACCAGTACAGTCTTGTCCAATACCCGGACAGCCAGGCATTTCACAAACGCCTCCTCTCCAGCCACTTAATGGGTCACATATGCATTTGCCGTTAGCTCCACAAGTTCCTCGTCCCATACATAAACTGTTGCAGCCTTTGCCAGCATAGCATGCATCACATTTGCAGAAACCACTGTTCATTGGCTCTTGTTTGCCATGTAAACAAATGTCGTTGCAGCCTGGTCCCATCCAGCCACTGAAAAGAAGATAAAACAGTGATGATAAGACTGAAAACAAACTGAAAAAGCAATGTTCCATACCCTGTCATAATGAACTATAAAATGCAATTGCAGAATAACTGTATGAACTGCAGCCCGTTGTTGAGCTGGTCATCAAAGCACCACAGTTTATCAGCAAAGAGGCAATAGCCAAAAAGTAGATAAAGACCAAATATAATCTGAACATTTGGGCTGTCATCTTTTCAATTAAGTAATTCAACCTCCGTCGAATTCACATCAGAAACAGTGGGAATGCCCCCCTCGATCACTGCTCAGACGGTTCTTCCATAAAGTTACTGCGCATTCAAAAAAAGTAACTAACTATTAAATTCTACAAACTATCTTATCAACATGCTCCGCGAATTGCAGCAATCATATCATTTTGCAAGAGTAATTTCGGGTTATCGCAAATCTTAAGTGATGTCTAACTGAAACAGACTCAAAATCTTTGGAAACATTGAAGCTTTGCATGATGAAAAAATAGATTCAAAGAAAAATTAACATTACTTCAAGTCGTACCTTGTGCAGTTGACACAAACAGCTTTTCCGATCTGTTCAACACATCTTCCGCGTCCATAACAATCAGGTTCTCCTGGGCAGTCTGGCGTATTACAATCCCTTCCCGTCCATCCGGGATCACAATAACAAACATGATGCCTGCTATTACATACTCCATGACCAGAACAATCAGTCACACCCGGGCATCCCGGACGGTCGCAAAACATCCCTCTCCAACTTTCAATACAAACACACGAGCTATTGCTGCAGCTCCCTCTGCCTAAGCACATTGAATGACAATACTCGCCGATGTGACATGGGTTACATTGACACACACCACTGATACATTGACCATTGCCTGAGCATTTCAACTTGCAATCTTTACCATCGTAACATGGATCACACACGCATTGGCCGGTTTCACTGCAGATACCATGACCATTGCAATCGGTCGCTGGGTTACAAGCATGCTCGCATTTTTGGCCAACGTAACCTGGAACAATGAACAGGGAATGAGATCATAATTGCAAAATCTGAAAATAGAGCAAATGAATGTTTTGATGAAATAACAATAACAAGTTTTTCATCCAATAAAAAATGACCCCTCTAGCAAAAATTTTGCATCACAGATTCAGATTATCAACAGTATATCCAGTACTAAAAAAATCTATCAACTCGTACAAAAAGCCAGGAAACTTGCAATGCAAAACAGTTTAAGAATATAATAATACTTGTGTTGCGAAACAAGGTGTTGAGTTTTCACTTACAGAAACTTTTGCGAATATATTTTCGAGCATTTTGGGAAAAGGAGCGAAAAATGAGGAGAAACTTCTCAGCTATTTAGACCATTGCTTTCCTTACATAAATGTGACTGTAATCGTCTTTTTTTACAGGCAAAAATGCACGTGTTTCCCCAAGGATAGCAAGTATTTCTTTGCAATGAAACAGAAAGGACGTTAATTTTCCACACCCTTGCTCATAAATGTGATATGAACGTTTCTTGCATGTCAAAGTAGCTTGAGATTAGGCCTAAACAGAAAATAACAACTACTTTTGCTGTTGATTCTAGGCACATCTACAGACTCACGTCAACATGATTTGTGAACGTCTAAAAGTTTTACCCAGCATCTTTCGACCTTCCCAAAAGTATCACTCACCTACGTTACATGCACATTTTCCTTCATTAGTGCATACACCTTTGCCAAAGCATGTTATAGCAGGATCACAAAAGTAACCACAATTGAATCCATGATAATTAGCATAACACGAGCATTTCTTGCTGCTGGGTGACCAAATGCCATGTCCACTGCATTGATTTCCTATTAAGCACATTAGTCCTGGTGAGCCATGATAGCTGCCACAACTGTTGCTGAAGCATGACATTGTTCCTCCAGCGACTGAGCGATGATCGACAATATCTGTGAAAATAAAATAAAAGGGCAAAATTACTGAGTGTGTCAGAATTAGATTTGGATGTCTTCCGGTTTAAATTTTTCTAAATATTCATCATTGTCTATCATTTTGTAGCCAATTTGTCGACCTGCCATCGGAAATTAAAATTTTCACAATTGGGAGTACTGTCTTCAAGCTACAATCGACTTTATGACAATGTTTCGTTTCAGAATTCTGCCTAACAGGACTAAAATCTTCATAAATACCGAAAATATACTCAGCTAGCCATTTCATCGTCATGAGAGCTAACAAGATTGACCTGACAGAGAAAAAGCCTTCTGCCAAGCCAACGTTTTCATACTCTAAGAGAAACAGTAAAAGGAAGTCAGTCATTGGCAGAAAATATGCCCCTGAAACATTGATCCTGTATTTAAAAGCATCCCTTCACATATAGTTCTGTCGTGGAATATTCGAACGGAAAAGCGGAGTAGCCTCACAACACGCTTGCTTCACTGCATGCACTATCCCACCCCTCGATAATTAGCTCTGCTGAAGGGCAACCCTCAACATCGATTATGAATTACCTGGAGAGACAACCAATGGTGAATATGATCGAATAAGGCCACCTCCACCACCACCTGCATAACGCCCCGGGCAGCTGTGATGTCCGTTATAATAACAGCTTCCTGAGCCACCTCTTGCATAAAGATACCCATGTCCTTCATATGCTGCTGCATCACTCCAAATACTACCACCACTACCACCACCGTATCCAGACGATCCTCCACCACCATCACTGTATATTGCACCTTCGAGCTCAAGGATGTGGAAGACATTCAGTAATAATGCACCACCGCCTCTGCCACCGGAGCTGCTTCCGCATGTCGTAGGGTTGCATGGGTCTGTGGACACTGCTGATCCACCTAGCAAAGAAATCATTAAGAAATTAAAAAATGCTTTAGTGAGTGGAATTTTACAAGCAAATGACCTTTTACTCGTGAAAATATCGTAAAATGGACTACATATCGGATACCATCGATCATCGAAGAAGACAGGCCAGATGAAATTCTTGATCGAGTATTCCGACAAAATGTACAACGATGTCGTTCGATCCAGACTCGTATTCAGAATAGCTACAAGGTCTATACACCTGCTGCAATATAAATTCAATAGTTTTAAACCAACGAAGCAAAGTACCTGAATAGCATCCACCACATGATCTATAACCAACACCACCCTTTCCTGCATGTCCAGCTCCTCCACAATAACCACAAGACGGTCTACCTGGGCCACTTCCACCTGCATAGCCTCGTCCAGCTAGGGTTATTTTGGCTTCGATCTCCAGCTTAGTTTTCAATGAAATAATCTGTAGGACATCAGCTGATATGTATGCTGTATTCTCCAGGTCGATGACATCTATGTACAAATGAACAGAATTGGATATGACATCAGTTGAGTGGCTAAAGACTGTCAAATAACCGCCCTTCATAACAGATAGAGAACCAAAGTAATACTTCCCAGGGAACTCTGTCCTGTTAGCAGCCGCAAAGAAGCAAGCTATGCACGATGTCTGTCCTGTGGATTGCAGATAAACAACGCTACCTTTGAACACTCGTAATGACTTTATACCCAAACATGTCCCATAGATATTCATTGACGGCACCCTCGTTCCGGCGATGGTGAAAGAATGAGGCAGATTCAAGATGCCGCCATACCATACTTCGATGTTTCCTTTCGTGTGACTGCGAGGTGTCAGTGTCGAGATATAGACTTTGTTTCGTCTTCGTATTCGCAATAGGCCTGTACCATCTCCAGTGATTTCTCCAGCATGGAAGGTAAAATCGGAATCCTTCAATAAAAAGAGTAAATGTTAAATCACATTTGTTAATGAAGTGGTCAGTCAGTAAAACGCATACCCCATTCACATTGGCAAGATAAACCAGCTTTAACTAAACCAGGTTATCGAATAACGCCTTTTAAATGGTCAATCCAACAAATCAAATGCATTTCTTTGGTTGAAATCTTACCTCGCTTAGATAAAGCTGCTTTTGCTTGCCAGTGTGAATGAGGTCTCAGAATTCTGAGATTTATGTCGTAGAATTCAATGTTCCCCTTCATTCTACATGGAGCAATTTTCGACAAAATTCTCTTGACCTGTGCAGTATTTTGACTAATAATCATGCCTGGTCATCGGAGACATATCTAGTCTATTTTCTGCTTGGGATCGTTACCTGAAGGTGAAAAAGGATCACTCGATCATGTAATACAAAACAAATATACCACATTAAGTACCTCCTGTGAATATCTGTCACAGCCAAACCATTTCGAAAATTAACTTTAGGCTATTTTTTAATCTGAGACACAAATAACATAAAACGGTAACAAATAATTGGTCAATAGAAATCTGAAGCATCATCCCTAATGGAAGGAATTCGAATTTTTCAATTTGACTGCATAGTTTCTGCAGCATCATTTCCCAAAAAGGATGATCTTCGTTGCGAAGGAAACAATATCTACGGTAATACCTCTGAAAATTGTGTCTTCCTGCCTCGTAACCTAAATATCTTAAAATTAATCATTCATCTTCGGTTTCAGCCGGAAAGGGATGAATTAGAGAATAAGTCAAATTGGCTGAATAGTTCTGTTGGTGAAAAAAGATTTGGTGAAAAAATTTGATGATCCTGTAAGTAAGTGTACTTCTTGAATTTAGAAAGCTCCAAGAGAGGCTCATTGTCATTGACGAGGCTGAGGTCAAAGTAAGGTACTACAGGAAATAACAGCCTACTTGTGGTAACGTAATAACAGCTCTCCTTCGCAGTTCCAGCACATCGATTGTTGCATTCGAAACTTTCAAAGTAACATACAGCGATTCGGCTCGATTGACATTATCAATGATTAGTCGACTTGAAGTATTGTTCCCAATTGTCTGCTGAATATAAACAGTTCCAGGTCCTGCTATCCTGTATCCGCCACCACCTATTGCTGATATGGTTCCGATAAATCGGTATACCGACGTCAAGAAGATAGCGACTCTTCCTCCCGATCCGCCACCACCATAATATGCATGATATATAGTAGAAGAGCCTGGGAATAGACAATAACACGAAATAGTCTTATAACATGCCTGAGTTCTGTCAGATGATCTTTGAGGCCTACATGGTCATGTTCACATGGTCATCTCGTCATTAATCATTAAATATCATGCTTAAAATGGTCTACTTGAGCTTGGCTCATACTTGAGAGCAAAAATGCGATAGCAATTCATTAGAAATGCGAAGGAAAATTTCAACATTATGACAGCTTCAAGATTTTGTTGACATTTTTGCAACCAGATGCGATATGAAGTTTTGGTTTCTTTGGGAAGCGACAATTCACTGTCCATCTATCTAAAAAAAATTTTTACAGTTAATTGTAAATATTTCGTCCCAGCAGTAAATTTTTAAAACATCAATCATAAATAAGGATTTGGAATAAAGGGGCTGCAAAAGAATAATAAAAACAGCTGAACAGAAATCATAAAAAACCATCTTCCTTAAAAAGAAACTTTTTCTTGCAAGGAAAAAAAATAAAACCACAAAATATTCCGAAAATGATAAATGTAGTGTCTGGTACTTGACACTTATTCTTAAATCGAGAGAGTGAAAAACATGTCAAACATTTTCAGGTTAAAAAAACACACAATTAGTACCTCCATCTACAGTTAAAACTCCTTTTCCTCTAAGGTCAAACGTCCTCACAACAATGCAGCCACCACTGCCTGCCCCATATGAATACGAGACACCCTGTCCAGTTGTCCTAATAGAACCATCCACGATCGCTTCAACGCCTGCATTGAACTCCATCAATGCTCCTCCTGATCCTTGTCCGCCTCCGCTACCTGGCTGGAATTGGGAATTGTAATGCCCATAAACAGAGTGTTCGCTTGCATGCCCGCCATGTGATGCAAAACTTCCACCCATCTGTGTTGTTGTGCCCCGACCAGGTCCTTGTTGTCCTGGGTAACCGGCGAAAGAACCATCGATGGTTGCACCAGATTCGACTATGATTTTGTCACTGTTGAATATTGTGTGTTTTGTGTCAATCTTGATTGTACCACCTTTTAAGGAAATAATATACATCGAATTTAAAAATACTCTGAAAAGAAACTAACTCTTGAAGCAAAGTTTTTATGCAAACAAATGTAAGAATTTGACTGAAAACCAATAAAGACAATGCCAAAAAATACAGTGAAATTCGCGATGAATAATGCTTAAGACTTTTTGGAAGTGAATAAATCTTTCAACGCAGTTGAGGACATAAAAGAATCCGGTGAGTTGAATTAAAATAACAACCACATTTCTATAGCCTGTGTGCACAACCACTTAACATAGCTTGTCTTTTTACAGCTGTAAGGGCAGCAGATTTTAAGTTTAAACATTATACTGCAAGTTTTCCCTTGAGGTTTTAATGCACTTAACTCGCTCAACTATCCAAGATGAAATTTACTAGACTGAATATTGGGGAAATTCGTTGGGATCTTGAGAAATTTATGAAACCTCTAATCACCCTGAGAGAGGGGAGAAGGAAATGGTAAAAATTTTTGTTGTATATTTAATCATCCGTTGGGCAGTTGATAGGCTATTACAGTCGAATCTTAAAATCATATCATTGACTTATAAGTTACCTTTTTTAGTCCTTAACTCAGCTACATTCATTACAGGCACAACAGGATTCATGCTTATCTTCAACGTTCCTCTGTTGGTCATTGTTAATATCGGGACTTTGAAAAGACCCGGCGTAAAAGGGAAGAATGGGTGTCCATGGAACCAATTAGCTTCATCGCTCAGGTCAGCTGTATGAGCAGTTCGTTGCATTATCAAATTACCATCTCGCTCAACAACAATACTTTCTGCGCCTCTCAATCGGCCTCGCAGTGTCACTTCTTCTCCTCTAATAATTACCTCCGATGGAAGAACGATCTCTGCGTAATCACTAACATAAAAGCCACATGGAGCATCCATGTATGTATGCGTTGATTGGACAATGAAAACAAAGAGGCTTTGTCTATCATGCACTCGGATTACACCAGTCTTGTCCCCTGTGACCTCTTTGGCGTAAACACTGAGATTGGATGCAGCGAATGGATGATAAAACTGCACATGGGCTTTTCCAGCGACTAATAATTCATCAAATTCGTACAAAGATTTCTGTTTACTTTGATCCATTATTACGGCGTAAGATTTGGAAATTTTCATCTCATTATCAATCTTTATTTTGGAGTGTTGTGGTTTGTAATTCGTTTCATTCAAGTTGGAATTATATTTGATCTCTCTGTATTGTGGTCCTCGCTTGCTCTGATATGTGTAGACAGTTCCTGGTCCTCCATTGAATGTATTACTGCTTCCTCCCACTGTCCTGTACAGTCCACCATAATCGATTCTGTGGCGTGCATGCACAGAAATCCTACCGCCAGCACCACCTCCTCCGCAGTTCGCCATACCACCGTTTGCATTGATTTCCCCATGACCTGGGAATGAAATAGCCTGTTATGATCTCTCGAATGGCTTGGAAGAAACTTTACCTACTTTGTAATGACCCCAACATTGGTATCTTCAGAAATCTTCAATATTCTCAGAATTAGAGAACTGTTTTCTCCGTTTTAAGAATTCAAGAAAAATTTAGAAAAAAACTTGAAACGATCGTTGTTTCTAAACTTGTTCAGGAAACACAGAATAATCTTCAAGAGAATCGTCATTTATACCTACAATATGATATCTGGCGAAAGCCAGCGAGCAAAGATATCGCAGCTAATTATCTATGCATGCAAAAGAACCTACAGACGATGACATTTTGCGTTGTATTCCAGAAACTCGTATCTAGGAAAGTTTTGAAAGACACACTTTGTTCTTGAGTTGTCGATCGATCTATCGGTTATTGCACATTACCTACAATAGATAATTCTTACAGATCACTGTGATTTGCTCGTGTGAAAAGCAACATTTCTTTTTCTATTTCATCCTATTTCTGAATCAAACTCAAAGATTAAGAAGATACTAAACTCTGCGAGGGAACTACCATTAAACTATTCACCTGTTAGATTGGTCAGTTCAAGTAATATGCTTCCACCACTGCCAGCACCTGGTGAATGATATGGTTGCTTCCCACCTTGTGCAGATATCAGGCCATCTACATGTAAGTGCTTCTTGACAATCCATCGCAAGCTACCACCACCTGCGAGTAAAAATGTAAACAATTAACTACTAGTTATACCATGGTAATACTTTTACCAATCCTGTACAATGGTCCTCAAAAATTTATGTGGGCTTCGCTGCCTGGCCCTGCTGCTGGTACCAAAATACCTCTCACTTTATGCAAGAGGGTGCTTTACAATAAATCATGAGTTTGTTTAAAAACTGATTGTTTATCATCCTAGCTTTTCCGGACATGTTTCAATATCCCAAAGTGAAGAAGTGTAATGGTCTGTCGGCACCCTTCACCCCCGGGCCTTCCATAGCCTTTTCCCGTTGGTTAAATGGCAGCCTTTTCACCACTGGAATTATGTCAATTTTCCTTAATAGCGAAGGAGATATCATCTCCGTAGAATGATATAAAATTTTCCCATTTAGAAGCATACAAGCTAAAGAGCACTGCAGTGTCCAACTACCCAGGCGATGCTCAAGCCCGCGGTACAATAACTAACCATTGCTTCCATCCCTTCCACCTTTGCTTCCCATTCCTAATGGCATGAACGCAGATCCATATGCTTCTCCTCCAAAAGTCCCGTTATCAGATCCACCTCCGTAGCCGCCATGTCCACCGCCGCCTCCACAGCCATTTGTCATGGTACCACCTGGAGATGCTCCTATAAAGAGAACAGCCAGGATATTTTAAGAGGCCTTGTTACGTCAATGTTATCTAAGTTTCTTTCTCTGTGTAAAGCTGATGCTCTTCAACAACAAAATGTCGTCCAAAAACACAACAAGCAACACGAGCTACCGGTAATTAAAACAATCACAATCCTATTCAAATTCTGCGAATGAAGCAATGCAATCATAATTGTTCTGATTGATAAAGGAGAGCGCTCATTACAGTAAATCCCCGCATATAAGAACCTACCAAAATAAGAACCTAGAGGCTGTTTTTCCAAAATTATGTACCTTGCAATTAAGAACCTGTTTCAGTCTGATGAAACATAGGCTCTTATTGCAGAGGTTGCAAAGTTGATATTTGATTGCTGTTATCAAGGTCATTGTGGTCTCAGTTGGGTTTGAAAGATTTATTCTCCTCCCCAATTACTTATTATGTTGCAATTACTTATCAGGTTTCAATCACTATCAAGTATAACGTGTATAGGAATTTGCAAACAAAAAGTACTTCTACAGCCTATTCGTCGAGTTGAAAGTATAAACAAAGAAAATACCGAAAACTGACTGGAAACTTCATGGCAAACTCAATCATTGTTCATGCAATATTGGAAAGTCAAGAGAAGACACAGGCAAATTTCAAAAAATGATAAAATCTATAATCTGTCTCAAATGAGATGTCGAATGAAAATTCCAGCGAATAAAATCACTGAAAAAAAAGAAGTGATTCTCATACAAGGACTCAAAACCAAACAGGCAAGTGGGTTGACCTTATCAAGACAGTAGCTATCTGACTCGTCGCACCGTAAATGCGGCGGACGTGACTAAAATTAGTCCCTGTTTTGAAGCTGTCTGGTCATGAATCTCAGTTTGAAGCCGTAACCATCATACAATTCAATAAGGAAAAATGAGATTCGTGTAATCAGTCTATTTAGCGAGAGTAATTTTCCGCTATCGCACATAAGATCTAATGTGAGACAGACTTAAAGATGTCCCTGTATCTATCTGAATCTCAATCAGTCTTTATTCAGGTCAACACTGCGTTCATTGCACCCTTCTTCGTCACCGGTACAAGCTTTGTGAAGAATCCCCGAAAAGTTGTTTTTATTATCAAGTGAATACAAAAAATATATGAACAAATAATTACCTTGATTCAATGCAGCCCCCACAAGATCCAGCAACCCTTCAGTTTCCACATCCCCATAAGTTGAATACATCACAGCATGGTTGATATTAACTTTCCCTTGATATTTAATTTCAAATAATTCTGATTTTATTCCAACAACCACTTCTCGGCGTCGAGTGAGATTTAAATCTGCACCTTTCTTCACAAAAATATTCGCAATTGATGCATTCCCGGGAGGAGATATCTCAGTAAGTGTACGATTCTCAATCAGTGCTGTACTAGCAGTTTCTGAGAATTCAATGCTTCCACTGTGTTCAATATACAGATGATGAACCCCCGTCATTCTCCCATCGATGACGGTGCGAATACCGTGTACGTGAAATTCGAAAGGGAGTACTATCTCACCATTATAATCGATCTTGTAGCTACAAGGCGCCTCCGTTCGGTTCATGACTGATTCAACATACTCTACGTAAGCGGTTTGATTTGATCGGATGTGTAATTGACCGGACCGGTCGCCAATAAACCGGTGTACCGTGATCTCCACTTTGGTTTTATTTGGATGATAAATAATCAACCGTGAGTAACCAGTTAATTCCATTTCATCAAATTCATAAATATTCCTTCCACTCTCCATCAATACAGTTGCAACAAGCACGTCATATCCTTCATTACTTACAAATAACATCGTATGATCAACAGCTAAGTAGCTACTATTGGTTCCCTTCATGTATTTCTTGATTCGATAATCAAGCTCTCTCATATTCTCTTCTTTATAGACCGTACCAGCCGCAGCACCGACAGTTCCTTGTCCTCCGTGAGTCCGATACTGCCCACCGTATCTATATCTCCAGCGACAATGTACACCAGCCCTACCTCCTGCACCACTACCACCCTTGCCATAACCCAGTCCTCCTGCTATGTTGATGATTCCATGCCCGGTCATGTTCGTCGTGAAGATCAAAATCGTGCCGCCACTACCTCCTCCTGCATTCCCTCCTTTCCCGTCACCACCCTTAGCGGTCAGCAACCCATCTACTTCAAGATACTGGCTCACAGACCACGTTAAGCGGCCACCACCCTGGCCCCCTACACCATACGCACTAGCACCCCCACTACCAAGCATTGACGGCTTATATACTGAATCATATGCTGGTCCACTGCCTGGTGTTGAGTTGGCATAGGCTCCTTGCCCTCCATGACCAGCTCCACCTCCAACAAGATGTCCTTTGATGATGACATTCTTTCCTCTACCAGGGCCTTCTCCTGCCACATATCCTGATGAATCAATACTTAACAATCCTTGACTATAAAGATGTCCATATGTGCTGTAAATACTCCCATGATTCATGTATAACTTTCCTTGGTAATGTATAAACAAACTATCGACTGTCAATATCAAATCGTTCACAACTTTTCGAAGCTCTAGATTACCTTGCATTTTGACGATGAGAATTGCAACTGATATGTTTCCTGGGTTCGAAATAAAAGTATATGCTCTGTTTTGCATCAAGGCTGTCTGCGCTGACGAGTAAACATCAACTTCAGCTCCATATGAAATCATCAACTCTTGAACCCCTGTAATTATACCTTTCAAAACTGTTCTTGTCCCGTACAAATGAACTTCACTTGGCAACAATATCTCTCCTCCAGCCTCGATATGATAACTGCAAGGCGCTTCTGTAACGTTATTCAAGGACTCAACAACCTCGACGAATATCTTCTGCCTATCAAAGATATGAAACTGACCTGTTTTATCACCAATGAATCTATGAACTGTAACATTAACGCTCTTATTCTGTGGATGATACACAACTAACCTTGAATATCCTGTTAATTCAAGTTCATCAAATTCGTAAATATCTGTGTTCTCTTCCATCAAAACAGTAGCTCCTGGCACAAGAAAGCCTTCATTGTCAACATGCAAATAGGTATGATCAACCTGTAATATTGTTTCATTTGTTTTCTTTAGATACTTTTTAATCCGGTAATCCAGGGGGCGATTATTCTCCTCTTTGTACGCAGTTCCTGCTGCAGCTCCTAGGTTGACTCCACCATATGTTGACTGACCTCCCTTGTCTTTAAACTTACCACCATATTTGTACCTCCATCGACAATGAATGGCAATTCTCCCTCCAGCCCCGCATCCTCCCATTCCACTACCCCTCCCGCCTTCAACATTCAGTTCCCCATGTCCCGTCATATTTGTGGTCTTGATAAAGATACTTCCTCCGCTACCTCCACCTGCATTTGTCCCTGTACCGTTGAATCCTCTCGCTGAAACCAGTCCATTAATCTTTATATGTCTTCCAACACTCCAAAGCAAATACCCACCACCCGAGCCACCTACTCCTTGACCGTGGCCACCACCGCTTCCAAGATCAACCGGGGAATAAACTGACCCATATGCCTTACTACGATATGTACCACCGCTCTCACCGCCATATCCAGCCCCTATCCCAATAAACTTAGTTGTATTCCCTCTTCCTTTCCCTAATTCTCCTTTAAACCCGGTTCCGTCAAGGTTAACAAATCCTCTACTCTCGACCCAAGCATATGATGTGTAAAAGTATCCATGATTCATTGTCAGTTTTCCTTCATATTTCACCCTCAATTTGCTTGTGTACAGCTTGAGTGTTTCGTCAACTTTTCGAAATATCAAATGTGAATTTCTCTTTACTGTTACTGTCGCAAATGTGAAATTCCCATTCTCTGAAATGTACAAATAAACACGATTTTCGATCTTGGCTGTCTGCGATTTTGATGAAAATTCAATGCTACCTCCACTTGCGATAAACAAATCCTCTACCCCCGTGATTCTACCATTTATAATGCTCCTCGTCCCATAAATATGAACTGTTGCCGGGAACAAAATCTCTCCATCAACATCAACCAAAAAACTGCAAGGTGCAGTTGTCACATTTGACACCGATTCGACGACTTCAACATAAAGATGCTGGTTCTTTTTAACTTGAACACGACCTGTACCATCACCAAGGAATTTATGTGCCACAATTGTGACATTAGGTGACACGACTGGGTGGTGTGCGATCAAATTTGAATGCCTGACCAAATGCAATTCATCAAACTCCCAATATGAAAGTATTTGCTCAACTAGCACGGTAGACCATGACATTATGTGGTCTTCATTATTCACAAACAAATACTTATGTAATGCTTTAAATACAGTTGTGTTCGTTGCCGTGTCATACTTAATATCTGCATATTGTGGTCCTCTACCTGTCTCTTCAATATACACAGTCCCAGATGCTCCATATGTGTTCCCATTGCCTCCAACTGTTCGGTAACTCCCTCCATATTTATGCTTAAACTTAACATGTATGCCTATACGACCACCAGAGCCACCTCCGCCCGTCCCAGTCGCGTTTCCTCCGCTGATGTCTACTAACCCATGCCCAGTGATATTCATACACGTGATTAGGACACTTCCACCACTTCCTCCACCAGCATTCGTACCAAATGCGCTTCCTCCCTTCACCGACACAGCACCATCTATAAAAATATCACTTCCAATCGCCAAATGCAATGCCCCACCACCTTGGCCACCTACTCCACCACCATTCCCTCCTCCACTGCCAAAATCTATTGGTCTGAACAAAGAACCGTACCCTGTGCCACTAGAAGACCGGTTAAAATTGCTCGGTGCACCACCTTCACCACCGTAACCCGCACCATGCCCAACTCCTCCAATGGTTATTCCAGCACCCGGTCCGGTACCAGCTTTGAATCCGGTTGTCAAGATCCTGAGTTCTCCACGACTTTCTATCTCCATGTTGGAAGAGCTAATTATCGCATTGCTCATCAGTAATAATCCATGATACTTGATTTTCAAATGATTAGCTGTAAATGTTAATGTTTCATTGATTTTCGTGAAGGCACTGAAATCAAAGATGGCTTTATTCTGGATAATCACTTCCCCGAAGCTCAAATTTCCAGGCTGAGTAACATGTATGTATTGTCTATTCTCTACCTTGGCAGTGGCTGCTGTAGGGCCTACAATAATACCAGCCGCTTTAGCGAGAATTAGTTGGTCAACTCCAACTATCAGCCCATCAAGAATACACCGCGTGCCTAGGATAGTCAAGCTGGAAGGAAAATGAATCGAGGACCCAGGATCTAGCTTGTAACTCACTGGAGCAATTGTGTACCCACGAACTGACTCGACGACCTCAACAAACATTTGCTGCCCCGCTTGCAGATGATACAATCCAGTGCGATCCCCAGTGAATTTATGAACAATCAGCTTTGCATTACTACCATTTACTTGAAGCATCACATGGTTCTTAGCCTCTATTTCATCAAACTCGTATCTCATTTGGGGCTCGATAATCATGGTAGCAACGTCTTTGTTTCTGTTTCCGTTATCAATGTACAGCTTTCTGAAGTTGAATCCCCATACGGTCTTATTGTTTGCATCTTTTGTTATTCTAGGCCGCCTGTCGAGGCCCACGTTGTTGTCAGTGTAGTAAATTGTCCCTGCGGCTCCTGCTGGTTTTCCGTTTCCACCAACTGTTGTGTATTTGCCTGGAATGATACGAAATGAAAAGAGTTTTGAAATAAACTGATAAGCCTGAAAATAGAATTCTGTAATATTAGATAGCAAAGATAAGGACTTTGGGTACTGTTTACATTCTTTTCATTGACAAATTTCGTTTGTAACCTCAAATTCTGTTTTTGATATTTGCTAACAGAGTTGCACAAAGAGATTTGGTAAATTCATCTGCTGGTAACTCAAGCGCGCTGAATTTGCCAGAAGAAGAATCAAGATAACAAATGTCAGCATTTCTCATGAAGAGAATGCAAAAAGCAGATTATCTTAATCGCTGTAATTTTCAACTTTTCCATGATCTGAACAGATTTGAACACTACCAAATATTCTTTTTCAACTGATTCTTGTTTTACTGGAATTAGAATACACAGTCCTCTGAAAAGCACATTGCTCTCCGACCGAATACAAATGTTTTAAAGCGACGAGGGAATCCTTCTGTTCGCGTGGTTCCTTATGAATTTTGTGCTGCTTGTACTGAACAATTTGCTGAATCTCTTCAGGCTAATATTTCTTACACATCTTCTTGATAGTGTGAACAAAGTCAGCAACAAAGCGACTTTAGAATGTTTTACCTTGGTATTCTCTTCGCCATGCAACATGAACTGCAAGTCTTCCACCAGATCCACCTCCACCACTTCCAAAACCATTTCCACCTTTCGATGACATGGTGCCGTGACCCGAGAAATTCTCAGCTTCAACAAGAATACTACCACCACTACCACCACCACTGTTTCCTGAAATTGCATTTGCCCCATCGACAATAACGCTGCCATCTATGTGTGCAGAATATGAGATATCCATCTATGATGAAGAAAATCTATGTTAGGAATAAAAATCATAAACCAACCACACATCAAAACAAGATGAGTACAATTTTCACGAAAGTGTTAACAATATCAATCAAAAAGTTTATTTGTGTGTCGAGAACATTACAAAATGAGTTAGTACGAGTGCTCTCAGCCATATTTACGGATGGTAAGAAATCAAAAAGCAAGGAACATAAATAAAGACCACACAGGAATAGCAGAGTTACAGTACAATCAAATATCGAGGGTCATGATATCATTTTGAGCTTGAATGAAAATACAGCGATCAATCACTGATGCAAAGTGACCATAAATCTATCACAAAGTAAAAGCGAACGTTTTAATCAAAATAAAGAGAATTTATCTAGGTAGATGGATTGATCTGAAAAACATTCTTAATCAAACATAGTCCACTGAAAAATAGACCTCCATAAGAGCATTATCTCTGCTGTACCCATGTAATAGCAATGATCTATTTTCAAATACAAAGCTGCGTAAATACTTTAATGGAATATCGCTTGAAGCACCGAAAACAAGAAGCTAAATACCAGAATCGTTCCACCACCAGAACCACCATTCCCTCCTCCTGAACCAGGTGACCTTGGTGAGTAATATGACCCATAAGCTGATCCTCCCTTAACACCACCTCCATAGCCACCATGTCCAGCACCAGATGTTTGGTTTCCGGCTCCAATCCCTTTCCCAGCAGACCAACCTTTTCCTAGAGTAGTCACCACTGAGCCAGTTTCCAAGTGGATCGTTGCAGAGCGAATAATGATATCCTACGTAAGACAGAACCATAGTGTCATTGTATCTAAAGCAGATGAAACTAACTGAAAGATTTCGCATGACCTTTCACATCACACCTTGATAGAGTGCTTCTGTGGCTTTGTCTCTGATAGCATTTATTCGAAGCTGTCTTGCAAAATGTTTGTTTAGATTTGGAGACAATGCAATGGTACCTATGCTAAAATGATGCACGACTTGCATAAAACTGCCAATGCAAACACTATTCCCGAAAGGGTCTTCAGTGTCGCAATGGCTTGAAAGGCTTGCAATGGAAATTTGCAACCAGAGTTCTAACGTCTTCCAAAGGACGAAAAACAAGACACGATGATTCTAATTATAAAGTAGAAATGTCAGGCCAACTGTCAGGGAGCCTACATATTTCCCTGACATCTTTTAGTTTAGAAAATCACAGAAAGTCAAGCGAAAATCTAACGGAAGTGCTTTATATATGATTGTCATAACTCTTACCTTTGCTTCGAAACTAGCACCACTGCGAAGGATAAAATCGCTTGAATTGACAACTCCATTTCCAGTATCGGAAAAGAGCAGCTGTCCGTTAGCTTCTTGCGTCCACACGCCGATGTCAATGCCATATCCTCGCGATAACTGACTACCATTCTTAGAAGGAGGTGGAAGTGTCTTTCCGTATTGACCAATGACAAGTTTTCTGCCTTCAGCCACGGTGAAATTCAGCACTCCAATTATTGTACCTTTCAGATTAATTGCCGGTGTTCCACCACCCATGACAATGAAATCAGTAGGGAAATATAAAACGCCATTTCTCTCGATAAGGTAGTCGGTCTTTGATATTGAGCGACGTGTTGCTACGGCGTTGTACTCGATGTAAAATGTTGTATTGTCTTGAACATGAACCAAGCATGTACCATCGCCAAATAGATTTGATATTGAAATCGAAGGATTGTCTTTGATAGGGCTACTGATCTGCAATGTAGCCTGTTGAGAAGAGAGTAAGTTGAGTGTGATAAAGTTTGTTATACGATGCATGAAAATCAGCCAAAATACTCCAGAATAAAGCGCTGAAAACTGCAAACTGCAGTAGAAGTATTTGTAACAGATTTGCTCTTCAATTCAAATTATGCTCTTAGAAATTCAATGTATATCAGTCCCCATTTACATAATCAGTGTTCATGCAAACTTCGGCTTTTCCTTAAACTGGGTACTAAATAGGACCCCCGTTAACAGACATCTCTTTACAACATACACCTCGAGACAACGGACAAATATTTTGTCCGAAAATGCACTATCGCATCGGACATCTCTCCACAACGAGCGATAACATTGGCTCGACAGGTGTCCGTCACATGGAGGATCCATTATGCCCCCAGTTCTGCAACAGCATCCAATGATGTTATCAATTTCCTACCAAAAAGGCCAATCGAGGTGAAATCTATGCAGTTAAAGGCTTCGACAAAAT
Source organism: Aurelia sp. 4 Dawson et al 2005 (assembly GCA_964019985.1). Lineage (NCBI taxonomy): Eukaryota > Metazoa > Cnidaria > Scyphozoa > Semaeostomeae > Ulmaridae > Aurelia > Aurelia sp. 4 Dawson et al 2005. Next base: position 19,619,337 of record OZ026502.1, on the reverse strand, counting down.
AACCATCGCCGTAGATAGCATCTAGCAGCTATTCATACTTCTTAAGACCAAAGGTGCTTTTAAAATTTGTTTTGACACAGAATTCTAATAAAGTAACCTCATATCTCTGCAGATACAGTTACAGTGAAAGCGGAAGAAGCGTACCACCCATGTCGTCAATATTCAAAATAGAATCGAATCTTCATTGGATTTTGTTTTCTCTGCATGAAGAAGTCATTGAACATTCTTATTCATTGTGGTTTCCAAGGAAAGGAACTCCTATTTTAGTCCTTCATACGCTCCGCCCAGTGGATGCAACGTTCGAATCGGACATAAGCAAATAACAAAGCAGTGTTCGAATAGTCATCCAATTATGAAAATCTATTTTCAAATAATCTTCGAATTTACATGCTACGTTTCTTCCGCTTTCACTGTAATAATGCTTTGATTTTCACTCATCTTGATACTGTAGACGATTCAGTATACATTTCATCAAAGCCTTGCATTCAGAAAGTTTTTCAGAATTTCAAAATCATGAATGCTATTTTGTTTTCGCAATCAACTTTACTAGGTAAAATTAGCTCGATGTGTTTCACAACTCGCTTCAAGAAGCACGTACCTTATTCCGTAAAACAACATCATCAAATGCATATGTAGCATTGTTCGTTTCAGTTGCATTTATCCTGACCTTAGAAGGGTTTCTTTCCGTTATAATCAATGGTTTTGCTGGTACGGCATTATTTCCATCAACAATCAGCCTACGATGATATCCATATTTGGTCTTGGTCTCGATAAACACGGTTCCTGGTCCGCCGGCCGCTGCCCCTGTTCCACTACCACCAAGAGCCTTCAAAAGCCCCTTGTAATGACTTATACCAGTAACATGAATGGCTAATCGTCCTCCTGAACCGCTACCAGATGACAATGAGTTCCTTACGAATCCAGCGCCACCGTTTACCCTTGCTTCTCCGTGGCCACCAAGTTCATTAATGGTGATCCAAATGCTTCCACCGCTGCCAGCTCCTTCACCTGAAAAAGGGCGCAAAGAAACTTAGAAAATTTTTGTCCTAAACCTTGGTTTGCGAGAAATAAACTGGTGGAAACAATTCATCTTAAGGTTTTACCGAAGAAATATATCAATTTTCACTTCATAAAATGAGAAATTGAACAAAATGATCAGTTGACCATAAAAATTCCATTTGTAGAAACAATATTTTCAGATTTTGGCACGGCTGAATATATGAACCAGAATAAATGCAAAAAATGCAATGGATATAGGAGGAAGAAAGCCTAATGCTAAAATAGATGCATAACAAAGTACAGTCACAGAAAGTCTAAAAACTGAATTTAATCTTGGCAATCAAAAGATCATAACACTTGCCCTCTTAACACGTTGAAAGACAATAATCGAGTGAAATGATTAATAGCCTTCAACCAACATTCTTTGCAAAGACGTTCCTGTGGACAACTAACTTAACTTTTGAGAAAGACTTATAGACAGTTAATACATAATGATTCCCCAAACATCATTTGAAGTAAACATACCAGTGGACGCTTTCACATTAATACCATCAGCAGCTAAAACTCCATCAAGAATGAATTTATGTCCCACACGTATTCTCATCTTGCCACCACCTCTGCTTCCTTTTCCACCAGGTCCTGAACCCCCTCTGGCACCAAGTAGCGTTGGCTGGTAAATTGAGCCAAATGAAGAACCACCTTTTGTCCCAGAACCGCTTGTACCACCGATGGACCCATGGCCTGCACCTCCTGCGACAGTTGATGAATTCTTCCCACTTCCTTGAGAATGGTACTGGAGTCCTCGCCCTGAACATTCCAAAGTTGCAGCTGTCTCGAGTTGAAATTCGGTAGTCTCGACATCAAAATATTCGCCAGTAAAGTAGCATGCATATTTGAGATCCTGTAAGCAAACATAACTATTTAATAACTATAGCAACTAAACGATCATCGTGATTATTCAAATGAACGTAAGAGTTTACTAAATTCTACACATCTTCCTCCACACAAGGCTCAAGAATCTTTTGCTCAGGTAAAATAAATGGCTCATAATTCATAAACTACCGATTCTGCAGAAAGTCAATCTCACATTTGAAGTATGTGCAAAAAATTCTTTAGTCGACTTTGTCTATTGGAGGTTCAAACAACATTAAGCTGCATTTTGGAATGTTTTACTGAGAAGCTGCCAAACTTCCAAAGAAACTGAAATCTGTCCTTCAAGCTTGAAATTTCAAAATCGAAATAAAGAAAAGTTCGCTTCACCGAAGCATCCAAGCCTTTCCGAGGGCGATAAAAACCAAGGAGATATAGTCTCCCTCTGGTAGATTGCCTGTCTCCCTCTGGTAGACATCCTGTCTCCCTCTGGTAGACTGCCTTTCTCCCTCTGGTAGACTCGTTATCTTCCTGATAAAAACTAAATGCCTATGAGTTTAACGCAACGCAACAGTGATGGAGGAGAATTCTTGAAAACCTACCAGAAGTCCAACTGTGAATCTGACACCCATCGGTGGTGGATATGCAATAACAGAGCCACTTCCGAATTCCAACGTTGACATCCTGAATGTCCCAAAATCATCAACATAAAGTCTTTCACTGTTTATAATCAATGACGTATGTGACATGGTACCTATCAACACTTTCCGTTTATGTGCAATATGCAAATACAGAACATTCGTCAATCTCCCATTCCAGTCAAACGCGACAGAACCCAAACCAACAATATGCATAATCGTAGGCATTATCGCTTCTGATCCGTTATCCAATTTGAAATTAGCTAACGTACGACTTGTCGTACGTCTTGCATCTTTTACTTCCGACTTTAATATTTGATTTTTGTGTACATGAATGAAACCAGTTCGATCTCCAACTACTTTATCGATGGTCAAATTTCTTTCAACATTGTCATTAACCATGTGAAGGGATGATGATCTATATAAATGCACTTCACTGAACTCGTAATGAGTACGATTCTCATTCAACGTGACGTAATAAGTCCACGCCCTGTTTTCATTGTCAATCCTCAGTTGGTTATAAGGATACCCTTTCCTGACATCAGCTATATAGGTTGTACCTGGGCCACCTCCTTTGTCTGTTTTATCCCTTGTTAGATCCCCAGCTTTTCCACCCTTTGTTTCAAATTTCCCGAGAAACTGGATCTGCTTCTTGAGCGTGATCCCAATCCGTCCACCTGAACCCCCTCCACCTTGTACTCCATTCCCATTTCCTCCAATTGAAGTTAAAGTGCCATGTCCCTCAAATGTCTCTGCTTCAACCAAGATGCTTCCACCAGCACCACCTCCACTGTTTGAACCAGAAGCTGCATTAGCTCCATCCACCGTCACGACACCATCCACATACAGCTTGTTTGTCACAAATAAACGAATTTTCCCGCCACCCAATCCTCCTGTTACATACCCAGGGCAGCCTTTTGTGCCAAAAGTTCTTGGTTGATACAAACTGCCACGTGGCTGCACAAATATGGCATCAGCAGGGGCACTCCTCATTCCAATTCCTCCTTTGCTAGCATGGCTCCCTCCAGCTGATATGCACCCTACCGGTAAATCTGGGTCTTTGACTAAACCAGGTCGGTCAACACCAGCTGCGGTAACTCGGCTTCCATCCTCAATTTTAAGATTCGATGCACTTATGTCGATGATATCAGCAACTAAACTGACGCCATATTTTAAATGAAAATTACCAATAGTGCATTTCATTGACGTAACATTGATCAACTGGAATTTTGAGCCATCTTGTAATTCGAACAACGGGAATCTAAATGTCTGCGGTGCCTCGATTGTGTATGTTCCATTTTCTGTGAACGAGGTTTGCGCATTTCCGATGAAAAAGAAACGTTTTCTTTTCGTAACAACCATATCTCTAACACCATCAAGCAATCCTCGTAAAACTAATGAAGCCTGTGGACCTGGTGATATCAAATTAAACTCTCCTAGCAAACGAACGACAGCTGGCAAAACTAATTTAGAACCTTCACCAACAACGAAGTTCACCGGTGCCTTTGTCGAATATTTTTCCGCTTCAATAAAGAATGTATGATTCGCATGAAGCCATAGAGATCCTGTCCGGTCACCTTTCACATCTTTTATTCTTAATGTACCGGGTCCGGGACGCAACTTTAGCTTAGCACCACCCCATAAATAAGTTTCATTAAATTCATAATGACTTATGTTGTATTCATTAAGAATAACCGGATGCATAGAGAGCCTCTTGGCATTATCGATCCTGAGCTGGTTATGAAATTGTTTGTTCTTTAGTTCCGATATATACACAGTACCTGGCCCACCAAATGATGCAGACGACCCCCCTGTGCCACCAATTGCTGAGTATTTCCCTGTGAATGTATTCGTAGTAGGTGTATGAACAGCTATGCGACCAGCAGATCCACCGCCCCCCAAAGAATACCCAGCTCCTCCATTAACTGACAATGTCCCAGTTCCCTTTATTTCATAGGTAGTGATAAAGATACTGCCACCACTTCCCCCTCCAGCTGAGCCACCACTTGATGCACTTTTGCCATCTGCTGTGATGGTGCCATCAACAATTGTTAGTAACCCTGCTTCGATCTTGACAAATCCTCCACCAGATCCACTAATACCTGATCCAATCCCTCCCATTGATCCTGTTGTGTTAGGTTTCATGAAAGACCCATACGGTGTCGCGAAAGAATGATATCCATTACCACCGAAACTGCCATGTCCTGCACCTTGATGGGACCCAACTTCCGCTCTTCGTTCAGCGACAGTCCCTGAACAGTCAATAACAGAGCCCGATTCAACATCGACTTCTGAGGTGACAAGTTTGAAATACTTTGCAGATAATTTCGAGCCATATTTCAAATTGAGCCTGCTTGTTACAAACTCGATACCGACTCCACCTTCCAGCTTTACTTCACTGCCTGTGAACAGCTCAACTGACGAGAAATGGAAGCTACCATCGGGACTTCGCACAATTCGACCATTTATGATTCTCCTCGTGCTTGTAGATGGATGTATTTTGACGAAGCGCTTCTCAGCGACAACCAGATTCTGAATTCCGTTAATTGTCCCGTTGACTTCCAAGGCGACAAGCCCTGCTCCTTGAATATACGTCGTATCTGCGAGATATGCGTTCCCACCATGATCTAATTTCAGGTTAAAGGTTAACCGACAGCTGGTTTTACGGTACAACTGGTAATTGAAGTAAAATGATTGTGCTGTTTGGATATGAATCAGACCGGTGTTATCACCGAATACTTTCAAAACTCGAAGATCAGTTTGTTGGTTATTTTTGATAATTGATAAAGCCCCTTTCCTGAAAAGATGTAACTCATCAACCGCATATAGAACTTTGCTCTCATTTAGAATGATTCCTTTATCAATTGATTGTCCTCTGTTATCTATTTTCAATATCCTGTACTCAATCTTGTCTCTTATGTCACTCACAAATACAGTTCCAGGCCCGCCAGACGTTTGGATAGTGGCACCGATCCCACCAAGGGCTTCTAGCTTGCCATAAAAAGCACTCTTAGTCTTTACATGGACAGCTATCCGCCCGCCGCTACCACTACCTGCTGATCCATGTCCCTTCCCGCCATTCGAACTCAGACTTCCTCCACCGGTGTATGAACGTGTGATATCCAAATGGATACTTCCACCACTACCACCACCAGCTCCAGAAATACCGTCACCTCCATTGCATTCAAGCGCTCCTTCTAATTCCAAAGTACTTGCAATGATCCTGATCAATCCACCACCTTTACCGCCAAGGCCTCCAGATGACGAATTTCCTCCTGCTGAACCGGGCTTTTGTGGCGTGAACAACGAATCATACCACTTCCCGCTACCATATCCGGTCGTACTTCCTCCTATCGATGCATGTCCACCTCCCATTGCTGTCCCTCCGGTACCAATGGATGACCGGTCTATTGCTGCTAATCCGGATGTAGATATCAATGAACCTCGTTCGATTCGAATCCAGTCAACTTGCAGATTCACTAATGCCCGGTAAATGTTAACCCCAGTCCTAATCAGTAGGCTTCCTGCGTTAATTTTCAAAGGCCCGTTTCCTGCATATGTTGAACTACTCTTCAGAATAATTTGCCCAAACTGCTGTACACCATGCTCGCTCAATGCTGTATACATGTTTCCTGTGAGTATACCAGTCTGTGATTGAGGTCCAAAGAAAATCCTTGACTTTGATTCCACAATCAATGTTCTGACATTTGCTAAGATTCCATTAACAGTCAATGAAGAACCGTCTATCGTCAAATTGGTTGCTACAACTAACGTTGCATTAAAATCAACGAAAACATTTGCAGTCAAAGTAATTAGTTGTGCTTTTGCTTCTGTAACTTCGATCATCAACCTCTGATTCTGCACTGCTCCAATTTCACCTTTTCCATCTCCAATCAACTTAGCGATGAATATCCTGTGCTGTGCTCGTTTACGTAGTCTGAAACGCATTCGTGAATGGCCTGTGATATCCAGTTGATTAAATGAGACATCGTTTGCTGCTGTGTCGATGTATTCTGTTATGGCCGCATTTATAGACTGATAGACAGGATTCTTGGACGAGAGCTTTCGCCTGTTGAAAAATAATTCAATTAGATCGTAGCCTGGGAATTAACGCCACATACCTCAGAAATCGACTGTTTTATTTGTAATCAAATTAGCAGCAACGTGGATTATTCAGATCTCTACCCTTAATCTGCCATGTGCTAGATCCTCTAAAAGAATGCCTGTTCGTTTGTCCTTAGTACGTGATTGTCAACAACAAGAAATAACTCAAAAATTAATAAGCAAATCGCAAGAAAAAGCAGTGTTTACTTCGAAAGACCCGAATCAACTCTGTTAGCCTGGCTTTCCCCCAGCTTATCCTTGATGAATATGAAGTCATACAAACTTCCTTACTTTTACTGCTTCTCAGTAAGGTACTCTTTTATTTTCAGCTGGTATTAAGCTAGACTTACTACCTAAGACTATACCTCTTTTGATATGATACGCCTAAGGTGGTCACGACTAAAGAAAAGTAAGTAAAGATTCTAATTGATTACTAACCTTGGAATCCTTTTCTTGTTGTCCTCACTATAAACAGTCCCAGCGCCACCAATTATCTTTCCATTGCCACCAAATGATTGGAAACGTCCTTTAAACCCAATGACGTCATCAACATGGATTGCGATGCATCCTCCTCCTCCGCCATTTCCAGTTCCCAAACCATCACCACCATTTGCCGTGATCATGCCGAGACCAACAAATGACGTCATTGTCAAATAGATACTGCCTCCACTTGCACCTCCACCATTTTGAAGCTTCGTTTTGACTCCGTTGGAAACGAGGCTACCGTCTAGGTTCAGTAGTCCTGCAATTTTCATTTGCAACAAGCCACCTGAAATGGGACAGAAAAATACATCGTGTTTATCGTGGTTTTAAAATTGCTCCAACTAGATGCGATCCATGCAAGAAACCACTACAAGTTGTGCAAAAAAACACTGTGCCCTGTTGTGTCACTGTTGTGGAGGAGCTGTTACTTCAGTAGACCTTTTAGCTATTCTACAAAACAGCCTCGATTGAGCGTTATTTTTATACATTTTTTATACACGAGGTTCAATCGAGTGGCACTAGAACTTCTATCACTATTGTGCACAATCAAAATTCTTCAAAATGCATTCAAAACATCGGTTCATGCATTCAGATTCAGATTCTTTCTTAGAATAGATTTAGATTCTTTCTTAAAATAGCTAAAAGGTCTTTTGCCCCATTTTTTACACAGTTGCTAAGGATGGGATTCAGCTGCGAGTTTGAGTTTGAGTTTGATGATTCCAAAAGAAGAAAGGGTCTACGAAACAAATTCATACAGCCTTTGTTTAGAGGCGTTTCACAAATAATTTGAAAAGAGGATTAGAATAATAAATTGGGCGGCTGTAGCAAGCCTTTGCTCTTCGTTTCGTAGACACTTTCTTCTTTTGGACTAATGGGCCTACGCGTAGGCTGCATAAGTGCTGTTTTCGAAACAAACATATATTTTGCTTTTCGTCTCCCATAAATAAGCAGTCACTTGTCAAATTAACTATAACTTTGTCTCGAGCTCTAAGTTAAACCTGACCTATACAACTGTGTAAAAACCGAGGCAATCAAAGCTACAGCTCCTCCACTGCAACCATTCAAATGGGGACAAAGTATTTGGGATACCCTGTGGGCAAATTATCAAAACGACAAGAGTCTGCTTCGTAATCTACAGACATCACTTACCAGCCATGGACTGGCCACCTCCAGCTTCACCAGTTGAATTCGGCAGGACAGACGACAATTTGTCTCTACTTAGATCATTGATTCGACCACCTCCATAACCACAATTACTTCCACCTTCTTGTATCCCTGTGGCACTTGTATTAACTATTGATCCTGACACATCAATTTTTGCACCAACATGGATAGTGATATCCCCAGCATCGATAAATAATCTTGGAGCAGTTATCAACGAGCCATAATGCATCTCAAGCGATGCCAGATTTAGGGGAACAAGTCTCGTTGACGATCCTTGGAAAAGAAGCTTGGCACGATTCTGCAAAGTCACTTTTATGAATTTGTACTCGCCACGATTTGACATAAACACATATTTACCGTCTTTGTAATGAGCTGTCCTTCCTGAAAGTGATAATGTTGTTGCTTTTGTTTCTCCAATATTAAAATCAAACACTCCGGTCAGAGTACCAAGCAACCGATTATCAAGACCACGAAATGTCACTTTACTTGCCAGTCTGATTTCTCCATATTTATCAACATGGAAGCTTGCTTGTATGTTACTTTCCTTTTGCGTTTGTTCAACAGTAAGAACCACGTGGTCGGGCACGTGGAGAATGCTTTTATCATCTGAAACCAGCTTGGATATCACAGTGGTCTTATCAACATGCAACATCAGTCCACCCTTCAATAGAAAGTGGTCAAATACATATTGGGAAACAGTTTGGTTTAATGTCGACTCCAATGTTTTGGTGACTGGCAAACGGTTCTCGAGAAGTAGCATTTCTCTTTGGAAATACCCACTGTAGGTATCTTTGATGTAAATAGTACCAGGAGAACCCATAATGCTATTTGCACCCGCAGAGGCTCCTCCAGATGCATCGACAACTCCTTTGAATAAATACTCTTTGTTAAGGTGTATTGATATACGCCCTCCTGATCCTCCTCCGCCGTTACCGGTTCCTGCCCCACCAAGCACCAACAACGAGCCAAGCCCATCAAACACAGCAGTGACCATGATATGTATACTACCCCCAGATCCACCACCAGCATTTGTAGCTCCAGCTGTGCCTTTTGATGAAACTGTACCATCAAGACGCAACCTTGTTACAGCTAGCTCAATGATACCACCCCCTGATCCACCTCGATTAGCTCCAGAGCTGCCACCACCACTGCCGTGTACTTCTGCTTTGTATAAAGACCCATAAACGGATTTCCGTCCCTTCGCTATGGTGCCTGAACCAGAAAAGCCACCGTAACTTCCTCCACTTGCACCACCACTTGCTACAGATACGCCAGCTCCAGGGCCTAAATCACGAGGATAACCATTTCCATCCGCAATTATTTTTCCGTTGTACGCAACAGACAGTAATGGCGTCTTCAGTTTCAAATTAATTCCTTCAAGAATACCGCCATAGCCTACACTGATGCTTTCAGAATTGACTTCAACCTTTTCTTGCAGCAGAGATTCAAACTTAATCTTCCCTTGGTTTAATATACTGATTGATCTGAATGAGTAAACTCTTTGTTGTCCGGTTGGGATTCCTATGTTGCCTGTCCTTGCGACAACAACTTGACCTTGCTTCCCTGCGATGATGTTCTCTCCTCCAACAACAGTACCCTCAATATGTAATGATGGTTGATTTACTGTCTTCGTTATGAACAATCTCGTTGATAGAAAAAGTATCGCATCTTTTTTGACCATCAATGAGCATGGCAGCATGAAAGGTCGTTCTGAATAAGCTTGTGATGTTTGAAGATAAACAGTTTGATTCGCATTCATCATCATAATACCACTTAGATCTCCTAAAACTTTGATGAATTTGACAACGAGTGGCTTCGATATGGCTCTAAGTTTTGGACTGAATGAGAGTCTCCCTTGGCCTGATATAATCAAATTCTGGAACGACAACAGAGAACTGTCTGCAATAATATTCGTTACAGCTTTCGTGTTAACTCCATTGTTGTTTACAATAGTAGTATTAAGTGCAATCCCAACGACTTTTTCAGCTATGAATACCGTCCCTCCAGCTCCAGGATAATACCCTTGGCCACCATATGCTGTTATGTCTCCTTTGTACGTAGTCCTATAATTGACGTGAAGTGCAATGCGACCACCACTACCACCTCCACACAATGAGCTACCACCATTTGACGTAATGGTGCCGTGACCCGAGAGAGTATCCGCTCTAATAATCAAACTACCACCACTGCCACCTCCTTGGTTGCCGCTTGACGAAACACCATTTGTTGATATTGCACCGTTTAAATTTATTCTCTTTGCGTATATCGTTATGACCCCACCTCCTACTGCTCCAAGTATGCTTGCTGCCGTTCCACCTGTGCTACCAAAATTTTTAGGCTGCACAAGCGATCCATATGGTCTCCCTGTGACTGCTCCTCCACCTTGGCCGCCATGACTTCCTCCAAATCCACAAGTGGAGTTCCCAGATGATGACGTCACTGATGTGCTCTTGCTTCCTGATGCTGTTATCTCAACTTGATTCTCAATAGAGATCTCGGAAGCACGAATGGTGAGATCAAGTTCTGCAACTGATTTTATAGAGGATGCTTGCGCCATTGTGAAAACATCAGCATTTATTGCGACTTTGTTTGAATTAAAAATGATGCTTGATTTCATCGATAAATGTAGTTCTTTCAACGAGAACCGCTTTAAGGTCGAGTTCCCAACTGTGGAAAGCCTCATTAACGACAATTTGACATTACGACCGATTTCTAATTTATCTGTAATAAGTCGTCCAGTGTCCATTATTTGAACAGTTTTCAATGGACTGATTAAGAGGCTAGGTGCTTTCAGCCTGCCATAAATCGATTCAGTCTTTGAAACCAGTGAATCAAGCCGTAAAGCACTGCTAAACTCGACCAATCCAGTCTCTTTGATATCAAAGTCACACTTCATCTCAGTTCTGCTCGTTGAGTTTACAATAAATGATGCATTAGCAGAGACAGCCAAAGAACAACCAATAGATGTCTGCACACTGTTTGTTTTGAAGGAGACGTTTCTCAACTGGAAATCAACCGATGCTCCTATTATGGTCTGATCAAAATACAGCAAGCCAGTGTCTTGTACAAGTAATACTGTTCCTGCTTCTCTAAGGTACAAAGTTGATTTTGGTACTCCTGCTGTTGTCACAAAAACTACTGTCCCTGGCTGTCCCTTGTTGTATCCAGCACCCCCTGCGACGGAATACGTTCCCTTAAATGACCCTTCTGCAGCACTTGAGAAGATAGCTATTCTACCACCTCCTCCACCGCCACCATTGCTAGCATCACCAGCTCCTCCCTGTGCGAGAAACTTCCCCCTTCCTTTGAGCTCTCCTCCCTGTATGAACAAACTACCACCACTACCACCACCTACTCCATTCCCTCCGTTTGCCTCAATCGCACCATCCAGTGTCATCGCAGATCCAATCTTAATAACAAGCTGCCCACCACCTTTACCAATCTGACCACTCGAGCCTCCACCACCACTTTCTCCAGCCCCAATCGGCATCATGATACTTCCAAATACACTCCTTACCTCCTCTGAGCCAGTTCTCGCTTTCCCTCCAAGACCACCAATGACTACCACCAATACTTGACTTAGGGTACCGACCATTTGGCAAAGAATGTTGCTTAACAGTTATCTTTCCATCTGTTGACACGATCAAAGTGCCCACCTCAAGGTTTATAGACTCAACACCGTTGCTCTCGAATTCCATAGATGCTTGCTGATAAATCATAAGAGAACTATACTTATACAATCCAGTTTTCAAGGTGCACTTTTGTCCAACAAGCAATTTAAAGTCATCATAGTCACAAGAAATGTTATATACGATTTTCCATTTCGTAACTTCGACTTGCACTGGTTGCATACTGTATCGTGTAGCTGTTTCATTGACCGTAACATTCTTTCCATCAATAACCATAGTTCTGTTTACGATTTCAAGACGCGATGTGTTACGATGTACAGTAATGTTAGCTAAATAACTGACGTTTCGTGGTGCCGTAACCAGCTTTCCTGTGCCGCAAGGATCATAAATCACAGCGGATGCAATGTTGACAATTTCATGTCCATGTGGGCAAGATGTTCTTCCTAAAGCTGGGCCTAATGTTTGGATAACTTTGTTGGTTGCTACCAGAGGTATATAAGATGATATCACTCCGTTGTATTGCAATTCATAATTGGCAATATCAAATTTCACTTTGTTGTTAGATTTTGTTTTCACTGACGCACGTGATTCTATTAGTAACTTTTGGAAACTAAATCTTGAAAAACTGAGATCGACATAACTTGAAAATCCAGGAAATTCCACAGTTAACTCACTCTGAGGCTGACACGTCAGTGATTTGGCGCCAACAAGCCGGCCTCGCATGTACAACTTAATAAATGGCTTGATACTAAGTGCGTTTGGAACTTGGAGTAGTCCCCCTTGTAAGACACGTATCGAAAGTGGCAAATCGTAACTCGCTTCTCCTTTATATGCAACAAACAGCCGATGTGTATTTCCCATGATCAATTCACTTTGCGCATCCCCTTCCACAGTATCAGTAAATATCGTTCGAGAGAGCATCGATGAGCAAGCTTGTATGCTTAATCTTCCTCGATTCTCTATTGAAATCTTATTGAATTCAATGCTTGATCCGGAATCACAAGCAATCACTGATTCTTCTGATTGGCTGATCGAATATCCATTGATAATGAGATGTCGCACATTTCCTTGTTTTTCGTAAATCACTCCATTTGCTCCTGGTAGTGATCCAGACCCACCGATCGTCTCATAATTGATGTTCTTGGATCTTGTCGAATAATACACCGTGATGTAGCCAGCACTACCTGAACCACTGCGCGTATAGCCTCGTCCTCCTGCTACAGATAATTTGCCATTGCCAAGCAACGTCGTTGTGACGATCCAAATGCTGCCACCGGAGCCACCACCATCTCCAGGATGTTTGCCATCATTTCCCCTGTAATAAGAAGCACAACTTTAGAAAGAAGAATTTTAGCTCCACAGATAGCTCCTTTAGTAAATTTCATTTCGACAATAATTTTTGCAAAATTCAAATCAGTTTTCCAACTCTGTTCGTTTCCACTCTCAGGTAATGTCATAGGTATCCATTAATGGCTTTAATGGCAGTTATTGATCGTCTTTGAGATGTGCTGAACATCTTATTTGTGAGGAATGAATACGAAAACATATATAGAATAAATTCAAGTCTTGTAAAAAAAAAATCACGCAACTAACATTTAATCATCAAAATAACAGTTCCTTGTTCCTTTTTCATATCTTTGATCCTGAAAGAATTTTTGGTAGGAGATCTGATAAAATGTATCCAAAATCTTGGTTTTTCTCAAAAGAACGATAGCCTGTCTTGCGCAGAAAGATGAGCTTCGAAAAAAGTAAAGTCATTCTTTTTAAATAGCGTCCCTTCTAATGTACATCGTTAACTTATGCAGCCATACAGTCAGCGCTCGAGAGTTTTTTTTGATGCCTTCATCACTGAGGTACCAACTTCACACCTTGATAAGGCACTGTACTTACGTTACCGGGTATTTTTAGGTGGTCACTCATCCAGGTAATGATCTTGCTCAACCATGCTTGAAGGCAGTCTGTCCCCTATTGTTCTGACCTTAGCAATGGTTTTATTTACCTTATTTACGTTGGAGCTAAATTCATGCATTATTGAGTCTCTATGTCCTTGATTTCTTTGGATAAAGCGCATTAGCACAAACTTGAGAAGTGTACAATAGAGATCCTTATCGAGTTTATTTTCATTCTTAGAAGGGGACAGACTGCCTTTAACTTTGTTGATCAAATAGGAACAAATGTTTCCATGGTGGCAAGTCGTAGGACAATATGACAATAATAACTAACATGTATTGTGATAAATAATGAATGTAACAATTGATTGTCATAGTAATTACTTACCTAGCTGTTACGTCGCCATCAACAGTCAAACTCACTACAGTTATCTTTATGCTCCCACCTCCTTCTCCTCCGCCATTTACAGCACTCAAGCCTCCTCCGCCTGACCCCGCAAGACTTGGTTGGAACATATTTCCATAAGGTGCTCCATACGCTACTGTTGATGGCTTGCCCCCAAATCCTGCGTGACTACCACCACTACTTTCTTTAGCTCTAAAGTCAGTTGGACCAGCACCTCGACCTAGGGCCTTCACAAATCCTCCGAAGTCAACTGAAACTGCAGCTGAGTCCTTTATATAGCACGTTGTCGTTTCAATTTCCAATAATCGCCCGGAAATCTTGCCTCCAGCCTGGACATCCAGTGTCGTTGATTTTATCTTGTATGACGTCATAGATGTTGTTGCTGCTATGATCGACGCCTCCGCAAAGACAGAGAGCTTTGTCAAGTCGAAGCCAGGGCTACCTGTAAGGTAATACCCAACTTTTGATGACGACGATACACGCAGCATCCCAGCTGAAACAGTCAGCTCTTTAATACCAGCTAAAGATCCTTCCAAGTTCAAATCATTACGGTGTAGCATTACTTTACTCGGCAACTGAACTGCACCTCCACTGTACACTTGAAGATTGACAGGAACATAGAAATCGGATTCCAAAACAACAATAAATTGCCTCGCAGCGGCGTGAATGTATCCAAAGCTGTTACCTTCGTAAGTGCCTATCAAACGGTTGATGATAATAACACTTGTATGTGCGAGCCTTGATTGCTCAAATGCAATATGGGACGATCCCCCTAGCTTCAAAACTGCAAATGCATGCTCTGTGCGATATTCTGTGCTGGTCGAGCCAATGACAAGACTGGCGTACTTCAGTTTGCTGCTTGAGTAATCTAATGGTATCCATGTTCTAGCAGCATCAATATTTAATCTAGTGAAATCACTGATTCGTGATGAAGACGGCTTACGTCCTTTATTAGCAACAGTCAGGTTTGTTGCACCGGTTTGATCATGAACCACAACAATGGTTCCTGCAGCTCCTACCTCATGTGTCGAATCTCCTCCATATGCTGTGAAAACACCTTCAAATTTATTCTGTGATGAATAATGCAAAGCAATCCTTCCTCCACTGCCACCACCACTGAAAGAATCCCCGCTGCCTCCATCTGCAGACACGCTTCCTGATCCACTCAACTCCGATGCTGTCACCCACACACTCCCCCCGCTGGCACCTCCATTAAATGATCCACTAACAGCGGTACCTGACTGGCCATTGACTTTAATATCACCATCAAGTTTGAATATCTGACAGTCGACTCTCAGCACTCCTCCGCCAGCAGTTTTCCCTCCACCACCGCTACTACCAAACATTGCTGGTTTCAGTAGACTGTTATAGTAACTTCCTCTTATATCTTGTAAATTTCCTTTGCCACCATACCCTCCATGCCCAGCTCCGGAAGCCCCATGTGCGTTAACAGTGCCTGCACCTTGGCCGGCTCCATTGACAAGACCCTGTGAATGAAGATAAGAGAATAAGCAATGTGTTGATGTCGAATATTACAGAGGAGAATAGGACGGCAACACTGTTTCGAGGTTGCATGTTCTATACATCGAAGAAAACATATAATATTTTACCCAAATTTTCAGTGAATAATAAGCAAATATGACTACTCTCTTTCAAGCAGGTAACGGAATAAATTCTTCTTTCTAAAACCGGAGCTTGTAAATATGCGGTTTGTTCTTCTTCTGATGAGATCAGAATGCGCTTTAAAAAAGACAAAGAAACTATTTGGAACAGAATCTGGTATATTATCTATTAGTTTTTAATCGTTTGCAGTGTAGGTGCATTCAGTTTAAGGTTGTGTCTTTACATATAGGCTATGGGGCAGCCATTATCTTTCGCTCCCGATGGTATCATATCTGAGGTTTCAAGGGGCCTTTGGAGAGCCCCTTGAAGAACAACTTTGAAGGGCAACCCTCCCTAAACAAATGAAATATGAAATATGAAATATAAATATGAAATATGTAGGTGTATTTAGTTTAACGTTGTGTGTCTTTACATATAAGCCATGGGGCAGCCATTGTCTTTCGCTCCCAATGGTATCATAACCGTAGTGTTGTGTAATGATTAGAAAGGTATAATAGAGTGTAAGATAAACTAAACTTTCCTGAACCAAACCTTGGCTAGTTTCGCCAAAATTGTAAAAAAACCAAAAACATTAGTAAATTGCCATACTCTCGAGTACCGAATAATCGTCCCCCCCCGCTTATTAATTCTTGAAAAATTTTCCAACCCCCCGCTCTTATTCTAACCCCCCCTTTTTTTAATTTTTGGAAAAATGAAATGATATTAGACATAATTTCTGAATAAACGCAAGAAAAAGTCTCAAGAAGTGCATTCAACAGAACCAGAGTTCAAAAGTAAATGTATCAGTAACATCACTGTTCACATAAATATATAACAGATAGGTGTTTACCTAAGAAAAGGGCTGTTTTCTATTTCTCCAAGCAGCCCCCCCCCCGATTATTCCAACCCCCCGATTATTGTTATGTCGAACCATTTCCAGCCCCCCGATTATTCCCACCCCCCCCCCCGCTTATTCGGTACTTGAGAGTACTTCACAAGAATGATCATCTCCATAAGCATAACAACGCTCTGCACGTAAAAAAGCAATAATACTTAAAAACTCTTTACCTTGTAGCTTAGATCCAACAATCCAGATTGAGATATTTCAACATTCTTGGCTGTCAAGTATAATCTTGTAGCATCAACAATACCTCCTGTATGTATCTTTAAATTAGTCACATTCATAAAAATCCCTTCTTTGTCGGATTGAATTAAGATGCTTCCGCCTCCAAGCACATTTACTGTTTTTAGTGTAATTGATCGTGATTTGTCGCCAGTCGGTGCAATCATTTCACTGAAAAAATATGCAAGAAATTTTGTATAGTACGAAGGAGTGAAATAGGTTGTGCTGATGGCTTGAAACTGTTACATTGTAAACTGTTAAATCAACACTCACAACGTCAAGGAGAAGACCTTTTGATCAAGATCCTTAGGATATCTAATCATATTTTTCCTATACTCATTTTATCCCCTGTAGGGATGAGATTAGGCACATAGAACGCATGGAAATTAAGACAACATTGGGAAGACAAAAGAAAGCCAAATAATGGAAAAAGCACCAAAACTAAAAAGTTACATGAGCTAGCACTAAAGCATGTCTTTATAGAATTTCGTTGCAATGCCTTCTTGCAAACGAAATATTTCTTACCTATCCTTTGATGATATCGATCAGTAGAAAGTATATTGTGTATAGCTGTAATTTTGAAAATATCAAGGCTTCAAAATGCCACGTGTAGTGCTGCAGTTACGTGCCTAAGGTTCCTTTCAAGCGATTCACTCGAGAGAGACGAAAAACCACTAAAAGACCTTTCAGCTATTCTTCCTAAAGCCTAGATCGAGCGATAGTATTATATATTTCTATATAAGAGGCTCCATCGAGTGGCATTAGAGCTTCTATCACTATTGTGCAGATTGGAAAGCTCTGCAAAATGTATCAAAATATTGTTCAATTGAGATTCTTTTTAAAAATATCAAAAAGATCTATTACATAATAATTGGTTTTAAAGACTTTATAACTGTGGTGAACCGTGCTGAAATATTTCATAAAAAATGTTACTCACTGGATTGTAAAAGTACCACCAGGGCCAATTGTCACATTTTCAGCTCCACGAATCCTTCCAGATACAACAATTCCAATCCGATTAATATTCAGTGCAGCAGGGAGTAATATATCACCAAATTGCTGAACAGTCAATCCCCACAACAATTCTTGTTGTTTATCACTGCCCTTAGTCATATCGATCTCTTGATATCCCAAGATAAACAACATGCCAGTCCTATCTCCACGAACAGTTCCAACTTTCCATGTCAATTTTGTGTTTGCGATCTCAGTTTTCGCAGCTAACTTGCCCCCTCCTCGTATTTCAAGTTCATCAAATGAGACAATGTTGACTCCTGATGCAGCAAATATCCATGTCATTTTTGTCATCTTCGATCGATCTGCAGTGGCTGATTGTGCATCTATTTTGTTGTCGATCAGCAATTTTGACTTGCTTGTTCCTCTGTCCATCATATACACTGTCCCTGCTCCTGCGGGGTATTTCTGGCTGATGCCTCCTAAGACTAAATAAGACCCTGCGAAGGATGCATTCTGATAATTGACTGAAATTCTTCCTCCTCCACCCGCACCTATTGAAGAGGATAAAACGTTAACGAATGTACTTTCTCACTGACAGACTGACTGATGAATGACCTCTCAAAGGCACTTCTTGGAATACAAAATGCCCAAATCAGATAAATTGTCCTTCTCTCCACATGCAAAGTATATATACAAATAGATTTAGGTTCAAATATATCTTTCCATGTAACAATTGCTAAATAAGAAAGAATCGTATCATACCATATGAACTGTCACCATTTCCACCTTTCGCAGATAGAACTCCTTGACCAGCAAATGACGAGGTACTCAAGTAGATAGATCCTCCACTACCACCGGACACAGCACCGTCCGTCGTTATCAAACCATCGATACGAATGCTGCTGCTAGCTTTAACATGAATGATGCCTCCACCTGCAGTACTACCGTTTCCACTTCCAAAAGAAGAGGGGACCGTCACTGATCCATACGGCTTGTCACCAGTAGGGGGGTTTTGGACTTTGCCACCGCTGCCTGCATGAGTCGCTCCGTCACCGCCTGTGTAATTAATCAAACAAGTTGATTCGACAAAGTTGGTAAAATCTAAAAATGATATTTTCATTGAAGATAAAAATAAACCAGGACTTAATAGCTTTAAGAAGATATGAAATCATGCTTATGGTACCAAGACTTCATCAAAAAACCTCGTAAGGACTTGGACGCTAGAAACAATATGCAATTTTAAACTAAAAAAAGAAACTATGAATACGGTTGAAGCATTTGATGAAATCGTGTTTTGTGATAAGACAGGATTATGTTGATGGAGAAGATTTCGTTGAAATATTTACAACGTTTGGAGTAGGTTAAGATTCGGAGGCTCATGAAGAGGAGACAGAAAGCTGTCCAGGTCCAGAGCCATCAAATTTATTATCCTACTTTCAAATGTTTACAAACCAAGATATTACAAGTCCCCAACTATCTTATCCTTGGTCCCAGACTCTTTTAAAACATCTCAATTCTTTTTAGAGTCTCTGGTACTCAGAATACAGCTATCACAGATAGAGATGTTTCCTCATATGGGTCAATGAAATGGTTGAAACTAGTCATGCGTACCTGTGCCAACACCTGGTCCATCCAAAAGGCCACGTCCTGCAGCAGATATTTCACCAGATCCGTCGATTGACAGAGACTGGGACGAGATATCAATCCAATTGCCAATTATCTTTCCCCCAGGGAGAACCATGACACTTGTTTGAACGTTCAGTTTCAAAGCTGGTACTTTGGTTGACAGGGCTGCATTTGATTGGATCATGCCACCATTTCCTACACTCAAAGAGCGGAGATTGAAGTGCCTGGAAGGCATACCATATTCACCAGCCTGGAAAGAAGAGGAAGAAAAGTTGAATTTCGGACTATCAAAGATGAATGTCGTAAAAGCTCAATTTAGCCCCCTTCCCTATCAACCCCTCCTATCTAATAAGCCCCTCCCCTCTGAGCCAAAAATTTGAAACAAGCCCCCTCTCTATTAAGCCCCCCTGGCTTGTGTCAAATACCTGAGACCAACAAATAGTTTGTCCACCTATTTAGCTAAACTAGCTTGCATGTTGATCTTGATGAGATTTTTGGATAAAACTGGGTCGAATTTATGTACTTGACTCGTGAAATGGTATCTTGAATCTGCAAAATATCGTGTTAAAGAACAAATAAGCTGTCATTTTTTCCTTGTCATTTGGTTTTTTAAATAAATCACCCTGCGTGCAATCTTTCTGTTGTTTTACGCATGAGATGACTAACAAGGTTCGTAAAATAATCCAAACTGACAAGATAAATAAAAGCAATCCAAAAGGTAAAATTCACGCCGATGATAACAATCTAACGCCCTTTATTCATGAAAGAAAGCAGGATCTAAGGGCATAAAGCTTCGTAATTAGTCAAAAGCCAGATCTTTTGTTACTGCCATTTGTTTACATAGGCAGGCAGCAATGATACTTCTCAGTCCTTCTGTGGCCAAGGAAAGACTTTTACCTTCAACGTCAAATTTATCTGATATTCAACAGTGTTGTTAGTCCACCTTGCACTGTCAAAATCTATGCTGGTTAATGCTGGTCAACAATCAAGAGAAGAATCAACGACGTAACAGATAGTCTTTCAACGCCAAGTTTGTTGCCTGAACGAGAGGGATCATAAGGCAACAAGTTATTTGAATCATTTAAGTTGAGGAGGCAGGTAAAAGAAGGTTCGATGACCCAAAAAGTTAGGTAAAAGAAGGTTTGATGACCCAAAAAGTCAGGTAAAAGAAGGTTTGATGACCCAAAAAGTCTTTTAACACCAGTTTGCTTCCTGAACGAAAGAGGAGAGAGGTCATAAGGACGAGAAAACTTGTCAAATCATCATTTAAGTTGACGAGGCAAAAAGAAGAAAATCTGATAACCTGAAAAGATCCATTTGTTCATTCGCAGACGCAGAGCCAGACCAGATCATGGTTTGTAAAGCTCAAGAAAGCCTGCGAAATAACACTTCTCATGGAACGATAATTCAAGTGCTTGGATTCGTCGATATCATTCCAACATTAATTACAATCATTGGGAACTTTATTTGCATCGTAACACTAATTAAAACACGCTCGCTCCATGTGCCATCGAATACCCTTGTTGGAGCTCTATGCGTAAGCGATTTGTTTACAGGTATGGTCGCTCAACCAGCATTTCTTGCAACAAGCCAGTTGATACGAACAGAAACCGACATAAGAGTACTACTTGTGGTGTTAGAGACTGAAATTGATACAGGAGTAGGCCTATCGTTTTTGCTGACTTTTCTTGTCACAATGGATCGATTCATTGCAATATGCTACCCTTT
The DNA here is from genome assembly GCA_964019985.1 of Aurelia sp. 4 Dawson et al 2005. Lineage (NCBI taxonomy): Eukaryota > Metazoa > Cnidaria > Scyphozoa > Semaeostomeae > Ulmaridae > Aurelia > Aurelia sp. 4 Dawson et al 2005. Next base: position 19,598,122 of record OZ026502.1, on the reverse strand, counting down.
CAAATACGTAACAGTAGTAACAAATCATAGATACCGCCTCATTATCATTCTGACAGTGTGTTTGGTGGTACTTTTAACAACGCTAAGAAACTTTTACCGCAAGGAAATCATCATTGTTATCGTAACAATGCAAGTAGCACTTGTTGCACAAGTACTGGTGTCATATTTTTTAATTTATCTGGAAATAAGGAAGCAACGGAAAGTGCATATCATGGTAGGCCAGTTTGAAGGTGAACCTCGCATTGATGAAAGTAGCCGAAACAAAGAAGAGACAAGGAAAGCCTGTACCATTTGTATCATAATCATTGTTCTTATTGTTTGCTATGTACCAATGATAACGATTCTCCTTTATTTAGAAGACCATAGTTGGTGCGATTTGACTGGGAAAAGATTACTAGTGGCTGCAATTGCATGTTTTATACTGCTTATCAACAGTGCTATCAATCCTATAGTTTATGCGTTGCGGATGAAAGCAGTCAGAAGTGCAGCTTGTCGCATTTTCAAAATAGATTAGAGATTAGATCAAAACTTTTAATAATACAAATCAAAACGATTTAGGAATAATCCTGTAAAAGCTAGTTTGCGTTTATTTTGTTTTGTAGTGAATTTACAACAGTGTAGAATTTCGATTTGATAAAGAATTTGACCGCAAAAGTTGCTGAATGTTGAATCCGTTTCTGGAGTCGAAAATTTTCCATGACCGGTCGCGAAAAGGGTCTATTTCCCCAGGACTGAATCGTGCTGGGAAGTCTTGCATCGGGGGTCCGACAAACATATTAATCGTGGTAGTTGTTCCTACTGTAGTTTTATTCCTCCTTGTGTCCCTATGCCCATGAAATTTATTGTAGTTGGGTCACGACAACAGAACAGGGAGAAGAATTATCCTCTTTATTTCACTGTCATTCAAATATGCAAGATACAGGGATAGAAGGAAAACCAGGTACTGGGAAACAAAGAGGAAGAAACTACCTCAACAAGAACAACTACCGCGTTTCTGAACGTCCATAATATATTTGGAAGTAGAAACAATGGAGTGCTTTTTACTTTTAAAAATTACGATATTTCATGGCATGGAGAAAACTTGCATTTCTGCTTAAAATTTTTAACCCGTGCAGCGGACAAACAGAATTTTCATTAATAACAGCTGCAAAAACATTCGGTAAATCTTGCTCGTTTATAATCTTCTATTTCGAAGAATCGCAGAAAAAGAAGATTTTATTTCAATTGCAGATTCCTTAAAAAGTCAACACTTTCATATCAAATACGACCGACATTTCACTTTTTCATAACTGACACAATCATCGGCAAATATTTTCTTGGCATAAACATGTCTATTGATGATGAATTGCGGAAAATATCATTTCAATATCTATTGCAGATTCTATGTTATGCAAACAGACTAACCTAAGAATTCTAATGATTAATTCTACGAGGGTGGTGGCAAAAATCGTAAATACCCAGGCAGTTTCATGGAAAATATTGCAATAAACATGTGTTGTGAACTATTGCAAACGAAACCTGTTTGTTTAACTTGCTTTAAATTAGATTGCGTTTCTGCTATATATTGTACGCAGAGTCCAGCTGCACTCCCTCTGAAAACGTCTTTCTCTCTGAGCTATGGCTACACAATAGTAAAAGAAACAAGAGAATAATGCGAGAACTGACCCAGGGAACCAGCAACTAGATGAGACATTTGAGAGTCTCTTTCTGAATTCAGCAAAAACGAGTATGATTGAAATCTCTCTAAAGCGACGTAAGCAAGAGAAGGAAACACGGAGTGAAATTTTTGATCCCACAATACAGAGCTGCAGTTATTTGGATTTCTTTGGGAGGAATTTGGGAGGCAGCACACACAGAACTCTTTATACAGATCTGTAATTATTGGATCACTTCACACCCAAGTATCAAGCAGTAAAGAAAATACTCTGACAGCAAATCACGGAATACAAGGTGGAGAAAATCGTTGACAATGCATGGAGGAGTAGTATTGGGACGTAAGCAAAGAGGCAATGGGTAAACTTTGATAGGAATCACGGAATAGGGGGCACGAAAATGTTTCAGACAGGGCAGTGTTCACGATTCACCTCAATCATAATATATGTTGTTTCTGTCGCGATAAGTGGGACTTTGTATTGAGTCTACAGAGTTTGTTGGTTGCAAGTGAATGAAAATGACGTGTCCAGCACAAAAAGAATTGCAGAGTAATAGCATTGCAAAATACGTCCTCACAGCTATAGCATCCATAAACATATTCCTTACTTTTGTCATGATCATCGGTAATGGCTTATGTGTTATAACTTTCATCAAAACAAGATCTTTACATGTGCCTTCAAATGTCTTTGTTGTTGCTTTGTGCTTTAGCGACCTCTTCGCTGGATTTATCGTAGAACCTTTGTACATAGCAAAGCTCTTTTTGGTACAAACAAACCATGACATAACAACTTTACGCAAATGCTTTGCAGTATTATTCATCTTCGCAACGGCTGCTTCATTTCTATACTCATATCTAGTAACACTAGATCGATACTTTGCTATATGTCATCCTTTTCGATACATGGCTACAGTTACATGTAAGAAGTACATATATTTGGCACTGAGTACACTAATCTTAGCTACTGCCATCCTACTAGTTATGACATATGAAAACGAAATTGCTATTTCATGTGTTGTAGCGTTACATTTACTTATAGTTGGCCATGTATTATTAAGTTACGCCTTAATTTATCGAGCAATAAAAGCACAGCGGAGAGTTAGCGTAACCGTTGGATGTATTGGCGATAACACCGTAAGTGCCTTGGAAAGACGAAACAACGCACGACGAAATGAGGAAAAGAAGAAAGCTTATACCATTGGGATAATAATCATTGCGTTTGCTGTTTGTTACGCACCGCAGATTGGACAATCAGTAGCGTATGTAATGACTAAAAAACATACGTGCTACCATCCCCCTAATGTGTTTTTGGTCCAACATATTGCAGTTTTCATAATGCTAATCAACAGTGCTATCAATCCAATAATCTACGCTTTCAGAATAAAAGCAATCAGAGAAGCTGCCGGTCAAATATTCTGCAGAAGGAGACGTTTGACTGAGGTTACTACCTGTGATTAAGGAGCAAATATTACATTAAAATCTGTTGATATAAGGAAAGGACAGAAATGGACTTGTGATGCTCATATCAATCAATGTTAGTGGTTCTATCAATTCAGTAGTAAAGTGAAGCTCTTTGCATCGATGTCTGTGTTCTTGACAACGAATCAGTCACTTTACCGATGACATTTAGTCGCATGGAATGGTATTCAGGGGCTGACGTCCATTCGAAATTTCACGTTATCTGATTTAATCTTTACAAGGTAAACATTAGAAAATCTGAAAGAAACCACAACTTTATTGGTGATCTGAGTCTGCTATACCAGGGATCGTCCGGGGGATTTCTTCATCAGGGGTTGCACAAATGTTCTTGAATATGTAAAGGGCAAGTCTGGTGTTGGTATGATCAATGCTACAAAACAGATTTACCAAATGCTTCCGCGAATTATGAAGTTCTTTCCACATACTGACGCTCGTAACAGCTGTAAATTAGTAAAAATTCTGCGAATGTAGGCCAGGGAGATTAAGTCTTAATCTCCCTGATGTAGGCCAAACATTGCCGTCATTTTTTGTCAAAAACATGATAACAAGGCTAGCAGCGATTAAGAGGCAAGAGAACAATAGGGCGGCCTCGTCTTCGTTGAGCGTGACGTAACGAAAGCACAGATTCTTTGTCTTTATAACGTTACTATCTTCTGATCGCTTATTTGAAAAGCGATCTCGCAATGAGAAGAAAAAAATGGTGCGGAAAAGTACAATACACTATTCATACCAGTAAGATCTTGTATTTCATCATCAATTATGCCTACCCTGGACTTGCCCTTTAAATCTATTTGCAAATGATTTTAAACTCCAAAATTCATCCTTGCTCGTAAACGACATTTATGAAGCAATAGTAAACGTTACCTTATTGCCAAACACGAGCCTCACTCCAGAACTGACAGACAAGTCTTTAACTCCAGAAATAGTTCCATCAATGCTAACATCCTTATTTGCGAATGAATCCAATGTTATTTTCTCAGGCAATCCAATATGTCCTCCATCATAAACACGAAATGATGCTGGGAAAAAGATACTTGATTGTTGAACAGTTAGGTTAACCTTTTCAGGAACATGAATTTGACCAGAAAAGTCTCCTTCAAATAATTTTGCTTTGACATTGACAAATGGCAAATTTGTGCGATGAACAGCAAGATGTGCGCGTCCTTTAAGCATAAGTTTGCTTAGTGAAACCTGTGCGTTCTTTGAAACAATAAGCCATGTTTTCCCAGTATTGTTAAATGTTTGATTTGCGTTTGACAAGTAAACATTCTTTGGTTGCTGGTCTCGGTTGTCAATGATCAGATGTTTGGAACGTTCGCTGCTTGTATTGTTGCCGTGTTGGATGTACACTGTGCCTGCTCCACCAGGTTCCGCTGTGCTCGCTCCACCATACGCTGTGTGTTTGCCTGTGTTTGAAAAGGAATCAATGAAGAATGCATAAAACATAACAATACTTGAACATGAAGATAAGTAAAGTATTTCCTTTTACCGCGCATGTGACAGTGCAGAAACTGCGCACGCATAAGTAAAAACTGGTAACTTTGAGTCCCCCTAGCTCCTGCAACAGATTCAAAAATTTGGCAACACTTGATATATTGTTCCTTGGGCCTTAAATTCCTGATTTACCATTTCAAAAAGCTTATCTATCCAAACACTTCCTTATCTCAGATTGTTCGATGATGTCATTTCACGTATTTTCTGCTCTGTCCATGTATGTATCAATGTTCTTGTAAGGATATCCATTCTTGCAAGAGTTAGAGTAGGGTATTTGCAAATAATGAAGGATAAAGCCTCAGCTTCTTTTTTTGTTTTTTTTATTGTTCTCGTTGTTTTGATTGTTTGTTGATTTTCTTTTTGGACATTGTGAGCCTTAATTTGTAAGTCCCATCTACAGTGGGAACAAGGTGACCTCGTGTCTTTTCCCGCTGTAGATGGGACAAATAATGTACAGTATGTTTAGTTTAGGGTTTTGCTTGATAAAAAAAGCGTCAGCTCATCTTCCGTTTCTTCTATCCGTTGCCTTGTTAATGTATTTGCAATGATTGCTAAAATAGCAAAATGTTGCATTTAGTTTACGTCGTTTTGAAGGCTTAAATGGTAAGGATGAAAACATAAAGTGACGGGCCTAGCTCAAAAGCAATTTTCTCCAGATTTATGCATTCTTTTAGAAATTTCAAAATATTATTACTGAACTGAGAAATATGAAAATTCATTGCCTTCTCCTTGCAAGCGTGTGCAAGTCAAGCCGAAGTATGGCGTACCTTTCCAACAGTTCCTCTTACTTATATGACACCATGATTATATTTGATTGGCTAACCTAGAAATTTAAACATACCCAGTTTCACTCTGCAGTCAGATTAAATCATTAGACTTGCCCTTGTTACTTCAGGGGGTAATCGTCTGATGCACCATGACCCTTCAAATGCAGATACCTATGGATATGTCTACAGCATTTCTAAATAACTCGCCTTCACATCCAAGCAACAGCATTAATTCAGCTTACCTGTGAAAGAGAATGTATCTGAATATAATGCAATGCGACCACCACTTCCTCCTCCGCCGTACTTTGAGCTTTCACCTCCGCCACCATCTGCAGTAAGGGTTCCTTTTCCTTTCAAAGATTTGCTCTTCAAAAGTATGCTCCCACCACTACCACCAGAGCTCCCTGGATGTACTCCTCCACTGCCACTTACATCAATCAACCCATCTGATATCAATGTCTCCGATACAGAGAATTTGATTATACCACCGCCAGATCCACCAAACTGAAAATAAGTTTTGGCAGATAAAACAAACGAATTGATCCATGACCGGAACAATAGACCTTCAAAATATCCTAAAAAAAGGACCAGGATCGAACAACAGGCTCCTTTTTGTACAGGCTCTTGGCGTTGTAGAAAGGACGAAGAAACCTGCAAGCGGTACGCTCTATAAAACATCTCATTAGTTTAACTCTACAATTTATCCACAAATCTGGTCGATTTGATCAGAAAATTTCTTACTCCCTTATGAGCCATAAAGCCACAACAATCATGTCCCTTTTAAGTAATGCGTGCATTTCTTTGTTTTGTTTTGTTTGTTTGTTTTCATTTTTGTCATATGCCTTTACTCGTATATTTAACGTCTACCAAAAATTAGATACCACGCGATATATATCTGTCATGATGTCAATTTACCCTTTAACGATACTTTTGTTAAAGGCGCTGGGTCACGTAATCGTAAACAAACCTATTATCTCTATAACCTATATTGTCGTCTACACGTGGTCATTGTGTTCTGCACAGATTTTGGTGGATGCGGTGAATCCAACAGAAAGTTACTTTCAAAAATCCACCAATATCTCTGCAATCGTACAATATATGAGTGTTTCGTTTGTTTCTCTACAAAGCTCAAGAGTCCATATTTAAAGTAGCACTGCCATTTGAGAAACATAGTTGAAGATCTCTGTGGTACGGCCTATCAAAAATACTGCAAAATCGTCATTTCAAAAGAAGTTTGTTTACATTACGTGATCCTCCCCTTTAAGTTATTCGATCGCAGACACTTCTTGCGGTAGGATGTAACTTGAGACAGACACTAGTTTTTATCTCTATATTAAATTGGCCTCGGGATAGTCATAGCCTTTTTGCTCCTTGGGGTATCGTTCTAGTTGTATTGTATAGTAGCATAGCAATTTTGTTAACTAGAATAGTTTGCAAACTTAAATCGTAATTTTTTGGTGGATGTAAAGAAAAAAGAATTAGTTTAATAAATTTGACAATTTCTTCGATGGGTAGCACTAGTATCCTTAGAACTTAAAGATAATAATCAATCAGCTCATACGATATCTAATAAGGCTCCACAAAAAACCGCGATAAGCTATGGGTATAACATACATAACTCACCAATCTTTTGTGTCCATAACCGCCACCACTTCCAAAATCACTCGGTTCAAGGAACGATCCATATGACTTTCCAGCCATGGTCTGACCATTTCCAACGCCGCCTGAACCGCCATGACCTGCACCTGATGCACTGCCACTGAGAGAAGCTACACCTACTCCTGGTCCAGAATCACTGGGATAGCCTCTACCAGACCCTGTAACGAGGCCAGCAACATCAATATACACATCAGTAGCATTCACATCAATTGAACTGACATTGATAACACCACCGGCATACACGTGCAGGTCAGCCTCGATATCAAATCTGAGGGTTGACAGTTTCGTTGGTGCTGCAGCTTGTGAGAGCTTTCCAGAATTACGAACTCCGAGTTTACTGAGATTTATCGCTCTTGGAAGTCCGGTATTCACAGATGCTGTGTCGTGTATTGTTAGATGGGCGTTGTGGAGGATCTGGAGATCGGTGACATTGCGAAGGTTGCCTTCTAAACTGAAGTCCAGTTGTTGTAAGATGGCTTTCTTCGGAAGGGATACAGTGGAATTCTAAGGAAAAGGAAATTCTGTTTTACATCCTGTTATTTACCTAATGAATTCAAGTCTAGGCTCCAGAAAACAATTTTCAGGCATTGTGCAAAGATTTTGGATCAAAACACTAACCAATTACTAACCAATAGGAATGGCGGGATTCTGTATTGCATAGTTTTTGAAACTTCAATCAGGTGGTAAAAAAAACATTGCACAAAGCTCCACAATTAGATTGACATTAAGACATCCTCTCATATTTTCCTCCGTCTGTTAGGCCTTGGGTTTTCTGCACTTTATCTGATTTTAAATGTATGTTCGATAATTACGGTCTGTCTCAAATGCATGTAACGTAAAAATGCCCGCGAATAAAAGCAACTTAAGAGTTTTCCATATGCACTTTTACGTTATCATTATCACAAATCTCGCGTGACATTTGATTGGAAACAGACTTAAAATGTAAAGTATCACTTGATAGATATTCACAGTATGGTAAAACTAAGAGGATAGAGAATACCTGATAAGCAGTAACCGAAGTAGGGATAATCGAATTAGGAGCTGACTGCATAGAAACATGTTGGCCTTTCCCGATATGCATTGTTCCAGTTTGATCTCCTGATATCTTCTTCACAACAAATGAGCTACGAAGTGATCCATTATTGAAGAACGCTAAATTGCCTTTTCCCGAAATTTTCAGCTCATTTATCTCGGTACTCTCTAACGTGTCCTCCAGGATTACCCATGTCCTTGCACTGTCTTGTAATAAATCGTATGGCATATATGTAGGGTTGTCTCTGCCAACGTATATTTTGACTTCATTTAGAGAAGCCCACGAGGAAGCAGCCTTGATTAATAGCTCAAGCTTGCTCACAGCTCTTTTGATATTGACATGATGATGATGATATATCCCAGCAAAACAGTCTCCAATGGCAACGTATCCATTCGTGTTGTTGCTGCTGTGTGTTCCATTGCCACTACTCACGTACACGCTGCTTTGATTGCCTGCTTTGCAGTTCTACAAAGAATTACATTTTTTTAATAGTTGCAAGAAAATAGAGGAAACAAGGAGTGAACTGAAGAGGGTTTATGGCATGATTAAAATAGAAACGAATACTTCAACTTTGCGCTTATAATAAATCTTTCAAAATGTCACGAATAACTCATCCTTTACCTCACATCTTTGTTTCAGATGCCTTTGTATGTATGCATCGTTTTGCCACAATGAAAATTTACAATCTATTATAATACTATAAAATAGATACAATACAATATATAAACATTAAGGCTAAAAACGTAAAAGGAAAACAGCCCCAATTACAGTGGCAGGGATATCATTAAAGGGTCAAGCTGACCTTATTTCCATAATGGTCCCCTTAGAGGTGAAAGAGGAAGGATCTGACCTTGGAGAAAATCAAAAGTCTTCTATTTTTTCAATGAAAATAGAATGTACCACAATGAGGGACAGAGACGTTTGGAACGCCCTATCTACCTTTCTAGATATACTGATCAATGTAAATATCAGCAGGTTCTGATTGACTTGCTAAGTTTCAGCTCTCAAAACCAAGGATGTCTTAGCAGATCATGAACGGGAGTTTAACCTAGAACAATCCTATGTAACTGAAGAAGGAATGATCGAATTTGGAGCTGATCGAATTCAGAACAATATATGATTACGCTAAAGATGGCGGCGAGGAACTTTTTACCAAGATGTATTGCGTTCTAATTGCGAATCCTTAACGATTCTATAGAAATTCGATTAAAGAATGCAATGCATCTTGGTAAAAAGCTCCTCGCCGCCATCTTTAGCGTAATCGTCTATTGCTACGTGGATCTAGTTTAATTCTGAGTCGACCGAACTCTGGAATTGATAGGTTAACAATCAAATGTCAAGTATTTCAACCCTTTTAAGAATGCAGTTACTTCATATATGTCAGTGAAATTTTATTGAGCTCATCTCTTAAAGTTAGCGTTTTAGTACTTCTGCTTCGTAGTGCTCTGATGCAAGCAGACTGCTTTGCTTGGCTCTGGTTTGCAAATTGCCGACCAGTTTAGAGATGAGCAAAAACAAAATGAGACATGCTTACCGGGTACACTTCAAGATGATGCACATACAATTTCCGAGGAAATGTCAAGGACACTTTCACATCACGTGCAGATGAGGAATAAAATGTATCTAATCTGCCATCAAATAAATGCTTCAACGGGTAATAGATATAATACAGTTTCCACTTCCAATATGATATGATTGCAGTCGGCTGATTTGCGGTCACCGAAATGCCAGATCTTGTCAGCATGCCCTGGTTAGTTGTTTCTCCACCTTCGTACCGAGTCATGTCCAGGAGTTCGACCTGGTAAAGGAAAGATAAAGCATTGTTTAGTTAGTTAACGTGACAAAGTCTTCATGGTATAATCATGAAGATCAAAATTTTCGTCTCTGTTGGTTGAAATTTAACAGCAACTCCTATGTCGAACCGGGACAGATTTTGAACTTACTTGATTGATCCTCTTTGTAGATGGTTTTCGATTATTGTTATCAATTTTCAGTACACCATACGAATCGCTGCCATTTGATCTCTGAACCAAATATGATGTCCCTGCGGCTCCGTATTCACGAATGCCGTATCCACCACGTGATAGTAATGATCCAGCGAAAGCATACTTGGAGTAATAGATAGCCATACGACCTCCAGCTCCTCCCCCGCCACTATGACCTCCCTTGTATCCATCACCACCATTTACCTGAAACAAGAGGCAAGAAATTGTTATAAAGACTGCATGCAGGTAAAAGAACGCAGTCCAGACGAAGATAGAAAAGGTTGTAACTTTGCCAGAAAGTGAGAATATTGAGCGCATGAAGAATAACGCTGAATTTTACATTCTACTAATACCACATACTTACGATCTTGAGTCTCTTGATACCCTGTGAAGGTACTCAAAGTCATAAGTCTACCAACATTGCAGAGGGGAACTCAACTCATGCGAATGTCATTTACGAGAAATCACAGAGCAATCTGGAGTATGCTTTCTTCTAATACATAACTTTATACCCTGTTCGAATAAATTAAAATGAAATAAAAAACATGGAAATGAAATGAGTTAAAGGTGTAAGATGTAAAGTAAAATCTTAGATGTTACTAAAACGACATTGGACAAGAAAAAGTGACAAGAAGAGACCTTTTGAGGAAACTAGCCAATTACCAGAATGACTGAGCGGTACAAAACTGTACGTAAAAGTTCCACGTATAACAGAAGTATAAAAAGTTGTAAGACTGATGAGGAGATGGAGTCTTCTTATAATAAAAAGATGAGATTCAATGAGAGGGTGGCGGAGAAAAGTGACTTAGAAGCGGGTTAGGGTTCATTGAAAGTCAATGACACACCTGAAGTGTTCCAGTGCCTCCAAAAGCTTGTGTCTCAATATGAATACTTCCTCCACTCCCTCCACCAGACCCTGCAGAAGAACCTGGCATTCCATTCGATTTCAAATCTCCATTAATTGTCAAAGTGTTATTGATCTTCAGATATAATATACCACCTCCAGCTCCTCCAGAGCTACTGCTCGTTCCAGCTCCGCCTTGACTCCCTATAATTTAAACATTTTCTCTATGAGAACTCTCAAGTCTAACAAGTAACGAATACTTCTAAGCAATCAAATTAAGGATCAAAATCATAGCATCTGTCGAGTTTTAGGCGGTGGATCGAAGTGTCAACTGAAGCACGATTAAGACTCGTATTGATATGCTAATTTTAGGTTACACAATACAATCTTCTGTCAGTTCAAACCATTCCTGCTGATTCTAAAACACAAGGACAAGATTTTTACAGGATTGAAAACTGTTTCGAGCAAATGCATCCATGATTTTTTCATGGCAAGAATAAAGTGTCTTAAGTCACCGTCTGTACAAATGATAGTTTGTACACACCTAAAGCTATAAAAAGAATACAACCCTGGAAAAATACTATATATAATTGATTCTTAAACGAGATGACACCAGTCAGAGTAAAATGAAAGGAAATCAATTTTACCGAAATGACTTGGCTTCTTGAAGGATCCATATGCTTTCGCAGACCATTGTTGATTCTCTGATCTTCCTCCACTGCCACCATGCCCAGCTCCAGTTGCACTGCAAGTTCTTCCCGAAGACAAGGGACAATCATAACCTGGTCCAGTACCTATACACATGAGGAGATTGATTTAAAACGTTGCCAGAGGCAAGGAAAATCTAGAATGGGGTGCACCAGAGTAGCTAGATGCCATGCAAGGGAATACGTTTTGCGATAAAAAGACGTTTAGCACAAACGTCACGTTTTTTTGGATATTCACTTCAAATTAAGTAAATAGGATTGAATATTTATCTTGAGTAAACTATCAACATTGTTAACAGTTTTGAGTGAGTAACCATTAACGGCCTTTACATCTTTTACTTGAATTATATGCTTGTGCTCCACTCTCTTAATCTGCTACAGTTCACGAAGTAAGCAACGATACAAATTTGATTCAAGAAATTACGTAGCTTGTGCAGTAAATCAAACTTCTACGCACTCCCACTGTATAAAGACAACTTCTGCTAAGATCAAAACAATCTAAAAACATTCCACTAAATAAATGCAATCACATACCCTTGCCAAGGTTAGAATGTTTTTCCATCGTAGCCTCGATGATTCCCAAGGAATCCAAAGTCATATTCGTAACTTGAACTTCAAGATTAGTTGCTGTGATTTTTCCACCTCCAAGAACGGACAGTGTTTTGCCAATAAATGTGCGGACAGTCCTTTCGTTAGAGACGATAAGTGAGCCATGATTCCTGACTTCAATCTTCTTAAAATTGAAATACTGCATGAAAGACATAAATAGAGTAAATTTCACCCTAACGATCCGAAAATCATGAATTATGCCCATAAAAATGTGGGCAAGTTAAAAACAACAAAGGACAAAATATCGTCAGTTAAAAATATTGAAAAACAATAGGATGTTGGTGTTAGTCTTTACTGTGCCTTGGTATTAGTATTGAGGCTTGCAAACAAAATATTTCGAACCACAAAAATTTCACTGGATACGTAAATTTTTCAAGGCCAAAAGGCAAAGAAAAGTTCAACTTCTCTCCAACGTCACTGTGAGTAATGTTTGGAGAGATTTAAAATTAAGTGAAAAAAGATTCATTTTCAGGTAAAAGCTTAGGCCAGATTAGAAACTGCAAAATACAGCCAATGTGCTGTTCAATTTCTAGGTCTTTTGAATTCAAAGAATCTTGTACAACAAAACTCATACTTAAAAATAACTATTTGATATATAACAAATCCTTACCCTTGTAGGCTTGCCTTTCAAATCAATCATATCCTTCATGTCGACAATTCCATTCTTCTCCACAACAATATTTTCACAATTCTCCAGGACTCCATCAAGCACCATTCTCACTCCTGACACAGTCAAGTTTCCTTGTAGACTAACCGTTGCACCAGGATACACAGCGAGACCCATTAATAACGGTGACTCTTTTGATAACAGACTTTGGTTAAAACCAACAAATAACTGTCCTGTTCTATCACCTCTCAAATTTCCAAGTTCAATGTTGACTTTATTCTTCGGTTTCTTCGGATTCACAATCGCCAGCCTTGCTCCACCATAAACCTGCAGTTCATCAATTTCAAGTTTCACATCCCCCTGAATGTTTGACAGCGTCAGCCATGCAACAGATGGTGCTTTGGTCATGTCTTGATATGTGTCCCTGATGTCAAATACACGATCCCGGGGGTATTTTTTGTCGTTGTTAAGGTACACTGTGCGATTCGGCGTGAATAGTGCCGAGGCATTGAGCTGGACTTTTTCAAGGTAAACTATTCCAGCACCCCCGTTCTCATAAGTGCTGCTACCACCAGATGCTATGTATTTCCCAGTGAATTGATTTAGACCATAGTAGATACTAATACGACCAGCAGCACCAGCACCACCTATATCAGAGGAGGCTCTCTTTAAGTTTTGCATCAGAACTTATGTATAAATAAAAAACTAGACTTATGACAATGAGTCGCTTGTATCCCTGCGGTAAACCTTGCTCAACTGGTACTCATTATGAAACAGTGAAAAATCGGACCCAATTTTTTGCCTTCATCAATCGAATTATGATGAAATTACAGCTTCGAATCTCGAATCTCGTCCGAATGTTATCAGTTCTTCAAGCAAATCGTAAATTCTATCACAATTGCTGTAACCACAGTAATTCACAAATCTTTCGATCTGATTGGTTCTCTATTACCGCATTCACGCTGACACAGTTAAGCCAGATTTATGAAAACCAGGTTAAATTTCAGCCAATCAAATGCATTGGATTTGTTGGATTGCCCAATTAGAAGGCTCCATTCCATAGCCTGGTTTAGTTTAAACTGGTTTTACTTGCAATTGTCAATGGGGTATAGGAAGCTCAGAGTTTGGGCCTAAACAGGGTCAGGTTTTTCAGAGAAATGTTATGAGTCTATGTTGACCGGAGCACCATCATCAAATCAAAACAGCGCTGGGATATAAGGGACTCTAGGTCATAAGACTAATATACCCGGTGCGTGAAAAAGTTTTAAGATGCCCAGTCAACAATAATCACGTAAATTTGACTTAGGAAAAAATTTAGCTGATCAAAACTGATCGTATCGTTGTCAACTCAAAAGTGAAATCATAAATATGTTTCATCTGACAACCTTTGAAAACATTAGTAAGCTCCCTGATTACATTTTCTGGCGATTCATCCTCATGAGACTTAAAAACTAGCATAGGATGAACTACGATGAATGAAAATAAAATTCGAAAAGACTAACATCAAAATTCTACAACATGGTCTTCAATGAATGCTACATGTAACATTTTGCAATAATTTGAAAATATATTTGTTCTCGTGCTATCCTGCAGTTTTGCAACTATTCATTTTTGGAATTCATAAATATGAAATACTTAAAACGTACCATAAAATGCTTCAGAATAAGCTCTATTGTGCCAGTGTGTCATTGTAGCAGTATTTCCGTTTCCCCCTGATACATCCATTGTGCCATCTCCATGAATATAAGTTGCATTTAGCAAGAGACTACCTCCACTACCACCACCACTGCCAGCAGAAATACCAGAGCCACCTACAATGAATAAACTTCCACTGTAAATATGTGAAATGTTTCTGCAACTAAACTATGGACAGAGACGCAGAAACAGATAAAATTACGAACCGAGATTCCTATAGACAATCGGAAAAAAGTCCCATTTTAGAAATAAACTATTCCCATGCCTCAACAAAGCACTATAACCTTCCTATATACTTTTAGAACGGATAAACATCCGTTGCACAAAATATAAGAGGACACCTGCTACACAGGTCTGGCAACTTAACGTTTGGGCGTATCTAACAAATGGAAAACTATTAAAAACAATCGATTCAGGTTATCATGACGTTTCTCCCTTAAAACGTGAGACACTTGACCTTCAGCAAAAAGATTTCATCTCTCGTGCACTAAACCAACCTTTGGATGAAAGCTCGCCATCAATGACCAACGTATGACTTGCATGCAAGCTGAATCTTCCGCCTCCTTTTGAATCAACATTGAATGGAAACACTGATTTTCCTCCACGTGATCCCTGATGACTAGGCCATCTAAAGTTCCCGTATGCAACACCAACAGCAGTCTGAGACTTTCCTTGTCCGCTGTTTCCACCATGTCCGGCTCCGGATGCACCATATTTTCCTTGCGAACCTTGTCTCTCGTTAAATGGAGTACCATCTATCGTACTAGAAAACTTGTCGGATGATACAGTACTAAATGGTTCAAGTGTTATGTTGGTGAAAAATAATTGCAGGTTTGTTGCTTCAAACTGAAAAGGAGAAGAACTCGGTGAATAATGCCAAATAAAAAAAACTGGAACATTTTGATATATTCGTTTCTGTTTTCATTTCAGTCGGCAACTGCGAAAAAAAATTAAAGAATTTAAATGTAGCCTTACTCCATAAGGACCCTCAAGTTACGCTCATGTCATTGAATTGCATTGATGTTGTTGCTGTTGTTATGACTCCACTGAGGAGTATTGACATAGTTGTAGCATTATCAGTTCAGGCAAAAAGCGAAATTACGACATGTAATCGAGTCTTACTCAAATACAGAAAAGAAGTAAAGCAGAATGCTTAGAAAAGCATGGAAATTCGATTTTGAAATTTGGCCATTATTAGCAACAAGGAAATACTTCCCGTTGGAAACCACCACATGAAAGGCATTTATTTGACTACTCTCCATCTATGTTACACTGTAGTTACAATATCCTCAAGTCAGAACTTCAGACCCGGTCAAGATGCAACTGAACTTCTTTGAGTCTAGAGAGGCAATAATTGTGTCGAATCCATAGCGAACAAACTCTCTTTCCCATCCCTAAAGAGGCAAAACTATCTTTCACAAAATGTTTTTCTCGTCATATTTTGGGTTTTTCACGCGATCACAAGAATGCCAATCGAGTTGCCGGACTGCAAGATGCTCTGAAGATTTCCCGGTAGAAATGAAGGAACATTATGATGAAACTCTTAGGAATCTTTCAAAAATTGATTGTAAAAATATACAAAAAAATTAACAATCAATCACCTTTCCACCTCCATGCACCCCAAACGTCACCCCATCAATCTTCATCTCAACATTGTCTCTATTCTTGACGGTCAAATGTCCCAGCCGCTGCACCAAAACATGTTCAAAGTCGAAATTCCTCGCAACAGTATTCTCAAGTGTAAATTGACACTCAGATCCAACAGTCAGATTCTTCAGCTCTAACAATGTTCCGCTGATCTTGATCCCAACTCCACGACATTTTGTAATAGCAGGCAATTTCACGACCGATCTTTTGCGACCATGCACAGAAAATGGAATGAAGCCATCAGAGAAGTTAAATGATACATATTGAGAAGGACGTATAACAAGTTCTCCACTTTGGTCACCACGAGCTTTGACAGTCTTCAATGTCACATTGCTGTTGACACTGAGTGATGCAGAGCCAGCTATGCTTAACTGAAACAGGAAAACCAAGAAAATAGTGAAGCTGTTGGAAATCACACCACCTTAGCAACTACACACAAAGAATTTTGAAAACACCGTCGGAGCACACAGGCCTTGGTTTTGAAGCTTCTGCTTGGTTGCCCATTGGGATTCTGGGTGGGCTTGGTGGTATGTGGTAGGAGTTGAGATGTTGCCGGGTCAGTTCTGGGTCACTGTGGTCAATTCGGTGGGGGCCAAGCATTGGGTTGCGGGCTGGGAGGATCCTTGGGACACCTAAGAAACTTCCTTGCCCAATACTTGTCTATGCTGAATGTATTGTAAATATTGTATTTCAATAAACATATTTAGCCTTCATTTAAGCATTCATTTTTTGCATTATTGTATATATTGTATCTATGAACGGAGGGCCCCCTGAAACAAACCTTCGCTGAAAGTTTATCCCCCCCCCCCCAAAATGGCTGAAAATGAAAAAAGAAAACAATAAAATGGAGCTGGTTGAAAAATCACGTAAAGTGGACTTTGATGTTATATTAAACTGAAATCTGAGCTTACAAGCGTGCATTGATATTTTGTAGCAGAAAAAGAACAGTATGCAATTTGTTGTTATTTTCAGCCCAAAAGCACGCCCCTTACCTCTTCAAGAATCACCTGACTTTGCTGTTCTTCAACGATCCAAGTCGAGGCTCGGCCTAGTCCCCCGCCGCCTATGCTTTGCACTGTAGCATTTTCATCCTCCATTGTGAATATCTCGATATAATCAAGTCCAAGATACGTTGCGAGGCGCCTCCGTTCCAGATTTATCACAATCTAAAAAGCAAACAGTATCTTTTGAATATGTCCTTACTCAGTAAAGCGTATTTCTCAAAAATGTCTACAACAAATACCTCTATAAAGTTCAAGAAAAAACAGGAAGGGGAATGACGATATCTTTCGATATAATCAGTCAGCTTAATTGAACTGTCTCTTCCATTCCCTACTTCATAATTTTCCCCAAATTATTCCTTCTGAAACCCTTTCAGTAAATAGTAGATCAATTGGTATAACCCTGAATACGATGTTGATTAAATCCAAATGCACTCTACATATTCATTCCTAACCATGTTCCGAAAGAAGAGTATATCAAATAAAACCGAGGTCAGAAACGACTTTCGCATTATATGAAAGTCCACTGTGGGCCTGCAGACGATTATCGTTAGCAATGGGCCTTCAAGATCAGCTCACAAAAGAAAAAAGATATACATCAAGATACCTTATCAATATTCTTTCCAATGTTTATAACTTCTGCAAGGCTATTATAAGCACCAAACGTCTCTATCCAATCACTAGCACTCGTCATTTGAACATTTGACATGAAGCTGGAGACTTTAAAGGCCGTCTCGTACAGCCAACTTGTTGCTGGATATACTTTCACACTGTTCACATGTAGAACAAATGGAAACTGTATTGTAATCGTCGCAGAGCCAGTCAGCGCAAGATAATTCGCTCCTTTGCTGAAAATATTCCACAGTGGATTATGCCAGTGCTTTGTACAGTAGGGCGTGGCCGTAGTGGAGACTTGAACATCGTTTGGATATCTGAGTGATGTTGTAGTGCATGATGGGACAGTTAATCCAGCCATGCTTAGCGGTCGTGCAATCTGAGGCTTCAGTTTACGATTGGGGCTTCTGTTGATCACCTTCAAGATTCGATACGGTTCTTGCGGTAATGATGAATTCTGAATAAATACTGTGCCTGCACCTCCAAGGTCACTTTTGCCACTCCCACCGAGGGCTTGAGATGTACCGATAAATGAACTCTGGTTTGTGTAATATACAGCAATTCTTCCACCTGCTCCTCCACCTCCTCCTGAGCCTGTGCCTCCGTTTGCTTGAATAGTACCATCACCATCAAGGTGGTATGTATTTATCAAGATACTGCCCCCTGCTCCACCACTTTGTTTGCTTTCCCCATCCGATTCAATGGTACCTTCAACACGCAGTTTACTGTATATCTGAAATGAAAGAAATCCACCACCACGACCCCCGTCTCCCTTGCCTCCACTGCCCCATGTTGTTGGGTTCAAAGCTGATCCGTATGAGAACGATGTTGCTAGTTCATAAGGCCCATAGCCTCCTCTTCCACCATGTCCACCTCCAGATTTTTTCACGAGGTGTTGTATGTTATTGAAAGCGGGGCCTTGAGCTTTATCATAGCCTCTGCTGCCGGCTGTTATCAATCCTGAATATGAAAAGACATAGATATAGATGGTTAAAACATAGATTTAATGATTTGGCAGGGGGAGGTTGCTGCAAATCTAAGATGAAAGGACTAGCGTGGGCCTATCTGGCATTTCTACCACTTGCAAAAAAGCTCGGTAAATTTGCTTTGCTGCAAGTGGTAATGTGAATGGAACTTAACATTAGTAAATGTTGATGATAAAATAAATGTCGGCCATTCGAGCCCAAGGGGTTCTACCTTATAGGGAAACAACGGGTATGTGAAACCAGGAAAACCTTTAGTCACTATCATCTTGTCCTATCATACGTAGATGAATAAGATGCGGGAAAACTAATGGCTCTCATGAAACTAATTTGAGAAGCTTTGGTAAACGTACCTGTCCCGGAATAAAGAAGCAAAGAAAATAATCATATCCCGGAAGCATCTGCAGAAAATGAGACCCTACTGGCAGGCACATCCTCATGTGATCAATGTATTAAGTTGCCCCCCCCCCCTCCCTCGGGCATTCGAAGCTCTTTAGCTAGCAGATTAATGTTCTATGATCAATGTCTTCTTGCTGATTCCAGATTTTTAACAAATCATGAGGTCATTCTACCAGAAATCATGCTAAGCCAAATAAAGTGTTCTGTAAAAATAGGCCTAAAAAGACCTACACACGCCATGGTCTTTGGCTTTGCTTTGTTTATACACGAGCTGACATTACAAAATACGAAAGCTTATTTCCGTGTTGTGAGATAAGTAAGATTGTGCGCTTTAAACCCATGTCAGGTCCTCATCGGTAGTTTAGCTTACAGAAGGTTCTCAAAGCTGCATTGATCAACAAGGAAAATTTTGAAAAAAATAGAGGATGCAAGTCTGATAAATCCACAGGGATAGGAAAATAAAAACACTTCCTATCTCTATGGATAAATCCAAGCAGTTTTGTACCCTCAAGAATACATTTCACAGCTTTTGCGGAGCCGATCATGATATTTTGTTTTCTCTGTTTATCTGATTTGATTAAGTGTACTCAAAGGTGTAAAATCTATCCTCGAAAAGGCAAACTGCGCTGTCTTGTTTCAAGATCGGGAATCACTTGCTTCACAAAATTTGCCCTTGCTTGGTTGACCGATTTTACTTCATACTAAGCCTTACCTGCCATATCGACGGTAACATTAGTACTCTCTATCTTCAATCCATTCCCACTGATTACTCCACCGGCATTGATGATAATACTTGAAGCATTTACAACCATTCTCTCTGCACTGCTCAATCTGGTGGTATAAAGCAAGCCTTGAGATCTGACCGTCAGATTCACGAAATGATAAAACCCTTGCGGATAATTCCTAGTCCGTCCAGTTGACCAAACATACAATGAACCCTTTCGATCGATCGTGTATTCCTCAGAATCTGAAATTGTGCCATTGACTTCCATCCACACATCTCTTAAGTAAAGCTTCTTCGGGATTTCCAATGTTCCATGCGGATAAACCATTGTATTGACTGGGAAATATATGTTGACTTTACGGAACCCGAATAACTGTTGTTTTCCAAGATGCAGCACACCAGTATTGTCACCTGAAGTGAATGATTATGTAGAGAAAGATGTAGAATAAAAAACAGAAATAATCAAGCAATAAATGGAGATGTCGGAATGAACCTGCATAACTCAAAATTATTTCAATGATCCAACATAGGAGAAATGTATGAAAGGTGATCTGAAGTGAAAATTTCTGACGGCAAGGTTTCATAATATAAAGTAAGGTCAACAGTTTCATTTATTTATTTATCTTTTTTCATTTTAAAATTCTTTTCCCAGGGATACAATTCAGCTTGAATAACTGTTTTACAATGTACCCTGCAACTAAAAATAAAAATAACCTAATAACAATAATCATCTAATCCCATAAATATACAAAACACCTATAATAAAAACTTAAAAGAAACAGAAAATTAAAACCAGCTTTCCTTGAATACTTTCAATTATGAGCTTTGAGTTTGGCTTTAAACGACTGGATGGAAGGAGCTAACTTGATATCAGAATGGAGTTTGTTCCATGTATCAACTCCGCGGAAAGCAAACGAGTTTTGACCATAAGCTGTTCTCATTCGAGGTATATAAAGATCGCATTTCGTATTTCGTAAGACCCGACTGTGAACATCTGACAATCGGGAGAAGATCTGACATAAGTTGTCGGGTGCAAATCCATTTAGGGATTTATATACCATGATGAAGATGAACAAACCTGTTATTGTCTCCCCTCTTAATTCAATATCTCCTTTATTCGACTTCCAAAGTACAGCAACGTGTGCATTGCCTTTGATATCAACATGAGTGAAAGAATGATTTTGATATTCAATAAGCCATGTGACACCACCAACTTGAGAAATGTCATCATAAACACCATGTAATAAGTCATGAAGGTTTCCTTGATTCTTCTGCACTGCTAGGGGATATTTTAATTTCTTGTTATCAATTATCAGCGTGTTATTCACAATCCTTGATTCATTTCTCTGCTCCAAATAAACAGTCCCTGCACCTCCAATCTCGGCTGCTGAGCCCCCTCCTTGAGCGACAAAGCCCCCATTAAATTTATGAAGCTCGGTGTAGTGAACAGCGATGCGCCCTCCACCAGCACCACCCCCTTCTCGTGATCCACTGCCCCCATTCGCTTGAAAGAATCCAAAACCAGACAAATCATCGCAAATGAAATTGATGCTGCCTCCACTCCCTCCTCCTGAGTTACTTTGCGGCGCAGCGTTTTGACCATTCACAGATATTACTCCATCGACAACTGCATGCCTCGTTTTCAGTTTCAGAGCACCTCCACCATGTCCTCCAAGTCCTCCATGAGATATAATGTTCTTTTCAGCAACTGTTGAGGAAGTGTGGTAATCACCAAAGTAGAGCTGGCCTGTCAAGACAAAAACAAAACAATTAGCGTTCGTGCACCAGATGACCAGTAAAATTTTCTCTACGACAAACTAATGGGGCAATTAGCAGCTTTAGTAAAGATGTATTTATGGTGGGAGCTGAGAAAAGTCCTCCTTTATCTGCTCAAAAAGGAATACATCATTCTCTTCAAAGTGATATGTCTTGTGTGGGAATATATGTCACCAACTAGAATTTTATCATAGCTTTCGCATAACTTCAGGAAGCCTCATTAGGGAAGAATTTCATAAAGGCAAGCAACTTCCAACGACAAATGCCACTGTTTCCAAGGTACTAAAGATCTGTATTATACATCGTAAAAGCGTGATAAACAGAATATTACAAATTTTCTTTACAAAAGAACAAATAGTTCACATGAAATTAAATGCAAAGCCAAAAATTCAATCAAATAAGCCAACGTGAACAGAAATTCAATTTAATGCTACTAACCATAATGGTTTCCATATCCCCCGGCACTTCCATACTCCACTGGCGTAAATAATGAGCCATAAGGTTGCCCAGCAACAGCCACGCCATTTCCACGTCCCCCTGAACCAGCATGCCCACCACCACCTGCTCCTCCTCCGCTACCCTTCCCAGCTCCAGGTCCTTCTGAGGAATGAAGTATTAGATATGGTCTTGTTGTCTTTGTACGGTAGCCTCCATTGTTCAGGTTTAACTTTCCACCAGAGTAGACGGCAAATAAGTGTGAAATATTTGCAGCAAGTCGATTGCTGCATTCAAAATGACCACCTCCGTATATCTGCAAAGATGACATGTAAATAAAGTGAAAGAAACGAAATGAAAATAAGTAAACTATTCGATAAATGTTTGAAAGAAAACATCAACATCATTGAAATCATCAGAAAGGATCTCAAAAATGATTCTTGGAATTTTTTGAAGAAAACCCCCAGGATGAAGCATTTAAGTAAGCTGATTTGAGATAATTGCTGCGAGGAAATTTTAGGCCTATTTCAGATCAAATGCGCTGTATCAAAATGTACCTACAACGTGAATAAACAGGATGTGTCTTATCTTTCTATTTCTCATGAGCAGAGTCTAATCTCAAAATAATTCGTTAAGCAGACGGTACTTTTACACCAGAAAATCCAAAGACACTGTCCTTAAACGAATGTATGAAAGTTCGGATTTGAACAGCATTTGCATAAGTTTAGTCAAACAATTACAGCACCCACGTCTAGCCATAAGTGGAAGAACATCTCACTTAAAACTCATACCGTAAGATTTCTCATTCTCATAGAAACATCATTTTCATTTTCCATCGTTGTGATTTGGAAATAACCTTTGTTTTGCACATGGAGACTTGACAGTATCATTTCTCCTGGTTTGGTACCATTGCCGACTAATGTAGTTGTTTCCAGTTTAACTTTACCTCCATTGAAGACGTAAAAATCTTCAAGACCAAGAAGCTGTAAAAAGATGATAATAACTCAGAATGAATACCGGACATATGACAGGTGAGATACTTATTATTATGGAAGAAACGTCAGATCTCGCCAGCATCGCTTGTGGATACGGACACAAAGTACAGTCATAAGCATGGCCATATCAGATGAACTAGCTGGTCCTCGTCAAGCTACTTAATGAAAATCATTTGAAAACATCTAGCTTTAGCATTTCATAGTCACTACTTGATTTATTTTTAGCAAGGAACAACCTGCAAGCTTGGCTCAAAGCGTATGTTGAATCTGCCACTGGTTCTCGTCATTTTCAGTCCATTTTTGGTAAAGTATAACATAGACATAGAGATAAAACAAACAGGTTGGAACTGACTGACTTTGGAGGACTTGTGAAACTGTTTTTGCCATTAAAGACCGACTCTTGCACAAATTACAGCATTCAAAGGAACAGAGTATATCTTTGCCGATCAACAACAAATATATCAAGTCATTTGATAAGTCCTACAGTGGCATAAGACTTTCAGTTATGCTGAAATTTTAAGATATTGCGTACCTTACTGTTATTTCCCATATGAACACTAACACCATGGACATACAACTTGAAAGGCAGACTAAGCAAAGCATCCTCGTACACCCTTATATTGAATGATAAATCTGCGTTTGTACGAGCTATTCGCAACTGTTGACCTACACCAACGAAGATAAAGCTGTTTGGCTGACCAATAAACTTCCCCACACTGATTGCTCCACTTCCGGGTTTGTCCATAAAAGCCAATCTTGCAGCTCCTTTCAAATGAATTTCCGAGAATTGATAGTTCGAAGAAGCTTCCGGTTCTATCCATGTTGTTGCACCCTTGTATTCTCTGTGGCTATATCTGAAAGAAAATGCAACATGATTGGGTAGAATAGCAAGAAGTACTGAAAAAGCAAAAATTAGGTCTTGCCTTGATAAGGGCCTATCAAACCAAATGTGAAATGATGATCAAAGACGCAAAGTCTATATGCAAGGCAAAATAATTATGTATTCACACAGATGACAAACATATGCTTGAAAAGATTTTAAAACCCATTCTTAAACTAGCAGATCTACTAAAACTTCAGGATACCCTCTGCAAGAAACGACCTCTCCAAATTCACAATTTTGCATCATTTCAGGCAAAGATGAAAACATCAGTCAACAAAAATTATTAACTTTTTGACAGCAAGTAGCTTATAGGGGCTAGGATTTATCAAAACAGTGAGCAATAGACTCAGAGATTGCAAATTTCATCAAAGATGTGCACAGCTTCAAAGAGCTCACCAACTTAAGTGATGTAGGGGCGTACATGGGGCATATAAGCTTTAATATCAACTCTAAAAACTGACGTTTTATCCATTTATCGAAAAATGAAAAAGAAGAAAAGGATACCTTTGAGTGTACAGAGTATCGTCGGTTAGAATTTCAATTTCATTCAATGTGATATATCCTCCACCGGCGTTCAACGTAACACGGATACCACTGACATACAAGTTGACTTTGATATCGACGAATGCTCCTTCGCTGAAGCTGAATGTTGTTTGCACGTAATTTGATGTAATGTCTATCCACGTGGAATTGTACACTGACAGCTGCAAATAGAATATTTGACATCTTATGATTCATCTCACCTCATTTATCTGGTAAGTAAAGGCTAATTTCCACTAGGCGGAACATTCCGCTCGTAACGACCTTTTCCAGCCATATAATTGGCTTGCAGAAAAGCAACAACTATCAAGAATAGAAACCCATTAAACTTTTAAGCTGAATCGTGCTTGCGAACAAAGCAAGATCTTTGCGAGAGGAATTTTCCGCCTGGTGAAAAGTAGGCTTAAAAGAATTTAAATGTATGGCGGGCTGCGGAATGAACAGTACGTGACCAAGGTGTTGTGGAGCAGTTGTGAAATTCTCTGACTTTGCAGTCAGAACAGCTATGCGGTGTGGATTCGATACCGGGTAGGGCCCCCACCGCTTGAGCGTCGTGACTGGGGGTCGCGGAATCGATCAGCGCCTAGCTACTTCTGCGATCCTAGTGCTTGGCGCTACAAATCGCAACTTCACCTTCACTTTAGTCAACTTTCAAAACTAAAATTTTTATCTATTGATCAAAGAACGTGAACACTTGGATGTGAAAATTTTTTGGTAGAAGCTAAAAGCTAATCCCTTAGACCCAGAAATTAGGAACAGGCTGGTAACGGGTTTGTAAGGGAACGATAATCACACGTTGAATTCTGGTCCATAATTTAGTTGCAATTTAACATAATCATCGATCATGAACTAAAAGATAAATTGGCTGTTATATTGCCATTTACTAAGTCAATTCACAAACCATGCAAATAACGCAGTTCTTCTGTTAGAAAACTAGACATGATCATCATACTTGCCTTAAAACTGGTACCTTGAACTGGAAATATCCTCACAGAATTAACCAACATCGTTCTTGCAAAATTGACTCTCACATCACCATTGTGACATCTAGCATGGTAACGATGTGAATAAGTATACAAAGATCTGTGATATGGCCTCATGTAGCTCTGATCAAACAACGCACTCAAAGGATAATACACCCAGTTGCTGTAATACGCCGAACAAGATGAGACGACAGTATTCCCATCTCTTGAAAACGAAGAACTAGTGCTGCTAAATCCATTATATAATTCAAGTCTCTGTCCCATTGCTTCGATCTCCGTATCCATAGCCGAACCTCCTTTGTTGTCAACAATCAACTTAGAGAAGTTTTGTCCAGTGTGCTTTAAATACACTGTCCCGGAACCACCACTCTCTGCATTTGTCCCAGCAGTGCCACCATTCGAATCGAACGTGCCACCGTAAAAAGCATCCTTCACCGTGTTGTTATAATACGCCGCTATTCGACCACCAGCGCCACCACCTCCATTGACAGAGGTGGTAACTGTACCACCCTGTACTTGGATTGAACCAGTTAGGCCACCTGTTAGCACTTGTGTGTTGATTAAAATGCTCCCACCAGATCCTCCACCACCAAAGTTTTGAGAAACGTTACCACCATTTACAGTTATGATACCATCGACCTGAAAGAAGAGAAATCATATCTAGTTAGTCAGTAAAGTTTCGACGCTTGAGAATTCAGTAAAAGTTGGTAAGGAAAGCTTCACCGCTTGAGAATTTCGTAAAATCTGGTTTTGCAACATATCTTCGAATTTTGCTTTGTTTTAGCTATATAAAATGAAAAAGCAATATTTAACATGAAAAAGTAAATTTATGACATTAATACAATTTTCTGTTTCGATTCGAAACTTCAATTTTGATTTTTAACCCAATCTTTCAAACATCGCAAACTTTTTGACTCACACGATGAAATTATATCGCCAAACAGAATACCGTATTTATGCATTTGACACAAATAGAGCTGATCTAAAATTTAGTGGATTTCATAATTACCTGAAGTCTCCTGGTATTGATTTCAATGATTCCTCCTCCTTTGCCACCAGTTGCAGCTCCATCGCCACCACTTCCAAAAGAAGCTGGATGAAACATCCCGCCATAAGGAAGACCTTTTCTGCTGATACAACTGACTAAACCGTCACAAGAGCCACGTCCGCCAGTTCCTCCATGGCCGGCACCTCCGTGCTTAAGTCGGCTGGTGCTGTTTGCAGAGCCTGGTCCTTGAGCTGCAGGAAATCCACCTGAGAAGAAAGCAACCGTGATTAGGAATAAGACAATAACTTGTAAGTCTCTTTTGGTAAGTCTACATTCTTTCACAATGATTTTGATTCCCTTCAAGAACTTTGTTCATGCTGTCTTGAAGGCACACTGTAGTGGATCTGACTGGCCACAGTCAGGATGAAATAATGAACAAAACATCTGACCTTTGACTAATTACCGAGCCGTGATGCCTTTGAAACATGCTTTCTTTCGAGAATAAAAGTCAGATCGTACATCGAAATTTATCCATGTCTTACTTATCCAATCAGCGATATGACAGTGTACCTTAAAAGGAACTGGAAGAGCATTCTCTGATATTATTACAAAGCAGAAATAGGACCAATCCAAAAAGCACTGGGAAGAGAATATAATGGAAGTTTATTTCATCTTAGAAAAGAAAATTAACGTGTTACGATTACAACAAGAAAGCGAAGGACGATGCATATAATATTTGCAGCTGTGCTTGGAATTCACAAAGTTTGATGTTCCTAAAGGATCGTGCTTTGGTCCTTGTTGCTTTACACAATGAGAGTAAAGAGGTTAACCACTTCTAGAATACTCTGCTAAATAACTAAATGCTTGCCAAATGATGAAGAAGTGAAAGAAGCAATAAGAACTCTTCCTTAAAAGAAGAAGGTTTGAAAATAAATGACAATGGATCTCGAAAAAGGAAATGAATGCAGAAAGGAAACAAACCTTCATTTGCATTGAAAACTCCGCCATCATCCACAGTCATATTAATAGCAGTAACTTTCATATGAAATGAGTCAATGCGTCCACCACCATCAACTTGCAAAACATTCGCATTGATCAAAAACGGTCTGCTATGCGCTTGCATACTATGCGTTATAATCTTTGAATCCGCCTTAACTCGGACAGTTCCATTGAAAATACAATGCGAATCTGGATGATGATATGTTGAGCCAGTAGGATGAATATGAAGAATTCCACCAATCATCAGCGTCAGATGAACCACGTGCTCCAAGTCACCTTCAAGATGAATAGCAACACTATGGAGCGATGTGTAAGTTGCTAGGCCGAGATATCCATGTTGATAGACATATGAACTGAATGGCGTGTCAATCTCATGACGTTGTAGGTTCATCGTTTGGTATTTGCCCACGTGTATCATACCAGAGCGATCTCCTATCATGTGCTTGAAAAATATAGAAGCGTTCTTAGCAATATGAGGTAAAACTGCGAGATGTGCACTACCATATATCTGCAATTCTTCGAAATGATAATTATGTGTGCCGGACGCTAGTAAGTGATTTCCAGAGACCGGTAGAATCCACACACGACAACCGTCCTGAGACAAATCATCGTAATTTGCTATCCGCTCCACATACGGTTTCTGTTTGTTGTTGTCCACGTGCAATGTCCGATGTTTGTACCCTTGGTGATAAAGGAAAGTCGTACCAGCACCGCCTGGCTCTGGATTCCCACTTCCACCCCAGTTCTGAAACTTTCCAGTGAAAGTATCATTGATCTTGAAATACAATGCGATTCTACCACCAGCTCCCCCTCCACTCTGTGCTCCTCCGTTGCCTCCAACAGCACTCAAGCGCCCAGTCCCTTTTATTTTGTTCGCATATAGCCATTGGCTACCACCACTTCCTCCTCCCCCATAGAGGCCTGTTCCACTGTTACCACCAGCAGCTAATTCCCCATCAATAAACATGGTGTCAGTAATGTTCATCCACATTATCCCTCCCCCACTTCCAGACACTGCGGCTCCACCTCCACAGCTTCCATAAACCTTAGGCTCGTACAAGTCACCATAAGGCTGTCCGGTCTTTAGTGCCCCTTTACCACGCCCAGCACTACCGCCAAAACCACCCCCTGATGATCCAGTTGCCGAAGTACCTCCAATACCAATATTTGCTATCCCCAGCAGACCAGTAGCAGCGCCATGCGTGTGGTTATAGCCAAGACCTTTGCAAGTTAGCAAACCCCCGTCATCGATTGTTAGATTTTCAGACTTGAATCTGAGTCTTGTAAACTGAGCTAAACCCCCACCTTCTATAACTAAGGATCTCGTTTGCAAGAAGATACCCGGATCAATTAGAGGTTTTGTCAATCCTCTGACTGCCCCTGAGTCTTGGATTCGCATAGCATCAAACACATAATTGCTAGCACTCTCATTGACAGTTCTACCCCCATGATTCATCCAAAGCTCTCCTCCGTGGTGGATCGTCAAGTTCTTTATATGAGCCAAAGTCCCCGAATTGAAAATAGTGACCCCATGCACTTCAGTGTATGGCGCAAGTCCTAAGTAGCCTCGTTCGTAATTATGAACACTGAAGGGCAAATCGATTTCGTCTCGTTTCAAATCCATCACCTGATTAGGGCCAACATGAATCGTTCCTGTTCGATCTCCAATCATATGTCTGAAAAAGAGGCTGGCAGGACGTTCTGGTGGGTTCGTTAATATAGCAAAATGCGCTCCAGCATATATCTGAAGCTCTTCGAAATGAAAGTCATCCTTTCCATTTGCAAATGCATGTCTTCCTGACTTATATACAACCCAAGCTTTACAACCATCATCATGCGTTGAATTATAGTTCATTATGGCTGATACTAAAGGCTTTTGATAATCATTATGCAAGAACAGTGTCCTGTGATTTTCAATCATATGATAAAGGAAGGCGGTGCCGGGTCCACCTGCTTCTGCTTTACACAAATCTTCTCTCCCTTTCTGGCAACCCAAGGCTGCTCCTCCTTGAGCACGATATGTGAAACTATACCCTGTCTTATTCACATTGAAGTAAACAGCAATTCGGCCACCAGAACCCCCTCCTCCTGGGACTGACGCATCAAATGATCCACTCCCTCCTTTGGCTTGAATCATACCTCTCCCTGCTAATTCGTGGCAGAAAATCCACACACTCCCTCCACTACCACCACCTGCCCCTCTTTCAGGCCCTGCTTCTCCATTGGCCGTGACTAGCCCATCGACTTCAAATCGATTAGTAACATTGAACCATAAAATACCCCCTCCGTTTCCACCACGGCCTGCAAACGCTCCTTTGCCACCAACGCTTCCAAATAAGTTTGGTTCATATATATCTCCATAAGCAGCACCAGTGAAAGAGGCCCCATTGGCAATATTCCCTCGGCCACCACGGCCACCATGACCTGCTCCAGAGCCACCATTTCTTGAATAAAACCCGTGACCAGGGTTGATGAGGCCATGCATGCCGCTATCAGATAGACCATGTGATGTATTGTACCCTAGGTAATCAGCAATCAAAGATCCACCAGCAACTATCGTAATATTCTCCGTAACAAAAGTAAATTTTGTAGCTCTCACCAAACCCCCTCCTTCAATAGATACACTCTTTGTTGTGAACGAAATCCCTGGATCATTCACGGGGGATGTCACGGCATGAATTTTTGCCGTATCTTGTACTCTCACAAAATCGAATTGATAGTTGTGTGAAGTATGTTTCCATGTCCTACCCCCGTGTAAAAGCCATAGTTGTCCTTTATGATGCATTGTCAAATTCTTTACATAGGCAAGTACACCACTTATGATAATCTCTACTCCGTGTATCTCTGTCCTGGGGGCTAAACCAGCAAATCCATCTTTGTATATATGTAAATTGAACGGTAGGTCAATTTCTGGTCTCTGTAGATCAAGAGTCTGATTAGCAGCAACGTGTACCCGTCCTGTGCGGTCTCCAATCATGTACATGAAAAATATTGAAACATTATTGCTGCCTGTAGTTGGCCATATTGCTAAATGTGCCGATTTGTACACTTGCAGTTCTTCAAAATGAAACTTATGAGCACTGTCAGCAAATCGATGTATACCTGATTCAGGCATCACCCATGCTTTACCCCCGTCTTTAAGAATATTACCATAATCAATATGCTTCATCAATGGTTTCTGATTCCCGTTACTCACAATAAGCGTCCGATGGTTGTGCTCCCTGTGGAATATAAAACTTGTTCCTGGACCCCCTGCTTCTGCTTTGGCGCCGGCCTTGCCACCCTTAGCTGTGTATGAGAAATTTGTAAATGTTATATTATTCCAGAAGTACATTGCAATCCGTCCGGCGGCACCACCACCCGCGTTTCCGGCGGCATTGCCGCCATTTGTCGATATCTCACCGTATCCTCTCAAAGTATGACAATAAATCCAAATGCTGCCACCACTACCGCCTCCGCCGTTTGTTACGCCGTTGCCGCCACGAGCTGATAGAAGACCGTCAATATCGAAGAACTTTGTAACGTTCATGAAAATTTTTCCACCACCAGCCCCTAGAGAGAAAAACTTAGTTTATAACAAGTTGAGCATTCAGCATCTTAAAGACACAAAATTTTTGAGAATCGCATCGCCGATGTCCAGTCTTATGTATTAGACAGATAAGATGTGAATGAAAAATGTCTGGATTAACTCATCAAACAACTTTTGATATATTGTCGCATCTTGTCTCCACAATCCCTTTTTTGCATGCACTGTGAGCGAGTTGGCTGTCACTATCCTGGGTCATCTATTGTGGCTTTTTATTTACACTTACAACCAGACTGATCGGCCGTAAAATGTCTTTGTTGACGATGCATAATTGATGCTTTGACAATCAAAAGCGAAGGGTGTAAATTTTACGCAATCTTGTTAGTATGAACTCCACATTGAAATAAATTGATGATGATGATGATGATGATGATGATGATGATGATGATGATGATGATGATGATGATGATGATGATGATGATGATGATGATGATGGTGATAGAGACCATCGTGATAATTATCTTTTGTTAATCAACCAAATGACGATCAACTAAGCAAACAAAAAACTGTTTCATGCAAACTGACCTGCTTGATTCGAGGGCCCTCCACCAGCACTTCCAAAATTATCTGGTTCATAAAGATTTCCATATGGCACACCAGTATATGGATCATTTTGACCTCGACCACCATTTCCACCATGCCCGCCTCCAGATGCACCCAATGTTGTCCCTCGACCTCGTCCTTTGTTTATCTGACCATTTGTTCCAGTCCCTGCAAAAAAGGGTACGTAAAATAAGCATCAACAACGCAGGTTTAAGCCTGTTTGGCTCTTTTTATCGCCTTCCTTCTTTCCACCCCGGGAAATCTAGATTTAAAATTGTCTATGGTCTAGTACACAATTCCATAACGGAAAATAAACCATCACCCTGTTTACATGATGCCGGTAGAATCTGAAAACAGCTTTTGAAAGTGCCAAGTTTGCCTCCCGTCCACACGATCCTGGTAGAATTTCCAAAATCTGCCAACAGAATTTTATTTCGGTCAGTAAAACGGCAAAATATTTAACTCTGCTATTTGCAAATTCTGCGCGCAAGCTACGTTCAATATACCCTGACTGGCTCAGTTCCTGTCAATCAGAATTCGTTACCAAGGCAAAAGAGAACTATCTTTGTTATGTCACAAATGAGAGCGTTTGTCGAAGCATTTAATCTTGTGTAAAAGAAATTCATGGCTCTCATCTTTAACTATTTCTACGGTGTATCTAAAGAAGTTTTCTTTGAAATAAGCTCTAACTTAATCATAAAAGTCACACGATCAAGATATTTGAAAGTAATCCAATAAATTTTCTTCGTTGTACTGCAGGATCAACAATCTTTGGAAACATCAAGTAAGAAAAAGGCCTGGTAAGATCATTATGCTTCCACAAAATCTCGTAAAATCGTTCAGTTTTACAAATAGTCTTAAATTGTTATGTCAGTCAAATAGACTCTACCGCAAGTGGGTCATGAAAATGGTTGCTTTTGAAAGCTGCTGACCTCTCTTGCAGTTCAAATTTAATCAACACTCTTGTTGCTATAAAAAGGATTGCAATTTTCTTTACAGCATACCTGTACCATCTGACAGCTTGTATCCGAGTCCATCCGATGAAAAATATCCACCAGAATCGATGACAATTCTTTCAGATAGCACTCTGATATCATTAGCAATGAGTCTACCCCCTCCTTCTATGTACGTAGTCTTTGTTGTTAGATTCATTCCAGCATGTGAGACGGGGGAGCTGATAAATCTGACGAGACCACCAGCTTGCACTCTGATAGTATCAAATAAATAATCATCAGGTAATGAGCCATTACCAACACGACTGCCTTCATAAAAATAAATCTCTCCTACATGATGAAGCGTGATGTTTTTCGTGCGGGTCAAAAGACCATGGATGTAGATTTTAATTCCATGTACGAACGTCATAGGTGCAAGCCCCAAGTGGCCATCTTTATAAATCCTCGCATTGAAAGGGAGGTCAATCTCGTCTCGATTCAAGTCTGACGATTGATTACCACCAATATGCAATGTCCCACTTCTGTCACCAATCATATGTCGAAAGTATAATGAAACCTTAGCATTGCCATCGGCATTATGAAATGCTAAATGAGCATCATCACGTAACTGCAGTTCTTCAAAATGATAATTCAAATCCTTTGCAAATACGTGTTTGGAATTAGTGATCACCCATGTTTTACTTGAATCAGCTCTATGATCAATCCAATCACTGACTATCTGATGATTCTCACTAACTTTTCCTACTCCCTTGTTGCTAATTTGCAGTGTGCGATGTTTGTATCCACGATGGTACAAGAAAATTGTACCAGCTCCACCAACTGATGCTCCAGAACCCCCTGCTTTGCCACCATAAGCCTCAAAGCTACCACTGTATGTTCTGTTGCGGTTGAAATAAACAGCTAAGCGTCCTCCTCCGCCGCCTCCTCCGTAGTAGCTTGAAGGGTAGCCACTGCCACCGTTTACCTACAAAGAAAAAGAAACCATCAAAGTCTTTGTTATGAAAAAGACTACAAATGTTGAAAATGCATCTTTCTGAAAAGCTTCAGCTGAAAGTTTCTTTTGATGCAAATAGGGCAGTATTAGTTCATCGAATATGCCCTTGCAAAAAAGTCAGCCTGTCAATGAATGGACTTTCTGGTTAATAAAGGATTTTTTCCTTAGCAGGTGGCTCTATAATATTAAAGACAAGATTGATAATTTCTTTAAAGTTGGAGTACAACTCCGATACCTACATAAAAGCTAGTTGATGCCAACTATCTGAAATAACATACCTTGAATAAGAATGATATGTCACCATGGAAGAAAAACAAATTTATAAGGAAGAGAAAATTAAGTAAAATCTATCTCAGAAGGAACTATGTGGAGAGCACACAGATTTTGAGCCTCAAAAATGTTTATTCTTTCGTACAGTTAATTCGTACAGTTAATAGGTGTATTCGACTTGAGAATAAAATACCGAACTCAAAGCAAGATGTACGATAAGCATGATCAGAACAGCCATTTCTAAAAACACTCGTATTGAAAGCGAGGTTAATTTCCTTACCTGAATCTGGCCATAACCTCGCATTTGATTTGTCACTATCCAAATACTTCCACCACTGCCTCCTCCACTGTAGGCCGTACTGCCCGTTTGTCCATTGCAACTAACAGTACCATCAATCTTCATTGTTCCATTCACAACGAGCTTCATCTTGCCTCCTCCTAATCCTCCATTACCACCACCTTTGCAGCCAAACAACTCTGGTTCATAAAGATCACCGATTGCAGCTCCTACTCTGACTTGATGGCTTCCAGCGCCTCCGTTGCCACCATGGCCTGCACCTGATGATCCTCTACCAGCAACACCTGCTACGCCAGCTCCTGACGAACAACTTGAAAGTAAGATAAATTCGTTACATACAGTACCAGCAAGCAGTACAAGGGTGTCACGAAAAAACCTTACCTTATTTGTGTGGCCACTGTGAAGGAGCTGTATAGGGATAAATATAGAGTTTGAAACCTTGTTTGAGTCCGTGGTTGCTGACTTATGGCAGAGAAAAAGCAAAATAGGCGGTTGCATCAAAGACAGCATTTTCTTTGCCCTCCCGTGGTGTTGAAATCAAGTAAGTCTCCAAAGGAAGAGTTCTAGCGTTGTATTCCTTCCCTGAAGATCTTCTACAGTTTTAAAAAGGTTAATAGTGGTGTTTGTCTTATAGACTTATGACCTGAAATCCCTTGCTTTCATGTGCTCTTTGACATGATGATGGTGCTTCGGTCAACACAGACTCATAGCCATACCCTGAAGAATCTGGCCCAATTAAGGCCCAAATTCTGAGCCTCAGAGTACCAATCAGATTGGGAGATTTGTGAATTACTGTGGTTAGCAAATGGAATACCATTTTCGATGGAGTGAGGCTATAGTTAAGCAATGATAAAACAAAATTTGCCGTATGCCTATAGTTTGTTTCAATTAAGATGTAATATGAAAATGCTCGCGAATAAAACAATTGAATTGTTTTTGCATGACTAATTTTGCATTATCGCAAGCCTCACATGACATTTAATTTAGACAGACTTCACATTTCAAAATAAACAAACCTGGAATCATAAGGATTTCCTCTCAAAATTCCCAAATCATCCACAGTCAAATTAACAGCTTTAATCTCCATCCAAATAGAATGCATCAAACCGCCTCCAAAAATATGCAGATCGCCAATGTCATACTGCATAATCTGCGCTCCAACCTCGGGTAATGATGTAACTATGCCACCATCTGCTACATGAAGGGATTTCATTGAATATAGACCAGATCGAGTTGCTGTTGCTGTTTGTCCTGTGTTACTCAACAGAAGCTGACATCCTTTTGATATCGTCATTCCACTGACCCAAATGAAACCTCTGTTTCAAAGAGAAAACTTCTATCAGTGGTCTGTAGGGAGATTTGTTTATGGGAGGGGAGAGGAGGAAGCCCATGAATAGTAAGATTTTTGAAAGTGCAGAGAAGCCAGTATTTATAGCAACCACAAAATAGCTCATCAGTCTATACTTGGTCAAATACGCAATCCTTTGATAATGTCAAAATGCATAAAAGGTTGTTTCCATCCACTAAAAATTTACTTTTGAAGTTTTGATCATGGGTAGCTGGACATTGCAGTTATATTTCTACACATATGCCACTGCGGAGGAAAATCTTTCTATTTCCAAGGAGGAGCTGTCGAAGTAGTAGAAAGGACAAGATCTTTTCTTTCAATCTCTTACAGTATCTCCTTCGTAGAAGTAAATACTCTTTTCTTACGCAGGGACAAAACTGGCGTCTAACCATCAATGTTTTGATATAGCCTTTTCATTCATGCTTCTTCATTCATGCTTCTTCTTCATGCTTCTTCACTGAGACTGTTTCAAACAGAAGTCTTCTTTAAGAGTATGATTGTGATGTTTAAATTGAGTTTAACCAAACTAAGTCGAATTTGCCTATCCAAAAAGGCATGTTATGAAACTGACATTTGCAAAAAGTTCTGTTTCTGTTTGTTGAGCGTGACGACAAGGGGTCGCAGCCTCGATAAGGTCTACTCTTTTCCTGCGATCCCAGCGCTTGGAGTTAAAATACGCAGCTTCACTTCACTTCACTTCACTTGCGATTGCTTCACTTGCTAAAACTTGCGATTTGATCACACCAGCTGTCATTCCTTGCCGATGACACTTACTAGCCTGCGTCCAGAAACTACTTCCACTGAGAGAAGAGCCACCGAAGAACTCCCGTTGCCTCTCCTTTGCAGTTGAAAGTATAGTCTGCACACAGGCCAGGCAGTTACACACATGAAATAAATTTCTGATGGATACTTGAGAATAATCTCAAACAAACCTGACAGTAAGGCTGATGTCATAGCATGTGAACTTCGGAGGGAATGACATATGACTATCTTTATGAACATAAACATTGATGCCAAAATGATCATGATTAGCGATTTGTGCGGTGATTAGTTGATTGGGCCCAACATGAAGGTAGCCAGTATTGTCGCCAATGAATTTGAAGGACTTCAATCCGAATGGTCTGAAAAACGAAAACAGTTGTAAGTAACTTCTCATTATGTCTTCGCACAACATTATTAACATGGCCCAAATTAACATTAACTGAAGCTCTGGCAATTAGGAAAGTGTCTCCAATTTCTACCGGCTGTGGCCAAAATACACGACAAGAGTTCAAAATGTGTTCAGACAAACTTCAAAATCAAATTATGAGAAAACGTTGCCTTGCGAATGACTGCCTTAGATTTCTGCGTGTTATGCGATTGCTTCTTTTGGGTTGTCGATTGCTCTTGCTTAACGATTAATGTCAAAGGAGGCAATTGAGGTTCTTGGCACAACCTGTGCACCACAAAATTTACAAATTTTGCCGTGTTTAAAACTGTTCGTAGCAAAATGTTTCGAAACTGTGTATGAAATTTTCTTCTCAAGGGCTGCGTTGTTTTTGAGGGGAGGTGACTATCATTAAAGTAAATAAACAGAGCTATTGCGGAATAATCTTCATATTGTTTTCATAAATGAAAAACATCAAATACAAAAGGTTATTTTTGGGTTGGCTCAGTTCCCTCGCTAAGCTACTTTTTAACCCCCTTAATAGCCACAAAGTTAACGAATATCTTACTTCTTGACATCTTGATTCAACAACAAATGTGCTTTCCGTAAGATGTGAATCTCATCAAATTCAAATCCAGTGCTACTAAATGGGAGCCACGTTCTGCTTGTGTCTTTTGTTACATTGAACGTTGCTACTTCTTTTGTTGGTGGCTCTAAATTATTGTTGTCGATCACCAATGTTCTGTTCTTTGCATTTAAACTTGTATCCTTGGGAAGAAGAAATGAAAATAATCATACATTAGAGCCTCTATTAACGGACACCTCCTCCAAACAACGGACAAGTATTTTCGTCATAAATGTAGTACGAAGAGATAATCCTCCATACAGCGGACATCACTCTACAACGGACAATGACATCGATCCCACAGGTTCTCGTTACATGGAAGTTTCACTTTAGGTAGATTCAGTTTCATTTATAGAATGCAAAAAGACGCTTTCTTCAGAAAATACTGCATAATCGAAGAGAAGCACTTTATCCCTTAGAAGAGGCGTTAGCAGTTCATCGAAACCGAGTCGCATAACTCCATGCTTTGATTTGAAACGGCTACAGGATGAACACCAAAACAGAGGAAGCTACAAATCTGAAAGCTAATAGAAAATATTTTTCTTTTTTATACAAATACATAGCCTAAACCCCAGGCACCAGGAAGGGGCATTAAGTGATTGTCTCCTTTCACACATCTCCTAGCTACCGGCCTAATTAAGTGGCGAAAGGCCGTTACTTCTACTTCATGCAGTCAAGTTATTCCTGTAGATTTTACATTAAAAATGTAAATAACGAGGTTCTGAAAACAAAATTTTCAGTTGTCAATTGAAGAGAACTATCCAAACTTGTGAAAGGAAAGAGGACGTAAACTAGGGCAACATACTTGGAAATACTGGGTCCCTGCAGCACCATTCTGCCCTCCTTGTCCCCCAAATGCTTGAAAATCAAGAAATGAGAATTTTTGCGATTTCCAGCGCACGGCAATACGCCCACCAGAGCCACCTCCTCCAGAGCCATGACCTCGACCTCCATTAGCAGATATCATTCCAGAACCCTCTAATTCATTTGTATTAATATTAATTGAACCACCACTGCCACCACCGGTGTTTGATGACGTAGCTGAGCCACCATTTACTGTCACGTGACCTGCAATAAAAGTTGCATTGTTTACATTATACAATGTTTACATCTGGATGTTGACAATGTTGCAATGTTTACATGTTTACATCTCGACTGGTCATCACGTTGGACATTCGCTGCCTGATTAAATTGCCATTTTCCCTCATATAGGTGTTCTATGAATCACCGCCTCTCATCTCGAACATTTCACTTCTCGAATAGAGTTAAATTTTCTCCTAAAAACTTGAGATAAAATATTTCAAACTGAGCTGTAAAATTTCGAGCTACATGCATCATGAACGTGCTGCAAAGCAATTCAATTTATGCCTAGTGAGATATCTTTCAGCATGCAGAAACAGATATCAGATATTAGATGAAAATAGAGAAATAAAGAACAACCTCAACCGTCAGACCACAACCCGATGCGATAAACTCTTTGAGCATAATTGTTTTCTCTGTTCTGTGTCCCTTCCAGGAAGAATAAAAAGTAACGGATAAAAAACGTTCACGATTTTCTGTTACTCTTCTCTGTATTAGGACGCTTAGTCACTTACCTTCAATGTTAAGGATTGTATCCACTTTAATTGACAGCAAGCCTCCTCCTGGTGCTCCTGAACCGCTCCCGAAATTCACTGGATTCATGATGTCACCATATACCAATGTCTTTGATCCTGATACTTTACCAGCTAGTCCACCGTAGCTTGCACCCATTGAAAAATAACCACCTCCTGGGCCTATTGAAGACAAAAGGTTCATAGCAAAAGGACGATACGCGAGAAAAAAATGCAATGTGACAAACAGGGAAGGAATTAAAAAAAATCAAAACAAGCAATAAAAAAATAAAAGCACAATTCAAAATGATTTTCAAAATAAATTCTGGTGCCTCGTTACATTCAATGAGGTTGCTTTACTTCAAATGGACACTAGAGCATACCTAAACCAGACTCTTGAAATTCTACATAAAATGCAACTAGTAATGTCCACGTGAAAGTTGATCGTGAAAGTTTGGTCACTCCGTTCCGAATCACCATTGTCCTACTTGGGCATCCAAAGCGAGAACAGGATAGAACAAATTTCTTTCAATGTTTCGAGAACCAATACACAGCTCTCAGCATCTTTTCATACTCAAACATAGAAATCTTGTCCTTACCTCTAACAAATCCTTTGCGATCTAAATTAATCCAACCATCAAGATCGACTTCACATTTGTATGCTCTTAAGTCGAGATTCCTTGCTTCAAGCCTTCCTCCTCCTTCAACTGTCAAAACACCACCTCGGAAACCTAATCCAGTTCCTTTGTTAACTTCAAGTAGCCATTTGTCAGCTTCCTTGTCTACCGTTGATAGCAGGGTGAGAAGGCCAGTTTTCTGAATTGTCAATCCAACGAACCTACAATTGAAAAGAAAACAATTCACAAGACAATCACAGCAACAAATAAGCTGAAAGAAGGCGCCATTGAACAGCAGAATTGTTGCTGTTGCTATTGTTGTTGCTGTTGCGACAAAAATATCAGCCCTTTTTGAACAGCTCAAATTTGAAGTCATCTATCGAACTTTGCATTAAATCTACATCCTGCTCTTCAAACTTGAAAGTCACAAATATATTTTTAAAAAATTCTATTGCAGAAAGGCTTAACTCACCAAAACCAACGTTTGCACTACAAGTTTCTGGCAAAATACGATGATGCACCAGAATCATGGCACTGTAGTTTCAACATCATATGGAATTTGAAATATCATTCAACTCGTGAAAAGATAGCCGTAAAGATCTGTGAGTGCAGAGATGTAGGACTGTCTTCGAGGATCCTTTCATAAATAAAACGGTGACACTGTGAAGCAATATGGTTAATCATTAAGTGCTAAAACCAGCAAATTTCGTTGCGTCTTAAATTCGACATGGTCTCAAACACTCGTAAAAGAACGCTCCATTTTTGGTGCCCATTGTTCAGAAACGAGTAGCCAAAAAGAAAAAGAACACAAAATCTACTGACAGATACCTCAATACACGTTTACTACTCAGTTCCATGCTTAGCGTGCCTCCGTGTCCAACAAGCAAGTGTGCATTGTGTCCATCAAGAATACCCCATACTCGATACAACGATGGTATTGTCAATGCTGGATAACTTTTGCTAGCAGTCTTTCTGAATTCGACAGTCGCATACGGCAAGACAAACGTTGCATTGGGATAAACATATGGTGCCCAGGTCATGTTGACTCTCTTGTATGGAGAAACCCCCGTCATATTCAGTTTATTGTCAGAAGGAATGTGAATGTATCCAGTAAAATCTCCATAGATCGCAGTTGTTTCAACAGTTGCTCTTGCAGGGGGGAATACCAAATGTGCGCCTCCATAAATCTCGATTAATGTGAATTTGTGGGTGAAGTCAGCAGTTGAGAGTAAATGAGCAACGCCACCTGTCGGTAAAAGAAAGTTTCCAATGAAAATACCAGGTAAGTCACATGAATGTATCCATTGTTTAATAAATCATGTTGCAACCACTAGGTAACAAATTCGAAAAAAATTCCACATTTATAATCTCTCTGGGTAGCCTGTGTTCCAACACAGACAATCTGTGGTCCACTTCGACTCAGTTTTCGCCTTTTTTCTCAAAATTCTAGATGCCTTACTTCTCTAAGAAGCTACCATTTAGCCAAAGATGGATTTGCTCGAAGTAGAAAAGTGCCTTCAAAAAGTGCTGTTCTTTCTCATGTGGACTTCGACAGTTGTTTCTTACTCTGGGATTGATCGGAGAGAATATTCACAACTTTCAGCAAAGATTTCTCACATCAATGTCATATAGCTTTTTGCAGTATGATTTTTAAACTAGCAAATACATTTTTACTCGTCGGCATGAGCTGTTAATAGACCTTTTAGCTATTCTACAAAAGAGCCTGGATCGAGCGATATTTTTATACAATTTTATACGCGAGGTTCGATAGAGTGGCGTTAGAGCTTCGATCGCAATTGTGCACATTCGAAAATTCTACAAATTGTGATGAAATATCGTTCGATCCACATTCGTTGTGAGAATAGCTAAAAGGTCTATTGAAACATTACTGTTCACTGGGATCACATATTGATACTGGATCTGTTGGAGCATCATAGGACGAATCCACAATGTTCAGGGAGTCGTAGAGACGTGTAATTTACCTGTCTGACTGAAAGCTTGGTAATCTCCAGTAAGAGAAACCTTCAAAAGAAGACAGACATTATCATTAAAAGCACAACACACTCAAAATCGTTGCTGGTAAAGAAACTGAATGCAAGTTTGCATTATAAGAAGGTACAAGAAAGAGATGTCTTAAAATGGTTCTTGCCATTTTCACGCTATACACGAGGCATAGTATCCCATACGTTTGTGAAACATGCGATTCAAATGATGATTTGCCCGAAAGATCACAACTAAAGTGATAAAGATAAATTTTTCAGTAAGTTTTTCAGTAAGGAGCTAGCGTGACATAAATCTGAGAAAACTTCCTTCAGGATCTAAAAAAGAGGAAAAATTCCGTTGCCTGGAAGCACCTTTGCAACTTGTCCTTTGTTGTCAATCCTCAGATTTCGATTCAACGGTGCTGCACCATTTAGAAAAACGAGACCAGGGCCGCCCGGTTCCGAAGCACCGTGCCCTCCAGCTGAGCCACCCTTCGCAAATGTGTGATCACTATGAAAGACACCATTTTGATAATTCACGGTAACGAGACCACCAGCTCCACCACCACCATAGTGATTACCATTGCCACCTATAGCCTCTATTGAACCAGCACCATTGAAGCTTGTACAGTCGATCCAAATAGAACCAGCTGAGCCACCTCCTGCGTTCGATACCTAAAGAAGAATGTTTAAGATTAAAACCTTCCATATGCTCAATCTAAACATCCTGTCTCTTATCGATTCCAAATCTTTTTCAGTTTCTTTCCTATCAAATCTTAAAAACTACAAGTCAATTCATCTATGCCATTCATAGCGGGAAAAGACACAAGGTCATCGCGTTTCCACTATGAATGGCACTTAAAATATAAATTGATTTTTATTTGCAAAAAACGCAAATGCTTCTTACGAAGTGAATTAGTTAATTTACAAGAAAACACAAAACATGAAAAAGAACAGTTACGACACGAAGAACAAATACAAGACATAAGTAAAAGAATTTGTAGTTTGGTAATCTCGTTTTGGTGACCATTCTCTTTAAGACACATGCAATAACTTAACAATAATATTAAAACTAAACATCGTTTAACATGAGGTAACATGAGGTAAACATCATTTTTCGTGAGGTAACGATGTTTAGTTTTAATATTATTGTTAAGTTATTGCATGTGTCTTAAAGAGAATGGTCACCAAAACAAGATTACCAAACTACAACTTGTCGTACAAGACACGGGATTTACTGAAAGAGTTTGGAAACAAAATCTCACAACGTAACAAAAGAATTATAAATACAATAACAAGAGACATGCTGCACTTCAGATAATTGCAATTAACCTACAATCGTTTCGTATTCTCGATAAAACGAATTGTTTCCTCTATAATCATTTTGTTCACACTCACAGCTAAGTCAGCTTTTCCAAAAAGGAGTAGATCACAGAGTGATATGGAGTCCTTTTTCAGTCGGGCTGACGATTGCGCCAAGAAAAAAGAAAGTTGTAGAAAATTCGTCGTTTAATAGAGTATTTTACGGACTGGAATGAATAAAAATTTTGTTGTCAAATTGATCTATCAAGCAGCATTCGACTCATTCAGACTTATGTCATGGGTTTCTGGGCACTATGAAGTTTCAAACGGCTGAAATTTTCCGGGGCATCTGCTGCCATATGCTTGTCGCATTCAATTACAAACTCGTTTGGGGGTGCAAGGCTTTAAGAGGATCACGAAAAATCTGAAACAGTGGGACTGTAAGGAGCGCTGGCACACAATGGCAGCTCAAATACTATCTTATACATATAGTGTATATTCTGAAGACGTATTTTCTGGACGTTGTTGTAGCACTGCTTTTACGTTGATAGATTGGGCTTCATAGATAGAGACCAGAATGAAATAATACTGATATAAGTAAAAACACAAGATAATGCACAATGCAAAAGACAAGACGGTAATAACTTAACAATGTGATACCGTTGCTGCATGAGCATTGACAGTAATCTTCCCAGACAGAACCACTCCATTCTTTATCTGCAGCTGTATCCTTCCTCCACCTCGCCCTCCACCACCGGAAGGTTGGCTTCCACCGCCACTTCCCCAAACACCCGGCGTGTACAGATCACCATATGGAGAATTTCTCACAAGTGCACCATTACCTCGACCACCTCTTGCGGAATGGCAGGCACCGGATGATCCAGATGAAGAGTATGACCCGGCACCTGGTCAAATGGATGAAAAGGCATTGATAGGGTGAATGTTACCATTCCTACATGATACTGACATAAGATTGTAATTGACTAAAACAGCAAGTCGGAATGGGCAGCAAATGGGCTTGTGAAGAAAAAACTATACGGAAACTAACAGTTCCAGAAAAGCCTCGCACAATGGATTTTAACTGAAGCGAAATATAGCAAAATCAAAAATTAAAACACAAAAAAGCTTTCCCTTTGCAGAAAGATATCAAAACAGACAAGCCACTAGATAGCTGTCAACACATGTCGAGCCAAGGAGAAATGAGATGAAAGTGCAAAAACACATGAAAATGTTCGATAAGAATTTAATGATCTGGGACGCTGGCAGGAAGATGGAACATTCTCAGAAAACTAAAAGCACCTATCAAAATTGCAAATCTTCCAGGATTTCCCCCAGAATGTGCATTTAGGTTTACAAATCTAGAAATAACCAAAATGAAATGCAGTACGAAGGAAACGTGCGATTGATTTCTATACCTGGACCCTTATTCGCC
The DNA here is from genome assembly GCA_964019985.1 of Aurelia sp. 4 Dawson et al 2005. NCBI lineage: Eukaryota > Metazoa > Cnidaria > Scyphozoa > Semaeostomeae > Ulmaridae > Aurelia > Aurelia sp. 4 Dawson et al 2005. Next base: position 19,553,935 of record OZ026502.1, on the reverse strand, counting down.
AATGCTCCTCCATAGTCAGCTGACAGTAATCCGCTCACAGTGACGTCATCAGATGTAAGATGCAGTGATCCAAAATAAACCGAACCAATGAACTGCACTCTATTTACAACGAAGACTGATGGCGTTAGGCCATTTTCTTGCTGCGGTGTGCCTTGATAATTGACTTTCATTGTCCCAGTGACGGTCAAATCTTGGCCCATAAATTTCCCTGATGACGTAAAAGGCGTCCAAGTCTCAAGTGTGCCACCAATAATTGTCGTATTGATCAGAAACTGCTTGATATGATTAAATGTCATCACTCCAGAGACATTCAGTTTTGTCATCCCACTTCCAATTGCAAGAAGACCAGTTTCAAATCTACCCTCCACGAGCATGGCATCTACCAAAATATCAGTTTTGTTCTCAGTGCATTTCAAATGGCCTGATGTTCCAATATGCAAAAGTGGTAGCTTCACTGTACTTTTCCCCTCAATTTCTAGGTCTGATATTGACACTAGGGTCCCATAAACACTGAAGACATCAAAACTGAACCAACCAATCGGGTGCACATTAAGACTTCCCTTTGAGCCGATAGTCAATCTGGTCCATCCGAGCCCCATATACAGTTTTCTCGCCTTGAAAGTTCCATCAATTCGAACATCGGTAGCAAAGATCTGTGAAGCATAATTCTTCTGAATTGTAGTTGCATTCTTGGAGGCATTGATTACTACATTTCCAATCACAGGAGAACAATTCAATTCAACAGAGCCTCCGTCATTGATGTGAAATATTTCTATTTCCTCAGAGACAGCTGATTTGCTCTTCATCACAACCTTAGTATCAGTCCTGAATTTTCCACCAATAGTAACTCGATTGACTTTCACGTGACTTCCGGGGATGAATGCAAAGTCTCCTTTAGGCCCGATTATGAGATTGTCCCAGCCCGGACCAATATTTATCCTACCGGCATGAAAGATACCATTGATGGTAACATTAAGCGCAAGGATCTCTGAGGTTCCGGAATATTTCGTGCGGTTTGTGCACGGAATGAAGTCATCTAACAGGAAAGATCCGCCCTGTGCGATATTGATCAGTGATTTACCGGACATGTCTCTTTTCTGGAGATTTATTGATCCGTTTATTTGCAGTTTTCCGGCAACAATCAGCGTATCAATGATAACAGTATGGTTTGTTGTGAATGTGAAATAACCATCCGGTCCAACTGACAACAATTGCCAACCGTCACCGGTTGATAACTTTCCGGGGTTGAAAAATCCGTTGACTGTCAAGGTGTGTACTTGAAGAATCGTTGGGACGCTTGTGTTGGCGAAGATCACCTTACCAATAGGTCCTATTGAGAATGTTTCTGCTATGACGTGAATATTGTCAAGAAATGTCAAAGACCCATTGCTTGTGAATGTTTTCAGGGAAAGCAGCGAAGTTATCAATTTGACATCTCCAGAGCTCCCAACAACAAATTTCTGTAAATTTGATGCAAAATTGACAAGGCCTAAATCTGAGGTACAATCTAAGTATACATCCTCTGTAAACAAACTAGCATTCAGGGCCAAACCCTGATTTATCAATATTTTGCTGTTTGCAAGAAAATTCAGTTTCTTTGCTCCAATCGAATCTAACTTTGATGCTACGAAAAAGCTGTTTTCTCCAAATTCCAAGTTCTTATCGGCGTCAAGTTCAATTGTCCAAGGAGTCTGGCTGTCGTCCGTCTCTAGGATCAGTCCCGAGCTCTTCGAAACAGTTACGCTTCTGAATTTCAAATTCTTCGGTGTTGAGCTACCTCGCATTGTAAAGTTACCGACATTTTGCCCATAATATAGCTCCATAGGGTACCCAACAGCGAATATACCGTACACATCCAAATGACGTTTTATCATGAATTTAGTAGTACCATTGTTTGAAATAGCTAATTTTCCACCATGGTAAACATGTGTACATGATTCCAAATGAGTTTCTAACTCAACTTCAGTGTTCGGTCCGATGTATACAAAACCACGTCCATCGTCATTGATCTGGTCGGTTTGCAACTTTCCAGACCCGGTTACAAGTAGCTGTGCTCCATTTTTCAAACTGATTTCAGTGACGTTCTGGGTTCCTGGATTTAAAGACAGCCATGTTGTGCTCCCTGATAATGCAAAAAGTTTTATTAAGGAATATTCAGGCGGTTACAAACGTAAGATAAAGGCTGATTCACATTAGGTCGTTTGGGTCGAAGGTCGTGTAGGAAGAGCTGAAAGACAAAGGACTCAAACTCCAGTCTTTGTTTATTGGGTTTTTTAGCACAACTCTAACGACTCAAACGACCTAGTGTGTATCAGGCTTAATATCTAGCAACAAACATAAAAAAGCACAGAATCTTCATGCAATAACTGAAACAAACCGACAAAGAATGTTCTTCCAAATAACTCAACAAATAAGAATAAAATGAACAAAATCACCAATTCTTTCAGGATTATTCAATGACAAATCACGCCAACTTTTTACGTGTCGTAAAAAGAAAAACACTATCTATTCCTCCCAAGCATGGTCAATGATATTCGTATTAAATGAATAATTAACTCCTCTGCCGTCAAGGGACTGTGTTTTGGCCTGATATGAATGTTAAAGGCTGGGTCGTATTTCATCTCATTTCATCGCATTTCATCGTAATTCATCGGATGTAAATAATTGCGGTTGTCAAATAATATGAAAACTGAGAATCGTAATTCACCGGAGTTCGTTTTATTTCATAGTAGAAAACAAAGTTTTGTGATTCGCTGGGATCAGTTGCAACAGTTTACGATGAATTGCGACGAATTAGGATGAACTACGATTCCATGTATTGGTTGGTTTCATTCTTCGTAAACAATCCTTATTGTTCGTAGACCCAGAATTCCGATGAAATGCGACAAAATGCGATAAAATACGATGAAATGCAACATATGAAAAACAGCCTTAACTAAAATGGACGAAGCAGGCTATCTTTGCATGGACGGTAGGAAACTTGCATTGAAAATAAGATGTACCTACAATATATTCAATCTTTCTGGTCAATCATTACATTTCTGATATATCAAATGGCAGTCTTAAGTCGTGCAAGGCAGGTTGACGTCACCTAGAGCCATTATGCCATGCCACTCAAACAAAAACTCCTCCAACAGCAATTACCAAAAAAAACAACTTTCTCTCTGCCCAGTTTCATTGTGGCATAATGCCTTATCTTAATCACGTCAATCTGTCAAGCATAGGAATCAAATTGTCGCTCGATATATCGGAAAAGAAATGATGAACTAAGAATGACTCAGTGCATCATAAATAAATCTCTTTCTTCATTCAGAGTTTTCCACAGCCCATGATGTTTGTTGCTTTTTGAGCACATCCATCAATGTAAAATAATCCACTAGAAATCCTATTTTGGTAAAGGCTTACCTGAAGTTATGAGATCTGAGAAATTGGCATTCCTCTTCAACTAGAATAAATAAGATTACGAGATTTATTAATAAGGAAAATTGCAAAAACGTCAGTAATCCGAACACAGGTGTAATATAATATAATTCTCTTTACAACGATATCCCTTCAGTATACTAAAAAATAAACATATTAGCTGAATAAACCTGATCTTCCAGGGAGTCGTTCTTGAGGGGGCTTGAATTGATTATCAATGCTCATCAAATGCCTTTTCAGATGTACTTTAAACAGGCGTAGTGATGGCAGTTCTCTGATATTAACTGGAAAATCATTCCAAGCATTAACGCCCGATTAATGAAGTCCTTTCTTGGTTAATTCAAAATTTAGCTTGGGAATATGGAGATCTCTATAATTCCTCGCATTATAATATGCTATAGAATATCTCTGTTGGAACATATTGCATAAGCTTTCAGCTCAAAAACCTTTTGACACTGTACAGTAACAGTGAATGTTTTGACAATCTTTCGAATGTGAATAATTGCTTGTCTTCTAGAGACTGAATTAAGTAATTCGGATGCCCTTGCAACAAAAATGAATCAACTCCACGTTCAGTCCACACAACGTTTGGTAGCAAAAATGTCTCAAGATTAAGAAGCTACCTGCCAGCCCCGGACCTAAAAGAAAAATATGAAATAAAGAGTGTAGTAGCACCAAGAACTATTTCACAGACATTTTAAAAATGTGAAAAGAACAGGCAAAAATTTACCCTCGGATAATTCCCTTGGTTATCAAGAATCAGTTTCGTTTTCGTTGATCCATCACCAGCTGTCGATTTGATCAAAACAGTCCCTGCAGCACCACCCTCTGCTCTTTGCTCTACAATTGAAATCAAGAGAGGAGCTAATGTTTGGGGCAACATACAGATCATTGTACAAATATTAAAAAATAAGTAAAATGAAATATAAGGCAAAAATTTCACATTTTCCTGAATTTTGACCAACTAAAAGAAAGGTCCCATAATTCGCAGAAGCCAAACTTTGTCGATGCTACCTTTGTCAGTATTCTTTCTCTGTTTCTAGGATAAGGTTTGGACGAGTTTTTGAACAACTGTAACAGCTTATGAGTTCCTGCATCAAGCATCCAGTTATTTGTGAAATCACTTTCTTTACAGTAAATACTCCTAACAAGCTTTCTCGTTAAATCAAAAGATCAAAATGCCTTTTGGTGCTAATGAGCAGTGAAATGCTCAGGAGCAACTCAAACGTTTTAGCAAAACTAACCTGGAAACGGACCGATGTTTAAGAAAACAACAGTACAAACCTGTTAAGATGTTGTGGCAGTTTGGTGTTGATTGTGGGCCTGAAACTAAATAATACCAGATATTCAGATTTGCAGTTAGCATAAGACCGTCAGTCTTCAATAACGGACAGGCAAACTAACATGTAAACTTTATAATTTGGAACATTGCAAAGAAAATTAACAAAATGAATGGTACAAGCACTTGAAATAGTGCCTTTGCAGAAACTGACAAAGTTCCAAACAATTTTACATAAGAATGACCTATTCAATTGTACCTACCAAACCGAAATCCTTTGAGCTCAATCCGTAGTGAAATGGCACTATGCCATGCAACTGGCTCAATTCTCATAGCTTGTGCAAGGACTGGCATCGCTAATTTGTTTGTTTTGGTTGAAGTTGCATCCGTGTTTCCTGCAAATATCCTTTCTTCTCCGTTTTCCTGAAAGGTCGAAATGATTGCATCAACTCGAATCGTAACATAAATCTACACTTCAGAACTCGCTTCTGACCTCCAATTTCGCGCAACGTACCGAAATTTTACAAAATGCTGGTTATGCATTGCTTGCCAATAATTTGTACTTAAAAAAATTTGCACACTAACTTTTTTATCCAGCTGAGGATGAGACAAGCTGTCTCGAACCGTCCGTAAAGGCAAAAAATGGCCTAGTCGAATTAACATCATTTGTATCTAAACAAGGACTTATCTCGACTGATTACATGTTTTCTAGACTGATTACATGAGTCCCAGTTTTCCGCACTGGGCTGTTGTTGCTTCATACTTGTATCAGTGGAAAAATCAGATCAAAAGCATGGAATGAATACATGGAATCGCATCGTCGATCTGGACGAGCTCCCCATATTCCATTCTTGGCGAAACTTTAAGGAAGGAGCTCATGCATTCAGACTATAACAGTTCCTTGGTTATTGTTTGCACGGAGGCAATTGTTATATGCAAGCTCAAAGAAATATTGCAACCATAAGTTGACCAATCAAAGAATAATGATATCTTTGCCTCACCAGATAAGGTAGCCATGTCCCATGCTCATTTTGATATTGCAGTTTGTACTGGGAAACCCATTTACTGCCTTGCCATGAATGATGGTAACCTTGTGTTTGCACATGGGTGATATACCAATATTTTTCTGATGTTTGAAATGTTACCTGGAATACAGAAATCGCTAAATTTTCATTGAATAGTACAGACGATTGTCCCAGGAAATATCCATTTTCAAAGGCACTTAAGACTTGCTACGACTATTTCAACAAGTCCGTCTTTCCGATCCCTTCCTCACTTTCCGAATCCGCTATTCCAGCATTCCGTCATGGCCTTAACGGAATGTTGGATTGGAATGATGGATTCAAGAACAACAGTAAAGAGAACGGTCCGATGGATTGAGGAAATAAACTTGGAGCAAGTCTAATTGGCATAATCAACTCTTCAAGGGCAATGGGACTCAAAAAAAACTAATGGTTGATTTTACAACAAATCTCTCATTTGATTAGCGAATATATGATGCAATAAGAGACCTTGTAGCTATTCTAAAACAGAATCTGAATCGGACAAGTATGGAACGCCGTTTGCACAAAAATGACATAAACTATGTTTATATTACATAAACATAGTCACATAAACCTAGTTTATGTACATAAACTAGGTTTATGTGCACATAAACATAGTTTATGTAACATAAACATAGTTTATGTAACATAAACATAGTTTATGTAACATAAAAATAGTTTATGTCATGTTTGTGCAAATGGTGTTCCATAGACAGGATCTTATATTCATACATGTTTAAGAATGTTCAAATGTAAAGTCGAATCTCTGGTATAAAATGAATAAAAAGTATCGAGGGTCTTTTGTTTGCTTGATTTGATCCAGGCCTGGCTTTTAGGTTACAATTGGGACTTACGTGAGCAAGAAACCGGGGAAAACTTTCCTTCTTGACGTAGTAATCGCACAGAGTTCACATTATAAGTCAACCAATTTGAGCGTGAACCTTTGTATAAAAAGATTGCCTAGTTGAATGGTATCCGCTTTATTATCGCATCAGTGCATCAGTATTTTTATCCATTTTACTGCCGCATTCCAACTAATCTACCGTGCCACAGTAAGCAGTAAAAGCAGTGTGTTTCTTGATGATCCAGGGGGTCAACTGCCATGAATATAGGATTGTTCATGAAACGCGTCTCCTTTCATGTGACAAAATAAGTACTCTTCAACACTAGGTTTCTTCATTTTTTTTCCTTAGTAGTTCCGTAGTACCGCGCTCTATGCTTTTGTGGTTTCACAGAGGAAAGCATGACAACTGTGGACAATGTTGTTTCAGCAAAGAACTGGTTTCAGGAAACACCGTCTTCCCTTTTTTGGCAGGCTTAAACTCAAATTCAACATCGTTTAAAATCTCTCACAAAAAGCAGTTTTGCCTTGGCTTTCAATGGGATGGTCCTTCCTGCAAATGCAACGTTTGCAAATTTAATCACACCCTGAAATTCTGTCCATTCACATTCCAGTTATTTTTTAAATTTAGCATTGTAAGTATTTATTTCCGTAGTTATTTCCTTTCATTTGTAATAGAGTAGATTATTTTCGAATTAGATTAGTTGTATATATATCAATGTATATATATCTATGAAAAGCTAGGAGCAAATCGAAATAAAATAAGTTTACAAAGAAACAAACAGGCTAGAAAGAAATCCCGCGGCATTGCGACGTTACTGTGTAGTCTGATGCTCATCAAGAAATATGGAGGCATTATTGTGAAGTGTGTGAAGTGTGTCTTATTCTGAAAGATGGTCCGGACAAAGCCCCTTGAACAACATCCAAAAAGAAAAAGTTTCATATACCTGCAAAGATTGTTTGGACGAAGGTTGAAATGGGCCTCCATTGAGTCTTCCTGCGGACGTCACAGCATTTGTGTTTGCATTTCTCATTGTGTGCTTCCCTGATGCAACTCCTAACGCCTTTACGTCAGCAGCTATGAAGCAAACATACGACATGTATGCAGTTCACTTTAGTTGACCGTTTGTCTCTGTGTAAAACATGATTAAGGGAATCCTTTATCAAAATAAACGTAGACCCTGTAGGCTTTCTTGTTTTAAAGAACACTCGCTAAAAACATCGATGTTTGCAAGCTACCTAAAACTAGAAAACAAAGTTGTTGAGTGTGTTGTACGTCGATTGTATCAATAAAGGTGTAAATTTGCCAATAAATCCGATTTTGTACAAAGATCTGATTTTAGAATTTCACCGTAGTCCCAAAACTGGTTGTTTTTGGGCAGTCAAGTGGTACCTGTTATTTTTTCCCAATTCCTTTTCGGACAAACATGGGATCAAACATTTTATAGTACTTGTCTTCCCCTGCCAGTGCGAAGGCAACCAAATTTCACAAAAAAATTGTCAAAACATGAGGACCTTCGCCTGATGAACCTGGTGTAATTCCGCGCGAGGAAATGACTTTGGATAATTGTGGTTTGAATATTCAAATTGAACCACTGAGGTCCAATTCCGTTCGAATTTTTAAACAATACATCCACTTTGCAGGCATAGCAAGGGTTAAACCGATAACCAAAGCTCGTAACTGTGGATTTGCGGTGTTAAAATTCAACAGGAACCAGGATGCGTAAGCAGCTTATACATCTATGTCGTCTTTCTCTTCTGGGCTATTTTTCATGTATTTTTCTTGAAATTTTCTCAGTTTGAGACGTCAAATTTGGGGATAAGAACTTGGCAATTATACAATAAATGTGCGTATGGTTGCAATAGCTGAAAGCTTTGGTATCCTCCAAAAAGTGGGAATGAAATCCGCTCTTGAAAACATCACCTCCCGTTCCTAGAAAACTTTAGTTACTACACCGGGTAAAGTTCCAGACGGGGGATAGCACGGACACGAAAGGACATCCCAGAAACCAGAAAAGCGTCCCGAAAAGCCATGACAGGATTCAAGATGGGTCCCCGTGATACCGTGATAGCATTTACGCTTCTTCTGTCAAATCAGCCTCACAAATTCGACAAGAATCACATTCACGAATGTTTTAGGGAAAATGCTTTGCCAAAAACTCAACTCTCAGATCGCCAATAAATTAAGAAATTCGAGCGGTGGAAAAATATCAGCTGAGAAACTTTTCATTCCGCTTCAAGGTTCTTGATTCCGCTTGAAGCTTACTTCCGCGTGCAGATGCATGGTTTGGTCGGGGTTTGGTAAAGCTGACTTCAAAGATGTTTTGAAAACTCAAAATCTGAGGATTTTAAGGAACTTTCAAGCAAATACTAACTTTCTGTTAAAAATACGTGCGTGGTATGGGGACGGTGACTTGCTGCTTGCGCAGGAGAAGTGATGTCAAACATGACCTAATTCAACGTCAAACTTTTGCAATCCAAGCAAAAACCATCTGAAGGACAAAGAAAACACTGAAATTTGCTGATACGGTATTGTTCTCCAGCGTAGGCTGTGCTTAAGAGTGTGGAAATACGGGAAAACGTCGCATGTTGCACCTCTAACAAATATTGCCATGCACTGTTTTCCAAGTCAAATTTTCGCATTTTCGGAAAAGGGAATTTTCTTGAAATAAAGTCCGCTATGAAGTGTCAGAAGTCAGAAAAGGTACTCGAAACTGATAATTTGGAATGATGAAATGAAAAAAGTTTAAAAGACAATCCCTTATGCGAGTTCATGTACGCAAAGGAAGGCAAGGAAGGGAAAGGGATGTTCGGCTAACACAAGATGCTAATTACAATGCATACACGCAGGGAGGGGGGGGGGGGTTAGTGAAAGATTCATTCGCACATGCAATTATTCCGGGGAGTGGAGTTTTGACAATTGATTTGCAAAATTAATGAAAAAGCATTATTTACCTGTTTTTCCACCAACAGCATGCACCCCTACTTCTCCATTCAGCGATCCTGTCTGATAGTGGACACTGATTCTTCCTCCACTGCCACCCCCACCATCTCCATCTCCTTGACCCCCATTTGCTTCTAAGACTGGTCTCCCTGAAAACTGCTGACAGTCTACCTGGATTGAGCCCCCTGCACCGCCACCTCCATTTTGTGAAACTTGAGCATCAATTCCATTTGCTTGTATAATACCTTCAATTTCACACTGGGTGCTTACAATTTTGATTGAGCCCCCACCTTTGCCCCCAGATCCCGAGCTTGTTCCATCACCACCGTTTCCACCACTTTCCTGAGGTGTCAGGGGGTCACCAACCGGCTTTGCTTCATTCGGCCTCAGCCATCTTGACTTAGGGCTTCCTCCTCGTCCAGCATGGCCTCCACCAGAGCCGTATCCTCCTAAAGATACTCCATCTCCTGCCACATGGCTCTGTTTACTCCACTGAACTATCAGAGCCCCAAGAAGGCCGATCCTAAATTTCCCTGTCACATTCAAGTTGTGACTACTCAATAAATTGCTTGATTCCAAAAAGATAGGCTTGTTTATTGTGAGATCAGTAAAGAAATAAGTGGTTGGATTTGCAGGCAATCTGCATGGCGAATTTACTGTTAACACTCCTGACGTTGGGCTGCAAACTGGCAAAGTTCCTTCCACGTATTTGACATCCAAAAGCAACAGCTGCAAAGCGACTAGGATTAAGAATTTGAATTTCCAAGTCATCTTCAGATATTATGGTCCCATCCTCTCGGATTACTCTAACGTCTGCCACTCAAATGATCCTCTTCAAGCTCTCTCTTGTGCAAAATGGTTTGACAAATGTCCACTGTCACAAACAGAGTATCTTTAATATTTATTCTTGCTTGTTTATTCAATTAACTGTGAACTTGTCATCTCTGTTTCAAGCATAACTTTTGTGTCAACTTTCTCCTAAATTATTCTCCTCGTGGCCAAGTCAACTACTTCAATTGTCTCTCTTGAATGATTATCTGTATGTAAGTTACCATCAATTTGTCACAAAATGACTTTCCAACTATTCCACTATCACCAACAGTTTTTCCGATAAAATCAACAAGCTGTCACATATATTTCGTGTGTCAACCCTCTCTTAAATGGTCTAAGACATGAATCCTGGTGGGCAAGTCATTCAACCGAAATTACTTTGCCTTCTAGAAAACTCTTTCTAATGAATTGATCTCTGGAATCATGTTCGTTAGCCCTGATTCAGCTCCTTTGAATCAGCCACCATTTGATTTTCGGCCTGTCACGTTGTCATCATTTTCTCAAAAGACGGGGGCAGTTTGTGGGCATAGACCTCATAGATAACTGTCCGTCTGAGGTTGCAAGAAATGCTTTGTGTCATGTCTGGTAATCATCATACAATATCGCAATTGTCAAAGAAATTCTTGGTATTGTTTAAGCCATATTACATGAATCTCAGTTCCGCTTTGCTTAGCAAGATAAAGTAGTTTCAATCAGTGGAATTCTTTTGGCGCAGAAAAGGAAAGAATGGCTACCACAAAGCCACAGCTTATCCCCTTCGAAACTTTTCTCAGTTCTAAGAAGTAGAATTTCGTACAAAATGTATACAAAATGGCATTCTATTGCATCTTCGTAGATCTGCCTTGACTTGAATGATTGGAAGGGTACATTTGATTGTTCCAGCAATTACTGATGGAAAGCTTCCCAGAATACCTCTGTATTGAGATATGATAATTCACGAGTTGCGAGTTGTCAGTTGCGAGTTGTCAGTTGCGAGTTGTCAGTTGCGAGTTGCAAGTGACAACTGACAACTCGCAACTGACAACTCGCGGAATATAATCCCTCCTCTGTATTGCTTCTTGAATGCATGTTTCTTCATATCTTTGATACCCCAGGAGGGGTGCTCCCTATTAGTGGGTGACGGCGGAAGGGGGGGGGCGTTCAGACACTTTCTGGGTTTGCGAAACGTGGTCTGTTATACTTTGAGCACGCTATTTGGTTCACAACTGGTATATTTTGGGGGTTGTTAATGAGAAAGTTTGACAAGGTGATTGCTAAGCTGAGTTTTCATCAAATGTTGCAGCGCAGTTGCCAAAAACTCTATAAAACTTATACGCAGCACCTTTGATTACGTTGGCAGCCTCGTTTGCATCAAACTATTTCAGATCAATTGTTTCCGATTACTTGTTGGAGAGACGAGATATGCTTTTCCGAGGAATCTTATGTTTCCCCCCGTGCAATAGGTTATAGCTTGTTCGCAGTAGCGTTTTTGGGTTGAAGCTCTGACGGGCGCATGAGCTTTGACCCATTGCACGGGGGACATATCAATTTCCTCAGGCAAGCTTGTCTTGTCTCCCGAACAATTACGGAATCATGGACCACGGAATATTGGAGACCACTAAACTGCGGAACAAATTAAAAATAAAGACCCCTGATGGAGGAAAGCGATATTTGACAAGAAGTCTGTATCAAATCAGACGTGAGAAGAAAACATCCGCAAAGAAAAAGAACTAAAGAGCTTTCATGAGCAATTTTGCGTTTTCGCCAACCAGATATGGTTCCAGCTTCTCCAGTAAGCGACCCTGTCCGATACTGGACACTGATTCTTCCTGCTCTGCCACCCTTGCCTTTGCCATCTCCCTGACCACCATTCACTTCTAAGATTGGTCTCCCTGACAACTCCTTGCAGTCGAGCAGGATTGAGCCCCCAGCACCACCATCTCCATGTTTTCCGATTTCAGCATCCATACCATTTGCTTGAATGATACCTTCAAATCTGTCCTTAGTTTCTACTTGAATCAGTAAACCATTTTTGAAAGAAATCAGCTAAACAAGCTGCAGGTCTTTGAGATAGATACACTTCAAGCCATCTTTTGACCAGAAAAGACCCTCTTTTCCCAGTTTCCTGGATGGATAGTAGGGCGTGGTTGCGTAAATTTGTACACTTTCCTTGCTCGTTGTTCCAAGTTTAAAACACACACTGTGTCAACCTTGAGGTGCATTTGACAACCTCGACACGTGCCGTTCCATTGTGTAGCCAAACAGACAATGGGTGTTGTGTTTGCAAGCGTTTGGGTGTTTTAAGCCGATTAAAAGCGGCTATTCGATAACCATGTCCCCATCCATTCCCTTCGACGCCTCTGGCGCACTTTTTGAAACTGGTAGTAAATCTAAGGGACAACCACGTTACTCCTCTTCGCCTATCTCTGACCTTCCAACTTATTTTTCTTTACGAATTCCAGAATGTTCGAGTTATGACTTCTCATATTCGAGTTCTTTTCGATTTACTTCAAATGGCACTCATCGCATGAACGAGGCTCTCTTAAACCATCCCACAATGCAATTTTTTCCTGCGTACCGTCCCATTTTCGTCGGCCATTTTTGCGGTTGTGGAATTTGAAGTTCCTGGACTTGTCTGCTTGTTTTCCAAAGAAAAATCGTATTTTCATTCAAATCTGCACCCAACAAACATCAGGTAAGCACAGGTTCTCTTATAAGATGCGATTTCATAGCAAACGAGCTGGAAGCGTGGAAACAAAGAACCGTCAAATGCGAGCAACCGAGCATATCTTTGGGCCTAACTAAATACGAATCTAGCGGCGCCGCGGACACAAAAACCGAAAATCGAGTTGTTTAGCATGATGTGAATCGAAAGTAATCATCAACAATCTCCAACGTACGAGTATTCACACCTTTTGGACGGCCGTTTCATAGAAGATTCGTTTAACTCTTATTTGCTTTTCGTGTAATCTATCAATCTCAGTTTGTAGTTTTTAAATGCTGATGAAGGGAACTCGGTACCCATGCATAAATTGACATGTTTCGGTATTCGATGCTTGATATTTGTTCAGAATGTTTGTGAATGAAAACAGTGGGAGAACAAATGGGTTGGTTGGTTGCCTATATTTTCAAATTGCATGGGGAATCTGTTATTGTGAATAATGCAATTTGGAATTGACCTCTACAATTTTTTGCATGCAGAAGTTTGGGAGGCCAGGCCAAATAATTCCTGACTGCTAATTTGTTTGTTATCAGCAGCTGAATTAACAATTCAATGCATTTATTTTGCAGGTAATCATGGATGATGAAAAAGTAAATATCAAAATAGAAACTGCAAAGTTTGATGCTAGGTTCCCTAACTGCAACCAAACCAAAAATTGCTGGCAAAATTATGTTGACTATCAGAAATGTATAAAGTCAAAGGGTGAAGACTTTGAGCCATGCGAGTTCTTCAAGAAGACATATAGATCACTATGTCCTATTGCATGGGTAGGTTTCCCTACTCTTTATCCATGTATCTTTAAAATTAATTCCAGCAGTTACTTAAGGGCCTTATGAAAATCTATTTTGTTAGGATAGTGGAATTTGGCCGCTAACTTTTGATACGCCCCCCCTCCTCTTGACAGACATGCAAAACTTTGTGGGAAATTTGTGTTTACCAATCTCACTAACTGGTTCATCAAGATTGATATAAACATTTAACTGTGAACAAGGATAACTTCTTCTTAGGCCATTTCTCTCTCAGTTTGACAATATCCAGCATTGAAACTTTGCAAATATGATTGAAAACACTGTTAGGTTCCATTCTGTCACAACTTAATGGATTGTTAATGAACCCCTTCCCCCTGTAACAGCAAAATTCTGCTATCTGTGATGAGATGGATTTTTGGATGGCCTCTTCAACTATGCTTAAACTTCTGCAGTGAGGTTTGAGGTAGTTAGTTGATTAATGTTTAAAAGTAAACTGAGTATGTTAACTATTTCTGTCCCTACTTTACTTTGTTTTCACTTTGTTTCATACATCATATTGCCATAAAGCCAAAGGTTTCTTTTGGATCAGCATTGCAAGTATCTAGCAGCAGATGATTGCAAAGAGAAGGCATTCAAGTTCAATTGACTTAACTACAATTGACACAGTAGAGGAAAACTAATTCATAAACAAAAATACATATCTACATGTATATATTTGACGTTTGATTTTATTTTGTAGGTTGACAAATGGAATGAACAAGTAGAGGAAGGCAGATTCTCTGGAAAGATATAAACATTTCAAAATCTTGTTCTTAGATGATCTCAGTTTTATTTGTAGCCCTGCTGTGTGTTCACTTCAAATGCATAAACAGTATTTGTGCATGCAACTGCTTCAATGAAAATCCTCATTAGTTATTGGAATTATACATTGTTGATAGTATGAAAGATTTATTTTGTGAAATCAGTTCTGCCACAGTGCCAAAAGTAAACAGTCTTAAGGCCCAGAAGAAGCTTTTCTTAAATTGATTATGTTTTCTTGCCGAAAAATTCTTGCTTAAAAACTACCTTTCAAGAATTCTTACAGGAATGTGAAGAATTTTGTAATAATTCTTGGAAATTAATGTTCGTTTATGAAAGGCATGACCGGGCATTTTTGAGTGATGAAACATTTTAGTAAACAAAAAAGGGCTCAGTTAGGCCATACCACACTAATCAGTTCAATGATATTTACCTATGCTAGTATCTTCTTGGACTCA
Organism: Aurelia sp. 4 Dawson et al 2005; assembly: GCA_964019985.1. NCBI lineage: Eukaryota > Metazoa > Cnidaria > Scyphozoa > Semaeostomeae > Ulmaridae > Aurelia > Aurelia sp. 4 Dawson et al 2005. Next base: position 19,538,871 of record OZ026502.1, on the reverse strand, counting down.
ATTCTATCACAATGGAAACATTGCTAAAACAGGCCCTTCAGTTTGGTAGATGGTGGCTGTAAAAGCTGATTTCCAATAAGTGGAAAATTATGTATGGGGCAGGCAGGACCTTGAGTGCACATTAAAATTTACATCAGTTCTGCTCATTTCACTAACTGGTACTCAATACAGCCCTGAGACTTATAAGCATTTTTGATGCCAGGGACACTCGTATCAAACATACAGTATGTTAAACTATACTGCAAATTAAAGCAAGGATTTAGCAGTAACATCGATTTTCATGTTCAAACTGTGTAAATAACCTTCTTATAAACAATGAAAAATATATCATTTAACAATCAAAACATGGCAAGAAATACCTCAATCGTGTTCAAAATTCTGCATTTTGTGTATAGGTGCAACTAAACATGACATGTATGAATGTGCAATATGATACAAACTCAGCCATTTGAAGCACCCATTTGACGATTCAATTTTGCAGTCATCCTTTGCACCAAGGAGAGCTGCTGGTCAGATTGTTCATTTTGAAGTGGGTTTTCATAAACTGTGTCGTGAATTTGTACCATGGGCTTCCTGTCCTGGCTGAAAGAATTAAATGAAAATATGTAAGGATTAGAATGAAAATGAGTAGATTCAAGTCAGGGTAACATTTGATGCTATTCAAAGTGTTAATGCAATTTGTCTTTGGATAAAACTTTCAACTGTGGAAATGTAAGAAATTTAACATTAAGATGTGAAATAAAGAAAAAATTACCTTAAACTGCCATGTGCCAAGAGAAAGTATGTTAGAAAGATACCAGTTGATAGAAGCCTTTTTAGCAGGAATTAGCATGAACAAGTGTAAATAATTACATGTCTCATTATGGACTAAAAAGCTGTTTTTGTAATCACAATCCAAAGGATTATTCTATCTTAGTCAACTGAAGGTTCATCACAGCAAAGTAAATTTCCACAAATTCAAGCATAGTATTAGGGGTTGGGAGAAGTTGGATACCAAGCGCAAATCAATGTTTCTTGTTCTATGCTTTTTATCTGAAAACGAGTCTTGGCAATGAAAAATTTGATGGTGTGCTGATGTTAGCATGACTTGAAACTTTTGGAATTTTCATAGCAGAAACCTACACTTGATTCATGTGCATCTTCCTGTAATCTGTTCCAAAATAAAACACATGTAAACTTCGTACCTTGTCCTTTGGTTGAAAGAGATGGAGCGATCACTACGGATTGATTTCAATGACCTACAAAAAATGAGGAAGATGAGAAGGGGTTTACATGTATATGCGTAGATGTGTACTTTTATGCTAGGCCTACCAAAATTTATTTAAAGTATTTTATTAGGAAAAGAAACAAAATCTAATTGCAAGTAGAACTAATATTTATAAGATAGAAATGTAACTAGAAGCATCCGCAAACACTTAAAACAAATATCCATGTTCCAGTAACCAGTTACAAAATAAATAGCTTGAAAAACTTTGTACCTTCCACTATGTTTGAAAGTCAAGGACCGATCACTAGGGCTTGACTTCATCGACCTAAAAAATAAATGTAATACTGTATGTATAATTATGCTACCAAAACAACTTGAAATATTCAAATAAAGCGCTGAGTCGATAAAAACAAGCCCTGCTTGAAAAATACTGCTCCCTGAAAATCAATGCAATAACAATGCAAACTGTCTAATTTCCTCACCAATTACATTCCGTTATTTACTTGGCTTCAATCAGTCATTTCTTCCCATTGATATGGGAGATTATTGCAGAAAACCTTTCAAAACCTTCACAAAATGAGTAAAAATGGTACGCTAAATTTCCTTTGTCTTCCTTCCTGACAACATTTGCAAGATTTCATGTGTTATGCCCTCTTTGGAGAATAGAATTTCTTTTTCATCCTCTAACGAGAATAGCATGTGCTGAAAGCGTTTTCAAGTCATTGCAGTGAGGTGAAAGTCTGGGGAAGTTTCTTGTGATTTTAGCACATTTTATCTCCACAAGGATATTCCATCACATATCGCACAACATCATTGCTTATATATTTAGGGAGCAGTAGCCCTTCAAACAAAATTGTCTTCGTTGACTTACCCAGTAGCTAGCCTTTGAAAATGGGAAGAGCAAAAAATTTTCAATTGCAGAGCTTTCTTGTTTGTTTTGTTTGTTTTTCAACTTGTTTTGAGTGGGCTTGTCATGATTTCTAGCTACTGAAAGCTAATTTAGGCCCACTGTGCATGTTGCATCCAGGCCTGGGACCCCTAGTTTAACGTCCCTTCCGAAGGACGACGAGGTGAGTTGTGAAGTCAGGCCTCCGAGGTCACCCATCCGGAGTTTGACCTCACTCGACCGAGCTTAACTTCAGTTACCTGACGAAAACTGCGTAAGCCACTCAGCCACTCACTCCGTACTATCCGCCAAGTAACTTAAAGCAGAAGGTACACAATAAATTTTATACTTAATCATGCTTTTCACAAAAATGAATAACCAGAACAACTTCGTACATTGCCCTTTCGTTGAAAGAGATGGAGCGATCACTGGGACTTGATTTCATCGACGACCTACAAAAAATGAGAAAAATCAGAAACGACCTTGGGGGAGAGGCTTGGGTTGCTAAATAAATCGAAAAGTAAGCAGAAGACTTCATCAGAAAAGGGGCTTGGAGATGGGAAGGGATGCTAACCTTGAAGTGAGGCCGGATAATGACGAACAATTAATACCTAATTCATTCAACCCAAAGAAAATACCTACGCTGAAAGAAAACATGATCCAAAAGAATGATAAGTTCGTACCTTGCCGGTTGGTTGAAAGGTAAGGAACGATCACTAGGGCTTGATTTCATCGACGACCTACAAAAAAGGCATATCAGAACAGGGCTTGGGTAGCTAAATGAATCGAAACATAAACAAACTCTTGATCGAAAAGGGGGCTTGTTTATGTTAAGTTTGAAGTTGGGCCTAATGAGAAGGAACGGTTAAAGTGAATAAACTGAGTTAAAAGATGAGATCGCATAAGTTTATAAATAGCCTATTGTATTTGATAATCCAGCTCGTGGCGAAAGAAAGCAGAGCCAACGAAAACAATGGAGGGATTAGGTGTTTCTTTGTCCTATTTATAGACAAGCGCTATATATCTCAGGTCATTCACTTTAATACCGGATTCATTTGGTCAAAGAATAAAACTACTATTTGTACCTTGCCGGTTGGTTGAAAGAGATGGATCGATCACTAGGACTTGATTTCACGGATGGCCTACAACAAATAGGACAAATCAGAACAGGGCATGAGTTGCTAAATAAATCGAATGTAAGCAAAAAACTTCATCAGAAAAGGGGCTTGAAGATGTTAAGCTTGAAGTACGGCCTAATGAGAAGGAATAATCAATACTTGATTCATTCAGTCAGGTATCGATTCAATACCCGAAGCAATATTTTACTCAATACCTGAGTAAGTGTTGTGGCGGAGTTGTGTAATCCTCTGACTTTGCAGCCAGAACAGTCAGGCGGAGTGAGCTCGAAACCTGGTAGGGCCTCACCACTTGAGCATCATGACAAGGGGTCGTGTACTCGATTAGCCCTTAGCTACTTCTGCGATCTCAGCGCTTGGCGCTAACACCGCAACTTCACCTTCACATTCATTAAACTAAAAGAATAGAACTACGCTAAAAGAAAACTTAATCCATAAGAATACGTAACTTTGTACCTTGCCGATTGGTTAAAAGAAATAGATCGATCACTAGGGCTTGATTTCACGGAAGGCCTACAAAAAATGGGACAAATCAGAACAGGGTGTGAGTTGCTAAAAATCGAGTGTAAGCAAAACACTTCATCAGAAAAGGGACTTGGGGATATTAAGCTTGACGTTAGGCCTAATGAGAAGGAATGATTAATACATGATTCTTTAAACTAAAAGAATAAAACCACGTTAAAAGAAAACATAGTCCAAAAGAATTAGAGAAAAATCATCGGTTACAGAATAAAGCAAAGTGTGGGACTAACACTTCATCAGAAAAGAGGACAAAATCGACGCTAAGCTCAAATCTTACAAACATTTGGAAACTGATTTCATAAACCTACAACCAGTGCATAATAAGATGGAAATGTTAGGGTAACGTTTTAATTGAATATAAGCTATAGAAAGTACATCAGATAACGACATAATATGAAACAAAAGATACTATAAGACAAGGTATAATAACGTTGAATATCTGTGTACCTTGCAGGTTGTTTTAAAGAGATGGAGCGATCACTGGAGCTTGATTTTATCCAACTACAAAAAAATTTGAAAATGGAAAAAAGGTCTTGGGTTGCTAAATAAAAAATAATGTAAGCAAGGACTTTGTCAAAGAGGCTTCGGGTGTTAAACTTGAAGTTAAGCCTAGTGAGAAGGAATGTTTACTGTTCCTTTCATTTAACTGAGAGGATAAACTACGTCAAAAACATAATCCAAAGAATAAGCAGGAGGACGCAATGGTTTCTTGATTACATAATCCAAAAGAAGAAAACTTTATACCTTGCCGCTTGGTTGGGAGGTATGGAGCGATCACTGGGGATCAATTTCATTGATGCCCTACAAAAAATTAGACCAATCAGAAAAGGGTTGGGGTTGCTAAATAAATCGAAATGTGAGTAAAAAATCTTCATCAGAACAGGGGTTTTAGGGACGTTAAGCTTGAAGTTAGGCTTAATGAGAAGGAATTATCAATACCTTATTCATTGAACTCAAAGGATAGAACTGCGTTAAAAAACATAATCAAAGTGAATGAACAACTTTGTACCTTGCCGGTTGGTCGAAAGAGATGGATCGATCGCTCGGGGTTGATTTAATAGAGGCCCTACAATAAGATAGACAGATCAGAGAAAGGATTGAGTTATCAAATAAACCAAAATTTAAGCAAAACACTTCATCAAAACAATAGCTTGAGGATCTTAAGCTTAAAGTTAGGCCTAACGAGAAGGTATGATTAATGCCTAATTCATTTAACTCAGACAATAAAACTACATAGAAAGATAACATAATCCTAAAGACCTAACATAAAATGATAAGTTACAGAATAAAGGAAATGTTGGGACTAGCACTGAATCAAAAAAGAGGAATGAATCGATGTTAAGCTCAATTCTCATACCAACTTAGAATAGAAATTCATATAATTGGTCTGCAACGAAAGCACGATTTGATGGAAATCTTAGAGTAAGGTTTACAAAATAAAAGATAATACAAGACAATATAAAATGAGGCGAAAAACTTTGTACTTTGACGTTCGGACTACAGAGATGGAGCGATCACTAGCGCTTGCTTTCATCGACCTGCAAAAAAATTTGACAGATGAGAGAAGGGCTTGGGTTGCAAAATAAACAATAAAGTGAGCAAAACGCTGCATCGAAAGAGGGATTTGGGATGTTGAGTTTGATGTTAGGCCTTATGGGAAGGAATCATTAATACCACATTCAGAGAACTCAAAGAAAAAAACAAAGTTTAAAACAAAATCAAAGAGAATAAACAACTTTGTACCTTGCTGGTTGGTTGAAAGAAATGGAGCGATCACTAGGGCTTGATTTCACAGAACCCCTACAAAATAATTAGACATGTCAGAAAAGGGCTTGGGTTGCTAAACAAATCGTAATGTGAGCAAAAACACTTCGTCAGAAAAGGGGCTTGAGGATGCTAAGCTTGAGGTGAGGTTGGCTGATTCAGTAAACTCAAAGAACAAAACTACAAATAACAGTAGTCAGTGAGTGAGTGCGGCGTTTTGGGTATGAAAACAAAATGAACCAACAAATGGAACAAAAGTTGACCAAGAACTTTCTCACTCTGATGGCAATACAAAATCTGAAGATCAATACCTGTCTTGCAACCGCTCGTCCTTGCAGCCAGTTTTGTTTTATTGACATTAAACCATAAATACCCGTCCCCCATCTCAAGAATCATTCAGCCACTGCCTTGATTGTTGCTCATTAGCAGACAAATTGACATTCCATAAGACAAGGGATAGATTGATAAGACTTAAGGGCTTGGGTTGCTAAATAGATAGAAATATAAGCAAAAATACTTCATCAGAACAGGGGTTTTAGGGATGTTCAGCTTGAAGTTAGGCCTAATTAGAAGCAACTACCAATATTTGATTCATTGAATTCAAAGAGTTGAACTATGCTAAAGAAAACACAATCCAAAAGAATGAATAACTTTGCACCTTGCCGGATGGTTGAAAGAAATGGAGCGGTCACTGGGGCTTGATTTCATCGACGACCTACACAAAAATGAGACAAATCAGAAAAGGCATTTGGTTGCTAATTAAATCGAAAAGTAAGTGAAATACTTCATCAAGAAATTAGGCCTTAAAGTTAGGCCTAATGAGAAGGAATGATTAATAGCTGATTCATTGAACATAAAGAATAAAACTACGTAAAAAGAAAACATAAGCCAAAAAAATAAACAACTTTGCACCTTGCCGGTTGGTTGAAAGGTAAAGAGCGATCACTAGGGCTGGATTTCATCGACGACCTGCACAAAAAGGAGACAAATCAGAAAAGGCATCTAATTACTGAATAAATCGAAATGTAAGTAAAACACTTCATCAGGAAGTTAGGCCTTGAGGCTAGGCCTACTGAGAAGATATGAATAATACCTGATTCACTGAGCTCAAAGAATAAAACAACGTTAACATAAAACGTAATCCAAAAGAATAAACAACTTTGAACCTTGCCGGTTGGTTGAAAGAGATGGAGCGACCACTAGGGCTGGTTCTCATCGAACTGCAAAAAAATTAGACGTATCAGAACAGTTAAATAAACCGAAATATAAGCAACACACTTCCCCAGAAGAGGGGCTTGGGGATGTTGAGCTTGACATTAGATCTGATAAGAAGGAATGATCAATAGATGATTCACTAACTCAAAAATAAACTACTCTAAGGGAAAACATAATTCAGAGAATAAATAACTGCGTACATTGCCGCTTGGTTCAAAGGTAAGGCACGATCACTAGGGCTTGATTTCATCGACGACCTACAAAAAATTAGAACACGCTGAAGAGGGCTTGAATTACACAATAAATCAAAACGTAAGCACAACACTTCATCAGAATAGGGGCCTGAGGATGTTAAGCTCTAAGTTAGGCGTAAATGAGAAGGTATGATTAATACCTCATTTATTGAACTTGAAGACTAAACCAAGTTACAAGAAAACATACTCGAATTAATTAGAGAAAAATCATAGGTTAAAGAATAAAGAAAAGTGTGGGACAAAAATTTCATCAGAGACATGGACTGTATCGATGCTAAGCTTATTTCTTGCAATAATTTGGAAAATGATTTCATCAATCTACAACGAATGCATGATTAGACGGATTCCTACGGTAAAGTCTGAATTCAGTATAAGATATAGGCAGTATAAACGACAACGAGATAATATAAAATAAAATAAATAAGACAAAATAAAATAAGGTGAACAACTTGGTACCTTCCCGACTGGTTGAAAGATATGGAGCGATCACTTGGGATGGATTTCATTGACCTAAAAGATATTAGGTTAATAAGAATAAGGCTTGGATTGCTAAATAAATCAAAGTGTAAGAAAAACACTTTGTAAGGAAAGGGCTTGGAGATGTCTATTTCGAGGTTTGGCGTAATGAGGAGTGGTTTGCGGTGCTGATTTCATGGCTGGCCTACGACTTTCTCCTTACGCATTGATGAGTAAAATGAAATTTTAATGAAACGAAGTCTGATGGAATTAGCAGATGTACAAGGTTACAGATAAAGTGAAATATAAGTTCAGAAGACATTCAAGTAGACGCTGTATCGATGTTAAAGTATGTGTTAGGATCCATTGGTTGGAATATTCAGGCATTCCACTTGTTTCATTGACCTACCAATCAAAGAAGGATGGCATTAGGGCCAGGCTAGGGGGGATATAGCCCTCCTTCTTCGGAAGCATCTAGCTCCCACTGTCGGAAAAACCGTTGGAGGAGGAAATGTGGCAACATGGCGTATGAACACTGCATTTTTAACCCTCCCCCCTGTTGAGTTCCAGCCTCTCTATCAGATGTATGGCACCAACACTATTTGAATTTGATTCGGAAGAATGTTTCTGGTCCAAACTCTTTCGCAGAATGGCTGAAAGTTCTGTTCAGAAGGCAAAATGTAATCACACGCACGTAAAATCCAATTAATAAAAAGAAAAATCTTATGTAAATAACTACAGTTGCTGTTTAGCTTAAAATGGAGCAGACACTTGATATTGGTTTCATGCACTGGCCTAAGCTGTGTATCATTATCATGAACTGAAGCCATAGGAATTAGAGAAAGCCTCAGACTATGGAATAAATCGAAATGTAAGCCAAACACTGTGGGACAGATGAAATATTCTCGCTCTCTCTCTAACAATTAAACTCTAGATGCTTACATAGAAAATTATGAACAATGGATGTAGAATGGAAAGGGGGTATGATTTTTGATAAATGCATAAGTAAAGAATGTTGACAAGGAAATACCACAAAAGCTCCATTAAGCCCCTGGGAGTCTTATCTAATTTTTGTCTCTCCAGAGAGGGCGCTTAAAGGAGAGGGGGAGACTTATTCACGAAATCAAGTGACATGGATCTATGTGATAGCTTTTCAGTTCTGTTACTGCATATTTTGTCGATTCAGCACACTTTTGCAATTCAAATACATAAAATTTGACACAGTTTTGCCCCAAACCATATAAAAATTAACAGGCAAATTTGTTTAGGTAAAAAAATGAAAAATCGTTGATAGCGTCTGGAATTTGATATAAGTTGGAGGCTTAATGGAGGGGGGCTTAAGACAAAAAAGGGGCTAAATAGAGCTGTCCTATTTGATCCTTCTTAAGCAACAATCTGCTTAAGTAATGGGACCAAGAATAAAAAATTCATAACCTGTTGTAACCTCGGCACCAAAAGCCACAAAAAACCACAACCTTCACTATCATATCTGTGAAATTTTGAGCCTATTCAATGATAACCAAACTACTGTCTAGAGGTTGAAGTCATCTAATTCTAGATATATCCAATAGCTTCTAAAATACTGATCATTAAATATTTCATTGAAGTTTTCTACTTGGATGAATTAACATGTGACGAACGGTTCAAGACGTCACTTATCCGTTTCAGGTCAAACCCTAGGCCGTCATGTCGTAAGACTCTTTCTGATACGGCATAAAATCTTACAATCAAGAAATTACACTTCAACAGACAGGCAGGACTGGAAGTCTTAACTCAGCCCTGACGATAGTCCAGAACACTACCTTAGAGGCACGTAACATTCGCAGCGCCGCAGGCCCACATCAGCTGTACAGCTGCCCATGTACCTAGCCTGCGTAAACAAATAAAATCATTTGCTTGCTTGCTACTTATAACAATGTTCCCACTTTCAATGAGCTGCGTTTTAAAAGCACGGGGTTGTGATATCGTTTCTCACAACGCAATTGACAACATGTGGACACTCAAGCCAAGCTTCGCTCCAAGTCAAGATAAAGTTGCAATTGTGTGCAGTTACGTTGTCTTGTCTGTGATGTATCAGGTTAAAACTAAACACTTGTAATATTTGTTATTAATATATTTGTGAATCAAATATTGGCATTGATTCATTTTGGTCAGGAAGCTTACAATTTACTTAACTCTTTATGAATTTAACGTGGAATGCACGGAGTCACAAAGGAGTCACAAAGGTCCAGAAGTTTTTCTATTGCAGGCATTATAGACGAGCGAAATTTGCAAAAGAAATTCGAGACACCTATGAAAGGAGAAAAATATCAAAGCATCAAGGACAGTAAATTGTGAAGAGTTTTCTGAAATCCTACCTGACTTAAAGAACGTAAAATGAAACTTTACCAATACAATAACATGATGTATTTTAATAAGAATAAAACTATTTTTTAGAAATCACTTTCAACTAATGAATGTTCTCCGGGGGTTCTGCTGTTCAAAATTATCATCTATGTGGCCAAAACTTCCAATATGAAACATGTTTCAGTATTTTTTAGTATTTATTCGATTATGTGCAGCTCTGTGCAGTTGTATGATTAATTATAAATATGGTCTGTCTAAGATATGATGTCACCCGCGAATACCCACGTATAACAATGAAAGAAGTTTTTTGAAAAGGAATTTTGCGCTATCGTAAATCTCAGGTGACATCTAATCTGAGACGGACTTTAGTTGCATGTTCTTTATGTAATGCTCTGGGGCAGTCATTGTCTTTTGATCCCCCTTGGTATCGTCCTCACATTGTTGTACAGTACCGCATATGTACCATCTCAAATAATTAATTTCTGTAAAGATTTATGAGTGAATAGGAAAAAGTTCCTTGACGTGATGATAATTAAAAACTATCGAAGGATAGTTTGGCCCGTTTCCTTGCATCAAGAGCTTTGGCATACAGGCAAAGATAGTTGTACTGCAAAAGTTTTAAAAAAGGATCGTAATTATGAAATGGTTCTGTTTACCTGACATCAAAACTTTTCCTTAACTTTGAATCAGTAATACTTCTTCTAACTGGTGGTTCTGAATAAGGTCGAGTAATCATCTCTCTCATGGGACTTTTTCTGTTTGTGCGTTAAGGCGTTTAACACGATATGAGGCATATGGAATTCTATAGACAATACAGAACGTGAGATCATCAACATCAAACAGGAAAGAATCTTTGAGACGTATGAAAGATTGCAACATTCTGGAACGAAAAGTCTTTAGTATTTCTTAAAGACAAATGACGGAGATATAAAGTGACTTAAATCAGGGGCCTGGGCAATCTAAATATAGTCTATTGTATTCAATTATATTTGATGATCTCGAGAGATTATCAAAACAATTCGACAAATGATGGCAGGCGCCCATCTTTTGTTCTATTTTTAAACTAGACGCTATATATCCGTCATTTGTCTTTAAGGATAACAGTGTTGATATACCTAAGATAATGCATAACTACATTAGAAGGGCTGGATCATGTAATGTAAACAAACGTCTTTAGAAACGACGATTTTCAAAGAGATTAACCGCTACTTTTCTCAAAATAGGTGTTGTTTTGAAGATGGATTCTTGAATTTTCTAGAAAAACAAACCAAACACTCATATGTTGTACATTTGCAGATAGATCGTTGGACTTTTTGAAGTAACTTTACTGTGGATTCACCCTATTCACCAAGATCTTACAGAACACAGTGGCCACCTGTGGGTAACAATATAGATCATAGAGATAACAGGTCTGTTACGGTTACGCGACCCTGCCCCATTAACTATCACAATGCCACAATTTTGAAAAAAATTTGATAAACCAAAATTTTATAACAGATTTAAAGCAAAATACCCCATGTGCCATTCAATTCATACAAACAATGTTATCGAATTTTTTCAAAGATTTGAAGCCTTGAGCCCTATGATGATTGTATCTAGTGAATAATTTGTCATTGAAAATTCTTAAATACTTTCTTCTGCAAATGAGCTGAACTTTTATGGAAAGATAAAGGCCTTGGATCCAGTCTTTTAGATTTATCTACCGGGCGAGTAAAAAAAAACGCCCCGCATTTGAAAGGCTACAGCTCCCTGAATATATAAGCAATGATATTTTGCAACACCTGATTGAATAGCTAACATGTTCAATTCTTTTTAGAAATTTTTCTGGCTAAAATCGGTCACTCCGTTCAGATTCAATAGGCGATTTTCTGAAATGAATCCCTTTAAGAAGCCTTAGAAAACATGCTAAAATTACAGGCAAAAGCCCCTAATGTGTTTACCTTACAGCGATGACTTTCAGCACGCTTTAGCAGATGCTTTCGTTTTGGCGGATTGAAAAGTCTTTCCCCTAGTGTGAATAACTTATTTAAGGGGATTCCAAGATCTTGCTTGCTGTTTTCATTTGTTTTTGTAGGTTTTCGAAAGGGGCTTTCTGCAGAAAATCTTATGTTTTCACGGGAAGGAATGACCGATTAAAGCCGGGTACATTACTGAACCTAATTTGACATATCGGGAACAAAATGAGATACTTTTCAATATCATTACTTTGATATTCAGGAAGCAGGATTTTTCAAACGAAGGGTGGTTTTATTGACTCACCTGGTATAAAAGTCTCGAAAAGGAAGAAGTTCTCTTTGCTTACCCGGTAGACCAGAAGAATCGCTCTAACTTACACAGAAAAGGATACGCTCTGCCGCTCTGTTTTCTTTTAATGGTGGCACTTGAAAGCCTCTTTACAGGACTAACACTCGATAACGGGAATTTTTCCTGGAAAATATATCAAATTAGTAATACTCTATAGTATACGGCGATAGGGCTCGAATCGTTGCAAACCGTAAAGTAGACTTGTTACACGAGTCCTTGTTTTCGCTCCTTCTACCCCCGACGATACACCCAAAGATACCCCCACAATACCCAAAGCTTTAGTGGAATGACTATAAAAGAAAATACCAATTCGATTCAATGGAGCAAAACTTCAACGAAAATCATCAGTCCAACCGAATAGCAAAATGTGCAAAGTGATTTTGCCTTAAGTCTTACAACAGAATCTTTACCTTAACAGCAATAACTTGAGCGCACTTTTGTGCGTACTTTCTCCTTGGGGGAATGAAAAAGTTTTCCCCTTAATGTGGATACCTTATTCAGGGGGGATTCCATTCTCCCAAAAGGACAAAATACATGAACACATGCAAAAGTCATCAATGCTAGTCAATGCTAGGAAGGAGAACAGAGGGAAATCTTGCTGGTTGTTTTTCACTCGTTTTTGCAGGATTTCGAAGAAGGCTTTCTGCAGAAAATCTCCTATATCGATGGAAAATGGCGGATTAATGCCGGTAGATTACTGAGCCTAATTGCGCATATCGGGAATAAAACAAGACAGTTTTCAATTTTATGGTTTTAGTATTCAATTACGGGTAATATTTTGAATCCCTTTTGACCAAGTGATATTAGCAAATCAAACAAAACAGGGAAAAGGGGACGAAAAGGCATGTGTCTAAGACAAAAAAGCTTTTAATGTCTGTAACTGGTGAAAGCTTACCTTGAAAAATAGTCTATCTTCTCTCTCTCGAGCTGCCAGTCTCGTTTGATTAAGTATGTTTATCTTTTCTTCAGTCGATGCTGAGAAGATGTCGGAAAGCTTGGATTTAGTATTCTTCAACTACAAAACAAGGAATTTAGTGTCAGAAAAAACGCACATTGACTTCTTAATTCCAGCAGTCGAACTATTTGACAATAGAAGAAGGGTTAGCTCACAATTTCTTTATCAGCATCACACTAGACAGGCGAGTAATGGTGAGCTGTTTCTCGCACAATAGAACATCCTTCAATTTGGGCTCAACTTCGTTCGATGTAAAGCTAAGCTTCGGAATCAAATCTCTGTGAATTAAGAAAACCTCATTCAATAGCTCTAACTCCAAAAAACAACAGGCAAAATTGGCTAAGGCTTACTTACACCCATCTCAAGTCATGTGATCAATCCCTCGATGAAACATCTTTTGATTTCTCTAACATATGTCGTGCCATGCAAAATTGTGCCATGAATGCAAAAAGTAGAATAATACTGAAACCTACCTAAAGTGGCCACATGACTTGAAATGGATACAAAAAAACTTATGCCCCATTCACACTGCGAGTTAAACCAGCTTAAACTAAACCAGGTTATCGAATAAGGCCTTCTGATTGGTCAATCCAACGAGTCCAGTCATTTGATTGGTTGAAATTTAAACTGGTTTAGATAAAGCTGGTTTACCTATGTCAGTGTGAATGCAGTATTAGTCGATTAGGTCCATGACGATATGAGAAATGCTATTTCAGGAATTATAGCAAACGGCCTAGAATTTCCTTTAACCTATGCAGTTGAAAGAATAGACCTATTTAGCTATTCTACAGAAGAGCCTGGATCGAGCGTTATATCACATACTCTGCTGCTCGTTATCATTTGTCAGCACATAACTTGCTTTTCTTCTGTCTTTAGGGAAGCAACCAGGTTATTTTCAGGGAAAAGTTCCCGACTCTGAAACCATCTTTTGCGATCCTATCTACATTTTGCGGGCAAACCTGGCAAGAGCTATTTCTAGTACAAATTCATACGTGAGGTTTGAGTGGCGTTAGAGCTTCTAACACTGTAGTGCATATTCGAAAATTCAGCAAAATATCTTTCGATTCTGATTCTTTTCAGAATAGCTACAAGGTCTATTTGGTTTGGTTCGTTTGGTAATGACATCTTAATTTCTAAAGTTTTGCAAAGATTTGACCCCTATGCTAATAAACAGTACCTCTTGCTCCAAGGTGGGTTTGAGCAGTATATCAGCTTTTGTTTGATTTTTGCTAACTTTCTCTCGTTCTAGGTCATGTAAAACTTGCTCTATGTCCTGTGGAAAGAAAATTGACAAAATACACCGGGTGAACAAGGACAGATTTTGTAAGACAATAGCATCAGTTGCTTTTATTGACACCTAAATTCAAAGATATTTGCGATTGCAGACAAAGGAAATTCTCTCAAGCGGAAATTCAAAACAAACGAAGGCGCAAAGTTTCTCTGAGACCCAGGTAGCTATCTCGCTTGTTGTGCGTTCCAGAAATGGTTCTAAAGAGCAAACATGAGCGTATATTGAAAGAAGGAGGATATATCTAGATATCTACCACGGGCATATTACTCGTTTGGTATAGGAACCGATTTGGAGGCAATTCAATTCTCGTATTTTTTGGTGCAATCAAAGCACTCACTTCTCAGCTTCTAAACAGCAAAAATAAAATGCCCGCGGTAGATGCTTAGATATATGTTCCTTCTATCAATAAACGCTCATGTTTGCTCTTAAAAACTATTTCTGGAACGCACAACAAGCGAGATAGCTACCTGGGTCTCAAAGAAACTTTGCGCCTTCGTTTGTTTTAAATTTCCGCTTGAGAGAATTTCCTTTGTCTGCAATCGCAAATCTCTTTGAATTTAGGTGTCAATAAAAGCAACTGATGCTATTGTCTTACAAAATCCGTCCTTGTTCACCGGGTGAATAAAGAAGTTAAAGGCAGTCTGTCACGTCTCTGATTGGCCACGACAAAGTCAGCGTTCAACACAACAGACTTCTCTGTGAATCTGTGTATTTAAAACAAAGGATGGCTAACCGTCTTGACTTTCTTCGGCAAGTCAGATGATTAGCAGCCATTGAAATTTCCTATTCTTTGTATTATCCAAATCACCCAATCAAATGCGTGACAGGCTGCATTTAAAGACCCATTGCTAACCATGACCTTTATGCGCCGAATGAAACGCTAGACAAAGGCAATTTAGGCCAAAAAGGACTTTCACATGATACGAAAGTTGGCTTTGGCGCCACGAAGGATCATGGTTAGCAATGGGTCTTTAAGACGTTTAGTAGGCTGTGGAATAAAGAGTAAACCGCTGATATTGAAAACTGAAATGTTTATCTGTCAAACAAAGGCTAACTTAGGAGTGAAAATTTTGTTGGTAAAATCACTTTCACCTCATAGACCTAGAAATAGACCTAATCGGCCAAGGTTTGTTCTACCCATTTCAAGTGATGTGACCATACCCTTGGGAACGTTTAGTATTATGCTACTTTTTGCATTCATGGCACAACTTTGAATGACACGAACTATGTAAGAGAAAAGATGTTTTATCAAGAGATTGATAACATGACTTGAAACGGGTGTAAACAAACCTCAGCCGGTTTTGTCTGTTAGACTCAATACAACGTGCCAGTTATAACAACAACAATACTTTTATGGTTAAATTGAATTGTTACTACTCTGTCTCGAGCAAACATTTTATGGTCCTGCGTACCAACGTATTTCCGCTGCAGGGAGTGAAACAATGAGGACGAGTGGATTAAGTCTACCTATAAATTAGCAAAATGCTAGTAAGGGATCTGTATGGGAACCAAAATTTCCCCAAGTTTCATTACATGATTTACTACAAAGTCCACTGTCAGGTCGTTATTTGCGAGTAAGGCTTAGTTTAAACGCCGTATCTTTGCCGTACCAAATTTAATAGATGTTGCTAAAATTTCCAAGTTTCAATCAAATTCAAGATCGATTTGCAAATCACCAGCAGGGATTTGTTAAAACGGGAAGAGTTCACCAACTCTGTCGTATTAAACTGCAGTAAAACAACTTGATCAAAGCATCGTACTTGCAGCATTCAATCAATCAGTCCTAGGCCACTCTAACAAGTTTATTGTCAAGCCGAGACAGCGAAAGACGATCCTTAATCGGATTTGTAAACGCGGCAGATTTTACCTCTTTTAAAACAGTTCAGTTCGACATGGCAAAACACGATGTTTTAAACAAGGCCTAACTCGTAGACAAGACATGGAAACGCAAGTAACAAGCAGAGGATGTCTTACATTAATTACTCTGAGAAGTTCCTGCACTTTGTCAGTTTGCATCAGTTTTCTCGTGAAATATCCTTGCACCAATGCGTCAAGCCGCTCTTTAGCCTAGAAGACAAACGTATGGTAACATGTGCTATATGAAACGAATTGGATTGGCTAATCAGTGTAATGTTGATATTCAAAATAAGATACATTGGTTTCAATTTCTCTCGTTTTTTGTTTTTTATTTGGTTTGATATAGCCCTACATCTCTCAATGCTGTACTTGCTGCATCCACGCCATTTAACTGCATGCGCAGAAAGAAACGAACAATTTTCTCTAACCCGGATAGAGAAAATTTTTCGTTTCTTAGTGTGTTTTGTGCTGTGCGCTGTTTTGACTGCCTCCATTACTGACTGCGAATGGGGCTCTACAGAGGACTGTTTTAACACAGGGGAACAATGGAGAAACAATTCAAAGTTCTTCTACCTCCTCGTTCTCCTTCGCTTCCCTTGTTCCCCTGTGTTAAAGCAGTCCTCTGCGGAGCACCATACGTAGTCAGTCATGGAGGCAGTCAAAACAGCACACTGCACGAAACACATTGTGGTGAAGGCAAATTTTTCGCTTCTTTTGGCACATGGTAAGTTGTTCAAAAATTAATCAAACTGGGCAACATTAACAAAATTGGGTCACTAATCTAAAGTCTCAGAAAACGTCAACGGAAGCTAATTTTAGGGAATTCTTTCATCTAATCTAATCTGTGATTAAATTCTCAAAACCCTCAGTTAGGCCTTCGAGTTGTAATATTTCTAGATCGGTATTATGGTCTTTTATTACCTGACCGAAGTTCCAAAATCGAGACAATACAGAGAATCCCACCACTCCTATTGGTAAATCGCATATTTTCCGCGGGTTTCTAGTAGCCTTGTATATTACGATAAAAGGTCGTGCTTTATCACCACAGCAACTACTTTTGGCCTGTGCGATTTACAATAAACTCAAACGACATAACAGTAACGAAAATCCTCTGACTTAATGATATGAATCAAAATTAGAAGCAATCAGGTGACAAAACTCATACTAACCGGTTATGTCGTCGTGTGAGACAAAGCCCTCGGTCTTAATGCACGGACCTCGCAAGCTCAGTCTGCACTTTAAGACCTTGGGCTTTACATTCCTACTGTTTAACCGGTTAGTATGGACGTAGTATCATGATGTTTCAGAGAGTGTATACATTTATCTGACACACATGGTGGACTTACCGAGTCTCGTACTTCGTTTTCCAGGTCATTTAGAAGACTCCTTGCAGATGTTTGTTTGTCAGATAATCCCTTTTCACTCGCTGTCTTACCAACCGGTGTCGATGATCCCTGTAAACTAATTCTACCAACCCCTGTCGATGACGGATCTATTTTTGACTTTTCCAAGTGATATAGAAGACTCCTTGCAGACGTTTCTTTGTCAGAGACACCATCTGAATTCAGTCCCTTACCACCGTGTTGCTTGGCGTACCTTTTTTTCAAGTCTGCCTTGGCTGATTTACGTCTGGTGGACCTTCCATCTGATTTCGAATGGTCTACCTGCTCCGAATTCCGGTGGACCTTCCTCGGCTTTTCCGTGTAGCCTTTCGAGCTAATTAGTGAAATATCTGCTGTCCGTTCTCCAAGGCAAGAAGAGCTATCTGTGTACTCTGATTGTGAAGCAGAAGGACTTTCAAACTCACTTCCACTGCCATTTACAGAGTCTTTTTCATGTGAAGTAGATTGTCTCTTCTGGCTTTTCGGACTGGTTATTCTCTGAGGAATTCGAGATGGTGGACTCCGCATTCTCGTACCTCCGATATCTGATCCGATGCTAAGGTTATCAATGCATTCTTGGCTTGCTTGCAAGTACATTTTCTTCTGCTCAAGCAGCTTCATTTTCAATTCGTTAAATTTCAGGGTCAATCTTAGCTGTTCTTGTTGCAGTTGTTCGGACATTGAACCATACCAGTCCTCAAGTGTCTTCTGTTGATTTTGAAGATCACCAAGCTTTGCAAAACTATCCATCAGTTCAGATTCTCCTTCAACGTAATTTGAATTATGATCGTAACAGCTTGTATGCTGCTTACATGTTCCACACTGGTAATGGGGCTCAGCAATGCGTCTTCGTTGCTAAAAGAAAAAAGGGGAGCTTTAAAACGACATACAGTGGAACTAAACTAATGGATACCTCCTGAGATTCTTCTGAAGGTTGCTCAAAAACTACAGAAGCAGAGAATCTACCGGATGGACTAAAAGACTTCAACATGTTTAGAAATTCTTTATGTAGAAAATACTTGATACTATGTTCCAATACAATCTAACTTTCAAAATTAGAATTTTAAAACGAAGGGGCTTTTAAGGAATGCTTTGTGAACTGGCCTTCATGACGACGGGCCATTTATTGACGCTGCTTCTAGATCAAAATATGATCAGTTGAAAACTTTCCATGTGTGTGCCAATTCTCATGCTAGTATCCAAAAGTGCACGAATATGGCAAAAACCAGCACTTATCTCCTTTACTTATAATACAATGGAAAACACGTTTCATCCCCCCTCTTAGAGTTAGGAATAAAATCTTTATAAAAGCAGTAAGCGCAAATGATATGATACCTTAATAAATCACATTTTGGGCCTTGATTAAAATAATATGAATTTGAATGTTGCTCCAAGCGAAGAGATTACTTATCCCGTTTCATGCATTTTGAAGTAGAGAAATATTCATAAATCCAATTTTACTCGTATTTGCAAAGCTCAGAAAAAATGAGCAAACACTTCAAAACACATTCCACCCGTGCAGCTATCAATCAAACTTTGAATCATTTCAGTTATCTTAAACATTCTCCAGACAACGAATTTTAGAGATGTGAAGCTCTCTTTGGTCCACCCGACATCAGTATCACAAGACATTACAATTTGTTAGACGAAAAGACTCCAACTTTTTTCACAAGAATTCTTAACAAACCAAAATATTTTTAAGCACTCCAAAATTCTTCAGAATTCTTTACTACGAAAATAAGTCAAAAATAATTAAGTTAATGGCAAAATGTGGAAAAGACATTTTAACAACATGCAAACAATCTAAATTTGGTACTGAGAAACAGCAAAGAGCAAACATGTGGAAAAACATGAAGGGCAGATGTTCCGACAGCAAAACGAGCAAATTTAAAAATCTTTCTTTGGATTTTATGATACACAAATCTACTACAGCATGCATCTTATCAATTATTCATCAGGAAATACTCTCTTCTATTCATTAAAGCGATCAGGAAAGAGTGACTGCATGTGGTGGCACAGTTGAGCTGTTTCCAAAATCTTCTAAAATCATGAAAGTCTCTCAGATAACCATCAGCCTGTGCCAGCTGCTACCAAGACCATTATCCCAACCTCATTCCCTAACTCCAGTTGGGACTGGCCAAAACTGTGATCTGTTGATTCAATTCTTTGAACTATTACAGAGCGACATTTTGTTTCTTAAATCTTTCAGATGACATGCTATGACTAGTTGTTTTTAAGACACCATTGTCTTTGATCATATGTTGACAAATCATATGGCAAACTGAATCAAATCAGAGCAAACCATATTATATCATATCACAAATAATCATAATTTTTAGGTTCAGTTTCATATTATCTAAATTCACTACATCCAATTTATAATCCCAACAATACAAACAAATAACTAAACTAGAAAAATTAAAGGTAATGTTACAGAAAACTAACAGAATGATACAGAAAATTAATACAGTATACAAATACAAAGTGGGGCTAAATAAATTGTTTGCAGGGAATCACTAGAGGATATTAACGAATTAAATCATGTTGACAAATCATATGTTGAGTGACCCCAAATGTTAGAGGACTACTATGGTTGAATCTGTAGAGTAAACCAAATAAGGGCCTAAAAATCATCATTTCATTGCAAAGTGCAGCAAACTACCATGTATTCACTTTTTACTTTTTTTGTAACACTTTATCACTGCCCTATTTAATGGTGCTGGATCTTGGAATGGATCCAAAATAAATGGTTCTTAGCAACATATTTGATTGGGGAGACAGAGCAGAAACTGCATGAACATAAAAAACAACTCATAACTTCATGCCCCCCTAGCTCCTTGTAACAGATCCCTAAATTAGGCAACACTTGTTATTTTCTTCTTTCGGTATCAAACTATTGATGTATCATTTCAAAAGGATTATCTATCAAAACACTTCCTTTCTTCATCTAGATTGCTCAATGACATCATTTTACACAGTTCCTGCTCTGCTGATTCAAGAGGCAAAAAAGACTTTAAGAATGGCAAGCTATAATGTTTACCTTTAGCCTCTGATCAACAGCAGCAACTTTTTGTAGCAAAAGGTTATGATTGGTTTCTTTTCTGGCCCTTAATACTTTCTCAATGTGAACAGCTTCTAGCTTGGCTGCACGAAGATTTTGAGTTGCTTCTTGCATTTCCTGTTAGAGCAATTTTAAGAAGGATCTTGTGATGAAAATTTGAGAAAACAGCATGTCATCAGAAAAGAGTCTGCGGCAAACATAGCCAATTTTCATCAGCCTTGCTCTAAGTGGTCTAGCCATGCTAAAATATAGTGAATGAAGTTTGTCTGCTTGATAGCCAGGGGATCATTCATTAATACATAAGATTGTTAATGTTTCTAATGTAAAGATGGTGCTGTGGTATTGCTGAATTTTTCACTCATAGCACCGACTAACTGAAAAACAAAAGAAAAGGAAGGTTTACAACAGCTTTTGTTTTCCTCTCATTTCTCCCTTGCATGTGCTCTTAGTGGCTTCTGCATTCATGCAGCTGCAGAAGTCTTACATTCTTTTCGAGCTAATAGACCAAAGAAAATTTATCAACAAAATGTAGTCAGCCTTCCAGAAGTTGAATTGCTTTGCAGATAAAGGTACTTGTTTCCTAACCAACAAAATGCCTACTATTTGAGTCAGACTTTTGCAAGGTAAATTTGTGTAAATTATTCTTAACTATTTGAAAGTTTTTAATCATGTTGATGTTTCTAATTGAGAAAATCAGACTTTGATGCATTTAAACATTCTAAACACCACACAACAAACTTTCAACAATTGAGGATTTAATCAAAGAACACAGTGCATCTTGGTGAAAAGTTTTTGCAACTATCTCTAGCATGATTGTATATCAACAAAAGGAAATCAAAACAGAAAACCTTACCACTGCCAAAGCAACATCTTCTCTCTCCAATAGATCACACAGAAGATGGTTTACTTGGTCCATGTCTTGTACAGCTACATCATGATTCTCTTTACTAAATCCTGTGAATGAGAAAAACATCAAGGCCTGTAGAAAGCAGGGGGCAGATGGGGCTCAAGCCCCCAAATAATTTTGTATACAATGGTGCCACATCATAAACATTAATTTGATGTATTGTTCTTTATTGTTTTTAGAACAATTGCTGACCCAATAACCAGCTGCTTCCTAAAGTTGGCACTGTTTTCATTTTCATAGAGCAACTCTTGCTCACAAATAGACTGATGACATGATTCCTTGTATTCGTTCAACATTTATGATCTGATGTTTTAATTTCACTTATACAAAGGACTCACGACCAAACAGATTCTAAACAGGGACTAAAGTCTTACGAAAAATCAGAAGAAACTTGGAACATCTTCCATCCTACGAACGTTGAAAGAAACATTGAATGTCCCTTTGAAGGTCACTTTGAGCGTTGCTTCACTTTGAGAAGTAAAAATTTAAACTAATGAGCCAATCAAATGCTACAAATAGGCATGTGGGTTGACCATATTAAGACAGTAGCGATCTGATTGGTCGCACTATGAACCCAGCGGACTTGGCCTAATTAGTCATGGTATTGAAGCGTAAGGACATAAGTCCCTCAACTGAAGCCATAACAACAACAACAATGAGTGTAAGTTAGAGGGACTTATGTAATGTAGTCTAGCTCACAAAGATGTGTGAGGTATATAAGAAGCAAAAAACAAAGCATCTTTACAAAGCAGGCTTCAATGTTGTCCAAACAGATAAAACCACTTTTTCCAATGCATGACAAGTTACGAGGAAACTCAAAGGTACTAAATGAGCATATGTGTCTATCTCCAAAGGCGTACACATTACATTTATCTGGCAAGACATCAGCTGTAAGGTGATGAAACTCTACTTTGAAAGATTAGAAGAAAGTTTCAGAGGCAGACCTTGAGAAACTATCATGATAACAACATTAAACAAAGATATCACCACAGCAACATCAATGAAAATGGGAGATTTTTTATCAGATAAGATTGACAGCACAAGACTGTACAGCTTGGAAACACATTTCAGAAATAGTTTGCAGAGAAGCTGAGGCAGAAACCAGATGAAACTTTCAGGTCATGGCTGCATGACTACAATTATATATATATATTTGTACAAACAAGCAAAAGCAGAAAGCATTCCAAGCTGTGGTGTTAGGACAGTCTACACAAAGACCGAGGAAATTTCAGAGGCTGGAAAGTCAGGTGCATGCTATTCCAGGGGCTCATTCACATGCACACGCTAAGAACCCTTCAAAAATATTGAAACACACAAACTAAGTCCGTAACCATTCTGAAGCAAGGTTTGCTGTTTCAGGAGTAATTCAAAATACCAATGTGGGTAAAGCTTCCATCTGCAAGGACAGATTAAATAAATCTAAGAATATCCCACTCAAACAAAAGTAGAACATGTCCCATCAAGAATGGGTGGTCAGAGAAACAATGTTGTGTGTTTTGTCTATTTCATTTATGGAGAAGCCTATTTACCACTGCTAATTTATATGGGTATAAAATTATCAGGCTTTAGAGTGGAAGAGGTAAAAAATTCTTCTTACACATGACAAGAATCCATTCCACTGTTCCTCCAAAACTTCAGTGCCTCTTTACATTCATCTTCTCTGTTCTTTTCCTTCACCTATAGGAAGTCAACAAGAAACTTCACTTCCTTCCTGCAATGGTATCTTGTCAATACTAGTTTTGGCATGATACCAATTTTGCCTAGGCATAATTTAACATGTGTACTGGTGGGGAATAGCCTATTGTAAAACTGTTTCATTCTGCATTCTGCATATCATTTGTCAAGCCAACTATCCACATTTTTCAAAAAAATTCCCTACTGTAACATTGATTTCCATACACTGTCTCATTTTCTTAATGGCCTAAGGGTAAGACCCAAACAGCCAAATGCTGTTAAAAAGCATATCCTAAATTTAACTTAGGGCAGCAGCACACACTGAATCAATCTGCAAAGTATCACTTTGATTCTTGGGACTCTGAATGTGCCAGTGTGATGTTTTGAGAGTGAACCAATGTGTTTGCTGAGGCACATGGTATTATCACACTTACTCATTTCAAGTTTTGTCTGGAAAAAATAGAACCTTTTCATTTCTTACCCAACCACTCAGAATGTCTTAAAATATGTCTTCTCTTGCCTCGTGTTTTAGAGTTGTTTTAGGCCCATGTATCATACCCGTTCTTTTCGCAATGCAGGCAGGCGACCTCTTTTGTCAACGACAACGGCAACGTTTTGTAAATTCTGCACACTTTGCTGTGCTGTTTGATTCTCATCCCCAAAACTCTCAAGCACTAAATAAACATCTGAATCGTCTATTAAAAGTTTCAATGACAAAACTAAGTGGTTTAAATGAATCCTTACCAGCAAAAAGTTTCTGTTGCTGTGGAGAGCTGTGCCTTCTTTCCTCTTCGCTCTTCCCGCCAAACAAACTCCCATGAGAGTCCCGGAGCAGCAACAAGCAACAACAACATACAACAACAACAACAGAAACAACAGCTTGTAAGAGAGGCTAAGAAATAATGACTACCAAGTGATGACGTAAAAACAGAAACAATTTTTGGTGGTTTCTAGGAGATAGAACTACACGGTGATAAATGTGGGAATATAATGGAGCTGAAAATATCAGATAATCGCATTTACTTGGCAAAATATGGGTAATGCATCATCTACTCCAGAAGAAGACTCAATCGGCGAACAAATCTTCCAATTTGCTGAAAAATGCCTTGGAATCAACGACACAGAAAAATTAGAGAAAATTACTGGCATGGTCGTTTATTCTGGTGCCAGCGCAGAAGAGTTAAGGGGGTTAATTGCAAGAGATCAACACGAACTTGAAAGAAGGCTAAGAGAGTCTGCTGAATTAATTATTCATGGTGATCATCAACAAATCAATGTACCCAAGAATCAAAATCATTCAGTGGAAGGCCGACAACAAGCATTGGCAAGGGTAAACAGGCCGACTCAAGACAATCCATCATTTCCAGAGAAAAGAGATGAATTAATCGCGCATTTTGAACGACTATACGCAACTATTGATTCGAAAAATATAGTGGATGAACTCTTGAAACTTAGTGATGATGAAATCAAAGATGTTGTTTCTTCTCCAGCTGAGCTTAGGAACTTTGTGACAATTTGCGTGTGTTCAGTTGAAGAAAGTGAACAAGGGGCGACCTCTTCAAAACTCGACTCTTGTGATTCATTAGAGAAGTAAGAAGCTATCTTTCAGTAGGTTTTCCAACAATTAAGGAGAATGTATCAAACGTTTGGGTAAAGCAACACTAGGTTTAGAGAAATTGAGCAAATTTATCACCCACTTTTTGTCTCTTTATTTTTGGACCATAAAAGGCCCATTCATTTTGAAAGGCAAAACACCAGCAAGTTCATATACCAAGTTTCTCAACTCTAGCTTATGCTTAAAATGAGAAATTATGAATTTTGTAGGATGCAGGGTGTGATTAAGACAAAGCAGTTTGGCAGCCTCAGGAATGGATATCACACCTGTTGTGCTGCAAACTGTAATACTTCTTATTCTACTTATTCAGATTTGACTGAGTATGTTTAGTGGTGTGAAACCTATTCTCCTGAAAAGGAAATCACTATGCCTTCTCAGAAAGTTAAATTTTCATTGTTTTACAAAATTTGCCCTGCTCTTAATAAGCATTATTTCTGTTTCAGATGTACGATATCTGCTGTTTGTGTTTTTTCCAGGCTGAAGTTAGAACATATAGACCAAATATCAAAAGCAGAGCTTAGAGATGAAGATGTCCAGTTATTAATTGGTAACCATTTATTCAATAGAGTCAACAAACTGCACCCATCGAAAGCTGAACATTTTACAGGTGTTTTAATGGAGCTTGACAAAGATCTGATTCTACAGCTACTTGTGTCTGCCCCAAAACTTCACAAAAACCTTGCAGTTATCATCACTGAAATGAAAGAGAGAGGAACATTAAAACAAAGGTAACGTTGAGTCATGTTATCATTCTTTCTCTACCACCATGATATACAGTTACATATGATACATGTGTTAAAAATGATAAATACTGCACTTGCTGTAACTATACTTGACAGTCTTTAGGAGGATTTGTTACAACAACTGTACCTAAACAGATTGCTCATTGAATAAGGTTAGGTTTGCTATCAATCCAATGATACTCTGTTAGCTCACTCATTGATAAAATCTGATACAATTTACAACAGACTATTACCAGTTCATCCAATTAATACTGGGTGAGGCAATAAAAAAGTCTGGCAGAAAGTCCCTTTGAAAACCTGCAAAAACGAGAGTGAATTTCAAGCAAGATTTCCCTAGGAATAATGACACTTCATTGCGTTTGAATGTATTCTTCCTCTTGGAGGGGGAATCCCCCTGATACTAGGGAAAAGACTTTTTCAGTCTCCAAAGAGGATTGCTAAAGCATACTGAAGTTGTCACTTGAGGGAAACATATCAGGAAGCTTGGTTTTATTTTCAGGACATTTTTTAAAGGTTTCTTGAATGGATTTTTGAGAAAATCCCTAACAGAATCAGAACGAAATGACCGATTTCAGCCAGGAAAAATCCTAAAAAATTGATCATGTTAGTTTTCAATCAGATTTGAATTGCTCATGTCATTGTCATTGCTCATATACCCAGGGAGGAGTTGCCTTTCAAATGCCAGGCCTTGTTTTAGAATTATTTTTACAAGACATCTTAAAAACAATGACAGATGGAAAAGTATCTAGTTTAAAATTAGAATGAATGATGGCTACACATCTTCATTTGTCCAGCTGTTTTGATAATGTATCAAGATCATCAAAGGCAATTGAAAACAATGGGCTATATTTAAGTTGCCCAGGTCCCTAACTTAAGTTGCCTTATATCTCTATCATTTCCCTTTAAGAAGAGAGAATGCTAAATTCGTCAGTTACAGGATGCTAGAGAAATATCTAAAGCACAACTAATTTGCCTTCAGCCACATTTAGTCCGGTGGATTCCCGTTTAGAGGCTATGAAAGAAAGTTTTGTTTCGTTTTATTTCCTTCCCCATCCTTGCAAGTACATTGAAAAAATAATTAAGACTGAGATACTGTTCAATAGTAAATGTTCTTCCGTAACGAAAGTATCAAGTCAGAAACCATTAATGTTTGGAAAAACAAAATTTTTGTCACAAATCGGTGTTGACATTGGACTATGCTCTGGTGTCTTACAAGCGAGGTCAAGTCGTGCAAACGAGAGTGATATTGATGAACCCAAGCTGGAATGTCGATGAGACAGTCGTCTTCTCTCTAACTTCCATGCTTCATCAGGAAAATTAACTCTAGTGGTACGCCAGCGAGAATCGCACGAAGGAGACTGGGCGCATACCAAATATGTTCTTTGCTTAAAGAGGCCTTGCTCATCAAAACCTTCAGCAGTTTCACCATCTTTGTTTTTAGCTGAAGAAGTCAAGGATATTGTTATTTGTGGGCCACGTTTTTCTAGCAGGCTTTTTCGTTGCTTGTTGATTGCTTCTTCTTTCTCAGGAATGTCATAAGATTTACCTGAAAATTCAAATTTTAGAAATGTTATGGATAATCCGAAATGATCGGTTGTGGAGCCAAATCCTACCGAAAATGAACTTTGTCTGCAACTTAGGTATTCAGATATAGTAATAGACCTTTTAGCTATTCTACAAAAGAGTGTGGGTCGAGCTATATCTTCATACATCGTTATAGGAGAGGTTCGATTGATTAGCGTTAGAACTTCTATCGCTGTTGTTCACATTCGAAAATTCTAGTAGTAAAGGTATCAAATTGTGATCCGATTCAGATTCGTTTTTAGAATAGCTAAAAGGTCTATTTTTTAAATCAGCTATTTAGTAATAGCAATTCGAGTTTCTGGATCATATTTCGGGATGGAATCAGAAAATAGTTTGTTTTCCAATCGTCATAATTTCAGCGATTTTACCGACTTTCTTCTGCAGCTTGCGGCTGCTGCAAACCGACATGATAGACATTGTCCTTATATTTCAAGTGGAAGAAACTTGTAAATTCACCTGTTAGAAATGATAATCAAATATTTATCAAAACTTGTTGCCATACCCTGAAACCAACAAGAATGAACTGTGCAAACCTCTTCCGTTTTTCCTGAAACACAACTTTTGTCTGTTAAAAACATGTTTTCTCTTGATAAACGATGTCAAGTGAAGTTGACAAGAAGAGCACAACTTCGTTGGAATCTCTTTACCGTAAAGAGATAAACTTATTTTAAAATCAAACCACGCTGTCATTCTCGATCAATGAACAGATATTTAAAGCCTGTCTCAGATTAGATGTCACGTGAAAATGCCCGCGAAGAAAACGAAATGAAGAGTTTAAAATGAGCAATTTTGCGTTGTCGCAAATCTCACATGACATCTAACAGAAACAAACTTTCGGCACATTTACCTTCAAGACACGAATCCTGCTCATCAGTAACTTGGGTTTTAACTCCTTCACAGCCATTTTCAACCTGTATTCTACATTTCTTTGACGTAACAGCTTCTTGAATCCAGTTTTCACTGCAATTTTCACCCTCTTCGTTTGTTGTGGAAATACTTGCGCAATTGTTGTATCTTTCTGCAATGGACTGTGTGTGTTCCTTTTTGTCTCGTAACTGCAAATTTATTTTATTTCCTACGATTAAGAAATTCCTCTTATTCGACTGCAACTCTCCATTGATTTTGATGCTTTGAGAATAGTTTGTTCCTTTAAAAAGCAAGCTAGGTTTTCTATCACGCCCCACCGCTTTCAACATAGTCTTTTGAGGGGCAAAAATTTCACTCCTTGCAGAAAGCAACGCATCTTCTTCTCTTACTTCGAATTGAGAATATTGCCTATCAAATTCATATTGCAGCATCACGGGGCCACTTGCTGCGATGAATCCAGTTGGTTGTATGGGTGGAAGTGTCTCTACGATCTTATCATTGGCTTCCATATCTCTCAGTTTCTACGCTATTTTACTGCTATTTTCTAACTTTTGACACCAGACTCTATGATCTTAATCTTTTCACGCTTGCAAGTTTTTCTAATTCCAACTGCAAAGGCGCGTCTTTGCCTTGATGTACACAATTGACTACAACAGTACGCTATTTCAGATATTTCGTATCATTCTTGAATTTTAGATCAACTGTGTATATTTTGTATTTTTCAGCAAAATATTATCATGCGCAGGTCAAGTGCTGTGTCAACCACGTCGTCATCAGTCCCGCATCATGGACTAACTAGAAACGACTTAGCAGTTATAGTATAAAATTGGGGGGAAAAGATCTCCTCTTTTCAAGTGACTTCTCTTTAAAATGAACCTCAATTCCTACTTGTATAAGTTTGTATCTTCTTCAGAATTCAACTGCGTTGGCGAGCTTGGTTGTAAACTCTTTACGGTGACACCCCCACAACTCGTTACGCTCAGTTGTCGCAGAAGGTTGACTTTCCAAAACATGCAACGAAGTGGACCAACCAAACTCCAAAGAACTATTGTAGTCACCGCTTTCTCTGTTTCTCGTTGCTTTAAGCAGTTGTATATTCTTCTACTTGCTTCGCAATTATATTTTTTATGTTGTTATTGAGTATCGAAGTTTTGAATGGCTGATGGTGATGAGTTGGAGCAAAAGATAGCTTTAGTCAGATCCTCCGCAACAGTTTCCACACAAACAGTTCTTCGTGGGTCTCATTTCAGCCTCACCTCTTTAACATGGTGCATGCCAATAGCACTGCATCGGCGGCAGAGTCTTGTTCAAACCAGCTTCACAATTTGTTGGTGAAGGGTTGTCCTCGTGTGACGTTGCAATGATGGTGCTGTGACCTCGCGGAATGTTCTTTTCTTGAAGAGTGTGTTTTTTTATATTCTGTAGAAGATATCTCCAAGATCCGCTGTCAGAAGTTTTTTGTTTGATGAGAATTGAACAACCTGCAATTGAAAGTTCCTTTGCAAAAATACAGTTTAAACTTGCTCACTTTGTGCGTCTTTGCTCCTAATCAGAAGCGATTTGAATGATCTCAGCAAGATTTTTGCTGAAACGCTAAAACTGCAATCTTCAAATCACCTGTTTTACAGTAAAAGAACTCGGAACGCAAGTAAATACCGTATCCAGCTAGCAGAATAGCATCGACTGAGATTTTAATCGTTTGTAGAAAGTAGTTTCGACACGTACTTAGCTAAACTTCAGCGACAAACAAATTGACATCTGCCCAGTTCTGCCGTAAACATGAGTACTTATGCATTTTAAATTCCCATCTGTTTTTTGCTGTTACCACATGTTTT
The DNA here is from genome assembly GCA_964019985.1 of Aurelia sp. 4 Dawson et al 2005. Taxonomy (NCBI): domain Eukaryota; kingdom Metazoa; phylum Cnidaria; class Scyphozoa; order Semaeostomeae; family Ulmaridae; genus Aurelia; species Aurelia sp. 4 Dawson et al 2005. Next base: position 19,509,010 of record OZ026502.1, on the reverse strand, counting down.
CGAAGCGTTAAGAAAAGAGGAAAAACAGGTCCTCTTAGTTAAAGCTAAGTGCGCAGACTCGTTCATATTTGTTTGTCAACGAGTAGGATTAATTTCAGTCAAATGAAACTATGTAATTACGAATAATCCACCAATGTCATTATGCTGTATGCCATTTTATAGTGTAGTCATTAACATTGATGTTGACATTTGTTGCTCCAAGATGTTTATGTTGTTATAGAGTTCTCGGCAATTTTTTACAACAAATGGAATCAAATTCAGTCAAGAAGAAAACTGCATAATGACGGATAATCCACAAATGGTATCTTGCTGTATGCCATTTTATCGTGAAAAAGCCAACTTAGAACTTCATGTTTATTTTCCGAAATGGGTTGTTTCCTTCTAGAGTTATGAGCAATTTTGGACAGTGCAACCTTCATATAACGGACACTTGTGGGAGCAATGTTATTTTCCGTTGCAGAGAGGTGTCCGCTACATGGATGTGTCATCTTTTGTCATACTGTATTTTGGAACGAAAATATATGCTCGTTGGTAGGAGATGTCCGTTGTATAGAGGTGTCCGTTCAAGCAAGTTCCACTGTGTAACGATTAAGAACCTACAGGCTGACATTGTCGAACTAGGCTTCCATGTTGTAAGAACCAATTCTTTGTATTGGAATTCACTGTCTGAAATGCAATATTGTAGGTTCTCTTACTCTGGTTTTTACTTTGGAATCAATTTCAATCGAAATGACGAACTGTATAATTGCAAATGAGAAGGCAGTGTCATTGTATTTTATGCCATTTCATAAAGAAACTGCTGACTCGGATATTAAAGCAAATCATTAAAATCAAAAACTGGCCCGGGCCAGGTCAAAAATAAAACATATTGTACTCGACAGTTTTGATGCATCCGTCTTTATTGTGTAGCTAAAGAAACAATGGCTTGGTGGGCGTTTATTTTCCTTATTTATAGCAGCTACGAGATATATCTATGTATATATATATATAAATATATATATATATATATATATATATATATATATATATATATATATATATATATATATATATATATATATATATATATATATGTATGTATGTATATATATATATATATATATATATATATATGTATGTATATATATATATATATATATATAAATAAATATATATATTTATTCCCTTAAAGGGAGCTGGGTCACATAACCGTAAACAAACCTGTTATATCTTACCCTGGGTACCAGAGCCTATATAGGCTCTGGCACCCAGGGTAGTTACATCTAGACTCTATAGCGTTAGCCACACGTGGCCATTGTGTTCTGCATATATTTTGTTGTATGGTGTGAACCCACAATAAAGTTACTCCTAAAATCTACCTATAACTCTGAAATCGTACAACATAAGAGTGTTTTTTTTTGTTTCTCTGCAAAGTACAAGAGTCCATCTTCGAAATGATAACTTCTTTTTTTGAGAAAAGTAGTGGGAAATCTCTGTGATATGGCCTATCAAAGAACTGCCAAATTGATGTTTCGAAGGAAGTTGGAAGTTCGTTTACTATAAGTGACAGGGAACAGTTCAATGTCTTTCATGACCGGCCCCAACTTTTTGAATTCTCCTTCCTAATTTTGTAGGGATATCGTTGTGATGCAAGAGGAACTTGGCGATTTAATATTTTCATTACTCGAGGGAGATCTGAATTCAGAAAAAGCAAGCCACGTGACAGGAATGCTGTTGGAAATGGATCTTGCAAGTTTACATGAAGTTTTAGCAGACGAAAATTTGTTTCGTAGACGAGTGAAAGATGCGCTAAAAGCACTCGAGCAGAGAAGGAAGGGAAGCAAGACAGTTTTCTAATGCAGGACTGACACATTTTGTGCTAGGTTCAAACTTCACGTCACAGACTTACTACAACCGTTTTCATACGGCGAGATGTGCCATGTTATAAAGCCTTGGTGTGAAATGACACAAAGGCGTAGCGAGAAATTTTAGAGTCTAACTGAATGTGAAATATCTTCAAGTTAATTTTTCATAAGATTCTGAAGTCTGGGGAAAGTACCGAGTTTCTTACAGTTTAGAATATTTTGCAAGCAAAATTGTCGTAGGAGTGCCGTAAGTTGTTCTTAATTGCTCTAAATACTCAACATGTACTAGAATTAATCTTTAGTTAGTTAAGTGCTGACGAAGTTTTTTGAGCGAGATGTTCCCTATTTTGACAGTTATGTTTTTATTTCTCTTATTTTAGTTAGTTAAGCCTTCACTGTACCCGGTAAGATCTCAAAACATGCATAGACTTGAGCAATCAAAATGATGTCAAATCATTCTTCAATACTGGACAATCTTAAAGCATTTTTGAGCGATTTCAGGAAAACTAAAGCTGCAGCAGAAATCCCAACTTTTGAAGAATTGAGCGTACAACTGTCTTCTCACAAAAACGAATGTAATTTCCATCAAAAAATGATTTCGGCTCCAAATGAGATATTTTGCCAAGCACGCTACCAACTGTAGAGGGGCATCCCTTCTACTTATTTATCAAAGAAAAATTCCATGTAATTATTGTAACTTAATATCCACTTCAACTTTCGTGAGGGTACTCAAGAATTCACTTCGAAAGGCCATTTTCGTATCAGGTGACTCGAAAGGGGTATTTTATTGGCTGAATACCGTGAAATTGGATGATTTCCGCGTGGTTCAGCAACCAGTAAGGATTTGAGCTGTATGCTCATTCTGGCAAGATGATTGCGAGCCGGATGAACTTCATTACATTTGCATTTATCGTACATTTTTGCAGTAATTTTTGAACTGAATGTTAGATATATCAGATTTACAGCATGCATTATATAAATTTCAAATATGGGATTTAGTTTTCAAGATCAATTGACTCTTATTCGCAAAGTTCTTGTTTTAGGATTTTCTTCTGTTTAACAGACGTGTGCATCAGACCGCGCTGCTAACGATAACTATACTCATTTCAAGTCAAGTGACCATGCCATTTGCAAATCATCTCTTTATTCATTGATACAGTTAAGTCACCATCTCACGCTTTGCAAGGTACGAACTTCTTAACTTGAATGACAAGAAAATTTAGTGTAAACAGCATAGACCTTTACGCAATGTTTGAGAAGTGGACTGAGGAGAGCGCGGCCTATTCTGAGAGCCTTGGCAACAGTAGAAAATTATGGGAAACCCCTCTGCCTCGGTGATAAGCGTACGGCTTTCATCTTGGTTGCATCTCCCTGCAAACTCGAGCCATTTTCGATTTTGCACTTTTGAAGAATTGTATGATACTTGTGTGGTATGATAAGTGTCTTCTCTTGATTATTTAGGCATCTTGCCTTCAGCACATTTGTGAGTGTAATTTGAGCCATTTTATTACATGTGTTCACTCCAGTTTGAAGTTAAGCCTGTTGATCGGTTGGGCCTAATCTGAGCTGCTTCGAGGAAACACATACCGATTTCAGCAAGTGTCTTGTGACCCTTGAAATGTGTAAATGAATCGAAAATAACTCAAGGTTGCAGGGAGGTGCTACCGAACTGCAAGAAAATGATTTCCATGATTTCCTACTGCTGCCAAGGCTGTCAAAATGGGCCGCGCTCTCCTCAGTCCCTTTCTCCAAATTGCGAAAAGGTCCAATTGGTCTGTTCCTTTTCCTTACAGAACTCGAAAAACGCTCTATGTATGCGACGGACATGTTTTCCAAATGTCTTTCATCTAACGCTGATCTTAGCGGTATGTTAATATGCCAAAATAACCAAAAGAAATAAAAAATTAATAAGAGAGCTTTTGAGAAATAAATAGGTTCAAGCACGTGTACTTTGATGTCCAAATGACATACTGATGTTTGCCGAATGGCACAGTCTTAATTCAGTGACTCGTGCCAATGAACTAGCACTCATCTTGCGGCAAGGTTGCTGATTTATGGTAGAGAAAGGGCAAAATGAGTGGTTGATTCAAAAAAGGCACTTCTGTTGTTCTCCAGCAATGTCAAATAAGTAAGTTTTTATGGGAAGGGTTCTGGCCTGGCTTGCATTGGAATTTTTGCTAAATCTTTTAAATTTTATCAATCTTGCCCGTTCATGAGACATTACTTTCTACAATTTAAACAGTGTAATAAAAATTTTGATACGATACTCTCTTGGAACTTGCTTATTTCGACATTGCGGGAGAACGATAGAAGTGCCTTTTCTTGAAACAACCAGTAATTTGCCAGTTCTCTGCCATAAATCGGCAACCACGTGTCAGATTGACTCAAACTAGGTACAAACTCTAAGTTGAAGATGTGTCAAGTACCAAATATTACACTGTGTAAAAACTGAGATAACTGACTCTATACCTCCTCTACAGTAGCCACACAAACGGGGCCAGTCTGCTTCCCTGACGTCATTTTCGACTGGGGGAACTGGGCTCCATGGAAGCGGTCCAAAATCGCTTCCCTGGCGCCCAGTACCCTCAAACGAACGCGGTCGAGTTGACGCAGGGAACCAGGCTGAAACGGGGCATAACTTTTCTGGGACACCCTATAGGAATAGATCGATCAGGCTCTTGTTATCTGGCCAGAGTTTCCCTGATATACCGGCCGTCTCGAAAAAGTATACGGACTTGGTTGGCTCCGGCGAAGTCGATTTAGCCTTAATCTATGGTCAATTACTCTCAAAACGTTGCTCAATAGTTAAACATTGGTACCTCGTTTGCTGGTACTGGTGCCTTGACAGCAGAAACATTAATCTTCAAAGCTCAAATTTGCATCCCTCTCCAAACCCGAGCTTTTGTGTATAGCCCTAAACAAACTCTTGCAGCACACTGAATAGCCTTTCAGCTCATGGTCACCTGGACAGGGCCATTGGAAGCATCTCAAACTTTGGGGGAGGGGCATGACACTTCGAGGACATTTTCCCATTGAGCTCAACGGGCCCTTCCTGAAAATAAGACGGACACTTATTCGTTTTTTTCCAAATCTTCGAGGCTCGTGCCTTCAGTGGCCCCTAGCTCCAGAGCTTGGTGTGGTTGTGGCGTGCATGGCACGTGATCTTCAATGCTGTGTATATTCATCGTAAACTTTGCATAAAGACTACGCATAAGTCAACGAAAGCAACTGAAGAAATTGAAAAGGTGTGGTTTCGCAGCAACTTTGAAGCAATACAATAAGCGACCTGATTGCATAAGAACGATGAGTGCCAACAGCTGACATGTTACCATAAGTTCATACCTCAGCATCGATAAAACGTGTGGATCGCAATTTCCTATTCGAGCTAACTCTTGCACTGGCTTGCAAAAACCGAATTATTTTGAATCAATTAGCACACGCCCCTTCATGCACTCGCAGCTGTAAAGTAATGGACTGATGGATGAATTATTTATCGTCGTGTTTATCAAATCTTCATCATTTGATGAAGAACTAAAGGAAGACGAATCGATGATACAACGTTGAGGTCCTATTATTAAGGTGAAAATTTGTAAGAAATGGAGGCAAAGAAACTAGACTTTGAATCAACACACCAAGGCCTTTCGAAGTTATGTTCTCTTCAGAGTGTGACTAACATTTGAAAGTGAGATCAATCATAACGATTTATATACAAACTGCAAACTGTTTTTATGTTCCCTGTTCGGCGAATGATAAAGAAGATATATTTTAGCTGTTAAGTAGGCTATGTCCGGCTTTGAAAAGTTTGTTCTCCCAGTAATGGGTCTACGCGTAGGCAATGGGATCACAAACGCTAATCGAGTCCGCAACCCCTTGTCATAACGCTCAAGTTGTGGGGCCCCCCTGGGGCCCTACCGATTATCAAACCCACTCCGTCTGACTGTTCTGGCTGCAAAGTCAGAGGATTCCACCACTGCGCCTTAAAAAAATCACTCTTTCATTTACATCCTGCCATATGTATTTATTAGGAGAGTCAAAAGAAAGTTTCAACGTTAGACAAACGCTATGATTGCGAATGGTACACCAATGTCATTGCACCTTATGCCATTTATAGCAAGATGACTAACGTGGATCTTAAAATTCGTTTCCTTTAAAATACAGTAAAGTCCCGCCTTTATGAAAATCGTTACGGGAAGGCAGCCTGATTGGTTTCTTATGTCAAGATATGCTTCTCCAAAACAGGGTGTGTTTACCATGGTATAAGAAACACGTTTATACTCCAAACAGCTGTCAACATTGTTAAGAAAACGTTTTTGAAACATGCGCTGTTGTGTGTGGGTCTAATAGTTTGAGCCAGTACTGTACGTTTCTTGAAACTATATCAATTTGGGCCTAAAACTTTCATTCTTGTTTCTAGAGAATTGTGACTTATGATATCAGAGACATATTCAAATATACGCCTGATAATAGTGCTATGTGCCATTGCATAAGAAACTGAAAATTAATCAGCCTGGATAGTGACTTGTAAAGAGGTATCTTATTCTGCGAAATCAGGCCTGAGTTTCTTATAATGCAGTTTCTTAAAGGCGGGACTTTACTGTAGCTCAGTTTGTTAATTTGCTTCCACGTTCAAACAGGAACTTTAGCCTTTTTTGCCAAAGCAAATTCCAAGTGTCGCTCGTCGGATCCAAGGATGCTTGCATGACAAATACGTGAATGAAATTGAAAGCAAGAACAACTGCAAATGTGTACAAATACCCTGAAGAAGTCCTGCAAACGAAATACAATATGATCTTGGTTTTTTCACACCTTATCAAAGATTTGTTTGATTTATTTGCTGTGCTTCAAGCCCAGTGGGCACTCAGCACATACGCATACGGGGGGGGGGGGGTCAGTCAAAGAAATTTCAGGCAACCCAAAAATATCAGCTCATTTTATACTCAGAAACCTGTACATGAACATAAAATATCTCGAAACAATGCCCATAGAAATCACTATTGCCTCTAGCGAACCCAGAAATATCAGTATAATGATGTTTGGTGTCAAGAAATATCAAAAACATGGTTTCAAGTTTATTTGGACTAAGAAATATCGCTTTTGGCCATATTGTGACCCGAATATATCGGACTTACCTCCCCGTATGTGCATATACTGAGTGACCCCCCTAGAGCTTCAAGAATTGGCCCAAGCCAAACACCAAAGCTCAGGTTTTGGCCTTGGAGGAGCAGCAAATTTGATCTTTCAAAATTAATATTTCAACGCTCAAAGCACCTATGTCGACAAACGAGGTATCTATGATCAATTCAACTATCCACGCACATTTTGCAATTGAACACACGTTGATTAAGAATTCTCACCGCAAGACCCAACCAAAGCTGTGTACTTCAATTTCTGGGACACCCGACCCGGTTTATTTTGGGAAGTGCTCATAATTCTTAACTTATGCGGTAAATAAATGGGGAATTCTTGTTTAGAAACATTCACAATGTTGGCTCAAGGATGCTTATCATAATGTAAATATTTCTTGTCATGTTGATGCTAGCACGGATTGTCCTACTGTAAGATATGTAGGGAAAAGAAAAAAGAGAGACGAATGTCCACAAATTAACTATTTCAAATTACATAAACGAACAAAAAAACCAAAGCGAGACAGCCTCGACTGAGTATTCTACTATTGTTGCAGCTGTGATGTCTTTCTGAATGAGATTTTGCGAGTAAGAGCTGCAGATGGTGCTCGAGATGGTGTCCTTGCGTTAGTTACTTGATTAAAGGAGCCTCTACGCGTCTGAAGTAGATTGCTTTCAATTGGACTGGATACTCTGCTGCTATCACGTGACCCTTGTACTTTGATTTCAAGGGTGGATCTTGGTGCAAACATTGGGAACCCTTCCCTGAAAGAATCCGAATATTGCATGGACCAGATATTGAACAAGTGTGAACAAGCGTATTTTGAGTTCTTCCTTCGCTGGTCTCGGGGGGCGGACCAAAGTGACGGAATGCTCCTTCCTCTGATGGTAAAATCTTGGCTGATGGCAATTTCAGGGAACGCAGTTGATTTTCGCCTTAAATTTTGCGATTTTGATCTTTTCCTTTCATCAGGAATGAACTTTGCGATCGATGATAGCCTTGAATGATTAATCGAAGCAGATAGTTGATGCCTGCTTTGCTTCTGATCACTGCCACTGCTGTTTGACTGTTTCAACCCAGTTCTGTAAGAAATATCTGACTCCTCTTCAGTTTTCTTGTCGAACTTCACACCCAAATTTCGATTGTCCATGTTTGCTTTTATTTTCTCTACCAATGACGGCCGCCCTTGGAGAGATGCGTAATGAAGGGCAGATTTTCCCTTGATATCAGTTTTGTTCACATCAAGTTCCTTGCGATACTCTTTCTCCAAGAAATCGACCATATCTTGTTTGTTGCCGTTGCATGCAAGCATCAGTAGAGTCATACCATTGCCGTCTGTTGCGTTTACATCAATTGGATCAACAATTTTGCGTGCCATCCTGATGCGCACTCGTGGTGCCATAACGGTTGCGCTAAATATCTCGCATAATGATTTATAAACTTCGGTCACATCAAGAGAATTGTCTCTAGGCTCTGATGAGCGACTTACTTGCTTATGCAAAGTCATGGTTGGGAAAGCAAGGCGAGGGCTTGGGACAAAGTTGCTCACTCGGCTGTAAACCATTCTGTCGCGAAAAGTTGTTATGAAAATTTCAGAAGTAACAATCGTCTTCCAATTTAGAAATGCCTTCCTCAACTCTGCTCTATGGAAGGAACAGTCGATGGATAGTTCAAAATTCCATTTCTAGTCTTTTTGAACAAATGAATCTATATGAAGCATGACAGAAAATTTCCAGTTATCTCTTCCTGCGTCATTGGTGTTCTTCAGGTTTTCCGGTTCCACGCGTCGACAAGATCTTTCTTGGTAGAATCTTCTCACACAAAATAAGCTTGTCCATATGCTTGCGCAATCATCCAAAAGCCAGTTTCTGTAGGATTCGCAGGAACGTAGAATTCTGTAGGATAGTAGTGCCAGCAACTTCTAATTATTTTAATCAAGATGTTTTACTCAACAGCAGTTCGATGGCAGCGAGTAAACAGACAGATACTAATCTATGTTTCATTTCATTTGGAACACTTATCTGACAGTAGCGACCTACAGTAATCTTGGGATTTACAAAATAAACGAGCTGAGCTTGTTGGCTGGCTGTTTATGAAAGATACACAGAACACAACACTGATATGTTGGCGACCGTTAAGTTGGACCTGCAGATCAATTCAGAACGGAAATAAGTCTTCAAAAACTTGTCTTGCTTTTGGTGAATATATCAACGTTGGCTTGTGAGTTCGCTGCTTTCTCTGGGCTGATAACTCTCCATTTTGCACTCCTCGTGAAACCAATCCCTCGTAAATAATCTTTAGAACACATTTTAAAGTAAACATTTCACTTATACGTTCACCACTTTGTTTTCTGCATGATTACAAGAAGGACTTTGCAATGAACCAACTGCTTATCTTTTGATGGCAGTAGTGCAACGTGAATGAAGTTTGTTGACAAAGTAAACATTTCACTGATACCTAACAACTTGATTTTTTCGCATGATCTGTAAGCAAATTAATTTGTTTACAAAACCACTGGTCTCATCGCAGATATGTTTCCGATTGTCTGTCTGACAAAACGCTAAATCCTAATTTCAATGTGTCAATGTCCCGTCTAAAGAAATCCCCCGAAGTGCCAAACGAGTGCACATTACGAGAAGAAAGACATTCTTGATATGCCCCATTTGTCGCTTTTGATAAATTTCAGAGGCTGCAAAGTTGATCTGGGATTATGGGATAGCCATCAATTACATCAGTTTACGTCATCTTGGCCTAAGCAGTTATTGCACAATTTATATTTTTGCGTTTCAAGTAAGATAAACATGACAAAACATTACGTTGGTTTCTGTGTTCGAAATTATTCTGGAGCTTTTAAAGCTTTCAATAAGTTGGCATTGCCCCAATCTGACAGGTGGGGACGAGGTTGCATGTGATCAATTGTTTGGGAGTTAAAGGCACACTGTCGTGGTGCTGATTCGATAAACAAGACAATTAAGGAGTAAAGATTTAGGAAAGGCTCAGTAATTTCGATGTACAGTGAAATTCACGAAGATGATAATGATCTGATTTCCTTTATTCTCGAAACAAAGTATAATCCAAGAACAAAGAGGCTTGGTAATTACTCCAAGGCCAGCGCTTTGTTTTTGATTTCTACATCGCAACTAGCCAATCGCAACCACGACAGTGTGATCATGTCATCCAGTATTTTTATCTTCCCCTCTTTCTTGCTCATTCCCTCCCCTTGCGGCTGGGGTCTGGGCACTAATGAATTGAAATGATTTTGCGTCATGTGAATGGAGAGATAACCCATAATGCAATGCGCAGGTTATGTTATGCCTGAAGCAAACAACAAGAACGTTTTTGGTAAACGCCGACGAAAGAAGTGGTTCAAGAAACGTGAGAATTTTCTTCATGTATTCTTCGTTATTTTGAATTTAATGATACTGTAATGCCTGCTTTATGTATTCGTGTAACTCTTTCTTAAATGATAGTTATGGTTTCCACACAAGAAAGTGTTAAAACTCATGCCATATGTGACCCGCTACGATCGACGCACCTTCTTTTGACTGATATTTAGGCCTGCAAATTCCCGGACAGAGATTGATCGTCATTTTGAGAAGCTTGCATAGAGATACATGGTTTGCTCCAGGAAAGCTAATAGCTATCAATTTGTTTACTACCAATATAAAAGGATATTAATTTTGTTAGGTATCAAAGAAATGGCAACCAGCCAATCTGGTGACACTATGGTTGAAAACCCAGCATGGAGAGTAGCAAGAGCAGCATTACAAACCATGGAAACACCCGCCAAACCAGAAAATGGAGATCAAGAAGCTCTGCCACAAAAACCAAATAATCAACCATACTACAACCAACAAATGGGTCCACATCCACCACCTATGCAGTTTAACTATAACCATGGCTACAATGCATACCCAAGACCTATATTCAGAGGGGCCTATAATCAAAGGTAGATTCTTAAAAGATGCATCCTAATATGTATTTGCAGTCTGTATTGAGCCTTCACTTTTAAAATTTGCATGCTGAGATCAACCCAGGATAATTTGAATTTGATTTGAAATCTTAAAGGAGGAGACTAATGTCTTATTCAATTCATGGCTTGACTACCCCCCCCCCCCAGGACACTCACAGGAATTTGCACATAAAAATTCCCAGCCCCTGGGCATTGACTGTCAATTTATACCTGGCATCAGTGATATTTGACTATGCTAAGTCCTTTTGCTTATAGTCACTGGCAATGTGCCATTTCTCAGTGCCTGGCCCCTGGGCATTCATCAAATTAATTTCCCAAGTCTGGGGGCATTTATGCATCAGCTGTTGTTGGCCCAGGGTGTTTGGAGGAATGGTCAGGGTATGACTTGAACGAGACATTAGGGAGGGATGAAAAACTGTAAATCTTCTTCCAAGATAGGTTTGCTGCATTAAATGTCAGACTTCTCAAGCAGGTTGTGTTTTGATCTAAGCTTTTTCTATAAGTCTAAGTGCATCTAAATTTCACAACAAATTTGAAATGACTCTTTTAATTCAATATACTCAGTTTCATGTGAAATGTATATAAATATATATATACACACGTTAAAGTTGAAACCAGTCATTTTAGAAAGGAGTTGTGGCAAGGACTGCCATATCTATCGGGACCACCAATAATGTCTCAAAAATATGACACATGCCTTTGTTGCCGTTTGATATTTCTTTTGTGTGCCTGATAGAGTTCATGTGAGTTTTTGGTCGCAGGCTTTAATTCCTGAATGTGAAAGCCCCGAATTTAGAACATTCTCTAAATAGTATATAGATGTTGTAAATAGGATTAAGGTTGCAAATAGGTCTTAGTATATTTTTGATAGTTTTAATATTTACTTTTTAATTAGATTTTATTTTATCGCAGGGCCCCATTGAAAACCTGCATCCCCTACCCTCCCTGTAGATAAATATGCAAAATAAAAGAAGTGAAAATATTTTGCTGTCATCAGAAGCAGCTACAGCTGTAGTAAAAGCTAAAATTTCTTCCCTAGGCCTGGACCGTATCCATATCAACAACAGTATCCTCAACCATATGGTCCACCAGTGTACAACCATCTAATGTACAGACCAAACCAATACCCTGCTTATCAGCAAGATCCAATGCAAAGGCCCCCACCATTGTATCCTCCTAATAACTATTACATGCCTCCTCAACCTCCACAACAACAGCCACAACAGTATGATCCCATGAGACCAACTGATGATAGTAGCAGGAATGAAACTGTATATCAAGGTCCAAAAGTTCAATATGAGGTTTGTACACTACTTTAATATCTTGCTGTAGTATTGTGGAATTTAAATTATAATTGAAGATTGATTTGAATGACATGAGTTGAGACCTCACAGGTTTATAGCAGTCTCATAGGATAGTCCAGCACATGGCAGAAGAAAGCAACACAAAAAACCATGGAGTTTTAAAGTTTCCTATTCATCCTAGTTATAATTCCGGGAAACGCAGCTTTGTTATAAATCGTAGAATGAAGACGACGATGAGAAAAGACATTTTGTGGTGAAACCAGTTATATTAAAGAATTAAATTTGACAATCCAGTTGAAAATCCATGATAAAGAAAAGTTTGACAGTCCAGTTGGTTAGAATAATTAGTTATTTATTTATGACATATTCGGTACGTTTCGACTCTGGCTAGAGTCATCTTCAGCAAAGCTTTAGCTCACATCAGTCACTTTGAGGTTAATACTCAGAAAGAAGGTCTTGCACATATTGCATTAAAATTTGTGTTGTGTTGTGTTCAATTTTGGTGTTGTTTGAAGCAAATTATACCTTATCATTTTGTTTACCAATAGACCTTTTCGCTATTCTACAATAGAGCCAGGATCGAGCAATATTTTTATACATTTTTATACACGAGGTTCGATTGAGTGGTGTCAGAGCTTCTATCAGTATCATGAACATTTGAAAATTGTACAAAATGTATTGAAATATCGTTCGATCCAGATTCATTTTTAGAATAGCTAAAAGGTCTATTCTGGAAGTGAACATTTTCTGTAGAAACACCTTGCCTTAAAGAAACATTTGACTTGTTTCTAACCCTAGTTTTGCAACATCTCAATTGTTTCATCATTTTCAGAAACATTTCTTGATCCACTGGTGGGAAATGGCAGGTGCCCTCAATAGACTGGGGTTTTTCTTGCAGATACTTCTACCGCAATCAGTCTCTTTGGAGTTTTTATCAATTGTAAAAACCTGTTTTTGTTGCAGAACTTGAAATCTTCCAACAAACCTGAAGAAGCAAAGTCTTCACATCAAAATAATGAGAAAAATCATAGTGAGTATCCATACCCATCTCAATGGCAAAACAGCCAAGAACATGATAGACAACAGGAAGCAAATCAGAAAAGATCATATTCAGATGCTATCAAAGCCAATACTGGTTTTAATAGTGCAAAGAAAAACCAAGGTAGGATTCACCATGCGCCTCATTATTAAATTTTTTCTTGCATTGTTGGGTTAGTGCACCCCCTGCCTATGTAAATAGTTGTAATAGTCCGTCCTTTGTATATCCTTATATACTCCGTGTTTTGTTATTCGCTTATTTGGTTACAGTTCTTACATATCACAGTCGCCAAGTAAGAAGTCTCTTTGTAGCAATCTGTAGGCAACATTACTGTAACCGAATTAAAATGGAAGCATCAAAAAGCAGTATTTTAAGCTTCACTGGGGGTGCACTAACCCAACAGCATGTGGTAACAATGCTGGGGGAATCATTCTTCCGGGGGTGTAGGGGATTTTCCTGGGATTGGGGGATCTTTGGGGATTTCTGGGGATCGGTATTGAGCATGAAATCATTTTACCAAGGTGTTATTCATAAAATTTTAGACCTTGCTTCAAAAAGGCAGCAGACTCCAGGAAACGCTGGCAAGATTCTTCAAACACTTTATTCAATATATTGCATCCTCTACAATGAGTTTGGCCCCCTCACAAGCCATCTGATCTGTTCAAGAGAATGCGCTAGGGAAGATTCACAGATGAATTATGTATGCACAGCCACAAACTGTCAGTTGAAGAAACAAAGTTTTGTCAGCTTGCTAGTTTTATCAAATCATGCCACACCCAATAATTTAGATCTTGTCATACACCTGCATTAATGTATTTGCTTTCATTAGAAATCAACATTTTAAGACCTAGATCATGGGAACGTATACCAAAGCTAACAGATGTGTTTTGAATACACTGTTATGCATATTTCATGGCAGCTCAAACAGGCTCAAAGAGTAATTACAGTCAAACTGGTTAAGACAATTTTTCATCAGACCAACGTGGTACAGTGAAAAAACGGAGATGCTGTTTTTATTCATTGATTTCAGGTTCTTTCAAAATGGCATTTGTTAACTCAAGTGGGGCAAAGAAATTCAAACCAGCAGCTTGGCAATCAGTTCAGAACAATCAACATCAGAATGAAGAGAAAGAAAATAGCAAGGTTGATAGGAATGGCCATGCTAGCAATGATAATCATCATAGTCAAGATGTAAGTGATGATATACCTGCAGAAGATCAAAGGTAAGTATTCATATGAATAACATCCTGTAATGAATCCACCTGGGCTATGGCCCCCTCTCTTTTCTACTTTAAAAGAATGCCTTTTCAAGAGTTTTTCTCAGAGCAGCTAGCTCGTCCATTTACTCATGACTATTTGCTTTTTGTAGATGATCCCTTCTAGGATTAAATACCATGGAAGCTCTGTTACAGAGAAATATGTGATGGCAGCTTGATAAAGGATAGGAATATAGGGTTGATGTTTTGTAAATGTTTTTCAAATAAAAAAGTTCTTGAGTCACTGATGGCAGCACATTGCTCATTTTTGACCCTACAACACAATTCTTTTTGGCCTGTGGACAGGCTTCAAAGTGATAAGAACGGGAAGGAGAGAGCCTGTGGGAATAGGCTTTGTTTGTGAGTTCCTTATACCTAATCAGAGGTGTGAGAGGTTATTGTTGTTTGTCCCAAATTTGAACACGGCAAATGATAAAAACTGGTGTTTTTGTCAATCAAACATGTTACTGGTCAAATGTATCATTGTAGGACTTCAGAATATCAGTTTAAGGACAATGACAAAGAAAGCCTCATACCCCAAATCAGGTATATATATGGAATTCAAAAATGCAGCTGTACAGGACCTTTTCTCTCTTTCCTCCACCACTTTTGGATAAGGCCTGTTAGCAGGTTAATTTTTTTTTAAATTTGAAAAATTGCAGCCTGGCATGTTCACATATACAAAATATTGATTTGACTGATGGATTCATTGATGTTTGAATGATTGCATTGACTTTTTAGGCAACAAAGAAAGCCAAAGGAACTGCCACCAGCCATGAAGTAAGTGTTATTTTATATTCATGTCTAAATGTATATATTGCAACTTTGTGAGTGTAATGAACTTGAGGGACAATCCTGTAAATTGAGATATATATCTTTTTTGGCCCTGACAAGGCGCCTGAAGATGGATTCATTGATGTTTGAATAATTGCTTTGACTTTCTAGGCAACAAAGAAAGCCAAATGAATTGCCAACAGACTTGAAGTAAGTTTATTTTATATTCATGTCTGAATGTATTGCAACTTTGTGAGTGTATTGAAGTTGGGGGACATTCCTGTAAATAAAGAGATCTTGTTTGGCCCTGAAGAGGATATTTATAACACTTGGAATATGAACTAGTTCTTCCACTGTTGATGGCTTCCAGTTCACATTTTCAGGAGCTTTGTGCTTTATGTGAAGCAGTGGGAATTGAGAAGAGATAGTTCTTTGTTAGCTTGCCACAAAATGTTTTCATTCAGAAGTTTACCCTATGAAATGCAAAGGTCAGAACGGCCGTAGGTTCAAATCCCACGCTGGGCAGTTTGGCCGCTGTCCGTAACTCTAGCCCGGGTCAACCAGAGCCATGTGAGGGAAATCTGGTAGCTGTGGCAGGTAGCTGCGGCGGACTGATGGTAAAACATCCGTGGCCCCTGCTGGAAATAAGTCTCTCTGACTTTCGCGGGCTAGCCACATTGAATATAAATACCTACCTACCCTATTTCATATTTTATCACATTGCAGAGTCTATATCCAACAAGCTTTCGATGCCTGCAAAAATGAAGGCCAAAAAGACAAAATGGAAAGACACTTGAAAGAAATGCTGGAGAGGACACTTAACGATGGCACTGCTTATACAATTGATTGGCAAAAGTGCCCACTGCCAAAGTAAGTGATAGTATGCTGAATTTATCATTTCCTGATGTAAGGTCAGTTGTTTTTTGACAAGTGAGTTATGTGATAAAAAGCAACAAAGTTGGAGCTATGACAGAGTGCAAACACTTGCCTTTATAAGCCATAATTGGGCAAAGTTAGGTGTTACACAATGATGATTTGTAGTCTGTACAGTGTTGTAAATCCATCTACCAATGCCAAATGTATTCGCTGTTCTGTTATTGCTGAAGTTTGCTGAACCCAGATTTGAACGATGTAAGATAATGGCATTAGGGGGCTTACAAAACAATAACAGCAACTGCAACGCAATGTTGATTTGTTTGAAAACTTCAGATTCTAAAGCTTCCATGTTTTTCGTTCGAATTCGTGTCCCTTGAGAGACTCTGAAGTTGTCCTATTCAATTTCATGACTTGCATACTCCATTTCTGGCGCTCTGTACTGCAGATCTTGGTCTCAGATGTAAAACTCAGTCTCCATAAATGTTTGTCGTCAAAAAACTATAGTTTTCAGGCATCTCTAAGTTATATGAGGCCTCATTTAATCCTTTGGCGTTGTGGATGATATATTAACGGTAGCTTATGGAAACAATACTTGCTTTGCGGAATATCAGATGATGTTCTGGCTCACGTTGCTGTCTTGGTTTCGTTTACTCTCTTTTGTATGAGGTCAAACTTAGATCCTTTCACGTTGTTAATTCTAATACACTGCAGATGAGGTTTTCTGGATATTCGATGGCTTCTGTTGGAGTTATGAACGGAAAAATTGGGTGTCAAAACGTTTTGTGTTTACAATTAAGATTGTTATAATTTTTTATTCCTATTTGCAAGTGCTTGCAATGACTTTTATTCCTATTTGCAAGTGCTTGCAATTTTCTTAACATTTCTTTAGTTTCAACAAAATGCCAAGTCCAAAAGAATATCAGTCTAGACATTCTAGGCCAGGAAAAAGCTGGAGAAGAAGGAGTGGATCTAATTCTAGGAGTCGTAGCCGTAGCAGAAGTCGTTCAAGGTCAAGGAGTAGAAGCACAAGTTCAAGTCGTAGCTACAGCAGGAGTCCAACACAGAGGAGAAATGGAAGAAAGGAACGATACGATGATAGTGAAGAGAGACCTGGCCGAGGTAGAGGCAGGGGTAGAGGAAAGAAAAGTAGAGCAAGGGGTAGAGGAAGAGGCAGAGGGAAGAGAGATGAGGACAATCAAGAACAAAATATGAAAAAGAAGAGCAAGAATTGGATGTAAGTACTGCAGATCAAGTGTCAAAAGGGAGTTTAAGGGCATTGACATAGCTACATGTAATAACCACTGTAGATAGGGTAATGAAACACTTACACGCCCATTTTTCTCTTCCTACACAATGGAATAGCAAGTATCAAAGTTCTCAAATACAGCAGACTTTTACAGAAATAAAATTGAAATATGCAGGTGATACAGACCGTTTGAACTGGACTGACTTACTTATAATTTCGACAAAACTTCGGAGAATGATGTCGCTATTCCCGTCATTCAAGTTTGAAATGAATCAAAATTATCAGAATTTGGAGCAAAGTTTCGCAAAGATTTTAGCATAACGTTTGTCGCAATAAAGGCTTATACATTTCTGCCACGAAAATAACTACACTAGAGTCACATACAAGGATTCATGGCTGCTGTAGGTACATGCAGTCATCAAGCCCCATATGTATGTATGTAAGTATGTAAAACTTGCCAAGCAAACTAAAATATTTATACAGTGGTATATAACTGTACGAAATAGTTGCAATACAATTTATATACATACCAAAATTGATCAAAAACAAGTTGAAAACACCCGTAGTTATAGTGGCAGGGATAGCATTAAAAGATCGAGTTGATCTTATTTCTATAATGGCTCCGTCAGAGGTGGTTGCTAATAAATAATGAATAATAATATTTAATGTACTTTTGGTTATTGCATAATTTAGTAAGGCCAAATTATCCCAACTATGACGGCCAGTTACATCAAAGAAAAATATAGCTTAAATTCAAGAAGTGAACAAGCCAACCAGGCGTCTTAGAAATGGGACCCCTCCCCGCTTTACAGCAGATAATTGCCTCTAGCCAAGTATTCTTGAAATGATGAAAAATCGAAATATATCTTGCATTCTCTAAAAATATTGCTGTACTTTCAGAAACCCATCGCAACCAGAATCACCAGAGCCTGAAGATCCTGACGTTGCAAAGAGAAAGCAAAGCAGAGCAAACAGATTTCAAGATACACTAAGAAATGTTCAAAACAGTGGCAAAAAGATAACGTCTACATTAAATGTTTTTGCAAGTGGTGATGACGAGGAAGCTGTTGACTGGAGCCAGTTTCATATTGTTGGATGTAGTCAAGAATTAGAGAAACGGTACTTCAGGTTGACCTCAGTAAGTATCTTTCAGTTTTGTGTTTGTTCGTGCGTTTCTGTTGGAGAAAGACTACAAATAACTATCTTGCTGTCTTTGCAATAACCAGCGTTCTGTAGCCTTGTGTTTGTAGCCCATGACAAAGCCAATCTTTTGTTATATTTTTACTACATAAAGCAGGGTGTACGCTGCAGATTTTATCAATGTATGCATATACCTATGGGATATTCCAAAAGTAAAAACTTACTGCTGTGTCAGTAAATTTACGGTTAGGAAGCCTGGCAAATGAGATCTGCAATTTTTCCTATCAAAATGTTCACATTGTTTATGGACCGTGTCGTCTATTTTTTAAATCTAGAAATAGCTAATTGCGGCCGAAGGTCGCTTACTAATCTGTGTGTAGCTGAGTGAATTTGAGATTTGAGCGCATACCTTGCTAATTAGGCAATTGTTAAAACAATGGCAGTCACATGCCACGACTTTAGTTGATTGGTGGAAGGGAAGAATGAATGGGTTATCATTGGCCGGCCTAACAATTAGGTGGGTTTTCATTGGCTGACTCGAAGAAAAGAATAACCAACAATAGGGCGACACAGCGACTGCTACTGATCAGAACGAATTATAGCAGTGACTTTGCAGTGAAGTTGGAAAGGCGCTGGAGTTCGAGATTTCATTTCAAGTTACGAACAAATACTTGGAAATTGCCGATGTGGAAGGTGGAAGCTTTTATGGGACCTGGTAAACAACAAGAAAGATCCAAAACTTACAGAGATGCAATGCTGTGCTCGATATCAGTGGATAACACAAGAAACCAAAACAAACTCACTTTCAAGCTTCAGTTCCTCGGGATCAAAGCTAAATTCCACATTGGTTCAATAAAAGAAGAAAACTCTCCACCAAAACAGTTTGTTACGTCACAGCAACTCTAACATTCTTTCTGTAGAACGTAACAAGCTCGAGAAGTCCACCTTCAAATTTCCAAGCACTGCAAAGTCACAAACACTTGGTAAATTTGCTTCGAGATGCGTCCTAAAATCAACTTCCTCTTATAGATTTCTTCCTTTCAACACAAGTCAATGAAAACAAATTTAGATAACAGTGTAATTCATTTCCATGGTTGCGAGGTTAAAGTACTAAAGGCAAATTGTTTGTCTCTTTCAAATATTCGTTGCATCATTTCAAATCCTCCGCAGAGGCAATCCAGTTGAAGAGCCCTTTGTAGCCAAACAGTACTTTTGGTAGACTTGTCCCAAGTTTATTTCGTCATCGGTAATAAGTCTACCTGAAAGACTTCAGGCAAGTCTAAACTTCTGGGGACAATCTTTCCTGATTCGAAATCATTTTATATCCAACAATACTATGATTCAGCTACCCGGCCGCATGTTGTAATTTACAAGTTACTAGTTTAAGATGCTATTTTTAAAGAATCCTCGTTCTTTCATCTCTTGCTTGTAATTCAAAAAAGACGCGATGCTCGTTTCCGAAATCTAAAGGAGAGTGATAGTGCCAGTTTCCTCATGAATCATAAATAAATCATATATATTCTAACTCATTATTTCCTTAGGCACCTGACCCATCGATGGTTCGACCACAAGATGTTCTTGAAAAATCTTTGGAAATGGTGAAACAAAAATACAAACGAACCCAAGATTATCACTACACATGTGAACAACTAAAGGTCATACGTCAGGATCTCACGGTGAGTATTACGTATTCTGAATACTGTTTTGTAGCAACCTTTGCCGTTCCCATGACAATTTTACCAAGTCGTGAAGTAACGCAATTTTACCGAAGGAAATTGCATTACGTCATCGAAAATAATGTTTCTTTGCATTATTTGATTTTTCGCGCGCTAATTTCATGATGTTACGCTTGACTTCGTTGGTCTTCGTTAGATAACATATTTGAGTATAGACATACCATACCATGCCACCATATCGCAAATTTTTTAGTCCTACGAGATTCACTCATAAGGATTTATCTTCTCTTTGAAGGTGCAAGGTATACGAAACGAATTTACAGTTGAAGTCTACGAAACTCATGCAAGGATAGCGCTGGAGAAGGTAAAACTTTGTCTTCAAACTACTTCTTTACTTATTTTGAATAGACATTCTGTTATGAGTGACGGACCTTTTGAATGAAAAACGATGATCTTACTGCTAGCAGTCCGGTGCTGTTGCGATTCATTAAAATGCTGTCTGCAGACCAAGTTTGTGGTTTTACGTAAATCAGCGGAGTTAAGATTAACGTTGCTAGGGAGATAAGTGGCTCATGTCGTTCTTTTGTATCATTTTTTAGACTAAGTCTTTAGATCTCAGTTCATTTACTTTCATTTACTTTGAAACGACACTGCCCGAATGTCCGAAGCAACCCGTACTGTTGTCTTGCTTCCTGCATGACCAACTAGCAGGGATAAGGCCACCTGGTGATTCAAGTCCCACCCTATAGAAGAAACCCGCATAAAAGAACCTGTGTTTATAAGATCCTTCAGGCTGAAATTTACTATTTCAAACCACCTAAATAAGAACTCCCAGGGGTGAAACTTGGTCAGGTTCTTATATAAAAAGTTTCAAGTCTTCACAATTCCTAAGGATTTTCAAAAATTCTAGACATTCTGATCAGAATTCTTCAGTGGTACAAAGTACCAAAATACTGTCAGTGGTACAAAGTACCAAAATACTGTCAGTGGTACAAAGTACCAAAATACTGTCAGATATTTAAACAAGAATTCTAGCCAGAAAATTTTCTGAAGAATTCTTCTCAAAAAGTCTTCAGCATTCTCGTGCTGAAAATAGTATTAATGTGTGCAAGGCGTGTACTTTATCTAAGAACCTTTTTAAGAACCTTGCAGGATGGAATTCAGAATAACAGCCACTTAATTAAGAACCCATTCAGGTTGACCAAGAAAAAGCTAGGCCCTTTTATGCAGGTTTCTAAAGTATCAAACCTGCCACAGATTGAGCAGAGTTGCTAACTCTCAGTAGTTCAGGTTGAAGGAGTCACGAGTTGTTGTAGTCACATCAAGAGGAAGGGCCAGGACGCTGCTTTGATAATCTCAGCTTTTCAATGTCGTAACACCACCTTATCCTAGTGAGCAGTATAGATGAAAATATATGCACTTTATCCACAGGGTGACAGGGAAGAGTTCAATCAATGTCAAACATGTTTAAAATCGCTGTACAAGGAAGGCCATAAAGGACATGAAGAAGAATTTATTGCTTACAAGATTATTTACGACATTTACACTGATAACACTCTCGGTATCCTTTTCTATCAACTAGTTTTCAAGGACAGTTATCAAGCAGCTAAAATCAAAATCCTGCAAGTCGTCTAAATTTCAATGACTAAAAAAGCGTTTTTCGTTGAAAATTTTTGAGATGTTAACGACTTGTTATTATTTTAACAGGCTTTGTTTTAATCCCCCATTTAAGCTCCTAAGCTTTACAGCTGCCTCGTTACGTCATTCCTCGCTTAAAGTTAATTGAAAAAATAACCAACCTTCTGACACAGTACTCTGTGTGTGTTGTATGGTGTGTACTCTTAGGAAACATATACTTATCACCAATCCTACTTTATTTTAAACGTCTCACATCGTGATCCTGCAGAAAATTTGCATAGGCTACTGCGGTCATTTTACAAAAATTTGCATAAAATTGCTCTCATATTCTTTCTCACAATAGGTAGCAGTTGTTAGTCAGACCAAAATCTGTGAAATAATTGCATGAAAAAGCTGGTCTTGAAAGCAAAACAGATATTTAATTGCAATGCAGAAGGCTATTCTCCGACATGTGGGCTTAAATTAAACAATGACTATTGGTTTCAGGGCAACTTTTGTGGCATTGTTTGTGTAGAATTACTGGTTGAGAGAGTTTCCTTTGTCTTCAGTCGCAATTCCCTTTGAATTGAGGTGCCAGTTAAAGCAACTGATGCTGTTGTGTTGCAAAATATGTCCTTATTTCTTTAGACACATATTTACCCTTAACTCACCATGTCAGATATGTCAAATTGTTTGGTATCATTATCATCCGAAATGAAGGCATCGCAAGCAGTGAAACACGCGTTGGCATTGCGCTCTGCATGGGTTCTTTGCAATTACCATTACTTCTTTCAGCTTTATTTAACAGCTCCAAACATGTCGGGATATCTCATTGATCTTTTCGCAGACAGGGTCAGAAAGCAAGCGCTCAAGATCATGTTTAAATCGTGGGTTGAAAGTTCTTTTTTCTTTTTACAAATCATGTCAAGTTACGGACGAAATTTTGCTTACAGCTTCTGCCCCACACATGTGACTGCAAATTGTCATCTGCTATCTAAACGACAACGAACTGAAGTCTGCCTTAAATGAGATGTCAAGTGAGATTAGCGATTCCACAAAAATACTCATCCAAAACACTTCATTTGTTTATTCGCGGACTTTTTCACGTGATATCTAAGTTTGGCTTAAAATTACTTTTTTAGTGGAAGGGCCCTTCAACCAGTTAAGTTTTTATGCACCGCAGTTTGTGATGGTCGCCTCGTTCCATCGCTTTGATGACAATCTACAGCTAGCAATATATGGCTTTTTTGTGTGCAGAAGTCTCCGTTACTTAACATGATTTTCAATTTCGATTCTCTCTTGTTCATAGCCGTTATGCAGTCGTTACAGTCTATACAATCCTCATTTCACAGGCGTCTTTGCATTTTTGACGTCCACTTTTTATACAGACACCGGGTGAATCAAAAAAATTTAAGCGTTTGACGGGCAATGGAATAAAATTTACGTGACCGATATTCAAAACTAAGAGGCAAATCTATCAGTCAAACGCTGCCTTAGATTGGAAAATTTTGTTGGGTGAAATATTCATCATTTAGACCCAGAAATTAGGAAAATGCTGCTAAGGGGCATGTTAGGAAACGAGGAATTCTTCATTCCATTCTGGCCCATAATTTGCCTGCTATTGAAATCAAAGTTCTACCACTGAAACTGGGAATGTGAGCTTAAATGCCACATAAATCATGGACCAGAATGGAAAATGGTATTTTCGATTCCCGTACAAACCCCTTGCAGGCACTTTTCTTATTTTTGGGCCTTTTTATGATGTTATCAAACAAAATTTTCCCATCTTTTTTTTTTTTTTTTATATATATCATCCTAAAATATTAAAAGTATACAAGACAACAACAACCGTTAAACTAGAATACACAAAGGAAATTATGTCGTTCGTAGCGAGAAAGGACACAAGGTCATCGAGTTCCCACTACGAACGACATATTACAAAAATTTAATACAACAATAAATCTAGTATAACAAAAAAAAACATACATTACAAAAATTTGGGTGTACCAGGTGCGTCAAAGATATACATCTCTGACTCACCTGGTAAGGCAGATTTCCACTCAGCCAACTCCTCCGATTGGGCATGAAATCTTTGGTTGACATGAGAAAATGGCACTCTGAAATTGAATAAGATGTTGCACGTGACACTCGAATAAGCGATTGTGTTAGGGCTGTTTTCCAGTCAGCGGGATTCTCCGAGCGGGCGGAATTTCAGTTGTTGCAAGAGAAAATGTCGCTCTGAAAATGAATAGACAGTTACGGCTGAGCAACCTTTTACTGTCTAAAAATTCCGCCCACTCGGAAAACCCAGCCGACTGGAGACTGGCCCTAAAATATGTCCGCTCAGAAAATTTTACTGAGTGGAAATCAGCCTGTGGGGTGCGCTGTGATTCGATGGTTTTATTTCTAGCCTAGTCGCTGTGTTGATTTGATAAAGGAAATGGTCGCTTCCAGAATTATTCTGTTCACAATCACATTTAAGTTTGGGCTACCGAACAGTAGTAATTCGCAAATCGTCTCACTATCCAAACTCCCAATATCAATGCCAGGAAGGTCCCCGAGCTGACCAAGGAGATCTCTACGCTGCAATTCAAAGAGAGGGCAATGCAGGAGAAAGTGCTCGTTATCTTCTTTACCTGTGCCACAAGAACAGATAGGGTCCAGACATTCAAAATTATGCCTAAACTTGTGCTCATTCAAGGCACTAAAATTCAAACGAAGCTTAGTCAGAAGTCTAATACCTGCTATATCGTGTATGTTATAAGTAGGCTTTTGAGCAGGTCTTATGATTCCCAGCAATTTATGCTTGAACTCAGCAATTGATGTAGAATTTCTTATATCAAGGGTGAGCGAGTTCCATTCAAAAAAAGTATTCTGGAAGTAGGTGTTTGAAAACCGGACAGTTCTACCTATGATTTGTTCATACAGACGCACACTTCTGAGATTATACATGACTTGACGCTCGGGTGGAATTTCAGCATACAAATACTCAGGATGATGTGAGTTCTTTAATTTGAAAAAATGACATAAGCGTCTATACCATCTTCTCTGATAGAGACTTTCCCAACCCAGTTCCTCATACAGCCTTTGCCTATTTGTACCTCTCCATGCACCAGTCACCGCCAAGGCAGCCAAATATTGAGTTTGTTCTAACTTACGCGTGAAGCTTTGGAGCATCTCAGGGTCGTGCCTGTGGTAGACAATGTCACCATAATCTAAGTGAGGTCTAACGTAAAGCTTGTACATCTGATTAAGAACATCCCTAGAAACATAGTTAGAAATGTGTCGCATTAGTCCAATCCCTCGTCTTGCCTTTAAAATAGCTTCCTTGATATGACTCTGGAAATCCAGTTTGGAATCAAGAATCATGCCAAGGTGCTTATGCTCGGCCTTTTCTGTAACCACATCGTTTCCTAACAGTAATTTTCCCATCTGAGTTAGCCTTTGACTGATGACTAACATTTTTGTTTTGACTATCGGCCGCATACTTTTTATTTCATTTTTGGGCCTTTTTATGATGTTATCAAACAAAATTTTCCCGTCTGAGTTAGCCTTTGGCTGATGACTAACATTTTTGTTTTGACTATCGGCCGCATACTTTTTATTTCATTTTTGGGCCTTTTTATGATGTTATCAAACAAAATTTTCCCATCTGAGTTAGCCTTTGACTGATGACTAACATTTTTGTTTTGACTATCGGCCGCATACTTTTTATTTCATTTTTGGGCCTTTTTATGATGTTATCAAACAAAATTTTCCCGTCTGAGTTAGCCTTTGGCTGATGACTAACATTTTTGTTTTGACTATCGGCCGCATACTTTTTATTTCATTTTTGGGCCTTTTTATGATGTTATCAAACAAAATTTTCCCATCTGAGTTAGCTTTTGACTGATGACTAACATTTTTGTTTTGACTATCGGCCGCATACTTTTTATTTCATAGCCCGCCAAACGTATTCACTTTTTGACTCACCCAGCAGTATGCTTCGAATTTTCCTTGCGAACCCGATACTAATTCGACTGAGAGCTAATAACGACTGCATAAAGTCTTTGTATACCATCATCAAGGAGTTGTAATCGTGTTACTTTCTTCCACCACGGAGGTACCTCTAAGAAAACCATGTTTGGTTCACAAATTTCGTTTATGACAGAAAATCTATGACCTATTGGCATCTACTACAGCTTTTTTAGGATATCAGAAAGAATATATCATATATTTGGAAAATCGATGTAAAACGAAGAAGGATGTAGGTCACGGAGTGAAATACTTGAAAGGTCTTGATCATTGAAGATTACTTTTATAGAATTTAAGCTTGTTAACCCGATCTTAATTTTGCCTATGTGGCCATTTCCTTCTACCACTGATTATAAACCGCATCGTTGAAACAATTCAGCTTTCATTTCAATATTATACCAACTCTTAAGCTGCTTAATCATGTTGCTTTCAGTTGTTTTCAGCGTGATGTAACAGGTATGTATGAATGGTTGGAAATATTTCGGGGCCCTGCTACGGTTTTTGTTTTGATGATTCCTGAAAGTAGAGCTCACGAGTCTTTGGAGAAGTTATACAACTGATCTGCATAAGTGACTCCCGATTGTAAACCCATTTGAATAAATGTTCGTCCGATGGAAAACATATTGGTCTTTGGATTGAACTCTTGTGTTTCCACGGTGGAATCTCAAACTTCAGAAACCAATTCTGATTACACCACTAATTAACAAAATCAGTGTTTTCCGGATCACAACTTTTCTCTGTTGCCTTATATACTTCGTTCACAGCGATAGGAAAAATAATTGTTTTTGTGGAAATTCGAATATTAGAATGTATTGTCTTATCAACATGTCTTTTCCTTGTTCTTTGTCTCCTTTACAAACTGCATGATACAATCAAGCGATTTTAATGTCTACAAGTGCAGTCCACAACATCGCTTTGTGCCGCCATTTTGAAAATTAAAGCGAACATGGTTAGCCTTACTTGTTCAAAGGGCGGCACAAAGCAATGTTGTGTACCGCATTTGTAAACTGTAAACTTAACTCGCGTGATTTTATTATGCAGTTTGTAAAGGAGACAGAACAAGGATAAGACATCTTGATAACGTAAGGCAAGTACACGCTGCATTCTAATATTCGATTTACACAAAAAGTTACTTTTCCCAGCGCCTTTGCTTTGTTGCATTTATTGTGAATTTTCTCGGGGTAAGTTTAAAAATTGCAAGTATTCTTATTGGTGTAAACCTATCCAGTTACAGCTAATCTGTATGAAAAGGCCTTCAGCATTTTAATCATTTTTACATCAGCTTCAGATCTATATCCCACGACCAATGATCCCACGACTTCCCTATTGCATTTCATAAATTTAATCTGTACATCTCTTGCTCGACTCTCCATTTCACCACATCTAATTCATATTCTGTTTCTCTCTTCTATGTCTGATGTTTACTCTGGGTAGGTACCGACCTAGTTTACCAGTGAAGTTCATAGAATCAGAGTTAGCATTCACTGAAGATGGGGCATGTTCAGCGTGGCTCAAGGAGCTGGGTGCTACATTTACAAAGGATTTCCTAAGTATCGACGCAAAGGCTTCTTCTGGCATCTTCACTTCATAGCATCAACAAATCATAAGTACGACCCAACCCCCGGCTGTAGAATGTCTAGCGTTTCAGGTTGCCAGGTAACCCAATAGGCCCACGTTTTACAGAAGAATGCAGATGAAAGAAGTTGAGTTTGTGTTCGGGGGTTGAATCGAAGAAGACGCCCTTTTTCATGGTGAGATGTGATGTTGCAAGCAAAGCCAAGGTCCCTTCAGAGTATCCCCAGAGAGGCCCCCAGAGAGCTCCCTAAAGGTTGGCCCAATGTGAAGAAGTTCCAATTTTGAAGAGCTCGTAAGTTATTGGTGAAAGTGTTTCATGAACTGTGTTTTCCGTCTAAGAAGTTTTCAAATCAATCAAATCGATTTCTGGTGATTTCACGTGTTCAGAGTTTTGCAATGTCATAGACTGCACATGCTGAAAAGCGCCGTAAAATTTTGCTTTTCAGTCAGGCAAATTTAAGCTAATGTTTGCAGATTATTGCTTGTCCAGATTTTGAAGTTACAGGAAATGTTTTTGCTGCCTGGTGCAATGCAGTCAAAGCTTTGTCTCAAATGATGTCAGAGAAAGTACCAAGAGTTGGTTCAAGCCAAAGATCAATGTATTGGACTTTAGATTGCAGCAATGGACAGTAGGACACTTATGAGAACTGTCAAGCATATGATGAAGACCTTACGATCGAGTTTATTCGCTATTTACCACTGAGAAGGACACGTAAAAACTTTTAGGAAATTTTTGCCACTTGCCCATAAATCTATAACTACCGAGAACCTCCGTGAATAAAAACTACTGAAAACCCTCATATAGGAACCATCCAATTTTAGAGGAACCTTTCACGGGTTCTTTGGTTCAAAACTTTCAGGAAAGTGCAATAAGGGTGTTTGCACATTTTAAAAATGACAAGCTAACCTTTCCGCATAATCTTAATGCAGTTTTTACGAATCTTAGCGTGTTTTTCTTCAGAATTGAAAAGCAAAGCTTATTACGCCATGGTTCTTACATGCGGTTCTTGCTGTCTTATTCGTAAGTAGGTCTAAGTTCCATACTAACCAAACTACTGTAACCATTTATTTTTGAGTCGCACATTACAATGAAGGCTCGAGGCACTTTTTAATGATCTACTGCTGAATTTTTAAGGGACATATTTGGTTTTTGGACTGCATTTGCAATAAGTGAAGCTTGCATTTTCAATCTGGAACCATGGGCAATGATGCACTGTGTTGTTTGCTTAGAAATTATAGTTTGTTACCTCGATATTACTGTTTTTGTTGTTTTCCCTTCCACTGAAGCCTAACTAGTGCTAGGAATCAAATTAAGATGCCTCCTTCGCGTCTGAACGGTTAGTTCCTACACAGCGTTCATCCTCGTTTCAAACTTTTGGAATGAGGATAAACGCTGTGTAGGAGCTAACATCTCAGACGCGCAGGAGCAATCTGAATTTGATTCTTTCAGCCAAGACTATGAAGAAAGTAATGCAGTAATATCGAGGTAACAACTTTAATTTCCAAGCTACAAATACGGTGCATCATTGCCTGTGCTGGAACATTGCATTATTCAATTTGTTACTTTCGTTGTGTCAAAATTGTAAATATGTATGGTACAATTAATCTAGTGAATAATTTTTGATGGTAAATAGTTGAATTGATGTGACGGTATGAAAATTTTGAATCGTCACAGAAAATCTCAAATCTCATTCTTCGTGCTTCTTGTCACTCGAAATTGTTGAAACTACCAGATTTTCCAAAGATTTCTACCTTCCAGCAATGACGTTAACTCTTGGATGACAGAGTCATCTTCCTAAAGAAGATCACATGTACCAAAGCATGCAAAAATCATCGCTGAAAGCGAGACAAATGTTGGTCTTGATCTTAGGCCTGTTTGGAAGGTTTCTCGAAGGCGCTTTCTGGAGAGTATCCCTCATAAAATCAGCACGGCTGCAGGAAATGCTGAATTTGGAAGAGATTATGTATTATAGATCACTTCCCCTGCGAAGGCGCCAGTTTTGATCCCGCGTGGCGGCAGATTGACATGACCTTGAGGGTCATGGAGAAATCATGACACTCAAACGGAAATTTCAGTGGTACAATTTCTCCGGGGCCCTCGAGGGATTAAAATGGCGTCTTCGTAGGTGGAGTACACACTGAAGGAAAACAAATCTATATGTCACGAACGAAATGGTAAATAAGAATAGGAATAACTCAGTTTATCATACGTAAATCTTTCCCCAAATTCAGTTTTTCTTACAGCCCGCGATTTCAGTTAGGTAAATTTTGAAATATATTTGAATATATTCTCTATCAAATGATAAACATGCCAATGTGATTGTCTTAACATCCTGGGAGAAGAGACTTTCCAAATGAAGTTGCGTTTTTACTTATCTAGTAGCAACTTAATAAACTTGTTCTACCAACTAGAACGTCGCAATCATGCTCATTCGAGCATAGGTTTCAAATCTTTAAAAGGCTGGGTGTAAAATTGTATGACATATTTCATTGAACTGAACGGCATCAAAGAAACTTAAACTATTTTACAGTAAATCTGATGTTGGAATTTTGTGAAATCTTCGATATTTCCAGAATTACAGTTTTTTTCTTCTCTCGTATGAATTCAAGAAAATTTTCGAAAAAATCTTGAAACTATATTGTAACTTCTAAACCTGCTGACGAAAGATCGTATAATTTTCAAGAAAACCATAATTTATGGATGCCTACAATATGGTATCAAGCAAAACTCTTTCGCTCTTCTGGTTTGTGATTTATTAAAACCTCTATTAAAACTGGAAAGTTACGAGAGTGGATTTAATTAACGCAAAACGGCACGCAAAACTACATTTTGTTTGCTTCGTAAAGAATAAAGGGTGAAAAGAAAACATCACAGATAAAGTAGAAAAGACTGATAGATAATCGCAACTGGATAATATGGTATCATCTAGGTCAACTTACAAAAGATCGTGCAAAATATCACCTGACCAAACATAAATTGTACAAAAAATTAAGATCACAGCAATCTTATTAAGGAATCTAGTGCGCTGGAAAGCCTTTCATTTTTCTTGTGCTAATAAATTACCGTGAATTCCCCTAAAGTCCCATTGTCACCCAACGTCCTTTGCGGGCACGCTACAATACACCTTTTCAACTAACGGCCTCGTTTTGGAAATTTTTGAAAATTTCTCCATACTAAATTTCTGACCATGGATTTTGATTCAGCACCCCAAGTTTAGTTTAATTCCAAATTTTCACATTCCTAGAGTGTGTGATTTCGATTTTATGGCGATAAAAACTTAAGAAAATTTATGAGGGATTTGACCGTCAAAATTGTTCGGGGTGAAACTTTACACCTTCAGTCATTATTCACGGTCAAACCCCTTATAAATTTTCAAATTTGTTATCCTCATAGAATTGAATTCGTTAGCACTAAGATCATGAAAATTTGTGATTAGACTAAAATTAGGGTGCTAAATGTGAATATGGGGTCTGAAATTTCATATGACGCAAGCTAAAGAAATTTTGAAAAATTTCAAAACGAGGTCGCTTAGTTGAAAAGGTGTATTACAGAATGTCAGAAAATTGCAAGAAACTCGTGAGTGGTGAAAATCTGATAATTTTAAGAAAATTTCACTGCTGGCCAAAATTCTTAGTCTCGCATAAAAAGTACGTGTAGAACTCAAATCTTTCTGTAACGTTACCGACTGGTGTGGAACTATATATCCTGCTAAGGCCAAACGTGACTTTCCGACAGTCTAAAATTGCATCATGCCTGCAAAGAACCCTGAGTAACAATGACTCTTTGAATTTACACGTTCATTCGGACGATGTCCTGTGTCAAAAAGAAAGTTGATACCAACTCAATGCCATTTGCACCTCAAGGCTCCATCAAAAGCTCTGGGAAAACAGAACTCGGGTTTGCCAATCTTTGAAGATTTCAAGTTTGAAAACACAGAACTGCTATCTTAAAATGTTGGAAACTTCAGCAGGGACCAAAGTTGGCAAATGGACCAAAGAGTCAAAAGAGTCAACTCTCTGTGACAAGACCCCAAGCGCTGTTGAGAACGCAATTATATCCAATACTAACATAAAAAGAATATAATCGAGGGTGCTTCCCTTACAACATGTGCTATGTTGCAAGTTGACACAATTTGAGCGGTGCGAGTCCTGGTGCTGCTTCGCTCATAAAATAACGAAGAAACATTGCCATGTCCCTTGAAGAAAACAAACACCTGCGGGGTGCCTCGTTTGTGTGGTAGCTATGGAGGAGCCGTCGCCGTAATTGCTTCAACAAAGTGATTGAGACCTTGTTTGAGTCAATCTGACAAGTGGTTGCAGATTCATGGCAGAGCATAGGCATAGGACACAGGGCTGTGGGGGGCTACAGCCCCTCCCCCAACGATGGAAAAATAAAAAAAAATCGGCTATGATTGGGTAGAAAATCGGCCTTACCTCGGGCACAATTTACGTAAAGAATGGAGTTTTTATCGGGCAGCCCCCCTAAATTTTATCTCACCCAATACCCAAGTGGCAAAGTAAAGGCAAAGTAAGTCGTTGCTTCAAAAACAGCACAACTGTGGTTCACCAGCAACGTCAAATCACGTAAGTTTTTAATGAAAGTGTTCTAATGTCATATTCAAATTTTCTCAGCATTTGTAAAAGGGTTTACAGTATTTTCTTTAAACAACGTTACCTACCCTTTCAAAAGTGCAAAAAATATTAAATGCAATGCTAGAAAAATTTCTTTGAGACTTCAGTCTAACAAAGAAAGCACCTTCGCATTTAAGCCCGTATTTCTTTGCAATTTGATGACGGAAAAGAGGCTTGTTAGACCATATGTTCTTCCTAAATCCAAGACTAGCTCTCTATCAAACAACCTACAAGAATAAGTGACGATTACCGCTTCAGAGTTAATACTAAATACATTACAACCAAGACAAAATAAGTTAACTACGATCCAACGAATCAAATTCGTGACCTAGAGAATTGTGCAGCCAAGTCAAGTTCAACACAAATCCTTGAAATTCCACGAGATCATGCAGAAAGCCGGTATACCGCACCGGTTAGAAAATGAATAAAAAGAGCAAAGACCAAACTTGTTGCTGGAGGCCCATGCTGCAGTAAAATTGCCTTCAGCAACTGTTTTTTCTTGTGACAAAAATACTGCTGAACTTTGGTTAAAGTGGCCTATGCAACATCCATGGGAAGTCTACGGCGTCGATCTTTTGATTTCTCAATCAACCCCCCCCCCCCAATCATGCTGGAATCCTTTAACATAGAAATCTTGCACGCTTGTTTAGAGAGTTGTACATCCCTCACAATTTCCTTGTGTAATTAAGGTTCAAAATTTGTCACAAATAACACAGAGAAATTCACACTTGCTCACGAGGCTTGATGGATAACAACAAATCGTAAATGTTTTGGCTCTCAGACAAGACTGAGTATGTTGCTGGAAAAGTAGACCTACCAAATGAGGTATTTTAAAGTGTAAACTTTTCATCTTTAAATATCGAAAACAAATGTTTCATAATCTTCAAATATTTTTGGGTACTGACAAAACAAATCAAAAAGAAAATTGTAACATAGATTTGATAGCAGAGTTCTGGTAAATTTTTTAACTGGAAGTACGTTGTCCACAGATACATGGAAAATCTAAGTTTTAGTCGCTAAAAGAGCATAGTTTAACTAAATCATTCCATCATTCCTACCCCTTACATCACAATGTTATTTTCTATTTTTCTAAATACATCCAGGAAACGACCTTTAAATACGTTAAAAACATTATCTGTCCTCTTAACTACGCATGATCCAACTTAAAACTGATCACTGCTTAATAAAAATCTCTCGCAGATAATTATAGGTCATTAAAAATATCTTGCTTCTCGTCAACATAAAAGAACCTAATTGCATACAGCAGACATGTTGCGGTGAGAAATGCAAACTCCCTAAAACTGTCAAATAAGGGATCAAGAGAAGGAATAAAGGACCAGCGTACTATCTTCTTGCAACCTTCTCTACGCAGAAGGTTAGCATCCGTAGTTTGCTTTATCCTAAGGTACTTATACGGGCGATTACTCAAACCGCAAAGGTAAACAAAGCAAATTGTAAAAGACCGCCCAGAAACCTCGGTGGCCAACTCACCTGCTAAAGGCCCCATGTCACCTATGATCTTTAGTGATTTGGTTGGTTGCCTGTAAAATCAATCTATTGGCAATCACTAATCACGTTTACTTGCGTTTCAATTAAAGGGAATCGTGAGTACAAAACACAAATAATCTAATAGCTCATTCATACTGTCAAAGCTTTATTAAAGGACAAGTCCGGGGTTGGTTTAACTGTTGATTATTCAGAGATTACATTGTTGTAAATGGTGCGTTGTACTTTTTTCAATCTTTTCTCTTTTAATCTGTGAAACTGCATATTTCAATCTGCTACGAAGTGCGCATTGACGTCATTGTATATGACGTCACTTCACCTTGACCTGAACGAGACTGCCAAATGTGCTGATATTATACCACCCACATTGCTAACCTCCTTATCGCGCTTTCGCACACTCGTACAAAATACAAAATGGTGACGATATTTGGCCTAACTAACGAAGATTCATCGTCCAATTTATGAAAGTTCGAAGCATCAAACTTGGAAAGAACTCACGATTTATGAAAGTTCGAAGCATCAAACTTGGAAAGAACTCACGATTGGTGTTCAGGGTAAAGGTTGTTTTTTAACAATAATTTCATACCAATCAGATGTATTTGGCTTGTTGGATTGACCAAATTGACCAATAAGAACGCAACGTTCGATAATCTGGTTTAGTTTAAGCTGGTTTATATGCAGGTTTGAATGGGGGTATAACATTAAACTTATGACGATGAGTCCCTTGTATCCCTGCGGTAAACCTTGCTCAAGAGGGACTCATAATGAAACAGTGAAAAACCCGGCCCTATCTCCTGCATTCGATCATGATTCGATCGATCGAATCAGCATCGAACGACTGCCGTAGCTCTGTTCAACAGTCATTCCTCGGAAAGAAAATGCGATAAAAACTACGTTAAGCAGGCGTTTCATCAAAGAAACTTGGTATAAATCTGAAGAAGGAAGTTCACTTTACCTGGTAAGTCCAAAATGAGTCTTTCAACGCTACATTTTTCCATGTTTTTAAGACCAAAACAAACCAGAGAAAACTTCAGCCACCTGCTGTAGCAACTTTGTTCAAAATTTAGTCAACTGCATCATTCGAATCGAGAATTCGACATCATTGTTCGCTGCCAAATCTCGCAATCTGATTGGTACGTTAGGAATTCCGAAGTTTGGGCCTAAATAGGGCCAAGTTTTTCATAGTAATACTATGAGTCTCTATTGCCTGAAGCGCCGTCATCAAGTCAAGAGCACCGGGCAACAAGAGACTCATTTTCATCAGTCTAGTATAACATACAGTTTCCTCCTTTTTGTAACAATGTCTGCCATTTGCAATCAGACGAAACTAAACTGCCTCTACTTTTCGTTGAATACGCTCAAACGAGCAAAATGTCATTTCTCACTTAGGTTGTAGCTGTGGTCCTGGTCCAAAATTAGGAGGACCCCCTGGAAATGGCTGTCTTTGCTGGCAATTTCTACATGTGCTCATTAAATCCCGGGTGCATTGGTATCGATGAGCGCCCCAATGAACTCTCTGGCAATCGGTCGAACAATAATTCGTGTTCCAACAACAATGATAAAATGCTTCTGACGAACAATTCGAACACCATGACTTTTTCTTTGTTGTCATAATAGCTTCACGTACAATCCTATCTGTTTCCATTTGCGCGCGGCGAACATTTTCTTGCGCTATTCGCTTCTCTAGTTCCTCCGCCTTCAACTTCCGCGTGATTTCTTCAACTTGCCGTTGCGCCGTGCCTTCTGCTTCTCGTCGGAAACTTTCGACGTTTCGTTGAAATTCTTCTCGATCTTTCAGCCGTAGAGCTTGAACTCTCGATTCAGCCTGTGCTCTTTCTTGCACAAGACTTTCCTTTAACTTCTCTTGTGCATCATTCCTTTCTTTCTCGGTAGCTTCGAGAATCTTCTCTTCACTACGCTGTCGTTCTTTCTCAAGTTCTTCAGCAACCTTTAGTTCAATTGTCGTTTGCATTTCTTTCTTATATTGTTCAACTGCACTTGCTTTTTCTCGCTGTGCTTCTAACTGCAGTTCTTCTTTCATGCTCAAAATGGCCTCTTCTGATTCTTTCTTTATCGTTTCCAATTCTTGCTTTAGTTTCTCGTTGGTCAGCTTCTCAGCCTCAAGCTCTGTTCTCGTTTCTTGTAAATTTCCTTCCAAACTCCGAACCTAAAACATTTCACCACCGCTTAATTCATCTAATCCCGGAATAATACCTCATTAAAAATTTAAAATCATTGCACCAGGTAGGACTCGATCTTGGTTCAACCCGGCACTGCTCCAGCGATAACAACGGCAACAATACCTCGCTGTTGGCAAAATAGGAATCCTGGAGCAAACATCTTGAGTGGCACTCCGAATAAAGAAGAGACATAAATCTGTTCCTCTCAGATCTTCAGGCAAAGTAAGACGTCCTTAGGAACGATTTACTGGCTTTCAATCATATTATAATGAGCGAGAATCGTGAAAGAGCATTTAGAAAAACCCTCCTCATTTTCTGATAAAATATCAAACGACATTTAGCAATATCCATCAGCTATCTCATAACTCTAAGCAACTTTTCAGTCCTCTAACGGACGAATCATTTGAATATTCTTTTTCAATATCGTTCGTTTCTGCTAACTTTCTGTACTACGACTGTTGGATAGCACAGCCCGACAAGTTTGGTGTGTTTCGGCGTGTAAATTTTTTCTTCAAATGGAAATTATCACTATCTAGCTACAGAAATTAGCGAGAGCTCGAACAGGCCTTCATTCATTCATTCATT
Organism: Aurelia sp. 4 Dawson et al 2005; assembly: GCA_964019985.1. Classification (NCBI taxonomy): domain Eukaryota; kingdom Metazoa; phylum Cnidaria; class Scyphozoa; order Semaeostomeae; family Ulmaridae; genus Aurelia; species Aurelia sp. 4 Dawson et al 2005. The sequence goes on along the minus strand of OZ026502.1, from coordinate 19,472,649 downwards.
CATTCATTCATTCATTCATTCATTCATTCATCATTCATTCAACTTCTAGCCAATTTACGCCTGCCCTTAGGAAAGACATTACCGTTCTTGAACAATGCATAACAGCTTTGCATGACCTCACGTGTAACCCTGTGGAAAAAGGAAACAAGACAGGCTGCGGAGGTAGCTACTCAAAGCTGATCGAGCCATCAATGATCATGCCCACGAACTTGACCACAATCTACGTCAGGAATCCAATCAAGATAGCCAATTTTATGAGGCAAGACTGAATAGTAAGATGTAGACCATGATGACAGGTTCTTAGATAAAAAACTCCGATCCATTAATATACTACTAGTATTCCTGCACCAAAGCTGGAGACTTATCAAATGCTGGTGATTTTACCTGACATTCAAGATGACGATAATATTATTCCAAGGGCCAAAAACGGATCCACGACTGGAATGTCCTCTTAACGGACAGGTTTTCGAAGATAGTGACGTTCAAAAGGAAACTGAAGAAATTCCTGCAACATCAGTATCCTTCCCGAAGCACTATTACTTGAAAGACCAGCAAATCTTTAAGGATTTACATCTGTATAAAGCTATTTTATATAGTGATTATTTGTCTTTTAATATAGCTAATAAAGCTGATGACTTCGTGACTAACTATGATCAAATAAAAAAATGCAAAATGTTAAGCCAAATGTAAAAGCCAGCGGGACTGAACCAAATTAACAATAATTCTATCCAATATGGAGTGGCAAATGGATTCGGGGAACCAAATCGTGTAAGGCATGGAGCAGGGAGCAGCTTGTGGAATGTTTTCGTCAGACAATGTTCGAAACAAATCGCAAATTACGATTGACAATGTAAAGTGCAACGGGCAGGGGTCCGCTAAGCAGACCCCATCAGCTGATACCCACTTAAAGTCATGTGATAAACCTCTTGATGAAATGTCTTTGAGCTTTTCATCATATGTCGTGCCATGAGAAACTTGTTCCATGAATGTAAGAAGTAGAATAATGCTGAAACTTTAGAAGACCAAGAGCACCGTTAAATGACTGGAAACGAGTACCACAAACCTTCCCAAATTTAGTCTAAGCTTTTGTACCCCAATGCAAATTTTAAATATCGTATGTACAGAAATAACTCAAACATACCTGTTCCCTGAGTTTCGTAATAATCTTGTAATCATCAGTCATGCGATTGCTGTCAATATGGATATCCCCATTTTCTGGCCGGACATCCCCCATTGATGGCATATCCCCAGGTGCTTCGCTATTGTTTCCATCTGAATCACATGACGAGCTGTTCATTAACTTACGTTTCTTTCTGCCTCTCTTTCGTGGTTGTGCATCTACTGCAGGGCTCGAATTGTCGGGGCTTAGAAGGTCCTCAGTTTCAGGCTGCAAATAAATTAGAATGCGGGGATAAATTTGAGGTTTTCATTTCTGAAGCACTACACAAGCTCGCAATGAAGAGATTTGATTCTTACATTTCTACAGTAAGGCTTTGCGGTTTGAAATCTTTCCAGTGCGAAGGAGCACTATGGCAAAAAACACAAGGGAGTAATATTCGAAAAATTTGGGAGCGTTTGGGCCTCAACCCACATTCAGTTGCATACATTAGTTTGAAGACGCAACAGAGCAGAAAACAAGACGAGGAAACAAGACACAAGGATCAAAACAAGGTAAATAAATAATCAATCAAAACATCAGTGTCCCTTGCTAAAGTGTTTTCACATTCATTCCTAAATGGAACTAATATTCGTGCATAGGATCATAACTGATCAACTTCTGAATCCCTAAATCAGCAGGAAAACGTTCTCTCTTTGTCCATTCATGTTGAGTCTTTAGAAAATTTTATCAACAATTTTTGGGTCAGTTAGGTGTTTTTGAAATCGAAAGATTTACGAAGCTCGCTTGTAGCTCCATAAGTAGGAGACTAAAAAATGTACAAAAATACTAGAATCCAATTGAGGATCGTAGCTAAAGAAATCACCCATCAATCGTCAAAAACGGTCCACTATACGATTAGGCAAACTCTACAATTCAACATACCAAAACTCCATTGACTTCAATCTTCCTTTCTTTCAGCAATCGAACATGTTCATTCAATTCAAAGATTGCTTGACTCCATGCTTTTGATTTCTTTTTTTGCGGTGGTTTGTAACTTAAATCGTGAATATTGCGAGCTGGAACCCAAGCCCTGCGGAAGAAACATCAAGGGATGAAAGTTGCATTTTGATCTAATCAATCAACAATGATATTATTGAATATTCATTCTTCATGCGCTTCACATAAATTTGCGGAATCTTAAGAAGTCAAGAAGCTTCTGTGTCAGATAGCATCCGTTCCAAAATTTCAAAACTGAGTGTAAAGGCCTATGAACTATTTCTTTGAACTTCAAATAACCCTTAGCTATTGCACTAATTCTGCCACTGTGTTTTCTGAAATCTTTAAACATTTTTGGAGTACAGGTGTTTTTCTTCTTTTGCTGAAACAAAAAATACGTGATACTTGAAAAACAATAATAAACAATGTAATAGAATTTTACACCCATTCTTTTAAAGATTTCAGTCCTTTGCTGATGGTAGCTAAAATAAAAGCTTCTTTCAAGCCATTCAGTTGTAGAAAAAGACCATAGAATTTTACACCCACCTTCTAATATTGATTTAAAGATTTGGAACCTATGCAGGCATCACCAAAGTACGCAAGCGTAGGCATATTTCTGAATCCAGCGAATATCTTCAGGCACATTTTCAAAAAAGATTTTTTCTAAAATTTTTAACAATTAATTGACGGAATATGGGGCGCAACTGTCATGATGCTAGTTTTATTAAATGGGGTTGGGTTGTTGCAATAAAACGCATGGTTAAGAATAATGAAAGTGTAACTGATTTGGACATCACTCTAATCTTTCACGATTTCACATGGCGAACAGTTCCTCATATCGAAGCTCTTTAGAAACATTTATATATATATTCATTTATATTTATATAAACATTTTAAAAAGATTGCGTTGAGGTTGACCAAAGTGAATGTACCAGAAAATGAACTGTGTTTGCAATTCCAAAAGCTTTTGAAACATCTCGAGAAACATCTATTGCATATGGCACTATCTATTTCTTAGGATAAAAAAATACCTCACTTTATCAAAGTTTGCTTCATGTGATGCACATAAAGAATCTAAATTCTAGATGATATAAGGTGAAAAAATTTGCAGGCACATTTTTGAGGAAATTTTGCGTTCGCAGTCACAAAAAATGTTGGTGAGGTCCTAACCTATGGTAATCAAAACAACGATTTTGGTTTAATGCGACAGAAACAAACTTTCGTTATAACATGAAGAAAGTTCATAGCAGCTAAAACGGCATGTTTTTGAAGTAATATTGATACAATTAAAAACTGCAACATTGTGCAAGTGCTAAGTGATGCTCTCGTACATAGGGAAGTGTTTGAAAATATAACATACCTTTGGTATGGAGGGCCAAAAAATCTCACATCAACATTTGCCCCATCATCTGATTTGCGAAGAATCTATCAGAAAAATTGGAAGAATTAAAAATGCACTTTTAAAATTGCCGTTCTGTAACATTTTCATCTGCAGTTACGTATTTCCGCAGAGAATAACTTTTAGCTGCCATCCAGATTATTGTTTTTTTTCAAGGGTGGAGTTATTTGCTATGTTTACAAGCTGAATGTGGCTCTTGGGCTAAATGCACCACTAAGTTCTACACAACGTATGCCTTTCTTGCAATCAGATCAAGGCTATGCTCACGTATGAAAGTGCACGAGTGCAAACTGCCGGCATAAACTTTCACTCATCGTTACTTGCTAGCATTTTACTGTATTTAGAGTGCTTTAATCGCAGGCAGATGTTTTTCCAGACAATTTGCTAGCAGGCACAGAATATTTTATGAGGCCTGCTTACTTTCAAATTACGACTGTCAAAGAATAAGCATGAAGTTAACTTACTTTGGCAGGCCATGGAGGATCACTACCGAGTTTGGCATAACCAACCTCATGAGGATTTTTCTGCAAAACAATGTAAAGAAATTATATAACCTTATTTATCTCAGGCATCTAACGTAGGGTGGACGGGGTTCATTCTGAGGTGCCTGTTTAAGGATACATACCTACTTTTATCTAATTGCTATGCGGTAGACATAGTTATTGCTCCTCGTGGCCCTGTCCTCATAGTACCTATAGGGCAGCTTGTAAGTAGTGTAATTCAGTAATTTGCTTTGTAAATTTTTTGGAGAATGTATAAAAAAGACGCCCCTTTGAGTTGTTGCTTTTGATAATTCTCTGTGTACATATTCATCGCTATTGTAAGTGACTGTTGTAGTTTGGACTCAATAACACCATGTCCTTTCCGGCAATGGCAGCCATAGAATATCAACATATTTGTAGCTTAAGTAGAAAGTTCATAGAAAGTTTAGAAACTTTGTAGAAAGTTCATTTCTGATGAAGCGAAAGCGAAACGTCATATGAGCATTCTATATTTTTGAAATTCTCTATTTGTAGTTTAGTTGTTTTGTTATATATATATATATATATATATATATATATATATATAGATGCTCAAAGAAAAACACTTCTGGTAAACGTTTCGACTTGCGTCTTCATCAGTATTGCTTCTCAAATCCGAAAGAACGTACATATAACCAAAAATACAATAGATGTGTTATTCAATAACTTCAAACGAAACCTACCTAGTACAAGGTGTGAATGAAGCATACAGCTTTTGCGGCAGAGGAAAGATAAAAGAAAGCGCAGAACAAAGAACCGCTGGAGTCGGCGTCTGTGTTTGTCTCGCCGAAGCTGAAAAGATAGCATGTATAACAAAAAAAACGATAGAAAGATCCGAGAGCGGATTGGCAGAACAGAAGACCCTAAAAAAACAGCGTGTGTATCTAACGAAAAGCTCAGTGCAAAAATCAAAACAACATAACAACCAAAATTAAAACAAAAATGAAATCTATGTATCTACCTGCCTAGTGTTTAAACCCTTAGGGGCAAAGCAATCCAGCCGATATTGCCAGAAGCTTTCCCGCATCCTATTTCCCCCCGTTAGCCTATCGATTATCTTAACACTAATATCCTTCAGAAACCCGTGGTGGCCTTCTTCAGTAAAATGCCTGAAGAATTCCACCTGGGGTACTGAGGCCCCCGAATTAAACTTACGACTGCACGCCTTGTAATTATTAAACCTAAGCCTAAAAGGCGTGCAGGTGCTACCAACATATTGCACACCACAAACAGTACATTCCAACAAATACACAACATTTGACGAGTCACAATTAAACGAATAATTTATCCTATATTCCCGGCTATCTATGTTCGAATGAAAATGCTCACTATTACTCATGACATTACACACTTGACAACGAGATTTACCACAACGAGAACATCCCTTTTTATCAGTCCCCCCATTTCCCTCATTACTCAACCTAGCCCTAACAAGTATATCCTTAAGGTTCTTACATCTCCTAAATGCTATTAAAGGTGGCTCAGGAAACACCTTCCTATGCCCCTCCGAATTCGTGAGCATAGGATGGAGTCTCCTGGCAACCTTCCCCAAACTATTGAGCGCTGGATGATACGTCGCAACAAGTGGAACCCTTTCCCCCCTCCCTTGGTCATTGGTCCTATTTCCCGAATTTGCTAGAAGAGTTGCCCTATCTAACCTACGTACCCTATCTATTTGCTCATTTACTAAAGACTCCTTGGGGGGAGTCCTTGCGACAGACTTGTTCTGCAAGCCAACTGATACACATCAGTACTTGCACAAGAAGTCTTGTCACCCCTGGCATACTAAGAAGGCGATCCCCTATGGTCAGGCACTTAGGTTTCGTAGGATATGTTCGGAGGATCGCCAATTTGAGGAGAGGGTAGGTGAGTTAGCTGGATGGCTTAAGGACAGGGGCTACGAAGAGTCTTTAGTAAATGAGCAAATAGATAGGGTACGTAGGTTAGATAGGGCAACTCTTCTAGCAAATTCGGGAAATAGGACCAATGACCAAGGGAGGGGGGAAAGGGTTCCACTTGTTGCGACGTATCATCCAGCGCTCAATAGTTTGGGGAAGGTTGCCAGGAGACTCCATCCTATGCTCACGAATTCGGAGGGGCATAGGAAGGTGTTTCCTGAGCCACCTTTAATAGCATTTAGGAGATGTAAGAACCTTAAGGATATACTTGTTAGGGCTAGGTTGAGTAATGAGGGAAATGGGGGGACTGATAAAAAGGGATGTTCTCGTTGTGGTAAATCTCGTTGTCAAGTGTGTAATGTCATGAGTAATAGTGAGCATTTTCATTCGAACATAGATAGCCGGGAATATAGGATAAATTATTCGTTTAATTGTGACTCGTCAAATGTTGTGTATTTGTTGGAATGTACTGTTTGTGGTGTGCAATATGTTGGTAGCACCTGCACGCCTTTTAGGCTTAGGTTTAATAATTACAAGGCGTGCAGTCGTAAGTTTAATTCGGGGGCCTCAGTACCCCAGGTGGAATTCTGCAGGCATTTTACTGAAGAAGGCCACCACGGGTTTCTGAAGGATATTAGTGTTAAGATAATCGATAGGCTAACGGGGGGAAATAGGATGCGGGAAAGCTTCTGGCAATATCGGCTGGATTGCTTTGCCCCTAAGGGTTTAAACACTAGGCAGGTAGATACATAGATTTCATTTTTGTTTTAATTTTGGTTGTTATGTTGTTTTGATTTTTGCACTGAGCTTTTCGTTAGATACACACGCTGTTTTTTTAGGGTCTTCTGTTCTGCCAATCCGCTCTCGGATCTTTCTATCGTTTTTTTTGTTATACATGCTATCTTTTCAGCTTCGGCGAGACAAACACAGACGCCGACTCCAGCGGTTCTTTGTTCTGCGCTTTCTTTTATCTTTCCTCTGCCGCAAAAGCTGTATGCTTCATTCACACCTTGTACTAGGTAGGTTTCGTTTGAAGTTATTGAATAACACATCTATTGTATTTTTGGTTATATGTACGTTCTTTCGGATTTGAGAAGCAATACTGATGAAGACGCAAGTCGAAACGTTTACCAGAAGTGTTTTTCTTTGAGCATCTATACTAATTTTAAAGCATCTTTTAGAATGAGCTTTTGAGAAAATATATATATATATATATATATTTACATATGTTTATGAAAAAACTCATCTTTAATGTCTTGGCAAATGTGAAAAGAACATCTCAACAGTACTTGTAAGACCTAATGTTAAAGGGAACAGACATAGCTATATCTTGTAGCTAATATAAGCGGGCAAAGAAATGCCCACAAACCTATAGTTTCTTTAGCTACATAATGAAACCAGATGGGTCAGAGCTGTTGAGTACAATGAATTTTTTGACAAGCCCAGGCCACCTTTTAATGATGTTGATTCCCTTTAAATATCCAGTGACAAAATGAAGTGAAATGAAATGAAGATTTCATAAAATGAAGTGAAAAATGAAGGCTTCACACTGAACTTTGAAAACATAAAGTTTCCATATGAAATGGAAAGTCAATAAGAAGATTGATAACTGATATAAGTAAGATAAGGGAATCAAAGTACTTACACATGGAATTGCAAACCAGTTTCTTGGTCTCTTGTTGGACAGAATGTAGCAATCAGCACAAATTTCAATTTGACTTAGCTAGAATGATAAAGGCATGTTATCAAAATCTGAACACTTACCATTGCAGAATCTTAGTTAGCAATTGCTTCTAACAAATGGTATATATTAGAGGTGATGTCTTAGATAACAACAAAGTACAGTACATTGCTTCTTCTGAACAAGAGGAATAATGAGCCATAACTATTACTTCCTTGATGCAAAGAAATATTTCATGCTGCCCGTCATGGTGCTGAAGTTCAGTCACATATATTTTTCAAATGTCTATTTCAATATTTCTAAAGCATTTGACAAGGAATGGCATGAAGGGCTTATCTATGAGCTACAGAGATGTGGAATAGCTGCTTCTTCCAAGTTTCTTGCCAAATAGGAAACAAAAACTGCTTTAAGTGGCTAGCTGGGGAAATATCTCTACTGGCATACCACAAGGCTCAATCTCAGGCCCTCTCTTTTTCTTTCTGTTTGGTATATATGTATTTATGTCAATGATTCATAGATATCAAACATTTTTCCAACACTTTTGATATTGGCTAACTGGGTTTGCAAAGCTTAGTTTGTTCATTTCTTCAAGTCAAAAAAACATGCACAGCTGCTTTGATTACTATTTCTCACAGCAAGATTTAATCAAATACCTCACGTTTGCCATCATTAATTACAGTCTTTGCAAGCTCTGTCAAACCATCTTCAGCTGAAAATAATTGCATAAAAACTTCAGCAAACGAATGAAAATGAAAGCAAACACTAGCGTCTTCATACAAATAAATGAAAAATAAAGCAGGCCTTCACCTGTTGGGTTTTTCAGAAATTTTGAATATCTTTGAAACTAGAGGATATGACATCATCGAATATCTAAATCATAGACCACAAATATGACAGGCTTTTGCAAGATATCATATTGTAGGGATCCATAAACTATGATAATCTTGGAAATCATTTCATTTTGGGTCAGACAGTTTCAAAATTGTGATAATTTCAAGTGCTTTGAAAATTTTTCTTGAATTACCGTAAGATTTCAGAAAAGTCTAATGGTTCAATAATAGCACGAAAGCTAAAATTTCTTTGAAGCCATTCAGTTCAAAGAAATAGTCCATTGAATTTTACACCCAATATTCTAACAATTTTGAGCCTATGCTGAATGGCTTCACCAAAATATTTGGCCATCTTGCTATGATTCTACCATTGCGTTTTTAGAAAATCATCAACATATTTTCATTTTCAAGAATTCAAGAAAAATTTTGAAAACTTAAAACCATCATATAATTTTTCAACTCTCTGACAAAACATGAAATAATAGTTTCAATAAAATACAGTTTACAGATGTCTACAATATGGTATTAAGTGAATGTCTGCGGCTCTTCTGGTTTATGATTTACAAATTTGATCATTTCAACAGAGTTGAATATATATAAAATAGGCTGAAATTCAAAACATATAGAGAACTTCTGAAAAGGTCAAATGGCAGATAATAGATAGTAGCTAACATTTCTTTCAAGCCATACAAAATATAATGATCATAAAATTACAATGATTTAAAGATTTTGAACAGATTATGCTTCACCTGATGTGTTTTGTTGCTTGTGTTTATCAAGACAAAATACTTAGCATCGAGATATCTAAATCAATTTTCAAACTTTCAAACTACTTGTATTGCCATAAATTTAATCAAAAAGGAAGATGAAACAAAATCAAAAATTTTTCTGATACTTACAACTGTGGTAAATGACAGAATTATGATAAATCCACTCAATTTCTGCCACAAATTGTTTGACATTGCCAAATTCTTTCTTTGAAACTCTCTAAAGATCAAATAAACAATTAACAAACATGGAAACGATTCATGTCATAAAAATTTAAGAGAAATGCCATATGTATCATAATCACTGTCTATCCCACTCATTGTCTTAGGGAAGCCTGTCTCTGGAGGTAAGTTTCTACTTCTGATTAAGTGATATATATGCATACTCTCGAGTACCGAATAATCGTCCCCACCGCTTATCAAATCTTTAAAAATTTTCCAACCCCCCCGCTCTTATTCCAACCCCCCCTTTTATTAATTTTTAGAAAAATGAAATGATATTTGACATAATTTCTGTATAAACGCAAGAAAAAGTCTCAAGAAGAGCATTCAACAGAACCAGAGTTCTAGAGTATATGTATCAGTAACATCACTGTTCACATAGATATATAACAGATACGTGTTTACCTAAGAAATGGCTATTTTCTATTTCTCCAAGTACCCCCCTGATTATTCCAACCCCCTGATTATTGTTATATTGAACCATTTCCAGCCCCCCCATTATTCTCACCCCCCCCCCCCCGTTTATTCAGTACTCGAGAGTACAGAAGACAGTATCTTCAAATCCACTAAAGCAACCAAATGCAAACATTTCAGATCCAAGCTTATTCACACTTAAATCATCCAGGGACTCAGAATTACACATACCTTATCAGCCCTTTTCACACCTGCCCTAATTTTAATGCCGGCCATTTTATACTGGCTCTAATTCCATCAGTCCCAAAATTTAATCTACTGCCATTTAGGGCCATGTTTTACACCACTGAGTGAGGAAGGAAAAAAACATAGACAATGGATATCCTTCCTCACTTCTGCATCATTTGCTTTTTTCTTGTAAAGAAAAGCGTCATTTTAGTTAATCAACAACTATATCATTATTTTCTATATTCTTCATCATTGGATCACCGTTCTATAGCATCTTTGTTTTTTTTTTGTCTTCTTCCTCCTCCCAAGTGCCCTCTACTATCAGCAGAAACTCTTCACAATCAAATTTCTCTGTCATTCTTTTAATTTGCTCCTTGACAAAAGTTTCCATTTTGCCAATATGGTTTTCTTTGTTTGACATTAACCTGACTGATTCAATGTTGTGCACTTCACTAGTTTACATCCTGCTTTATTGATATTTTGAGCCAATTTTGCCAAGGATATAGAAGGAAAGCCAATGAGCAATTGATATCTGCTGCATCTGCAAACAATTTATGTTTGCTCTATTTATGCCCTATTTTTCATAAAGGACATGTGATTAAAGCTCCAAGAACTAAAGTTAACTATGCTTATGAAAAATACAAAAAATATGGACTGCTGTAGCAAAAATATATAAGTGTTCTCTGGCAAAAATCAGTGTTAGAAAATTAAGGCTACTCTTAAAAAAGTTCCAAACTTTTGGCTGTTTTAAAACCAGCCCTTTTTCCGCCAGTCCTAATGATGCCCCGTAACGAAAATGAATGCCATTTAGAGCTGGCATAAAAGTGCCAAAAAGGTATTGACATTTTCTCTGGTCAAGAAAAAAATCACAAGTTAGATATAACACATTCCAAATCAAATAATTACATTTGTCTTTGTTTAGTGCCCACCAGTGACTTCTGTCACAATATGTTTGTTATGCAAAGCTATTTTTCTGGCTTAATCATGTGGTAGATTCTTGGAGGATATTCTGCTGTTTTACTCACTCATCTTCAGTAAGCTTGATCGGATAGAAACAAATGTCCATGCAGTAAAACCACGGAGGATTTGTTTTCAAATTTTGAGGTTTCAGCAAACCATGTATGTAAATGACAATCTGTAACAATCAATCTGCATTTGAAATTGAAAACAAAATATTATTCAAAATTTAGGTAGCATGTACCTGTTCAATCTCCTTGAAGCAAAGGGGCTTGTAAACAAACATCCTGTAGAATGGTTCCTTTTCTTCTGAGACAGGAAGATACAAATCATCCGCCTGAATTAAAAAGAGAGAAAAAGCTTTATCAAATTTTATTCCTCAGAATTGCATACAGTAAAGGCCTTCTTGGGCACATTAAAATGACAAGATTCTTCACAGTTTTAATGACTCTTTCACCATAATTATATCAAGGTATCGCATGTCATAGCAACAGATCACTTCTCTAAAATAAGAATTTGAATTTGTATTATATACTGTACCTTCTGTTTCATTCTGTTGATAGCAAATGTCAACATCGTACAGAGGTCACTAAGATCTTTCCTAGTTGAACATATTGCAGTTTCATCAAGCTCCTAGAAAGATAACAAAAATATTATGATACACTTAAAATCATATTACTATATTTTTCATCCCTTTCAGCTTTACTTCCCAGCCTGCAGCTGAACATGAATTTTTTTGAGCTTTTGAAAACCACATGGAAATAACACTGGGCCTGTTTCAAAGGTCAATCAAGCAGTTCTACAATCTACAATCTACAATGCTAATCTCCTAAGAGGCTAAGCCCATGACGGAGATACACGATACTCACACTACAACACACCTACTTTACCTGACTACATATAACTACACACGATATTAGTTAACGGATTAGTAGTTTTGGCGCAAGGGCATTTGGTCAACATGTTTTACTTTGGCTGCATGGTAACGCATACTACAATTGAGTGATAAGACAGGTATGACGGACTAATATTTACAGTAGCCTTGGGTAGATTTCAATTTCATATATCAAGGAGAGGAATGCATGAACCTAAGATTTATATCAACCAAGTGACCTTGGACCAAAAGAGAGAAAGCAAAACTATTTTTTTTTCATTTCTCTACGTGTAGCAGGAAACGCCCATCCCCGCCCCCCGCCACAGTTCCCGCCACCCAGCAACCGTGCTGTTAACAAGAGGAGATGCAGAAACCTTCCACTGAAGTCTCTCACAAACTTTCTTAAGGATTCTGAAAGCAATTGAAAGTCTTTTATGGATCAGGAGTTCTTGCCATGATATGTAGAATTGTTCAAAAAGAGTTTTTATGTTAACATGTGCAAGGCCTGTAGTGTGAAAGTATTTACTTTTTTCTGTGGAAAATAGAAATTAGCTAATGAGAACGGAGATTGATATCACATGATAGAATCAAATGTTGTTGTGCATGAGGAACTTACTTCCCATCTGGATCAAGGCAAACCACGATCATCTAAAGAACAAATACCCTATCTTAACACTAAGTCAATGTTGCTGATTTCAAAACAGTAACATGGAAAATATCATGCAACCAGTGTCCTGAACCAAGACAGGCAACACTGTCATTTGCAAATGACCTTTTGCACCAAGTAGATCAAGAATACTTTCTAACCTTACAAACTGAACAAACAAATTGACGCTCAAGATCAAGATTTGAAAATCCAACACATCTTTTGTGAAAGACTCTTGGACATTTTGAACACAACGCAACTTCTCCTTCTCTGTGACATGCCCAACAGTACCAATCATGGCCATCATCTTCATGCTCCTGCAATAAAAATTTCATGCATTAGGTTCTTCTGATAGTTTACTGGATCTACAGGGATAAAATAGGCAACCTTTGGGTAAGGTCTGAATAAAGTTCCTACAATCTTCATCAATAGATTTTCTCTTGAGACAATTACATACACATTGATATTCAAAAAGCCTTTCCAAAGTATACCCAGTTTACACCTGTACAGGCCTTTTCTTGAGAGCAGTTCCACGAGAGTGCCTAAACGCTCGCGTAATTTTGTTTGTGCAAGCGATCACTCAGGTAAAGATTCAGAAGCACCTTTTATTCCTTGGCAAAGCAAGCTACAATGAATCTCGATATTATCATTGTCAAATGAGAATGAATCGTTTGAACACTAAATGATAGTCATTTTCAATCATACAGTAAGCATGGATACCATTGTTTTTTCATCTTGTCTCATCGAAACCGGTGAATCTTTACTTTCCATCATCTGTTTCTGGAAGTTACTATTTACTATTTATCAACCCTGAACATCGGGCAGGTAATTTAGTTGCTCCTTCTGTACTTAAGACCAAAATTTTATTCACCATAAGTAATTCCGTTAAGATGCAGTGAATAGTATGATGCTGCCATATCGAGGGACTTTAAATGGGAAGGAAGGTTTTGCACTCGATGATAAAATAAAGGATCAATGCACGTTGATTGATGAAATGATGAATCTGATGTCTGTTGTGTTTCATTTTCCCGAAAAAGATGTTTTCTTGAAGTATGATCATTTCCACCTTAGGTCAAATCCATTAATTCTATTCGTCACAACTTAACAGAAGATTTGTTCATTGAGCAAGGAGGATTTTATCCTATTGGAATTCACAAGAAATTGTTGAGAGCAATTCCCCCTAAGATTGGCAATTTTGCGAGAGTGATAAAACGCTCACGTGATCTGCATGAGTGCTGACACGATCGCAAGCTATCGCTCACGTAAAACGAAAAGGCCTGCCTGTAGATCCTCCTTTATTCCAATTTGACCACATTCTAATCTTAACCTTTTAACATTTTTCAATCACATACTTTTCATATTACTTCCTTAGTCGTAATCCAGAAGTGCCTGCCCAGGGGCCCAGGGTGAATCTTAGTGCATATTTTTGGAAGATCTCAGCAGGACGAAAGAAGACATCTGGTTTTAAGTACACATTTTTGGCACAGAAAGAAGCCTCAGATCATGTTTCCAATACCCTGGTCTCTTATGAAAACACAGTTGATATCTCTCTTTTAGCCTTGGTCATTGCGAACACCAAAAGGCAAAAATGGAATCATTGGAAAATGCTACAACAACAACTACCAGTCTGGCTTCAAAAGGCAAAGCAAAGGAAATGTCTGAACAAAGGAAATGAAAATGAACGAGAAAGGAGGAATGGAAACACTTCCATTTTCATGCCAGGCCTTCTTTGCAAGAATGGTTGAAAATAAAATGGAAGATCATTCATCTGAAAACAGACTGATATTGGCAGGAGAGACATCTGAAACTGGAGTAATGAAAACAGAGTCTAAAAGAATGAGCAACTCAAATGTATCATTGCATTGAAAAATTGATGTCAATTATTCTTTAGCAAACTTCTTTATTCTTTAGCAAACTTCTCAAATTGAGAAAAATTTCAAGACCAACACAAGAGATTCACCATGGGTTCCTGCCAGCAGTTTCTCGTCTTTCTAAAAAGCCATTTCAGTTTTCCACAGCCATCCAGTTTCAAAGGGATGCCTGTGTTCTTCATTCTTGCAATTAGAATAAAAATTTGGGGCAAGGTTTGTTTGGGCTAATAAGCATAATGAGAGGTGATGGCTGAAGTCATCAACAGAAACCAAATGTAATTCACGTTTGTAAGTTGGGGCCTAGTACAAGCATGCATCTTGCAGTTCATCAACAACTGCCTCAGGCAGTTCTTTAGCACACCCTCAGGATAAAAATCAAAGACAAATATAAGAGAAATTAGGTCTGTGTCACTGGCAGAGGATCAAATAGGATACAGGATTCCTGACGCCAAATGAAAATTTCATGCCGCCAAACTGAGTGAGCTGTTAACTTAGGCCCCTCAACTTTGCGAGACAAACGGCGGCCCTTAGCGGATAAGTTTGTTTTAATAACCTGATCAAAGTGTCCTTGAGTTATCAATCGATACGCAACGAGGCCTTTGCCTTTATTCGCGCCATGATTTGATGTTGCTTTGACTTCGCAAATCAATCCATCTTTGACAGCATATTTGAGCTGATGTTCTGTTTCCCGTTGAGTCAACTTGTAGCCATCGATGACCAAAGCTTTGAATAATCTCTCAAAGATGGGGCATTGCTTCTGCTCCACTGTTTTCTTAATAGCATCATGGATGCCTCTAGCGATGTCTGGATCAGAAAATCGTCGTATTTCAAGACAGGCCATGAAGGTCTTCTGCCTTTTTGATCGTCTCTTCTCCTCGCTCGTCTGCTGCACTCTTTGCTCGGACGTCAAGCGCCGAAGGTAATCTTTTTACAATGATAAATGTCATGGTCCTGAGGGATCATGTTCGACAGAGAGTCTGGTACCCAGGGACAACAATCCATGGTCTCTTGATAACACATCCGAAAACATCTTTAACATCTTTCACAACACATGCCATGAATAAACAAAAAGTAGGAGAGTGTACTGAAATTTAAGTAAGCCTGATTCACACTAGGCCGTTTAGGTCGTGCAAAAAGACCCAAAAGACAAAGACTCAGGGCCGAGTCCTTTGTCTTTTGGGCCTATGACCAAGACGACCCAGACGACCTAGTGTGAATCAGCACCTGACTTGAAATGATTAATAGAATAATCCTACCCACTTCAGGGGTTCAGGTAAAATGACATTACACTTGGGAAATCATAACTTTGAAGATCTGAGCAAAGTTTGTGAAACAAAGTTCAAGTTTCCGAAAAAGAGAACCCTAATTACCTCTTTGACGAATAGCCTTTACACCTCTGAATACACTCAATCCAACCCAAATAAATAAAGAACGTAAAACATAATGTTCCACAGCGTTGAAGCACGGTAAGAAATTTATACTCGAGGCAGTCAAGTCGTTTTTTCTTGAACACAACTCTACCAGCCCTATCCTTTGTTTACAAAATTATTCATACTTGCTTAGCACTTTCCGAGCGATTGGAATTATACAAAATAAAGGTCGCTCAGCAGTAACTTTCTGTTTAACTCCCTCCAAAGTAGACTTGCCCTAGATTTATTCCGTTATCTGTAATGAGTCTATGTGAAGTTCCCTTCCCCAATTTTTTTTTTTGATTGGCGAAATTAACTTGGGGCAAAGAGAGGCATTTTCTCTCTGTGAAACAGTGAAACAAAGAAACAGTGAAATAAAGTTGAGAAACAGTGAATTCTGGCATAAAAATCATTTGGAGAAAATAAATGCAGCGAAACTCTTCGTCTGCTATACCATGACATTGATTCTTCTGTTCGAAACGCGGCAAATGCGAAGACAAAACAATTTCCGGAAACGCTTGATCGATTACTATTGTTTATTGCTTTCTTTGTTTTTGCACATCGATGGTTTCATCACGCTACACGCAGGGGCCTTTCCTCTAACTGCGAGGTCACAGCTAAGGTGGTACATACGGTACGTTGTATGGTCGGGTCGCCGCGAGGATCATGTGGAAAGCTTGGAATTTTTTGCAAGATTTTTAGTCTTCTCCTACTTGAATAAGCGAGTTTCTGAAAATTTTGCTTGCGAACAAACTGAAAACTATCAAACAAATCTCGATCAAAGTTTCTAAAGACCCCAAATACTATGGGTTTTAGCTAAAGATTAGGTCAAAAGTCTTCAAAATCGATCTCGCAGCCTACGACTTAGCGAATCGTGGCCTGTCAAAATTGGATAGTCTCTTATAATGGCACCAGGTACTTTCATTTGTGAACCTCTTCGAAAGACACCAAACACAAGGAGTTGTTTTAAATTCTATTTTCCGTAAAGACGCAGTTTGTTGCAGAAATAAAGCGTGTAATCGTCAATTCTGCCAACTGTCAGAAATTTCTCTTTGAATGGCAATTCAATTTTTTTTCCTACTGAGTCGGCAGTTTAGGAATCCCCAGCTTTGAAGTCACCAATCAATGAGTCAAACTGTAATCAAACTAGCTATGCAGAGAACAAGCTGCTAAAAGTCTATGGCGAGGTAATGCTTATTGCTGCTACACTGCAGCTGTTTGGTATTGTTTGCATTCGTTCTTTCACTTCGATATGCATAATTAATCGATTCGTGTGAACGAGTGTAGATTCTATCACCCTCCAACTGGGACCATAATCAAGTTCTCAATTGGAAGACCAGGAAGCTATCCACAACAAAATGAATGTTTCCGCTTGCTCTTCTAATTACTAACTAAAGTATGTTTCAAAATAGATCTGAGATTTGCGATAACGCGAAAGTATTCATCCAAAAACATGTCAATCGTCATTTCGCGGGAATTTTTACACATCTAATTTCAGACACGATAAGATAAACAATCAAACGAAAGATTTTTTGGCTTTTTCGATTCATCACTGTACTGAGCGAATAAAGGTATTTCTCTAAAGAAACTCTTTAGAATGTAACTTCCAGATCTTAAAATGAATAAGAGGACGCTCCAGATGGGGGCTTATTAAAGGGGGGAGGGCTTATTCACAAAATCAAATGACAACGAATATGATAGCTTGTCAGTTCTTTTACCCCATAATTTGTGAATTCAACATACAATCTTTCGAGTCAAATATTCGACGCATTCTCCATCCAAAACAGGATCAAAACTAACATGCAAACTTGTCTAGCGAAATATAATGGAAATAGTTGATTATTTCCAGAATTTGATGTAAGTGAGGGGCGGCTTAATAGAGAGGAGGGTCTTATCTAAAATTTAGGCCAGAGGGGAGGGGCTTATTAGAGAGGAAGCAGAACAGAGCTTTTACGGTAGATCATATTTGGAAACTTTGTTCTTTCATTTTCATCCTCTTTCTAGGAATCTGGAGAACACCTCTATTTATCAGTTGGCCTTTATTACTCAGGATTACTTGATTTGATATCCAGACAGAGGCATGGTTCCACAAAATTGGCTTGAAATGTTCACGACAGACCTGTAAATCACTAAAAAAAACGGCAAAGATTTGATACACCTTATATAAAAACTGTCAAGAGACCCGCAGTACTGAATGTTGCTGGCTTTTCAAAGGGCTTTCAGTACTTACAACTCAGTGTTAGAAAAAAAAATCATGAGCTTTGACAGTCAACGAAAAAACTAAATTTAAGGTTATCAAAGTAAACGCATTTCTTAAACCATTCTTCAAACGCTATCCAATAAATTCGGCTTCGTTAGATCTAAGAGCTTAATTGTAAAACTGATAACTTTGTCGATGCTTTTTATTCGGTGTATCCTTGGGCGAGAAAATCTAGATAAAAGAGGGTCGCGTTAAATTTAGAAAACCAGAAATGATTAACATCCATGTTTCCTTGAGGATCGCGTTAACATTTCCTTCAATGGTTATTTGACATGCTGGTTCTTTGATTTGTTAATCAGAACTTTAGTGGTTTTGGCACAATGACAACGCTTTCCTTTCTGAAACTATTGCAAAGAAATAATGGTTCTCCAGGTAGTGCTCTGGCGATATCATCATTGTTAAGCCTTATCACCAATAGGGCTCAGCAATGGCGACACGAAAATTGGGGTATAACACAAACAGTGGGTCTTGAATGGGCCCATGACGTGAAAATGTCCGCAAATAAGACAGATCATAAAATGATAATTGTCGCATTCTTGTTCTTCTTTCTCTAGTGAGCTTTCGCTTCCCAGCCATACTTTAAATTCAATTCCCATGCCGCACTACTACTGACCACTAGAATTTTCAACCTTGTTCCCAGGGTGTTCTTACGTCATACAGTGATCAGGAAGCCGAATGAACACCCTGGTAGTACACTGAGATCAAATGGGTCCAAAATTCGGGTGCATTAGCACCTTAGCAGCCATTATGGATTTTACGGTTTGCTAGAACGCTAATCGACAGAAAATGGCCGTTGCTCCAGCGCTAATTCTGCTGTAGAAAATCGAAAAACTAAAAACTAACTCTTTAAGCACCTTATTTCAACCCTTTTGAAGGTATTTGAACAATGATTTTTCGGGGCTAGCAAGTGCTTTTAATGTGAAAGTGAGCACAGTTTTTTGGGGGAGAAAACGGGCCTGCTGCAAATTCGAGAAACTTTCATCGAATCTCCAAAAATAAAATGGCTCGTTATTCTCCAAACTTTGGAGATAAGTGGCAAATTATGGTTGAAATTGATAAAGAATGTCGTTTTCCGTCGAATTTTGACATGCCACGGCCGTTTAATCCCTCGGGCAAAAGGGAGTTACAGGCAAAATGGCGAGCAGCCAATCAAACTTCCGAATGGCCTCTTGTATCCTATCGTAGAAGTAGAGCAACGAACTCACTCTGGGGAAAAAGATTGGGAAAGACTGGAACTGTCATACCTTTACTCGGTTTTTTTCATCCAGTAATGTAATTACGATTTGCTGATACACCCAAAATAAAGATCGATTCGTCCTTCAGATCAACTTAGAAGTTCAAGAGACTACAAGAATCTTTCGTTGCATTAAAATGCTGTGACATTGAGCTTTTGGTAAATGATCAGTAGAACATTAGAATTACTTCACTTTGATAACAACAGAATGAAGTCACTTGTCATGTAAACATTAATAATCTTCCATTACACAAGTTGCAATTATCAACATTAACCAGCCGTTGCAACAACGAGTCTTTATTCATTTGGGAGAAAACTTTACAAGAAGCTTGCCTGTTGCAAAGATTACATGTCCGTGTTTGAATATCACTGAGAGTAATCAACGTTAGAGAGCACCTTCGCCATTTATGGTTCTTTCCGCAAATACCAACAGTCGAATCATCAAGGAAAATTTCTTCGCTGCATATTGGGCATGACTCTCTAGCAGGCATCTTTAGACGATGCACAACGACTGTATTCGAGTCGCCTTCACTGTGTTCGACGGGACCTGTAGAGGTAGACGTATTCTGGCTCGATTGCAAATTCTGCCGTTTCCAAACGTCGTCAGCCTTTTCAAGAGATTCTGCCTCGTTCAATAATTTGTAAACAGAGATTGCCAATTCAAAATCTTCGTTATTTTCACCTCTGATGATCAGCCAATCGGCAGCCAGCAATGCAACGAATCGGCCTGTAGATAAATATGAATGTTTCTGTTTAGCTTGATCACTACTAAGAACATAAATTCGGTACTAAGCAAAACAAGAACTGGAAAGATAGAAGGATCGGAGTTCAAACTTTAACTGTCGTATTATCTAATACCGTGAAAGCTCTATTAAGCCCCCCCCCGGGTGGGGGCTTGTTTAATTTTGGACACTACAGAGTGGGCTTATCAGAGAGCGGGGGGCTTATTCACAAAATCAAATGACAAGAATATTTAATGATTGCTTTTCAACATACAATTTAAGGAGATAGATATATAAATTCGACAGATGCTCCATTCAAATCACTATCAAAACTTACATGCAAGCCTGTCTAGCAAAATGATATATGTGGAATTTGATATAAGTGGGGGGGGGGCTTTCATAGAGAAGGAAGTTTATTCACAATTTCAGCTCCGAGGGGAGGGGCATATTGGAGAGGGGGCTTCATAGATAGGAGACTTAATAGAGCTTTTACTATAGTGTCATCTTAGTAAGGGTACCACAGGAAATCTTAGCAGGTGGACAAAGTTGAATTGAGGATTGGAGTGGACTAAAGAAAAAATTAATGAACTAGATGGCTAACAAAAAAGTTCCCTGTATACACACTGCTACATAAGAAACCTAAAAACTGTTATCGACAATATTTTTCAATAGATACGACCTACAGCCCATCAACTTTGACACACACAACATAAAAATCGGACATTAACTCGCCGAATTCTCACAGCTTCAAATTCGAAAGCGAGTCATAGTTAAAACCAGAGACTCTGGTGAGGTAACACTGAACAATATTCCAGGAAAAACAGCTGCGCAAATGAAAAATTACTACGTCGCAAATGAGACAATTCTAGTACTGGTTGCAAAAGCATATGGGGAGAACATAATTAACAAAGTCAACAAATTGAGGCTACACAACATTTTCCAAGGTTATCTGTTTCTTAACACCGTTTCCAGCATTCTGTAGGAAGTTTGCAAATCTACTTACTCTTCAAATCAAATTCAACGTCATCTTTCAGCATTCGAACCACAAGCATCAGTCTCTCCTTAACTCTCCATTTGTATAACCTATCAAAATTTGGTTTTCCAGCAGTATCAGCATTGCTGTTTTTGTCAGCCTTCTTTTTAACTAACCAACTGAAATATTCCTTCTTCTGAAGCTGTTCAGTGGTACATGATTTATCAATAACTGCTGTAGCACTATCTTCAAGGCTCTTGGGTGTCTTGCAATGATGCGTCATTATTCTAAAGAATTCGGATGCCTCCAACGTGAGAGGTTGGAGTGGATCTGATATCATCTTTGCTGCTTCCTCAAAGGTTTTGAAAGGGTGGATTGTTACCTAAGAAGATAACAGAAATGATATACTGGGTGAGTCACAAAAAACCTTACCCGTTTGGCGGGTCTTGGTGGGTCTTTGAATAAATGTGGCCGAAGTTCAAAACTATGTTAATCCATCAGTCAAAGGCTAACATAGATGAAGAAATTTTGCTTGGTAGAATCACACATCTTTAAGACGCAATAACTAGCTGTTAACGAAGGTAAGTAAGTGCTGCTCAAGCACTGGTGTAAAACATACTATTTCTGCAAATTTGTCAACAACAAATGCTGGAGAGGAGTTTTGGAAGATGTTTGACTTCCTAAGCATAACTGCAGCCTCTTGAGGTAAAAATTGTCCCAAGCAATAAGAGAACTGTCTGTAACTTTCAAGTTTGTTTAGTATTACAAGATACAGCATCTATTACATTTAATATACAAAATTAGTCTCATTTCAAGTGTTCAATTGTAACTTTAAGGCACAGTTAATTAATGCTGGTACGTTATGTGTTGGACAGTATGACTTTCTTTTACCCATTTTGGTACCTCACTTGGCGTGGTTTTTTCCTTGTCCACAGACCGTCTCTATTAAGGCTGCCTGTGAAGGGGTTTGTATGGGAATCGATGATTCCACGTTCCATTCTGGTCTATGGAGTTTGTCTATGGATGTGGCATTGGAGTTTAAATTCAATGACATTGTCAGTTTCAGAAATAGAACATTAATTTCAATAGCAAGTAAATCATAGACCAGAATGGAATGTGGAGCTCTTGTTCTCAAACATGCCTCCTACCACCTTACCAGCATCTTCTCAAATTTTCTGGCTCCGGATGATGAGTGATTTTACCAAACAAAATTTTCTCATCTAATTTAGCCTTTGACTGAAATATTAACATTTTAGCTTTGAATATCGGTCATATACTTTTTATTCCATAGCCCGCCAAACCCGAAAAACTTTTCTTTTCTCATCCAGTACATCCGGTATTTCATGTGATAAGATTTGAAGCAAATCTCGGAATAGTGGTTTTCACGTAAACAGTAAAAATAGATCACTTTTGCCTCAAGCTGTTAAACTTTCTTTCTATGACTGACAGCGAACAGAAGGTGTTTCCAATTAACAATGTTTCAAACGACCATCCATATCATTCAAAGATTCCATCAAAAATAAATGTCTTCAATTTATTCAATTGCAAATCAATCGTAACAATGTTTGAAACATTTGTGATCGATGTCAACTGACAAGGTAAGAAGGGGAAGAAAGGAATGGTGTAACATTATGTTGAGGCGTGCTTATGCAAGTTGAATTTAAAATTCTCAGCAGTTAGCTATCATTTGGTTGGTTTCTACCGGTATTTCTCTTTGTTAACAGACAACTCGGGTGAGGTTAGTTCTTAGCACATTTTGCCAACGGAATGTGCAGTCCTTCCCGGGTATCGTTTCGTCTCTTTGGTTCTAACGCTGGGTGTCAAAAGCGTTATTTCATTGTTTCCTACGAATTTCTTATATTTTTGAGTTTGGAGTATATACTTTTTACTTCCTTTTTCTAAAGCTGGCAACAAGAAATTGCTCTCAATCATTCGACCAGTGAAAAATTATACTTATCGCATATCTGACATCCTAGGTATAAGATTATTAACTAGGCTCCGTGTTCAGTTTAGTGCCTTAAATGAGCATCGTTTTAGACATGCCTTTGACTGTCTTTCTCCAGTCTGTAATTGTGGTTTAGTCATTTAGGATAACGAACATTTCCTCCTGCACTGCCCACAGTATTACACCCTTCGTTTGGATCTCTTTGGCCAGCTCTCTGACATCACAGGAATCGATCTCACTCGCCTCGAAGATAGATCCCAGTGCAACATTCTTCTGTATGGAAGCCCCCGTTGCAGTGTGATAGAAAATAGCATTATTCTCGAGCCTACAATATCCTACATCAAAGATACGGGCCGGTTTGATTAGGGATAGATTATCCTAAACAGCAGCAGCTTTTACTTTTCTTTTTACTTTTCTTTCTTAGTTGTCTGTCTTAAGATAGATGCTGGAGATTTCTGCAGGAATTATTTTTGACCATTAATCTTTCAATTATTATAACTTTAGTTCCGTAGAAACTCCTGGCATCTATCTTGAGATACATTTGTTGACTCTTTTGTTTGGTATACTTCTTTATATACTATTCTTACTTTTTTTCTTAGAAATGTAACTAGTTGAAAATTGTAAGTACCATTCAAAGCCAGAACTCGGTGACCTTGTGTCTTTTTGGCTATGGATGGCACATTAGTTGTATTATAAAAAAAATTGTTAGGTTTTATGATGGATAAAAAAAAAGAAAAAAATTGAGGGAAAAATTCTATAGCCGGTGACCCCCGTACAATTGAAAGTCAAGTAGCCCCCAGCACAATACATAATGATTGACAAACCCACCTCGATATTTTTCGAGTATTTGCCTTGGACATAAAGAATACTTGTTGGGCAATGCATTCGAAGCAACATTAATCCATCTTTTGATAGTTGCAATCCAAAACAGTTGTACCCAGACTTACAAATGCTCTTTATCTCATGAGATTCCTCTTCACCTGGAAATTAATAAGGAGAGGTGAATTCCACGTCATAATAACCTAAAATATTAAGAACTATTAGAAAACGGCGCTATCCAAAATCGACAGCTTCAAGAGAGCCTTAACATGCACCTATTAATGGCTCAAGCAATGGCCAAAGGAATAAGAAATGCTTGCCAAAATTCGAAATCCGGTTTGGCTGCGTCGCAAAAATTACATGACAAGCAGAACTTGTTTGGAAATGTTTTCGCAAAAATCAAGAAATTTTCCAGTTGCGTCATAAGCAAAGAATGTTTGTGAAACAACGTTTTGCGAAACGAATCCTAACGTTAGGGAAATGATGTTGCTTGTTCGGCCAAGGTTTCAAAGTTACACCAAGCCAACAGAGACAAACCTGGCAAGTCCGCTTTTTAAGTTAATCTTACAAATTATTTACAGCCATTCTTGTTACTTTTACAATCGACTGATAGGATTATCGAGATATGAATTCACTCATTCATCTATCCATTCATCTATCCATTCATTCATTCAATCATTCATCCATTCATTCCGTTATTCATTCTTTCATTTAATCATATATACATACAGTTATGCTGTGTTCGTCACTTGATCTACTGCCTTGCCTCTTGTTTCGTGTATCCAACACGTTAGAGCCATACCAGTGGCTCAGAACTTCTCTTCAAAATGCACGAATAAAATAAGAGAAAGCTTATAAATCCTTCTGACAGGAATTTATCAAATGCTTCTCTGCTTCCATTATTAACTCACAGATTTGGCGAACAGCAGTGTCGGGAAAGATGAGCAAATGGGCAAAATGAGCAGAAGAGCAGAAGAGCAGATGAGCTGATTACCTATTTGAAAATATTGTGTCTTGCCATCTAAGCTTGCCGCCACTACTGTTCTCTCTTGACAGCAAATTGCTGAGATTGGCACCTCAAATTTTGATGGTGCAATTTTGTAGGAATGAGAAGACACAAGTGTGTTACTGTCAACTTCAACATGCAGTACTATGATGTTTGTTTCTTTTGTCATGACGAGATACAGTCTGCTATCCTGAAAAAGAAATACAGTGAAAATTGTAAATGATGTGTTTATCAACATTTTTTGCAACTTAAAATCTGAAGACTTGAATACTCCATGACTGAGCTACAAGCAGAGCCAAGAAAAGTTATTCACCTTTGACTGGGGAAGATAAATCTTACATTGAATGATTTCGAAGGTTTATGGCTTAATCTTTTGCTAACATCCAGAATTACATTACGGAGTTTTGTTCATCATTTAGCCTTCTGCTTCATTAGCTACACAATAAGAAAGTTTCTTAAAATTTATGTTCTGAAAAACACTTTGAACAATGAGAAACATCAACCAATTCTTCTAAAGAGCTGACACGAACGGACAAAAAGGACAGTTTTTCATGATGATTTGGGGGGTTCAAAAATCAATAATTTGTAATCTGCTGGGCAAGTGTTGGTGCTTCTTGAGACATCTTTTAGAAATACTAAACTACAGACCTGCGCCAACAGTGTTACATTGTCGATTTTGAAATGTTATACAACACAAAGCAAAACGTGATCAAATACAACTTGCTCAAATATACATGATTGATTGAAAAAAACATAAAGCCAGTGCCAAAGCACCAATCTGCCAAATGAAAAAAAATTCAGTATTAGTATCGACTTACTATACTCATCCACTCCATGCAACCTATTTGCATCTGATCATCTTCTGTCCATAAATCATAAATCTGTAATTCTTTGCATGAGATTTGATCATCTTCATCTGTTGTATTTACGGTGCATAAGCTGACACATCCATTGGTAAAGGCAACAATGATATATCCTGGAAGATTAGAAGAAGTGCAAAATCCAAATCGTTTTGATGTCTTTGTAATAACAATAGAATATAAAGAAGCAAAATTCTCTAATGTGAAAAACGTAATGCAACAAGTGCCCTCTTATTGGTTTAAAAGTTTGCACATGATTTTCAGGCATTTTGCTCGTATTTTCTTTTTCACATTTCACAAAGAATAGTTAGATATTTCTACTCTATGATGATCTACTCAGTTGAGCTAAGAATAGATCAACATTTCATGTCCTATGTTAGATCCTTCTGTAAATTTCTAGATTTAGATTCAATCTCATTTCTAATGATTTTCATGAGGTTTCAGCAGCACTTGTTCAAAGACAGCTTGAAAAATCACTACATTTACAGCAGAAGTTTATCAAGTATATATTCATAAGACTAAAAAGTTGGTACTGTAGTGTTACTGTAGTATGCTGAAAAATCTGTATGATTTTTGCATCCCTACTCTTCTACTACCTCTGATATTTTATGCATGTCAAATTGATAAAAAGTCATTAAAACATAATTGCTGTTGTGCAACAATACAAAATTGATTCATCAAGAAAGAAATAAGTCACAAAACAAACAGTAGTTTACCAGTTGACCTCCAAGAATTTTGATGCCAAATGACTGAGGTAGCAAAATTATTGTTGAACTGGATTGTGTGCAAGACATCTGCAGCAATTTCTTCTGATGCCACATTGATCTTAATTCTCCAAATTAACACCATCCCAAGTTTATTACAGCAACACATCAAGGCATTTACATACTGACTGTTGATGTGCTTAGCATTGTTGCCCAACGTTCCCTTGGAGGCATTCCGATACACACTTGTACATGGACACCAAGAAAGCCATGTCATGGCAAGATAATATTGTCTCCTTTTGTATTCATTGAAATTTTTAGTTAAGTCATTTTCTGCTGATTGGCCATTGATATTACCAGAACCATTAGCTGAAGTTATTTTGAAACGATTTTCTTTGAATTTTTCATATAGCTGTTGTGTAACATTGATCCGGGTTTTTGATCTGCCAGTGTATTTTTCTTGACCAATGATATAAACACGATTGTTTACTGATAGTGTTGCAAGAATGGAGCTGGCAAGAACAAAATATCATATCTTGAAATAATTGCTTAAAAGGCCTGTTTTCAAGAGAATTAAAAGCTTTCAATGGCAAATGTTATGTAATGAACTATGTGTGAATATATGTCTAAAAATTGCCTTATTACATTTGATGATCTTGCCAACACAATGGACAGTGAGTGGCTAAGGAAGTAAATGGAGGTGTGTATGCAGTTTTGCCTTAAGCACATGGCACTGAATTCCATCGATTCAACATTGCAAAATAGAGATTGGATTAGGATTAGCAGGAGGAGTGTATATTTTGAGACATTGAATAAACAACCCTGGTTTACATCAAGTCCAATTACAACATCACTGATTCACAAACCTTCCATCTGGGGAACATCTTGGAGGTGACCATTCCATTGCAATGTAGCCATTGTGACCTAGATTGACTTTATTTGGATTTAAAGTTCTATCTAAAACAAATGAGTAAGACTGTGGAAATTGTGGTGGCTGCAGGCAAAACTGTTTTGGATCAATTCCAACATCATATGCTGATTCTTTTGTTGGATTTGCCAATGAACTTATCACAAATCGCAGCTGAGAAGACAATTCAGATTTTCCAGCTTTCTGTTGCTAGGAAATGTCAAGGGGAATAACTGAAATAAGATAAAAGTCCATCCAAAAATTTATCTCTTTGTGTTACAATTATAAAGTGCAGGCCTTGCATACCAGCAATAGCATGACAAGAATTCTTAGGGATTCTTTTAATAATTTTCAGGAATTCTTCACATTCTGATATTGATTCTTGAGTTGCATGAAGGACCATGATTTTTCAAAATAAGAATTCTTAAGAACCTAAAAGACTCCCAAGAATTCTCAAGAATTTTTAGGCATAGAAACCATGTCATTGTGGGAGGCATTCACTGTGTATCACCTCGATTATTATCCATTATATGTACATGACATTGCTTCACAAATCCACCATGAATCCATAATCGAATCTATTATTGAATCCATTCAATCAGTATTTTTGGGTGTATTTTCAGCAGATTTTCCAAATATACTGTACTATCAATATTGTGCCAAACTGCACACCTCCTCCACATAAAAATGAGAATCAGGTGCATGCTGGAGCATTCTATGACGTTTGTTTGTTTGAACAACATTTCTGTTTTTTCTTGTATATACTATTTTTCTTTTCTTGCCTAGTCCTAGTGCAACATGCATTTGAAACTTGGCATAAAACCCTGGTGTGTATGCATGTCATGACATGCATACACGCAAGACACATACATTTTCTGTAGAAGTATCATGCAAAGCGTTGACTGTCATTACATTTCTGAACCAGTTCTGTATACCAAAACAACATCTTCTGTTCTTGAAATTTTAGAATATTGTCCTTTATTTGGGCCTATGGAGAATCTCTTTCAAGGAAGCATAGCCTCTTTTTAGTTCCAGCTTCTTTTAGGCTTTTTTTTTGTGTTTTCTTTTTAAAAAAAAGTGTAACATGCATTTGAAAAAGCTTATCAAGAAACAACAAAGGCCTGAAAAGGTGGAAGTTAAAGAGGCTGTACTTCCTGTGATTGAAAAAGAGTAATCCCTATTATTATGCCAATTTTTGGACATGTGACACTGTTTTATTGAAAAAGATACAAGAACATGAATTCCATTTCCATGAATGATAGATATCTGGCCATCTCTTGATACTTTTAATGCTTCTGGTATATGGGATGTGTTTTCAAATGAACCTGCGTACAGTATTATCGACTCTTCTTTCTTTTCTTTTCGATTCACGTCTTCTTGTAGCGCCGCCATTTTCAAGTTTCCCTCCTTTCTCGCTGCCTCCACTTGAAACTGAGAGCCGCGATCACAGTCATCATAATCACTAATCACACAGGATCAATTCACCACAATCACTGCAATCATTAATCACTCACAATCACAGCCCTGCAGTGTCAGATCCGATTTGGAATTTGTGAAGCCTGCAAGGATCTAAAAAATGAAGTTCCTCACTGCTGCGCTGCGCTGTACTGGGAGATCCAAGCACATTTTATTTTCAAGCAAATGACTTGAAGGAAATTATCTCCAGCAAATATCTTATGGCTAAGAGTTTTCCTAGTAACTTTTAAAACTTTTAATATTTTGCACATGTTTTGCAGGTGAAAACTAAGTGCGTTTCCAGAGCATGAGCATCAAGTTCTTGGCAAACCGCGCGTACTTCCGTGGTGGACTATGTGACCAGAGACCAAGAGATGTTAAGTTGACAAATAGAAGCGTTTTTTGCCATCCATTTGCGCTATACTTTCTCTTAAACCATGCAGAGTGTAGTAACGGTGTCTAAACTCTACCAATCGCTCCCATGAATTTTCAAAATGATACCTTTTGCAAAACCTCATCGCAAAGCCTCACTATCTCGCCAATGGAAGATTCGCCCCAAGTATATTCTGTCATCTGTAATAAGTGCTGTACAATACGAGAATTTCTCAGAATCTTCAAATCCCGAGATGCAGGACAGAATTTTTCAAAAAGAGTTTTCACTATACATCTTTGAAAGTCTGGAATGAAACACTTTCCACGATTCGTGAGCTACCGACTTTAAATCGTTTTAAACAACGACTAAAAACGCATTTGAAGGGCTAGACACATTTTAAAACACGACTCCCTGGAACAACAGCAGATTTTAAGATTTTAGGCATTTTAGGATTTGATTTTTAGCTTTAAAATTGTAAGTTTTTTAAATTAATTGCTGAAGGGTTTTTTTCGTGTTAAAATAATGTTAAATGAAAAAAAAAATGAAAAAGTTTATCTGAAAGTTAAAGAAGAAATGACTTCGCTCTTCCCTTTCCCCAATATTTGACGAAATCGACGTAGGTGAGTCTAGCCAATAGAAACACGAAACTACAAAGGATCAAACTTCATCGAGATTCTATGAATCAAAATCAAAGGAATGCAGTGCGTGGGCACTACTGCTTTGCCGTACTCTATTTTCTTAAAAACTATCCAGATTAATTATACCGTACCTCAGAATAACTGAATCACAGAATCTAAAATTAAAAATCCTTGTACCAAGCTAGACTTCTTTGAACAGCTTTCTTCCATAGTTTGAATATTGCTTTATATGACTTTTTGATGTCCTTGTCCGGCTGAAAATTATGACTAGAGTCCCTGAAAGTCTTCAGTTCTTCTTTGGACTTCCAGATACCGGCTCCCAAGCCGGCAAAATAAGCTGCACCAACGGCTGACATATCGCTGAATGCTGCACGGTCAGTAACGTGTTCTGTTAAACTCGCAATGAGTTCGATGACGAAATCATTGTTCGTTACTCCACCATCGGCTTTGATCGATGACGTCACGGGTATTCTAATTTCATCGATAGCAATTTGATAAAGTTGATAGAATCGGAAAGCGATTGACTCGAGTACGGCCCGCACGAAATGCTCTCTTTCGGTGTTGTTGTTGATGCCTGGCAGAGGAAAGGTATTACCACGTGATTATATACAGCAATCTTCAATTTTACAATAGACTACAGTGAGTTTAGAAAGCTTTACAACAATGTCTTACTTGCGAGCAACTTTATTACTAAAGGCAAGCATATTATTCAGTTCTAATGAAAGTATACAAGGGAAAGTTTCTCGCGCAATTGGCCTATTGAAATACTAGGTAAAAACTCAGTATCTATGGGGACCTTGCTGTTGTTGTCAAGTTCAAATTCAAATATCTACGGAACACTAAGTTATAAACTAAATCAAACATTATACTTTTCAGATGCATTGTAAAACCACTTTTGCCTCTCCATTTGGGGCTGCAGTTGTATTACGAAAATAGAGTCTCTACAAAATTACAAAACAGGGCTCCCTGAATCATTAGGAGTAGCCTTTGTGATGCACCTCCATTTACCAATATGCAAACCAGTCCATCAAAGAAATGACTTTGAAAGAGACATCTTCTATTATGTACGAAATGTATACTATATATATGCACAAAACATTTCACAAAATGCAACATTGATCTGGATTAAATGTAAATTATCGTTTCAAGCATACCCAAGGTGTTCCTTTTTTATTTATTGATCTATTTCATCAATTTTTAATGATGATCTATACAGGGTGGCCCCATCAATTAACAACTACTTCACAAGGGGCTTGGATGTGATCAGCGGCGGCGGACATGTCCACCCCACTTTTTGAGAATCAATTTCTAATTCTTCTAAATTTGATGAAAAAGGGCGGGGAAAGGGGGGTCATTCCTTCCTTCTCAAAGATCTTTACTCATTTTCCCTCATTTAAACGACAATGTTGGATTTGATTTCTTAGATCTTTCTTAGAACTTTTGTCTATATATTTTATATAAATGTGTAGATTTAAAATTTCACTCTTCCGCTTTTTTGTTCTTAGTTTGAAGTGAATCAGGGCTTGCAGATGAAGTCTAATGTGTTGAACTAAATTTTATCCAGCCTTGGAAAATGGCATTTTCTGATGATTTAGGGGGTATGGTCCAAAATTCTTCTGAGGCAAGCCCCCAAAGCCCAACTTTCCCCTTGCTTCTCTCGCCTCTCCATCCCACTTTTTGGAGGCTGGCACCGCCAATGGATGTGATGCCCTCACTGCAGAAGTGCTTGAAAGATGCTCTGTTTAAAACTGATCATGCAGCAGACATACATACCTATAAGCAAAGCACCTGCATGATGATCATTGATTGGGACTTGAAGACCATTAAAAGCTGGCACAAAACAAACACCATCCGAATCATTTACTGAGTAAGCCATATTTGAAGTTTCAGAAACATCTTCAAACAGACCCATCTTCTTTAACCATTCAATGGAAGCTGATGTTCCCTGGGTCTGGCCCTCTGCAATAAAAACAGTTTCTTCTTGAATGGACCAGCCAACAAGAGGATACAGACCTAGAAAAAAAGTTAGTTGTATTACATGAAAAATTTCAGATGCAATCAGATGGGCAGATCAATCCTACTGGGGGCCCAACCAGTTGATAGTAAATTGTTTACCAAAATCTTTGACCTGACATGATGCAAATTTTCACTTTGAAAAAGACTCCTTACTTGACAGTCTTGCATTACTGAGGGGGGATGCAGGCCTCCTACCCCTTGGTTTGCTTATGATTTGAAAAACTATTTCAAGGCAGGGGTTTTTGAGCGTTTTATTTAACCGTAGTTTGGAATTCATTATTTGTACAGAATGAAGACTCTTGAAAAAGTTGAAATTGACAAGTGGAACCAAATAATTTACAAAAGGAACAAACAATTCTTGTGCATAAGAACCCACAATTTTGCAGCTCAGCCAGGCCTTTGTATGTATAAATGGGCTCAGTTCTTACAAAATGGGGTTAATTTGGCCATTTCAACCTGAAGGTTCTTCATCCATAAGGGTTCTGTTACATGGGTATTTTCTGCACTGAATACAAGATTTACAGAGTTCCTTTCACAAGCAAGGATCTCTCAAATTTACTAAAAATAGGATCTGAAAAGGTTTTACAATTATTTTGTAACATGAACTAAGTGTATTGCATAACAGAAACTGTTATCACCTCCAATAGAAGCATGTGGAGTTCCACCAGTATTGATGTCAATAAAAGTTCCAGTCCCAAGGGTACAATTTATGTCCCCTTCATTAAAACAACATTGACCAAAAACAGCTGCCTGTTGATCAGCTACTAATGCATGAACTGGAAAAGATGCACCAAATATACTTTCATCGACATTCAAGATGAAACCAGAAGTATCTATAAAGCGTGGAAAAATACTGGTTGGAAGGTCAAGAAGTCCACAGAAAAAAGAACTCCAAGTCATGGTGTATGGATCAAAAATTCCAGTTGAGCTGGCATTTGAATAATCTGTAACATGCAGCTTTCCTAGTGATAATTTCCAAATCAACCATGTATCAATGGTTCCAAACAAGATTGTTCCATTGTGAGCTTTTTGGTAAAGAAGGGGATCATTTTTCAGCATCCAGTGCAGTCGCATTGATGTATGAAATGGTGAAAAATTAATGACACTTGCAGCTTTGTAACGATTATCCCTTGTGATTCCATAAAGCAGCTTTGACAGTGCTTTTATACCATTTAGAGTGAACGAGTGATTCCATTCATCTGATAATTTTGCAGCTCGTAAATCTTGCCAACTGATGAA
The DNA here is from genome assembly GCA_964019985.1 of Aurelia sp. 4 Dawson et al 2005. NCBI lineage: Eukaryota > Metazoa > Cnidaria > Scyphozoa > Semaeostomeae > Ulmaridae > Aurelia > Aurelia sp. 4 Dawson et al 2005. Next base: position 19,439,686 of record OZ026502.1, on the reverse strand, counting down.
ATCATGAAAGGGAACACCTGTGTTGCGATCCCATGTAATGAAACTTCCCCTTTGAACAGAAATTCCTAATGTGGTTACATCACAAGGAGATATATCAGCGGATACCAATGCTCTACTTAGTACATCTTTGAACTGGTTCCAAAGTTTATCTGGGTTGATTTCAGTGTACCCAGGCTTGGGATGTTCTAGGACAATGTTTTCACGAGCTTCACCTTTTATCTTGCAAACTTCATCAAAAACATAGCAGCTAATTGTTGTGGAACCAACATCCAAGCCAACAATATTGACCATCTTTTGAGCTGCTCCTCACGAGAGTTCCTACCTTCCTTGGGTTAGAAGTAAATGCACATAACACTTTCCTTTCAGTTCTTCAGTCTTGCTTCATGTCACAATGTGTTCCTCGTCACTGAAAAAAGGAACATTAATGAATGCTTTAAAAATGGTTCTTGGTAATTACTAATATAAGGGCATCAGTTATCAGTAATTCAGTTTCATTGTGTGCTGTTCTTTGTCACCGAAATGAACTGTTCCTGTAGGAATTCGAACTCTGCCCTCGCTCACAGCAATAGGTTAAGAGTCCGTTTTATGATCGGGTATAAAACTTGAAAGGAAGAAATCAAAAACACAGTCTACAATGCTTATGCTAAAGTCTAGTTTCGGTCCGTTCCCCTTACTTGTTAATAAAAAAAGGAGACTTACCTTAATTTTTCAATTTTTTCTCGTTCCTTTGTCAGGCCCAATTTACACCTCTTCTCTTTCCTCGCCAAGAGAAAGTGCAGAGGGTGTTTCAGCTCCAGCAGGCGGCAAGGAATGTGATCAATGATCGATCAACTGATCATTGTGAAGTAGGACTGTTCTTTCTGCCTCTCAATCAAATCGAGGTAGTTCCAAGAACACCAAAATTTGTTTCCTTTCTCATACTGGCACAAATGCACAAAACACTGGTTCTTGGAACAGCATTTACTTCCTGTTAACAAGCAATATTTTTACAAAGAGACACATTTTATCTGCGAAGAACTTCACGAACGAAAGATGAAAAGAACTTCGCGTTTGGAATATGACGCAGCTGGAAAGCGGACAATCAGAGAACAAGATTTATCAACAAAGAGAGAAAATTTGAAGCAAGATTTTCGAGGAGCAACAACATCTTCGCATTCAAACGTCTTTTGTGTGAGGCCCGTTGAAAATTTTAAAAAGAAATTCCCTTACTTCCGACAACCAGCAGAAATTGGTGCACTTTCTGTAGATATCGAACGAGTTTTTCATGATAATAGGGACAAATTAAGGGAATACATTCCTCCTTTATCCAAGCCAATAAAATTTGATTTGAAACGAGGATTTGATACTTTCATTGCGAGAGACGAAGATGTTCCTGAGAGACTTGATCACATGTTGCAGTGGATTAATTTGCATCGCAATGTGTTCAGGCTTCCTACAGAGGAGAAATCAGATGCGTCACAAAGGTACAACAAAAAGAGAAGTTACGAATGGATTTCTTACTGCTGTACTGCTGTTTTTCAGATCTCCAGCAAATCATTTCATTGAATAAAAAAATAGACTCACGAGAATTATACCTTGTGTCTTTGACTTGGCAATGATCAAATCAGGTTTTATAGTTTTTGTTTTACAACTAGAATTGAAAAGTTTCTTGAAATTAATTTTTGAGTTGTGTCATTCGCACTTCTACAAGGTATCAAATGTATGTATTTCAGAGAATTGGAGGTAAGAAATTCTAAGATCACTTTGAACGGTTGAAAAAAGATAAAAATTGACAATATGTCTTTTCCCATTATGGATGGCATGTAGTTTATGAACCTCGTTTTTCGTTTCTTTCGATTATTTTCATTGAACAAAAAAAGATTAGCAAAAAGAGTAACAAAATTCTAAAGATTGAGTAGTGACAGCTGAGTTTTCTCTTTTGTAAGAAGATGCATGTATAGTTTAAATTACTGTAGATATGTCTATTGTTTCTGACATATGAAGATACTTTGGGTGAAAAAAGATGTTGCACCACCCAATAACTGAATCTGGATGTAGCTCTATTTTCTAGAAATCAAGCAAATTACAGTATGCACACAAAAGTGATGGAAGCTCTAATATCCATGCAAACCTTTTTCAAGTAAATCTTTAGGATTTCATTGCTTGATACAGTATTTTTCTCAGAACACCCAAAAGGTCGTTGGCATAATCTTAAGAATGCAATTAAACACCCTTCATCTTACTTTCCCTTTCAGTATAAACACAGATTTTGTCACATGGCGTGGACATTTAGTGAAAATTCTTTGTACCCCATATGAAGACAGAGAGCCATGGAGGATGGATATGTGCAAATATAATGGAACAATTTACATCAGTGAAGTTGAAACTGAAATGAAGAAGGAACAAAGATTGAATGAAACTCAAAGACAAAAAGAAATGTGTTACTGGGGATACAGCTTTGAAGGATACATGACTAAAGCTCTTTCAAAAAATTGTATGTCATATTTTGTTTACCCTTTAAAAATTTGTGACAGGATACACCTAAAATGAAGGGATTTTCTGACCAGGAAAAATAAATCCATGCTGAATAAAAATATTATCTGATAACTATTAACTGGATTAAGAGAGACATGTTCTGAATAAGGATTATGCTATACATGATAGGAAGAATTTTCATCAGGCCAGGTGTGTTGTGTTCTTTGATTGAATCTTTAAAGAATTGTGAAAGAATCATGATTTGAGGGCCAAGGCATTTTGGTAAAAATTTCCTCACTGCCATCTTTAACAAAGCATCTATTGACAATATGAAATTGCTAAAAGATCACAGTTTCTTCCACAAAGATCCTTGGTTGTTGGAAGAAATACTTTCCTGCATTCTCTGAAAGTTTGCACTCTAAAAGTTTATCTTCACAGGAGATTGTAATTTGAAGCCTACAAGAAAATCTATATCAAAAATATTGTGACAGAAGAGGAAAGGTACCCGCTATTCATGATGAACGCCAAAGAGGTATTTCTTTAATGAAAAAGCTGCTTGCTAGCCATTTTAGTTTCTTTATGTTAAGTAGATCTCTAGCAAAAGTAAGTCCTCTGTCTGAATTGCATGCTTCCAGTTTTGAAAATTCAAACTTTCAAAAAAACCGTACAGTTTAATGGTGTAAATCTGAAAAATCTGACAAAAAGTTTTATTCTAAATGCATTGAGATTGCAAGGTTCTTAAGCATGATATCTCTTTGCAGCAAAAGATGAGGCTGACAAGGGATCCAAAACAGAACGAAAAGAAACAAATAACTGTGAAGCATTTTGCAGCGTTGTGAGAACTCGACTAAATAAGAATTCCTTAGTTTTTGGTGCAGAAGTTGATTGCTGTACCCTGAAAGATGGGAAAGTGATCGCACCAGATTCTTACATCGAGCTAAAAACATCACGGATTATTGAAAGCCCAAGACAGATGAGAAACTTTGCAAATTTCAAAATGAAGAAATTTTGGGCGCAGAGCTACCTTGCGGGGGTGCCGAAAATCATCTGTGGCATGCGAGACGACGATGGTATCGTACGAGAACTGCAAGATTACAAAACACTTGAATTACCGAAAATTGCAGCATCACACGATGCCAGATGGGAAGCATCAGTATGCTTGAATTTCTTAGATGAATTTTTAGAATGGGTGAAAAATGTCGTCGAGGAAGATAATCGAAGGATTGTTTACTCGTTCCGGTTCGAAAGTCCGTTTAATTTGGTTCATTTAAAAAAACTGACCGATCCAGAGGCATGCTTCTTACCTCAATGGTATTAGGATTGGACTGAAAGATTTTTCAGCGGGAATTTAAAATGCACCTACTGCAGGCAAAAAGAATGTACTGATAAACACTGATAATGGCTTATAAAGAGAATATTTTTAAACAAGAACTAAGAACAGATTAACATCAGAGAAGACGAAAGAAAAGTTGCAGAAGAATGTTGCTCCTTGACATGGTGCTTCTGTTTTGGCGTTGAAGTATTTTAAAATCAAAATCCTTACACAGGAAGTTTTATCCACAAGTAGATTCTTATTTATGCTTCCACCCCTTCCACAAGATTCTCAACTTGAGATTTCCGTGAAACTGGTGAGATTCAGAAATATACTATTCCTGAGTCTTTTGGCAAAAAATGAGACCATGGTAGATAAATCCCGATGCGTCGAACTAAACAAAGGAACGTCGATTTGGTTTTCGTTCGTAAAACAGGTTTCGAGACGACAAAGCGATTTGCCGTTCTGAAGACCAGATTTCATGTCTCTGAATGTGCTCAGTCAAATCAAAATTAATAGAGAATTTAACAAATTATCTTTGGCACAGAGGATATGAAACTATTCTTTAGACTGCTATACAAAATCACCCAGTCTTAGGCATGCATCCGTTCTTTCACAAACTTCGCCCAAAATGCGCGCTGGGAATTAGAGACATTTGAGATTTTATCAAGCTCAGAGCTCAAGTGGATAGGGTAAGTCAAAGCTATTTCTAACGAATTCTTTAACGCTTTTGAGTTCTGGACATTTTGCAAACACGAGTGAGAAAAAGTTTCCTTGTTAGTTGCGGAAAATCACCACCATAAGCATTCTCTGCAGGTTCAACATTATTCTGCATTTTATTTCAACATGACTTAATCAATTTCCTTAAACATGGCATCTAAACCTTTTTTCACTTCATCCCTCATCGTTGCTGTTCTCTTTTTAGTAAAAGCAATTTCTTTCTTAACAGTTTCAATTTTATATTCAACTGATGGTAATTCTCTTTCTGCTATATGTATTCGTTCTTGATTCGATGTGATCTTCTCCCTTAAACTATCAATTTGGTCTTCAAGGATGTTTTCCTTCGATAAAGTTTCAGTGTTCTTATTTTCGATAGCGTAAGAGAGCTTGTCGTCTTTCTTCAGCATCTTCTCCATGTTTTCAATTTTCGTTTCTTTCTTTTTGATTTTTTCTTGCATGTTGTTTATTTCTCGCTTCAAAACCTCGATTCTTCGTTTTCCATCTTCTAATAATGCTTGATCTTCTTCACCCTTCATCCGCGTGGTAATGAGTTTTTGCTGAATAGCATCGATTCGTACATCGTGCAACTGTTTAGAGAAAAATACAGGAAACACGTTTTAAAATTTGGGACAGCTGCACTTTAGAGGGGACCAGCTTTATGTCATATCTCTCAGGGACTAAGTAATCTGACCTAACCCTTAAACCCTAACTTAACCCTACATTGCCTTGCATTACCCTAATCCCTAATTTATCCTAACCAACCCTAACCATAACTGAACTTTACATAAACCCCCTTCCCTGCAACTCGTAACTCACAAAATAGATGCAACTCGCAACTACAACTCGAAACTTGCTTTTTATCATACCATCTTTCCCAAAAACTAACCCTGACCCTAACCCTTACACCATAACACATAACGTGCTTATTTTCAAAGCTGGTCAGCTAAAGTACGGACTAGTTCAACAAACTACGAAACAACATTCGAATGCTGCCCACTATTGCTAACCTGCACCCTTGGCTTGACTTTACACATCCTATAGGTACCTACCTCTCCTTTCGACTCAATTGCTTCTAATGCTTTGGTTTCGTTTTCGTCATGCATCTCACACTTCTCCAATCGATCCGAATATGATTTCAGTTGTTTGGTTACCACCCCTAATCTGTGCTCTAGCGATGTTTTGTGACGGCGTACATCTTCAAAACGTAACTGATGTTGAGTTAATGTTTTCATGGCAGCTGCCTTCTTTTCTCTGAATTCATCAGTGCTTGCATCCGCTGCTACGATTGCGTCTTTTATTTCATCCATTTTCTTGCGTATCTTCTCCATTGCGAAACAAACACGAGAAAAATCTATGGATTTGTAGATCTCTGCTTACTAGTTGTTTCGAGTCTTGTTGTTACAATACAACTGAAATTTCATCGAATAACTGGCAGTTAAATTCGATAGATGTGTTCGATCCAAAATCATTCGAGTTTCGAACAGAATTCGAATTTAGCGCACGAATTATGCAACATGCAACTGAATTCGAAAGGCTCAGCTACTAACGGGGCCAAGTAAAAGTTCTGCCGTTCAACTTGAAAATCTTTCAACAAAAATTAAGAGTTTATCCGTGAATCATTCAGGTAAAATTTTGTTCAAGATTCAATACATAGGGTAGAGTCAATACATAGTCGCATTGTCGCTCATTGATTGAAATGATACCACTACAACTAAAAATGACAACAAAAATATCAACTCAATGAGAGGAAAGTTGAGTTGAAGGACTGTTAAAACGATGAACCTGGTTTCCAACATTTCGATTTGCATTTCTTCGAAAGTCAATTGCAGTGTTACGTAAATTGGAAATTGGAAAAGGTGGAAATTGGTGGAAACACGAAATGCACATCTTCTAAGTTCAGATCTGTTATCTATAAGTTCAGATCTCAGATCCATTATCTGTAAGTTCAGATCTGTTATATTGACGGTAAAGTTGCAGTTTTCAGCGGTAAGTCCTAAACTGCAGAAGCCTTACGCTTTTTCGCCACTCCTTGCCATGACGCTTAAGTGGTGTTTATGGGCTCGAACCCCATCAACCCGAACTGCTTTGGCAGCAAGGTCACAAACTTACGAGCACATGAACTTCTACTGAGGCACGGCAATAAAATTGTTGTCTCTCTAGAAACTATTTGTTTGATCCCATCACAAATAACATATCTAGAGAGAAAACTTAACAGTTCTCAAAGAATGTGTCACAAGCATTAGGCCTTTATTTACACATTTCTCTCTTATAGAGCAAACTCTTCACACTTACGTAAAAACACTCAAGTTTACAGAACTTTTATAATACTCTATAATGAATAAAAACATCCCCTAGAAACCAAGAAATTACTAAACATGCAATATTTACATCTTTAAAAACCTGGTGCATTTACAACATTTTCATATCGTGTAAAATGGTACTGTTAGTTTTATAAACAATTGTTAGCTTTATCTTTCTTAATTCAAGTCAAGTCAAGCCAAATAACAAACTTACTCTTTTGAATCTATTTTACACTTTATTTGTATTTGTTATTACATTACTAACTACTGAAATATTAGCCTAATGTTCTGGAAAGGAAATAACCTTCTCAAAACCAAGTGTTAGCTTCATAGTTTAAAAGTTAAATCGTAACCAAGTAAAAAACTTACTCTTTGAAGCATGCTTTACAGTTTATTTCAGCCATTATGACATTAGTAAGTTACTTAAATATTAGCTTGATATCCTAGAATTTTCCGTAGATATTCCCACAAATGAACCAATGTTCTTAACACCAAGCACAGCCATCAGTTATCTAACTGACAGAGCAAAGCCACGCCACGGTTGACCCAATGTCTCTCTGGTTTATCACTAGGCAAATCTAAGTACATTACAAAGTTCGTTGAATGCCCTGTAGTTGAGAGCGTTCCACGACGAGCAGTCGTTTTGTAGACAGGACATTTGTAGCTTTGTTTGGGTTCAAATTTTTTCTTTTCACCTGGAATTATCCATATCTATTCGAAGGTTAAGGATTCGACATACAAAGTTTTCATATGGTCATGAATTACATACATCAATGCAAAAGTATACAACGATGCAACAGGGAGCATGGAATTACATACCAAGCCTGCGGCTATTTACAATAGACGTTTTTACTTCTGGGAAAAGAGGTTTGGATGGCCCTGTAAAGGTTGGCCCTATTAAGTATGAGAGGGGTGGGTGGTCGTAGCAATTACTAGGACTCAACGTAATATGTTTAGTCCATGCCCTGTTAAGCCTGCTACGCTGATTGAAGAAAGCCACCAAGTCTATGTAATTCTAAATGAATGAAGGTCACAAGGTCACACCAAGATGCATGGAAAGGACACTGCTTTGATAAGCTCAGCTTTTCTTTGTCCCTAAAAGCTGCTTCAGTTGCTAGGTGGACGCAAACTAACTAACTGTGGAGGGGGACGGGAGAGGAGCAAGCATTCGACATACCACTAAAGGGTTTCTCACAAGTATAGAATTTTCTCCTATATTTAAGGCAAGTTCTACATTTCTGAGAAATCTTTCTTAATTTTTCATAGTTATTGAGAAGGCTCATGATGCCAAAAAGGATACATTTGGAATTTCATCGTAAAGAATCTTTGGGTGCGATTCACCGATCGCTTCTGCTGTAGAGTCCCATCTGGCTCCTTCCATGAATAGGCCCTTGGTTAGAAGAAAAATATCACATGACTGGTGTTCCATCGATAAAAGTGGATATTACAATTACAATCAGAAACCCTGGCCTGACAGCATATGCGCAGTGTGTTGAGGGATGGGGACTCTGGGGGAGGATCAGTGACGGTAGCAATTGCTGTCGTTGCTGTTCCCTCGCCCGGGATCCCTGTTGTTCAGCATCTTTCTCCTATGCTGGCCTCAGATCCAATTTGAAACGGATTCGAGTATTTATGTTTATAATGCTAGATCGAATGTTTTGAATTTTTTAGTTACTAATTTAGTTGTTAATATTTGCGTTAATGGCCACAGGGTTTTGACTTTTCTTGGTTGCGAGATTTCGGGTTTTTGCTAATAATGGTCCGGGTTTGCGGGTTCTAGAAGCCCCCAAAGCCCCCTCCCTAGCTAAGGTTTGTTTTACACATTTCAAGTCATATGACCGTACTCTTGGGAAACTGTAATATTTTGCTACTTATTCTACTCATGGCACGAAACATGTCAGGGAAAGCAAAGATGCCTTATCAAGAGATTGATCACATGACTTTGCAGGGTGAGTGGCCGAGTGACTTATACAGTCTTCGTCAGGTGACTGAAGTGAAGCTCGGTCAAGTGACCTCAAACTCCGGATGGGTGACCTCTGAGGCTTGGCCTCGCAACTCACCTCGTCGTCCTTCGTCAGGGACGCTAAACTAGGAGTCCCATACCTGGATGCAACATGCAGAGTGGGCCTAAATTAGTTTTCAGTAGCTAGAAATCCTGACAAGCCCACTAAAACAAGTTGAAAAACAAAACAAAACTTACACAGAAACTGTATAAAGCGTATTGGATTGGTGCGTTCTCATGTAAACAGGAGTCAAATCCGATATGAAACCAATCCGATATGAAACGAAAACGGTATCGTGTAACTAAGGGGCCTAAATATCACTCACCCTGATGTAAGCACCATTCTCAGGCTTTGTTTTCATCTCTCCATGCCCAAGTGTAACTTCAAATTGAAAGCCAACATGGTCGATCGGTATTTTAAACTTTCTTGCAAAGTTCTGGCCAACTCCTGAAATCGAAAATGAATAAATTCATAAACAGTAAAAGAATACGGGAAGAATTACCAGAACTTCCAAAAACACTTCACCAACAAAAACTAAATACAGAGCGTCTGGGAAAAAGAAACGTTTTTGATTAAATAAAAAAAAAATTATAATTGTTAAACTAATTTTCTCAAATAATATTTGACCTACCTGTGAGAAAAGATTGTGTGAAATAAAATCCTGAAATCCAGAATACATTTGGAGTGCCAGTGTCAATCCAGTCTTGGAAGAATTTTAATCTAGAAAATACAAAACGAAATAATTTGCATCCTGCTAGGCATTGTGGCTGAAACAGAGATTTAAAAAATGTGACTTGTTTCTACGAGTATAAGACTGCGTTCACACGATGCCGGCACATTTTGAAAACGGTGAAAAATGTGACGGATAGGCCTCCCGTTCACACGAAAAGGGCATATTTTTTGCCGGCATATTTTGGAAACGGTAGATTTTGACAATGGATTTGTGAAAACGGCATCGTGTGAACGCTAGCTCAAATTTTGCTACCGTCACATTTTTCACTGTTTTCCAAATGTGCCGGCATCGTGTCAACGCAGTCTAAATATCAGTTAGGATTGTAAGAGATTGGTTGCGAGTGAATTACCTGTCAAGAAGGTCAGTAATGTAACTTCCAAGTGGTTTCAAAGAAGGATATGATTTTGCAGCCCAAACAGCAGGAACTTTGCCAATCAACATGTTGTTGAATACATCTTCTAGATCAGAGGACATTACAACCAAACCCTGTGAGAAACAAAAACAAAATGATCATCAATAGAGTGCAGATTTAGCTTCATTTCGAATTTTCCCGACATTTGTGTTTGCGATTCTCAAATGTATTTTGCTATGTTCGGTATAAGACGGCCCGGTCGTGTCATTTATCTGTTCTTCGCATGAACCAAACTGAAGAGTGTCGGACGAAACGCGTATGTGGAGTAATAATTTGGTATAATAACGTTGTTGGTTAAGTGATTACTTGATTTTCTTGCAGGTTCAAGAGTTTTCTCTTTCCAGGGTTTATCTTATTGTTTGATTATTGTGCTGGAGTTGACAGTGTTTCCCTACAGGTTACAAGTTTATTGTACGTCCACGTGTTTATAATGATGAGTCCGCTATCCAAGGCTATTTCAAAATTTTGTACCACAAATCAGTTGTTTACATTTGTACTTGTAAAATACCATTTTGCTTCAAAGAAATTAGACTTGCTCACTCCAGGAAATTTTTGATGGTTCTCCACAATTTACAAATTATCACTTATTTCATCCCTACTGTTTACATTGATTTGATATTGCAGAAAGTGAATCATTCAAATCTGCAAATTTTGGCAAAGAGGGAATATTTTCGAATAAGCTTAAATTGCTTGAGCACAAATTCATAACATTGTTGCATGCATTCGTTCATAAGAAAATAAAGACTGTTTGAGAAATCTAAAGAAGTTAGCAGATGCAAATCATTTGAAAAAGACCGGCCATAGTGGTGAAAATAAACTGAAGCTCAATCAGTGCACACCTATTTCCGAAAACGACAAGAAATTTTGACATTATAGACTGTAAATACCTTGATAGCCTTTTGAATATTCTTCAGAGTTGACACAACGACTTCAGTAAGTCGGTTAAATCTGATCAATTCTTGTCGCAATACAGTGTTCATAGACTCTGTGTATTGCACTGGATATTTCTCGATCACCATTTCGAGGTCAAATGAAGGAGGGAACTTTGCAAGGATATCAGCAGCTAAATCAGCGACTGTTTCAGCGGATGATTTGCCACCACCGTCACTTTGTCGTGGAAGTGTTAAAAGAATACAGTCGAAGAGCTGAAATAAAGATAGTAAATGGCTAAACAGAATCCTGCATTTTAGATGCGAAAATTAGATGATTGGGTTTAGCCAGTGAATTGGTCAGGTGTAAATAACATAGTTACTAACTTGTTTCTTTCCTTTTAGATGATAAGATTAATTTGTTTTTTCTCTTGCAGGTTTCAACTTTCCACAATTTTCGTTCTAGTTACAGGTTTAATTGGTTGTTCCTCTTTTACGGGAATTAACAGCCTTCTTTTTACAAATTGCGATTTTGTTGCACCTATGGGTTTACTATGATGACTCCGCTATTTAAGGCTATTTTAAAACTTGAAGAGTTGATTTGCTTATGTTTCCTGAATTAGGGAACTGGAAAAAGGTTCTCGTCTTTGTGTGCAAAGGTTTGTAAAAATACCGCGTGAGATAGAAAAACGTTGAGATGTTTCAAAGCCAGTAGCGCTCTCAATCCAATGGCTGTAGGAAACGCAGAATGTGGAAAAAAAATTACGTATGATACAACGAGTTAATATCCTAATTTATCTTTCGTTCGCGATATATTGACTTGTTTCCCTGCTGTTTGTACTTCTCCTGCGAAGACGCCATTTTAATCCCCATGCCGTGGCGGCAGATTGACATGGCTTCAGGTGTTCTGGGAAAATCGTGCCGCTCAAACGGGAACTACGACCTCAAGCTGTGAAACTGCGGTCCTATCGTTCTCACATTAAAGGCGATTTGTCAAAACTCTACATCTCAAAATCCTTCAAAACGAGGCTGGGATCCTTAATGAAATTAACTAGCAACGTACCCCCACGTGTGTTTAACATCCTCTTCCAAAACTAAATAACGAATAAGAATGAAAAATCTTTACAAACCTCTTGTGTTTCCTTCTGATCCTTCGTGATGTCAGCATTTTCATGCAACCCAAATACTTCAGGATGAGGGTTCAATGGAAGCTCACGCATATAATCGATGTAACTCTCATATTTTCCTTGAGGGGGTGCGTAGTATACTCCACTTGGCGAAAATCTAAGAATAAAAGATCATTGAAGATTGAGAATAAAGATCGCAGGCTAACAGCATCTTTCATATCCAGTAAGGTTTAGGGACATGATGTCTTTTCTAATGAAGTTCTATGCTTTCTAAGGACTACAACTGTAATTCTGTGTATCCAGATATTTCCAAGAGACATGGAAAAGCTGTTTTCTTTAAATAGTGTCTTTTATATACGAATAGGACTCTAGAGAAATTTATTCAAAATACTGGAATAGGAATCCTATGTCTTTATCATCTAAAGACATAACAACGGACACTGAATTAGATCTAATCCTATCCCAATACAAATTCTGTTATTAGCTCTAACTAACAGCCTTAGTTGAGCCTCTCTGACAGCACAGGACCCGATCAATCAAAGATGCAAGGAAATACCGCTGTCTGTCGAAACATTATGAAATATTAGCATCAAAATTTAGCAATTATCTTGATGACGATCTGAGGTGAAACTGAGCAACGCCTTGGTAAACGCTATTAACCAAGGAAGAAATTATTTCTGCCATAAGATTTACGATTGCTGCAAAAAGATCGTTAAGAATAAGTTTGCCGACTACGAAGAGCATGGAATTTTACTAGCAGCAAGCAGGATTCTTTGCAAGTGATTCGTATCTCGCTATCAACTACTTACTTATAATCATCGCTGCTCACAATTTCTTCATTCACGAAAATTGACAAAATTGAGAGAAGCAAGCGTCTGTCTTTGTCATCTGTGACACGTCCACCATAATTGCATTCACCAAATAAATAAGTTAATGCTTCCAAAGGCAATTCTTCGTACTCATTCAAGAACATCTAAAAAGATTCAAATATACATGTGTCTACAGTTATTGAGCAACATATAAGATTTCTTTAGTGATTAACGATACAGTGGCTTTACTGAGTAAACTTCAAAGTGATCAAACTATAACAATCTTTTAAAGTTCAACAGTAATTTTCATCAATCAATCCAAAAACAACATTAGAAAACGACATAAAGGGATAGGATATACGATCTTGCGAGAAAAGGGAGCAAATTATAGAAAAATGTTACAACCTTCCTCCGGATACCATTTCCGTCAGTTAAACCTTCTTCATTCTATCAAACTCCTCATGGAAATTACTAAACCTTTTTCAGATCTAACATTACCGAGTGCACCTTCCTCTGGTTCACAGCCGTGGAAGTGCGACCTTTTTGGGCTCTGATAAGAAGCTCCTCAGAAAAGCAGGTGGAAAGTTTAGAAAATCTTCATATTTTACCTGCAACTGCCTCATGCTGATTCTCAAATCTGATTCATTGAATTCGTAAGGAATATTCCATCCCAAGGGTCCAAATTTCCTTCTCTCCTGAACCAATGCATGAAAGAAGCAGAGACCAAACAACATTTTCTCCCATTCATTCGGTTTATCACAGCCATGAAAGAACTGTGGATCGGAGATCGGATCATTCATGTATGATCTCATTATGTTTGCGCGTAGCCCCTTCGGAGGCTCATTTGTCATCTTGACGCCTGTAAGAAAGATAAAGTGGTTTAGTTACAAAGTTAGCTTGGCAGTGCATTAGCATGACAGTAGGCCCAAATTCATCAAAATATCAGGACAGTTATAAGACCCTAAATATGCAGTTACTTAGTTACTAAGATTGCTAAAATAAGGAAATATTTGAAGGAGACGGCACAGAGCACCAAACCCGATGCTATGTTTTTCATTGCTAATATGGAACGTTTTACAGTGCGATGAAAATCTCGCTCAACATTTACCCTATCCAACCTCGTAACACATTTCTCCTCATCTCCTCATTCTTGGAAGTTTTGAGGATCGACCATCTTTTGATAATAGTCTGCAATAGCTAGAGTATGAGAATCTTACCATTTTGAAGAATGGACACAGGGAAATCAGGCGACGGATAACTGGTCAACCAAAGACGAAAGTTCTCATGGGTATTTTCAGGTATGATAACTTCTTCACAAATCTTTTCAAGAGTTGACATCCAACTTGTTGCTAAGTGACAATTCTGGAGAACAACCCATGTTCCTTCTTTCAATGCTGTCTCTATCATCTTGGCAGCAATGGGACCCTTTTGAATGAATCAAAACACACATAAATAACATTCTGAAAATATTTTTAAGACATCTAATGAGCTACAAACTAACAGTGAGGTTAGTTGAGAAAACCTTTCCGATATCGATAACTTAGAGAGACAAAACCAGTAAAGGCCCAAACTATGAAGAAACAGTTTGCGCATTTGGCTGCATGGAAGCTAAGTAAAACAATGACTATTTGAATCTGTGGACAACAATGCATTACAAACCTCTTTTGGATAGCGTTGTGAAGTTGTGGTCACTTTCGTCAACCTTGGCTTGAGTCACGGAGGGCAGGAAAAGCTGAATGAATTTTGAACTGAAAGATCCAAAGCGAGTGGGGCGGAAAATATTCAAGCATATTTCGAATGCATGGCATTCATGGTATTCCGAGTGAGTGCTCATGCCGCGGTGTGTAGAAACAAAGACGTTGCCTCATTGCAGTGCTTACTTAAGGCTGAATGCTTAGATTAATGCTACCTTTCCATCAATGCTGCCTAACCGTTTACAATACTCTCCGTTTACAAAACAGATCGCAGACCTGACTGCAGCGTACCTTGCCAGTAGGCGTTCCTCGATTCTTAGCTGCATTTTCTTTGAAACTACAGGAAACGAAGATAAACATTGCTCCATACCTGCCCTTGTCCAAGAGAAATACTCTGCACTTTGCTTCCACCAAAACCACGATCTTCAGCAAATTTTAACAGCGCAGCCATCGGATCGGCACCAGGAGACAAAACAAATATCAAGGGAGTAGTACAACTTGCATCAGCAAAACTCAAAGGCAAATTGAACGTCGGTGGCTCAATGTATGCTCTTCCCATGTGATCAACAATAAATTCCTACAATCAGACAACGAAGAGAGATTTCTGATATTCAATTAGGTACGAAGATATTTTTCAGGGATGACATATTGGGGGGGGGCAACAATGTATCATTACATTTTACATGTGGTCTCAGTGTGTTGGTAAGCAAGCTTAACATGCCATTACAAATTACGCATACAACATAGACTGGTATGGGCCATTTTGAAAATTGAAAAAATAGACTGGGGAGAGCGGTTTTTCTGGTAAATGGCTGCCACGGAGCTTCTAAGAATGATAGATTTCCTTCCACAAAGAAGATGTCTGAAAACTTTAAAATCATGCGAAAATCAAAAGCATTACCTGCACAGCCGGTACAATCTTATCAGGTCTCAAACAGCGAAGCACGACCGTTCTACGAGAAAAAGGATTAACGTTACATTAGCGAAACGAATTTAGCTGCTTCTCTTTCGTATAAGAAAAAGAACAAACAATACAACAAGCATCTAGGTTGTTAGCTGGATGATCCCAAAGATTGATCTGAGTTCGTGGCTCTTAAACCCCCAAAACAATCTCTCTTGAGGCAGCCATAAGTAAAGTTTGTTTCAAGTTAGATGTTAAGAGAATATTTCCACGAATAAATAGAACTGAAATGTGTTGCTTAAGTAATTTTGCACCACTACAAGTCTCGCATGAAAGCTATTTTGAGGCTAAATATTTAAACAATTCGGAGGAAGCCTTGACTTGTACTTACACATTTTTGGCTCTAAAATGCTGCTGAATTTGTTAATTAAATCATGATTAAGTGCATCAAGCATGACAAAAGTAGACAGAAGTCCAAACCTGTCTAGGCCTTGAAGTTTGAGATCCCATGGTTCAGGTAATTTTTCAGTATTTGGCGAAGCTGAATCGTAGAATTTTCGCCAGCCATAATGAACCATATCTGGATAAGAAGAATTAAATTTAATGTGATTTCATATGTAAAATCCAAGAATGATGCATAATGTCGGAGAAGGCTTCATTCATCATGAGTTTAACACCGGGTGAGTAAAAAAATGGTCAAAGGTCTGAAAGTCTACCGGGAGAGTCCAAATAGAGTTTACGCGTTTGGCAGGCTGAGAAGAGTTTTTTCTTTTAACAGTTAATTTTCATATTGTAAATAGGCTGTTGCTAATGGGTTTAACTATACTTTTTGATTAGTCATTGTTTGTAAATTAGTTTAGTTTTATTTATGAGAGGGCCCCTAAAAAATCAACCCTTACACTGAAGGGCTACCCTCCCCCTTTAGGTAAGAAAATAAAATGAAATGAAAATGAAATGAAACGAGAAGTAGAAAGTAAGAGGTCAATAATAAAAAATAAAATCCTAATCTATCAGTCAAAGGCTAACTTAGATGAAACAATTTTGGTTGATAAAATCAATCATCATTTGGATCCAGAATTTAGGCAAATCCTAGTAAAGAGCATACTTGGTAACGGTATGTTAACTACACAGGTATTATCAGTTTGAAATTGTAGGTAGTAACACCGCAACAAGACGAAAAACAACAGCAAATGAGTCGATTTAACGCGTATTTATTTGAGTCCTGTATGGTAGGACGAAACATTGGCAAAACATATTTACTCAAATAAATACGCGTTAAATCGACTCATTTGTTGTTGTTCTTCGTCGTGTTGCGGTGTTACTACCTACAATTTCATTCATTATCCATCATCGCAAGCATCTGCGGATCCGACGAGCGACGTTTATATAGTGGCCTTTTCTTTTTCGATTTATTATCAGTGTGTAGGAACCTCAATAGATGGTTTGAGAGTTGTGGGCTTTCAAACATCCGTATACTTTTGACTTACCCAGCATAGAACTAAAAAATCACACCAACATATATACACATAAATAAATATAGTTATGATATAAAAGTGATACTTACCATCCATGAGGCCTTTGAGATTTGGCAAATCAGAAGCGCGTACAATTTCTGCCCAAGATTTCTCACTCAGCCATTCTGGGCAAGGGTTCGGATATGGATTGTTTAATGCTACGCCACCAGTGAGAAGGAATCTCCACACAGTGTCGTCTATTTCATTCCTGAAGGAGGCAATGGGTTCAGATAATTACAGCTTAAATACTTTATGCGACTTGAAATTGTTTCAAACTTCGTCCTAATAAGCTATATTTTCAGAAAGGTAACTGCTTGATGTAGTAGCGCAAAGAGCATATACGAATGCTGGTATGAATGCAATTTGCTTGTTTCTTAAAAGGAGTTACAGCACAAAAGGCTTAAACATTTGCCAATACAATGCCCATTTCCTAGTGACTATAAACAAAAACTCGTTGGCGCTGCAGTTTGTTTATAATGGGACATGCAAAGGCAAGCCATAACCGTTGCTGCATGTGTTGCATATGAGACGATCAACAAATATCCCGTACAGCGGACAGGAACAGGTCACAAACATATCACATTGGGCAATGCCAAGTGAAAAATAAAAGTAGAAATACAAAACTTCCACAAACCTTGATTTCATGATGTTTATAGTCAGCAAGAATGAAAACAGCAGCTTGTCTTTCTCAAAAAGTGAACGGCACACATTTGAATAAATGCTCTGAGTGAAGTGATCATTGAGGTTGGCAATTCTCATATCCAGTTCAGGTGACTTCTTGCTGTTCTCTATGGACTGTGGGAATGATTTACATTAATTAGAAAACACATCAAAATGAAGGGCGCATCAGTCAGTAAAAATCTCCAAAACCTTGGAAAAACTCCGTAAAAAAGAGTTCCTAAAAATAATTTTGTTTTAAAAAATCTCGTACACCTTTTTAGAGTGATTGACACTTCGCATCAAATAGTAAGATATGGAGACAAGGAGATGCTGTTTTGCACTTGTCAAACGGCCTCATGCCTGCAAAAGTTGGGAAAACAGCTTATCACTTCAATCAAACGCCTACAGCTTGTTTGCTTCATAGCAATGAAAAGAGGAGGCATTTCCTCCAATAGATTGAAACCTGATGAATAGAAAATGTAAAAGAAACTTCAGTAATCTCAAGAGAACTAAACATCTTGGTGATCGCATTTCACTTCTCCCAAAGTAACAACTGGTACCCTGGCTGGAAAGTAAAAGTCATCATTTCGGGCGTAAAATTTAATTCTAATATAATAAATAGGAAGTTGAGAAAATTTCTATGCAAGGCTTTGACGACTTATTTGGAAGGCCGCTCATGAAGTTATAGACTTTCACTGGGAGCATATAACTCTCTTGGTAGCAGCATGAAAAATAAATGGGCGAAATATGGTCTACAGTGACAAGTTATTCTATGATTAAGCAAACAGAATTAAAAGAGGGCTAGGACTTTTGTGACACAATACTCACCATAAGATATAAGTTGATGAACCATACTAAGGAATATTGATACATCGGTTCGATGTTTGCGAGGTCAGAAATACAGAAGAATAAAATTGCTGAATGCTTTGCAACTGGTTGATATCCATTTCGAGTTTCATCAATTTCTTTCTCTGTTGCACTTGCAATTTCCTATGGTGAAAGAGAGGTAATGAAATCGAGCTTCACTCATGGTAGCATCTCATCAACAGCTCAAACGGGTGACAGAACAGTCAGTGCAGTGGAAAACAAATCTGCGCTGAAAGGCCTCTACTTCCAGTAGCTTTCGGGATGAAATAATATGCACATTGAAAAAGCAAGGAAATTAGAAAAAATCATTTACAGGATGTTGGAAACTCAAAAAATATACACTTCATACGCCTTGAGCAACAGAAATCACGTTCCTTTCTTTACTTGTAAATCTCAGACTCCAGAGTTAAGACAATTTCTTTGAAAGTGGACGGCCTAATATGTCAGAGTTTATTTTACCTATTTGCATGAAAAAATCATCAAACCTGGAATTTTCATACCTGCTTTGCTGTGATTTCCTCAGACAGAACTTTCGAAGAAGACAGAATCTTGATTGCCGTTTCATCCTCCAAGATATTACCCTGGAATAGAAGAAAAATGACTTGCGTCTAATAAAATAAAGGCTTTTCCCTTGCTAGACTATAAACTGAATCATCTGTTTGCAAAATCAAGCGTATAAATAACATCCAAACAATTACCTCAGATGTCGAGAGTACTTCCAGGATCTTATCTTCAATTTCTTTGAGCTACGAGAAAGTAAAGAGTCTTAGAGACTAAGTCTTGCAAATCCAAACAAAATTTTGAAGAATCTATTGAGAAACAGCCAATTGCAGTTTTTGTTTGAAGTTTTAAGTAGGAGTCGCAAGCAACACTCTTAGTGTTCAAAAGTATGCAAATGAAACAACTTTGTTTAGAACTTAATTGACTTGGTTCAGACAAGCTTTGCAGTTCACAGAGAAATAAATGCTATACTAAATCTGCTTAAACCAAAAATACATCATCACATATATGAGCTCATAAATTCTTCTCGGAGAAATGAAAAGGAATACAGGGTTTTAATCAGAACATCACAATAATAATTTTGAGAACAATTACTTGTTTCTTGTTGGCAGCACTCTCAACGATCAGTTGGTTCTTCTTTTCTTCTAGTTCCGGCTTCTCCTTCGCAGCAACAATTCCAAGAAGTTGATCTTCAAGTCCAAGAGGTGTGATCATGAAATTCAAGACTGTTACCTATGACAAAAATGCGTCTTTCTTATGAATGAATGTGAAACCTTTAACAGTTTGCTTAAAAAAGCACAATTTTCAAGTTGCCATTGTTTGATATTGCAAGGATATAAACATATTCAAATAGGATGCATTCGAAATATTTTAGAATCTCGGGAAAAAATTTCAGAAGCCCCAGAAACATAATCCAACAACTCTTCTAATTATATCACAGAATATCGTTCCAGATAAATGTAGTCCATATCAACCTGATAGTAAAGACCCAAATAGCATGCGCTTTATAAAACTACAACATGTCTTCCCATTTTGGAAAGTACAATATTTCACGTTAGTTGGCAGTTTCCTTCTTTCTTGAATTGCAGCCAAGTAACACAATGTAACGGGGACGGAAACAAAATAAAATACTGTATGTTATGGTCTTAAATCTAACTTGAATGGGGAGGGGGGGCTACATCAACACTGAAAGAATTATTTCCTTTGATTGATTACCCCGGTGACAAACCGTCTTTAGATGCTTCTGCGACCCTTTGTAAAACAGAATATCAATAGTAAATGACAAATTCCACTCACCTTCACGGAAACTTCAGGCAAATAATGAGGATTTCTCAGCCTCGTCGTTATGTAGAATCTAAAATCATTTGAATATTCGATGACATTTTCACCCAGTTTGATGTACTGCAAGAAAGAAAAGGTGTGTCTCAAAAGAAATCGTTTTCTGCATCGGTAAACAAAAACCAACAATATTCATCAAACGGTTTGAATGAGGTAACACATGATGAACTGAATCAACGAAAAGAATCTTCTGAACGAAAACTGGAAAAAAACAACAACAATACCTTCTTGAGAAGACACAATATAACTTCACGAATTTACGTTTGAAAAATTTCACAAACCTCGACTCCTGCTTGTTTGAAAGTCTGTTTCAGCAGCAAAGGCTCTAACAATGGGTCTAATTCTTCGGCAACGTTTTCAAGTAGAACTGGAGTGCCAAACTACATGGTAAAACAGGAAAGTCATTTACTCTTGCTAAAGGATAATTCTATTTCATTAACTACATGTTACCACGAAAAATTTAGCAACAGAAAAGCACGACTCCTTACAAAAACCACATAAGCTTCGCAATTATAATGTAAGACTGAATCCGGTATCACAAAAACAAGTGCAAATTTTAATTACCTGTATAGCATTTTCAAGTGTCCTCGCATAAGTTGCATCTGATAATTTGATTACATTCAAGCGATTCTTCTTCTCAAGGTTTTTGACCCATTTATTGGCTTGGCCTAGAGAAACAAAGAAAGTAAACACATCCAAAACAAAAATACAGCAGCCAGAGTAAAGCTACACTAAGAAAATATATATGTTTACACCTACAACATTTCCTTTCAAAATCCTTGAATCCTTGAAGTATGAGAATCAAGAGACGGGCCCCTTGTAGCCTGCAAGGCAGACTAAGACTACGTTAACATGATGCTGGCACATTTTGAAAACGGTAAAGAATGTGACAGTAACAAACTCGCTGCAAGACTTAAATGCCAACGAAATGACCTAAACCTTAAGAATCGATCAGTCTCGTTCCGAAACTTCGACAACTGTTCTGTTTCATCATTTTCAAGTGTTCGCACGATGCCATTTTCAAAACGTGCCGGTTAGAATTCCGTTTTCAAAATCCATCATTTCAAAATCTGCCGGCAAAAAAGTGCCGTTGTCATGTGAAAGGAAGGCCTATCCGTCACGTTTTCACCGTTTTCAAAATGTGCCGGCGTGGTGTGAACGCTATCTAAGACTCCTGCCATATCTCATCATCTGACTCTGGAGATGGCAAAATCAACAGGAAATATCTGAAGGCTGAGTGCGAAAATGCGTAATAAGTTTAACTTGGCTGACGACAGAGCTATTCGTAGTCCTACGTCAATAAATGAGTGAAGCAAAAGTGGAAACACAGCTTCCGTTATAAATTGCCTAAAGTTAGAAATTTGGACAATTTTGACTAGTTTAAGAAAACAAAAAATCTTTTACCTTGTGGATCGATCATTAACGGCCATCTTCTCGTATTTCCAACAATAATTCCATTATCAACGGAAAACGAATCCACAGGTAAACCAGCTATTTGCCATTCTCTGATTTTCACAGGTTCACCAAGTGTGCTGTTTAATGAGAATGATTCCGAACATGGGATCATCTCTCTTTTGCATTCATCCACCCAATCTTTTACGCACTCCTGACATGAGAAAGGAAGAGAAATGTGACCAAAACGAAGAGAAATCTAACGACGCAATGTACAGCTTTCAACGTCTGGATTTTTCGCTTAACGCGAACAAAATTACAGTAAACTTTGCGAAAACATTTCAAAAATAGTTTTTGGGCCAATTTTTGTGAAAATCAAAATAACTTTGGAAAATGAAGAATATATTTAGATTGGCAAAAAACCACATCTGAAGTTTCTTTCGCATCATTTTCGTTCACTTCCTACTCAGACAACCATGCCTCTAGGCAGCCCAAGAGTTCACCAAAGACTGCTTGCAAAAATGCATGCGGCTGGAGAAAAATTACTGTCAAATGCCGGGGGGCCGGGAATAACTTTTTTTTTAAATATCCAGGGTCGTCCGGGGGATGGCCAGGGTAGGAAATGAACAAGACATTATTACCACAATTATTTCAGATGCTTTGGGAGAAACTAGTTATTAGGGCTACTTTCATATTCATAAACATGGAATATTTTCGTGTATCGAATGAAAATGAACAGATTTCAAATCGAAATCTCTTCGACGTGAGTCTTTTGATCACCAAGGACTACTTACATTTCTAAAATCAACAGTAAACGCACCAAGATACGCTACAACGCCAGAAGACAAGAGAACATCACCAGTTAGTCTAATGTACCTAGAAAGAAACAAATAATTTTCGGGCAATTAGAGTTTATATCAGAAAAGAGAATTTAAATGTCTTTGGATCAAGTTTAAAAGGCGTACGTGATACACTTGAACCTTGAAAAATCGAAATACTCGATGTCTGGAGCACGTTCATACTTTCATTTCTTTTAATTGTAAAGTTTTCTACTTGTCTATAGGTACCAGTAAAATTTTTTGTTAAATTCGTTTCCTTGAAAGTGCCCCAGACCAGATGAGCATTGTTTTTTCTAGGGTACACAAATCAGTAAGTAATTGCTTTCAGCCGATTTTGAATAAAGATCGTCACTGTCCCCCATAAGAGTTCGCAGCACTGAATTTAGTATTTGCAATAGCATTAGCTTATGAATATTGCACATTTCGATTTGAATCCGTCAAAAATGATGCATTTGCAACGAGTATCTACTTCATCAGTAGGTGAATGGGCGATAAACAAATAAAAAACTCATTCTGAAAGAATTTCCACCCAAAATTCTGCAACAACAGCCAAGAATCTCTTAGGTTACTCCAGAATCAAATACATAAATTGAAGCACCATCAAGTATGGATCTAGCATTCGCGAAAGCAGCAAAATGTCTTCAACGAGGGAGTAGAGTCGCAAGGCTTACCTTTCACCAAGGACTTTAGCTGTTTCAGTCCAACGAGATTTCTCTCCCCCTAAGCCTCCAATAAGCTTCTCAGCTCTGTCCAGTTTCTTTGAGCATAAATCAATATTCGCTTCCAGGTCAGCCTTCTTATTCGTCATTCTGTCCAGCTCTTCATTCAATGCATCTAGCTTATCAGTAACCTGTGAAATAAAAGAGTAGATTTTGCCATTAATGGAGAGATTTTTAGGAACAGAAACTAGGCGAAAAAGCAACAGTAAATGTTTTATAAGTCTAAAGGATATATATATATATACACCCATCGCCAATATTTTTCTATATTTTTCTCCTACCATGCAGTAAATAAGAGGTTGAGATGGTAGTTGAAGGGTCAGTCGTGCTTGATAGTGAGTCAGTCTTGTCTCAAAATAGACTATCCTACGGTACCTTTCAATTTACCCTCATGGCGCAGGAAAAAATCATTTTGAAATCAAATGTCCGTTATGAACTCAAAGGCTCAAACCAATTACAAAATATACTCGAAGCATTGCTCTAACCTCTTTCAATTCAGCTCTTTTCGCGTCCAACTTGTCCATTTGTACTCTGAGTTCTGCTTCAGCGCCAGCTAGCTTCTCTTTCTTTGGGGCGACAACCTGCGAAAAAAAACCAAAAAAAAAACTTTTAAAATTTGAAATATTTATGATACTACGTTTCATTTTCAAATTTCACAAGATTCTTAAGCACGAGATAATCATGGGACATTTGGTATAGTAAATTCCTGCATTTAAAAAACCACTTTACAAGGAACAGAGAGCCTTGATATTTGGAAGCAACAATGGGAGAATAATAAGGTAACCAATGTTAAACATTAGGGTGGTGTCAAAACGTGGGTCTCTGAAAAGCAGAACTTTACCATATTCTCTAAGTAGCCTTGATTCATTTGTCATGATTACACTCTTATAACATGAGACTTACCTTCGCTACTCGATCGTACACTTCCATGGCTCTGATCCATTTGCATAGGCCTTCACAGGCAGTTGATGCTTGACGAACGACTTCAGGGACAAAGTCCTTGTTTGTCACATACCTAAAACAAACATGCTCGTCAAATTCTTTAATTCTCCAAGTAAATCTGTCAATAGACAGGAAAGTTCTGAAAGTACGACAGAGAAACAGAAGGCTATGTGTTGAATGCCATTTTTCAAGCCTAAAAATTCACTATGTGACCTTCTTCTTGGGATCGTAGATCTTCCAGTGTAATCTGTAAGTCAAAAGGTAGCTCCAAGAACTGATACAGCGAACCGGTAAACCGAAAAACTTCCAAACTGGTAAACCACCAAATTGGCCAACAATATGTGCAAAAAATCTAGCTCTGAACATTGAGCTAATCTTAAGGAGGTAAAACAGTTTTAGACTGCAGTTTTAGAGAGTAAATATTTATAAAAAATGTCTCGTTACCATTTCGTAAATTTTCTGTAATATCGGAATTCAAAAAGTTGCAGTTCGACGAATCGTAAATAATTTATAGCCCACCAAGATATGAATTCTTCTACAACGCAAAAAAGAAATTATCTTCTTACTTTGATCTGATCGTCTTCATAATATTTGCAGGTATATTGTCTTTATCGTAACTCTTCAGTGAATCCAGAAATCTCATATCACCCAATATTTTCTGTGATGGTCCCCAAAAATCTTCAACCATTTTACCAGATCCAGATGGATCCGGTTTCCTTTCTGGTTTAACACCTTTCATGATGCAGACAGCTTCCATGATCAGCTTGACAATTGCTGGTGGGTTCTGTAAGAAACAAGGATGAAGAAAGAATGTATCAACCGCATGAGCATCCAGCAAGCTAAACATACTTTTCACCAGACTCGTAATCGTGTTTTTCAACTGGAAACCTTGCTTTCTTCCGGATGAATCTGAAACCTGCCGCTTTGCAGAATTTTTTTGCTTGATCGGGAAACGTGTTTCCGTCTCTGCGAAGTCTACCGTTTTCAGAATCAGGTAGGTTTGGAATTACAAATCAAACACACCATTGGTACCCGTGGGAGTAAACTGAAATTTCACCTCATGAGCTCAGTTTACTACACATACGCAATTTAGCGTAAAATGCTTGAATCCACAATTTAGTTAAGTACTGTCCTAAAAAGTGTGGTCCTAAATCTAGTTTAGTAAACAACTTCGCATCACATTCTTGGATCCTAAATTCAGGTCAGTATTGCTCTGTATGAAGCATGCTCCTAAATCTTATTTAGCGCAACATTCTTGGATCCTAAATGTAGTTCAAACGGGAAAACAAGAATACAAACTTTCATTTACCTTCATTGTTTTGACCATACTGATATCGCTTGGTTTCAGGGTATTCAAAGCTGACATCGCAGCTTCAAGCGCTGGTAAGGCCTCTGCGAGATCACCTTCACATTCCTCTTTAATCTCTTTGGCTACACTTGCTGCTTCGTTTGCTATAGCCTCGTCTGCAGAAACAACCTGGATGAGAATGAGAGAGCTTTGGCTGAAAGCATGTCATCACTAGTCAAAGAAAATATAAACACATCATGTTGTCGATTAGTTGATGCTGGCAAAAACAGTTTTTCAAAGATTCTTACAAACGAAGCTTTCTAAAAGGCGATTAAGGAAAAGCTATCCCCGTTCAAAGCTCCTTCAAGAAACCTTCAAATGGGCCTAAATTATACATCAGGATCAAATCCTTAACATTTCTGCCTCACAGCAAGAAATTGATCCCATTTTAGCACGTGTTACGCTCTTGTGTGACCACATTCTGCATGTACCAAACAAGTTTGCATTGGGTCTGTCACCAAGTTGTTTTTATTTACTTGTAACAATACAAAGGAAATTATAACTGTTGAGAGATAGCATCCTACCAAAGCATTTTAGATCCAGTGATTCATAAGCAATAAAAAAAAAAAGAAACAAAACTACCTCTTTCTTAGCCTCGACTTCCACTGTATCCTGTTCAATTTTCGCCATCAATTTTTCAGTCTCCGCTGATGTTTTTACCAATTCAGGCTGCAAATCTTTTAATTCCTGCTGCATAACAGAAACTTGTGAAGCTGCAAAATCCAATTTCTCCAAACCTTTTTCATATCTTTGCTTCAACCCCATGACTTCATTGCGTTTTTTGCGCATCAGCGCCTTGTATGTCTGGATCAGTTCCAGATATGACGTTGGAGTGACGTAATTATGACGTCGTAAAGTTTCGAAGAACCTGTTGGCAAGAAATTAAAATGCCCTAGAAGCTAAATCAAAATATTCCTCTATCAAGCTCGCCTCTAATAACCCCCTCTTCTAAGTCAAAATTTTGACAAAGCTCCGCCCTCTCTCAAACTCCCCTCTTCTACTTCTACTTCTACATGAATAATTGACAACTTCATTACAGAAGGTTATGTCAATGTAAAGGAAAAAAAAGGAAAAGGGAACACATAGGACAACAGTACATTCCTTCATGAGAACTATGGAATGCATATCTTATGGAAGTTTATACATGAAATGCCCAGGATATGGTAGGAATAGAGAATCATACTTGGGGTTCAATGAAGGTTACACTGTTGTCCTATGGTTTGAAAAACCATACCTCTGGTGTCCAATAGCTAAACAACATAGATGTTAATCTTCAAATTGTTTTGAATTAAAACTGCGTTGAATCTGCGTACTTTCTCGCAAAATTGCATGTTGATTCCGAAAAAGATGAGGTCCAAAGGAAGGCACAAACTCAAGAGGGCCCTAAGCTTCATGGCTCTATTGGCTGTAGTGACAAATTAAATACGATCGAGCAGAAACTAACACTATGAGAAAAATGAATATCAAACAAAGGGCTGAAGATGCATTGATAAGTGAGTTTTTAAAATAAATTGTACTCTTCAAAAACCCTTGAGCCAACCTCCTTGGCACTGCAAAATATATGAACTAATTAACAGCTGTTTACCTTTCTGACTGCATTCTGACAGACTCGTGGAACGATTTACACATGCGCACTGTAGAAGCTCTTATTTCGTCTTCCATTTCAACGTCTTGTAAGAATTTATTTGCAACCATCTCTAAAGCATCGTCAGGCCAAGCCTACGAGAGCAAACAGCAACATACCGGGTGAGTCAAAAAACAGGAATCGACTTGAGAAACCTGTAGCTCTAATAGTTCTCATCAGATTCCGATTAGCTGACAATGCTTGTATCACTAACGCATCAAATTTGATCAGAAAGTTTATTTTGTCATAATCTGTCGTATCATTCTCAAATTGAGAATGATTTTGTGAAAATGCTGCATCTCAAATCTTTCAAAAAGGCCTAAAGCCTTGATCAAATTTACTGGCTCTTCATTCTTTCAGGGCCGCTGAGAAGGAGGGGGCAGGAGAAGCGATTTGCAGCAGAGCCTGAGGGTGTAAAGGGCCTCATAATTGAAGATTTTTAGCATTTTGAGTGCAGGAAATGCTCTGAAATGCATTTTAAGCCAATCTAAAGGGTGTGACCGAAAAAATGTTCTGCTTGCTTCGCTCAAGGGGCCTCAGTTCACAGTTTTGTGCCTGGGTCTCCAAAAGCCATCGGCGGCTCTGCATTCTTTACGAAGTTTGATTGATCATTTTCGATAAAATATACAGCCATTTTGAAACCAATAATTTGTAAAAAATGCCTTGTAACTTTGGATGTAATACGTCGAAAAATTGACAAAAACATTTCTGAGGATTATTTTTGTTTCTGAATATAGATTATACCATCACTCTATGAAAGTGGTTTTTTCTGTATTTTCTATTTCGTACTTTTCCGGCGCCTAACGCAGAGTTTACAGAATCAAACATTTCTAAATTAAAAATAATATCAATAAACAAAACAAAGAAATTAACAATGCTAATTTAATAAACAAATTAATCATTAATACTAATAAATGATATTTATCAATAGTTGATACTAATAAATTAATACTAACATTGAAAAGCATTAATATGTGTCCTACTCTCCTTAATGACAGATTGAATGAAGGGAGCGAAAACTTGAATTGAGCCTTACCTGGAACCAATCAATAGTGCAGCAATTGATCAATGATGGAAACATTCGCAATCGATTTCTAAATGCATCACCAATGGGACTCATTGCTAATACGACATGAAGATTTGATCTTACACGATCAATGAAATAATTGTACATGGCGAGGGGTGTAGCGTCGACTTTCTTTCCCTGAAAAGTAAACAGTAAAATGAGGCTGAAGTACGCCAATGAAGATTTTACAACGGCTGAAAGACCTAAGTACTTCTCTAAGTTTTTAGTAATCTTCAAGATGACAACCTCTTGGTAAATCTGAAGTGTCTACAAATCTGTCTTGCAGAAAAGACGGAAAATAGCTAATGTGGCCAAACGTTAAGAATTTCGAGATTTCAGTTCGAAAAGAGCTAAGAAGCTAATGAACGCCGAATTCTAAGCTTTGATGGCAAATCTGTTGTTGAACCTTTATGCTTGAGTGAATTGACTCTAGTTTTAAGCTTTAAACGCAATAAAACATAGTTTTGTCCCACCTGATGTTTCAATGCCAAGAAGCATATCAGTAGCAGCGTTAGAAACTACTTCATACACACCAAAAAGAGGAAACAAATCTTTAATACTTTTCATATGAAATCAAATTTATGTGAAAGTAAATTTTGGCACTCTTAGTTCCAAAAGCAGCCACTTTCGTTTGAACTTAACAAGATTTTGTCGATGTTGGTTGATCCAAATTTCTGGCAAAAAAGCTGTATTCCAGTTGAAAAAATGAGAAGAGGAGCAATCTCAATAAATCACCTCCAAACGAGCAACACCCTGCATTTTGTCAATAACATCGGCTTTTTCATCAGCAGCAAAAATGTTGGGTACATCTCCAGTGTTTAAGATCATGTTGATATCCTCCACAAATGATTCTTCTTTGATCTGATTATCACTGAACAGGAACACTGTTTGTTTTCCTTCCACACCAGATTTTATCAGCACCTATAAAAGTAAAAGACATGATTGTATGATGACACTTCATATCCTAACCTTCCACAAAACCATGCCTTTCTCTTCCGAATGCTGGCAAACAGCAGTATATGGGTAGTAATGCAGGTTTGAATTCTGTACACTTTGCCAGTGCAATGAAATTTTTCATGCCATAAACGATTTTAGAAACACAACGGATTTCGAGCCACAAATCTTGATTGTGTTTTCTATGACATGTGCAATTGGTTCACTAAAATCTTGTACAGCTCTGTTGATACTGATAACGTTTTCTTGCTTGACAAAATGCGCTGTTCATACATCTAGCATAGCTAGAAAGTGGTAACAGCATTTCAAAAACTCAAGGAAGTCTTGTTCCTCGAAAACACCAAACCAAAATGTAAATGAGACAATATTTCAATCAGAACTATTTGACTGATACTATAATTTCGGAAACATCTCCTCTCTTGGCAGACTGCAATTCAGCAGCATCAACAAACCCTTTAAAATCACATCTGTCGGCAACAATAACTACTTTTAAAATATAATACCTTTTTGAGGTCATCTCTCCAGTCATTTTTGGTGTAATTCTTTGTTATTTCAATTTGGAACAAATCATAGTTAGCCATAAAAGTTGCGAGCTTTGTAGCACTCTGTCGTCCACTGCCTCCAATTCCTAAAACAAACAAAGCAATGTATCAGGCTATACAACATAAAATGCTGTCATAGTCTTCTTCTTCTCAGCAGCAGCTTTAGGCCACCAAACTGTCACATGAAAAGGAGACAAGAGAAACAGGAAACAGAATTCTGCAGCTAGAGCTCTAAAGAACGAAGGTACTGACAAGCTTTCCTGAAAATGCAAAAAGCTATGTTTCCAGCAGAACAAACAGTGCTTGCAGAGAAAAGCAAGCGAGAAATAAACAAGAGAGTGTTCTCTTGTAAAGGCAGTCGAGAAGAGCAGCATTTCTGAGGAACCACGAGAAACAATCGAAGCTTACCAACAAGAAGTGCATGTCCATTATCCTGCTTCAAAACTCGGCTTACTCTTGACACGTGTTCAATTGCAAACTTAAACATGACCAATGACATTTGAGTTTTGCTCATTTGATTGTAATCATCCAAATACCTACGGCAGTAAAGAGAGAATTAGGATTCAGAAATAATTCATAGGGAACATAGTATGTTTTGTAGGAAATTTTACATAATTTTACTAACATAGTATGTTAGTATAATTTTACTAACATAGTAGGAGATTTTACTAACATAGTATGTTTTGTAGGAGATTTTATATATAACGTTGATTGATTCGGGAGCACAGTTATTAAATGTCGTTGAGAAAGAATTCATCACGTAGTTTACATTCAAAACTTTGGCTGTAAGAACAAAGAAGGGATTCACTGGCAAAGAAGAAGATGCGTACCATCTATGTTTCAATATTTAAAATAAAACCATACCTTTATCGAACTCTCCCTTCTTTGCATGACAAAATCCTTGAAAAATCTTATTCACTGTGATTTCGATGGAAAAGGGTTCCTATTGTAATCCACTAAGCTCCGCCTAACGGCAGCAATTTAAGTTTGAATAATCGTCCAATCATGAAAATCTGTTTTCAAATAATCTTCAAATTGACATTGCACGCTTTTTATGCTTTGACTGTAATTGACAAATTGTCAAATTTGACAGAGTATACGGACATCTGAAATGAAGACAAAAAAAAGAGAAGAGCTAGAATGGAAGACACTTACGATTCGATTTGGGAAGTGAGTTGTTTTAAGTCTGTGATCTCATTATAATGGCTTTCTGGCCCATCACTTGACATATAATCACCAAAGAAGAGAGACCTGCAAAATGAAGGTGATGAATTAGTTTCAAAATTCAAAACCAGTATTCTAGGAAGTAAGATCAACAGTTGTGTTGCTAAGTGGCCTCTACCAGTCCTTTCTCTTTGAAACAAAGACAGGAAAGAATAAGCACATATTCTTTAGATACTTTCATTACGAATCTTTATTGAATCTGTACAAAAGAGGCAAGGATCTACTTCTTACTGAAAGATGAATGAATAAACGAGAGCAAGAATGCCATTAATTCTGCAATACATGACAATCAATGAAAACCAACTGAGGCAGTTGGTCATCGAAGATCAGTACCTTATATGGTCATCTTGGAGCTTTCCACTTGGGACCAAATGATCCAGCAATGAACTCATATCTTTATTGAAGTCCTTCTTTACGGTGTCTTTGACTGTACTGAAGAAGAATTCCCTGCAGAAACAACAAATAGATTTAGATGTTGATGAATTGAACTGATCCATGGGAATCAATTGTGTAAATTTGACAGTCCAATGAATCAAATTTGACGAATATTTAGTTTATAACCTGGAAGCAACTTAAGAAAATCTCTAAGGATGTAAACAAGGAAAACAAGGAAAACAGATATTTTTTGTCATTCGTGTTTCAGCTTTCTTCTTTTCTTTAAAACATCAATTTTGTAAACTTTCCAGGGATAAGACTGTGTCTTTTAAGGATTACAAATCGACAAGAGACGTTAATAGGAAGGTCCCGCCCGGCTGAACTTGCTATGCTGAGTAAGGAGAGTCGCCAACTCTTTGTAATTCCAAGCAAATGGAATCACGAGGCGTGGTCAAATCGGGAGGAAAGACCAGGACGCTGCTTCGATAAGCTTAGCTTCTCAGTGTCCCAAGACTACAGTCACTTACTAGGAAGAGCAATAGAAAGGAAAAATGTTTCCTTGCTTAAAATCATAGGATGCTAACCTATCATGATCATCGATCAATCTATCGTAAAACACTCTGTAAACTTCATGAATCCATAATCGAATCAGCTTTTCTCCGTCTGCCATACAAGAAGGGGGCACGAGAAGTACGCCACGAATCACACGTGCAAAGTCACGCAGGTTGAAGACGTAATGAGATTTTGATGGCGTTGGGAGAAAATGCTTGACAGCCTCTTTGTAGATATGCATGGTCGCCATAACGACAATCTAAGAGAGATTACATATATAAGAGCCTTGACCAATACACAGAGTGCAGAAATTAGCAGATGAATGGGTTGGGCAAATTATCTATATCAATAAATGTTGAACAATGAGGCGGCAGGGTAAGATAGGGGGAGGTAATTTGGGTCTACAGGGTAATTTAGGTTATCTGCTTGAAAATTAAATTGACATCCAATGATTTGAGCAACACCTTAAAGTATAGATTTCACAACCCACTGAGCCATAATCGAAGTTTGAACTTACGATCATTTTATTAACGAAAAAGCAAATAGACCCAAATTACCCTATAGACCCAAATTACCCCAACCATGGCCACTGTCAGGAGGCAGGGGGCAATTTGCTCCCGAAACTCAGGGTCTTTGGGCCTCAGAAAGATAGATACTCTTCTGTCCTCAGCCCATTTCGTTCGCAGGGGACTTCACTTCGCAGTTTTGCCCCTGGGCCTCCAAAATTCTCTGTGGCCCTGACCCCACCTTAACCTATTCAAATGGAACATACCTTTCCAAGTCGTGAAAATGATGTATCAAAGCCATTGTTGAAATGCCAATCAGTAATAGAAGCAAAGATCTTTGTCAAACTGTTGTCATCGAATTCATCAATTGAAATGATATTCATGTGCCTGGAGAATCTAGCTGTGATGTCATTTCGTCCACCTCCCGGAGGTCCCATGGCGGTAACCAGAAGCTGAAAGATGAATGATACATTTTCACTGCAAGATAACAGACTGACTTTGATAAGTTCAAACAACAAAACGAGACCACTGGTCTTTTCGAAATGGTACCAGGATAGCCGAAAACTTCACCGTTTTCGAAAAGTTGAAGCTTTCTACTAGTTGTGTTTCTATTAAGTACCATCCTATGTCTTAAAGTTTAGTTTTCCTTTCGGTAACATGTACTGCATTCACACTGACACAGCTAAACCAGCTTTATCTAAACCAGTTTAAATTTCTACCAATCAAATGACTGGATTTTTTGGATTGACCAATCAGAATGCCTTATTCAAAAACCTGGTTTAGTTTAAACTGGTTTAACTTGCAGTGTGAATGGGGCAATAGTTTGCAGTTCAGTTGACCATGTATCATTAGATACTGCGTCTATATGAAACAGATTGATCAAATTAAAACTTCTGGCTTACCAGAAGGTAGAAGATATGGATATATAATAGTGTATATAGAAAACAATAAATTTGAAATACCACATCTTGAAGCTGCAGGGTAGAAGTATCTTTTCGGTCATACCAATGACCATGGTCAATCCACTGCAAAAAAAACATAATTATTTCAATTTTTGACTCAGAGGGGAGGGGCCTATTAGAGAGGGGGGCTTGATAGAGAGGGGAGCTTAATAGAGCTTTTACGGTATGTCAACTTGTAACTAGTCCTTTTCAGCAACGGGGGATTTAAAATCATGCGCATAAATCTTTACTCAACCTCGTCCCCAGGGTCTTTTATCATTATTGTCTCCGTCCCAATAGGTATGACAAAAGGCCCTGGGGACGAGGTTGATCTTTACTTGCTGTGAAACAGATATATCTCTCTGAGGCCCAGGCCAACAGCAAAGGGCTCAAACTTGCGTCAATCTTTTCATGAAAAATTTCAAGGTACTTGACAGAAAAAGGAGTTAATGTAAAAAATAACTTATTACAGGCTAATGTAGAAAGACTTTTCACTGGCGAAGCGGATGCAGAAATTCAATTAATCTTTACTTTTAATTGTCATATGTCAATGGGAACGGAATTTGAATTTTCTCGCTCATTTCTGAGTTTTTTTTCATTACTAGTTACTGTTCAATAGGAGCACAGGACAGTATACAAGGACTTTATACCTTTCCCAATATTTGTTTACTCTTACTTGAATGATAATGATAACATAAAGAAAAGTCATTCAAGAAGCTTACTTGTCTGAGTAATTCGATTGGAGGTTGTGCACCATACTTCTCTTTTGCAGGCATATTCAAATCATCGACAAATGCAACACATTTCTTGCCATGAGGTGGACCGTATACTCCTTTTCTTCGTCTGAAAAAATGAATCAAATGTTAGCACTAAACAATAACATAAATAGAAATTTCAAATCATTTGCAACTACATAAGAGATTTATTAAACAGTATACATAAAAGATGTACAAGTCTGTTACTTGAAATAATTCTGAAATGTGAACAGATTTTAGTATTTATAAGGAATTAATCGTATGTGTAACATTTTGTAATTTTTACTTAGCTGTTCATATTTGCACGTCTTTACGTTAATGGTAACGGGGTAGTCAATGTCCTTTGTTTCTTTAACAGATATTGAAATATTTTACATGAATATATATTGATATAAAAGAACGAAATCTCGAAATCTAGAATAAGGAACTGTCATAGAAATAATCTCAAGGGGATGAAAGTATCACTTGCCTGTCGAGTTTTGACATGATAATATCCTGAGTTTGTCCAGCACTGGTTCTTGCAGAAAAATTGATATTGATTGGAATGTACCTAGAAAAAAGAAAAAAGGACGTTGTTTCTTCACGTAAGACTCTGGAATGATGACCTAGGCTATGAAGACATTAATAATCTAGATACATTTCTTCATGATCAAGCTACAAACACAAACGTCCTGTATGCTTCTGTCTCCAGAGAAGGGCCTTAAATCCAAGATGAGTTTCCAGTAGGGGTAGTCTGGTCTGCTTCACCAAAAGACTCCTTGTGGGTCCTTCGAGCAGACGATGTGATAACAACACAGAGATTGAAAAATCATAAGGATTGTTTGATTCTGTAAATTCCCTTCTCCAACAAATCCGATATTTGTGACTGGAAGATTGGTCGATAAGGATAATGAAAAAACTATCTTGATATGAGGTTACGTAGAGACGTAGGAACTGGGAGGGCAATGGGGGAATGTGGCCCCAAGATTTTGCAATTACAATTAAAAAGACCCCTGTGACTGGGGGGTGCCTTTGAAGTTTCGTGCTCCCCCGAGTGTAAGACGTCTCCTACAGCCCTGGGGATACGATGGTTGAAGTGAAAGTGAACAGAGTGAGCTGTAAGAGATTTTGATCATCATGATTGTAATATAGCCAGGCGGGAAAACAAATAATAATCTAACTGGAAGAGTAATAGAAAACATACGTTTCTTTGGGCAGTCGAACCAAATAATTGTTGGTGATAGCAGATTTGCCTGTCCCTGTATTTCCAACAAACATGAACGGTGCTTCATGGGATATGAAAGTCTTAAGGAAAAACATCTGTCTTGCTGTATCATCAGTGTGAATTATCAATTCACTCACCTAAACGAGAAATGTATTCACAACAATTCTCACCTTAGATAGATAGTTCCACAGAAGATTGTTTCAAAAAATTAGTACAGTAGTGTCTCGCAAATAAGAGACACAAGTTTAAGTAACACAAGTTCTGATTTTCAAAATAATATCCCCATTTGATAAGAAACAGGCCCAGGTATGGGAAAGGCTTGTTTCTTATTTAAAGATTATTGACACAAGAACTGTTTATATTTTTAGCTTTCCAATCGAGTCAAACTGTCTCTATTCAAAGTGAAAACAAGAGTTTTGCATGCAAACGAAGCAAAAAGCACCTTCCAGGGATAATTGTGGCCTTTCTTGGAAGTGACATTTACAAATGCAGATCAAAATAGTGTGTTTTGCATTACCATCATAGAGCTATTGTCTGAGTAGCTCATTGACAGTATGAATACTTCTTATTCTTCTTATAAGACACTTAAGAAACTTAGTCTGAGTAGTTCATCGATAGTATATGATTTTTCCAATAAAAAATTTAAGAAACTTTAACCTGAATTAAAGTTTATGTCTCATTTTATAAGAAATACATCAGACCTAGGGAAACTTGCTTGTAATTTTAGTGCGTTTCAAAAAATTCTCGAGGGGACTTCTTGTGGAAAATCCCTTAAAACATCTGAACGGGGAGACCGATTTCAGCCATGAAAAATTCTAAAATAATTGAACATCTTAGTTATTCAACCAGATCTTGCAAAAATTCATTGCTTGTATACTCAGGCAGCAGTAGCCTTTCAAACGCCGGACCTTTTTGACCTTTTTAGACTCAACTGGTAGAACCTTAAATGGCCCATCTATAACAAGCATTGACAAAGAGATATTAAGAAGTTACTAACTTTAGCATTCTTGTCAATATGCAGAAGACGTTTATCAATTGTATCAATCCATCTTGACCAGGAGCCACTTGCTGCTTTGACGAAAGTGTATTCATAAACAGATCCAGCTTCCGGAAATACGTTTTGCTGCATTAAACAAAACAGAAGGATATTCTGTTAAACAAATGCTTTGCGATACAGAATTTAAAGATAACCTTGAATAATGTCATCGTAATAAACATACAAACGCAGCATTAGACACTGCAATCTTGAATAATCTATGGAAATAACACTGATAGCTCTTGTAAAGAATAACAACAAAATTAACCTCAAACTGCACAACCCACAAGAGAGACAACGAATTAACCTGAATGTATCGTAAAAGCTCTATTAAGCCTCAAGGGGGCTTATTCAATTTCAGACACTCAAGAGGGGGGCTTAATTAAGAGGGGGTTATTAGAAAGGGGGCTTATTTACAAAATCAAATGACATGGATATGAATGATAGCTTTTCAGCTGTTTTACTCCATTCTTTGTGGATTCAATGCACAATTTTACGAGTCAAATGCCTAAATTCGGCACAGCTTTTATCCCAAATTATATCAAAATAACGATGCAAGCTTATTTAGCAAACTAAATGGAGAACCTTTGGTAATTTCTGAAATTTGATATAACTGGGGGGCTTAATGGAGAGGGGGGCTTATTTGAAATTTTTGCTCAGAGGGGTGGGGCTTAATAAAGAGGGGACCTAAAAGAGAGGGGAGCTAAATAGAGCTTTTACTGCTGCACTAAACTCCGCACCTCTAACGTAAGAAAGAAATATACCGAAGCAAATGTGGCTTATCGTACGGCAATAATGGTGAAAGGATATGATAAAAACAAAATACCCAGCAACTGTGGATTCAAAATTAATCAGACACAGAAAAATGTTTTTACCTTTGTTATCTTGATGATTTTCGGTTTGGGATGTTTTGGGTCGGCACCATTCAATAAATCTCGATAAAATTCATTGAATTTCTTTCTGCTGTCACCATCCAAGGTACCAGCGATTGACCACACAATTGCGAATATAAACAGACCTTGTAGCCATGAAGTCACCTATAAGAGAAGTCCAAAGTTAGTAACTGTTGGAAAAACTGAAAGTTAGTCGGAAAGGCATTTACATACTGATATAAAGCACAGCACATAATAAGATTTTAATTAGCCATACTCCAAATCTATAAGTTTGGAGCGCTTTAAGTATGGAAAAACCCTGCAAAAACTAGGGCGTAGTAGGACAAAGTGGATCAGTTTAGAATAAAATGGGTACGCTGAAACATTTGGACACAGTTTGTTACAATCTTTGTTCACAGTTTTTCTCCATTCATAACTGCTAGAACTACCATCCTTGACATAGTGAATGTTGATTTGTCAGTTTTGGGCCAAATGTTTTCCAGCAATCAACACTGCACGTTTTGTCCCTGCCAACCCAATCTAACCCAGGAGACCCTACAATTCTTTGAAAGGGAGTTCACATATAAGCAGTTGTTCTCTTGGTCAATAGAGATGAACCGCAGAAACCTAAGATTTGTGGAAAAGGGTCTCTAGACCTAGCAATAAACGTAAAGGGAGCAAGCATGTGGGGTTTGCTAAATATGGGGCATGGTATTTTTGGAGCTAGTTAGAACATCTCTGGTATATGAAAAGACTTGAGTCAAATCTGAATTTCATCAAGAGATAGCTAATTTAGACCAGGTAAATGATTTAAAGGCAGTGATCCTTAAGTCATCGGAAGAAAACGTTAGGAAATTTTACGTTTTGAATCAAGAAGAAAAAATTGGTTACCTGGCCAGTTGACAATCTACTTGCTCCCTCCGCAGTTGCTTGCCCTTTGATTTCATCCAAAAGACATGTGTATAATGTCATGAAGCTTTTTGCAAGATGCATTTGCGATGTTTTTATGTAAAATTTGCATTCATGTCGAATGAAATCTACAAAAGGATAAAGAAATAGATAAAAATCCACGTTTTGAATGGAAATATTGCTCACATATGTTTGTTTCACATCAATGTGTTATATAAATCTGCAGTTAGAGAGGGGAGTGGCATTAATGGGCAGCAAAATCCGATAATATTTCCAGTGTAATCCCCTAACATCGCTTGGAATTCGAAATCTGTTCATAGCTCCCTCAAATATATTCAAAACTCGACCCAAAATCAAATGTAACCGCAAAATCTGAAAATCCGAGCAAACTCTCCAAAGCTAAACGTCGATCCAACGATCAGCAGGCTCAATGCGTCCCTCTAAGTGGAACGCACTACTAAGTGTAAACCAATCTGCTTTCAACATGGCTCGTTAGATACCGCAAATTTCGCATCATTGTCGCAGCTTTGTTCTTTTGCAGAGGTAAAAATATTTACCACTACAGAGGAGCCAGCGTAGTCATGGAGCAAGATCGACGAAAAGAAACGAATTCTCTTTCTCCCTTTCAAATACTTCGAAGCCTCCACCGCAGAGGGAAATAAATTTTACTCCGCAGGAGCATATATGCTGAAACATAACTGAGGTGTCTAATTACCCATGCTTTGAAATAAATGTACAAACCAAAATTTCATCTGTGAAAACAGAACATTACGCAACAAGGCAAATTTAGAAGATGAACAATCGTACCTAAGCAAGGCTGGATGAGCCAGTGAAACAGCTCATGAACTAATTCGTTCTGTTCCTTGGTAAGTGTCTCTGGCAATGTGTCCAAGTAAGATTCCATTAGAGGCTGCCAGCCAAGCTGTAGAAAATATGGGCTTTGTGATACTGGAATTTTACAAATTATGATATAAATCTTCCTGCTACTGAACAGACTGGAAGATTTTTGCTCGTCTTAACCTACCAAGAAGGAAAATTGCCTGCGCTACCCAAACAGTCTTAGTTTATGAACAATAAATAAAGCTCCCCTAAGTAGGCCCTGTGTGACTCATCCGTATGACTGCTTCGTATCAGGAACTGCATGTGCTCCCAGATAAAGTATTTTTGCACTCAGGAAAAGATCAAGCAAAGCCTTTTTGACCCTGACTGCGATGGACTGTCAACTTTTCTTTATCAACATGATTTTAATCTTCAAATGCGTCTTCAGTGAATATCTGAAGAGCAAATGTTTGTCGCCTCTCTCTTGGCCTTTCGATACATAAACAATGATTCATAAACAGCAGCCAACACAAAACTCAAAAGAAATGGAGATAGATTCGATCTATGATGAGGCAAAGGTTAAGAGCTACCAACGAATGACATGCTGCTGCAGATAAACATTTCATAGTCTGAGTATGATAAAACTAACAAAAAATAAATAGACAAAAATGTTCAGTGATTGAGTGTATTACCTGATGGGGCTCGAGGTAGATCATACCACATCGGCTGACTGTTGCTGGTGATGCCTGATCTAAATCTGATGTTTCAAAAATCAAACTTTGTTTGTTGTTCATCTGGATGATTTCACCGCTCATCAAACACAACTGAAATGAGATTGAAGACAAGATGAAGAACAACCAGTGGACGAATCACTGATTGATTTATTGATTGATCGATCGATTGATTGATTGATTGAAACAAGGAGTGAATCTGGGAAAGACATCCTCCTTCTAAATTTTGCTCTGAAAATTGCGAAATAGTACTAAACATCTACAAACAACTTTGAAGGATAAGTCCAAACATCTTCCAGATGTGGTAGTGGCAAGAAAATTAAAGTCTGTCAAAGAAGATGTCACGTGGGATTTGCGATAACGCAAAATTCTTTAGCAAAACACTTTCATTGTCCTTATTCACGGGCATTCTTTAACACGAAATCTAACTTATGACAAAATACGGCTTTGCTTCCTCCTCCAAGGAAAGTGTGTCGTCTTAACAATTAGACAAATATTTAAGTAAGCAACAGACAGTATTTGAAACAGACAGGTATCAACTGTGAAAGAAAACTCAATGATCTATTTTTAATAGTAGGTGGCTACAAAAGTTCCCTCAGTCATAAACAAAGCACACAACGTATTTGTCTTCCAGCTATTTTTCAAGAGTGTCATGGCAAAGAAAGTGAAAGTTTCCTGAGAAGGCACGGACAAATTAACAAAAGCATACCTTTTTGTTATCGTCCAGAACTGTGTTCATATTTTCAATCCACACAGCATCAACCGGCCCATCAAATAAAATCCATTTTCGATCTTCTGTTGTCGAAACTGCCTGTTCTCTAAATGTATTAGCAAGGACACCATCAGACCATTCATGTGAAACTGGATCGAAGCAACCATATAATTCTCCCATTGTGCATGATTTTGGATTGATGATTTTATATTTCACCTTGGAATAAAGATGAGAGGGATTATGAAATTTACAAGCAGAAAAGTTTTGAAAGCCTGGTTCTATTCAGATTGGTTAAAAAGACAGCCTTTAGCAAACTGTTTACTCCGAGAACTCCTAACAGCTTAGTACAGAAGATGACCAAAAAAAATCCATTATGCAAAAGTTTCTACCGTATGTTCGAAAGATTCTAAAGATAGACATTTAAAATTTCCATCCACATTTTCGTTGTTAATCATAAGAAAACAAGTTCTTCCCTATAACATTCCAACAGAAAAGGCCTCCCACAAACCTTGAATTGATCAGGTACTCCAGTTTCTTCAAGGTCTCTCAGTGCATCGGCAAGAACTTTATATGCCATTGTTTTGCCACCCAAATGCTCGCCGACTATCATGAACCCATGACGTACGATCATCATTTCGTAAACTTGTATTATTTTCTTCAAAAACCAATCAGTTGGCTGCAATTTCCTCTTCTTGCAATTATCAACCAAGGCGACCATAAGAGAACCGTAATCCGGATCAGGCCAGTTCGTGCCGGGGAATAAATCGGAGATGATTCCTTCGAACAATGGCACATCCTGCAAAGGCAAAGAGTACATCAAACGAAAGGGATTGTATATGATTCTGGTAAACAGTGGGCGCATGAAATAGCAAATAAACCAGTCAACTCATTTAGGAGCTTATGACGTGATCCGCTTCATTCCCTACGCCTATTTCCCGACAAGTTTTTAGTTTTAGTTTTCCCATAGCATATTGTTAACTGTTTTGAATTTTAATCGTTATCCCTGTCTAAATGATCAAAATGAAGATGGAAACCGAATACCAAAACCAGGTGACTAATAACTTGGAACTGAGATTAATTTTGTTTTTGACATAGCTTAGACTGATTGCATATTTGTAATTATCGGTATTGATAGACTGAAGGACGCTCAAACTACGACTCATAGTCTTACACAGTAAAAATTGGGACGAAGATTCCCCCTGGATTTCATAACTAGATATGGAAATCATAGCAACACTGTATGAACTCTTGGCAATGGCAGATGGGCCTAAGTTGCCGGCTTGAACCTCTGATACTAAAACACCTCAAAATTAATGTTTTCGGTGCTACTAGCCATGATCAAAGGCTGCAAGTATCCAGATGAATGTTTTTCGATCTAAACATCAACAACCTTTCACTATGAACCACGAGTTCCTCACTTTTAAGGACAATTAGCTTCCATGAACTTTACGGCAGCAATGAGAATTCTGAGACTACACCTTA
Organism: Aurelia sp. 4 Dawson et al 2005; assembly: GCA_964019985.1. Lineage (NCBI taxonomy): Eukaryota > Metazoa > Cnidaria > Scyphozoa > Semaeostomeae > Ulmaridae > Aurelia > Aurelia sp. 4 Dawson et al 2005. The sequence continues at coordinate 19,397,928 of OZ026502.1, read as the reverse complement.
GCCTCGTTTCAGGGCGCACAGATATATCAGTTCATCTCCGCCGCAATCTTTTATGTGAAAGTCCATCAGTCCCAGTTTGAGCAACAATGAAAAATATTGTTGTAATTGTTATTGCTGTTGTCGTTGTTGTTGCTGCGATAACTGGGACTATGTCGTGAGTCTAGACACAGCTATGTAAACTAAGATTTCAAAATTGATGGTATTATGATGCCTTGGTGACTTTTTGAATGGAACAACATTTCATGGAGCATCAATAGTTCTTTATAAACTAGGAAAATCTTTCATATGAAACAGCAGGTTTTCCTTGAAGACTCTCTTGGGGAGAAAAGTAACTTCTAGTGTTCAAGGTCTCAACATAAAGGACTCACTTGTGCCAGAAACTTGGCAAGGTTGACTTCGAGGATAGCTCGTAAAACCAGTTCACTTTCGTCATCATCCGGGAACCTCAATTTCAAATTTCCAGCAGCTGTTAAAACCGATTTGACAGCACGCATTCCATAATCGTAATGAGATTGTGATGAAAGTTGTTCAGAACAGAGACGATATGTTTCAACGATCTTTGTAGACAAGCTGAAATCACGAAAAACAATTACAAGATGAAGTTTTTTGCAGAGGAGAGTTGGATCGTTTTGGAATTAGGGATTTACATATGCATTGGAACATCTGAAATCCAACATCACACAAATGACAAAGCATATTGGGCAAAAACTTGTGCAGTCAACATTTCGATGTCTTGATGGCAGGATAAAAGCAATCTCTATTTGAATTGCTGCTTAGCACACATGCAAGCACTTCAGATAGGTAGACTATCGTAAATGTTTGCAAGTACATCAATGAGAAGGACTGGAAAGGGATTCAAAGCAAAGGAAAGTTTAGAATTGACTGACTCCTTTGAAGACAAACCGCTTATGGAAATTACGTCTCAATTACGCTACATTTGCATCTATAGCGTCTCAGTCTCATAAATTTCAAAACAAAAGTATGTGTGTGTAATATGCACAATATCACAGAGAACGGAGAAATGTATCCTTACCTTCTGGCATCAACAAAACCCATGGAATACAACGAGATTTCAGCAATCAATGCGTAATCTGGCACCATCATTGCTACTGTGCGGAACAAGACCTAAAACAGATGAAAACAACATTAAGAATAACACAAATGCAAAAAGTAATTTGGCTAATGACTTTTATATAAACAAAAGCATACGATGGGTTATTTGCTAAAATTTTCGCGAAGAGGTATTCCAGGTCAATGTTAAACTGCAGAGTATCTGAACAGCAAGCAGCTGAAAAAGGAGCACAAATCATTCTATACTCATCCACACACACAATAGCATAACTGACAAATACTGACATAGGAAGAAACTAGCATATCCCAAACCTTTAGGTTGTCCGGGAGTTCTTGTCTCCCAGCATATCCCGGATTCATTGTAATAAACATGGTGCAAGTTGGATTCAGAATTAACTCCGTTCCTTCAAAGACAAATCTCTTGTGTTTGGCTGCAATGGCTTTCTGAATTGTGTGGATTTGTTGTGCAACCACTGACAACACCTAAAAGAAATTACAAAAGTTATAATAATAATAACTTTCTGTGATTCTGCTCTTGCGACGAATGTGCCAAGATGTGAAGTACGGGTTCTTAAATGGTCTGTGTTACAGACAATAACGTGGGAAACCCGTGACACAGCCTGGGTCTAGAAGAGTAGGACTCAATTATTTGAATTCCTTTTTCTGCAAGAATATCTGATCGATGTTTACTGATTGAGAATGTTTTCAAATTAGTTGCTTGCCGCTCGGCTACTAGCCCTAAAAATTAACAAAAAACTCTTGAGGCTTTATTCTGATCTTGACCAAAGATTGAACTGTCAATATTCAAAATCGATCGCTGCTATGTATCGTGGCTTGTCAAAAACTCGCAATCTGTCGGCATTTCTATAGGATTTGTTGCAACAGAAGGCCTCCCTACAGTACCTATAATCAATGTTCTCTTGTTGCGTGTAGTGCAATTGCCAAAGATGAATAACTAAATTAAGTAAAATTCGAAGCACTTTGATACGGACTGAATTGAGTGCAGTACCTATCATGTTCTGTGAATGAAGTATGACGTCAACAAACAAACAACGTTCGATGCTTTAAAGATCAATATAAAGAAATTATTTTTGGTAAATTTACGAGCACAAACCTCAAGTTCAATTCGATTGAATTCATCAAAACAAGCCCATGACCCTGCTTGTGCTAACCCTTTGAAGAATTTTCCCATTGCTTTAAAATCAAGTCCATCAGAGCAGTTGAAGACAACACACTACAAAATAAAATGCATGGCTTTAGAGGCTCGATTCTAAAGATTCAATTGAAGAGCTTCAAGAAGGTTCTAGGAAAAAGAGAATCTTGAAGGAGTAGATTAGAATCGAGGATCTTCCCTCCCTGAGAATGGGATTTCGTGTTGTGATTGGGACTTAGTGAACTGGTACTAGCAATACCAACGGAGAAAACAGTACACAAGGAATGGGATTTGATCAACGGCTGTAACCTACAAAATAGCAAAATAGTAACTGAGATTGACCACAGAATATGACTGGAAAATGCGACGGTGAACCAGTTCAGGGCGCTCATATAAAAATTTGCTGTTTCATGGCAAGGCCACAAATTCGTTTCAAAGGACGACTTCTTCTAAGGAGTATATACGTTTTTCGAGGAACAAATGGATATTTTGTAAATGCTCACCTGTTTTGCGACTGCTTTTGCAAGATCTTTCGATGTCTCCGTTTTTCCAGTTCCTGCAGGTCCCTCTGGTGCACCACCGAGATTCAATTTGAGTGCTCCCATCAAGGTTCTACAAGGAAAGTAGCAGTCATCAAACTAGTGACAAATCTTTCTCTAGCACTGTGTGCCAACAGAAACGTGAGGATGAGAGAGTCAATAGAGGGATCATTATCAAGACTGAGTAAATAAGAGTTGTTGTGCAGCAGCGGTATAATTCGCTAACGTCACAGCCAGAACAATCAGGTGAATGGAGTGTGAAACAAGCAGGCCGCCTTTATTTCTGCAAACCCAGCTCTTCTTCGGCGAGACAGCAACTTCATCTTTACTACATCTTTCGCCAACGAAGTAAAACATCATTGATGATTTTTAAACGTCACTATGATTGGGTAATATGGTAATATGGTTGCGTAAGGCCTTAAGCACATCATCGGGGGAGGGGGGAGTATAATAAGCATGAAATTCCAATAAGCCTGAGAGAGCATGAAAGGAGAGCAACATCGAATATATCGAAAGACCTTTGAAGGTAGCGAGCTGTAAGAGAAAGCCAAGACTGAGTGAGGAAGATTGACAAGATTGAGCAAACTAAGAAGAGCTGAGCAACAAATTACAAAAAAATGAGGAATGGCAACTTTGAAGGAGTGAAGGAAATATTGAAGATTGACTGGGAAAGGTGATGTCATGAGCATTATGCCAGGGCTGAGAAGGAGGAAAATGAAGCAGAAGACGTCGTGCATGCAACAAAAAGTAAAAAGCTGAGGAATTGAAACCTTGAATTACTGAACTAGTCAAGTGATGAAAGCTGCAAAATGATATATCACGAAGAATTATAAAAAATTTACCGATAACATCTGTCTGTTAATGGCGTGATAACAAGTCTTCCAGAATTCCCAAGATATTCATATCCATAATCGATATTTGTAGTAATCATTTTAACAATGATTTTCTTATCTTCAAAGTAATATCTCAACTGTGCAATCCATTGGAAATCATTTATGTTGCTTACACCGTCAGATGCCATCTTAGCAACAACATCGCGAGCTAGAGGACGAAAAAGGACAGAGAATCGTGAGTATTATGATAAGAGAAAGCTAAATTGACCTAAATAAATACTTCCAAATTATTTTATGTTACTAAGATACATCAAATTTGAATTACGATCAACGCACTCATTGTATGCAAAGATAAGAGAACTTTTTCTTGATCAAATGAACAATCTTGGCTGCAATAGACCTTTTAGCTATTCTGAGAAAGAATCTCAATCAAACGATACTTTGCTACATTTCGTAGAATTTTCGAATGTGCACAATGGTGATAGAAGCTTTAACGCCACTCGATCGAGCCTCGTGTATAAAAATGTGTAAAAGTAACGCTCGATCCAGGCTCTTTAGTAGAATAGCTAAAAGGTCTATTTTGAATGGCCAATTTCACGCATGTGCACACATCGGCTTTTTTGTTTCACCAATGTTACGCAGACATATGGGAATCATTTTCCCAGTTCTTTCCTGTCCTCCTTGCAACGGCAGTCACCCTACGTTAAACTTTGAAGAAACTGCAATTAATCATGATAAATTCTAGCGCGTTAATAGCATCAAACTAAGCAAGGTGGTCGAATGAAGCATTCAACGTAACTATTGGCCTACCATGGACATCAATGACAATCAATGCACCAAGAGTTACTCGAACACCTTTGTCAAGCTTTCCTCGTACAAGCGCTACAGTTGAATCGATCTGGGAATTGCAGAGTTTGTGGTATGCCTATTGGAAAAAAGATGGTATCAGTAAAGCAGGAATCTTTGAATCGGGCTGGGTTATTGGAAAATGTATCCATGTTTGAAAGCTGGATTGCTAATAAATATAAGCAAGGACTTCAGGAATATTTTGAAAGAATTTGAAATTAAGCGTTTTTGTTAAATTAGTTACATTGGGAGAAGAAACGATCGAGTTTGATAAATTAAGGTTTCTTATCTAAGCTGATTGGTTCGCCACAGAAGGATTGCAAATGTATTGGAATCTGATACATGCTTTGAGAGACAGGCTTTTAAAGATCAAAACATTTTATATTCACTCGGTATTTTGGGACAGAAGAGTTTCAAAAATGATTGTAATATGAGAACTATAAGATGGACTTTCACAAACTAGATTTTCTTGTCTCGGCTTATAGGTATGTCTCAGTTTATATCAACATAGGCATTGGCAATTTTTAGGAATCTGATTAAAGGTTTCAGGGTTATACATAATTGCAAACGTCTATTCAATATTGATAAAGTCAGATATTAGCTTATGTTTACAAATTCAGATCAGTTATTGGAAACTGTTTTCAGAGAATAAACATGAAAAAAGCAAAGGCGAGAGGAATCAATAAAAACAGAATGAAAACAGAAGTCATAAAATATGCTTTCAAACCTTCAATCCATCCTTAATTTGAATTGAATCTGTCACTTGACTCGTCCAGAAGATGCTACTGACAGCGATGACGATCTGAAGAGCAACAAAAGTAGGTCTTTTCAACACAAATCAGTTTAAGAGAGTACAAAGATTAGCATGCATTAAGAAAAGTCAGTAACTTGCTCTTCACAGCTTCCAGAATAACTGACTGTATGAAATTCACAAAACAAAAACAAAAGATGGCAAAGGCTGCTGGTCTTTGCACTTCCTTTAAAAATTGACTAAAGAGAAACCCACGTCAAAAGCCTTATAGATTAAAAGCCAACAGGCTGAAATTGGCTGATTAAACCTCAGTTTTACAAGAACAAATCAACTGAGTTTATTGTAGAAGTACCAAGGCTGACTTCAAACATTGTACATTCTTATACGCTGGTGTTTACTGTATCTTGTCTTGTAAGTTCTGTTGCACAAAACTGAAATTTAATACATCTATTTGATTCATTCATTCATTCATTCATTCATTCCTTCCTTCCTTCACTCGTTCATTCATTCATTCATTCATTCATTCATTCATTCATTCATTCCTTCCTTCCTTCATTCCTTCCTTCCTTCCTTCCTTCCTTCCTTCATTCATTCATTCATTCATTCATTCATTCATTCGTTCATTTCATTTTTATTAGGCACGGTAACCCCGTCAGTCCATATGAACTGCTTTTCAGTGGGCCGTGGCAAAAACATCTGAAAATTAAACGATAAATACTAATAATATTTAACAAAAAAGTTAGTTTAAGATTCCTTTCTTCAAGGAGGTAAGGGAAGGGGCCTGTTTGGCATCGGGTTCAAGTTGATTCTAAAGCTAACGTCCATGAAAAGCAATAGCCCTCTATTCATTGCTAGTTTAGATAAGAAAAATTAGATAAGAAATTACGCTACAACAAAAGGATATGCAGGCTTTAAAACAATGCCCTCTTCCTAGGAGATCTGTTACAGGTTCAGTTGGCAAATAGAAAATGACGAGAATCTTTTTATTTATAACTCCACAAATTGAGACATATAAATGTTTATTTTACCACTATGGCTACTGCTCTAACGTACCTGACCAGGCCATTCTTGCACCCATTTCTCTCGAGCCACTTGTGTATATGAGACCACCGCATCTTCAGTGACTTTCATCAAACTCTTGATCATTACCTCTTCAACTTGGATGAGCCATTTCTCAACCATTCCCTTTCAAATAAACAGGGGAGCAGTTAATGCCTAAAATATGTGTACGCTAGCTTTCATTCAACAGACGTAAATGTGCCTTAGTTCCTAGGTTTTAGTTACTTGGGTACCTGACAGCTGGAATAAAAGGAAGCAATTCAAAGTTCTGTCGAAGATGCCTCTCCTTCTTGCAAGCACGAATTGAAGCTTGAGAAGCCTCCATCGCCAAATTGTTAAAAAAGATTTAGACATCATCATGTTAGTTATGTGCCCATTGCTTTCGAAAGTTTGCTTGTGCCGGCTTCACCTAACCAACCAAAAAGTAGCCGTCAAGGCATACGAATGATTGGTTTCAAGTGCAAAGATTTATCTTCAAAAGGATTTCTTCAATTTGAACAACAGGATGAAAGATCTGTGATACTGGCATTCAAAATTAAGAAGTCACTGTTTCGACAGAAATTTGGAAACAAAAGCTTGAAGCTGTAGCCCCTTAAAACTTATTATGAAGTATACAAAAAAGTTTCGCAGCTTTGCAACATGTCAAAATTGCTCGAGTCTTATCACAGATGCTTCAAGATTTCAAATGACAAAATCGGCAAATTTTGAGAAACTCAAAAGCATGATTGAACTTTATAACAATCAATGAATAGAAAGATTGAACGCTGGATTGCACGTTGGAGAGACTGCAAGAAGCTTAGGGGAGAGAATAGGGGAGCAACGAACCAAATTCAAATTTAAGGACAAAAACTTCGTGTTCCCTAAACACATAGAAGAAAAACACGGCGGTGAAAGGTAGGATGTAGAATTCAAAGTGATTTCATCTTGTGGCAATGACGCTATGCTAAAATAGGTGACAGACACTGTGATCATTAAAGAACTAAATCCCGAGCTGAATACAAAGCGAAGAATGGGGAAAATCGAACGCTCTACGCGAAAGAAGGTCACACTCGACGCGATGAATTTATCAAACTTGAACGAAGTGAACCACTTTAGACCACGACAATTGAAATCAGCTCTCACTGGGGAGACTGCCGAAGGGCAGCGAAGATTCTGAAGAAAGTAAAGAGAATGTAGGTGTGCTTTTATCATGGTTTTGGAAACTTGATTTAGGTATGTAGCTACCTAAATACAATTTGTGTTATAACACAAAGGATCTTATCAATCAAATTATTGGCTGAAAACACCAGTGACCAAAAATATGATTGATTGATTGATTGATTGATTGATCGATCGATTGATTGATCCATTGATGGAGTAACTGATGGATTGATTGAAATGCTCATTGATTACCTTTGCTTTCGCTGGAACGATTTTATTTGAAAATGGGACCACTTCATTCTCACTGCTTATCATCCCGACAATTTCTTGATGATCATTAAACTCCAAACTTGCGATTCCCTCAAAGCATTTCTTTAAATGAGGCTGTACTCTCATCGGATCCTTGGTTTCAGAGAGAATTTCCAGAAGCTCGTCATTCGATAGAAAGAAGAACCTATGCAAAGAAATACAAAGGAGCCCTTGTGAAAAAAATAAAGAAACCTAATTATATGCCCCATTCACATTGCAAGTTAAACCAGCTTAAACTAACTCAAGTTTTTGAAAAAGACCTTCTGATTGGCCAATCCAAGAAAGCTAGTCATTTGACTGGTTGAAATTAAAACTGGTTTGAATAAAGCTGGTTTAACTGTATCAGTGTGAATGCAGTAATAGAGAATCAATGGAAAGGCATCATATTTAGAATAAAGTTAGTTGGTTCTCATCATCCATAAACAACCAGCTTATAAAGTAAGCCAAGCCAATTGCAGCCAAACTGCCAAATGGTACAGTTGTGGTGCACAAGATTACATTATTTGCAAATATATACCGCAAGCCTTAATCAACAAATACTAACTAATAAGACTGAAGAAGGTACCTCAGTTTCTTAAAAAGTAATGGCGTCCTACATCTTTTCGGAAACTTGATATCAACGGCCTTTACAGAGCATAAACAACTGTGATCAAGATGCAAGATTAGAATCCCCTAATATCACCTTGTTACCATGTTACTTCCCTGTTACCTTGTTATTTTGTTACCTTGTTACTTTGTTACCTTACAACCTCGGCCACTCACGGGGTGAGTGGCCGAGTGGCTTAAGCAGTTTTCGTCAGGTAACTGAAGTTAAGCTCGGTCGAGTGAGGTCAAACTCTGGATTGGTGACCATGGAGGCCTGATCTCGCAACTCACCTCGCCGTCATTCAAAAGGTACGTTAAACTAGGGGACACATGCCTGGATGCAGCATGCACAGTGGGCCTAAATTAGCTTTCAATAGCTAGAATTCATGACAAGCCCCACTCAAAACAAGTTGAAAAACAAAAAAAAAACGCATACCTTGGGAAGAATAACTGTTTCTTCTCCAAGTAAGCATTTAGACCTTTCTGGATTTCTTCGAGAAGCTGATTTGCTTCAACAAGGCGACCAAGCATATTGGGCTGATTCGTGCAGGTCAAAACTGCATCATCTTTTATCTGTAAAAATCAAAAGGATTGAAGAAAGTAAATAAGGTACATTCTTATCATAAGTTACAAATCTGTTTCCTTTACATGGGAAAACAAGACTGACTGGACATCTAAAAACAAAAGATACAAATTCTGTTTAACACAAAGCGATCTAGCAGCCTCAAGAATAGAATTTAACAGCTTTAATGCAACCGACCATCATATTTCGCTTTCTCTGTTTTTTTCATTTGCTTGCGTGTATTCAGAGGCGTGAAATCTATTCTTCAGGAAGCTAAATCGCTTTGTCCTTTACGAATCCTGAATGTTTTGTTTTAGATTTTGCTCTTTCTCCTAAGAAAGAAAGTAAAACTTCAATAATAAAGCAAGCCAGTTGACAGAACATGTTTCTCTACCCACCGCTTCAGTCATAATGTCACGCCAATAGCTGTCAACAATACCAAACTTCCTCCCTTCTTCAGGCATTTGGGCCATGATGTCTTCAGAGCTGAAGATTGGTTCAAGATATAGCCACGTTGCTTGGCACTAAAATCGAAATAACAATAAGTAAGGACTTTGAGAACTGAGTTCAGTAACTATGACAGAGAAAAGGATGAGCTGCCTATAATTGCCTCAAAATGCAGAGAAAAAAATTGACGTCATTCATATCCTGGCAATGGTTCTCATTATTCGAAAACTAGATGTAATCAGAGAAAGAAACAGGGAGGGCAATTTTGGTTACTTGGCACTTGGAACAAGAAAGTTGTTGGAAATACTTAGCCATTTACCTCGCAGGAATTCTGGAATGTTTATTCAAATGCAAAACGTGGCTCTAGGAGACTTCATTTCTTGAAGTATTTGATAGTGTGATAAATACATAAGCGTACGATGCGGGTGAGGGAGACGGGGGTGGTAGCCCCCAAAGTCTGGAGAAATTTTCAAAAATCAGCCCCATTCGGGCAAAAATGTTGGTAAACAATGGGCTTTGTGTCGGGCAGCTCCCCAGATTTTACCTTCCCGTACGCTTAAGGATAAATACTTACTTGAATGAAGTGACTTATAGTATGAACTCCAAGTTTTTTTTCGTGTGGGACAAAACAGCTACAGTGTATTCGCGTATCTAAATTTATAGTATAGGATGGCAGCATTAACGCAAATTACCTTGAGCCAGTTGTCCAGAATGTCTTGAATAAGAACCAATCTTTCACACCATTCCTTGATTTCTTTTTCAAATGGCTTGATAAATGGTGAACCACTCATTGTTTGTGCTTTTACAATGTGATCATCCAATAATAGTTGGATTTCGTCAATTGCCGACAGAATGCTTACACCCTAGAGAATGAAGAACACAACTGTAAGGTACACAACCTCCAAACAGAATTCCTGAAAAACCAAGATGCTGGAAAACCTATCTATCAAACACGGAATATTTAATGATAAAATAATTTGAGTAGACATGGAGGAATTTGACTTTTGAGACAATACGAAATGAACTGAGAAAAAATGAAATCGTGCCCCAAAAAGAATTATTTGCTCCATTTTCTGCTCTAAATCCACATTTCAATTACGTTGGAGGGCCCAGCACGAAAATTTAATGGTATTCTATCCCGTCATTCAATACCATCATTCCTTTCTATCATCCCATATTCTGCGTTTTAAAGATAGCCATTTTACAAACAAAACGATGACATACGAAGGGCAACAGCAGCGAGGCATTTGTCTTCCGAGGGGCGTTTCACTGGCAAAATCTTAAACACCTTTGATAAAAATATTTTCGTTTTCAAGAAAAATCCATCAAAAGTCCATGAAAATCCTTCTGTTTTGCAAAAATCTCGCAGGCAGTTTCGAATGAGTGAAATGCCCCTCGTTGTCTTCGACCATGCATCAACGTGCAAGTGGCTATACACTGAAGGTATTTTGCTGAAAAGAGAACAACAAAAGTTAGCTTACCGTATCACGATATGGCACCAGCTCAAAATGCATGTCAACCCATTCTGATTTCATTTTCTCCATTGCTTTTTCGAGCGAATATTCTTTGGTGGCAGAGCCACTAATTTCGTCCAATCTATGAACAAGAGCAAAGATGAAACCTTTGTACGTGTATTGAATTTCAAATGTTCGAGTTTGTCAATCAAGTACAATGCATAGTTTGTTGATCTTAAAAAAAGGGGTTATGAAGCCATAGATCGAATTCATTTGATTAGCGTGAGATTCTGAGAGATGCTTCTCCCATCTTCAGCTTCAAGGTTTACAACTGGCATGACAACCTACAAAAAGCTTCATACAAATAACTATAACAGCTCGTATATATCTCTACTTACTTTTCCAAATGCTTTTGAAGTCCAAAATCAATCATGTGACTAAGTGTTGTTGTTTCATCAGGCTTGATGTCATATTCTACGATATCACTCATCTGTGACAAAGTAAGAGATATTTAGAAGAAGAGAAAGCAATTTCTGACTTATCATATTGTTTAACACAGTTTATGAATCGTCCAGGATATCACTTTAAAAGCAAAACCTCACTTACAGAGCTGTAAATTGATCTTGCAATTCCATGAGAATATAATCGTGTGTACAAAGGAGTTACTTATTCCTAAGTCTGAGCTGATAGACTGCTTGTGAACCTAAAAATATTGCACACATGAAATAACAACAAACCCTGAAGTAAAAGGAACTGATGACACCAACTAAGGGCGCACCTTTTTATACTATCATTGAAGCATTTAGAAGGTAATTTTATTTGTAATTCTGAGCTAGTAAGAGTTTGGTACATTCAGGATTGTATGGATCAGGTTGCTCATTTCTAAGAGAGATAGATTTAAAACGTTTCCATCTAATTTGTCATTCTCCAGAAAGAAATAATCTTTACATATACTGAAAAAATCTGGATTATGGAAAACAGAAAAGAAAAGCACAGAATAGAGTATTAGCACCTTGTTCTGAGTGGGCTTGTCAGGATTTCTAGTTACTTAAAGCTAATTAAAACTCAACATGCATACCGAGGTGGGACCGAGGTGAGGCATAGGACCCCTAGTTTAACGTCTCTTCAGAAGGACAGCAAAGTGAGTTGCGAGGCCAGGCCTCAGAGGTCACCCATCCGGAATTTGAACTCACTCCACCGAGCTTGACTTCAGTCATCTGACAAAAAGTGACTGTATCAGTTGCTCGGTCACTCACCCTGGGAGAAAAATGGAGATCCATGACAGGCGACATTCGGACTTTCGATGAGGCTACGTTGATAGGCAGGTAGATAAGTAGATAGGTAGAACCAAGATGAAATAGATAAAATAACATAATATCTTGATAGAACATACCTGCTCCCAATGTCTGTCTCTCAGTCCTGGATTACAGATACAAGACAGCAACGGCAGATAAACTTTGAATTTATCGATCTTCGATTTAGTGCTATCAGCCACACGCCTAGGCCCAGGAACATCACTAAATGTTTTCGTCAATTTGAATAATGTGCGCCACATTCCGCTCACTTCTTCTTCTACTTCCTCTGCATTGATGGCTTGGAATGAGCCTAAATTTGACACAAAGAACAAAAATAACGAATTTTTGCTGTTTTGTCATTTATGACCCAACGTAACAGTTCATTTCATTTAAGAGAATCATCCTTCGTAAGTCCTATAGAAAACTTTACTCGCTATCGGCGTTGTAGGAGCAACTAACGTAATACTACATTCATAATGACATAGTTAAACCAGCTTTACTTGAACGACGTTAGATTTGAGATAACCCAAAACTGCTCTTGCAAAACAATTGACTTGTTGTTGTCCATGCACAGCTTCACATGAAACTAATGTGAGATGGACTATAATATCCGTGTGTTACTAACCATTCATCCAAGCCTCATGTTTCGTGTGGAAGTTGTATGCAGTTCTCCATAATTTGTCATACGGCTCTTTGTAAGCGATGATTCCTTGAAGCAGAGGAAATTGTGATGGCTCCCATTCCAATAACTCTTCTTCTTCATTCAACGCCTGCAATGAAAGATGAGAAAAGATGAGCAAACACGAGCAGGATAGTTGAAAATATTCTATGTAAGGTGCAACATAATTAGTTAATGGAATTTAAGACTTACTTGAAGGAATTTCAAGGAGGAAACGGGGAGCGTATCGCGACTTTTGCTCACAGCTCATTTATTCTTAAGCAGAAGCCACTCCAACATTTTGGAGGGCGACCTAGATGCACTTTAAACAATCAAAGGCTGAAAAACGTGACAGAGCATAGGCATCGAATCTCTGGGAAACTTTGAAATAAAATGTATAAAGCGTCATTGCCCTATTTTTCAACTAAATTGCTCTAAGGGAACTGTGCGTAAATTGCCATAATTCTAGGACTAGTAATTTTGATACGAACACTTCTCTATTATTGCAGTGTTTTAAGGTTATGAAACGTTGTAATGGAGGACGTATCTAAGGCTTTAGTAAACATCAAAAGTACGAGAAATTCTAAAACGACTGAAGGTCTTCAAGATGGTAGCAAGCAAAAGCTTTTATTGTTTGTGGTTTAGAAGTTTGATGACGTCACAACTTCAAAACAAGAAGCAGAAATTTTAGAAATACTTAACGTTGGAAAAAATGATAATGTGAAAAACCCTCTCTTTGGGATTTTGGGAAATTACATAAGGTTTTCCTTGATAAATTCAGTTAAAAGGTTACGGCAATAATATTTTACACCAATAATTTCAAACGTTTGCAAAAAATCAACAGCAGACGTCTTAGACATCGGAATTATTATTATTATTATTATTATTATTATTATTATTATTATTATTATTATTATTATTATTATTATTATTATCATTATTTATTATTATTATTATCTATTTATTTAAAGTAGGCGTACAATGGCTAGCTATAAAATAAAAGCTAATTCAAGCCTACTACAAAGTAAAATTGTTTCAAAATAAAAGAAAAATACATATATATCTAACATAAGGATTAATTCAATATAATACGTGTATACAGATTTTTACAATGTTTTTACAGAAATTTTTAGTATTTACAATGCAACGCATTTATCCTTTTAAGAACCCAACCTGAGCCACGAAAGGTCTACACAGTCTACAGTTACATTCCTCTCCTTTCCAGGTTTTTATTCTCCTTTTAAAGGTGGAGAGGGTATCTGATTGTTTCATGTCATTGGGAAGTGCCTGCCATAATCTACTTCCTAGAAACGAGATCGTCTCTAAGCCATAGCAAGTATAGTGCGCGCTTGTGGCAGCAGTAGATTATGGCAGCTTCTTAACCCGTAAGTACTGTGCTTTTCAATTCTGAGATTTTCATTGTATGAGAACTGAAAGTAACACAAACTTACAATTAATATATCTCTGGCTTCATCTAGATGTGAGTCGAGCTCGTCCAGTCTTTCCACATTTTTATGCATCTCTTCTGTGTTCATGAGCTGCAAACATGTTCAGATTTATTTGATAAAGGCATATATACTATCTTTCAGTCAAAAAGGTAGCATATGAATCATGATTTAGTTAAAAAGGTAGCAAATTTAGAACACTGCAGAACAGAAAGATGATACAATGTTGAAAGTATAACCTCTTTTTTCCTGAAAGTCTCCACGTCTTTGTTGTAAAGGGTAAGCATTTCATCGAAATTCTTCAGCCTGAAAATAAAATTGAAACATTGTGGAAAATCTTTACGATTACGTCACTCTCTTCGCAAGGCTTTCTTTCTTATAAAGCTCTCAGTGGAGGAAGAAGCAATTACACATTGCAGGCTGTTGAACATAGGAACCACGACATTTTGATGCGATGAATAACGAGTGTCAAATTTGAACGATGTGAGGATACTGCTGGGTGACCCAATCAAAAGACTTACCAAATTCGTCCGTGAATTTGCTTTAAAAAACAAATAAATTCGATAGATGATTTTATCACATTCAGTTGGGAGAGAGAAGCATGGAGAACTATATCTTGAGCAATAATATTTTGCAAGAAGTCATGCTTTTAGCAAGACGGCTTTACCATGAGATTTCACATAAAAGTTCGACCGTGATATGATACAAGAGCTTTCTTTGTCAAGGTTATAGCTAGCCTCCGAATTTGATAAACATTTCCTGTGATTTCCTGGCTTGCTTCAAAATTAGGTTCCCTATGAAACCAAATATTTCCTTAAATTCAAAGCCATCTCACGACACTGTCTGAATAGATTTGGTTCTCAAAACACGCACATCAAGATATTTGCATGATGGGTTATCTAAACTAATTTTGATGGTTTTGCGTTTCCATTGGGTGAACTGGTTGAAAAATATAATCACATACTTTTTCTTCAATTCGGCCATTGCTAAGTCTTTTCGATGGTCAATTCTGTTTCGAGCAAGATCAAAGATTTTCTGGATATGATCTGGCCAATGAAACACCACGCTGTTCAACTTGATATCATCAGCTGAAAACGAATCAAACAAAGAGTTAATAGACATTAAAAATAATCTGTAAATTGTGACTATCTGCCTTCAATTTAGTGTCAAAATCTGCCTGAAATTAAAGATTTGCGATAACGCAAATTACTCATGCAAAACTCTTTTATCATTGTTATTCGCAGGATTTTCGCGTGACATCTAATATGAGACAAACAATGGCAGAATTTAGTAACGTACATATTGTGGTATCTTACTACATGGATTACTTGATTCTTGACTTAAAAAGATCCAAAATATTGAGACAAGAGAACAGAACAGAACAGAACAGAACAGAACAGAACTCAAGTTTTAAGTTGAGGATGAAAAAGGAGCATTTGTCAAAGTTATTGGAAAACAGACGGTCGACTCTGTAGGCACTTGGGATTTTCAAATTTTATATCATATCAATATGAAATTCATAAGTTTTTCTAGTCAAATCCAACCTCTTTGTTGTGGACATTGGAAAAGAACTTTTTGTTGACGAATTATCAGGAACTTTCAAATTAGATGTAGCTTGAATGCCTGCGAACGAAAGCGATTAAAGAAATTCGTGTGAGTAATTCTGCGCAATTGCAAATGTCAGATAATCAATATGGAATGTCAAATATCTCTGTTAAAATATGAATATGAAGATTTATACAACGATTGTCGTTGCTTGCTGATTGTCGTTGCTTGCTGATGGTCGTTGCTTGCTGATTGTTGTCGCCTTGCCTCATACTTCGTTTCACAATCAAACTGCATTTTCCACCAATTGTCCGCTTTCAAATTTCAGCCAATATCTTGCGAATACAAGCTACCGTCACATTTCTTGTCAAATCTTGCCTGTGTCCTTTGAACTTAATCGTGATAGAGCATGTAAAAATACTTACACGGAAGCGTAGCGTAGTCAAGAAGAAATATCAGCCTCTCTGCCGCCTCATCGACCTCGCTCTGAAGTTGTATCACCTTGACACCACTGGCATCTTTCACGTATTCTTCCAGCTTAACAATCTCTGCGGTATTATCCGGTATTTCTTGACATCTGTCCGAAATCTCATCAAATCTTTTGCAGATACTGTGTGAAATTGAAAGAGTTATTAGCCACACAATAAACCAGCTAATTTTGATATACGTAAAAGAACACAAGACGTTGAATTTGCATTAATCATATCAAGAGAAAGTAATAATAATAATAATAATAATAATAATAATAATAATAATAATAATAATAATAATAATAATAATAATAATAATAATAATAATAATAATAATAATAATAATAATAAAAACAACACAACTGTTCTATGTCATACGTTTCGATGTAAAATCTTCTTCAGTCATTGACTGAAGAAGATTTTACATCGAAACGTATGACATAGAACAGTTGTGTTGTTTTAATTTTCTTTCTGTTTTATTTTGGTGATGGTTTGAGTTTGATAATAATAATAATAATACTAATAATAATAATAATAATAATAATAATAATAATAATAATAATAATAATAATGATAATGATGAAGATTTGAATATCGAAACGTATGTGATTTTAAACAGTCTTGTTTTTAATAATAATAATGATAATAATAATAATAATAATAATAATAATAATAATAATAATACGATATTTTCACAGGGTGATTCAATCAGCTATAAGTACGGTTTTATCTTAATACTGCTTGAAAGAAAAGTCAAGTGAAAAGGGATCCATATGACCTTCATAAAATTATGTTTGTTGGCATAAAAAAGTTCAAAGATTTTCACATTTTTATAACCAAGATACTGTCCCATGTCGTTCACAAATCTCTTAAATACAGCCCCCCTCCCCATAAAATTTTACGGACAATTAAAAACATAGCGAGATTTTGAACGTCATTCTATCAGTAATAATTCTTAAATTTTTTCTTCGAAAATGGCAATGCGTCATTTAAGACTGTATGTGTTACATCTTTGCACAACCTCGCGGCTTTTTTTAGGTGCAAAAATAGCTAGGCGGACGAATTGCTAAGCTCTTCCTTCCGTTTAAAAGTATATGAAATATCGTTAGATCTAGACTCTTTCGTAGAGCAGCCAAAAGGCCTATCGACCTTTCAGCTATTCTAAGAAATCAGTGATAGAAGCTCTAACGCCACTCGATCGAACCTCGCGTATAAAAATGTATAGAAATGACGCTCGATCTAGGCTCTTTTGCTGAATAGCTAAAAGGTCTATTGGTCCAGAATGCATTTATTTTTTTTGTCCTTCTGCATTTAACTTTTTTACAGACAAAATTGACTCTAGCTGAAACCAAAACTTCATTCCCATTCACACTCAGCAATGGCAATAATGAGTCAAATAAAACTGCCAATCATACCTTCGATTCTGGTCTCTGTTGAAATCTAAAATATATGTAACCAATCGATTTTCGAGTTGCTTTGCTCTCTTTTCCAGTTCTTCATTCACTTGGACACAATTAAGACACAGCAGATTCAATGGAACGGTGATGTGTAAACAGGAGATTTCATTTGCGATGTCTTTGAATTGGTTGATTTTCTGAAAGAGAAAGATTTTTTTAAGGTTTACCAAGGCCAAGGACAGTATAAGTAACAGAACCTGCCTATATTTCAAGTTCTGGACAATAATCTTTCGTGGTTTACAAAGGGTAAGATCAGAGTAGTTTACAAAAGTCATCTACCTACTTTTACTAAGTTTACTAACTGTAAATTCACAGTGATGATCATATATACTTGAATCTTGGTAGATTTACAATGATTTGCCAGAATTTGATATTTCAATGTGCTGTCTACATTTTAGCTCGCGTTCACACGATGCTAAAACATTTTGAAAATGATAAAAAATGTGACGGTTAGGCCTCCCATTCACACGAAAATGGCAGATTTCTTTGCAGGTAGATTTCGAAAACGGTAGACTTTTAAAACGTAACGCAAACCGGCACATTTTGAAAACGGCATCTCGTGAACACTCAAAAATGATGAAAACAGAAAATTTTTCGATGCTTTTGCAACGAGACTGATCGATTCTAAGGGCATAGGGTACATTTCTTTGGCATCAAAGTCTTGTAACGAGTTTTTACCGTCCAATGGCCTACCACTTTCAAATCGTTCCGGCATCGTGTGAATGCTAGCTTAGATTTTGCTATCGTCACATTTGTCACCGTTTTCAAAATGTGCCAGCATCGTAAGAATGCAGTCTTATACGGATCAGTACATACTCAGTGGCTCTAGAAGGAAGCTACAGTTCTAGTACGAAACTAAACTGCAAGAAAATCAAGCAATTTAAGAATTATTTTGAGGACATAGAAGTAAAGATTTAATAACTATACTTTGGAAAATGATGAAAGAGCATGAAATTCTTGAAGAAAATTAGCATTTTCTGTGTCAGCTTTGCCAGTCAAGAGATCTTGGTATGGCTTGTAAGCTTCCAGGTACCTAGAGGAATTAGAAAATTGATCAGCATGCAACTTCAGAAAGTCCTAATTCAAGACTATGGTCGAAAATGATTATTTCATGAAAACCAAGAGAACAAAGATATTCTTTGGAAAGGAGAAATGGCAGTTTAATAACTAAGAGATAATTGAACGGAATAACAGAAAATTCAGGATCAGAGCTTAGCATTGGTTGAAATTAGTTTATCATAAGCCAAATGTTTCGGACCAAGAAGTTTAAGACAAAAAATTGCTGCCAAAAGAGCTTCGGACACACTTCTTGAGACACTGGAAAAAATACCTTGTCACGACTCATTTACCAAACCCTTAGCAAAAACTGGGTTTACATTTGCACAGACGTATTTAACCACCTATGATTGGCACAAGTATCGTGAGCAAGAAATTTTGCCAAAATATTTCTTGACGCTTTGTATATAGAATTTTCGGCTAATATCTTGTCCGAACGTTTAGCCGTCTGAAACTTTCGGATCTTGGTGTGAGTGAAAAGGTAGAATTTGGTTTTACCTTTGAGGACCAATCGCATTTTCTTTGAACACTTCTACACCCTTTTCGATGAAATCTGTCACTATCATCTCCTCCACATTTACAGTTCGCAAATACAACTTTTTCCCTCTTAGGTCTGGAAAGAGTTCACCTTCAACCTGAAAAATAAAGCCAGAAGTTCAGGAGTTTTACTAATAAAAAGTGGTATACTAAAGTTCATATCTAACTCGTGGCTATGACACAAAACACTAGATGCAACAAACAATAGAAGCTAAGGTAGCCTACAGCTAAATAATTTCAGATAAAGCTGCAATAAGCGATTACGCAAAAGATGGCGGCAAGGATCTTTTTACCAAGATGCATTGCGTTCTAATGACGAATCCTTAATGATTCTATTGGGATTCGATTAAAGAACGCAATGCATTTTGGTAAAAAGTTCCTCGCCGCTATCTTTAGCGTAATAGACCATTTCGACAATCAAAATCGGAGACTGGGGAGAGCGGTTTGTTCTGGTAAATGGCGGATGCAGTTCTGGTAAATGGCTGCCGCGGAGTGAGCCCATTCATGCAATAACTACTGCATAAAAACGCAGCAATGGAGCTGTCTAAGAATTTAGCCAAATAGCTGTCCATGCAAAACACAGACAAGCGTGTAATTTACCTCTATTCGCAACTGATTTCCTTTTCAGCCTTTATTTCTGTGCTGCAAACTGCAAGGCTTACTTCGAGTTTAGGCCCTTTCCGCATAACTTGACGAAATACAAGATGCATTTGAAGTATTTAGAATAAGGCAGCTTACTCTAACTTCGATTTTCAAGTAAATGGAATTCAACTGAAGTTTTTAACTTCAAATAAGCTTGTTGAATTCGATTAAAATTGACGCGAGGAAAATGTTCGAAAATGATTAAAATTCTCTTAATTTGACGGTTGAACGTACGTCAAAACTGATATTTCAAAACTGAAATTCTAAAACAGCGCCGATGCTGTCGCGATCGTCACCACAGCTTGCAAAACTCAATGTTTACATTATATTCAGTTCAACGGCCCAACTACGCGGCAGCCATTTACCAGAACTGCATCCGCCATTTACCAGAACAAACCGCTCTCCACAGTCTCCGATTTTAATTGTCGAAATGGTCTATTGTCTGTTCTAAAAATGATAATGATCTCAAAGATCCTCTCATTAGGATCACGGCAAATTACCTAAACTTCTTTTGAGCAATTCATTTGAAAGAATCAGCCGATAACGCTTTTCATCATAGACACCTATGCGACTGTCCATAGGTCCCTAGTTGTGACCGGTCACATAAAAGAGGACAGGCACGAACGGGACTTGAACCCGTGATCTTCGGTTTACGAGACCGACGCCTTACCACTTGGCCACCGCGCCCTACTACAACTTTGATACTTTTCAGAAATCATGGGAAAGAATCCAAAAAATTCTTGACATGATGAGAAGTATCACTTAGCAACGAGCATATCTTTCGCAAACCACTATCAACATCATGATTAATTCATAACTAAGCTTTTCAGTTATCATCTTTTTCATTTTCATTTTTTATATATGACTGGAAAAATGCATATTTGACCTACCCTTGGAAGAGATTCAGCCTTCCCAACAATGTCTGTGAAGCATCGAACAATGACGTCACGAATTTCATTAAACTGAGGCTCAAATGTTATTTGCCTGTCCCTGATCAGAACATTGACTGTGATAACCTGAAAAAAGAAAAAGAGATCCGTCTACCTTCCTGAAAACAGCACACACACACACTCCCTTTCCAAACTGGATAGAAATTAGGGTTCTGTTCCACTGAAAATAAAGACAGCATGAAGATTCTCACTTACTGAGGCCCCTAAGGAATCTCGGGCTCCGAGTCTCCAGGGCATGTTTGAATGGGTTCCGGGCTCCGAAAGGCAAAATTGCCGTGCTCCAGGGCTCCATGCCTTAAAATGTGAGGAAGCCACCATGGGAATTGTTTGGGCTCCAGGGCTCTAGCGACCCCTCTTTGGGGGCATCCTTACATAACGCAACCAATCCATATACTCAACACAAAATGTTTTCTTTTTGTGCAGCCAGTCAGGCAACACCAAATCTGGTTAATTTCAAACACGTAAATCAATAAACAAAATTTTTGAAGAATGGTTGGAAGCGAGAATGAGCTTCTCTGTCCGAGTGCTCCTGCGTTTTCGCCCAGTATTCTGCATAGAAAAGCACAAGCCTTAGACACCGCCTTCTATCGGTTGATCTACCTCTGTGCCAATATCTTAAAACCCTAAACCATTTACCCACTAAATCTAACGTATTGAGGTCTAATTCAGAAGCAAAATTTTCTTGTGGCAAGAGTATACTAGGCGATACAAGCTCACATGTACCAGACGGAAAACCCACCAAAATCTTTAATTTATGGGGAGAACTTGCATCAAACCATTTGGCATAAAACACGACCATATAAATGTACTAATTATTCTTTTTACAGCATGCCATCTGTCCGTAAATTTAGCATCTTGATAAAAGGGTAAAATTTGCATTCACTATTTCCTCAAGGCTTACCTGGGGCTGTACAAACTTTAGATCTTCGAAAGGAGGTTCAAAATAGTTTCCATTCTGAGGAGACAAAAAAGAGACGTAACTATACGGCCAATAGCAGAGAGAAATGGAAAGTAAATAAATGCTTTTATCATGGTGTAAGCAAGGTAGGAAAAGGCTGATTTCCTCTCAGTAGAATTTTCCGAGCGAACTGAAGTCTACACAATAAAAGGCCTGTCACTCGTAACATCTTTCTACAATTCAAAGTGATATTTTCTTTCGCAAACAAAGACTTTCAGTCCGCTCGGAAAATTCTCTGAGTGGAAATCAGCCTTAAAACGCCTTATAGATAAGTCAAAAATGATGTGACAGTAGAGTTTGTAAACTCTGATTGGTTAAGAAAATATTGACATCATATTCCGCAGCCAATCAGATTTGAAGGTTAAATAAAATGCAAGTTCAGATCTGTAGCAATAGGGCCACAAACTTGTTTGAAGAAAAAAGATGTGAACAGGGACAGAAAAGCATTACTGTCACATGGTCAATGACCATGAGGAAGTATGCTGAAAACAACGTTGAAACTTATCCCACGCTATAAATACATTCATTTTCTATTAAAAAATGAGACATGTTCTGTCAAAAAGACATTTCTGTCCAAGGGCAGATTGAACACCATTCAGAACTCTTCAGACGAATTGCGGAAATGTCCACCAAATGCCATGACCAGGACAGGCCAAAATGTATCTGTCAAGAAACCAAACCATGTAAAAGCTAGTCTATGGGTAGGCTATTTGGGGTGAGTGGCCGAGTGGCTTATACAGTATTCGTCAGGTCACTGAAGTTAAGCTTGGTCGAGTGAGGTCAGATTTCGGATGGGTGACCACTGAGGCCTGACCTCGCAACTCACCTCGCCGTCCTTCGGAAGGGACGTTAAACTAGGGGTCCCGTGTCTGGATGCGACATGCACAGTGGGCCTAAATTAGCTTTCAGTAGCTAGAAATCCTGACAAGCCCACTCAAAACAAATTGAAAACAAACAAACAAGGCCCATTCTCCTTTCTTATTTTGGATTATGGGTCTAAGTGTAGGCCACAGAAGGTGATGAATTGTAATAGAGGTCATGAAAGGAAAAGCAACGAAGCTCAATACATATCGATATGTTATAATACCTCGTATCTGTTGAGAAACTGCAGAAAATCATCCAACGAATTCAAAACCATGCTTCTAAGTTGAATTGACATGACCGAGGCAACACACGAGAAAAATGATTGAATGAGCTGAGTTGAACCGCCTTCTTTCGTTGGTATTAAATGAATCCAATGGTCTTTCAATGACTTCAGGACATCTCCGCATGCAGGTATCCAGCTAGAAATAGAACAATGTAAAACGTTTCTTCGAAGCTCGAAGCTTTGATTTCAGCACTAAAATTCTTCGAAAATTATTATTACTTTTCAAAGAAGATATCGGGACTTTTCTAAGATTTCCAAATAGAATTCCAAGATTTTATTAGATTTTGCAAGCCTTCGAGATTTCCCGATTTTCGAACATTCAAAAGATTTTCACAAAATTTTTCAAAGATTTTCCGATAATTTTCGTCATTAGTCGAGGGAGACTCTTCGGATTTTTTAAAATTTCCGACGAACTTTGGGCATTTTTTAGATGTCTATCATGTTTTGAACTCGGTTTGGAAGCTTTTTGAAATTTCTGAGATTTTTTGGAACTTCTTACCAAATTTTTGGAGTTATTCTCACCTTGTAAACAACAAGGTTCAAATTTGTAAACAAATAGAACTACATTGTCACTTGGACCACTTTCAGTGACGAACCATGGTCATGTGGAAATTCTCAATGGCTGTTGCTATGTTTTGCTGTTCCTTCTCTACCACTATGATGAAACAAAAACTAATTTTTAGTTCTCGTTTGTATTTGGCACTTGTGTAGAATTTGGTTTCCTCAGTTAATCCTGTGTTAAAGATAATTCTCCTTCAATGACACAAACATTAGAGCTATATCTTGGCAATCAGTAGCCACTAAAACAGATATTGAGCTATGCAAGCCTCATTTCCGGCAGCAATGATAAACAAACAAAGCTTTTCGCATCAGAAATACTTACACTTTGATCAAGTGTTCCCTAGCTTTAGAACATTGCTTCTTGATAAGTGTTTCAAATTCTTGTGGGTACATCGGAGAACCAGATTTAAAAATCTCATCAATATCCACAAATCGATTTTTAGAAAACCTGCAAGAAATGATCAAAAGCTTTTAGAATTACATTAATCCATGAGTCATAGCTTGTGAGCAGACTCTTGATAAGAAACTGAAAACAGAGAAAAAAGTGGAGTCTGTGCAACTGAGCTACAATTTCATAGGTCACTCTTCAACTTAGAGTTTGAGACCCTGTTCAAGTCAATATGGCACTTTGTTGCTGATTTATGGCAGAGAAAAGGCAAAATAAATGTTTACTTGAAAAACAGCATCCCCACTGTTTTCCAGCAAAGCAATGTCAAAATCAAGAAAATTTTCAAAGAAAAGACTCAAGCATCGCATCAAAATTTTCACCAAATTTTTTTAAAAAGGTGGAAAGTGCTTTCTTATGAATAGACAACTCGAGGTAACCCTTTAAATTATTTGGCAGAAATCTTAATACGACGCTAGAACCATTTCTTTGGAACTTACTTGATTTTGACATTGCTGGAGAACAAGAGAAGAAGTGCAGTTTTGAAGCATACTTATCTTGCCCTTTCTCTACTATAAATCAGGAATGCAGTGTTAGATTGACTCAAACAAAGGTCTCAACCTCTAAGTTGAAGCCTGACCTATACAGCTATGTAAAGACCAAGATGATTGAATCTACAGCGCCTCCACAGTAGCCACAAAAACGGGGCACAATCATTTTGGGACAACCTGTCCATGTTTACAGTTTAAAATTCAAATACGGCAACGAGTTGAAAGTTTAAAGCTTGCTTACACACCTTTGATGCCAAATAGTCTGTAACTCTGTCATCACAGAATTGATTGTAAACAGCTGAGTGGCAGTCAACTCTTTGGCTATCGCATATGTCTTATGCCAGGGAACAGGCGCTCGAATACAACTGAAACAAAATAAAAAATGAAACTGTAGCTAGTGGATCAGAGACACCAGAAGAAAAAGGAAGCGGCAGGGGCATGCAGCCATTCAAAAAAGGGTACCACAAAATAGAAGAACTGATGACTTCTTCTCACAAATGTAACTTCACAGGCTACAAGCAGCAGCGACAGAGTGGAGATTGATGACGGCCTTAGTGAATTTAGGGTTTTGGTGCTGCATGATTCTAAACTGACAAGGAAAGACAGCTTTAGATGTATCTCCAATTCTATACAATTCCAGCTATGAATCCATCAATTCCGGTTTGCAAGTGGAGATTTCTGAGAGCAATGTAAGGGCATAGCTTACATTACACAACTCACAAAACTACTGATTTGAATAGCTGTTGGATCATAGCATTCCAAAAAATTAAATGGATAAAAAAATGGTTTCAGCTTCACATCTGTGTTTCTCATCATAGCATTAAACAAGTAATAAGCAAAAGCTCTCAAAGAGGGAAGCATAAAAATTCAGAAAAATTTGAGTTTTGAGGAATTCTACTTCAATCAACGATGGCAAATCAGGAAACAGCCAATAAATGAACTTAAAGAGCAAACATAATCTTCAAACCTGATCTTAAAAGGTGTTGGGATGGCTGCAATATGAAGTCTTTTTCTTTCATTTTCATCTTTGAGAATGTAGTCGACTATATAGAAATGAATTTCAATAAATAAAGGACAGAATACGGAAAACATGTTGGACAAAACTTTGGAAAAAGAGCATCAAACATTTTTGTAAAATTGGAAAAAATCCCTATTTTGGAACTTACTGGTAAAATCTTTCGCTTGAACTTGCAGTTAGTCAGCCTAGTTGTAACCAAAGATTGGTAATGAATGCTTCAATGAAATGTATCATTAGAAACAAATCTTGAGAAAGATTTTGGATACTTTTAAGGTGATTTTCAATGATTTGGACGACAAAATTCTGTCCAAAACATTTCCTGATCTAAGATTTAGGATTTTCATGTAAACTTAAAGATGCATAACTGACCATGATCCTTTGTGAAATGAATCAAAAGCAAAAGAAAAATTAACCTTGGTCAGAAGCGACTTTCATGCTATGTATAAGTTATTTCTGTTTGTGTTCAGTCATTTTGCTTTTTTAATTTGGCACATGAATGATTATAGTTAGCAATGGATCTTTAGCAGAGGCCATGAGCTTAGTTTCTTACCAATTGCTTTCCGTAAACTGAAACTGTAATCTTCTGCAATTTCAGTTTTCAATTTTTCAATCATCTTTAAGGGCGCTTTGCCATCCTTCAATCTATCAGCTATTCTGTCATCAACTATGCGTTTCAAAATTTCTTTATCCTGAGGCATGATTGATGTTGCAGGAACTCCTTTTGTTATGTAGTGATAATATCGCTGGAATTGTGAAAAAGTACTGTATTTTCATACTGCATATTCAAATAATTTTATATTTTGCCATTTCAAGAAGGATGAGCATAGCGGTATATTTACAAGGGGCCTTAAAGCAAAAGCATCCTTTATGAACCCTAAGAATATGAGACATAAAACTTTATAAATCAACAATACAAAATTGAACATGGTATCTTTGATTATATCAAAATTGACAAGCACACTAATTTAGCTAAAGGAATGGAAAATCTCTGGCAACCCCTGACATTTGAAATGGGGTGCTTAACTGAGAGGGAGCTTACAGTATTTGAGACTTTGGTTTAGATAGGAGGGGGCTTATTAGAGACAGGATTTAGAGAGGGGGCTGATAGAGCTTTTACAGCAAAGTGCACACAATTTACACTGCATACCTCCATGTCTCTCTGAGATGGTTCAATTTCATTGTTGTTTTCGTCAATTCGTTTTGCTTCTATGATGTTTATTTGTTGTATTGGTGTCAATGGTCTGCTTCCTGGCCATCTGCAGCAAAATAAAAAGAAGGAAAAATCAGTGGGTATGGCCTACAGTACTGGACTACCAATCCATGGCCTATGTGGAGACTTATGGACAAGGTGGGGAATATCTCCTATTTAATTTTTTCTCACAAAGTCTGCATGCAGATTAATAATTCAAGGATTTCTCAACTGCTTTGTCAGATCTGCTATGTAGGGTGAGGAGGAGTGTTCCCAAGTCTCTGTAATAGTTTCCTAAAGGATACCAGGTTTGGTCGCAATGAGAGAGGGGCAAGGACACTGCTTCGGAAGCTTCTTGGTGTCATAAAAAGTACCTTTACATGCAAGATTAGACTGAAAGAATAGGAAACAAACATAAATTAGGAGAGATGAATAACCAAAATATTTCTTATTATCCAATATTGTTGCAGAAGCTTGATAAGGCATTCATTGATATGCCAGATGTTAAAAGTGATGCTTGTTAAAAGACAACATTCTTCTGGTTAAATAAACTCTTGCTTTCAGCAGAGCATTGGAGAAACTGGGAATCTGTTGTGTTTTTATCACATTACCTTGGAGGACATGATTGGCAAAATCAGTTTTCCTTCATGCAGGGTAAAATTCTATGTAAGTTGGTAATATTTGTAACTTACACTCTTGCAGCAGAGCCTTCTGATCTGGTTCGCAAATGAGGTCTTGGGGTCTTCCTCCTTATCAAGCCTGGATCATCAGTGCTATCTAATTGCACATTAAGTAAGAAATGGTGGCCATCTGAAAGGATTTTTACTTCCAATCACCAAATGTTTTAAAGGTGCATGTGGTGAATGTTGAAGATATGATAATTCATCAAAATTTCTTGTGCTTCAGGAACTCACCTGAGTTCAAGCTGATTGATAGTATTGGGTCTTTGGCAAAGATCAGTACTTTCCTTTGCTGAGCTGACACTATGAAATTGCAACCTGAGTTCCCCACTCTTGAGCCAAGAAAAGATTCCCCAGTGTGTGCTCATTTTTCAAAGTGATTCTATTCAAGATTTTCTTATTGCAAAAGAGATTAGATTAAATTTGATTGCAAGCCTTGAATAGATCTCAGTGTGCAAATTTTGCAAAAAGATTTCCTGAAAAAGGAAAATTTGAAAAATTCTTCCTCAGTTGTGACTGGAGCAGCAAAAGAAATGTTTTGTTTTTTTAAATTGTTGGCTGTAAGTCGTTTGTAATGTAGTCATAGTCAGTTCAACGTTGCATGTCCTTTTATATTGGCCATGGGGTAGTCATTATCTTTCGCCCCCATGGCATCGTACCTGTAGTGTCGTATAGTAATTAGAAACGTTTAGTTAGATGTAGCACACATTGTAAACTTTTTTTATATTTGCATAAAAAAAATTGTTGGCTGATTTTTCCTTGAAAATTGTCTGCTTTTAAGTTTTGAAAATCCCATCTGTACTGGCAACCAGGCGATTGTGTGTCTTTTCCAGTGTGGATGGGCCTGCAATGACTGTATATTTAGTTTAGGTTTTTACTTGATAAAAAAGAACTGTACTATAACACTTGGGCAAGAAAAGGATACTTCTTTTCTTTGGAGGCTTTGGCTTCCCCAAATTTCTCATCTTGATATCTGCTGCACTAGGGGTGTAATTGTTGGCAATTGATTCACTTGGTGTTCGGTATTGCGGTGTCTCTTTGTATGGAACAGCAAGGGTCCATGATGCATCTCTCATTATTGGTGGATGCTCACTATGCTTCAAAACAATCTTAAAAGAAAAAGAAACAACTACAGTACAGTACAGGCCCTATGCAAATTTACATTACACAAATGTTTTGCAATATGATAAGTATCTCTGAACCATTTGAAAGACAGTGAATTTTTTAATGAAAAATCTTAGGCATGAAAACTAAGCTCATGCATGTAAGGCCTGTGGGGACCTGTGGTACTGCATGTCACAAAAATTGCATCCATGGACAAGTCCACATGTACCATTTTGATATTTCTGCTTACCAAAACAAGATTGGAGGACAAGAGAAATTAGCAAGCCATATTAAGTTATGGAATGTATTTCTTGAAAGCTTGATGACTGGCACCAACCTGGTAAAGGTCTGATGGTTCCTCATTGTAGGATGCTGGAAGAGGTGGTATTCCCGGTAGTCCTTTTGTCTTTGAGCAGTTAAAAATTGGATCAGAATTATTCTAGGAAGGAAAACAGAAATTTTGTTAATAAGAAAAGAAACATGATAAAATGATTTATAAAAGATGAAGATGGTGCTTGGTGTATGTACAATAACATCAATTTGAATGGGATCTGCATACATGGATTGCTCTGCTGTTTGTAAGAGCAACCTAGCTTGCAACTGCCTTTACTTGTTTGAATGAGTTTCACTTAAGGGACAACACATAAATATTCTTTCACACAAAACGTCCATTGGACGTTTTTCAAATACCGCCTCCCCCATCCCCCCAAAACGCACAATTGAAAATCGATGCAATTTCTCTGATCTGATCACGACAAAATTTCATACCGTTGTTTGCTGCATATCAAAGGGCCTACCTACTAGACTAAGTGAATATAAGTCGTCAGCAACGTTTTTTCTCCACGACCAGACGCAACAAAAACGGACAACAAACAAAATATACACCAAGCGAAAGCTTCACACTATATTTGGAAAATTTTAGCAATACACACCTTTATTCTCTCCATGTTGCAATTCGGCTGCTGCATCTTGTTTTTCCCTCAAAATTTTTTGGCTGCGGCTGAACAGGCCGCGCCTACTTTTTTTGCTATTCTGCTTCCCTCAGTCCATAAATTCAGCAATTGCTTTGGTTCATCTTCTCAGGAAGCATCAAGCTTCATTGTGATCACACAGTATTCAACCAAACAAGCTCGAGCCACGAAAAATACCGTTGAAATGCCGGACGAAACACCTCACTCCTCTCCCGCCATTTGCAAAGCGATCTTTGACTTTCGCAACATGTTGCTAAGCAACTTCATAGTCGGATGCTCAATTGGTGCCTCGTCTTCGATTCGAACTTTGAACTTTGGGGTCGGATTCGGAATTCATATTTCGAGGGCAGAATTCCAACTTTTAGAATTTTACCTCTGATCTGAAGATTTTGGGCAACTGGACCATGCTCTAAAAATATTTGCATGAAATTGGTCAAATCGAGTCAT
Organism: Aurelia sp. 4 Dawson et al 2005; assembly: GCA_964019985.1. NCBI lineage: Eukaryota > Metazoa > Cnidaria > Scyphozoa > Semaeostomeae > Ulmaridae > Aurelia > Aurelia sp. 4 Dawson et al 2005. The sequence goes on along the minus strand of OZ026502.1, from coordinate 19,368,113 downwards.
CAGATAAGAGGTGAAAAAGATGAAATGGCGTGAAATGGGAAGGGTATTGGCTCTAAGCTTTGTGCAGAATCTGAGGTCTTGTTTGATGATAGAGCGTGACGTGACCCGTATCAGGTGAAAATTTAGCAAATAGCCAATTGATCAAACGACTTGAAATGGGTGGAAACACACCTAATGTTTTTCTATTTGACATTCGGTACAAGCAATACTGTCCCACTCTTATGCTCCACATCCATCGAACAGATGTTCAGTATTCCGGATTATGGATATAATGAGCACATTTTTCACGTCAATCAAATCGACGTTTCACTGCTCACAGGAAAACATTGCTCGATCGAATCCATATTCGACTTGCCAAAGAATCTTTTTGAAGACGATGAAGACGAGCCTTTTTATTGGACGAAGCAGTTGGTTATTCGAGAGAATGGTTCACGATTGACTGGCATCAAACTTGCTTTCTCTCTCCTCTCAGTATCTTTAATATTTTTATTCAAAGAATTACATATGAGTCTATTTGTTTCTGGAATAATAATTTTTTTCATCCAATTCTTGATTAGAGATTTGCTGGTTTTATCATTCACTGCTTGTGGCTTCGCAAAACAAGTAATTTGGGTAAAACAGGATGAAGACACTTCCAAAAACATTTATCCAGCAACATCCTTCTTGAGAGGATTAATGCTTTTATTGTGCTGTCGGCGTTTTGTGGGTATGTTTCAAAGCTTTGTTTCTGAAGAATTTTTTGTCGCAGTTGAAATAAAATCTTTTTGACATTTTGATTTCTTTCATAAACTGAGTAATTCATTATTTTGTCGTAGCTTTCGTTACTGCCTGGAGCAACCTTTTCGTCTCCGTCCCAATATGACAAAAGGCCCTGGGGACGAAGTTGTGACTGGACCACTATCAATCGCTGGGGACAGATATTGTCATCAGTCTCTCTCTACCCAAGGTAGAAGGTTCCCTCAAAATTTGAGAGCTCGATTTTTGTTAAAGAGTCTAATACCTTGGGCAGTTTCTCACATGAAAATTTTTGTCGTTGTTATCTTTGACATTTTTGGTAGACAACTTTGATGATCATCACTGACGATGTCTGGTCCAAAAAGAGGGGAAGGGAGGCAGTGGCTAAGAAAGTAGTAGCGAAAACTAGGACGATCAGTTTATTATCCGTTTCAGTTTCACAGCTATGCTATATTGAGGAAATGATTTAAAAATAATATTTGAACTACCAGGAAAAGAAATGATGTTTGGAATCCTTTCATCAAATGGAACCAACAACAATAACGAAGTGTAAAAAATGATAAAGAGAAAAGTAAAGTCTTTCTTTCGTGTCCTCTTTTCCTCTTCCAAACTGCCCTTTGCCGACGTTTTGAGGCTCTGTAATACCTAGGATACCTTCTATTATTGCAATGAAAACAGTGAGCCTCTCCAAAAACGAATTATCTGTTTCCTTAGCAACGATCATTTCTGTAAACATGAAAAGATCAATGCAACAACAACAACATTATTTTGGTTCATTTCATACAAAATGGCCACTTGCAAAAACAGAGAGAGAGCCTACGACGCGACACGGGGTCTCCTGAAAAATACATGAATATCTGAAGCACTCAGAGCTGACGACGCCAAACAGAGAAAGAAAAGGGGAGGAACAATCTGGCTGGAGATAAAAACAGACGTTGCTTCTGCGTAAGAGGATTAAGGCAGAAGTTGTTTTCCGTTTTTAGAATCAAGCAAGTCAAGAATCGATCGAGAAGTCATCAAAAGGTCTGGTAGATAGTCGGATGCCATTATTACTGTTATGTCTTCGACCCAGCAACAACAGATTGAGGATGTGTCTCCCATGGATGTAAGGAAAGCCGAACAGATCAGATGTACAGGTGCATCACCAACAGACTGTGGAAAGTGTGAAAGCTGTGTTCTAAAAGAGAAATTGATTTTTGCTCGACAGTGGTTCATTCGGCTTCCTGAAACCAAGAAACAAAAATACATTCGTGGATTGTCGCAGAAATGTGTTTCCCTTGAGCTGATAAGTTCCTTGCTTGGATTATTGCAACCGTTGCAGTACAAAGATTTCACATATGCTAAATCGAAAGCAAATTTGATGTTTGATGAGGGATTATCAGACAAATCCCTGCAAGGACAAGAAATTGCTGATTACATGTCTGACGACGAGAACTGGTTTTTAGATTCAAGTTCGTGGGCAAAGTTAAACTATTTGACTGCCTTCTTTAAGTTTTGTAGCTGCTTAACACTTGAAAACATAAAATCGTCTTTGGCAAAGCAATATGAAATCCGCAGAAGACAGCTTCTCAGTTCAAATTATAGATCAACCACACACCCAAGTGCAACAACAATAAGGATTTCCACTGAAGACGGTATAACAATTAACTTCCTTAACAATTCATTTGCTTTTCAGAGGCCCAGATTGGAAAGTTTGTGGAATTAAAGATTTTCTCAAGGAAGCCTCTTCAAGAAGCCTCAAAATCTTGGCCCAATTTTCTTAACATTTCTACCTGATACAGGCCATGCAATAATTACTGTATACTTTGGTACATGCTATCCTCTTGGGAGGATGAACAAGTCTTCCCCTTGGTATGAATAATCTATTCAGGGGGATTCCATTCTCCCAAGAGGACAAAATTCATTAATGCATAATGCATTAATTAAGTTTCATTATTTTAAGAAGCAAATCCAAGGAAATTTTGCTCATTGCCTTCACTCACTTTGCAGGTGCTTGGTAGGGGCTTCTTGCAGAAAATCTCCCATATCCAGAAGGAATGGTTGATTAAAGCCCTGGGGGGTAACATGACATGCTGAGGGTATGGGTATGTGCCACCCATATGGGTGGGTTTTTGGGTCCAAAATTCTCTAAACAAGGGTCCCTTTTTTGGCAGATTTTCCATAAACATGGGTAGGTTATCCAGATATTGGCGAAAAATAGCCAAAAATGGGCCGTTTTCCACCAAAATTCATCATAAAAGTGGGTATGAAAGCAAGAGGGTACCTTTCTGAAAACCAGGCGGCAGACCCCCGTCCATCCGCAAGTCATGTACCCCCCCCCCCGGGATTAAAGCCAAGTAAATTTCTGAACTTGCTGAGGTGAGACATTTTGGCAAGTAGATAGTCCTAGGTATTTTTGCTTTGATATTTAGGTAGCATTGGCCTCTCACCTGGTATGAAACTTCTTATTTACTTTTTGATAAACATTCATTTCTGCAGATGAAGCACCCATGCATTATGATGAAAGAGATGAGAAACTTGCAAATTCATCCTCAATACTTGATTCAAGGAGCAATGGCAGACTAAAAAGATCAGCTGTTACATTCTCACAAACTCCTGACAATTTTTTTGATGTTGATGATGATGAGCTCTTAGTAGATGATGACCTTGGTTTGAGCAGTACTCCAATTTCAAAAGGAACAAACATCAGGAATTTTCAGCAGCATAGCCGTCTAAGTGCAAGGTGTTATCCTTTCACTGGAAAGACAGAAAAATCAAGGACTCAATCATCTACAGTTGACAGTGACACAGATCAACATGAACAATATATCTCTTGTGAATTTGAAGATTTAGGAGACTCCATTGGCCCATATGATTCAAGGACACCTTACCAGGCCCTACCAAAGGAAAGAGATTTTATTAGAAGGCTGCCAGTTCATTTATCAAAATATATCTTAGGCTTTTTGGAGCAGCACAACTTGATAAACTGTGTCTGTGTTAGCAAGCATTGGAGGTTCCTTGCAGAGGAAGTTAGAAGTGATATGCTGGCACAGCAGATCATGAGAGAAGATGTCATGCTTATTCAGGTGAACTTGCAAATCATTTTACTCAATTATTTGAGGAAACTTATGTTTTGATTTATGTATCTTAGGTCATCATATTATTGCAAGACTCCTTTGCAAAATATTGAGCATGTTTAGAGAATGCTTCAAGCCTTGAACTAACTTGTATGATTGGAAGTTTGATTTAAGTAAGATGTTTGCACCACTTGCACTAGCTTGCAGATGCATCTTCTGACATTGAATGCAAACCCATTCAAGCTTGGCTGTAGCTATGTTTGAGAATAATTTTGGCATAGGACTATTTTCAAGCATGATTCAACTCCAATCATACCTACAAACTGGCCAAAGGTTGTATCAACTCATTTCAAGCTCCTGCAAGCCTAAATCATTCTTCTGTCAAGCTTGTTGCAAGCTTGTTGCAAGCTGAATTTTTTCTGAAGGATATTCTTTTAAAACTGTTGATTTGTTATCAGTGTTTGGTAATGTCAAGAATAATGCTTTCACCTGATTCATCTTCAGAAGCTGGGAGAAAGTTATTTTAGTATTTTGGTTAAAGAAAACCACTCAGCATTTTAAGAGCTTATGGCAGAAACATAATTAACTACTAGGGCTATGTCTTGTTACAATGTTGCTGTATTGTATTGCTTTGTGTTGTATTTCATTGTTTTAAGATGAGTTGCCCTTCAGCAGCTGCTCTTTGCATCAGAGTTTCAGTTCAAGTGTAATCCTTTGGCATCTTCAACAAATATCTTTTTCGTAAGATTTGTTAGGGCTCGACAAAGAAATCCAAATCTTGCAAATTTGAAGCAGACATTGGGATGACAAAATTGATTATTTGATTTTCCACAAGATCTTCACATAGATTTAGATTCCACAACTTACAGTTTTATTTGTTATTATTCAGGGAAGTACAGAGAAAATCCCAAACCCAGTGTATGCTCGTATAATCCCACTTCATGTTCCTAAAATTACAAAAGATGGAGAGGTGATTGAAAATGATCAAGCAAAGCACGTTGATATTACTAGTGTTGACGAATATTGTGAAGAGAGAAATATGCAGGATTGTTATGATGGTATTGAAACAATAACCGTGAATGTTGAGGAAAGAAATGTTTACTGTGGTGCATATAATGTGCTGGTGCTGAATAATCTGTAAGTTTTGCTTTGGTATTTCTAATATCTTGCTTGATAAATGATCTTTCCAAAGCTTGACAAATTCAGTTGTTTACGGTCAAATGTGAGGTCAAATGACCATACAATAGACCTTTTAGCTATCCTACAAAAGAGTCTGAATCGAGCGATATTTTCATACATTTTTATACACAAAGTTCGATGGAGTGGCGTCAATTCTTCAAAATGGAAACAAACGTCGTTCGATTGAGATTCTTTTTCAGAAAAGCCATAAGGTCTATTGGGAAACGATCTCTTGGTGGTACGGTTACACTCACCATGCTTTTCATCATAGGAAGTTCACTGCTTGTATAAGATGGAAATTCCTTCAAGAGGATATTCATGTACCTGCAGTGGAAAAAATAGCATCATCTGAATTTGTCTATAAGGCAGCATCATCTGAATTTTTCTATTGACATGAAAAGTGGAACAGTGAATGTATCATAACAAATCTCAAAATACACGTTATCATGTCATCCATTGATCCAATTTTAACACTCCAAAGTTCATTCCACAAGATGGTAGTCAGATCTTTTTCTATACTTACAAAAAGTTTGAGCCAATATGTAAAAGTTCCCCTTTATATACAGTATCTTGCTATGCACATCCTATCTAAAGCTGATGCAATATTAGAACAAAATTTTGTAAGAGCCAAGAAAGCCTTATCGAATAATTCTCTGCCATAGGTCACATCTGTATTTTTTGTAGACCCAAAAGTTTTGAATTCTCCATCTATAAAATTCAATATTATGCCAGAAAAATTTCCAGAAATATGGAAACTTTTATAAACTTGCATCGTAGGAAGGACAACAGCCGTGTAACATTCTACAATGGAGGGAGATTTGTTCCAGTTGCTTCAATAGACAGACGGATACGACTGCTTGATGTGAAGTCTGGTAAATGTGAAAAGACAATTGTGGAACATGTTGGTTCTGTCAAATCTGTTTGCACCGACGAGAAGCGAGGATTTGTCCTTAGTGGAAGTTATGACACAACAATAAGGTATGTGTTTCAGTTATGATGCTGAGAAAATCCGTTTCTAACTTTGCAACCTTTTAACGACTTTTGCTCTGGGTTCCTTAAAGTTTCTCATCGTTACTTTTTTTCATCCACAGATTCTGGGACATCAAAAGTGGAAGATGCCAGAGGATATTTCTTGGGTATATTGAACCTTTCTCGATCTTATGCTTATAGTTTCAAGGGTACTGGTCCCTACCATTTTAGTTCAAGAACCTGTCGCCTTTATCCCTTTACGTCTTCGTTATTTAGCATGTTTATCCAGTAGTCAACTGTATTCTACCCGACGAACCCGTTTTATCAATTACGTAAAGACATCAGTTGATGACTTGTTTATGCATTTGTTGCATTCTAGCGGGATTCTAGCCTCAAGCTATAATTTTCGTTGATTAGCAGTAATTTCGCTAAATTTTAAATACTAGATAGATTAATGATGCTGATGCCTATGCTAGTGCTGGTGCTGGTGCTGGTGATGATGATTATGGTGATGATGATGATGATGATGATGATGATGATGATGATGATGATGATACTAATGCTTATAATTATGATGAATTCAAGTCGTCTAAATTCCGGAGCTTCTTTTCCCAAAGAACGATACTGAGAGAGAGGCATAAAAGCTTTCCTTTATCTTTTTGCAGCCACAAAAGTTCGGTGATTTCACTTAGCATTCATGGCAAGTATCTGGCATCAGGCTCTACAGATAGAACATGTAAAGGTACACGATTTCGCATTTTCATGGTGCTAAAGACCCTCGTTTTTGCTTGACTATCAACAAACGATACTAAAGTCTATCTCAAATTGCATGTCACTTGAGATTTGCTATTGCGATGATGCAGAAATTAATCTAAAAATGTTTCACTTATTTCTCTTGGCGGACATTTGCATGGTTGCATGTGACATCTATTTTGAGACAAACTGTAATATATTGATGATAAGGACCAAGTTTCGGCATGTTACTTTCTGTAGTATGCCAAAGTTTAAGTTACTATCGTGCATTATGATAAACCATAAACGAATGTTTAGTATAGGTTGAAGAAGTGCCGTCTATTGAAAAAGAGCCGTGGTCTGGAAGGCGGGAAAGAACAATGGAATAACTTATTGTTCTCTTTTTTGTGATCACGTGACGCGTTTTGGGTGCACACTTCGAAGGAAACTTTAGGCCTATTGTACTTATGTAGGATACTTTTGTCGAAAGGAAGTGGAAAGATGCCTGGAAAAAATTGTTGTGTACCGGAATGTGGAGTAAACAGGAGAAAGAAATTTCAAGGGATATCTATTTGCCGTGTGAAGCTTCCAACGACTGATGAAGAGAAGAAGTGGAGGTCTGACATTTTGAATGCGATTACAAAGGTTCGTGCAGTGGATCAAGATTTTCGGACACAGATCCTACACAATTCATTTCGCATTTGTGAGCTGCACTTTGATAAGAGCGATTTGATTCAGTGTAAGTTATGAATTTTTTCATTTTTATATATTATGACTTAAATTCCCGGTTTCAACGGTCTGAGATTTCTTCTTATAGTCTGGCCTAAATCCCAGTATGCTCAATACTAAGAAAAAATTCCATGCATTGAAGGTAGTAGAGTTTGCTGTTTCAATTTCACTTTCAAAGTTTCCCTTCCTTAAATGAATTTTCAGCATAATCCCATCACCAGTGATTACTGAATTAATTGTTTGTTCCAGGGTTTGTAGGGGCTTCTTGCGACTTTTGTAAACTTTCAAGGAAGTTCCAAAACAGCATCATCAGTTCAGTTCAGTTCCTTTAATGGGCTAATTCATTTTAAATCCATACAGGCATATGGAAGGCACTTTTTGCTGATGGTTTGCAGTTTGCACCACAGAAATCCAGGGGGAATCGCATGAATTTTAGCCCTGGAAGGTTAGGTGATTGCTATATGAGCTCTCTGGAATCCAGGGTATGTTTTGGAGGTCCCTGGTTTCCCGGGTGTTCTTCACAATGACTCTGGATTTCCTGGGGTCTCTGTACAACATCGCAGTTTTCCAGGGTGGTGTGAGTCAAGATACCCTGGAAAAATTATGTGTAATCTTACCCCTGGAATTTGTCTTCCATGCCCCTGTACAGATTTAGAATGTAATAGCCCAATTTTTAATTCCACTACAATACAATTACAGAAATATTACTTTAAATTAAACAACAAAAGCATTACAAAATTAATGGAATACAATTCTACAAAACAAAGTACAATACAAAACAAAGGAGGGATTTGCATGTAGCGAATTTCTTATATGAGGAGCTCGCTCAATAGATAAACTAATTGAAGAGAGAGCACCCCCATAGTTGAAGAAAAATTGTTTACGTTTGGAAAAAAGTGTCTAATCATCTTTGTTGACATAAACAATGATTGCTTCAATCTCTTTTAGATGAAAATCGAAAGGGGAAGAGACTCAAGGTTGGAGCAATACCAACAAAGAACATTCCGAAGAAAAGTATTGAAACCAAACCAGCAAAGCCTGCACAAAGAGCATTACTTAGAATGTTCAGAAATTCAGATGTCCCAGTAATTGGAAAGCCAGTGTATAAGAATCTGCAGCAAGTGACATCAAGAGCACGCAAAATTTCACTGAAAGAATGGTCTTTGGACTTCCAAGGAAATGATATTGTCTTCAAGACCAAGAATCAAAATACGCTGTATGCACACACTGAAGTACACATTTCAGATGGCTTGGAGTTTAGTATTCGGGTGTTTGGTTGGCCCTTGCCAGTCACCCATGTCATTTACAAGGAATACAAGAGAAGCATCCAGCATGTTACACTATCACAATTATTAAATGAAATCAATTCTTATACATTATGTGAAGGTGTTAAAAATGATGATGGCAGATGCAGGAAACATCCAATTCTGCAAAACCAACCAACCACTTCTGGTAGTGCTGATGAAAGTGATGCTGGTGAAGAATTCAACCCATTCAATACTTGCAGATCTTACCACCGCCATCCATATTGTCAAGTACTTGTAGATGAGGGCAACAAGTGTTCTGAGTGTCAGTCATGCGAAAAGACAATTGAAGCATCAAGGAAAAGAAGAAATGCCAAATTAAGAGAGCCTGCAAAACCAAATGCACCTGTGTCTGCAACTCATCCAATGCGTTTGAAGCTAACCCTAAAGGATCAGCGTTTCAAGATTCAAAAACTAGAAGAGAAAATAGCAGAGATGCAAAGTGAAATAAAATCTGCAAGTATTGGTGTGACAAAGGATTTTAGTAATGATATCTTGAATATAATATCCCAGAAAGGCAAAAACATGTCTCCTTTCATGCAGCTATTTTGGGAGCAGCAGAAGAAGGCTTTCTCTGGTTCAGCATCTGGTGCAAGATACCACCCTATGATTATAAGATATTGCTTAGCAATCCATGCAAAGTCACCAGCTGCCTACAATGAGCTGAGGAACGGTGGCATTCTAGTATTGCCGAGTCAAAGAACTTTAAGGGATTATAAAAATGCTGTAAAGCCAAAGCGAGGATTTAACCCAGAGGTGATCGAGGAACTAAAGCAAGCAACACAAAAACTCTTTGATGTACAACGGTATGTCTGTATGACTTTTGATGAAATGAAAATCCAAGCAGGTCTTGTATTTGACAAGAACAGTGGGGAGTTGATTGGGTATACAGATCTGGGTGATCCAGATGTGAATTATTCTTGCCTAAAGCAAGCTGAAATTGCAAGTCATGTGCTGGTGTTTTACATCCGTGGACTGGCAAGTGACCTGAAATTCCCTTTAGCAAATTTTGCAACTACAGGGATAACTTCCAATCAACTTGTCCCTATTTTCTGGAAAGCAGTTGCTGTGTTAGAGTTGAAATGTAATCTCTGGGTTGTTGCTGTAACTTCAGATGGAGCTGCACCTAACAGAAGATTTTACAGAATTCACTTTGGTATATCTGCTGACACTGATACAGATTTTACTTACAAAGTAAAAAACCTATTTGCGCCAGATAGGTACATTTTCTTTTTTGCCGATGTTCCACACTTGATGAAGACAAGTCGCAACTGCCTTTACCACTCAGGCAGCAATGCAACAAGGAACATGTGGAACAATGGCCATTATCTTATTTGGAAGCACATAATAGATGTATACAACAAAGACCTTGAATGTGGTCTTCATGTTCTACCAAAGCTAACATTTGATCACATCAAGTTGACTTCATACTCCAGCATGAGGGTTAACTTGGCAGTCCAAATTCTCAGTGGGACAATGAGCAAAGTATTGCAATTATATGGAGGACCCATGTGTCAGGAGACAGCAAAATTTTGCTCATTCATGGATGGATTCTTTGATTGTTGTAATGTTCGAAGTCTCACTGAAGGATCCAGATCAAGGAAGCCATTTTGCAAGCCATATACATCAATCAATGATGAAAGGTTCATTTGGCTGAAGCAAGACTTCTTGGGATACCTGTCTACCTGGAAAGAAAGCACAGAGAAAAGGGAGGGAAATTTCTCCAGAGACGAGAGATCAAGAATGTTTCTCTCAAGGCAGACATATGAAGGCCTTCAAATCTCTGTTTATTCATTAGTAGAATGTTGCAAGTTTTTGCTGTCCAAGGGGTTTCAGTATGTTCTAACAGAGCGATTTTGCCAGGATGTCGTTGAAGAATACTTTGGGAGGCAAAGAGCTTTAGGACGGCGAAGTGATAATCCCAGTCTGCGCAATTTTGGGTACAATGATAACACACTCCGCATTCAGAGGGCAAATACTGCTGTGATGGGGAATACACGCGGAGCAAGAAAAACTAAGAGAGCATGGTATGCAGTCTCCAATAGTCCCATAAAGAAAAGAAAGCTGTGATGCTCCTATTCAGACTTCAAAACATTTGATTGTGTAGGTAGAATGGCTGCACAGTAAGAACCCATCACTAAGAAATTGACTGAAGAAGTTCAGGCTGTTGCTTCAACTAACTTTCCTGCAATAATGCAATCATGGACAAAATTAATACTTGAAAAAGTTTTCGAATCATTTCTAGTTATGTAGATCTATCTTTTCACTGGCACAAAGAACTCTTAAAAATCTGTCAAAAGTTGAACCAAAGCTTGAGTTCTTAAATACGTCTCTTAGTTTCAGGTTCTTACTTGTCCTAGTGTTCCCACCTTTTCCATTATAAAGGGACCCTTTTTGAAAGAAATTTGCTTTGAAAATATAGAAACAATTACTGTTGCGGCCTAGAAAGAATGTGAAGTTGCGAAGTCAAAAATGTGTAAATTGATTGCTTTTCTGTAAGGATAAATGGACGTTTCATTTTCATAAGATGGGCTGATAACAGCAGTGATAGATATTGGTCAAAGATTTTTATGAAGGCTTAATGCAAAAATTAGTGCTTTATAAGCATTTTGTTTTCTAATGACACACTTTCATGAAGCTTGCTAGTCCCATTCCTGCATTACAGCCCTTGCAGCATTATTTTATCAGGATGCAGTGAATTCTTGAGAAGTATTTTAGAGTTCTTGGATATTATTGCACACAAGGCCTGTGTTCCATAGCTCATCTTTCCTTTCTAAATCAAAGTGACCATGACAGAGGTTACAGTACCTCATAGGAAAACGTTCAGCTTGGAACAAGCTTGTGTAAACTTGACAGAAGCATGATTTTGGCTTGAAGGAGCTTGAATCAAGTTTGTTGATATTTTTCATGTATGATTAGGGCCTGATCAACCTTTGCAATAGTTCATACTAAAATCATTCTCAAACATACTACAGTTAAGCTTGATTGAGTTTGCCTTCAGTCAAGAAGATGCATGCTGCATACTAATGCAAGCAAGTGGGTGCAAAATTCTTACTTAAATCAAACTCTTTTAACATAAGCATGCTGCAAACATAGCAAACATTTTGCTGAGGGGCACACCTTTTGCACATTAACACAGTTTTAGAACATAAGGATTCTTAATTCCTTTTTTAAAGATTACAAAGCTTTTTGCAGGGCTTGAGGATTCTTACAGGAATGTGAAGAATTCTTGAATGTTTCTAAAAATTCTTCTCATGTACGCTAGGCTGGTATGGATGATTGCACTAAAGATGGGGTCTAGGAGGTTTGGCCAAGATCCTTTGCAGTAACGAAGAACAGTCAACCAAATTAACAGAAATTCAACGTGATGCAAAGCATCATCATGGTAAAAAGTTCCTGCAACCATCTTTAGGGCAATCATCTGTTTTATTGTTGTACACAACTAGAATCTAAAAACTTCCAAAGAAAAACTTTCATTCCAGACAAATGGCAAACAGAATTTGTAGATTATCACTATATCTAGATGTCAATGTGCGCTGCTTGCTCTTTGGAGTTCCGCTTTATTTCTTTTCTAAGGGCCTTAGCCTTTCCTTGCACCATTTCAACCTTGTGCTTTTGTGTCACTGATTTTGCAAAAGAAAATGAGCGAACTTTGATATAAAGTGCCAACATTTGCTCCAATGTATCCAATGCAACCCGTCTTGGTACTTCATCCTGGCACTCTTCAAGCAAAATATTGAAGTGTCCAAGTATTCTTGCATCATTCATTAGTAAGTGCACCAATTCAGCACTATCAATTTTTGTGACAACCTGTTTGTTAGTTTTAAGCCAAAATACTTCCTCAACAATGGTAAAAAGGCTTTGAATCGTATCATTGCCCAGCCAAAGACCACCACGATTCACCGCTGTAACAAATAGCTGTGTCTCATCTTCAAGGATTTTGCAGCTCTTCAAAAAGCATAACGCTTCCTTGCTTTCTTTCGTGTTCCAATAAACTGAGTTCTTGATCTTCTTGTTAAGATTATTCAAGACATAGCCAACCAAATATTGCAAGGCATGACTCTCTCTTTCAGAGAGGGAGAATTGGGCTGTTTGATCACCGCAGTCAGTTGTTTTGTCCAATTGGCCTTTCTGGTATGCAACTAAACAATCTCCAAATTTAAGAGTCAACAAGACAGCTGCTGGTTGTGTAAGGTGAGGGAAGAACTTAACTGCATTTAATGGGAACATTTCCATGAAAGTGGTGTAGTACTTATCCAAATCTGGACTTTTCTGCAATGTTTTATACAATTTTTGGGCTTTTGCCACAAAGTCCTCTGTAACTATTGATGGTGCTTCACGAAGCTCACTGGTTAATTCTTTTGGATAGCACTCATCACTGCCAACAATTGCTTTGGCTTGTTCAACTATTTTCCGAATATCAGGTCGGGAAATACCGTGCTGAAGAGCTTCACCATTAGCTACCATTGATGGGTGACTCTTTCTTTGGTGTCTTGTCAAACCACCTTTTGATTTGCATATCTTTTGGCATACTTCACATTTAAATTCTCCTTCTTGCACCTACAAGTCAACAAAACAGTGCTTATCTTTAAAAAAATTGCATGCCTACTAGGTTCCATCAAAGTTCATTAAAGAACATTAAAGCTGTGTAGGCACCAAACTTGAGGAAATTTTGCCGACAGATCATCGTTGAGAGTTTTTGTGAGTACCCATCTAAGCCCCCCCCCATGTGAATACAAAAACTGCATTGGTTTGTTATGTTGTGTTGAAGTGCAGAAAGATGATTTTCTATAACAACGATGTGTGCTTCTTGCTCCTCTTGCAAAATTGATAGCACATACAGTAGATGCACCACTGTGGGTCTCTCCTTCTGCTCAAACAAAACCTCCCCAAAAACCAGTTTTATCAGTACTTCACATTTTGCACTCTACTCTCTAATTTTTACCCAAGATATGGGACATGCTTTATCGTCGATATGGAATAGTTCAACATCTATATTATTGTACATAGTGAGCAGAATTTAATTGAAAAATCGATATTGAATACGACGACAATAAACAAACTGGGGAGGGTGGCCTAATTTAAACAGTGACGACTCCAATCGAACTTCTTGAAGAAGTAGTCAAAGTTTACCTGCTGACTTGCTTCATCAAATGCTTCTTGTATATCTTGATTCTCGTCCAATGTTTTAACATCGAGTTCATCAAAAAGTAATTCCAAATAAAGCCCAGAAACGAAGTTGGAATGTGATTTCGCCATTTGTTAGCGTACAGCTGCGGAAAGTGTGCACCCAAAAGCTTCGCGCATGTGGTCTGCGCAGCTTCACCTAGTTCTTCCGCGAAACAATAGAGGAAGCCTTTGAAGATTGCCGACCTTCCAGACCATGGCTCTTTTTCAATAGACTATGTTTTAACACATCGAAGTGAAGCTTTGCCTCTTAAGGTAGGGGACCAGGCGAAAAACTAATTTCTACATTCTAAGTCCCAGAGAGATGAAATTATGCTACTAGCACAAATTTTATATGCTGATTACGAATATGTAAATAGTTTCTAAAAATAGCCTTTGGTTTCCATGGAAACCTGGAAACAAAAGAAAAAGAGTCAGTTCTCCTTTGGATCCTTAATATTCTAACTTTGAACAGATATTGATGTGTGCAGGGTATCATATTGAAGCTGAAGCCTTGCTCTGTGCAGAGGAATATTTTATTTTGATGCAGTGTACACCATTTATTTAAATTTTGCACTGTTAATTAGTTGTTGGTAATTAATCGGATGTTGTTACCTTGGACTTACAGTATCTTCTATCATGTTTCTTGAATAAACAATCTTTATAAACCTCTGCACTCTACAGAAACTAAGCTACAAAATGATGTATAGGATGATGATTTTTCTCCAGCCAATTCAAAGATTAACTTTCCAAGAGTTGTTGTAGTATGCGCAAAACCAAAACTGAGATAATTGCAGTTGAAAAACTAACAAACATATTCCTGCATAAACTCTGCAAACAACAGCATAAGACAAGTACATTAATGGACCAAAACAAGATATTACATGCCAAAATGCTGTCTGGCCACTAACTAACTACTATTTCAATGTCACTGTCAATGTATCAGTCCTTACTGCAGCAAAGTTACGCAAATGACCCAGCTTTATATGTATCTCCTTCCTTTGTCTTTTTTGCTTTCTCTTTTGTAACCTTGGCATACTTAAGTCTCTTCCTTTTCTGCTTAGCCTCATTGGTAGATGCTATGTCAGCTTTCTTTAGTCTTTCAATTGACTTTCTCAGTGATCCTTGCTTCAGATAATGGCCTGGGTCAATTCCCAAAAACTCAAAAAGAGTTTCTTGGAAGGTAGCGCCTTTTGCAAACTGGCACAATGCCAGGCAGGTTGCACTTTCAAGGGTCTTTCTGCCAACAAAAGTTATCTTGGGGCAAAATCTCCAAATAACATTGTGCAAAGATTCATTTGGGTTTTGTGTGCGATTCCTTGTGCATCTACGCAACAAACTGTCATCAGTTAATCGCTGAAAGATAGGCACAAGCTTCTTACCAATATCTTCTGCAATGGTTTCGTGTTCTTTATGCGGCCCTGGGTTCTCCTGCCTGGCAATGGCCCTCTGCCAAAAACACCATGAATTTTCACCTGGTGGGCAATGAACATGCTTTGGATTCCTGTCAGTAGACGTCAGATGAAAGAGAATGGCAAATATTCTCTTCTTAGCAAGAGCAGGATCATGGGCATTATCTTTTATCGCCCGCCCATAATAATTTTGGATTTTTAAAACCTTCTCCTTTGTCAACTTCCCCTTCCCAGAAATTGACTGCCTCTGTGCCTTGCAATCTTGTATCACATTATTCAGAGCAGTTCCCATCCGTTTTGATACATGGTTGACACATTCTTCTTTAAATATCTCAACTTCTTTGCCATAAACCTCATTTTGTTTCAGATGCTCAAAGGACTTACTGTCACCATCTGACAACATTGTTGTGTAACGAAGGCCATGTTTTGCAACTGATCGCTGCCAAATTCGATTTGCACATTCTTGTTCCATGGAATTGGCTGAGCCATCATAATTTTTTGCACACTTTGCTTGATGCTTGGTTTGCCATTCAGTATACTCTGGGTCATCACGCCCTGGAGCCTTGAAACATTGGTGACAGAAGTTGCAAACAACTTCGTAGTCAATAGGCAAACCTGTCAAAAGATCTATGACAATGCCTGCACCATTGTGAGATGAATGTCCCCTTCTTTGCCATGTGCCATCATAAGAAACAGCAATGTCAAGAATATTGTTCTTATCTGGCAGTTCACCAAGTTCTGCATGTTTCTGGCGTATTATTTCCACTGACTTTGTTGCAACTTCATCAAATGTTTCTTTGCTGGCGGATATCAATTTCTCTTTAGTTGATTGATAAGCATACTTATTTGGACAGTTTGGAAAATTCATAATTGTTGACCAGTCTCTCATTGCAGTGTATCCACAACCAATGCCCATAAATGCGAAAACTGATCTGGTATTCACTTCAAAGGGCCTATTTGTTGAATGAGAGCCACCAATCCTCTCACTAAGGTAGCCTTCATTTATCACTGTTTCGCATGAACCACAATAAACATACCCTTTTGCACAAAATCCCATGTGTTTCTCTTCATAGGTATCAAATTCGATTCCTGGCACCTTACAATTTGGGCAGCATAAACAAGACAACAATTTATTCAGAGAAACCTTGTCTACCATCAAGAAATACTTGTCTTGACTCTCTGGTTCAGTCTGCTTTGTCATCTCAACCATTTCATCGAGTTTCAATCCAAAGAATTCAAGCTTCTTCGAGCTGGCGGAAGGGGCTTGTCCGTTGTTTATTTCATTTTCTTCATCTGGGATGGGCCTAGCTTCAGCTGCTGCTTCTTCGAAAGTCATTGGTACAACTACTGGCTTGTTTCTCCTCCTCTTTCTAACACCTTTAAAACGATTAAACTTGGTCTTTCCCATGTTGATGAACAATTTCGTTATAAATACGAAGATAATTCGTACTTTTAGAACGTTTTTTGCGAGCAAGCTGCGATAAGTGAAGACAGGATCGAGGAAATATTGTCACAAGCGGCTCAACGGAAATCAGCTGTTCTCAACAGCCAATAAGATTTCACCATTCGGCAAATCAGCCAATCAGATGGCTTAAGTTCAGCCTCGTAACCAGAACAGTTGAGACTAGGATTTGCACAGGGATAAAAAGCTTCACATTTCAGCTTATGTTTACATCAAGTACTAAAAAGAGCGGCATTTTCGAAAAGACCAAAGAGAGAGCTTTTCAACGGTATCCAGGTTTTTGGGATGCAATCAAGGGGGAGGAGAAGAAAACACATAACACTGCATCAGTTTTTGATCAACATTTAGCAATTAATGGCTGGCTAATGCTGACTCACCCAAAGAAAATGTCAAATTATTCTTTCCTAGCTGCTGTTCTTGGCATATCATTTAGATATTGCAAATCTAAGATAACTGAAAAATAAATCAAGAAGAAAAACAAAATTTCGATTTTTTTTCAGAAATCTGATGATTCTCGCCTGGTCCCCTACCTTAAAGGAATACTTTTGTACCGATGAAAGAAACCATCAATTTTGGCCTCAAGTGTAATCTTCAACACAAGTCCTTTCCGGCAGTCTTAAGTTTTTCCACATTTTTTCCACAGTTTGGAATCTGAAGACTGGGAGGTGTCTGAGAACGTTCAAACACAGAAATATCACCTATTCAGCAACGGTAAGTAGCCACTGGAGAGCAATTTGAAACTGAGTCTAGTTTTGCCATCAAGGACTTCACATCAGGTGTACCATAAACTTATGTTACCTGTCAGACAGCCCATACAAAATAAACTTTCGACCACAAGTATTTGAAATTTGTTCTCGTTGTCTAATCACGTGTATATGTCTACGACGGCCCTTTTCTTTCAAGAAAACGAAATGTTATTTTAGGCCGCGTTCACATAGCCTGCGTGTATCCCCTACTGTTTCCGCAGAGTTGAAATTTTCCGTTGAATTGAATTCATTTTCTGACGCCAATAGGAAATACTGGCGTCAGAAAATGAATTCAATTCAACGGGAAGTTTCAACTCTAAAGGAACAGTAGGGGATGCACGCAGGCTACGTTCACACTGCTCCGTTTTCTTTTTTTCCATTTTTTGTAGATGAAAACGCTGCCCGTTCACATTGCTCCGTTTTCAAAGGAATACGATATGAATAGGATAGGCGTTTATGTTGCTCCAGCAAAACAAGGTTGTTAATACCCTTTTCAAAACAGAGCCCTTTGTTAGTGGCTGTCAAAAAAAGCTTAGCCTGTGAACGGCTAACGGCTAAATTACCTGAAACGGAAAAACGGTACGCTAACGGCTAACGGCTAAATTACATTTGACGTGTCTATCTGGTATGTACATCTAAGTTAATGATGAATAAGATTGGGTGGAATGCCAAAACTTTTGAGATCCAGTTATTTAACGCAATCACTGGGATGCTAAATGTTATGAAAACCAAACTTATTGAATTTCAGTTTGGATTTAAACCTGTTTAAGAATTGTCGTTGTTTCCTTAGATCGGCGAACGACTGCTTGTGACTGGATGTGCAGGAGGAAAAGTTAGAGTTTGGGACTTCAAGGGGGCCAAGCTTATCAAGGTAACACTAATAAAAAAGCTGCTTTATTAGAGGAAATTCCTTCTTGAAAAGATTGAAACATTCACGAAGTGGCTACAAGAAGCTATAAGATTTAGATATGATTTAGAACATATTTAAAATCAAGTTGCATAGCTAGCAGCAATTTTTTTACTCGAAACTTCAGCTATAATGTCTACCAAAAGTCTTGCAGCACCTCTGCTAATTATGTCTTGGTTTGCGATTCCGCCCTTTCCCCCTCTGAAAAATGCTGTTTTGTGATAATAGAATTGGGTTGAAAGGACGATTGGGCAATAACCTTCCAAATCAACATTGTTTCGTGGGTGAGGGGGCATTGAAACCAAATCGCTATGGTTAGAAATGTGGATTATTTGGCCTCGGTGGCATAGTGGCAAGGGGTTCACGATCCAAGGGTCGTGGTTACATTCGAAACCAGCACTGGTTACATTTGAGGAAAGCATCCTTGGGCAAGGTGTTTGCACAGATTGTGCCTTTGTCCACCTAGGAGTATAAGTGGGTACCTGTGCGTAGTTAAGAGCGCCGTCTGCGGCCGCACCCAGCTATACGCAGTTAAGCATAGTGACCAGAGGGTAAGGTGTAAAGTCGATTGAGTAACCTTTGGGAGTCTTAGTGTTAGTTCCAATGACTTTTGGCAGGCATTGTACGTTATTTCAGACGTGCCTCTATGATTTAGCTGATAAGTATTCCAATTATCAATTGATCTATTCATTTAGCCTCTCGATGGCCACATGGGACCTATAACCTGCACTACATTTGATGATAACCATATAATCACAGGGAGTAAAGATTGTTATGCGATGGTGTGGAGCACAAAGGGTAACTTTACAAGATGTCTTCAAACTTTGAGACACCCAAAGTAAGTTTTGCGAATAATTTAGAAAAAAGGAATTTTCTGAATTTTCTGATGAATGCATTATTTGTCATTATGTTCATAGGAAGCCTATGCCTAGATATTCTTTCAGTAGCTGACACATAGGGGGTATGGGGTGCGATCACCCCCTCCCCCATTGTTAGCAAGAACAAAGATTTTTGTTTGAGAACAATAGAGATAAACAGTGCTTTCCAGCAGAAACAGCAGCTTCGCCCCTAATATTTGGTAGTGTCTGTTATTGTACAAGTAATACCACATTTCATAAGAAGGCAGTGTTTTTCTTGCCATTTGTCTCCAATAGAATGTAAGTTGAGATTTGCGATAACGTAAAATTATTCATCAAAGATAGTGCAATTGTTCTGTTCGCGGACATTTTCACGTGACTTCCTATTTAGGACATCCCTCGTTATTTACTTGCAGAGAAGTCAACTGTCTCAAAGCAATGTATTGCAGAGTCGTTACAGGATCATTGGATGGGAAGGTTGGTAATAAATAAAGTAATTTTTCATCACTAAATCTTCAGTTTGTTGCAAAACCTGCTGCTCCAAAAAACTTTCCAATTTTGACAGATCATAATAAATCGTACACTGGACCAATTTTGAAGGTTTATAGCTTAAGTAAGCCAGATTAGATCGTAGGATTTTTTGAATGTTCTACTTTCTTTCTAGATCCGAGTTTGGAACATACTGACCGGTGAATGTTTGCGAATTATCCGAGGAAATAGCAGGAATGATCCAATCACAGCTCTGTATGCAAGTGAAGACAGGTCAGTGAATTACTGTTCACTTCAAATCATATGGCATTTTATCTCAAAATCATCGGTTCTATGTAGACTAATTACAGCGAGTCCCAGTAATCGCTATTCAAAACGAGAATCCTTCACCAAACGGAGACCACTCATGCTGGGACTCATATGACATAATGGCATTTTGCTGGATTGACTTTCTTCCCTTTTGAACGCCCTTTGGAATGAGACTGCTCTACACAGTTATGTAGAAAGTATACGGCCAGCCCTCAACGAGTCGTGCCCCCCCCCCCAGTTTGAGATGCTTCCTGTGATGATGGATTATGTCTCCTATAACTGTAACTGTTCAAAGATCCCATACAGCCATATTTGCATAAATCAACCAAGTGATTTGCAAATAAAAGTAGCGTCATCAGCTGAAATTGAAGGTAAATGAACGGATATATAGCGACATAATCTAAACATAGCACAAAAGAACCGCAGGCGCCACTTATCTTCCTTTTGTTTCATTGATCGAAAACATCAAATACAATAGGTTATACTTAGATTGCCCAGTCCCCCTAGCTAAGTTTGCTTTTAACCCCCTTGATTTACTTTAAAGAGCCTGTGTCGCAAGCCTGATTGGCTAATGCAATACAATTATCTCTTTGTTCAGTACAAAGCACAGGATCGAGGCTGGATTTTTATGGCAGTAAAAATTCACGAAGCATAAATAAAGTGTCACGAAACAATGGAATTCCACTCCAGACTTCTTTGTCGTATTTACCAACTGCTATCGCGACATATGCCCTTTAAGATCAGTGGATGACTTGATGTGAAATGAGAGATCAAAGAAATTTGAATAGGATTCTTTACCATTTGACGGTGCGATTCGTTTTCGTCAATAAAAATTTTCGCTACAGGTCACCTTTAAAGGCAATCTGTCTAACTCGTAATTGGCTGGGATTGTAAAAGGGGATTAAATATTTGTATGGCAAGATTATCAGAAAAGAATGGGTAAGAGATCGTTTTGCGAATTGAACTGAATTTTTATCATGCGATTAATTCAAAGAGTCTGGGTTCTAGCTCCTTCTCTTTGTCTGAGGTTTGTTCTCTAAGCCAATCACCTGCGTGACAGAGCTCCTTTAAAAGCATGACCAATATCAACTTCTTTTCAATCATGAAACAAAAGTCGTCACTTAATCCGTATTGAAATTAAACCAAAGAAATTCCTCAGGATAATGCAAGGATTAAGAAGTCTTTTGTCTCGACTCCTAATGACTTTAGTATTATTGTGCGATAACAAAAGACCGTCAGCGGTTTGTCAGCGAAAATTCAGGACAGCGTTAACGCTCAACTACTTATAAGGACTCAATTCCTTTAAAGAAAAGTAATTTGAATTTCTATTCATTTCAGGCTGGTCATTAACACGAAAAGTAACTTGCTCCTGTACAACTTTGAAGCAGTTAATTGGGATTATACAGCATCAGCAGAAAGAGAGAGCAATTTTCTCAGAAAAAAATCATCATTCTCAGAAGATCACCGTAAGCAAAGTCATACGTTCAATCGAGCGCAAACAGCAAGACGCAAGGGATCACAACATGTTCTGAGCAGTGCATCAATAACCGTTGATCAGCTAAACGGAGACGCATTCGCAAAGAAATCTGGACACATTGACCGTAGCAAGCGAGCCCAAAGTGCGCCTGTCAAACATCCGACGACTGCAAGCATTCAGAGACATATTTCACGTATAAAGAGTGCGGTTGCAACTCGCAATAGTAATGATCAACAGATAAGCAGTGCCGTAAGCGATCCAATGATGACTCAGAAACCGCGCGGAATTTTGAAGAATACAGACAGGCAAGACATTTTACAAACAAAACCTGACACAGATCTCAGAATCAAGAATGCATGGACTGCTAGCCCGAGTAATGGATTGTTGAACCAAAAGACAACGCTCAGACCGCGAGATGAAGGATTAAATACTTGTTTTGACGGGCCGAGAGTTTTTGCGCGAAGCAGATCAGCGCCAGCACATCGCATACGTTCAGTCCCATCGAGTGAACGTGGTTTCACAAGTTCATCTGAAGTAAACATAAAGGTTTGGGAAAATAAATTGAACGTACATCCAACGCAGAACCGAAATAAAATGCGTCCGTTCAGTGCATCTGCAGTGGCAATGCAGAGTCCTGTTGACACTCACACGAACTTGAAATTAAAGACTTTTTACCAGCAGTTAGAATTTGAAGCTGCCTTGGCTGGGAAGAGCTAGCTCCTTGGAAGTACCTATCTGAAAATGCAATGTACATCCCATCATATCCACAAGGACATATCACAAATTCTCTCCTCGGCACAAGCTTGATTGATTGATAGATATTTTGCTGATTTGCCGCGCCGAAGTCGCAACGAAAAAGCCACTCCCCTCCCAAGCTTCTGTGGAGGAGAGTGTATCACAAAGACTATCCAGTACGCATCAACAAAACAACGTATTTTGGAACCTAGATTTTCCAGAAAATCACATGAAAAAGGAGCCCAAGTTTGTCGCTCAAGTCTAAACATCATTCATTTTAATTGGTGTTTTATTCAAGTTATATATTTTAGTGGTAATCTAGTGGATCTCGAGTGTGGCTCTAGGAGATTTTTAACAGATCCTGCAAATTCTTAGTACTATTTTAAGGTAAGACAGTTTGTAATGTACAATCCAGAAAGATATCTGAACTCATGTTAGATTAGGCAGACTGCTTTGACAAGCGAAAATAACTTGGTATTTTAACGTTACATCCAGTGCATATAGGTGTTTGATTTCAGCTAAAATATTATTGATGATAGGAATAGCTATTGGGTTGTAAATATTGTAAATTTGAAAGTTTTCTAGATACAACAGCGAGTCGTTGTGTTTCGTGCTTACTATTTTCCATTCAATGATTTTTAGAGTTGGGGGTAAACATGAATCTTTTTTGAGTTTATCTTGTGCTAGAAAAGACAAAGAAAAGCGTGATAACGTACGTGGTTTTTTCTGGTTCCGGGAAAGGCAACAGCAGTGGTAGAGCGCACATGTCAAAGGAGGAGACGGATGGAGCAAGGGAAAATTTTGCATTTCGTTTTCCTGATTTCTCGATTATTAACTTGAAGATAACTACTTTGTTTGCCGATGCTGGCTCATTTACAATTGGAGTATTTATCCTGAAAGTCTAAATTTGCATCCACCTTCACACCAGAAGTGTTGGGTATTGGCCTAAACTGCATAGCGAATAGTTAAGTGCAAGGAAGCTTGTTCAAAACTATTAACGCCACGTCAGTGATGGAGGAGATATCAAACACAGAGCATTTGCAACTTTGGCCAAAACCCACGTGCACTGGTTTGAAGATGGAGGGAAATCTGGACTTTCGAAATTGACATTCCAACTTACCTAAATCTTTATCGCATGCCCCAATAAAGCCTGTAACGTTTTCTTGCAGCATCCGGTAGTCCGTTCTTGAGTTTCCGTCTTCTTTGTTTATGTAGCTTGTACTTCAAGGAGCTTCCACAGTTCCTGATCAGTATGTCGAGGAAGAGGTATTCAAACCAGTCTTTAAAGGTATTCACTTCACGCAAAGTTGAAAAACTAATTATTTTTATCTATGAAAATACCAATTAAAAATACTCAAATTTACAACTAAAATTGTTATCCCACATTCGAGAAACTCTGAATTTATCCAGAACATTGGAAAATGTTTACTACATATGAAAAACCTGAGATGCATATTTATCAATGTCCAAGTACGAGAATAATTTGCGGACTCTAAACCTCACAAAAATATTCAAGTTACCCACAGATATATCTAAATTTGAGCATAATTTGCTGTTCGTAATATATTACAATTAACAGTGTTTATCTTTTATTACGCTTTCATTACTCGTGTTCTTTTCTACATCAAAAGCAGAACAGTGAATACCAGCATGTAAAAACCAAGTGGAATTAGAACCTACATGCAAGCTGAAATTATCAAATCAGACCCCAATTAATAAGAACCAACGTCATTATTAAAACTATTTCAATTTGGAAGGCCCTTTTAATTAATTGTTAACTGTACAAGAACTCAGGTTGACTTCCAAAATTGCAGGTTATTTACGCCAGCGTTTACTGTAAGACAACAGCTCTTAAAAACAAATTTAAACAGTTGAAATATACAGGAAATACCTGTGTTTAAGACTCCAGTGCATTGAGAACCTACAGGCTGAAACTGTCAAATCAGACCCCCATTTATAGAACCAATCAACTGTATTCATTATACAAAAATCAAGCGTGGCCTCCCAAATTTTAGGTCCATTACGTGGGTGTTTACTGTAATACAACTGCTCTTACAAATAATTCTAAATAGTTAAAATAATAAATATTTAGGATTATAATTCAGGAGTTGATGGTACATCTCCCGAACTTCTTAACGTCCTTCTGCAATATTGAGAACAAACGTAAAATAGAATAGGAACATATCTAACGCCAAATAGTTCAGCTGCAGGCTTGATAACGCGTATGCCTTGTCCAAATTTAGGAGCACCACAATAATCGCATAATGTCATTCTAAAAGATAAGAAAAAACCCTCGAAGCATTTTAAGACTGCAAGCACAAACCCTACTTTCTTTACAAGATCTTGAAAAAGCTTGCATGTGTGAAGATTCGTTGTGTAGAGAATAGTTGAGGCATTGGATTAAATCAAAGTTTGGTTGACACCCAAAACACTGAAGTAACTTTTATGATTTTTTCCGAGTACTGGAATTAAAAATTTAATTCACAAACAAATCCGAGACCTCAAAATGTGAGAAAGAAGGCCTATAACCCTCAGTCACAATTTCAAACCATTTACTCACTCAAACACATGTTATTCTCCTCAAGCGTTAAGAATCAAAATTTTTAGAATCAGCAACGCATATGATCCGATTCTATTGTGAAAATCACTTTTAAAACCTTGAGAAAAATGAAAGGTATTTGCATATTCCTCTAAGTGAGGATATTTTTCACGCTTTTCGATGTAAAGGAAGTTGATATATGCAGTTCAGAAGACATTAGTGCTTCATCCCAAAGGATTCTTCTCAAAGATTTCCTCCTCTTCAAATTTTGCTTGGTCAATTCTTTTTCCATAGCATGTAGATATATGCTATTTACACTCCGGGATAGCCATTGCAAAGAGAAACAAGCAAAACATATACTCACGATTTCAGAAGGCCTTTAAGTTTCACATCATCTGTGACAATGTCTAGATGCTCTCCTCGTTGTGCCAAAACCGTTGCGCAGTTTTCAAGTAGATGCTGAAAAGAAAGTCCAAAATTACATTTGCTACTTCTGTAATTCACTTACCTATTGCTCTATAATCGTGGTCAAAAGTTTTTTGACGATAGTTCAAAGCTTACTTTGAGAAAGAGAAAAAGCTCCCTTCTCGTGAGTCAATGCTGTTGAGAAAAACTGACAGTAAAATACGTTAAAAACTATTTCATATGAGAAATATAAAGTAAACTTGGGGGGGTCGATATCAAGAGAGGGCTAAAACTCTTTAGATGAGGAGAGATACCCTACAATCTCATCGAGCGAATAAGGCAATCTTTGAGACATTTCGAAGTAACGGAATATACATAAGTCTTTATTTCACTGATATTTCTAATACTACAAAGAACAGAAGAACAATCACAAAAATATCTACTGAAGATTTCGACTGTCACCCAAAACTTTACTCATTTCAATCTCGACTGCTCTAAAGATACCCTAATTGCCAAAACTAATCAGCACTGAAAAAAGGAAGAAAAGGCGCAAAAGACCAAATCATGTTTGTCTTCTGCGAGTATTTAGGCCCTCTTAAACATTGCATTATATCTATTAAGTACTCTCAATATGATGATGAACTTTATAACGTGTGAGCTTGTTTTTGGTGTATCCGGCAATAAAGTAGCTCTTACTCTAGAGATCTAAGAAAGCACAAACCTACCTGGGGTTGAGGTGGAGCAGTTTCTTTCCAAAATATTGGGTGGATGAAATTATTATTTACATTGAAGGTTCTTAGATCGAGAGCGAGAAGTCCTCTTGGAAAGGAGGTCAACTGATTGCCTTCCATATTCAAGACTCTCAAATTCCTAAAAGATAACAATCAAAATTCTAGTTTCAAATAAGAATATGCCAACAACAAATTTGCAGCAAGGAAAGATAATTCAGTCCTCGATTTAAAGCTAAAATGATCCATGCCGCTTGAAAGCGCAAAGTTCTGCCATAAACTTTACCTATAATTTGCCTGCAAATACTCCAAATACCTACTGCAAATAATTTGCCTGCAAATATTTTGAAAATCAGTTACTCAGCAAGGGAATAGACCTTTTAGCTATTCAGCAAAAGAGCCTGGATCGAGCGTTATTTTTATACATTTTTATACACGAGATTCGATCGAGTGGCGTGAGAGCTTCTATCACAATTGTGCACATTCGAAAATTCTACAAAATGTAGCAAAGTATCGTTCGATTGAGATTCTTTTTCAGAATAGCTAAAAGGTCTATTCGGCTGTTCGTTGAGAAAGCCGAATATCGACTAAAAAGATCAGATTTTTCGGATATTCAACCGAAACGTTAGGGGCTTCGTCTTTTCAGCATAAAGTCGGCACAATATTTTTTCATCCAACTGCCGGTCTTTAAGTACTTTTACCAAGGGCTCCTACCTTGTATCAGTTACGTCTATTCGTGGTCGGGTGCTTGTAACATAATAGTACACAGAGCAATAGTTGTCCTGTCAAGATGACGACGCGAGAATAATTTTATGGCTTCCCGCTTCAAGCTGCAGTGTACATGTCATACTATATCAACTGTTATGCAAGATGACCACAGGGAACCAAACAGTATGATTTTGATTGGTCAACACTAACAAACCCTAGAATTTGAAAATCACTTATAGACAGATCAACAGGACAGCGATAGAGGATTGCGCTAAAGATGGTGGTGAGGAATTTTTACCGAGATGCAGTGCGTCCTTTAATCGAATTCCCATAGAATCGTTAAAGATTGGTAAATCGAACGCAGTGCATCTCGGTAAAAAATTCCTCGCCGCCATCTTTAGCGCAATCCTCTATTACTCTGTGTACTACAAGAAGGAAACGAAACTACGAATTAACACAGTTTCTATTGGGTACGCGCCTTTGTTTTGCAGGCTATTTTTTCACAATTCTGACGGTCCCTTCGCTGTTTTGCTTGTAAATATTCTATGTGCTTTGCTGTAGGACTATGTAATATCAGGCGCCCATATCCCCTACGGATGTTTTCAGTAACAACAACAACAACAACGTCATGCCTAGACTTCCGATGAGAAGATATTCCTGCCAAAAGCTTTACTGACAAAGAGAAGTTAAATTCCACTCACCTCAAATTCTTCAGCTCCTCGGGAATAAATGCAATTCTATTATAAGATAGATCCAGAATATCTAAATTTGCCAAACTAAAAAAGCTGCAGGAAAATAGAACAACAATTGTTAAATCAAAGAAGCATCATTAATTATGTTTCAAAGAAAACCTAATCCTGTAAAATAATGTGTACTTTCATTGCAATTTTGGTGGCCCGATATTACTGACTTCACCATGATCAGACCTGGAAAAAAATACACAACAAATGTTTGTTTTCGCAATCTACTGCACGACTTTACAGAGTAAGATCCCTTGCAAAACTATAGTATCAATCTCTGAGCATCATACCAATACCTCGAAGCACCATACCGATACTCGGTCCACCTAAATAAAGTAGACGTGAATTATGCACTGATCTTAGTGTTGCGTTATCTGTCTTTTCGGGTCATTTCAATTAGTATTTATTAACAAATGCCGACTTAAATACCAAATGTATGTTTTCAAAATCGATTATAGGCCTCACAATATTTTGCCACCAAATTTTTTACATAACTTTATGAACATCCTAAAACTGCAGGTATAGAGTGAGCAGCTTTTCTACAGTGGGATCATACTCTATAAAGATTATTTTCAAAACTTGAAAAATATGCATTGAAGGATGAAAGATTAATGACAATGTTGCTCTCTATTTCAAAACTTACCCTGGAGGCAAAGATGAAATAAGACAAAAAGATAACACGAGGGTTTTCAGCTCTTTCAGGTTTCCAATTTCTGAAATAAAACAAGAATCCAAATGATAATTAATACGTTTAATGATGACTAATAATGACAAGAGCAAATTGAGCATAGTAACTAAGGTAGTGTGTATATTGTTAGAAAATGCATTTGACATTATCATCAGATCAAGTTTTGTTCCTCCATGTGCAACACACGCTAACAAATTATTATTTATCATTATCATCAATTTATTTAAAGTAGGCATATACAAAGGTAGCCCTAAACTTAATACTAATTCAAGCCTACTACAAAGTAAAATTTGTCAAAGATAATAAATTTACTTTGTAGTAAGCTTGAATTAACATTAATTTTAGAGCTACCTTTGTATATATATATGCCTACTTTAAATGAATTGATAATAATGATAGTAATAATTTGTTAGTGTGTGTTGCACATGGAAGAACAAAACTCGATCTGATGGTAATGTCAAATGCCTGTTCTAACAAATAACGACTAAATACGTTTCTGAATAAACATAACTAAAAAAGCGTTAGATAAATCTTGAAGATCGAGATTTGACAGTTCTCAGGTCTTTGTATATTGTCAAATTCTTAAAGAATTACTGTTTATCATGACATCGAGTGTTTGTGTTTGCAGTACTTCGTATAACATTTACTTCCAGAAATTAATGCTTTAGGGTTGTCAGTAAATGTACCAGACTCTAAAAATTTTGAAATAAAATTCTTCGAAGTTACGTTAAAATACCATGTTTTCAAAAACCATACCTTCGGGTACTTCGTGAATTGGATTATTTCTTAGTTTGAGGGTCTGCAGTTGCGATAATTGAAACAACTCTTGGGGGATCGTCTGCAACGGAAAATGAATAAAAATTCGATGGTTGTCAGTCAAGCGCAAAATTTAACGTGTGTGAGCTAGAACTTAGGATGGAAAATTCCTAGCTGAAGAAAATCAAAGTTACAACGAAATTCAGCTCCAGGGTGTCTCTATCATTTCAGTGGTACAGTCTTGGTGGTCGCTGTGAGCTAAAAATACGAGGAAATATTCATACCTAAATGTATTTAAATCCACTAAACGATAAATGTTTCTTATAACTTACCATAAAATCGTTGAAAGAGAGGTTGATGTGCAGCACTGTTTCTGAGATTTGGGTAAGATCAGGAAGCTTGTCAATGAAATGTGCCTGGAAGAACATATTCAAATTAACATCCGGTTCGATATTTTACATAAAAACTTTACATATTTTACATATAAAGACAAGTTGAACATAAAAACTAAAGCAGTGTGAATATTTTTGGAAAATGTATTTGACATTACCTTCAGATTCAGTTTTGTTCCTCCATGTGCAACACACTCTAGCAATGCTATCTCAACTGGCAAGAGGCTCTGTCCATCTACGGGTGCTATAAAAGACAGAGAATTGGATGAAGATTAGGATGGCAATTTTAGTCTTAGATCCTTGCACGAAAAATTTGCTCTAAACTATCTTGGTTTTAATAATCACAAGACAACAATTAAAACTGCTAATTCAATATTAACATTCTGTGTACTTATGCATTTCCTTTTCATATTCAAAACCTAGTAACTGAACCTTTCTGAATACGTGAGAATCCTTTTGAGACCCCATTGCTACCTATAATCCTTTACAGGACTCAGGCCACAAAAATTCCACGTCATATAACAGTCGAATTTAGGGTCGCAAAGGCTCACGGTTAACAATGAGTCTTCAACCATTCTTTATCTCACCAAAATCCACAAGACTTGTTTTCACATAATACCACACAGTGAACGTGGTGCAAATATTGCACTGTCCTCAACATCTATTTGTATGGATATCTGACAGCAAAATGTAGAATATTTCAATTTCAAATAGCAATGAAACAGGCATGAGTTAAACTGATAACAATGTGGGGTGAGTGGCCAAGCAGCTATACAGTTCACAATAGGTAACTGAAATTAAACTTCCTCAAGTGAGGCCAAAAATTGCATTGGCGACCTTTCAGAAGCCTAACCAAACAATGCATTTCCCTGTTTTTTGGAAGTGATGTTAAACTAGAGATTCCATGACTGGATGCAGAATGCACTACCCATCTCTCTCTGTGGGTACCATGCCCATCATGGCTGAAGGTTGTCATGGCCTTCCACTTTCTGTGAGCTCTTGCACCATGCAAACATAGCATGCTCATTGTAGGCCTAGGCCTAACACAGCTACAATGCTCAAAATGTGCCCAAAACAACGTAATGATTATAATGATGATGTGACAGACAAACAAATTAACACACCAAATGGGGAAGGACTTCTTGCAGATAATCCTCCTTGGAAAAAAAGAGGTGGTGAGTTCATCAAGACTAGTTCACGACAGTTGTCATCTTTTTCTGATCTGAAAATGGAAAAAAACCTTGCATTGAGAATACCTCATTCAAAAGAAAGCATATCGCAAAGCAATGTGAATGCAGAGAAGAACGAAAAGTTCTGTAGGGATACACCTGTTAAAGCAGCTGTTATCGATGCCGGGACTTGCACTGAGTTTTGGACATTTCAGAGACCGTTTCAAGGAGTTTCAAGTGACTGTGAACCCACTTCAGGACTATCACATCATTAGCCAAAACATACCCACTGCTTGGACATATCATTAACTTTATTTGTTAGATAATATTAGATTTTGTAGATTCATGACATCTGAAAAACTTATTGTCAACACAATTTATTCCAAGGAATTTTATCTTGGGTAAATAGTTGAGCCCTACATTTTTCATGGCTTTTGAAAATCTAATAGCATTCCAATTCAATTTGGCGTAGTGACTAATGCCATCTAACTTCAAACCTCAGACACAGTGTACTAAAAATCACATATGATTCTATCAAAGATTTGATAGCACATTAAGTTATTCAAAAACAACAAATGTTACTGCTATGATGTAACTGGTGGATGCATCAAAATTAGGCCCAAGACTTGAGCTGTAATGTCCTACATCCACTAACTGAAATGGAGTTCTGTCACAAAGGGCGTGAACAGCGAATCTGTCTTGTATCTTTTATCAAATGAAGCAACTCAGCAATACAACTTCAATAGACTTAAAGTTGCAAAACAAAATTATGTCTTCATACTTTACATCGCTTTCCGGCAGTGATCTTGACCCTCTGCCATCTTTTTCATGTGTAGTTGGCCTTGATTTTGAAGTATTTTGTGATTCACTCTGTTGCCTAACATGCTGAGATTCTTCCATTTTCTTATCAGCTACTTCATTTCTAATATAAATTTCTCCATCTTCTTCCACATAAGTTGGCCTTGCAACAGATGGCAGAGTTACAGCTTTTGCACCAAACTTATTTGATAATTGTGCTTCAAATTCTTCAGAATATGATTCCAGGTTGAAAATCTTCTCCTCTGTGAAACAAAAGATTATTTTTTCTGTATCTTAACCAAGTATCCAAAAGTCTGTTTCTTCTGTCTGTCTGACCATTCCATTTATGGTAGTTCCTGGCTTCTGAATGCACTGTTAGAATGACAGATCCAGGAACAACCGTAAAAGGAGCAGTCTGATAGACTGGGGGAATAGACTTAGGACAAGTCTACTTCAAAAACGTGAAGGCTATTGAGCTATGCTTAGATAAAGAGATTTTACACTCATAATATTGATTATATACAGTTAAAAAAATTTATAGAAAATTAGATGATTAAGCATCCCAGGTTAAGAATCATTGATGAATAACTAAAACAGAAGATTTCAAGCTTTTTCTGATTTGAATTTGACACCAAAATCGTTTTTTTAAATTATCGCACTAAAATCATTTTAAAAATGAAATGTAAAAAAACTTACCTATAGCTTGTTGCCTCAAAGGAATTCTTGGCTGAAGCTCAGGCAATGGAACTGAAAGGAAAATCATTAACCTGCATTAGAAATTGAAAATAGTTAATCTCGATAGCAAAATTGGTTGCAAACTACAATGCAGGCTTTGCACAAGAATTTTCAAGAATTCCATATATCATGGTAAAAATTCTTGGGCCAAATGAAAACTTATAAATCTTTCAAACAAAAATTGGTAAAAGCTAAAGGAGGAACGCCATTATAATGAGAGTAAGGCTTGCACATTTAACTTATTGTCAAATCTGTAGTCATTTTTTTCTAAGGCACTCTGATTTGGGTGATGGGGTTTGATTGCAACTAATACAGTAAGATACTGGAAAATCTTTCTTCCCTGCAATAGCAAATTAGCAAAGGGATGACTGTGGTGGACACCCACTCAAAGGCCTCATGTTAAGATAGAAATCAAATGTTTGAGCAGATTTTTGCTCACCGCCATTGGCCGGAACCTTCAAAGCCTCATTTTCACAGACCAATCAGATGGCAAATAAGTGAGGAAGACAGAAGAAATTTGTGAAGATTTTTCTAAATTTTACCTACCTTCATAAAACGCAATCAGGACAAAAAACTGCTGGAAATTTCCAGCCTTAGCCAATTTTGCCTATCAGAAACCCTATATCTCCACAAAATCGTGAGGGATTTCAACAGGCATCCACACTTGGCTACCCAAACATCTGGCGAGTAGATATCTTCAAAAAAAATTGGGAAATTTCCAGCAGTTTTTTGTCCTGGTTGTGTTTTATGAAGGTAGGTAAGTATTAGAAACATCTTCACATGTTTCTCCTGTCTTCTTCGCTAATTCGCTGTCTGATTGGTCCATGAAAATGAGGCTTTGAAGGTTTCCGGCCATGGACCACAAGCAAAAATCGGCCAAAACATTTGATTCCTATCTTCCTCATGTTGTTATTCATTCAGTTGGTAAAACTGTGCCAAGAATGGTACAGTTGTACTTCTTAGCCTTAACCTTCTTTTAATGTCAATAAAACTTTATCAGGGATGGTGAAACCCTCCTTTGCTGAAGAAGGAATATTCGAAATGATGATTACTTTGGAACTCGTTTTGAGGAAACAATAGCTAAAAAAGTACCAACTTTTGTTGGTAAATTCACATTGAAAAGAATGCAGTCAGTTCAAAATATCCATTCATAATCACTACCCATGCTGGAAAACATGTATGTTACGCCAAATATCTTTGGCGTGGAGAAACGTCAAGAACAATAGGAGAACAATAGGTCTATTGTCTTTAGACAATTGGCGTGGCGTAAAGCTTTGGCGTAACAAAAACGAACTTTCCACACTGGATCACTACAGAGCTATATATAAATTTGCAATCACCAGTTTCATCCAGCAATATCTTCTGATATTCTACAATCTTCTGGTCAAATCTTGGGTCATGTTTCTTTTCATAAACATACCACTGGGTTAAAGGTTTCTCTATGAGATGAGTTTGTACATTTGGGACACCATCTTTTATTGTACTCATTGCCTCTCTTTTTAGTTTGAAGTCCTCAAGTGTAAAGATAGGAGGTGGTGGTTCATATGAGTCATCAATAAATGCATTTAAGTCAAGCCCTTTCTTCTTTGGAGGTCTGAATGGGAAGGGATCTCCTCCTCTTGGTTTTCCATATGAAAATAGTAATTCCAGTCTTCTGTGGTATTCCTAGAAAATGAATGAATGACTGTATAAAAAACTGAAGACTTTTTTATCACAAAAGATAAATGCATTGTATTCTGCTGCTGTAACTTTTGTGGTAACTTGGTGGCAGGCTGGGTGGCAGTAGTAAGACATCTTTCCAGCAATAAAAGTGTCTTGGTAAGGCAGACGAGCTTTAAAAACGATTTGATGAAAATGAAGTTGTGGTTTTTAGCACCAAGCCCTAGGATAACAGAAGTACCAATGCAATAGAGCCCACAACCTCTTGTCATAATGCATCCATACATCTTTTATCAATCGTACCTTCATTTTATCTGCTTCCCGGCCTAAATCATCAGTCTTCTGCCTCGTCGTCTTCCTCTCAAGCGCATTGTACACTTCAAGGGACCGCTCAGCGACTTTTGCATTCTTCTTTGTTTCGGGATCTGCCTTTGACTTCTTGGAGAATATATCTTCTTTCTTTTTCAGAGGCGGCAAAGGTCTCCGAAGCAAAACAGGAGCGGATCCCGAGGCAGCCATTTCGTTGTCATGTTGTTGTTGATTGCTCAGTTTCTCGGCGAACGGTTACTTCATGTAACCGCCATGTAAAATCTCCTTCGCAACGCCACTCATCCAGCAAATTCATTTCTCGAGCGTTAGTGAAGTGACTTTTCCCTTCTCTTGAATTCTAAAGTAGAGAAAATTGAAGGATCACCGATAATCGATCACCAGGAATTTGTGCACGTGAAGAAAGATGGAGATTTAGTACGACTCTCTGTGCTTTCAGATGTCCTCTTCACCTCTTCATAGCCTGTGGCCTAAGTTAACAGTCAATTAACTTACTCAACCACAGTCAATTAGTTTCATTTTTCATTGTTATTTCAAGGTTATTTGAGTTCTATCTTCAGCCTGACTTCAGCAAAACAATGAAATTTCGACACATCATATCTCTCACACTAAATTCGTGATTAAATGAGAGGATGTGGATAAGTGTTGGCACCAATTCTGAAAATGGTAGCCTTGGTACACTTGGTAGGTTTCTTGGATTGACTCACAAATTCTCGAAAAGATAGTTCTGGTAGATTTGTAAATGCCCCGAGCCCTCTGTTCCAAAGGCCAGAGCGTTCGGGAGACTTCTGAAAGATTCTTGTTTTCTTCAGCAGATCGTGGTGGTGAATCTGAAAACTGTCGCTTCAAGATCTACGTATTTGATTGGGAAATATAATTCCCTTTCTGTGAAATTACTGTTTTCAGAATTTGCAAGGTTTAGAATTACCAATCAAGTACGTGTCATGTCATTCGATGAGAACAAAATTTCAACTTCAAGTGAAAATCTTCTTCTCACCTTCTTCTACAGCCCTCCAAAAGCAGCCTTGGAGAGATCTTTTCCTTGCCACATGGAGATAAAAATGAAATGTTTGTACATTATCAAAATATCCTAAAACAAGGTTTGTTTGTAAAGCAATGTTGGCCAAACGGAAAAACATCATTTGACTGGCAAGATCTCAAAGGTTTCTCCAACAATGCTTGCTCCTTTCATCACGGCTATCAAAGACTTCAAAAGCGATCTATTATTTTGTACTTTCTTCGAGTCTACGCTGTGAAATAATTAATATGAAGATCTCAAACATCGCTCTCTCTCGGCCTTCCCAAAGGCAAAACGCCCGTGCGCAAAATCCCCGCAAGGTTGGAAAATTAGAAAATAAATTACCTTTTATTAAAGTTATTTCTTCGTGTAAAGTAGATTGGAATGACACTGCAAGACACCTTTATAAAATTACACTGTCAGTTATGCTTGTGAAAGTTACGTCAAGGAGAACTTGACAAAAAAATCATAAAAGGTATTCTGTCTACCCAGCATATCTGTCAGTTTTCTCCCTACAACAGGCGGAGCCATTTTCTACTGTAAACAAAGGCCTTACTACGTGATGTAACGTATCTGCAATCAAATCCCGGGTACTAAGTAAGTTTCGAGGCATGTGACCCTAGCACACCATACCAGAGGGCTCTCGAAGTGAAATGAACGAACTTGTCCTTCGACAACAGTATGCTCAAAGGCAGATAGAAGGTAAAATTTTTTCCTGAAGAAATAGCAATGATAGAAGGTAACTATATCTCACACTCCCTGAAATGTAGAATTTTTAAATGTTTCGATTGAACTGATTGCTCGAACGGAAACACAGGCAGTTAAAAACAACAAGGGGGACAAACACATCTGTTCAGTCAACCAATAATCTGCAAATTTAGCAAACAACGATCTGGAGCCAAGGATAGATGGTTGTATTAATATCAAAACGCAGAAAATTATTCCAATTACCATGCTTCAAATAGAGGTTGCAGGATGCTTCCCCCTTTTCTCCTTTCCCTGGATCATTCATCATCAACAAGAATAAATCATTGTGCTATGGATACCTATGTGTACATGGTAACTCATAACATTGCCACACATCACCACAATGAAAGCAAGGGATAGTTCTTGCCAAGCGGCCAGTAAACAAAATTTCATTTCAAACTGAGGAAGATGATGAATTACATGTCAATCCTTGGAGAAGCAGCTTCTTTGGAAGTGTAAACCCATCAAAGAGAAGTCATGTAACCAGATTAGGAGGGTGTGCAAAAGCCTAGGCCTAGCGTCTTTACAGTTAAAACGCTGTACGAGGGCGGTGTCTGAGATGGGCCAAGTGGCACTCACAAGCGAAATTAGTGTGTGAAAGGACCTAGCATACCTTGCAAAACGCGGTGTATGACACTTTTGATCCTTAATCATCTTCTGGTTGAAACAGGCCTAAAATTTCAAAGCTTTTTAACACTATCAATAGTAGTTCTTTAAGGAGACGATATTGACTTTCATATGTAGCAAGGGAATTCTGTCTCATGTAGGAGCAGGTAGGAGTTGGCTTACTTCTTTATTTGTTAGAGAAGTACGTCCAAGAGGAGAAACTTTTTCCAGACATAGAAGATACAATACTTCATGAACAAGCAAAAGGAATGTGGAAAACTGAGTGTATTAAAAGTAAAAGCACCCCTCAGCATTCTACACATCTGCATCTGTCACTCATCACTGCTTTGAAATTTAGAACAGAAATTAAAGGCAGTTGACGTCAAATTCTAATTTCTGATTGTCTTTTCAGTCTAAAATTGTTAACAATTATCACATAACTGTTAATTGCAATGTCTGCTAATTATAATTGCCTTATCAACCGCCATAAAGTTACGCCCACATTGGCCTCTCATTCTGATAAATAGCTGGAAAAGCAATTAATCTATGCAACCGCTTATGGAACTGTGATTGACAATTCATTTCTTGGTCTTCTTGGTGGTGACCTTAACAGCAGCCCTGTAGGCAATAGCTGCTGTCAGTACTTGTCTTCATGGTATCATATTACATCCCAGGAACTTGAAACTTCCGCCAGCTAAAAGAATGGTCAGCAAAATCTAGCCAGCACTTGCTGCAACAACTCAGAGCACAAAATCGTGACTTTTTGTATCTCTAATCACTTTGACTTCAAAACATTGACGCAAGGTATCTTATCTTCACATAAGACATTGATTAAGTATCTTCGATAAACGAAAACTCATAAATTTGAAATAAATCACTAAAGCTAGACTGATAGTAAACCGTAAAGATACATTGGCTCCAAACTTTCTGGTGTCAAAGAGGGAACATGGACTTCATACGATGTGATTTAATACATCCTTAGATACCAGAACAATTTAAAATTACTTTCCTTAACTTGCATTCTTTCCCAAACTCCTCCCCTTGCAACGTTAGGAGCTTTTTTCCTCATTGATGACCAAAACAACACTAATACACCGAAGAGAAGAGGCTTCTTTTGGGCGTATTCATTTGGATGGAAGGTAAGCGCATATAGAATCGAAATCGCGGCTTATGTAAAGTTTGTTGTTGTTGACTTCTCCAGAAATTGGTAAATGGAGCAATATCTACACATTTCTAGCTAGTTATCTTTGAACATGGTCTAAAGCTTTAAACGGTTTTCTGCAGTTATTCTTTGGAAGTTCATCGATGCAAATGAGTTGCATTCACTGTGACTAAGTCGATGCTGCTTGTCTTCCAGCTGAAATACAGACTTACAAAACTATCCAATACATTTCTCGAAGAAACAAAACAACATTTGAATAATACGGAAGGTAGCTCATCTTCACATAAAACATTGACATGACATTCTATGGCAATATTTTGAATCACATCGTTGAATCCTTTGGATAATGAAAACAGTTTCCTAAGGCATGTTGCTTAAATTCGCCCCTGCGCGGCAGCATAAGATTCGCGCCCTTTTCCCATAGCAACCGTGCAGTTATCGTCAGCAGTGCTAGGTTACACTGCTTCTACCACGATGGCGTTTGAAAATTTTCAGCAAGGTCCTTTCGATTTTTGCTTTCCATTAACGCTCAACATACTGAAGCTGCATCGTGTCTATCACCAGATAAACAAGCCCTTTACTGACAATTTTCAGGTAACTTTTTGCTTTCATCGCCCTTCGAACCATGAACAACTGTACAACATTTCGGGTTTGTTATGGTTTTGGCGTGCCGCAGTCTTCTTTTTAGGCCCATTTATGATGGGAGGTTTACGCTACGAACAGATTTTATTTTACCAGAGTAGGTTATCAGAGCATTCCTTGCAGGCCTACGACTGTAAGCCCAAATGGAAGAACTAGATCTGGAGGAAGAAAAATGCTGACTTTTCAAGAAGGAGAAACAGTCTAGGTACCCTTGGGCCAAGGTGCTATGGTAGAGATGTTGAAAGCTAAGACTGTCTGATAGTTATAGGCCTATCCCGCTGCCTGCTAAATCCTGCCAGTACCCTGTGCTGTTTGTAGATGTTAGTATAGTGTTGATTATGGCAAGATGTATAGGCCTTGCATTCATTATAAACACGCTAATTTATCACCAAATCAAACAGAATCACATGAATCGAATCAGCAAAAATAACATGTTTTTCAACACACTCTGTCGGTGTTTTCAAAAAGATACGATAGAATTATGACGCAAAAATTTATGTTCAACCCTTATTCACAGCACAATTCATTGTTAAATAATGCATAGAGTTACTCAATCACTGTCTGCAGACTCGAATAGGTACTAATTAAATGTGTGAGTGAATGAAAAATGCAAGAGTTACCATTTATCTAGTAACTAACCACGAAACGTGTTTCTCAAAGCCCACAGTCTCATTTCGCGCTGAACAAGATAAACTTGCGAGTCTGGAAATAAATATGAACGCCTATCAATTATGGTCAACTCTTCAAATAGCTATTTAGCAAGGAGACAAAGGTTAAATTCCGAAACCACATGCAAATTCTCGACCCAAAGAATGTCGACGGTTTTTTGCATGTATTAAAGCTTGAGGCTTCACTTCATGTTGGTTGTTGCAAGGACTCACAGCTTGATGCGTCCATTCTCGAAGTGAAATAATTTAATGATTCCTCATCTTCAAAGTTGATGGTAAGTCCTCTTGGTCAAGAACATAATCTTCAGCTAAAGCTGCTTAAGCTAAGAAATTGCCTGAACGTACGACAGATTTCTGTTTGTAAAGGAATTTAGTATCTTGGCATAAGGTACCAGAATTGCATATTGAAAAACTTGATCTATGATAGCATCCATTACGAATGCAAGTTGTCATAATTCTTCTTTTCGTTTTTGCTGTAAGCTAGAAAGCATTCTTTCACTTGGAAGCTGCTGGCTGTGATGTGATGTGTATTAGAGATAATAAGTAAGGATTCACTTGGCAAAACTAAGCTTCTCATTTTCTTGATAACGAATATTCGAGCAAGACGACTTGGGCAAGTCCAAGTATTCGAAATAACAGATCTGTTTATACAGACAACTAAAATCGTAGTTTGTAAACAGTGATGCAAAAGTGATGCGCAAACGAGATTAATTCGCCGAAAGTCTGATGCGATCCTAAAACATCTCGCAACCTACTTTTCATACAGCAATTACCGGTTGATTTTGCCATTTTTTTCTCAAAGTAAAAGTTGTACGAAGCACACAATTTGCTACTACAGCTGTGAATTCAACACAGACATGTGCCAACTAAATTCGCACAGTATGCGCTATTTTGTAGCTAATCATCTACACATTTCCAAGTGGTAATATATTTAGTAATAACAAAGATGGAGGTACAATCTTGACACTGAAGCATGTCACTATTAGCATTTTACAAGATACGCTTCTTCCAAGTTCGTGGATTCGCCAGCTACACCGTCAGAATTCTTATTTGTAAGTTAAGCAACATGAGATATTAGCGTGAACAAATTTTACCGTGGAAAGTAAGAGATTCAAAGTAATTACATAAACATAATGTTAGAATATGTTATTAGTCTCAGATGTTTTACTCTTAAGGGCTTAAGCAATACTCTGGTGTCAAAACAGTTGTGACATCCATGACTGGGCAAGAAATTTTGAAGCCCTTTGAAAGAGCTATTCAGGTATTCTTTCTCAGTTCCCAAAGCAGTTTCTCTGAATCAGATTCTGTTTTTATCGGGCCTGACGAAATTGTTGAGCTTACTGAAAGATTAAGTTGATTCATGAATTTTGTCATGATCTCTGTTGTGTTACGTTCTCACTGTAACCAATTTCACCACATCTTATACCCACATCCTTATTTGTGTACCTAAAACAACGTGTTTCTAGTGGTTGGTAAGCTCATGCTACGTAGCTCGCCCTGTGTGAAGCATTCACTACTTTTGTCTATCAACAAACAACCAAACTTCAGTTCACAGATACTTGATACGAAACTGATAACAATGCTCTGTTGGTTCTGATTCTAAAATGCTAACAAGAAGCATTGATCACAGCTGTAAAAAATGAAGAGAACGAGCTCGACGAGAAGTATCGGAAAGGGCTGTGGGAAACTTCAAAGGCGGCCATTTTGTAGTCTTCGCAGAAGTCTCAGGGACCTTTGATGTCGATCATGAAATTGAGCACGTGTTTGAAGACCCCGTGACTGCATTTTCAACTGATTTGATTGGTTCACTGCAGGACGATGTCAGTCAAAAAGCAAAATCTCCTTTGTTGCTACACCAAACAACGCAAATATGACAGGCATGACTTTTGGACCTGATAGGGTTAGGCACGGTACCGTTTTCGTGCCAAAATTGGATCTGTTTTGGGGCGCTTCCACGTTAATACGGGACAAAATGGTACAATATCGCACCAATCCACTGTTCGCTTCACTTTATGAGTTTCAATTTTCAAACCCATACGCTACGTATTGAAGCGTACCCATGTGGACGTAACCGTTCTCCCTGCAAATTTTCGAAATGATACTGCATGCGAATGGAACTAAATTGCCCTCGTACCACATGCGAACGGGGTCTTAGCATTCCAGAATGCAAGGTCTAAACTTTCACCAGAAAGTTGTGTCATTTGACTAGCCTCACTCTTAACTTATGTTCATCTTATTGAATTGAATTTATGTTGTTGTTGTCGCTTCAGTGAGGGCATCATTTCAACTGTTCTCAAACCGGACAGAAATCTTCTGTGGGGCACAAATCTGTTGCCCGACCAATCAAATGGGAATATTTCGAATAAAGTGGTCGGATTGGCTGATTTTTCTTCAATCTAAACTTCCCGCCGAAGGCAAAAAAAGCGCGTTCGACTGAACGGCCGCAACGATCAAAATCTCGAAGTACCGAACGAATTTAGGAGATCTTTAGTATCCCCAAACAAGCAAAATATCGTTGTATGTAGGACTTGTTTGCTGAATTAGCTCAGCGTGGGTAGTTTTGACAAAAAATTGCAGGTGATTTAGGCCATATCCATTTCTGGAAGCGTAAGGACATGAGTCATCGTCCAACAGTCCAGCAATAGCGATAACTACGAATATGCAATCAGTCTATTACTTGACTCGGACCACTTATCTGATTTCAGGTCAGGATGCATTCATTGACATATCCAGTATCAAATGCATTATAGTGCTTGTTTAAACCTGACAGAATTCAACCAAGATCAAACAATTTCGAAGGAGTTGAACAAACACGTTTTGAAAGTGACTATAAGTGTTTCCTATTTTTATCTGCTAAGTATGGTGATTCCAAACCATTTGGTGTTCCAAACATTACAGGTGAAAGGGCTGAGGGATCTCTCATCATCCACCCACACAACCAGTTGCGAAGATCAACTCCTCGTTTTTGAGGTGGAGTGGGATGCGGTAACATGGATTCGAAGTCAGCCTCGAACTAAGGGCAACAATGGGCGGCGAGGTATCATGGGGGTATCATGTGAGCTGAGGGGAGGCTGAAGACACACGGACACCCCTATAAGAGGCTAATCGGCTAAGGTTTTTACTAAGGCGCTGAAATTGAATGAAGGTGAAGGTGAAGTTGCGGTTTTCAGCGCCAAGCACTGGGATAGCAGAAAATGCTAAGCGCTGATAAAGTCCGCGACCCCTTGTCATGACGCTGAAAGGTGCTGGTTGGATTTGAACCCCGTCCGCCTGACTATTCTGGCTGCAAAGTTAGTGGATTACAACACGGCTCCACAATACCTTCAATGAATCCTTGAAATTCCTGAAAGGCAAAATAAACCATTGCAATGCATGCCGGTTGCCCTACAGCCCTAGCAATCCTAGAGTGTGGTATACCTCAGGCTCTAGTATTCTTTAGAAGCAATACAATGATCGAGGAGCCAATAGAATTTCTTGACATAACTGTTGCCTGCTACCCAGAAGACTTCCTACCTAAGTCCCTTGCATCCCTGTCGTAAACCTTGCTTTATTGACCGAAGCGACATCATCAAGCCAAAGAGCACAGGGAAACAAGTAATTCCAGGTCATAGGCCCACGCACCAAGTATGCGTTACTGATCAGACTTACAAGTCTATTTCATCCACAAAAAGTTTACAGTTGACAAAAAATGCTTGGGGCAAGTCTAGTTACTGATTGGCAGATAGTCTACATGCGTTTCGCTTTCCTTTTGGATTGTTCCTAACCAAAATTTGTTTTGTCTTTAATTCATTTACATTTCCTCAAAACATGTGAAATAAAATTATACCAAACCAGTAAAAATAAGCAATGTTTGTGATTGGAGTTTTACTCAAAATCACTTCTACAAACGATTTTTAATCTATTTGTGAAAGAAACTTTTTTATGACTGCTTTAATAACGATCGTTTGTTTCACAACCCTTTGGCCAGGAAAGTAACAAACGTGAGATCTTATCGATAAATATTTTACTGTGGTTGGTGGAAAAAATATCGTTTGTAGGAGTTGTACTTTCTGAAAGTGGAATTCAATGAAGTAGTAATACTCGATCTTTCTATAAAATCGTTTCTCACATCTGAGACTAAACGCCGACCGGTTTACAGATTCTTTTCCAAGTTTGGGAGCTGGGAGTTGGTCCAGATAACATAGTTTTCTTCAGGAAGTCTTTCACTTTGCAAGACTATTTAGTCTCATTATCTATCTTCCGATCTTATACAACCAGAGAGCCCACCATAAACAGTACCAAGCCTTTTTGGAAGTTTGCGTGAATCTGCAATAGACGATTGCGCTAAAGATGTCGGCGAGGGACTTACTACCATGATCCACTGCGTGCGAATAACGAATCTTTAACCATGAGCGTTCGGACACCCAGTGTGCAGCAGTTTGAAATTTATATCAGAAGCGAGCCACCTTAACTTTTAACCCATCGCTTATATGGGAATTTCATGAAAAGAAGGATGTAAGTTATAATCTGAGGATACAAAATCTGTGCAAACTGCCACAAATAAAGACAAAGGGCTACGGGCAAGAATCACTATCATTTAGAGGGAGTATACTCTGGAACACCTTGAATGATAGCGTCAAAAATGAGCCAACACTTTTGGCTTTCAAAAAGAGGATCAAAGACTGGGCTGGTGACAAATGCACCCATAAAATATGCCGCTAATTTTTGTTTAATGTATATATATTTTTTTCTGCTGTAAATAGTTGGTTTGAAATAGTATTTTTATAATTACTATTGTAAATACCATCTTTAAATATGGATTAAATAAAAAATCAACGTATTGTATTTTTGTTTTTCGAACTATTTTTACTCGGTATACAACCACCTTTCACTGTTTCATAATTTTGAAATTTTTCGGTTGTAAGCCACCTTAAGTGCAGAGCCATCTTAACCGTAAAGC
The DNA here is from genome assembly GCA_964019985.1 of Aurelia sp. 4 Dawson et al 2005. Classification (NCBI taxonomy): domain Eukaryota; kingdom Metazoa; phylum Cnidaria; class Scyphozoa; order Semaeostomeae; family Ulmaridae; genus Aurelia; species Aurelia sp. 4 Dawson et al 2005. Next base: position 19,324,423 of record OZ026502.1, on the reverse strand, counting down.
TCTGGAGCTCTAGATCTTTACGATTAAGGGGGTTCTGCACTTAAGGTGGCTCACTACCGAAAAATTTCAAAATTAAGAAACAGTGAAAGGTGGTTGTACACCAAGTAAAAATACGTTCAAAAAACAAAAATACAATAAATTAAGGTGGATCGCTTCTGATATAAATTTCAAACTGCTGAAAACTGGGTGTCCTAACGCTGATGATTCGATTAAAGAATGCAATGCATCTTGGTAACAAATTCATCGCCGCCATCTTTAGCGCAATCGTCTAATAGGGGTGGAGTGGGCTGTTAGGTCATTCTTCCTGACAGAGCTTTCAATGGACGAACCCAAGTCTCCCCCGCCTTTATATCCACAAAAACTGAGGAAGGAAAAGGATGTCCTCTCTCCTTCGCAGTGGTCACTATTTCGTGTTTTGATTTTGCTTTTTGATGCGGAAGAGACTTGGGCAAGTTCAAGCTTTCACGAGTCAACGACTTATAAACTTTTTGACCTTTTTTACACTATGACCACAAATTATTCTAACAAAAACCCTTGCGAAATCAAAATATATAATCCCCTCACAAAGATAATTCCTAGCCTCAAAGACCTTGTCTATCCACGTGCGGGAATTGCCACCCAAGAAGGGCACCCACCACACACACAATTCAAGGAGGACACTGCTTTTGGCTAAAACTCCTGATACAAATCTCCTGTTTATGGGCTTCTAACAACGCTCTACAAGACCCCAGTCTGTCGGCTTGTCGAATGGTCAGCACAGGCCCATGTTGCATAACTGTTAGAAAGCGCTCCAATTCTGCTGCAAAATTCTTTAAGAGAAACACCCATTCAAAGTTGACAAATACATCTTAGGAGCAGAAGTGATTTACAAAGACGAAATTCTAAATACAATGAACGTTGCCAGGTCAATTCGCCAGTTCTGGTGTGGGCTTAGCAAGACTGAGACACTTCCAAAAACATGCCACAAAATGACAAATTCGCTAATTTGTCGCAAAAGTGTCGAAAGCTCTGTAACTGCAATGTCCTGGATTTCGGATTTAATTATGTTACACAAAATTCCTTGTCTATAAAAATACCTCACAGAGAATGACTTGATGTTAAGCCGAGATCTTTAAATAGTGTGTTTGTATCCGACGACATCGGCACATGCGCCAACGAAACAGTGACATGTGTAGGTTTGTCCTTCAGTCTCGTAACCTTAATCAAAAAACCTTAATCGCAAACCACCGTAATTTGTGCCAGCGTAATGAGCATTGCAAGCTAGACCAACGGAACCAAGAGAAGGTTTTCTCAAAGATCAGCAACGACGCTTTATTCTATCACTATGTTTCCAAGGGACAGAGATCCCATGAGGCGGTCTTGGTTGTTTGTTTATTTGTTTTCAATTTGTTTTGAGTGGGCTTGTCAGGATTTCTAGCTACTGAAAACTAATTGAGGCCCACCGTGCAGGCTATCCAGGCATAGGACCCCTAGTTTAACATCCCTTCCGAAGGACGACGATGTGAGTTGTGAGGTCAGACCTCCGAGGTCACCCATCCAGAGTTTGACCTCACTCGACCAAGCTAACTTCATTCACCTGACGAAAACTGTTTAAGCCACTCGGCCACTCACCCCGTTTGACTGTTGTGTGATACTGGATTTGCCGCATATAGGTGGGTTTTTCATTGAAATTCCCTACATATGGGTCCGTTTTTAACCTTAATTCTGGTAGATAGGAAGCTTTTTCAGAATTTTTATCAAAACTGAAGAAATTTGAATAGACCTTGTCTTAGACTTATGGCGATGAGTCCCTTGTATCCCTGCGGTAAACGTTGCTCAAGAGGGACTCATAATGAAACAGTGAAAAACTCGGCCCTATCTCCTGCATTTGATCATGATTCCATCGATCGAATCAGCATCGAACGACCGCCGTAGCTCTGTTCAACGGTCACACCTCGGAAAGAAAATGCGATAAAAACCACGTTAAGCAGGCGTTTCGACAGCACTGTTTTCTGCCAAATCTCGCAATCTGATTGGTACTGGAGGAATTGCGAAGTTTGGGCCTAAACAGGGCCAGGTTTTTCAGAGTAATACTATGAGTCTCTATTGCCTAAAGCGCCATCATCACGTCAAGAGCAAAGGGCAACAATACTCATCGTCATTCTAGCCTTGTATCCTCATCAAGTCGACAAAATTTATACACATGGTTAAGACACTTCTACCCTGGAACCTCCAGACAGTCATGCAAAAGCAAATGGGTTGTTTTCTCAAATTCAAGATCAAGTTCGAATCACAGTCACAATGAAGAGCCCCCCTCCACGGGCAGAGATACACTATAAAACCATATCTGATGGGAAACAAAGGCAGAAGAGTTGTTGAAGATTTTAGCGCTAAGCGCTGAGATCGCAAATGTAAATAAGCCATAATCGAGTCGGGGACTCCTTGTCATGACGGCAAAGTGGTTTCGGTGACACTTGAGCAATATCCACGTGGCAGCAGCAAAGCTAGCGGATTACATCACTGCGCAACAAAACGTTCAACAAGGCAGGATTGAATTGATTGTGAGCAATGCATGCCGGTCACGCGGGGAACTGTCTCTTTTCTCTTCTCCTGAATCATTCTGCTCAAAAACAAGCGGCAAGAATGTTTTACTCCGCGTCCTCTTTGCATTGAGGTTCGATGTGCATACACAATAATTTCTTGTAAGATAAGTGACAGGAGGAGTTGCAAAAGAATACACGTATCATTTTATAACAAAATTAGGAATTTGGGCCAGTTCTGAGAGTTTCTTAAAATTACCATAGTTTCAGTACTCAGAGTTTCCGAGCTACAAGCTTCTTGAAGGCTTCGTAGAAATCTTCATGTTTTCTTACTGCGTCCTCCTGAACTTTTCAAAACAACGTTTTCGACAACTTTCCTATATTTAGACATCACTCAAGTACATTCCGAGTAATATGATGCAGGAAACAAGAGAAATAAAGTAAAATATGTTAAAGATTTGGTTTGTTAAAACATAGTTTCTTAAGTTACATTTTCCCAGTGCTGGAGTTTCCTAACTTTTTGGCAGTCTGAGAGTTGAGTTTCTCATAAGCAGTTTCTTATTAAAAAATACGCGCAACCATTACCAGTCCTCATCGAACGTATTTTGTAGCCTTCAGGCTAAAAAGAGTTGGACAAAACGGCGTGTGTGTTACAGTAATCAATGTGACAATTTAATTACGATATCTTTTCAAAGCCCTGGAGCGAATTCTAATTTTGACAGTGGGTAGCTTGGACACATATAACATCGAGAATCTGACATGTCTCATGACTTTGCTTGGAATGGAAACAATTCACGTTCGATGATCAAGATGGACAGTAATGTGCTATTAAATGTCATTCTCCTAAAGAACGTTGTTCTATCATGAAACTACGGTCATGGGTCAAAGACGACAGCTATCTTTTACCGCATTAACACTGAAACAGTTAATCAACTTTATCTAAACCAGGTTAAATTTCACCCAATCAAATGCCTTCGATTTGTTGGATTGTCCAATCAGAAGGCTCCATTCGATATCCTGGTTTAGTTTAAACTGGTTTTACTTGCAAGTACGAATGGGGTTTTTGTCTCTAATGCAATCTAAAAGGGAACGTGCAATGGTAAATAGGCTTTTCTATGAAAAGAATAAAGAAAACATTCTTGTACAGCATTGCCTCTTTGGCTGTGCATTGTTCATTTATATCCCAACCTTTACATCATTAGTGGCCATCCACGAGCCATTGTCACCTAGGGATCTTTGCTAGCACAATGCAATTTTAGATCCTCTGAAAGTCGAATTTGGCCTAACCAGAGAGCAGAGACTAATGACAATGAGTGTCTTGTTTCCCTGTGCTCTTGACTTGATGATGCCGCTTCGCTCAAAAGAGACCCATAACTCTCAAAAACTTGGCCCTATTTAGGCCCTAACTTCGCGATTCCTATAGTACCAATCAGATTGCGAGATTTTTGAATTACTATTGTTACGGTGTCAATGTGATAGAATTTTAGATTCGATTGAAGAATTGAAAACATTCCCACGGGATTGAGATTTGAAGCCGTGATTCCATCATAATTCCATTGATGAATGAAGAAAATAGGGCCAAGTTTTTCACTGTTTCGTTATGAGTCCCTCTTGAGCAAGATTTACCGCAGGGATGCAAGGGACTCACCGTCATAATTCTAGCTTCGGTCAACAGAGACTCATAACATTACTCTGAAAAACGTGACCCTATTTAAACTCATCGCCAAAAAGTCTACATCCATAGCTTCTGCCTAGGCAAAATTTCATTTTCAGATAGTTTGAAATTGCAGTGTGCCTGCAAAGGACTCTGGCGACAGTAGCTCTGTAATAAGTTATTGACTGATTTCAGAAGAGCGCTACAGGGCACAGCGGGCATCAAATCCCTCTTACTTGTTCAAAAGCGCCCTGCTGTAACCTTAAAAGTGCTTAAAGTACCTTTTTGTGCCCCTCCAAGTAAGAACTGCATTCTGTCTTTCTGCGCACTGTTCTGCTCCAGGAAGATGTATTTATAGGTGAGCGAACGGTGAAGGACGGTATCTATCATCTACCACAATTCACACACTTGAAATGAAGGCTACAATTCAAAAGATAAATGCGTTGTTACGAAATGTGAAACATACGCGATCTTTGACCCATATCTAGCAAATATTAGAGACATGAATCAATAAGTCCAATTGCAAGTAACAAGAGTAAACACTAACTTCTTTCTAAGCGAGATTTAATAATAAAACCTGAGAAGTTTGCGTCGTTTCAAATGTCATCAGGAAATTAGCCTGAATAAATGTCTCGAATAATTCCAGGCTTTATACTGCCAATTTTAACTGAAATTTAGTTATCAACGGATCACAATTTTCCTTCGCATGCTCACATCATTCAAGTCTTTATCTCCTATTTACAGTGGATACGTTGGACAAAGACCGCGTAACAACCAAATAGAAGAGACGCGAAAGGATTTCAGTACGAACAACGATTCAGAAACTAAGAGCAGACATTGCTGCATTTTGGTAAGTTCGATCATACGAATTGCTTTATATTTGGGTGGTCTATTTACGCTACCTGGCGATGCCTGGAGAGCCTTTCAACTACTGTGCTGTCACAGCTTAAAAATAATCCAGCTACCAGATAACACGTACCGAAGGTCCAAGCAGAGGATACCGCATTTTCGCAAGGATCTGGCGAAACATGCTTAAGAGAAGGTTCTGAGAAGATGTTTTGCGGGCAATGATTGCAGCCGATAAAAAGGCAGAAATTGTGCTAAGTTTGGACTGGTGTGGAGATTGACGATTTGCTGCAAAGTTTCTACATTCGACAGTTAAAACTGTCTGCAGACATTCAGCAACGTAAATGTCTAGCATCAGCTACGATCCTTGTAAATGCTTGTGCTTGCACTGTGCGTACAGTCGTTACCTGACAAGTGAAGCCAGTGAAGCTACTGCAGTTTGCTGGAGCCTGCTTGCATGACAGGCACAAGTTCGCAGCAGAAAATGATAGCCTATTTTAGTAGGAAAAGCTCATTCCCTCTGCAACGAATTTGCTCTCTTGACATCACAGTATTTGCTTGTAAAGCCTTCTGAGGAACTATATCATTTCTAAAATATCCATAGTTCCTTTATGCGCCAGATTAATTTGTCCCTACACCGTAAGCTGTCCCGCCGACAAAACCTGCCAGAGAATTGTGGAGAATTGGGGCTTGAAAATCAGAACCTTCTGCTAAACTTCTGCTTCTTGCCTAGTTTCTTTCCGTTTGTAAGATTTTAAACAGGGTACATTGTAAAACAGTATAACTGAATGTTTTACCCTGTATAAAATTGAAATAGAAATAGAGAACATCTTTTTACGCAGGTCAAAACTTGTCGCCAACAAGTTCCACTACGCAAACAAGAGCATAACCATTGCTACTACAGTAAAACCCCGCAAACAAGAGCATAGCAAAATAAGAACCTGCAGACTGATTTTGTGAAAAAGACACCCAAAGATAAGAACCAAAAACAGACTGATTTACTTTGACAATGTTCTTATGAGATGGTACACTTAATCAAGAAATTTCATCATATCACTGTAAACAAATTCCCAACTTTTGATAACTGAACACAGTTTTAACAGTTTTAACAGTTTTCAAGGATAAGCAAATTGTCTTATCAAGCTGTATCATATAAACTGATTTCTCAACAACAGAAATACCATGCTTTCTAATATCTAAATGCAATCATTATACCCTCAAGTTTATTTAACACATACTGTACACAGTAGCTATATATTCATCATAGTCACAAGTGTCCTTGCAACAAGAACAACACCCTGAAAATGTCATGAGTACCTCCTTTATAAGAACCAAGCCAGTCTGTTTTTCAGAAAAGTATCTTCTTGTTTGCGGGGTTTTACTGTATTGCCAAATTATTCCACAAGCTTGAAAGTTTCTGCGAATTGTTACCTGGATGTGAAACATTAATTAGTTATTTGTCTCACACTAATTTGATACCACCGGCAAATCCAAGCGGTAAAGATCTACGGATTTTGTTGCTCCACGGACAAGAATACAGCTATCCGTTCCGGTCATATAGAATACTTTGCGGACATCCATGATGATATCCGCTTGTACATAGTACAACCTGGTCCGGTGCGGTCCCTCTGGCACTAAATGCCCAAAAAAGATTGTCGAATGATAGCTATCTATAAGCGATTGTTAACAATTAAGTGCAATGGATAAGAATATTAGCTGAAGTCAAGATAGTATTTATAAACAAGAAATGATAAAGAATACATGTCCTGTTTACTCGCGTTGTTGGTAGTGTTCTTAGATTTCGGACCGTCTCTGTGGTTTATTCTTAGCGGATAAATTAGCTATATACCCCATTCGAAATTTGGCTTGAAAAACAATTTGTTGATTTTCAGATATGTTTCATATGTGGACAAAGGCATCTTCCGAGGGCCTCGTGCCGTATATTTCGTGACCATTCTTGCAGCGGATACCTGATTATCGTACTTCCGACAGCAGCCTTTGCTGACGGGCTACCGTGTTGAAAGAAAGAATATAAAAATGAATGAAAGAATATAAAAAATAGATTGCCTCTACGCTATATTTGCCCCAGCTTTATATGAAACTGAGCCATTTCTTGTTAAAAGGAACGGTTTGATAACAAACGAACTATTTCAGAACAAGATGGTTGAATCATAAAGGTCAGTTTCTTTTCTTTAAACGAAATGCAAGAATAAATGTCTCAAGCCATTTGCAGTCAAATTCTAGCCAGTCAGCTATCAATACATTCCAATTTATGTCAGAATTGCAACATCCATTTCCAATTTCAAATCTAAATTGAAAGAATTTTTGATATTCACTTCAATGTGAATTTACTTATTCTATTTCTGGTCATCTGGTTTTACTTTTAGTTCAAAAACTTTCTTTTCTAGTTTTCTCTCAAGGGGTTGGGGGGGGGGTCTGTCTCGATTAGTTTATCTATTTTGAGGACTCTTCCATAGACAATCATTCTAAATACAAATTGTAACGTTGACTTAAGTAATCTTTAATTTTTCATTGTTTACTGTGTGTAGATTTTTGATTTTCATGTATTTAGATGTATCTATAGTATTTGTTGTATTTAGGATGATTGTCGAATAAAATGAAACCAAATCTTGAATACTTTCTGCTGACGTCGATCAGTTCCTCAAAAATGGCTTGGCACGTGTCACAGCCTGTTTTCTTTGTACTGTTATCAAATCAACATAAAACGCAGGCAATAATAGACCTTTTAGCTTTTCTAAGAAAGAATCTTTCAAAAGACTTGCTCCAAGTCTATTCCGTGGTATACCAGCACTGTGGAACGTAGTTACTTCTGCGGGGAAGTAAACTACGTAGAGGAGGCTCCTTCGCAGCGTACTCTTCGTAATTTACGCCCCCGCAGAGGTAATCATTTTCCTTAGTGCTGATATACGGAATAGAGTTGGAGCAAGTCTATATCTTTCACAACCTACAAGAGCCGCGAAACTCCAGTTGACAGCTCATACCTAATCTAATTGGTAGACGGCTGAATATCATTTTGATTACCTCCATTGCAAAAAGATTTCTAATAAAAATCTAGCGACTGGTTGAATCACAGTCGTGGCAATATTACCCCATTTATCATTTACACAGGATTGGATACATTGGTTTGAATTTCTTATTTATTCACCGGTCGGAGGAAACGAAGTAATTGTTAAAAATGTAAATTCAAACATACCTGTGTCTTAATCATGGCTTCTTCTGCCTTTCTTGGCTTTCGTTTGCTTCCCTCCTGCCTCAGTTCAACCCATTGATTCAAGTTTGCAATGGCGGTCTACCTACAAAAGCGTTGGCAGAGAAACTGAATTAGGCCATTGCAAACTTGAATCAATGGGTTGAGCCAAGGCAGGGAAGCAAAGGAAAGCCAAGAAAGGCAGAAGAAGCCACGATAAAGACACAGGTATGTTTGCGTTTACATTTTTTGATAATTACTTCGTTTTCTTCGATCCATGACTATTTTGTAGAAATATGGCGAACAGACCTATTCTAATAAAGAATCCGAATGGAACGATACTTTCACACATTTGGATTTTCGAATGTGTATAAAAGTGAAAGAAGCTCTATATCGCCCCTCAATCGAATCTCTGGCATAAAAATGTCTAAAAACGTCAATCAATCTAGACTTCTGTAAATAGCTTAAAATTCTATTTCTGAATGTGCACCATGATGGTTGAAGCAACAACACTATTCAATTAAACCTTTCGAATAAAGATATACTAATAACCCTCAGATATCAATAGCCTGTTGACAAGCTACCTCTAAAACGCTGTAAGTTGTGGTCTTCATGTTCCAGTAATGATCATCTTGCTCGTAAAATATGTATTGTGGTTCAGTCTTTTAAAATTTGCAAGATCATAAAATACAGAAGGTTTGGGGCCACACACTTCTGATGACACATGAACAAATATGTTTGATATAAACACACGATGGTACGAAAATATTAAAGGCTCTTGGGTAACCGTCATGCATTGCGATCGTTTGTCTTGTTTTTCGCTGATTTCATGGATTCATTCCAATCAAATCCAAGTTTTAACACAAGTATATCGATTTTAATAATTTTGTATAAGGTGGTAATCCCTGTTTACGACATGCTGCCGATTTGACGGACATCAAAAAACTACTTTCAGGCAGCATGAAATAAGGCTAACTTGACAAATAAGGCAGCTATGCATAACGAGGGGGGCTTTATTTTATCCCTCGAGTTTCGGGATCTACGTTTAAATCTTGAGGGTTTTCGGGTTTTGAGATGTGTCGCGGGTTGCGGGTTTGGCCAATTTTTGTGCTTGGGCTTCGGGCATTTCATTCGAAATTTCCCATTTTTCGGGTTTTCCAAGTCATACAGTCCATGTGGTTTAGCTACATAGATAGAAAAACAAGATTTAGAGTGCTTAAAATGATGCACAGGGAACAATTGAACAGGAAAATACTGAAAATACTCAAAGATTACTGACGAAAATTGAAGATTTTTGTTTTGCAATTTCGGATTTTGAAATTTTTACTCCCGGGTTTTTGGGTTTTTCAAACTTTTGGTCCGGTTTTTCGGGTTCTGGTACCCCCAAAGCCCCCCTCCATAACGGTTGCCTAAGCACCTTGAAACATTGCTTTAATGGCGAAACTACCATGAATAAGTAACAACGTTTATCAGCCAAGACTAAAGGCAGCGTCTCTTTATTCGTATTATACACGCTTTTTTACAAGATACTGGAGTATAAGAAACTAGCACGAGGATGGCCGAAATTTTAAGACTGTAGTACTATGTCTGAGAAGTATTAAGAAACTTTTCAAAGTTAAAAGCATGGATTTTATAGCAAATAGATAGTTTAACCTTTATTCTTTTGCAACATCAACTAACCATTTGTATTTTCATCATGACAGAACACTGTTTATTCCTACATGATGTTTATTCCTAAATGTCAAGAAACACTTCTGCAGCAGTGTTAGCGACCACATTGACAATTGATCCATTCAAAAAATTAGAAACCAATTAAGAAACTTTTAGTACTACAATGGACAAAATTTCATGTTAAATTAAGAAACTTTTAGTACTATGGCCTGATCCAAGTTACAAAAAAAAGTGTATTTCTGTTCCCTGCGTGCAGACTGCCAGCACGCCGACTACCACTTGTGCTATTTGTTAATTTCCTTCGTTCATAAATGTTTTCAGATTAAATTTTATAGCCGCATTCAAGCACACAGAAGACATATTTTCATATTCAAAATTCGACTATATACCTAAAACTTAACAAGCTGAGTATTTAGATATCGACAAGTTTTAATTAAAGACGAATAATCTTCATTTCTTTCCTATGTTGGTTAATTCATGATAGTTTTAATTATCTTAAAATGCTTCTTAATATTTGAAAAGGAAGAAAGTAGGAATGTCTTCATCTACAGAATTTAACTATATCTGCCTAAGACCTAAAAGACTGAATAGAGATCTCTATAATAATTCGAATCATCAAGAACTCCCAATCATCGTTTCTTTCTAACGTACTCTCGAGTACCGATTAAACAGGGGGGTGAAAATAATCGGGGCCATTGGAAATGGCTCGATATAACAAATATCGGGGGCGGTTGGAACGATTGGGAGGGGTGTTTCGAGAAATTGAAAATAGTCGTTTTCTTAGCTTAACGTGTGTCCTTTATATATGTATGTGAACAGTGATGTTACTGATACATGCACTATGCACTATCAGGGGCGGCGCGAGCTTTGAGAAAGTGGGGTTGACAAGAGGCAAAATTTATTGCCAGAGGGTATACCTAATGTTTTCTATATCGTTTTTGCTTTGGAATAAATGCTGACCTGAGGAATGTGGGGTGGACATGTCCACCCTAGTCCAGCCCGTGGCGCCGCCCTTGGCATGTATCATTCGCCACAAAATTAAAATATTTACAGTTGTTAAAAGATGTATAGCTAAAATAATAATTACAATACAATTTACATGGTACTTTAATAAAAACAAGTTAAAAACACACCCCTAAGCATAGTGGCAGGGATAGCATTAAAAGATCGAGTGACCTTATTTCCATAATGGTCCCCTTAGAGGTGGTTATAAATAATAATAAACAATAAAATTGTACATGTTGTTACCAAATCATGAATGCGAGAGGGCACGGGGTTTTAGTAGAATACATATATGTTGTTTTCCTCTCTCTGTATATTTTGGCACCGATGAACTCTGGTTCTGTTGAGTGCACTTATTGAGACTTTTTCATGCGTTTATTCAGAAAATATGTTGACTATCATTCAATTTTTCAAAAAATTGATAAAAGGCGGAGGTTGGAAAAAAAGCGGGGGGGGGGGGGTGGAAAATTTTTCAAAATTAATAAGCAGAGGGGGGACGACTATTCGGTACTCGAGGGTAGGTTAATCCATAAAGATTTGAATCATGGTGAAAGCAGACATGACGTAATTTACGAAACTATAAATAAGCCTAAGACCTGAAAGACTGAATATTTATTGTAGAAATAAGCTTTAATTAATCTTCATTCATTTCTTACGAAGGTGAAGCCATACTGCATTTGTTATAATTCTGTTAAAATGCTTCTTCATACTTTAAATAAGAAGAAATTAGACAAATGCTCTATCCAGAACTTAGTATTTATACCATCTTGAGCTTTAGTCATACAAGACTTATATCTTAATTCATTTCCCTTAATTGATTTTCGTACATCTAAACTCTATCAAACTGAATTTCAATTTTGATTCATGAAGGAATTACACATATCGATCTGTTCAAAATTTATAAACCTCGGGTCTAAGAGGCTACAGTCTTATCATTAAACCTCGGGTCTAAGAGGCTACAGTCTTATCCTTCTAGAATGATTTAGTTAGGATCACCGATTTTCATTCAGTCCTTACGATTGTTCAAACTGAATTCCGACATCGATTGTAGAGTTAAAAAATAAATTGAACAAATGTCCTAAAAACTGCAACAAGCGAAAGTTTCCAGGTAACTTTGTTATTTGCTCATAACACTTGAACTCATCCTTTGTTTTTTCTACCATATATAAATCGTGTTGAAAAATTTTACAATAACGAATTACTTCATCAGCTCTCCCAACCTGTTTTGTCTTATAAACGGTGTTTCAGACTGAAAACAATTACAGTACACGTTTTTTATAAGAAACTTGGATCAGGCCATAGTACTAAAAGTTTCTTGATTTTACATGAAATGTCGTCCATTTTGGTACTTAAAGTTTCTTGATTGGTTTCTTATGTTTCTTATTTTTTGGATGCAGAATTAGCAATGTGGTCGCTAACACTGCGGCAGATATGTTTCTTGACATTTCAAACACCATAAAGGAATAAACAGTGTTCTGTTATGTTGAAAACACAAATGTTTACATAATATTGCTCAAGAATAAAGGTTCGACGATCTATTTGCTATGATATCCATGCTTTTAACTTTGAAAAGTTTCTTAGTACTTCTCAGACATAGTACTAGAGCTTCTTCAAATTTTGGCCATCTTAGTACTAGTTTCTTATGAGCCGGTTACTCAAAAGACGTGTACCTTCCTATTTTCTTTTCTCTCATTGTTTTGTTTTACCGGCACCTCTAAGGGGACCATTATGGAAATACTTCTTTTGTACGGTGATGAGAGTCTGTCTTATCAGGTTAACAGATCAATTCTAACTTTGACTATTACGTATATCCTCAAAACAGAGCATCTTGATTAACGATTTTTCATATCATCCCAAGAAATTGTCATGTTTTCTTCAATTTCCTTCCATTCCCTTCTTCACGTCGTTACGTGTAGTGCTATGTTCGCGTTTCCAGTTTTATGTTGCCATGAGGTAGTCATAGTTTTTTGCTCCACATGGTATTGCACTAGTAGTAGGGTATAGTTTTTTTTGTAAGTAGTGTAATTAATTAATATGTATTGTAACTGTTTAGATTGAATGTAAAAATATTATGGATATAAAGGTCAGCGTGACCCTTCAATGCTATCTCTGCCACTATAATTACGGCGGGTATTTTCCTTTTACGTTGTAACCTTAAAGTTTACTTTGTATTGTATTATAACTATTTTGTATACTCTCGAGTAACGAATAATCGTCCCCCCCGCTTATTAATTTTTGAAAAATTTTCCAACCCCCCCGCTCTTATTCCAACCCCCCCCCCTTTTATTAATTTTTGGAAAAATGAAATGATATTAGACATAATTTCTGAATAAACGCAAGAAAAAGTCTCAAGAAGTGCATTCAACAGAACCAGAGTTCAAAAGTAAATGTATCAGTAACATCACTGTTCACATAAATATATAACAGATAGGTGTTTACCTAAGAAAAGGGCTGTTTTCTATTTCTCCAAGCAGCCCCCCCCGATTATTCCAACCCCCCCGATTATTGTTATCTCGAACCATTTCCAACCCCCCCCCCCCCGATTATTCCCACCCCCCCCAGTTTATTCGGTACTTGAGAGTACGTTTTATGATAACTTCCAAATCTTTTATCGTGGCAAATAGATACACGCGTACATACATACGTACCTAGACACAGCAAATGAGCTACCGTACAAGACTACAGAGACGATACAAAGGGGAGTGAAGACCATGACTACCATCTGGCCTTTACGTGAAGAACATTCAATGAAATACAACTAGATATGCAATTAAGAAATGCTATATGGACATGATTTTTAAGGATAAATACTGCAGCCGATTTCACATTAGATGCAGGTGTGATGAACAATTGAAACCCCAGCTGAGAGAACAACAACAACAAAGACAACAACAACAGCAATAACCGTCCTCGTCACTGCTACGTGACTGCTCCCTACCACTCCCTTCCCAGCGTCCCCACTGCTCAAGACACATTGCAAAATAGGTCAGATTTTCTTTCCACCAGATTACTACTGAACTCGTGTCCGTGATTAACGAGAAACTCAGTGGCCTTTTTATAAGATAGAGATAACATTATCAATGGTTGTGGAGAAGGTCATATCCTATCCTTTTTATGACTAAAAATAATTACACCAATGCAATAGATAGAAAAATATATAAATTTCACTGAAATCTTAATTCAACGAAACCACATCTTTTCATATACTGCCAATAATTTCAATTTCGGTCATGTAGAAAAATGCACTTCATAATAACAATCGTAAAAAGGACAACTCAAACTTTCACCCTAATCTGACATGTGAAAGTGTCAGATTTTCTATTTCGAGACCAGACAGATTCAGCATTTTTGAGAAGCATTCAGTGCTGTTGAAGAGAAGACATTGTAATATTTCCCAATGTAACTGAAGGAGGACAGCGTTAGTATTTTCAAGAAGCGTTCACTGCTGTTAAAAAGTAAAATTTGTATCATCTTCTAACATATTTGAATGAGATAAACAGCTTCAGATTCTTGAGAAGTTGTCGTCATAATTGTCGGAAAGCAGCATTCCTATCATTCTCATGAACTAGATTCTAAGTGAGTATATTTTCAGAATTTACTTTTTATCCTTCCAAATTGTTCAAAAACTAATACTTTTGCCACCATGATTTTGAACGTTTAGTGGAGTTTTGAGGGTTGCCATAGTTGGGTATGGGCATGTCTTATCGAGTTTATGGTACTTTACACTTCCTTTTTATCAGAAACTGCTTATAAGAAATGCAGCAGCCTCTTCTTGAAAAATTAAACATTCTGTTAGAAACGAGACTTCCGAGACGAGACGAGATATCAGTTCGAAGTCAAGAGACTTCCTAACTTTTTTATGATGCATTGGACGATTACGCTAAAGATGGCGGCAAGGAAGTTTCGAGCAAGATGCATTGCGTTCAAATTAGGAACCTTTAACGAATCTTTAGGGATTTGATTATAGAACGCAATGCATTTTGGTAAAAAGTTCCTCGCTACCATCTTTAGCGTAATCATATATTCTCTCAAAAAACAATACTAGCGGTAAATTGATAAATTGTGAAATTAGATTTCATCAAATTTGAGAAACTCTACCTATAAGAAACTGTTACGAAAAGAATTAGGCCAGAAGTTAAGAAACCATACTTCAAAATTCTGAGAAAATCTTTTACACAAAGTGAGGGTTCGTGACACAGACGATGTTTTGACATGATTTGCCGATTTCTTTCTTACAGCTAACATTGGTTACCAGTCTGTTACCCAGGTTACCCAGAAAAGCTTTTTAAAACCTCCATTTTTAGCACTAAATGCTTCAGAGATCTCTTCCAAGCTACATAATCACATTTTGCATACATCTAAAAGGGTGCGTTCAAAATTATACGGCAGTTTTCCTTGCACTGCTGAATGGCTGGGAAGGCACTTGGGTTACCTTGCAGTAGCCTCAATTGACAAGGAGCCTTGAGTTACGCTCATAATGTTGAGTTGAATTGTCGTTATTGTTGTCGCTCCACTGAGTACGCATTATCAGTTCAGGTAAAAACCGAAACAACGACATGTAATCGAGTCTAACCTTGCAGTGAATCTGCCATCCTGTAACGGAAATCTTTGACAGCTTGAATTTGTTCACAATGGCGTTATTTTAACTATTTTGAAGGAATTTATTTTGGAAAGTTAAAATCACTGAAAATTCGAAATCTTGTTGGGGATGCCAACAGGCAGGGTTGTCAGCCTTAGGAATAGCACCGATGCGCATGACACTGTTGAGCCTCAGCGTTGATTCGCTATCAACAAGCCTGAAACACATTGTTGTAAACAAAACGGTCAGTACTTTCTTCATATCATCCTAAAATATCAAATATACAAATAACAACAATAGTTAAACAAGCAAAAAGGAAGAATATTTCGTAGATCGTCTTCCTAACAAAATGATAACACGCAAAATGATGCAGTCTTCAAGAAAACGATAGTTTATGAAGGCTGACAGAAAACTGTTACTTTTCTTGTGTTCAGGATTTAGAAATTTAATGACGTCATAGCCTTAAAGACAATAAATGCCACCATTTTGAATCAAAAAATTTCCACGGCAATAGAACTTTACAGCCCCTTATTTAATAATTTCAGCCCGATGCTGAGGTCCCGTTTCCATTACTCCGTTTTCGTATGAAAACGGAGTGGAATGTCTCCGTTTTTGGGTTGGTGTTTCCATTGAAAACGATCGAAAACGGAGACATTTGAAAACGCTGTTCAAAGTGGAGTGATTTGAAAACGGAGACATCTGAAAACGCATCGTTTTCAATGAAAACACCGAAAACGGAGTCATTCGAAAACGCTACAACAACAATCTATACAACATCCTCGGTTTTAAAACGAGTGCGAACAAAGGAAATGAAAACGAACGAAAACGGAGTAATGGAAACACCCCCTGTTTTCGTACCAGGCGCTCTTTTTGCAATCTTGGCGAAAACGGAGCAACGGAAACGGTTTAAGATCATCCGAAAACGGAGCGATATGAAAACGGAGACATTTGAAAACGGAGTAATGGAAACGTAGCCTGAGATGTATGGGCTGTAAAATTAAGGGGTATATTGCTCTGATCCACTGGCTATATTGCAACAGCTCTACCAACATCGAGGACGTCACCAATAATTCAAAAGTAAAAAGACCAGATTGAAGAAAATTGGAATTCACAAACAAGGATGTAATCAAAGTTATATGGGTTTTCGTTATGAAGAACAGCAATCTTTATCGTTACGATGATGAAGTCCTTATTATTTCAGACACCACATTCTAACAAGTGAAGCAACATCAGAACTGTCCGACAATAGCTGTCTGTAAATAAGGAGTTAGCGACAACTGACGTAAAGCGTATATCAAAAATTTTCAATATATTTCCTAATACTCGCTTATTGATTGGTGAATGCAGTCTCGTTACAGAGTCCACTTTAGCCTGCAACTAGTGCTAAAATTATCCACCATTTACAAAACCTCATACCAAAGCGTTTAGCTCCACCCCATCTGTCTGACTTGTACCAGACATGAGTGTTTGAGCAAGGGTATTTTGTGGCCGTGCAAAAGCATAACGTTGTAACATCTAGGACTGTTTGACTGGGCCATGGTGATTGGCCCCAGCCCTCTTCTGCGTCGCAACATATTCGAGATTGTTATTTTGTTATGTGAAGAAGTCCTGACTCCCAGTAAACTGGCTCTCGATGTTGTCAATGCAGTTTTCCGAAAAAATTGATTCGGAGCATTATCTAAGGATGGGTAATTAAGCCTGGTTTCCATTTGAAGAATGTCTGCTCTTCATTGCCTGTTTTGGTCTTTCATTGCTTGTCTTCGAGATGTTCTTTCTTGCACATTGTTGTTCGTCATTGCTTGCTGTGGCCTAAGAAGAGCGCTGCCATTTACTTTCCTGTACTTTGAACCCTGGGTAACAATGGCTCCCTCAAAAGTAAATGACTTTGTCCCAATTTCTAGAGATCACAGGTGGCACCTTGAAACTCAAGCGCTTGAAATAGAAAATGTAGAGTTATAATAAGGCATCATGGAGTGGCAAAGACTTCAAAATACAACCTTGTAAGACAGCGTTAGCTATCGATATCAGTTAAGTCCTCAGATCTCCCAAAATTGATTTGACCTTACATCTCAATTGTTAAGAGTTAGAAATTTGCCAAATATTGGCGATCTTTCTTCAAACATTACACAGAGGGAGCAAGGGGAATTATTCGAAAGTTTGACGACAATAAGACCTAAAAGCATATTCTTTTACAGCGTAGGTCGGTTGTTTGCTGACATCAACTATCAAACGTTTCAAATATAAAACCTTCACATTTTTCATTTAATTTGCTAAAGGATTTTTAAGGGGATAACATTCATAACTTGTTCGGACTAGTCTATCGGTACCTGTGTGCAACCATAGGAGTACAACCATAGGTCCATCAAACACCATTCAAAAGATTTTACTCCGGCAGCGAACCATTCCTCCGTCCTGGGGAAATTCTCATAAATCCTCTAATAAAAAAACTCTGTGATTCTTCTCAAGAACGATACACACTTCGACGCAACCAAAGCTATATGTCAGATGGGAATGCTGCAAAACAGCAGGACTTCTTGCAAACACTGAAACGATCCTCATTTCTGGACAACAGTTTCGGAGAAGGAATACACAATTTTAATCGGCAGGGGGGAAACAAAAGGACTTCAAAGAGATACTAAAGTCGCTAGTGGAAGGCGTTGTGGCGCAGGGGTGTAATCCTCTGACTTAACAGCCAGTGCAGTCAGGCGGACGGGGTTCGATACCCGGTAGAACCCTACCACTTGAGCATCATGACAAGGGATCGCGGACTCGATTAGCGCATAGCTATTTCTGCGATCCTGGCGCTTGGCGGTAAAAACAGCAACTCCGCATTTACCTTCACCTTCAATGTCGAAAAAAGGAACTCCCTAGAACGTTATATTTCATTGGTTTCTTCAGTCATACGTCATACATAAATTGCCTAAATTCAGGAGGAGGTTGGAAAACAGCGGACAATATGAAACAACGGCGAGAGTGAAAGAAAAAGAAGACAAGCTTGCAACATACACAACAAAGACAGATCCAGGGCTCAAAACATTTTTTCTGTCGAGGTAGCAATGTCGTTTCTTCTCGCATGTTTTCTTTTTTCCCCAATATACCGCCGCATTCTAACCCTTTTCCTTTCTCTCCTTTCTTTCCCTTCCTTTCGTCCCCTTTCCTCACTCCTTTCCCTTCTTTCCCCTTTCCTTATGTTTCTTTTTCTTTTGTCCCTTCTTCCTTCCTGGCAAATTTGAGCATTTCAGCTACCTTGCTGATATATCCGCTAACACGCTATCTTGTTTTTTGAGCCCTGGACAGATCTGTGATGACAAATAGCTAGAAGATTCCAACACGTAGGTACACGATTCCAGCACGTCGAGACATAGCAAAAGGCCATATGATATAAGAAAAGACGTACAGCATAGAAATAATTATTCTGTGTCTTTTTGTCAAAACCGAAACTAGGAAGGTTTCTGCATGACAAAGGTTTCGTTAAACGCGAAAGAAAGAAAGCACAGCAAATGCAAGAAAAACTACCACAAATTTCCTACTAGAAGGAGGACATATAATTATTGGCAATATTGAGGAAATTATTGGCAATTATATGTTTTGTCACCATCATTACACAGGCAAATCCATCTTTCAGAAGACAGACCTATTTTGTCACTAAAAATACTGTTCGAAAACAAAATTCACTTCATGGTTATAAGAAAGACGAAAACAGTGCGATTGAATATTGCATATTAGGTCACAAAAACAAAAGCATTTTATCAGAAATTTTGTTGCAATTCATTTAAAAAATGGTTCTTTTCTTGGTAATTGCTGTAATTCCTCCTAATGCGCTCTCAATACTTGCTAATGCTTTCAAAAAATGAAGAAAAATTCCAAACAATACAAATGCATCCGAAGGGTAACTCGTACGACTATGCAACAGTTTCTTACAGCAATCACTGTTTTTCTAAACTGTCAGATTCTCATACACGATTTCTTCGGAACTCTGAGACTGACGTTCATATACCTCGAATGAGAACTTCAAACGGACAGAAATCTTTCGCTTGTTGTGGAGCCAAAGTTTG
Organism: Aurelia sp. 4 Dawson et al 2005; assembly: GCA_964019985.1. Classification (NCBI taxonomy): domain Eukaryota; kingdom Metazoa; phylum Cnidaria; class Scyphozoa; order Semaeostomeae; family Ulmaridae; genus Aurelia; species Aurelia sp. 4 Dawson et al 2005. The sequence goes on along the minus strand of OZ026502.1, from coordinate 19,304,889 downwards.
GAACGATCTTGATTCAGATACAAAGATGGCATCCTCTATTCAGTGCTTCAAATCGAGACTAAAAATTACTTGGGCCTCTAATGTTGGATAATTACGCTTTCCTTTTCCCCTTTTATTTCGTTCCATAGTTGACATGGCATTGATAAATTGTAATAGGTTTAAAGTAAAAATAGGTTTTTAGTTGTAGGTTTGAATTCTTTATCTAGTAGTGTTTTTTTTTCACAGGGCCAATTGTAAAACAGATTCCAACTCTGAATTGTTACCCTGTATAAATAAATTTAAAATGAAATGAAATGAAAATGAAATGAATCAAATTGATATAATTCAACTGCTTGAAACTGACCCCCAATCAAATGTATGAAGCTAATTGTTCTAATCACCATCATTGACTGGCCCATAGTGTCAGAAACGAAAAAACGAAACCAGTTGAGAAATCATAGCCCAAATCATAACTTTCATCTTTGACAAGTTTCTTCAGGTAACAAAGATGGTTTTGCGTGTACTACGGAGTGTTCCCAAAAAAATTTACTCCTGTTTCAAAAATTACCAATATTCAATAATGAAACCTATCAAGAAATTTTCATTTTGTCTCTTCTATCATTGATCCAAACATATCTAAAGTTGATAAAATATTTTTTTCATTAACAAGGGGGTGTAAAGTGGCACGTTGAAAAACCTTATTCTGATCAATACTCTTTAAGTAAAATTGTAAATCTAGCCAAAAAGCCTGTTATTGAGATATTCATTATCTTTCAAGTCTACCGGGACAGTTTTTCGGTTATTTCTGACATTTGTGATCAAATTAAAAGCTTAACATACAAAGAGAAGTCAAACTGTTAAACAAATGATTTGTGGTACAAAATTTTTAAATAGACTTGAATAGAGGACACATCATAATAAACCCATGGACGCAGAACAAACTTTTAACCTGTATGGAAAACACTATCATCTCCTGTAAAAGACCAATATAAGATAAACCTGTAACTGGAGAGAAAACTGCCAAACCTGCAAGAACTACTTGATTAGTTGGATTTTCCATGAGCGATAGGACACTCAGTGTGTAGCAGTTTAAATTTATATCAGTAGTGAGCCACCTTGGCTTATTGTTTTTTTGTGTCCTGAACTTGTTTTAACTTCGTACACAACAACCTTTCAATGTTTCGTAATTTTGAAATTTTTAGTAGTGAGCCACGTTAAGTGAAGATGCACCTTAACTCATAAAGCTCTCACCTGAAAAACTTTTTCAGAAAAGCCACACTTTTTCTACCATGCACAGAAAGGAGTCAACACTTTTACTGAAATGATATCTATCTTAAGGCCCATTTACACCATCACATTAACCTAAAATTTGCTTCAAGTTCTGCATGTGATAGTGTAAATGGACTTCATGAGTTCCTTGAAGTTAAGTGAAGCAGTTGAATTTAATCCCCATCAATTTGTCATCACAGAATTTTCATTTGACCAGCCTTCAAATAAAAATCTGCTCTAGAAAATTAAAAAGGATTACTTATCATTGTTTCACATAACTTCAAGCAACTTGTGAAGCCCATTTACAAAATCACATACTGTGATCAACATAAAAAATCATGTGAAGCTGTTTTACGTGAATATGTGCATGTAAACTGGCCTTTACAGCATCTCCCTGCAACCTCCCTGAAAGGTGGTACTTACTGGAAATTCAACAATTTTGATTCAGAGAAGCACTTTAAGATAATGGTTAAGTATTAAAGGCCAGACCTCATATTTGATATTGTTTTGTGTTCTTGTTCCTTATGAAGTCCATATTTCAATCAAATTGTCATAAGTGTAAAAGCGGACATTCAATCTGGACTGGTCCCATACCTCCCTATTGGAAACTAAATCTATACAAAAGAAGGAACTATCAATCATTTGAAAAAGTATAAAATGAATTTTCATATGAAAGCACAGACAATCAATTTCAGAGCAATAACACATTTCAATACCATTTCCTGGAATGCTGGCTGAAAATCAGACAATGTCTTATTCTAATCTAATCTAATCTAATTAGCAGGGAATTTTGTACTGAAATAGGTTTGGGTTTTGGTTAATTTATACTGCCTACCTCTTGAGTTTATTCAGTATTTACCTAGAAATAAACTAGTTTACACCATATTTGAAAGTTTTGGAAGTCTGGCTCACTCTGAGCAGAGAAAATCTTGTAAAAAGCAAGTAGTGATTTATATTTAGCTCAAATAGCCTAATTTTAAGTCAAGAGCGCAATATGAATGGAAGTATGAGGACTGTAACAAAGACAGTCAATTTATTTCCTCTTTGCTGGGTCAGACATTTCTTTCTGGCAGACTGAGGAGTTTCCCTGCTTTTCCTAATGAGACACTGTCACTTGTCACATGATGAGGTAATTAAAAGACGAAAACAAAGGAACATTTATCTTCAATCTCCTGTGCAAGTGTTTTCCCTCCTAAGCTTCTCCACCTCTATTGTTGCCTTACACCTTATTTATGAACCAATTAAATTGAAACCCACACTGACAGAGGTGCCAGTTAAATGGTTTGACCTACTAACTTGTCACGCAACATCTCAGAGATACTAGTAACCCTTGCTTGAGGCTGAAAGCATTGGAAGGGATTGTGACCATGTGTTAAAAGGTATTCCAAATTAGCATGTCTAGTAATGATACCCCAATTCAGTCTGATGAGCTCTCTACTGCATATAAGGCATCATCAATATAGTTGCTGACATCATCATAAAATATATATGACCTACAACTTGGCAACTTGCCACCTGGATACACCTGTTCCCATTTGATCACTGAAGTTAACCATGGTTTGGCCAGGTTATTACCAGGAGCCACATAGTATTTAAGGTACAGCACCTCACCAAGGTGTAAAATTGGTACCTCAGTGATGAAGGCAATAAAAACATCAGAAACACCAACAGTAAGGATGGCTGCACACTGCGTAAAAAAATTCACCCAAAGAGAGAAAAAATTCACCCAAAGGGAGAAAAATGCTTGAGCTGAGGGGGAAAAGGAATTGTTGAGTGCCCTTGAATACAGCATTATGGTAAAGGCGCTATGTGAAAGCAATAACTTTATTTTATTTCATATATCAAATGAAGGGAGATTCTAGTCTTAACATAGCACAAAACAAATGACATGCCAATCATATTCTTATTGTTTCCATTGATCCAAGAACATCAGATTCTTTCAGCCTAATTTAGACTGTTCCAGTCCCTTTAAGCCACCTCCAACTCTGTTGATTTGCTTGAAAATACTTGGAAAAACTAAGGCTAGAAGTTTTGCAATGCACACTACTGAAGTTCTTTTGCACAACCCAGACTGATAAGTTTGCAAGGTGCGGGTGGAAGATGTGCGCCTGGTCATTGTTTTTAAAAACAATCAACTTTTGTTCTTACTGGAATTGCACGCTGAAGATCTTCTGTGCAGACAACATAGCTAGCAGTCTGGCGCACAACTTTTAAGTAAACAATAGGTACTGAAAACTAATTGGGTTACTGTTCAGTTGAAATGCACTTTTCAAAGGTTTCCACTGGACAAAGACCATGCACTGGCTAGCAGTCCAGTTAAAATCAACTTTATAAGTACTCGCTGGCTCAATCAAACTCAAAGTAAAGTCAGAAATTGTCAGAAATGCTACCAAACCTTCATGTAAATAGGACTCAAATGTAAAGCATTACATTCTGATTGGTCAATTCAATCCAACAAATAATGCATTTGATTGGTTCAAATTAACTTGGTTTTAACCAAATTAATTGTGAATTTGGTTTTAAAATAAATGCATAGGTGATACCTGCAATGGATGACATCTTCAATCAACCATATGAATCAACCATGATGTAAATTGGTGTCCGAGGATGCAGTGGCCTCCTCTCATAAATGGGCCTGAAAGAGGGAACATACCATAGGTACTAGAAGTCATGCCCTGGGATCGTTGAATTTGAGCGAAAAAACATGACATGAAAGTTTCCCTCCACAGGGAAACCAGGATTTATTGGAGCAGATAAAAACAGTACATAGATGCAACTGAATTCTCGTATGTCTGCAGGGGAACGTTTTCAAAACTTCAAGGACTTCTTCGCAGTTTAAAAAGTCCCCCCTCTGACACAACAAATAATTATCTATTATCTCATTTCACAAATAAATTTTTGTTTCCCTGTAGTTCCTCTCCTGTCACTGATTCCTGAAGACCATGACATGTAATGAACTTACATTTTATTTGGCGCGAAAACGTCGAATCGAGGCTCAAAGGATGCTGCTTCAAATACACGTTTTTTATAAGTTCCAAGTTTCTTATCAAAAACGTGTAGCCTGCGTGCAGTCTTTGTTTTTTACCTTCTTTCAATTTTACAAAAGAAAGACTGCACACAGGCTACGCTTCAAACAGCAATTGCATCTTTTCTCACATTCAATGCTTCCTCTGTTTCCTGCCTTAAAAATCTCAGCTTTGATAAAGGCAGTTAAATATTTTTTCTAAACCTGGATCGCAATAGAAACATCTGCAATACAATACAATTACAGACCAGAAATAACAATGGTCAGGGACTGCTGCGAGCTGGTCTTTTTATCAAAATGTACCCTTTCCTAGTTGTTTGTCATTTTACATTTCACCGCAGTTCCATTTTATTCATTCTAGTTTTTTTCTTTCTTCCTTTTTTTAGTTCATTATTGATATTGTAGTTGTGTTAAGTCTTATTGCGTTATGTTTTTTGCTTAGTTTAGTTTTTTTAGTGATTTTTTAGCAGCCATGCCTGTAAGTAGGTAGTGCATATGCTATGATGATGATGATGATGATGATGAAAACGCTTAAGATTGTGGTCAACAGCAACATGTGCAGGCCAGGCAAAGGCCCATGATGCAAGCATCATTTGAAGTCCCGCAACCATGAACTAAAAAACAGTCACAGCTGCGTGAAAAGTTGATCGTTATGCTTCCTTTGATAAGTCAATTGACCGTGCAAATGATGCAGTTTTTGATGTGGAAAAATTAGGTAGCACATCATACTTTCAATATTGCGCATGCGATACTGTCTTTGGCAACCGCGAACCGCAATGCTATCATAAAGCACTTCACGCAGCAATTACAGCATATGATTACAGTTACCCTTACAGAACAAGCTTGAAATGGGAAGGCCCACGGGGAGGGGGGTGGGGGTAACTAAAGTTTATACTGGTACGGGATGTGCCATTTTTGGGGTGCCTTTTTTCGAGTAGAAATAAATTTTGGAGTATCATTTTTGCTAAAATCACAAGTAGTCATAAATTTTGTGAAATCATTTTAGAAAATAACTCTCTTTAGGGTATTGATTTTCATCAAATTTCATATACTTGATTAAAATTTTGGATAGTTTTCACAATTTTAGGGTATAAATTTTGCGAAAATTTATAAATTTTAGGGTGTGATTTCAGATGTCAAATGGCACACCCCCGTCACCCGCATATTGAAGTTAACCACCGGGGGGCAGGCCCAATTAGACTGTGACTCTGTTGCATTGCAAATTGAGAAGTGACATTTCTTGTTAGTCGTTGTAATCGAAATTTTATCCAATACAAAACTAAGAATCGTGCCACTGTCGAACCATTATATGTAAATATATTTGTTATTTGTTGACTATTTTGTGGCAAGCTGCCCTGTCTGAGATTCGTTCTGTGAATGTCTGGAATTCCTTTAGATTTTGATTGATATTACCAAGAAACAGAATGCATAGCTTCGAAAACAGTTGTAGACAAAGCACGGGAAGGAAAGAACCTCGATGCAATCAGGACAATATTGCATCAAACAAAAACAACGCAGCCGTGTGGTACGACCCTGAGATTTTGTCTTGCCCTATTTTGCACTTTTGGGGTACAAATACAGCCTCTGACGTCATTTACATTCTTTCTAAATTTTGTACTGTGAGCAGTTTCAATTGTTGCAAACAAGTAAATTAGGGCGTAAACTAAAATTTGAAAGTAAAGTGGAAAATAGGTCAAGAAAATTATCTCTATTGCTGGAGAATATTGGAAAATGAGAAATCGATATTGGACAATGTGTCAAAGTTGTTATCGAGTGATCCTTCAAGATGGATCCGAACTATTGTGATTTTCGTGGCAGCCTTTCTATGCACAGAAGCGAAAAGAAATAGAGAGGAGAAGCTTGTCACAAAATGTGTCGCAAAGTTGGCAAACTAATATGGCTGTTGACAATCAAACTCAAGGAGCACTTATTAAGCCCCAAAAAGTTTTTCTCCAACACCTCTCCTCGTTTGGCAGTTTGATTTATGTCTAAGCTAAACCATGCAGGCTTCCCTGTACTTCTTCACTTATGAAGCTACTTAAAACATAGCTACTCAAAGAAATAATGTACATGCAAGGTGGATTGTGCTTTCATTAGATGATCAAACGATTGAACAATAAGTGTTACTTTAGGGGTAGAAAGTTTCGCGGGCAGAAAGTTTCGCGACTTTCGCGTTTTTTTTTTGACACTTTTCTGTGGTGGTTCTGCTCTTTTTGCATTTTTCTGTGGCACAGTATGTGGCCTGCTCTTTGTTCTACTTTTAGCTTAGATTGCTTTGTTATTAACCTGTTTATAGGCCCCATTACCTTACCCCCTCCCCTAATGAAGCCGCAAGGGGAGTTGTTGGAGCCCTGAAACCCATTATTTTGAAAGGTTAGATCCCTGGAGCCAAAACCATTCTCGAATTCTAAAAGATGGAGCACCTGGAGCCTCAAAAAGGATGCAATGAAGCCCTGGAGCACAGCAATTTTACCTTTGGGAACCTGGAGACCCTTAATTTCCAAGAAATATTTCCCAGACAAAGCCCAACCTCCCCCCTCCCCATCTGATGATGAAAGCTCAGTTTGGGTCTGATTACAAAGGAATTTTCAACCTATGGCTGAAAACTTCCAATGTAATAGACCATAACAATTTATAAGTCATTCACCATAGGGAGAAACTGAAATTTCACCTTGAGAAACAGGGCTGAATATTCTAAGATAATCAAGCTCTTGGACTTGAGATTACTTTCTGAAGGAAAAACCACACACAAGCACACCCTAAAATTCTACTTACCATGGGCATAACGGAATAACCAGACCCACGACCAATAGGACCAGACCCTAATGGACCTGACCCCAATGAATGTCCATTCCTTTCTGTGGTGAGTTTGTAATGGCGGTGAAGAGGTTTCATTCCAAAATGAAGACAGTAGTATCAAGACAATCAATCATAGCTGAAAAGAAATAACCAAACTCTGGAAACCAAACTAACTGCAAGAATGCATGATCAGCTACATAGATCATCTAATCAACAGACCAAATTCCAGTTGAAAGAAACGTAGACCCAAGTAGGATCTAGTCTAGCAAGGCCCTGTAACTTATTTCAGTTTCCCCAGGCCAAGATTCACATTGAAATTCAGAACAATACTCAGATAACACACAATGCCAAAATCTAACAAATAGCAAAACCACTACAACCAACCATCTTAGCCTTCTTCATTTTAGAATGATACAATTTTACACCTCAGGGAGCTTTCTAGGAACAAAGTAATAGCTTCTAATGTGTAAAAAAGCAACTAGCCCATTATCAATGTACCCCATCAGTTGTCTGGAAACGTAGAAATGAATAGGTATTCTGTTAGGGTTGGGTCTGGTACTACTGGTCCTGGGTCTGCTTTTTCGGTAATTCCCTTACCATCCTGATAATAAGCCCACATTGTCATGGGCTGAACTGTTTCCTGGCCAGAAGAATGGGCAAAATCTCTTTATTGTCTGGACTTTCAGACAAAAAGGAAAATAAAACTTTGCAAAAAGCCCCAAAGTTTGATTCAAAGATTTTCCAGATAACCCATAAAGCCAGGTGCAGTGTTTAATGCCCAATTTCCTGGTAATTGTTTATCATTCTCCACAGCATCCATTACGATGCATAATGAAATTAGCGGTTTCCCCAAAAAATTGCAAAGTTTTGGTTGTTATGGTTACTATCTGCAGTATTATAGATAGGAAAGTGGTATTTTCTGGGCCAAGCAGTGGCAGCCAAAAGATAGGGCAAGTGTATGAAAATTTCAATATAATGTGGCCATTGCTGTAAAAAAATATTAAGAAAGGAAAGCTTGGCTAAATACATCTTGGCTGGGATTGGCAGCCCTCATAATTGAGCAGAACTGGTGATTTGACTTTGTAGAGCCTGCATGCATTTTGACCCATGCAAGTGATTTTTGCCGTTTCTAAAGATACTCTTTCTTGACATGAAAAAATGTATGCTATTCAGATTATGAATCTGGGAGTACTTTTTTACAGTACATATTCCATCAAAAATTTTGCAAGCAAAGTTACTTATTGCCCTGCCTCTACAAACTATTGTACGAAACACTACAAGGATGATAATAGCACCAGGAGCAATGAACCATGACAACTCAGACCACTAAAAGCCCAAGCGGCAAATCATTAATATTTTCATACACCTTCCTTTACATCACAAAAAATCACAAAATACAAAAATTACAAAATCACTAAAAAAATCAAATGCAAAAAGCACCAAAAATAATGAATTACTGAAAAATTACTGAAAAATCACACGAAAAAATCACTTAAGTCACTAAAATCACAAAAAAATCCAGAAAAAAACATGTGATTCCAACATCACAAAAATCATGTGTGATATTTTGAGAAGTGATTTGCCTTTGTAAAAGCCATCCTGTGTTGGGCAAGGGGGGGGGGGGTTAAAGTCTCTAAATACCTATCAGCAAATCCACTTCTGAAACACTCCCTGAGGCCAGTTCTGAATCAAAGAAATCAGAGGTAGGTCAATCCTGGAGGCTTCCAATCAAATATATTGAATCACATGGAAAACTTAACCAATCTCATCAATATTTGGCTTTACAAATCTGATAATGTGCTTACCATGAAGACAATTTCTTTCTACCTGCTTCCATCTCTCAATCATAAACTTTGAAAATCTTCTTAAATCAACAGATTAGTAATAAAATATGTTTTCCAAACAAGCCCACATTCCAAAGCACTATCTTCCATCATGCATGCAAAGGAATGAACCCTAATATGCCTGACCCAATCTGATCTTCTTCCTTATCCGATTATGCAAACAACCCCAGCAGGAAGTCAAACTTTTGAAAAGTAAATAAAGCAAGAATGCGGAACTAGCACAAAACAAAAACATACTTTTACAACAAAAAAGAATAATGAAAGATGACAATGTGAATAATTTGCTAATGAGCAACTGAGCATGCTCCATGCTCCTGGCAAACTCTCAACAATGAATTTGAAATCCACAATGGAAAAGCATTCATAATTGAAATACAATAGCATGGCTACATCTATGGTCTGGAAAATGAGATCACAGTATAGAATAACGAAAGAAGCAGTAGCAGAATGGTTTGCCGCTTGCATAAGCAACCTTTGGGACAAACTGTCCAATATCCATCCAAAGTAGGTGGATCTGATTGAAGTCAAGCTCAAAAGGCTGTCAAATTGCCTAAAAAGGATTTATAAAAGGAGGAAGACAATTCTCAGGCAATGATTCCTATTCAATATGACCTCTATTGTTTTGAAATGCATCTTTCCATAAAATTTGGAGCTAAATCCCAAAATCTTGTGAGCAATGCATGAAATAATTTTGTACCTATCAAAATAGGAATGGTGTACATCTCTTGCGCCTCATTCACCTCAAATTGATATTAAAGGGAATGTAAGCATATAAAAATGGCTCCTTGCAATCAAACTCTAGCCTATCGGATATCAGTACTTCCTTTTGATGTAGATCAACCCAAATAAGTAGAGTGTCTGTCATATTTCTTATCTTTTCCAATTTGTTCTTTTCTGCATCCTTTCTACTATAGCTATAAAACAGTAGTAGGAAGGTGATGGTGAAGGTGAGGTGCGATTTTAGCACCAAAAAGGCTGGATCACAAGCGAAGTGCTAATCAAGTCTGTGACCCCTTGTTATGATGCTCAAGTGGCGGGGTTAATTTCTTATGCATGGCTGTAGTGCATGGCAGCCAAAACCATCGTCATTTCCAGTCCAATTTGTATGCAGGCACAAATCACTGAAAAGTTTGAAGTCAAGATATCTATAAACCAAGACAATCTTGTTTTCCTATACCATCTCATGACAGATCTACCTTTCCTCTTGACTTCCCGACCTTCATATGTTCAAAATAATCTCTGCTGTTTAGAGGTGACTATTTCAAAACAAAGAAACTGTCAACAATTTAGCCAATGCAATTTGGGCCTTTGCTTCAAGCTCTGCACTTTCACACAAAACCAGGAACGATTCATCCCGTTCCTCCTTACGTATGCATGATCAAAGAGGGGAATAACCAGCTGCAAAAACTTCAAAAACTCTTTAATATTACATCACCACTTAGTAATAAAGAAAAGTTCATATTCTTTACCTCTGTTCGGTGTCTTCGATTTGAATTTCAGTTATCTCTCATCTTCATGGCCCATCTTTGGCCATTTTTTGGGCCATTTTGTTCTTTCTCGGGAATTGAAATCGAGGCTAACTAGTTTTGGCGCGAAAAAGGCACGTGATCGATTCAAATTTTTTAGAACTCTTGAAACAAAACTGATCGACAAGGAACTGAGAGACTTCTGGGCCCGTTTGCGATCATGTGTACAATTGTTCATAATACACCATTTTCTGATAAACGTCTTAGAGAAATCAAGCTGCGATGCACCCTGAGGTACACAGGCGCTAGCTTTTCGGACCCTTTGGGTACTTTAGCCACCAGAACATAGTTCCCCCAACAAGTTACCACTGACCTCAGTGAGCAATTTGTTTTTTTCCAGGAAAAGACATCTATTCTTGCCATCAGGTCGACATATTGAAATCCTTCATAACAGGGAGATAAATTTCAGTTACGTTATCAATTAGTCCAATATTTAGTAACACATAAATTTTGATTGATGACAAATCAAAGGTATTTATCAGAATTATCGTGCAAATGATGATTAAAAGAGGGGGCAACAGGATATTATATTTGTGCCAGAAAGGATAAATCTTACACTTGTGCCCACTCTTGGTTCCTAACACATATGTCATCTGGGAAAAAGGATAAACAATGAACAAAAATAATGCGTTTGCCCTTGTTTCCTGAAAAGTATGTTGACATTTCCGTCACAAATGTGTTTCCACAGGAAAGGAGGCCTTGGGGGCAACCTTTCCTCCCGCATTCATAAAAGTATAAGAATGTCCTAAATTTTTGCCAGGTCGAAAGCATGTAACTCTTGGAACTCACAAGACGGTCCAGCGATTTTCGATAGTTTCCTGTTTTTGATCTTCGGTTTTCACCTGAGTCCTACGCCAGAGTTAAACTAACTACTCCAGTCCAAGTCTATGGCACCAGTTGTAACGATTATCAGTCCGTCAAGGAGAGCAATTACGATGATTTTGATAACTCATACGCCAGAGTTTTAAGAATGATAAGAGTCATACCAAATGTAATTTTGAAATCTTGCTTATGATGTTAATCATTCTTATGACTTTGTAAGATTTCACAGCATTATACACAACGATCCTAAGAATCATAATTTTGTGTAGAAACGTCATGCCCCTGGTTAACCTGGGTACCAGAGCCTCAAAAAAAAGAAAAGAAGAAAGAAAAATTTTTCTTTCTTCTTTTATTTCTTTTTTTGAGGCTCTGGTACCGAGGGTAGCCCCTGGTCCCTAGAAGGCACTTTTTCTTTGCTAATAGCAGGCAAGCGTCTTTCCAGTTCGTCGAAGTCTGTTGCCAAAGGAGGGGACTGGTAACTAGATCTCAGATTCTTAGGACAAATGAGGGCCATTCTTAGCAATAAATAGAGCGTTTCCAAAGGGCAAAGAGAGAGTGACCCAGAAAATTTTCCTTGGGCCTCGCCCCTGAACCTCCAATTTACCTTTCCTCGCCAAGGTATCTGAGGTTGGCGCCGCCACTGTCTAAACAAGTGAAAATCTGAAAAGAAATGGCATGACTGGATAGACTCCTTTCTTTGCCCGTTTTAGAATCGATGAGAAATAACCGGCAGAAATTTTTTAAGTCATTTTAATCGACAGCGATTAAGTCTGAAGGATCACTGCGATGAGGCGCACTCTGCCTGATATAGAGCATTTAGTAAGAGAACTTTTTGCAAAACTTTTCGACTGACTCCCATCACAGGAAATCTTCCAATCACTGGTGCCAATTCTGAAAGCGGTAGACTTGGTAGACCAGTGGCGGATTTAATGGGGGCAAGTGTCAGCTTGGAGCCCCATTTTTTGGTGAGAAAATTGCCTTTGTGGTGACCCTCAGACGCTCTATTTAAAAACTTTTGCATCAGAAAGTGGGGCAAACATACGAATCAAGACGTTATTCAGTAGAAAAATCAATGGAATTTCTCAACTAGAAGCCCAAAATTTTCGCGCGCCTTAGGCGCGTTTAGATTCTGGGATACTTTGGGCGCCTTCTCTTCAAACTGCCCCTCCTACAACTTCAGGCTGGATCTCGCCCCTGTGGTAGACTCAGAATTTGTCTGTCTGATCCTGAAATTCTGAGAACAGTAAATTGATAGACTTGGAAGGCGTCGTGGGCCTACTGCACCAGAAGGCAGAAGATTGGGCAGTCTTCGAAGAGATGCTCTTTTTCCCATTTAATGTAACAAAAGCATTCCAAATGTTTATGAAAATTCAAAGCTATATTAGCTGTTCAAAAAAAGCTCGAAATTTATGATGGAAGAGCTATTTCCGATTCTGTCTTATCTATTTTTAAATCTAAGCTATTCTAAAACGTGCCCATTTTCAAACTTTTTTGGAATTCTGTACTTACAAGAATTCTTGCAAAGAATGAAAAGTCCGAGGAAATGGTAGACTTAATACCTTTTCGTCCTTTGCTTCCCTGCGTTATTTGATTTGCTGATATCACGTGGTACCCTGGGGTCTGGTATCCAGGGTAATCACTTGGTCAATGGGGACTAATAATAAAGGTACACATTTTGCAATTTATAGGTTAGAAAAACATCATTCTTTGTACTAAAAAGTTTGCATTTCAATGTTCAAGCTCTTTAGACCAGACTTTAAATTCATTTTGTTGAGTGCACGAGAACTTCCACTAGTTTATGCCATTTTGAAAAAGTGGACCCTCTTTTTAAAAGTAATGTTATGAGTCCCTATTGACCAAGTGGCCTATCAGCAATCAAATAACGCAAGGAAAGAAGGGACGAAAAGGCATAAGCCTAAGGAAAATGGATCCTTCACTTCAATGGACTAATCCAACTACCGTTTATTCAGTTGGCGCATTTGAATTCAAGTAGGGGCCAAAAAATCTTTGACCGGCCGGGAAATCTGGACGATGAATATATTTTAGAACACGGTAAGAACTTGCAAAAACGAAGCTTGGTTTTAGAAATCAGGCTGAGGAGCATTTTGGAAAGCCTGCTTTTTATTATTGGATGTGAGATGAGGCTAGGGTTCAAGGTAAGGGTAACCCAATGAATTGTAAGTGAAGTCCACCCCACTAGAACTGGAATCTCACTTGGGTGAGGTGAAATTTTTCGATATAGGCCTAAACGAAACACCAATGGTATGGTGTGGTGAATTTGAATTGAAATTATTCGCTGACTCTCATTGGTCAGTTTATTCTGATCTCATGGAAGAGAGACTTCTCGACCTCACCTCTCAGCCCCAGGGTTAACAGGTGAGGTGAAAAATTTCATATAGATAGTAACTGGAAGCTATCTTGCCTGTCAGCCCGGGATCTGGCAGGTGATGTGTTTTTCCTCATATAAACAGGGCCTGAGTCCCAGATGATCAAAAGCTTATAAACGTAGGTAAACAAACTGAGCGGTTGGATGGATCAAAATTGTTATTTTATGACTAATTTCTGTCGTTTGAGAGTATGTATCGAAACCAGGTAGCTTTCAAAAGCAGAAATTCCAGCAAGCAAAAAAATACAAATAGAGTTTCCAGCAGCTATCAAATTAATCTGAACCTCGCCACAAATGCACCAAAAGAATTTTTGGTATTGGCATCATAATCGAATTTTCGTCATTTTTCAAGTACCGACGAAGTCAAGAAATTAAAAAAAAGTTATATCTTTCGTAAAATAACCTTGTTTGATTACAAACAGACGCAGTTATGCTGCAAGAGATTTGCGAAGTACATTTTGTTTGAAATCATTGATCGACCAATCACGATCAATCAGTCAACCAATCATTGATCGATCGATCGATCAATTTTGAAATGATCAATTCAGTTTTTTGTTTTTTCCGATCATTGGTTGCACACCATGGAGTTCAGTTTCTTTGCTCTTGTTCAAACAACGTTTCTGGCTTTGCAATGGAGACGGCTGTGCTAAAGACGGCGGCGAGCAATTTTTACCAAGATCCATTGCATTCTTTAATCGAATTCCCATAGAATCGTTAAGGATTCGTAATTTGAGCGCAGTGCATCTTGGTAAAATACTCCTTGCCGCCATCTTTAGCGCACTCATCTATTGGCCTAGTAGCTCAGGATCCCAAGAAAAGACCTCTCTGGAATAGCTTTGGCCTGGATACAAAAGAGGCTTCTTCAGTCAATGCTATAAATCCAAATTCAGGACACAATAAACTGTACCCATATCGCTGTATAAAATCACATCGCTGTATAAAAATCTGTAAACTCACATAAGAATCTTTTGTTTAGTTCCCTTGCTTTCATTGTAAATTTCTATAGATAATGTTAATTTTGCAAGTAGTTCTTTGCAGAACCAATTGTAAAACAGTATGTATACTGAATTTGTACCCTGGGTAAATGATTTTGAAATGAAATGAAAATGAAGAAAAAAAAGAAACTGAAAGACCCTTTGAAGGTCCCGAATCTAACAAGTGTACAACGAGAGATGATTAAAGGATGACTAATACTTAGAGTGAAGAAAAGATTTGCCTCCAGCAACGTTTTACTCAGGTTTATAATTCGCCCATTTTTTAGGGACACCAAATACAGTACATGACGTACAGTATGGTACAGTACAGTACAGTACAGTACAGTACGATGTTCAATTTGATGCTTTTGTCAGCTACATATTTTTGTCATGCTCACTGTAGATGTCTTTTCTTATGTCATTTTGCAGAAGCAAGAATGATTTCCCCGAAAGAAGCACATCGTAATGTAGAAAACCCAGATTTATACAACCTAAAAAGCGAAAAGATATGATAGATGTAGCAAACTTGAGCTAACCAAAACCCACCTAACAGGCTGCTCTCCGTCCGTGGATTCTCTTTTCCATCTTGGACGTTTTGACACAACGATTTCAGCTGCTCTATCAAGACCACCACCTTTCATCAACGAAGAGATATTTTTAGTGAAAGTTTCTTCGATTTCTGAAACACTGACAACAGCCTTGATCCCTGTCTCACAAAGTCTGCGAGCAGACGTCTGGTTTGGTCTGTCTTGTAAAGCTAATGTTTTCTATTTTGCAGCCAATTGTATCATTCATTGACGGTGTCTGCATGTTTGTTTTGCCTAGATGCATGTGACTTTGACTGACTCATAGTTACTAATCGAATTATGCAACGTATGCAGTGGAAGTGACGTTCGCTCCCTTAAAACCAATCAGTTTTGAGCTAAAACTTTTCAAAGATTCGAATCTAGTAGTAATTCAAAATTACATAATTACACCTTAAACAACCAAAAGGAATCACGTATGCAGCGATTCTTATTCAAGGAATAACTTTGAACAGTGATCAACGATCTTAGATTTCTGGTTTTATACTGTATTTGTTTAATGGCATCTAAATATTTTATCCACATTTTCTTGTAGTATTATTTGTATCTTAAATGCTTATTTTGTATTCTAAATTTTGAGAGTTGGAATTAATTAGCTATCTACTGTAGCTATCTTTCAAAATCCAACGATAAATAAATGAATAATAAAAGTGATAATAATAGATGTCAGATGCATAATATTATGCGAATTTTCATGTTTATTTGAAATTCCTAAAGGTCTCTTAGCCATTCAGTTAATGGGTCTTTGACGAGTGTCATTTGTCTGGTAAATGGTAAAGTTTTGAAATGCAGCTAATCATAGTTGAATCTTCTTCCTGGATCTTTGACCATTCTGAATGGGATTAAAGTAAATCAACGGGGTTAAAATCAAACTTAGCTAGGTGGACTGGGTAATCTAAATATAACCTATTGTATTAGATGTTTTCGATCTACAAAACTAAAGGAAGATAAGAGGCGTCTGCGCTTCTTTTGTGCTATGTTTAGATTATGTCGCGAAATCTCCGTTCATTTACTTTAATGTCCTTGCATGCTTTTCTCAAGTTTAATGCATGGAGGGAGTCCAAAAATAATTCTGGTCGGTTTATGTGGCTACTGTGGAGGAGCTGTAAATTCAGTTTTCTCGATCTCTACATAGCTGCATAGGTCAGGCTTCAACTGAGAGTTTGTGACCTTGTTTGAGTCGATTTGACACATTGTTGCTGATTTATGGTAGAGGAAAGGCAAAATAAGTAGTTACTTCAAAAACAGCACTTACATTGTTCTCCAGGAAGTTAACATAAAGTTAAGTTTTCAAAGACAGGACTTTGGCTTTTCGTATTAAAATTTTCACCACACTTTTTGAAAGGTAGAGAGTGCTCTTTTATGGATAGAAAAAAAACTGCCAACCGTTTAAAGAAAGCAGCAAAATTTTGATGCGAGGTCAGAACCATGATACTTGATTTTGACATTGCTGGAGAACGATAGAAGTGTTGTTTTTGAAGCAACCATTTATTTTGCCTTTTCTCTACCATAAAACAGCAGCCAGTTGTCAGATTGACTCCAGCTGCAACTCTGTAAAAACTGAGATTATTAAATCTACAGCTCCACCACAGAGGAAACACAAACGGAGCACAATTTTTTTGGGACACCCATTAATATATCACAGCGACGGTATATTATGAAATCGTACATTTTGTGGAATACATCAAAGTACTTGTACCAGTTGGGAGGTTGTGGCATTTCTCTTGGTAAGCTGTGTTTTCAATTGTCCCTTTTTTGACACTATCAAATAAGAAAAGCTACCCTGAAACCCTGCTCAAATCAGACCAACATTCTAACGCTAAAATGAAATATGTATTGCAAGATAATCTTCTATCAAATGAAATTTATGCTCCATTCACACTGCAAGTTAAACTAGCTTAAACTAAACCAGGTTTCTGGATACGGCCTTCTGATTGGTCAATCCAACAAATCCAGTCATTTGATTGGTTGAAATTTAGAATGGTTTAGATAACGCTGGTTTAACTGTGCCAGTGTGAATGCAGCATTAAAGTCAAAAAAGTTGAATGTTGCTTCATAAGGGGATTTGTGGTGCAAGAGCTACACGTCATGTCATATGTGTTGATCAAGGAACTTTCTTGCCACATTTGACAAATGTATCGTCGCTTATCGTATTTTTTCTACAAGCTTCCTTTTGTCTGTATTGAAAATCAATAGCTAAATAGCACTGTTATGTTTCTTATTTTGCACAATACAAACCGGCTATCATGTCGATTACTGAACTTATGTTATGTACTGAACTTAGCAGGCTCCGCGATTTTCAAGCAATGCTCGATTGTGACTTTCTTGGATCATAATTTAGCACTTACTTGTCCGATTTTCTCAAACGAGATTTCAAAATTCAAGTTAAAGCTATTTCATCACAAAAGTACAAAAAACGAGACAATCAGGGTTACGGCTGCCTCGCAGAGACCGCACAAAATGGAACTAATAGCTGACTCACAAAACTCTGGTAAATGCTACTCCCCAGATTCTGAAAGCTTCAATACAGTAAACAGCCGCATACGGGCGCCTGGGAGATTGAGGACCTGCATGCAGAAATTGTCAAATAAGACCTCCATTTGCAAGATTTGCAAGAATAAGATCTCTGTTTGTATTCACTGTGCAAGAACCAAATCATACTCCCAAAATTGTGGGTTAAACGCTTGTGTTTACTGTAATTAACGTTCAATGTAAACTAACAAAATGCTGTTCTTCTAGATCCTTTTGTTGAGAATAGCTATCAGGTTTATTTCAGACATGCCTGTATTGTATTGCCAGTATTCAAGCTTTGGTACAGCCACTTCCTTATGATAAGATGAGACGGTTTTGGTCTAGAATGAAAAGATTCAACTGTTCGAGTCAAGAGAATATGGGATGTGGTCTGAGAAAGAAGGATCCCGACGTTTCTCTTTGATAACCATGATTTGATGGTACAGCGTAGCATAAGACATGTATCAAACTGAAAGACTTCGCAGTGGAGTCAATTGTAATCATACAAAAGTCGCAAGAGAAATTATATTCTACTCCTGAAGTAAACTGTCGGGAAGGTGGCGGGCCTTCAGCTGTTTTGATTCGTTGTTCCGTTGGTCGAATTTACAGAGAAATATAGCATGTTTTACGTCATTCGACTCTGAAATTCCTACATTTTCAATTTGACCATTGAAGAGAACGGTGATGTTCGCGGAAGCCGAGAGAAGGGGCTGTGCACTGTTGTACATGCTGTCGCTGTGGAGCACAATTTATATCAAATTAGCATCCAGTCTACCGCCAATAAGTTT
Source organism: Aurelia sp. 4 Dawson et al 2005 (assembly GCA_964019985.1). Classification (NCBI taxonomy): domain Eukaryota; kingdom Metazoa; phylum Cnidaria; class Scyphozoa; order Semaeostomeae; family Ulmaridae; genus Aurelia; species Aurelia sp. 4 Dawson et al 2005. Next base: position 19,286,382 of record OZ026502.1, on the reverse strand, counting down.
TTCTTTTTGATGTGGATTTTAAATCTAAAGCACAAACGCTTCCTGAGCGACACAAAACTACTTGCAAAATAGCGCGACTTTTATTCTGGGAGCACAAAATGATTGTCACTCCGGTTGCTCCCAATCCAGGTAAGATTAAAGTAGACAATAGATGTAGATATCCGGTTGCTTTATTGTTATCAAAAGGTCATTGTCATCTTTGTCTAGGCTTCCTGACTATATAAGCAAGATCGGGAGCAGAACAGCCCACTTCTGACGGACGACACTGAAGCTTCTTACCATCTATTGAGAAGACCACAGAGAATTAGCAATGCTGACAATTCTTGTGTTGACGCTATTTGCAGAGGCTTCGCTTTTGCCGCTTGGCTCAAAGAAAGAAAGCAATGTGATTGACTATACTCTATTGACAGGTAACTTTCTTACCCCTGTTATAGAAACGTGAGGCCCGTTTTTGTTTGTGTCATTACCTTGAGGAGTGTATCACTTCAAAACTCTTGTCCTTTTCAAGTTTAAGTATAAAATGCTGAACACAGAAATTTTTTCAATCAGTTCAAAGTACACATTGTTGCAACAAATTGTGTGTGTTCTGGGAACAAATCTTTGCCCCTTGTCCTTCGAACTGTCCAACAAAGTTTACTCAGTAATGCCAGAGTAAAGGAGGTTAGATCAAAGGGTGAAGTAACAATCACTCTCTCTTGTGCGAGATTAAATGTGCGAGATTACCGAGAGAATAAGCGAATTTCTACAGGATTTCGCGGATTTGTAGAGAAAACAAGACACTGTTTCAAGATCTCCTAGAAAGTGTACAAGAGCGGGTACGAGATTTCTTGGGAGTGATACGCCCCTCTTCTTGTGTTAGACCTCAAACCTGCGTGACAGTACAGTCAACCGAAAATTCATAGCCGTAAGAACCGGGGACTCGTGTCCAAAGATTTTGCAATAGGCGAAGAAGTGCCCTTTCTATTTTGAGCAAGTGCCCCTTTAACTTAAGAAAAGGGTGTTCTTGAAGTGTAATGCCTCCAATATTGAAATGCTTCCTACGACCTTGTTCAGCAGGGTTAATCAGGGGCACAAAATGTAATGGAGTTTCGCCACAAGCGGCTATAAAATAAACCTGAATCCGAATTTTAAGCGTTCATTTGCCGCAACCCAAAGAAGATTTACGTCAATTCAAACGACGCGTTCGTGTCATAAACGCTACTCTTAAAAGCTGAAATCACTCTTTGGGCGATTTTGTTGCGTATTGCGACGCGATGCGTTCAGGTGTCATTATGCTCAATCGATCCAACCATAGTCTTTTGAACAACACTATGATCCAACTTTGTCGCATTAATAATGCGATGGCACGTTTCATTTTTAGGTGGGATATGTCATTGAGAATGATGCTTGAAATGCGACTTCTAGCTACATGTACACTTGAAGGTCTGTCTCAGACGCTACCAGTAAACATGGATGATTCAAGATGGCGAGGGCTTGTTGCAGCAAATAAATGTTTACTGTTGGCAAGGACAAGAGGCCGATTTTCAAATCGTTCTGTTGAAGAGGCATTGTTAGGGTTCCGCTAGATTGAAAGGGAGGGCGGAGCAAGCATGGCAAAAACTAGCTGTGTATTCCCCAGCATTTATTTACCAAAGGCCTAACGGTGTCCGCCTGTGTTGAAAACTGCCGCAAAATACCGATAGGACTAAAAAGATCTCCATATGCTTAAAAGTTTGTCACACTGAGAACTTGAGGCATTAGACTAAATCAAAGTTCATTTGATAGCTAAAGAGCTGCTGTATGTTACTGATTTTCAATCTAATTCTCTGAGGATTTTTAAGTATAGGAAACTTAATGACAAAAAATTCATAATTTCAAAGTGCTAAAAGAGGCCTAAAACCCTTGATCAAAACTATTAACAATCTCATCACTTGAACACATTTTGTTCCTTTTAAGTGTTAAGAATCAGATCTCCATAAGATCTTTATATGTATAAAGTAAGATAAAGAGACGCAATTTACTCATTTCCAATTAAGTTTAGGATGAACTAAACTGAAGTTGGACTGAAATGAAGCTGCTGTATCCAAATTCATTAGGAATGAGCTCCCTGGTGACATGCTTCACCACTGGCTGCAAGAAAGACCAACTGCAACGTGTGAAGGGAGCAGTATTTCAACCAACCTCGCAATCATGTGCAGCTAAAAACATTTACCTTTCATGTACAAGCCATTAGAGAGGGTTCTCTACCATTAGATTAGGTCCATCAGCATGTCCTACAAACTGTTTTATCTTGCCATCTTGCTACGAAAATCACATCCGTTAATTACGCATAAAGAGCCTGATGCCTTCAAGGATCCTTCCTGTCCACTTCTAGCGAAGTCCTGCCAACAATATCTAATGCTTTTCTCACTTCAGTTTTAGCTACTGTCTGAATTGATAAACTGTTCCACTAAACAATTTTTCATTTTCCCAGTGGGTCAAAGTTCACTTCATCCATTTTCGAAATATTGCAGGTTGTCTGGGATGTTTAGATACTGACAAAATAGCCATACATCCCAGGGGGCACTTGACTTTGGAAGAGATGGGTGTGTGTGGCAAATCTCTCCACACTCTGCACCATGTCGCATAAAAAGTACCCCATAAGTATACCGCTGTCACATAAAAATTTTTTAGAAGTATAAATTATCCATTGTTTCAAGAGAAGTCTAAAAATTTCCTTCCATATGATAACCTGTCGCATACTTTTTCATCAATTTTAGTACCCTGTCGCATAACTTTTATCAGAAAAGGATACCCTGTCGCATATTTTTACCGTAAAAAGACACCCTGTTGAGCGGCACATCCCGTCTGGTCAAGCATGGGAGTACCCCCCCCCCGGGGGCATACATACCCTAATTTGCTCCAAAGTTCAATAATTCGAGTGCTGCATAAAATTTTCGAGAAAGAATACGAGATTGTTTTTTAAGCAATAAGATTTCCAGGGATTTTTCTTGGATTTTTCATGAAAACAGAAGGATTTCTGCAAAAGCTGTAAGGGACTTTTAGAGAGTGCTACAGCTTTCGCAATAACATTCACTGAAATAACAAAGCTATCAATGCCAACACTTTCAATTATGGTAAAAGTTCCATTGGGCCATCTTCTCTATTAAGTACCCCAAGGACGGAGATATTGTGGGTCTAGGAGGAAAGGCCCTTAAAGATTTTCAGTAATTGTTGCAGTAACTCTTTATTCTTTATTATCTTTGTATTTCAGACTATTAGATAGGTACTCCATGTTCTTCCGTATCTCTCCTTCAATTTTTACCGTTTATTAGTCTGGGAAGCCCTTTTGCGAGGCATTTACAAAGTACCAAGCTATTGACAAGGTCCTTGGAATGCTTGAATGAGTCCCATGAGTCCTTCCTTTTCTAAGCAAAAATTTATATTATGCTACCTCTCCATGTCAGAGTTCAAAAGATTTCCCAGTTGTTTCGCCAAACAAGTTTGCATGTTGATTTTGATATGGGTTACGATAAAATTGTGTCGAATTTGGGTATTTGACTCGTGGAGTCCTATGTTGATTCAACGTGATTTGGGATACAAGAACAAAAAAGCTTTCACTTGTATCCTTGTCAATTTACTTTTTGTACAAGCCCCAAAAGACCCCTCTCTCTCAAAGGCCCCTTTCTCTAAAAGGCCTCTCTCTCTAAATGACCCCTCACTTTGAAGCCCCCTCTATACATTAGGGGGAAAGTTCTGTTCCTGTTCCAGAAAGTTTCCACCTGCCATGCCTTCATATTCCAGAATATTAATGTATCGTCATTCGTAACGAAAGCTAGAACATCTTATGATATTCAGACTTCGTCATACACTTCTAATGAACTGTATTCCTGCCTGTTACTGTTTCACTGGTAAATATCCAGTCAATGACGTTTGATAGCCTCTCATACACATAAAGATCCCCCTTCAATGTTTCAATGGCCTGCAGTGAACGTAGCAACACACTAAAGATTGATAGGTCAAAAAGAAGTTCAAAATCGAAGGAGTTTTCACTTTTTCCTTCTTGAGAAGGAACTTGTAGCATTTTCAACAAAGGCATCGCTGTTATTGCATGCAATTAACTAACTACTTAATAACTTACAGATCTAGCCGTCTTCTGCATTTTTCATCCTGTCTCGTCGCGTTCCCGCCACCAAATATTTCATACCGCGTACTGCATTTCTACCACTCACTGCAAGCATCTTCAAGCATGATCCAATCCACAGCCTGCTATCATGGTTTTTCTCGATTCAGTTCACCATAAGTTTGTACATGTCCTCTCTTGAAGATGTATGATTATTTGCAAACGCTAGCTAGCTTTATGTTACTCAGTATTAGCAAGCAAAATGTCGTTAGGATAGGACGTACATATCATTGCATGCCAGCAGATATTTGATAAAAGTATTATTGATTGAAGATCTTCTAAAGAAAAAGAATGATGCAAATTCAGATACTGTCTTCAAGGATATTGAATGCAACCTGTTTGCTGTGTCTGCACGCAGAGATCGCTAGCCCAACAGGCAAAAAAATTGCTTGCAAATTATAGTAGTTAATTTCCGATGGCGTAAATTTCTTTATCCTTGTTGACACAAATGAGAAAAGTACGAGAAAGGGTGACACTGCCTTAAAAGCACCGCCTGTTTCTGGGGCCTAGCTTTGCTGTGAGCGTCCGCGCTTGACAACGTTGTGTTGTGTGTTATATTGCCCTGATTCAGACATTTGTTTTCAATATGCACCTTAAATCCCGTTTGCACGAAAATTTAAGGACGGTTCTTCGGGATCAATCAATTCTATATCCCAGTCATATTTTGTGAGTACTCCAGGTTACTTTTTTGTTTATACGCAATACGTGACAAATCGCAGTCCTGTCTATCGTTTTGCTATTGGTTTTTAGGGTGTACAGCGCCACACCTGTTGGGAAAAGCCCATACGCGCATAATCCACATTGTACTTCAGCTATTGTTGTTGAGTAATAAAAAAAAATTAGAGTACTCCATTTGCGTCATAGCCTCGTATGCATGTATACCCAACAAGAGGTATTGTATGTTTTATTATGAAGACCAATTAGTAGATAATGCAAGAGCTTACGCAAGAAATATTGAAACAAGCATTAAATGACAAAGAACATCCTGTTGACTTTAACATGATTGGTTGAGAACATAGGAGGTTAGGGCGTAGGAAATCTATTGATATGTTATTGTAAGTCAAGTTAATGACTTAGTTCAGTTCAGTTGTGTTGAAATGAGATTATGTTGTAGTCAGAAATGAGAATTGAACATGGAGTCCAAAAAGGGCAAACTGTGTGATTTCTTCGGAAGATTCTTGGTTTTGGAGCGTGTTTCGAACTAAGCAAAGAGATAAATTGCGATTTATTAAATCTGGTCCACCGTTAGCCACATGCTGCATACCAAGACATGGTAGAGACTATTGATATAACGAAGAAAAGACGTAGCGTGACAAGAAGAAGCACGACGAAACTCGTCAATAAAGTTCACGATCAAAAAGGGGCAGACGATGCGATCGATGCCAGGATCCTCCAGAGGACTTTAGATCAGCTGAACGGGAAACGAGTAGAGTTAAAAGATTTGGACAAAAAGATTTTTGAGTACATGTTAGAAAATGATGAAGAAGAGGACTGCGACAAAGAAGCAGAAGATGCCGCAGAGTACGAAGATAAAATTATGGAAGCCATCGATTTAGTAACAGACGAACTTGCTAAATATGGCCAAAAATCGGAAAATGGAGAGGAACCTTCAGAAAGAGAAGATGCAGAAGAGGAGAACGCGACGGTTGTAGGAAGCCAAATGGGAAGTGTTTCAAGGAGTGGCTCCCGAGAGAGCCTTTGTTCAGGCGCATCGAACATTTCAAATCCAGTGACAGGAAGAAAAGTCCGTGTAAAACTTCCTCAGTTAGAGCTCAAGAAATTCTCCGGAAAAATTCACGAATGGGAAGAATTCTGGGATGGTTTCCTTAGTGCAGTACATGAAAATGAAGAATTGGCAAATGTTGATAAACTAAAATACCTGAGGGCATTTTTAGAAGAGCCAGCGAGATCAGTACTGGCGGGATTACGGATGACTGATGCAGACTACTTGACAGGCGTCGAATTACTCAAGAAACGTTATGCCAAGCCCAGTGTCATACAACATGAGCACATTAATCAGTTAATTCATTTATCTCCCGTGTTCAGCGAAGATAACGTCACAAGGCTGCGAACCTTTCGGGATCAGGTCGAGACTCACTACCGTGGCTTAGAGGCTCTTGCAGTTGATAAAACAACATACTCAGGAATTGTCGTGCCAATTTTGATGGAGAAGCTGCCGAAGCAAATTCGTTTCAATATGGTAAGAGCAGTGGGAAAAAGCTTCCTGAAATGGTCATTGGAAGAGATGATATCTGCACTCGATGTGGAGCTGGAAATCAGAGAGTGTCACTCATCGTTGTTTAAACCAGGAGCAGTTGGAGCGAGTCAGGAATCAAGACGGCCTAAGCAGGAGGTTTCGAAGATTGGATGTAGCACTGCAAGCGCTTTGTTTACACAAGGAAAGCCCCAGAAGAGGTGTGTGTTTTGCGAAGAAGACCACTTGCCGGAAGACTGTACAACACAAAAAGACCCAGAGGAGCGTAAGACTGTTTTAAAGAAACATTTCAAATGTTTTGTTTGTTTAAAGCAAGGGCACAGATCTTTTGAATGTAGAAGCAAGGTCCGTTGTAAGTTTTGCAATGCAAAACACCATCCCTGTATTTGTACAACAAATAGGCCCATTAAGGAAGCGCCCCCTAATAAAGAAGCACCCCTTAGCCCAAGCGCACCAGCCTGGGTGGGAAGTACTTGTTCTGGGAGTGAGGTGGCCCTGCAAACTGCCCTGGCAAAGGTGGATGATAAAAATGAGAGAAATGTCAGGGTGCTCTTCGATTCAGGTAGCCATCGATCTTTCGTTACTGCCAGGGCAGTAGAAACTTTTGGTCTGAGGCCAGTGAGGAAAGAAAATCTTGCGATAAAGGCATTTGGGAGTCAAGAAACAGAAAAAAGAGAGAGAGATGTTGTGGAATTTTCTCTTTGTTCTTTGAAAGGTGGAAATAGAGTGCAAATTCAATGTTTTGTTGTTGATGATATTGCAAGAATTTCAAATATTCATGTAGGGCAAATAAGACAACACTATCCACACTTGCACATGATTTACTTCTCAGATTTTCCTAGGCATGATGAGGATAAATTACAGATTGACATTTTGATTGGTTCAGACTTCCTGTGGCAGTTTTTGGAAGGGGAAACGATACGAGGGGGGCCACAAGAGCCTGTAGCTGTGCGTACCACTCTTGGTTGGGTACTATCTGGACCACTTAGAGGTGAGAAATTAAATTGCTCTGAGTCTTCTGTTAATTTTATTCCTGTTGAAAAAGAAGAGAAGAAAGTTGATGCTCAACTGAATAAGCTGTGGGATTTAGACAGCTTGGGAATTCGACCAGAGGATGAGGTACAGGAATCTTTTGTTGATAACATTGTTTTTACAGGTTCCAGGTACAGTGTTTCATTGCCATGGAAAGCAGGCCATGGGCCTGTGCCTTTGAATTATAACAACTGTTTAGGGAGATTGAAGAACCAAATAAGGAAATTTAACCAAGATCCTGATATTTTTAGGAAGTATCATGATATTATTTCAGAGCAGGTTGATCTAGGCATTGTGTCACAAGTAGCAGAAATGGACCAAGCAGAAAAGGTTTCATACCTTCCACATTCAGCCGTGATTCGAAAGGATGCAGAAACAACAAAGGTAAGAGTCGTTTACGATGCTTCTTGTAGAGACAAAGTAACTGGTACATCTTTGAATAGTTGTTTACATGTTGGTCCATCGTTATCGCCTCTCATCTTTGATATTCTTTTGAGGTTCCGAAATGAGAGAGTTGCACTTGTCGGTGACATAGCTAAAGCTTTCCTCAATATCGAAGTGGATCCAGCAGATAGGGATTGCTTGAGATTTCTCTGGTTGAAAGACATTGAAGCAAAGGAACCAGAGATCATAACGCTCCGGTTTAATCGTGTCATCTTTGGCGTAAACAGTTCGCCCTTCTTATTAAATGCCGTGTTACGTCATCATCTTTGTACTTTTCAGGAAATTGACCCAAATTTTGTCTTTCAGCTGTCACAGTCATTTTATGTTGATGACCTTGTAACAGGCTCCGCAAACACAGAAGAAGCATACACGCTATACAGCAAGGCAAAAGAGAGAATGTTGGAAGGGGGATTTCAGTTGAGAAAGTGGAAAACAAATGACAGGGTTCTGAGAGAGAAAATTTGTGAGAAAGAAAGAGAAAGTGAGGCTGAAAAAAGTGCAATGAGCGACGAAGAAGAATCCTTTGCAAAAGAAGCTTTGGGACCAATTCAGGAATCTGGTGGAAAAACTAAAGTGCTAGGAATGATTTGGGATAATGAGCAAGACAAACTAGAGTTTGATTTAATGAAGATGGGAACAAATACCCACTCTGATGCACCCACCAAGAGGGGGATTTTGAGTACTCTTGCAGCAATTTTTGACCCATTAGGGCTTACTAGTCCCATAGGAGTCCTTGCAAAAGTCCTTTTCCAGGAGTTGTGCATACAGCAAATAGATTGGGATGACCCTATACCAGAGGATAAGGCTGCAAAGTGGAAGACATGGGTGCAGGAGCTCAGAAATGTGAATTCAATTTCAGTTGCAAGGTGCATATTTGACCCAGATGAAGGCCAAATTCAAAGTTGTCAGTTGCATGGATTTGGAGACGCGAGCAAAAAGGCTTATTGTGCTGTGGTCTACCTTGTCTACAAAACCACCAAGGGTACTTTCACCAAGCTCTTATGTTCCAAAACAAGGGTTGCCCCTTTGAAAGAGTTGAGTATTCCACGCTTAGAGCTGATGTCTGCGAGAATTTTAGCTGTTTTGATGGACAATGTGTACAAAGCTATAGGTTCTCAGATCATGATAGAGAAAATGAAATTCTGGTTAGACAGTAAAACAGCACTCTACTGGATTTACAATCATGGCGAATGGAAGCAGTGGGTGCAGTTCCGCGTTGCCGAAATCTTGAGACTCAGCAAAAAGGAGGACTGGGGACATGTGAGTGGCTTAGATAATCCAGCAGACATAGGGTCTAGAGGAGCAACTGCATCTGAATTGAAAAGCTCAAAGTTATGGTGGGAAGGCCCAGAATGGTTGAGAAAAGATGAAAGTGAGTGGCCAAAAAAGTTTGTTCTGGAAGATTCAGTTGAAGTGAAAACTGAAAGAAAGAAAGCATTTGTGTTCACTGTAGTGACAGATGAGGCAGCAAAGATCGGAAATGTGATAGATATTGAAAGGTTCAGTTCCTTAGGAAAGTTGCTAAGAGTTACTGCATGGGTAAAGAGATTTATAACTAATCTGAAACAAAAGAGAGAGAAAAGAGAGTTGAGAAGGGGGGGATTGGAAGCAAGAGAGATAGAAACAGCAGAAAGAGTATGGATTTTGGATGCTCAAATGATGTTACAGAACACGAGAGAATTTGAGAAAACGAAACTTCAGCTAGGCATTGTAGAGAAAGACAAGGTACTAGTTTGCCAAGGAAGACTGGAGAATTCTGATTTAGAATTTGAATCAAGGTACCCAATCATTTTGCCAAAAGAACACCGCTTGACCTATCTGATTGTGTTAGACTGCCACAAGAAAGTGCATCATAGTAAGGTTCGTTCTACCCTTGCAGAGGTAAGGTCAAGGTTTTGGGTGACTAAAGGAAGACAGTTTGTGAAGAAGATTTTGAAACTCTGTTTTCTTTGCAGGAAGCTGAATGGCAAATCTTACAATGCACCAAGAACAGCAGCATTGCCAGGGTTTCGTGTATCAGAAGCACCACCATTCAGTAGCACTGGTGTAGATTTTGCTGGCCCATTGATGGTGAAGACAAAGAGTGGTGAGATGATTAAAACTTACATTGCTCTTTTTAGTTGTTGTATAACCAGAGCCATCCATCTTGAGCTGGTGACAGATCTTTCCACAGGAACCTTTATCAATTGTTTGCGAAGATTTTGTGCAAGAAGAGGTACTCCAGGGCTCATGGTGTCTGACAATGCGAAGACTTTTAAGCATACCAGCAGGGTCTTACACAAATTGCTCCTTGAAAGTGCTGTAGGTGACTTCTTAAGTGCAAAAAGGATAATGTGGCAATTCAATTTGGAGCGGACTCCGTGGTGGGGCGGACACTTTGAAAGGATGGTAGGTACCACCAAATCTTGCCTAAAGAAAGTTTTAGGTAATGCACGACTTTCTCTAGATGAATTGACTACAGTTTTGACTGAAGTAGAGAGTACAATTAACTCGAGACCGCTGACATACTTTCACGAAGAGTTTGATGAACAGGTTTTAACCCCATCTCATTTGTTAGTTGGGAGACGCATTTCGCCATTGTCCGAAAACGTTGATGCAAATCTTGATTTAGATGAATATGCCAATAACAATTGTCTTTCAAAGCGTTTTGTGTACCTGACCAAGAAATTGACTCATTTCTGGAACAGGTGGCACCGAGAATATCTTTCAGGTTTGCGTGAAGTTCATAGAATACACAATGGTGTACCTAACAGAATAGCCAAAGGAGACATTGTTCTGATTCAAGAAGAAAATGCAAAAAGGAATGATTGGAAGTTGGGAATTGTTGAAAAACTAATCAGTGGAAAAGACGGACAAGTCAGAGGAGCACAGGTGAGAAAGGCAACAACAAGAGGTAAGCCAGAAATTTTGAATCGACCTTTACAAAAACTCTTTCCCTTAGAGACTGAAAGAAAACTAGATGTGGAAGAGAAGGGAGGCGAGGAAAGTCAGGCTGAAAAGGAGGATTTGAAGGATGGAAGGAAAAAGAAGGATAACCCCAGGGGGGAAAGACCACGCAGAGTGGCCGCACAGAATGCGCGCATCAAGACCCATCTTATGCTTGACCCTTAATGGCTCAAGGAGGGGGGAGTGTTGGGAAAAGCCCATACGCGCATAATCCACATTGTACTTCAGCTATTGTTGTTGAGTAATAAAAAAAAATTAGAGTACTCCATTTGCGTCATAGCCTCGTATGCATGTATACCCAACAAGAGGTATTGTATGTTTTATTATGAAGACCAATTAGTAGATAATGCAAGAGCTTACGCAAGAAATATTGAAACAAGCATTAAATGACAAAGAACATCCTGTTGACTTTAACATGATTGGTTGAGAACATAGGAGGTTAGGGCGTAGGAAATCTATTGATATGTTATTGTAAGTCAAGTTAATGACTTAGTTCAGTTCAGTTGTGTTGAAATGAGATTATGTTGTAGTCAGAAATGAGAATTGAACATGGAGTCCAAAAAGGGCAAACTGTGTGATTTCTTCGGAAGATTCTTGGTTTTGGAGCGTGTTTCGAACTAAGCAAAGAGATAAATTGCGATTTATTAAAACACCCAGTTGAAGTCCCAGCACAAAACCCCCATTCTCGGAGTTATTCTAGGTATTCCCTGCTCTCATGTCACCCCTTTAGGATTTTCTTTGCAGCCTTTGCACACCAATCGTTCATGCATTCGTCTAGTACTGTTGTTGGGCTTGTCAAAACGACGAGATTTTAAGAAGTAAATCAGGACCAGGGAAAGGCACACTTTCTCTGAAAGATTTGCCATGACAAAGCCACGTGTTAACCTATATTTCTTCACGAGGCTGCGTAAAACCACTCATGTTTTGCATCAAGAGATTCTCCAGAAAATGATACCAATATTTAGAAACAGCGTAGAACGTTCCTCAATCAAGTGTGCCTTCAACCTCAGTATGCAGCATGCCGGGCACAGAATGCTAGTTCTTCGCTAGTTCTTCGCCAGGGCCTGCCTGTTCCTTATATCACCAGTGTTGATTCGTGCCGTGATTATACTGTACCCACCCGGCGTGTCGCCGGCGCTCATTCGATTACATTGGAAATGTTTCCAGCCCTGCATTATAGCAATGTCATGTCATCTAAGTGATTAAAGATTTTGAAGTATATCTAAAATGTTTACTGCATTCATACCTGGAAAACCGACACTCTTTCAGCAGCATGTGTACATCCGTTTGATCGTTATTCGGTTTGTTTAATTTCAAATTCATTGCCGGTTGAGTTTTACTCCAAAGTATTCAATGGTTCGATTACTTTCGACATAAGTTAATTCTATTTCTTTTATCTATTTCTTTCTATAGCCAATCAGCATTGATCTTCAATCACGTGATTGAATCGATCTCTTTGTTTCGTCTTCTGATGAATTCTTTTCAAAATACGCCCTTCATACCTCGTTTGCGCGACAACCATCTCCAGGATCGATCTCCATCCGGATCTGCCTTGTTATTGGTCGTTAGGATATTGGTCCGGCATACCCAAGTTGCAAAGACCTGTTTTTATCATTTGTTTTCGTCTCCAAGCTGGCTATTTGCGAATCCAATGATCTCTGGGATACAGCCTCGGGGGGGGGGGGGGGGTGGGGTACCTTAGTACTTTTCGTGGTACGAGGACGTCCCATTTTTAGGGGTACTTTTTCCAAGCCGTTACGGAATTATGGGTATTATTTTCACTATTTTTAGACATTGCACGGAATTAGCTATGGGTGCCGTTTGCAAAGAATTTTCATAATTTCCGGCATTACGGCCCAGATATTCATTCGATTTGCGGAATTATGGCCTAAAATGAATCTACCAGAATTTACGGAATTATGGGTACCAATTTTTCATCCAAAATGGCACGTCCCCGTCAGATGATAGGTTGAGATACCCCCGAGGATACAGCATATATAGAGCAACCTAGAATATGCAGATTTACTCACCAAAATTGTGTGATTTTGCAATGTCATTTCCTGCATCTGTGATTTTACCAAAAGTGATACCCTAAACTTGATTTCCTGCTCGAAAAAGGGCACCCCAAAAAATAGCACATCCCTCATCAGCATATATGATAGTTACCCCCCCCCCCCCTCCCCGGTGTTACTTCCACGATTTTGAAACACCTTTTGCCTGAAAGCTACCAAGCAGAGATTTTTGCTCTAAGGGGGCAATTAACCCCGGAGCAGGGTGTTGGCTGGGTGGGCTATAGTCCACCTACTTTTTGTAACATGTGCATTTACTTTTGCTTGCAAAATTTTGAAAATAATTCGCACTGAATTCAGAAGGATACTTTTGAAGCTCTTGATCTCATGGCTCGTTAATTCCCTGCTACTTTCTTATCTGCTTGTCTTTCATTCACAACAGCTTGTGAGAAGAACATTCAGAAAAACTGCATTGAGACATATGGTACAAAGGAATATCTCTTTGGGAACAAGGATGATTGGTGCAATATTTCGATGATCGTTGACTGCTGCAAAGTGGAGACAGGAAAGAAGGAGTGTCGAGTGGAAGACTCCGGAACTGTATATTACATCGAGGCATTCCTGAAGGATGTTGATACTTCCAAATGCATGGATGAGTTTGGCGTATTAGATGTGCAAGAGCTGTTCAAGGCACCAAGTAAGTAACCAAGTACCAGCTCAGATGACAACAGATTTTGCAATACAATAGCATAGGTATTTCTTTAAACTGAATGGCTTGAAAGAAATTTCAGCCACTTTTCTACAGTTGGACTTTTCAGAAATCTTTATTATTTGTCGAAATTACGGCATCTTCCATATTTCAGCTCATTTTATGATGTGACGTCATCAAATTTCTAAATCACAAACCAGAAGAGTGAGAGGGTTTTGCTTGATACCATATTGTAGGCATCCATAAATTATGGCTTTCTTGAAAATTATTTGATCTTTCGTCAAGAGGTTTAGAAATTACGACAGTTTTAAGTTTTTTTGGAAAATTTTCTTGAATTCTTAAAAAAGAAGAAAAACACTGTAATTCTGAAAGTATTGACGGATTTCAGAAAAGTCCAACGGCGGATTTTCTTAAAAATACTTCAAGTTTCTTTGAAGCCATTCAGTTCAAAGAAATAGGTCACTGAATTTTACACCCGGCTTTTTAAAGATTTGAAACCTATGTTTAGCACAGGTTGCGTTTGACTGACACTGAAATTCAAAGCAATTAGCGACTGAAGACAAAGGATATTGTCTACGCCAGAAATTCAAAACAAACAAAGCTGCAAAAGTTGCCCTGAAACCTGTAGGGGATACTGTCTCCTTCTGCACCACCCGAAAGGGGTTTTTTAAGAGAAGTCACGAGTAATAAGGAAAGGAGATAAATCTACAACCTGTCTAGAGGAGTTTGTTAATTTAATTCAAGAGTTGAGTAGTAATTGTTTCATCGAAGCCCTAATTTTGCGAGAATTGAAATGTCTTCTGCCGGCTTCTAAATCAAATATACAAAGTGCTTGAGGCAGATTTTTAAACTTATCCATCTTCTTTCTTTACAAGCTCATGATTTCTCTTAATGGACAAGTCCGAGGTTGATAAAATTATTGTTAAAATGCAACCTTACCAACTGCTGAACACCAGTCGTGAATTCTTTCCAAGTTTTCAAAGCCTTGAGCTTTCATGAATTCCATGATTAAAGGCAGTCTGTCACGTATCTGATTGGCCGCTACAATCAGAGATCAACACAACGGATTTCTTTGTGAAGCTGTGCATTTGAAACAAAGGAGGGCTAATCTTCTTGACTTTTTATGGCCGTAGAAAGTCAGAGGATCATCAGCCATTCAAATTTCCTATTCTTTGTATTGTCATTATCACCCAATCAAATGCGTGACAGACTGCCTTTAATCTTCGTAAGTTAGGCCAAATTTCGTTACCATTTTGTATTTTGTACGAGTTTGCAAAGGCGCGATAAGGAGGCTAGCAATATAGGTGGTACAATATCAACACATTTGGCAGCCTCGTTCAAGTCAACGTGAAGTGACGTCATATAAAATGACGTCATTTCGAACTTCTTAGCAGATTGAAATATGTAGTTTCGCAGGTTAAAAGAGAAAAAAGTTGAAAAAAGTACTACACACCATTCACAACAGTATAATCTCTTGAATAATCAACAATTATGCCAACCCCGGACTTGCCCTTCCAAGACCAAATTTCATTAGCACAAGGCAACAGTTTGCCCTGCTCGTATCCATATAACTTTTGCGGCTGGTTGAGAGAAATTCTTTTGTCGATAGTTGGTGATCATTTGAAGTGTGATGTCAATCAAAAGCAACCGATTCTGTTGTCTTACAAAATTTTGGTGATCTCCATCGTTTTCAACACATTCGGCAGGCTGTGGATTAACAAGTACAGAGGCAATATTCAAGACCGAAACGTTAATCTATCAGTCAAAAGCTAAATCAGCTGGAAAATTTTGTTTGGCGAAATCACTCACACATGCTGATGGTATGCGGTTTGTATGGGAGCCAGAATTCCATGTTAAATTCTGGTCCATGATTTATTTACCATTGAAATTTGAGTTTTATTTCTGAAACTGACATTTGAATTCCATTCAAATCTCAATGGTGAAGAAATCATGAACCAGAATCAAATGTGGATTTCTCGTTCCCGAACAAACCACTAATCAGCATTTTCCTAATTCTTGCTCTAAAAGATGAATGGCTTTACCAAAAAGAATTTTCATATCTAAGTCAGTCTTGGAGTGATGAATTAATTTTCAGGTTTGAATATCGGCGGTGTACTGTTTATTCCACATCTCGCCAAATTTGTTAACTTTTTTTACTTATCCAGCATTGATATTAGCCAATCCTTGAGATCTTTCCGAAGTAAGCTCATAGCTATTGTGTCATATCAAATTCCAGAAATTCGGTATCAAATGTACCCTGGGTACCAGACTCCCTCCAAAAGAAACTTTTCTTTTAGAGAGAGTGTGGTACCCAGGGTATATCAAACAGCAAATATCAACAAATATACTAATTACCTTTCTTTTTCTGTAGGCGCGAAGAACGTCAATGAATTCAGCATCAATACACATCGAACCTTCCCTGCCGAATCACCAAAAAATCAAACCCTCTTGTTGCCAAATCAGACTTATCATTATAATCCAGATGATGAAGATGGCCATCCAGGAGGCGAGTCTGGGAGTGGAGATGGTGATGCAAAGCAAACAGGAGACTAGCCAAAGTATCATTCCTCTTGAGAGAACAGAGATTTACCTCGCAGCTCTCCTCACAGCGAATATCAGACTACCTTTGAGATCGAGCGGGTAAAGTTAAGTAAAGTTGAGCTTATTTTAGTAATGTGTCTTAGCGACTGCCTGCTTGCGTAACTGAGGCTTCAGTATTAACGTTTTGCAAAGAAAATACTCCTAAGAAGTAGTTAATTTGCTGAAACTTCTTCTTGCCACACAGATGAGTTGAAGATTTATTTTAGTAACACGAATATCAAAGGAAGATATGAAATACCATGGGGGCCAGGACACCCATGCTTTGGTCAAATATCTATGTTTACCTTGCTTTGATTGTTGTAATAGTTGTTGTTTTCATTGAGCAAGGCCAAGTTCAGTTGAAATTGTAAAAGGGGGTACCCAAACTCAAGACCAATAAGACATGCAAACGACTATCATCTGTCACAATTGTCAAGTCGGGAACTAGGCTGTCACAGTGCGAAGGAGCATCAGAATGAAATTCTATTGTGTTAGCTCACACACTGTGGTAACCATAAGGGCTGCCAACAGCAAAGTTGAAATGCAACAATGTTACTAAGCATGCGAGCCTCTGATTTGAAGAGTGCTTGTTTCGGTTCACCTTGCACACGTTAAACGTTTAAAGTTGGAACTCTCATTGCGAAAATTCCTAAGAGTACGCTTTGTTCTGAAGTGCAGTGACTGTCATTAAAACTGCCAACCAAATAAAATCTGAATGAAGTAACAGTCACATTAGCAGCCGTTTTAGTTTCATTATATCGAGCATTGTTGTAAAAATTTATTTGCGCTCTGCATCTTAACAATGTCCTGAGTATTCAGGATACTTTTCTAGTTGTCCCGCACCGAAGCGTGGCTCTGTTATACCATCTCAATATTTCTGTTTACTTTTCGTCTTTCTTGTTTAAACCGACTTTTGATCACTAAGCTGACAACCCTGTAAAGCCAATGCAAAATAGCAGCAGAAAACCGCTGTTGTTTAATTGTCTGTGAATCAATCCAATAAGTAACATTTGCTGCTAATGATAAGCCAAAGACAACAGAACAGAAAGGAGCAATAGACGTAAGTTGAGTTTTTATTTGAAACATACTGTAATGCCTGTAGGAGACTGGTGGTGATGTAATTTTAGCAGGCCCCAGAAGATTTAGATCACTACACTCTCACACAGGCATCATTTCCAGCCTCTGCAGCATTACGTTACAATCATCTCAGTTATTGAGGCTTCATTTCCAGCACTTTAAAACTGAAATGAGCTAGATTATTGTGCAATATTAAAAAATACGCCAGAATGTGTAATATTCAGTAAAATATGTTATCCTCTGTAGCATTTCTGGCATTTGTAGCATTACTATTCTAGGCAGTGAAGTACTCTGCAAAGCGAGACTCAATTCTTTTGGGCCTGCTCCGTTCCTTAGGGCGAAGACAGTTCCATAGCCGTAAGAAATTTCTTCGTTCAAAGTGCTGATATCAGAGCACATTTAATATTTACTATCGCTAGTTAAAGATTCAGTGGGCACTGTAGCTACTTTATCAATGTAATAGATACGTATGAGCAGAGTTTATTTGCCAATCACATATCTCAACGACTTCTTGCTCAATTTTTGATCTCAGAAAGTTGTAGATCCTTTGCTAGCCACGAGGCCATAAATGCTCTTGCAGCCACATAATATATTGCTGAAGGACTTTCAGATAATCGGAAAGTCTTGCAAGCTATGCCAATGATGCTTAGATATTGAAAACCAAAACTGAAATCTTTCTGTTCTCTATGATTTCAGGTCGACTGGATGAAATTCCAATTGTTTTCAATTGTCTTATGAAACTATCTGCTTCAAAATGATTAGCTTATCGGTTGTGTATTTGGTAAAATGTATTCCTCAAAGCAAAAGAATTTTTCAAAGAATAATTTCAAAAGTTGAGTCATGAGCCTCTCGTCATAAATAATTTGTGCCAATATTGTTTGTGATTATTACTGGAAAGTATTGCTAAACGATTTATCAGCAAAAGTGGGATACTTCGCAATTTTATTTTTTACTTTTGCACTTAACATTGATGTAGTAAGCGTTCAGTAAATGTTTAGCGTTTATCCCTGCGTAGTAAAATTTACTCTGTTGGTAACCAGGCGCATAAAATGATTTGTCTTGCTTGTAAATATTTACGCACTTAATCATGTAAATAGTATCTAGTTGGTGAAATACCATTGTATCTCAGCAATATCGAAGATTAAAGAATTAAAAAGTCAAAGCTGCATCAAGTTTCTCTTTGACTGTCAACATCTGCTGCGTAATGTCCTAAGCTTCAGAAAAGGAACTACCCCTTTTTGCCAGAGCCAAAGAAAGAAACTACGGAATGAAAAACTTGGAAGAAGTGAGAGAGAACAAGAGAGAAGGGAGAAAACAGGTGTTTTTATGTGTTGCAAATTCTGTATTCACCTCTCACATCTATTAAATACGTAATAAATGAATATACCGAGTGAGCCAGAAAAAAGTTCCTACTTTTGAAAATTCATAACACCAAGACTACTTCACAGATTTGAATCATTCAAATTCTAGTTAAAAGCCGAAAGATCAAAGTCTCCTTGTGATTTTTCTCGCTGTCCTACCAGCACTAGAAGTATTGGTAAATTCAACTTTCTAAAATTTCATGGTTGCAAAATGACGGAAAAAGGGCCTAAAACATTGATCAACTCGTAAGGACACTATTCAAATCGAACAATAGGCCATGGGCGTTTCACCTCCCTCAAGAGTTAAAAGACCTCGATTTTCAAACAAATACGAAAGGTTTCAATCCCAAGGCAGTTAATGCCTAGAGGATATCTCTCACCCATGAGAACTTGCATTTCCTTCATTATTCTATGCGAGATGTCATTTATGAATTGATCGATCTTTTGGGCATTTTTCAGTCATTTTGCAACCATGAAATTTTTGTAAAGTTGAATTTACCTATATTTGTAGTGCTGGTAGGACAGCGAGAAAAATCCTCGGGGGGGGGGGGGTATCTCGACCTATCATCTGACGGGGACGTGCCATTTTGCCTGAAAAATTGGTACCCATAATGCCGTAAATTCTGGTGGATTTTAGGGTCATTCCATAAATCGAATGAAAATATGGGCCATAATTCCGGAAATTATCAAAAATCCCCTAAAAAGGACAACCATAATTCCGTGAAATGTTTAAAACTTGTGAAAATGATACCAATAATTCCGTAACGGTTTGAAAAAAGTACCCCTAAAAATGGCACGTCCCCGTACCATGAAAAGTACTAAGTCCCCCCCCCCCCCCGCGGAAAAATCATAAAAATACTTTGAATTTTCGGCTTTTAACTAGAATTTTAATGATTTAAATCGGTGAAGTAATCTTGGTGTTATGAATTTTCAAAAGTGGGAAATTTTTCATGGCTCACCCGGTACTGTATAACTAATTGCGCAGTTCTGAAGTACAAAAGCTCTAGCTGAATACATGAATACAATACATGGTATAAAATCCATGTTCAATACATGGTATTAAACAAAGCTCTGTTCGTAGTGCAGTTAGTTGTACTATATTTGTTTATTTTCAACGAAACATTGTGCAACACGCATACAAGAAGGCTGTTTGCGCTATTAGACAGATGTTTCTCGATATTCCATATTATGTATTCGCCTGTGACATTTATTGAATAGATGTTTTTTGGTATTGCTAATTCTGTATTCTCCTTTTACAACGATTAAATAGATGTTTTTCAATGTTCCGAACTTTATGTTCACCTCTAACATTTATCACAAAGATGTTTTTAGGTGTTTCAAATCATATATTCACCTCTCAAAGCTGTTGAAATGTTGTTTCTCGATACTCGAATTATGTATTCATCTCTCACATCTATTAAACAGATGTTTTCCGGCATTCCAAATCGAGTATTCACCTCTCACACCTATTAGATAGATAATAAATGAATAAAGTATAACTAATCGCGCTTCGATCAAAGCTTTGCTTAAAAAAAGCTCATGTTGAAAACTGTATGTTTTGCAATCATCGCCATAGAACGATCCCTGACTGAAAAGGACTGCTCTCTGGAAAAGCTCAAAATAAGCTGGTTCCACAACACCTGTGTGATCTCCTCACCCGAAGATCACTCTACTTATCATGTGCCTCTGAATATTTTTAATAGCTCCTCAAATGTCAGTATTTTAATGACAATGCCGATGATATTAGACTTTGGCCCATGCAATCACGTTGGAGGCCTGTATATACTTGCCAATACTTGAAATTTCATCTATATAATGTCAATCAACATGATTTGAAAAATATTTGGTTGCATTTAAGAAGAAACATAGTATATTTTTGATAGCAAAAGAAATGTCAGGATTTTAATAACACTAACGGTGATATTAAACTTTGGCCCATGGAATCAAGTCGGAGTTCTGTATATACTTGTTACCACTTGAAATTTCTTTAATATGATATCAATCGACGTGATTTGAAATTTATTTGACTCAATTAAGAAAAAACATAGGATGTCTTCAATAGCACCTGAAATGTCAGTATCTTAATGACAATGCCGGTAATATTAAACTTTGGCCCAAGCAATCAAGTTGGAGTTCTGTATACACTTGCTACCACTTGAAACTTCATCAATATAATTTCAATCGACGTCATTTGAAACTTACTTGGATGCAATTAGGAAAGAGCATGCTATATTTTTGATAGCACCTGAAATGTCAGTAATTTAATGACAATGCCGGTGATACTAAACTTTGGCCCATGGAATCAAGTCGGAGTTCTGTATATACTTGTTACCACTTGAAATTTCTTTAATATGATATCAATCGACGTGATTTGAAATTTATTTGATTCAATTAAGAAAAAACATAGGATGTTTTCAATAGCACCTGAAATGTCGTATTTTAATGACAATGCCGGTAATATTAAACTTTGGCCCATGCAATCAAGTCGGAGTTCAGTATATACTTGCTACCACTTGAAATTTCTTCAATATAATATCAATCGACGTGACTTGAAATTTATTTGATTCAATTAAGAAAAAACATGGTCTATTTTTGATAGCACCTGAAATACAATGCCGGTGATATTAAACTTATCCAACATATCCAACATCAATAAACATCAAACGATCCATACAGTTGGAATTTGATCAAAAGTTATAGGGTTTCTACCTTAATGACCCTTGGGATAGTCATGGGTTCTTGCTTCCCGGGTTATCGTTCTTGTTATGTAGTTTAGTAGTTTGTAGTCCAGTAGTCATAAGTACCTCGTTTTGTAAAATTTTTATATTGAATAAAAAAAAAAAAATATTAAACTTGGGCCAATGCAATGAAGTCAGAATATTGCATATGCTTGCTACCACTTGAATTCACATCAATATAATGTTGATCGATGTGATTTGAAACTTATTTGGATCCAATCAAGAAAAAACATGGTATCTTGTTAATAGCACCTGAAATGTCAGTATTTTAATGACAATGCCGGTAATTTGCAAAGAAAGATTTTGACCCAGGTAAAACTTTTCTCGATTGTTTTGAATACAGGCGTATAATTTCTTTTAAGCTTTTCTCCTGAAAAATACTTGCATGTTGTAGTTCAGTCACGAATGCTCCAAAATGCTGCCAGACGAACAATACACATGGCCTAGGAGTAAGTCATATTTGTCAATATTGTTGCTAAAGTGAACTTTTCTTGCTGTAACTGTGAGATGTTTCTCGCGAATTAATCTCTCACCTAAGAATATTAATCCATGCTACAAAACACCGCTAGTTGTGAGACAAGTTTTCTTCGCAGCTGTTTCTAGCCAGGATAGTTCTACCAACGGCCCCAAGCAAGAAGACCCTCAGTATATCTCCCTCCAATTCTTGATAAATTGTTTTATACATTTACTGATAGATTTATAAGAAACTGCTTGCAAGCAAGAAACTGAGCCAACGGAGCTCTAAGAATGAAGAAACTCCAGTACTGGTAAAATGACTTAGGCAACTAGTTGTTTCGTCAAGGAAATCTTTGGCATATTTAAACTTTATTTTCAATATTCTTGTATCACATTACTGGGAAGGAAGTCAAGGACTGAAGATTCTAAAACATTGAAAAGGCTTAAAAACTTCATTTAGATATTCACGAGGACATAAGTAGTAAACATGAGGATTGTCGAAACCTTTAAGAAACTTGTAAGAATCTTTGAGCGCTCAAAATCTGACAATTTGAAGAGATTTTCAGTACTAGTAAAAGTTCTTGAGTTCAGATAACCAATACATGTAATCACTATCTCTGACCATTAACTTTAAGAATGCTTGCATAGGTGCTCAGAAGGTTGCAAAGTTATTCTTGAACTTTTGGTATTATTTTCAAACAGTTACATAGATTATTACAAACTTGGTGACAACATAAATGTTTTCAAATTTTCAATAACTTTCAGTACAATGTAAGTTTAACTGCTAAACTCACTTTGTTAGAAATTAAGTAAATATGCTCACTTTTTGAGTTTGAGAATGCTGAAAATAGCAGTCATCATCATCATAATCATCATCCAATGCACAAATCTTTTTGGTGGATTGCTTCTGTAACGTTAAAAGCATAATGGCATGAAGTCACGGAAATTTGTTGTTTGTCTTTCAGTGTTCTTGATAACAATCATTGGACGAGAAAAACAGTAATTCAAAAATTGAGTTTAAAGCCTATGAAAGCTGTGTTCTTGTTATGCATTCATGCTATTCCGGTTATGTTATGATAACCGTTTAAGCTAGTAACACACAAAATCGTTCGTTAATGTGCGGGTTTTAATTTTTCTGTGTTTTAAGCAATTTCTCCGAGCAAATGTTCCGTGAGTCAAAATAAGGTATTGAGTCACGTGAGTAAGATAGATATGCAGTATGTGATAAAGAGACGGGCGGTTGTTGATGTTGCATGTTTCATAGATGAGGATTGCAAAGAGCAGGTCCAAATGGAATGAGAGAGGGAAGGCGAAGCAACACGAACTCAATTTCAATAACTTTAAAAAGCATTTTCCAGCAAACGAACACCACTTATAACTATCATGAACAACTCTAAACGATCTAATAAACCGTTAGATGAAAAGCCTAAAGGCTTCAATCGACGTGGCGCTATCAGGGAGAAGAATGTTTACGAGATAAAAGACCATAAATTTGTGCCCAAGTTCTTCAAACAGCCAACATTTTGTGCTCATTGCAAAGACTTCATTTGGTGAGTAAACGGAATAACAATATGTTTATCATTTGCGTCAGTTTAAATCGTTTTTAAAGAACGATGTCATTGTCAATTTTTGATATTTAAAACCAGTGTTTAAGAGCTCATAAGACTATTGGAGACAGGAGTCACTCTGTTGCATATGAAATTTTGTGATTATCTCCAGCTAATAGATCTGGCAGCCCAGCTCGAGCGCAAGGGGCGGTCTTTTTTCTCGCCTTCAAAACGACTCCCACAGTTCGAACGGTTATCAAATATTGCTTTCAAAGAAGCTGATTAATGGTCTGTGAATGTGTGAAACTATATGAAAGGTGGTTGACAACAATGCCATTAAAATTCAGCAATAATTGCAAGTTATGTGTGAGAAACTGCCTGGTATTTTGAATCAGTTGGAGGCTTAGTGAATGCTGCACTGCAAACAGATTTACTGTGATCGTCAGATCACCCCTGTTTGGGTTAGTTCAGCTTTCATAATATCATAAAATGTACATTAAATCAGCACCTTGCTATTTCTCAAAAATATTGTATCAATAACCTTCTTGGCTAGGCTACTCGATAATATCAACGAAGCCGTCATATTTTATATGTTGAAAGTGCTCTTGGTTGATTTTTGCTCCCCAGGAGCCTGCAGGTCGCCCTCAAAGACTATGTAATGTTTATTGGGCGTTGTTACATGTCGGGTCAAGAACGCTTGACTTGTACGTACTTGTCGACAGATTCAAGTCTGTAAGAACCCTCGCAAAGATCACTTGTAAATTATTTCCTTGGTGGTGCCGACTACCTGCAAATACAGGAGTGGGCGTTTAGTAAACATTCACCATCATGAATTTCCTCGCCGTGAAATGAAAAGTTTCGGACAGATCCCAACAAAGGAAGGGTGTTTGCATTGTTTAGCAAGGCGATTTATTCCTTTTGATTGGACCATTCATTTTAATGTGTTGATAGTTTTATTTTCATGTTGTCCCTATGTAAGGTGTGAGAGGAGGTATCAGAACCTTTGACATACATTAAATGCTCCATAAATAGACCTTTAGTTATTCCAGAAAAAAGACTGGATCAAGTGTTATTTTTATATGCAACATTTGATCGAGTAGTGTCAGAGCTTCTATCAGTATTGTGCAGATTCAAAAATTCACAAAATGTAGCAAAATATTGTTCAATTCTGGTCCTTTTCAGAATAGCTAAAATGTCTATTGTAAAGTGGTTGAGGCAAGCTGAAATGACGTATACAAGAAATACTCAGTTTTGAAGATCTAAGATCTACAAGATGGTAGAAAGCAAGAGTTGTAGCTTTAATGGTTTATGATTTGGCAATTTGATGATGTCATGACTTCAAAAGTAGCAGAACTGTTCCAATTCTTTAACTTTGAAAATATTTTTTAGCAGTATTAAAAATGCTCTTTCTGGAATTATGGCAAAGGACCTAAAACTCTCTTTGATTCATGCACTTGAAAGAAGTAGGCAATAACATGTTGCACATTTAATTGTAAATTTTTTAAAGATTGCAGTGGGCCCTATACTTTTGACTACTAAAAGCAGTAAGGAATCTTATGTCCAAGTTCTAATGTTGTTTCCAGTAGTCGTTTTTGTTTTATAGCTTTCACCAATCAATCTATGACAATGCTGCAAAAACTGCATTACATATTTCTCCCATGATGCAACATACTGCCATGAAATTGAAGCATCAGTGTCCTGCCAAGGACTTCTGTAAACTTTCAATTTTTTCTTATGGTTTGGTTGCAACAAATTGCAAAGCACTGATGGAGATGATAAAAGATTCCCTCATTGAAATTCTGGCACCACCAGAATTGTGTAAATATAGTACTGTGAATGCGATCACAATTAACTTTCAGTTTCTGTTTTGTAAGGCAGTGCTTTTCATGAATGCACTCACTCAAAAACACGCAAACTCCAGCATAATCTCCTTGAATTTGCCAAAACTTGATCAAAGACTTCTTTCATTTAAAGGACAAGTCCGGGGTTGATCAAATTATTGTTAAAAAGCAACCTTACCAACTGCTGAACACCAATTGTGAGTTCTCTCCAGGTTTTGATGCTTTAAACTTTCATAAATTGGATGATCAACCTTTGAAAGTTAGGCCAAATATTGTCGCCATTTTGTATTTTTTACGAGTGTGCTAAGTCACGATAAGGAGGCTAGTAATGTGAGTGGTATAATATCAACACATTTGGCAGCCTCGTTTGGGTCAATGTGAAGTGATGTCATATAAAATGACATCGTTTCACACTTCTTAGCAGATTGAAATATGTAGTTTCGCAGATTATAAGAGAAAAAACTTTGAAAATAAGTACTACACACCATTCACAACAATGTAATCTCTTCAATAATCAACAATTCCAACTACCCCGGACTTGTCCTTTGATAAAGTCCTCCTTCCACACTTAATGATCCAGCCGTAATTGACCTCTAAGGGAGAGGTGTCAAAGAAAACTATAATGTTTATGTGAAAGAGGTGAAACGCTTTGCAGATATAGATCTTAAAAATTGCTATTGGATGTACATTTAGATATAGGGTAAAATACCAATAAACTTAGTGCAAAGAGTGGAAATTTTCATGCAGAATTAAGAGATTGGAGTTATGGGCTGATCATAAAAATCTTATGAGATGGATTTGCGGGATGTCACTATAGATTTCCATTCAATCTTGTTTGAAGCATTGAAGTTTGCACTGTTTTGTACAGTAGCATAACTATTAGAAAGTAATGACCTTTACTTTTCAAATGAGAGATCTTTATAAGGTTGATATGCTTACATAGTGACAAAGCAAAAATCATTATCTATCAGGCTCTCTAAATTCTGCAAATAAATATTTTATCACTTGAAGATAATCTGCTTTGAACAAGTTGTTCAATGCTAACCAACAGAGCATCTGCCCAGACTGAAAACCATTTGTTTTGGGAACAATGTCTTTCAATTCTAAAGATTTTTATATCACTTGCAGAGGTCTTTTTGATGCAAAAACAGTTGAAAAGTGGAGCAGCATTCAAACTGGGTTTCAAAAAATTTCAAATAAGCAAGATTGTGCTATGTTTTAGATAACTTTTATCTAATTTTTGTGTGCACATTGATATTGAGGCAAAAAGCAAAAGATTGAAAAGAGCGTACAGATAGTCAGTGATGGACACTTGGGGGGCCATGGGGTGCAATCAAACCAATGTTGGCTAGGAAAAAGATCTTTTGTTTGAAAACATTAGAAATAGATCATGTTTCCACAATAACTTTGCCCCAATATTTGGCAAAGTGTCCACCACTGTAAATAACTATAATTATTTTCTCTTTTTTAACTACTGTATATTACTTTATTCATAACTGGCTATCTTAAACAAAAAGGGTATTTGTATGTATTTGTGTGTTGCAGTAAAGGGCTTTGGTTTTTCTGCATCAGAATTATTGTCTAGAAAAATTTGCAGTCTCTTGTATGGCTCAATAACTCTTTATCTTAATCAAGGATCCTTGACATGGTTATGTTGACAAGTCAAGGCCAGAAAAGATGTCATATTATGTTGAATCTGCCTATTATTTTGCAGATGTGCTACTTTTCAGCAAGCAGAAATGAAAAGGACTTGTTCCATTTTGAGTTTATTTTTAAATGGTTGCTTTCTGACAGTAGAATGTAACCATTGACATTGAGAAATTGCAGTACAGGCCTTCCACACATGAAAATGCTTTTCCTGTCAAAGAATTCTTACTTAGAAAAGTTTACAATGTTTCATGTGGCTGAATAAATTCTTACCTTAAAATGTGAAGAATTCTTTTCTTGATAAACTACTGTATGCAAGGTCTGTATTGTGTCTTAAGATTAAATTGATTTAAAACCAGGTAGAGAAATGTGTTGTATCACTTTAAACAACTGAAGTAACTGTGTGGTTCCTCCATTCCCCAACCATTTTAGAACGTTTCTGACTCCCTGAGTCAACAAATTCAGAACCAGAGAATTTTACACAGGCTTTCATAATACTGTATTTGAGGCATACCCTTTTTTATAAGAAGCTACTTATGAGAAACTTGGACTCTCAGATCACCAAATAAACTCTTGCATGTCTTCTTTATTCTCACTTGTTTCCTGTATCTTATTACTTAGAAAGTATTGGAGTGAAATCTAAACATTGAGGCTTCAAAAACCATGTTCTGAAGTGCTCAGGTGGGAGGGCACAGATCTGGTGGTTTTCAGAAACTCCTGCACTGGCGTGAATTCTTAGTTTCTCATAAAAGAATACCTGTACCAGCTGATATATTTGTGCTTCTGTTAAATAAGGATTTTTTGTTTATCAGGGAAATTTGATCAAATATATTATTCATACATTTATCTTTAATCTTTTATCTAATTGAATAATAGCATGTTATTGGGACTTGCAATCAAGAAATTTGTCCACTTTTGTTTAGTCTCAGGTGCATGTGGCTGTATTACTCACCATTTACTTTTGTCTTAGTGAGAAAGCTATTGCAAAATGTTTGGAAATTATCAGCTGAATTTAAAACTTAAGAATAGATCTTCCTTTTGAATATACACAGATTGTTTTACTTTTGAATTTAATATGGTTATAAAATTCTACAAAGATTTCTACGATTATGATTATTAGTTTTGAAGCATAGCTACCAACAGTTGGAAGGATTCTCAAGAGTTCCCCTGTACTGTGCATTGTTATGTTGCATCAACATTTGCACAAGTTTTAATCATTTGACTATTATCCTTTCAGGGGATTTGTGCAGACTCAAGGCTATCAATGCAAAAGTAAGTTTTTGCTCCTGATTTGCAAGCATCTCTTTGGTAAAAGGCTACATTACGTTCTGGATCTCGCTGTTTTGAATATTTTAGTGTGCAGATTTCTGTATCTTTTTTATCACCTATGTGAATGTTATGGCGCAGAGAGCCATTAGTGGTTTTTGTGATTGACAGTTTGCTGTTGAAAGTAATCAGTGTTGCATGTAAAATCTTAACTTGTATATACATTTGCATTACTCTGAATTTGTGCATGGGTGATAACAACTCATAAATTCTCAGTACAGACTGCTGTCTCATTCAAATGGCATTGAGGGTCTGCTGTATCTTTAAATGCTTCATGCTAGAAACTTGATGATTATCCAGCCCCCACTTAGAGTAATAAACCATATTAATAGATGATAACTGTTCCTCAACACAATTTTGAAAATAACCTGCTACCTCTGTGCAAAACATTGCAAGCTTGATTTTATACTTATAGCTTCATGCTAATATTTTCTGGTACTGCCTTTGGAAACAATCATTCTGCAGTATGAGCCAGATGCAGATTAGCATGGTTTTCCTGCCTAAGAAGTTTTCATGGTTTTCCTGCCAAATGCACCTTTGAGCTACATGGATAAATGGCGCAATATAAATGCCTTTTATTATTTTTATTTTATTATTAAGTCTGTTTAGTTTCTCAAGAGTTCTTGCTCAGAAAATTTTAGAGAAATCAAGCTGCGATGCACCCTGAGGTACACAGGCGCTAGCTTTTCGGACCCTTTGGGTACTTTAGCCACCAGAACATAGTTCCCCCAACAAGTTACCACTGACCTCAGTGAGCAATTTGTTTTTTTCCAGGAAAAGACATCTATTCTTGCCATCAGGTCGACATATTGAAATCCTTCATAACAGGGAGATAAATTTCAGTTACGTTATCAATTAGTCCAATATTTGCAAAATTTCACAATCCTTTCAATATGGATAATTGAAATAGGCTAACAATCAACTGTCAACGTTTTGTAAATGTCCTATAGATTGAGCAAGAGTATTGATTATAGATTTTGACAACAATTTACCATGATATGACTCCTAATTTAGTAACACATAAATTTTGATTGATGACAAATCAAAGGTATTTATCAGAATTATCGTGCAAATGATGATTAAAAGAGGGGGCAACAGGATATTATATTTGTGCCAGAAAGGATAAATCTTACACTTGTGCCCACTCTTGGTTCCTAACACATATGTCATCTGGGAAAAAGGATAAACAATGAACAAAAATAATGCGTTTGCCCTTGTTTCCTGAAAAGTATGTTGACATTTCCGTCACAAATGTGTTTCCACAGGAAAGGAGGCCTTGGGGGCAACCTTTCCTCCCGCATTCATAAAAGTATAAGAATGTCCTAAATTTTTGCCAGGTCGAAAGCATGTAACTCTTGGAACTCACAAGACGGTCCAGCGATTTTCGATAGTTTCCTGTTTTTGATCTTCGGTTTTCACCTGAGTCCTACGCCAGAGTTAAACTAACTACTCCAGTCCAAGTCTATGGCACCAGTTGTAACGATTATCAGTCCGTCAAGGAGAGCAATTACGATGATTTTGATAACTCATACGCCAGAGTTTTAAGAATGATAAGAGTCATACCAAATGTAATTTTGAAATCTTGCTTATGATGTTAATCATTCTTATGACTTTGTAAGATTTCACAGCATTATACACAACGATCCTAAGAATCATAATTTTGTGTAGAAACGTCATGCCCCTGGTTAACCTGGGTACCAGAGCCTCAAAAAAAAAGAAAAGAAGAAAGAAAAATTTTTCTTTCTTCTTTTATTTCTTTTTTTGAGGCTCTGGTACCGAGGGTAGCCCCTGGTCCCTAGAAGGCACTTTTTCTTTGCTAATAGCAGGCAAGCGTCTTTCCAGTTCGTCGAAGTCTGTTGCCAAAGGAGGGGACTGGTAACTAGATCTCAGATTCTTAGGACAAATGAGGGCCATTCTTAGCAATAAATAGAGCGTTTCCAAAGGGCAAAGAGAGAGTGACCCAGAAAATTTTCCTTGGGCCTCGCCCCTGAACCTCCAATTTACCTTTCCTCGCCAAGGTATCTGAGGTTGGCGCCGCCACTGTCTAAACAAGTGAAAATCTGAAAAGAAATGGCATGACTGGATAGACTCCTTTCTTTGCCCGTTTTAGAATCGATGAGAAATAACCGGCAGAAATTTTTTAAGTCATTTTAATCGACAGCGATAAAGTCTGAAGGATCACTGCGATGAGGCGCACTCTGCCTGATATAGAGCATTTAGTAAGAGAACTTTTTGCAAAACTTTTCGACTGACTCCCATCACAGGAAATCTTCCAATCACTGGTGCCAATTCTGAAAGCGGTAGACTTGGTAGACCAGTGGCGGATTTAATGGGGGCAAGTGTCAGCTTGGAGCCCCATTTTTTGGTGAGAAAATTGCCTTTGTGGTGACCCTCAGACGCTCTATTTAAAAACTTTTGCATCAGAAAGTGGGGCAAACATACGAATCAAGACGTTATTCAGTAGAAAAATCAATGGAATTTCTCAACTAGAAGCCCAAAATTTTCGCGCGCCTTAGGCGCGTTTAGATTCTGGGATACTTTGGGCGCCTTCTCTTCAAACTGCCCCTCCTACAACTTCAGGCTGGATCTCGCCCCTGTGGTAGACTCAGAATTTGTCTGTCTGATCCTGAAATTCTGAGAACAGTAAATTGATAGACTTGGAAGGCGTCGTGGGCCTACTGCACCAGAAGGCAGAAGATTGGGCAGTCTTCGAAGAGATGCTCTTTTTCCCATTTAATGTAACAAAAGCATTCCAAATGTTTATGAAAATTCAAAGCTATATTAGCTGTTCAAAAAAAGCTCGAAATTTATGATGGAAGAGCTATTTCCGATTCTGTCTTATCTATTTTTAAATCTAAGCTATTCTAAAACGTGCCCATTTTCAAACTTTTTTGGAATTCTGTACTTACAAGAATTCTTGCAAAGAATGAAAAGTCCGAGGAAATGGTAGACTTAATACCTTTTCGTCCTTTGCTTCCCTGCGTTATTTGATTTGCTGATATCACTTGGTACCCTGGGGTCTGGTATCCAGGGTAATCACTTGGTCAATGGGGACTAATAATAAAGGTACACATTTTGCAATTTATAGGTTAGAAAAACATCATTCTTTGTACTAAAAAGTTTGCATTTCAATGTTCAAGCTCTTTAGACCAGACTTTAAATTCATTTTGTTGAGTGCACGAGAACTTCCACTAGTTTATGCCATTTTGAAAAAGTGGACCCTCTTTTTAAAAGTAATGTTATGAGTCCCTATTGACCAAGTGGCCTATCAGCAATCAAATAACGCAAGGAAAGAAGGGACGAAAAGGCATAAGCCTAAGGAAAATGGATCCTTCACTTCAATGGACTAATCCAACTACCGTTTATTCAGTTGGCGCATTTGAATTCAAGTAGGGGCCAAAAAATCTTTGACCGGCCGGGAAATCTGGACGATGAATATATTTTAGAACACGGTAAGAACTTGCAAAAACGAAGCTTGGTTTTAGAAATCAGGCTGAGGAGCATTTTGGAAAGCCTGCTTTTTATTATTGGATGTGAGATGAGGCTAGGGTTCAAGGTAAGGGTAACCCAATGAATTGTAAGTGAAGTCCACCCCACTAGAACTGGAATCTCACTTGGGTGAGGTGAAATTTTTCGATATAGGCCTAAACGAAACACCAATGGTATGGTGTGGTGAATTTGAATTGAAATTATTCGCTGACTCTCATTGGTCAGTTTATTCTGATCTCATGGAAGAGAGACTTCTCGACCTCACCTCTCAGCCCCAGGGTTAACAGGTGAGGTGAAAAATTTCATATAGATAGTAACTGGAAGCTATCTTGCCTGTCAGCCCGGGATCTGGCAGGTGATGTGTTTTTCCTCATATAAACAGGGCCTGAGTCCCAGATGATCAAAAGCTTATAAACGTAGGTAAACAAACTGAGCGGTTGGATGGATCAAAATTGTTATTTTATGACTAATTTCTGTCGTTTGAGAGTATGTATCGAAACCAGGTAGCTTTCAAAAGCAGAAATTCCAGCAAGCAAAAAAATACAAATAGAGTTTCCAGCAGCTATCAAATTAATCTGAACCTCGCCACAAATGCACCAAAAGAATTTTTGGTATTGGCATCATAATCGAATTTTCGTCATTTTTCAAGTACCGACGAAGTCAAGAAATTAAAAAAAAGTTATATCTTTCGTAAAATAACCTTGTTTGATTACAAACAGACGCAATTATGCTGCAAGTGATTTGCGAAGTACATTTTGTTTGAAATCATTGATCGACCAATCACGATCAATCAGTCAACCAATCATTGATCGATCGATCGATCAATTTTGAAATGATCAATTCAGTTTTTTGTTTTTTCCGATCATTGGTTGCACACCATGGAGTTCAGTTTCTTTGCTCTTGTTCAAACAACGTTTCTGGCTTTGCAATGGAGACGGCTGTGCTAAAGACGGCGGCGAGCAATTTTTACCAAGATCCATTGCATTCTTTAATCGAATTCCCATAGAATCGTTAAGGATTCGTAATTTGAGCGCAGTGCATCTTGGTAAAATACTCCTTGCCGCCATCTTTAGCGCACTCATCTATTGGCCTAGTAGCTCAGGATCCCAAGAAAAGACCTCTCTGGAATAGCTTTGGCCTGGATACAAAAGAGGCTTCTTCAGTCAATGCTATAAATTCAAATTCAGGACACAATAAACTGTACCCATATCGCTGTATAAAATCACATCGCTGTATAAAAATCTGTAAACTCACATAAGAATCTTTTGTTTAGTTCCCTTGCTTTCATTGTAAATTTCTATAGATAATGTTACTTTTGCAAGTAGTTCTTTGCAGAACCAATTGTAAAACAGTATGTATACTGAATTTGTACCCTGGGTAAATGATTTTGAAATGAAATGAAAATGAAGAAAAAAAAGAAACTGAAAGACCCTTTGAAGGTCCCGAATCTAACAAGTGTACAACGAGAGATGATTAAAGGATGACTAATACTTAGAGTGAAGAAAAGATTTGCCTCCAGCAACGTTTTACTCAGGTTTATAATTCGCCCATTTTTTAGGGACACCAAATACAGTACATGACGTACAGTATGGTACAGTACAGTACAGTACAGTACAGTACGATGTTCAATTTGATGCTTTTGTCAGCTACATATTTTTGTCATGCTCACTGTAGATGTCTTTTCTTATGTCATTTTGCAGAAGCAAGAATGATTTCCCCGAAAGAAGCACATCGTAATGTAGAAAACCCAGATTTATACAACCTAAAAAGCGAAAAGATATGATAGATGTAGCAAACTTGAGCTAACCAAAACCCACCTAACAGGCTGCTCTCCGTCCGTGGATTCTCTTTTCCATCTTGGACGTTTTGACACAACGATTTCAGCTGCTCTATCAAGACCACCACCTTTCATCAACGAAGAGATATTTTTAGTGAAAGTTTCTTCGATTTCTGAAACACTGACAACAGCCTTGATCCCTGTCTCACAAAGTCTGCGAGCAGACGTCTGGTTTGGTCTGTCTTGTAAAGCTAATGTTTTCTATTTTGCAGCCAATTGTATCATTCATTGACGGTGTCTGCATGTTTGTTTTGCCTAGATGCATGTGACTTTGACTGACTCATAGTTACTAATCGAATTATGCAACGTATGCAGTGGAAGTGACGTTCGCTCCCTTAAAACCAATCAGTTTTGAGCTAAAACTTTTCAAAGATTCGAATCTAGTAGTAATTCAAAATTACATAATTACACCTTAAACAACCAAAAGGAATCACGTATGCAGCGATTCTTATTCAAGGAATAACTTTGAACAGTGATCAACGATCTTAGATTTCTGGTTTTATACTGTATTTGTTTAATGGCATCTAAATATTTTATCCACATTTTCTTGTAGTATTATTTGTATCTTAAATGCTTATTTTGTATTCTAAATTTTGAGAGTTGGAATTAATTAGCTATCTACTGTAGCTATCTTTCAAAATCCAACGATAAATAAATGAATAATAAAAGTGATAATAATAGATGTCAGATGCATAATATTATGCGAATTTTCATGTTTATTTGAAATTCCTAAAGGTCTCTTAGCCATTCAGTTAATGGGTCTTTGACGAGTGTCATTTGTCTGGTAAATGGTAAAGTTTTGAAATGCAGCTAATCATAGTTGAATCTTCTTCCTGGATCTTTGACCATTCTGAATGGGATTAAAGTAAATCAACGGGGTTAAAATCAAACTTAGCTAGGTGGACTGGGTAATCTAAATATAACCTATTGTATTAGATGTTTTCGATCTACAAAACTAAAGGAAGATAAGAGGCGTCTGCGCTTCTTTTGTGCTATGTTTAGATTATGTCGCGAAATCTCCGTTCATTTACTTTAATGTCCTTGCATGCTTTTCTCAAGTTTAATGCATGGAGGGAGTCCAAAAATAATTCTGGTCGGTTTATGTGGCTACTGTGGAGGAGCTGTAAATTCAGTTTTCTCGATCTCTACATAGCTGCATAGGTCAGGCTTCAACTGAGAGTTTGTGACCTTGTTTGAGTCGATTTGACACATTGTTGCTGATTTATGGTAGAGGAAAGGCAAAATAAGTAGTTACTTCAAAAACAGCACTTACATTGTTCTCCAGGAAGTTAACATAAAGTTAAGTTTTCAAAGACAGGACTTTGGCTTTTCGTATTAAAATTTTCACCACACTTTTTGAAAGGTAGAGAGTGCTCTTTTATGGATAGAAAAAAAACTGCCAACCGTTTAAAGAAAGCAGCAAAATTTTGATGCGAGGTCAGAACCATGATACTTGATTTTGACATTGCTGGAGAACGATAGAAGTGTTGTTTTTGAAGCAACCATTTATTTTGCCTTTTCTCTACCATAAAACAGCAGCCAGTTGTCAGATTGACTCCAGCTGCAACTCTGTAAAAACTGAGATTATTAAATCTACAGCTCCACCACAGAGGAAACACAAACGGAGCACAATTTTTTTGGGACACCCATTAATATATCACAGCGACGGTATATTATGAAATCGTACATTTTGTGGAATACATCAAAGTACTTGTACCAGTTGGGAGGTTGTGGCATTTCTCTTGGTAAGCTGTGTTTTCAATTGTCCCTTTTTTGACACTATCAAATAAGAAAAGCTACCCTGAAACCCTGCTCAAATCAGACCAACATTCTAACGCTAAAATGAAATATGTATTGCAAGATAATCTTCTATCAAATGAAATTTATGCTCCATTCACACTGCAAGTTAAACTAGCTTAAACTAAACCAGGTTTCTGGATACGGCCTTCTGATTGGTCAATCCAACAAATCCAGTCATTTGATTGGTTGAAATTTAGAATGGTTTAGATAACGCTGGTTTAACTGTGCCAGTGTGAATGCAGCATTAAAGTCAAAAAAGTTGAATGTTGCTTCATAAGGGGATTTGTGGTGCAAGAGCTACACGTCATGTCATATGTGTTGATCAAGGAACTTTCTTGCCACATTTGACAAATGTATCGTCGCTTATCGTATTTTTTCTACAAGCTTCCTTTTGTCTGTATTGAAAATCAATAGCTAAATAGCACTGTTATGTTTCTTATTTTGCACAATACAAACCGGCTATCATGTCGATTACTGAACTTATGTTATGTACTGAACTTAGCAGGCTCCGCGATTTTCAAGCAATGCTCGATTGTGACTTTCTTGGATCATAATTTAGCACTTACTTGTCCGATTTTCTCAAACGAGATTTCAAAATTCAAGTTAAAGCTATTTCATCACAAAAGTACAAAAAAACGAGACAATCAGGGTTACGGCTGCCTCGCAGAGACCGCACAAAATGGAACTAATAGCTGACTCACAAAACTCTGGTAAATGCTACTCCCCAGATTCTGAAAGCTTCAATACAGTAAACAGCCGCATACGGGCGCCTGGGAGATTGAGGACCTGCATGCAGAAATTGTCAAATAAGACCTCCATTTGCAAGATTTGCAAGAATAAGATCTCTGTTTGTATTCACTGTGCAAGAACCAAATCATACTCCCAAAATTGTGGGTTAAACGCTTGTGTTTACTGTAATTAACGTTCAATGTAAACTAACAAAATGCTGTTCTTCTAGATCCTTTTGTTGAGAATAGCTATCAGGTTTATTTCAGACATGCCTGTATTGTATTGCCAGTATTCAAGCTTTGGTACAGCCACTTCCTTATGATAAGATGAGACGGTTTTGGTCTAGAATGAAAAGATTCAACTGTTCGAGTCAAGAGAATATGGGATGTGGTCTGAGAAAGAAGGATCCCGACGTTTCTCTTTGATAACCATGATTTGATGGTACAGCGTAGCATAAGACATGTGTCAAACTGAAAGACTTCGCAGTGGAGTCAATAGTAATCATACAAAAGTCGCAAGAGAAATTATATTCTACTCCTGAAGTAAACTGTCGGGAAGGTGGCGGGCCTTCAGCTGTTTTGATTCGTTGTTCCGTTGGTCGAATTTACAGAGAAATATAGCATGTTTTACGTCATTCGACTCTGAAATTCCTACATTTTCAATTTGACCATTGAAGAGAACGGTGATGTTCGCGGAAGCCGAGAGAAGGGGCTGTGCACTGTTGTACGTGCTGTCGCTGTGGAGCACAATTTATATCAAATTAGCATCCAGTCTACCGCCAATAAGTTTTTCTTTTTGATGTGGATTTTAAATCTAAAGCACAAACGCTTCCTGAGCGACACAAAACTACTTGCAAAATAGCGCGACTTTTATTCTGGGAGCACAAAATGATTGTCACTCCGGTTGCTCCCAATCCAGGTAAGATTAAAGTAGACAATAGATGTAGATATCCGGTTGCTTTATTGTTATCAAAAGGTCATTGTCATCTTTGTCTAGGCTTCCTGACTATATAAGCAAGATCGGGAGCAGAACAGCCCACTTCTGACGGACGACACTGAAGCTTCTTACCATCTATTGAGAAGACCACAGAGAATTAGCAATGCTGACAATTCTTGTGTTGACGCTATTTGCAGAGGCTTCGCTTTTGCCGCTTGGCTCAAAGAAAGAAAGCAATGTGATTGACTATACTCTATTGACAGGTAACTTTCTTACCCCTGTTATAGAAACGTGAGGCCCGTTTTTGTTTGTGTCATTACCTTGAGGAGTGTATCACTTCAAAACTCTTGTCCTTTTCAAGTTTAAGTATAAAATGCTGAACACAGAAATTTTTTCAATCAGTTCAAAGTACACATTGTTGCAACAAATTGTGTGTGTTCTGGGAACAAATCTTTGCCCCTTGTCCTTCGAACTGTCCAACAAAGTTTACTCAGTAATGCCAGAGTAAAGGAGGTTAGATCAAAGGGTGAAGTAACAATCACTCTCTCTTGTGCGAGATTATTGTGCGAGATTACCGGGAGAATAAGCGAATTTCTACAGGATTTCGCGGATTTGTAGAGAAAACAAGACACTGTTTCAAGATCTCCTAGAAAGTGTACAAGAGCGGGTACGAGATTTCTTGGGAGTGATACGCCCCTCTTCTTGTGTTAGACCTCAAACCTGCGTGACAGTACAGTCAACCGAAAATTCATAGCCGTAAGAACCGGGGACTCGTGTCCAAAGATTTTGCAATAGGCGAAGAAGTGCCCTTTCTATTTTGAGCAAGTGCCCCTTTAACTTAAGAAAAGGGTGTTCTTGAAGTGTAATGCCTCCAATATTGAAATGCTTCCTACGACCTTGTTCAGCAGGGTTAATCAGGGGCACAAAATGTAATGGAGTTTCGCCACAAGCGGCTATAAAATAAACCTGAATCCGAATTTTAAGCGTTCATTTGCCGCAACCCAAAGAAGATTTACGTCAATTCAAACGACGCGTTCGTGTCATAAACGCTACTCTTAAAAGCTGAAATCACTCTTTGGGCGATTTTGTTGCGTATTGCGACGCGATGCGTTCAGGTGTCATTATGCTCAATCGATCCAACCATAGTCTTTTGAACAACACTATGATCCAACTTTGTCGCATTAATAATGCGATGGCACGTTTCATTTTTAGGTGGGATATGTCATTGAGAATGATGCTTGAAATGCGACTTCTAGCTACATGTACACTTGAAGGTCTGTCTCAGACGCTACCAGTAAACATGGATGATTCAAGATGGCGAGGGCTTGTTGCAGCAAATAAATGTTTACTGTTGGCAAGGACAAGAGGCCGATTTTCAAATCGTTCTGTTGAAGAGGCATTGTTAGGGTTCCGCTAGATTGAAAGGGAGGGCGGAGCAAGCATGGCAAAAACTAGCTGTGTATTCCCCAGCATTTATTTACCAAAGGCCTAACGGTGTCCGCCTGTGTTGAAAACTGCCGCAAAATACCGATAGGACTAAAAAGATCTCCATATGCTTAAAAGTTTGTCACACTGAGAACTTGAGGCATTAGACTAAATCAAAGTTCATTTGATAGCTAAAGAGCTGCTGTATGTTACTGATTTTCAATCTAATTCTCTGAGGATTTTTAAGTATAGGAAACTTAATGACAAAAAATTCATAATTTCAAAGTGCTAAAAGAGGCCTAAAACCCTTGATCAAAACTATTAACAATCTCATCACTTGAACACATTTTGTTCCTTTTAAGTGTTAAGAATCAGATCTCCATAAGATCTTTATATGTATAAAGTAAGATAAAGAGACGCAATTTACTCATTTCCAATTAAGTTTAGGATGAACTAAACTGAAGTTGGACTGAAATGAAGCTGCTGTATCCAAATTCATTAGGAATGAGCTCCCTGGTGACATGCTTCACCACTGGCTGCAAGAAAGACCAACTGCAACGTGTGAAGGGAGCAGTATTTCAACCAACCTCGCAATCATGTGCAGCTAAAAACATTTACCTTTCATGTACAAGCCATTAGAGAGGGTTCTCTACCATTAGATTAGGTCCATCAGCATGTCCTACAAACTGTTTTATCTTGCCATCTTGCTACGAAAATCACATCCGTTAATTACGCATAAAGAGCCTGATGCCTTCAAGGATCCTTCCTGTCCACTTCTAGCGAAGTCCTGCCAACAATATCTAATGCTTTTCTCACTTCAGTTTTAGCTACTGTCTGAATTGATAAACTGTTCCACTAAACAATTTTTCATTTTCCCAGTGGGTCAAAGTTCACTTCATCCATTTTTGAAATATTGCAGGTTGTCTGGGATGTTTAGATACTGACAAAATAGCCATACATCCCAGGGGGCACTTGACTTTGGAAGAGATGGGTGTGTGTGGCAAATCTCTCCACACTCTGCACCATGTCGCATAAAAAGTACCCCATAAGTATACCGCTGTCACATAAAAATTTTTTAGAAGTATAAATTATCCATTGTTTCAAGAGAAGTCTAAAAATTTCCTTCCATATGATAACCTGTCGCATACTTTTTCATCAATTTTAGTACCCTGTCGCATAACTTTTATCAGAAAAGGATACCCTGTCGCATATTTTTACCGTAAAAAGACACCCTGTTGAGCGGCACATCCCGTCTGGTCAAGCATGGGAGTACCCCCCCCCCCGGGGGCATACATACCCTAATTTGCTCCAAAGTTCAATAATTCGAGTGCTGCATAAAATTTTCGAGAAAGAATACGAGATTGTTTTTTAAGCAATAAGATTTCCAGGGATTTTTCTTGGATTTTTCATGAAAACAGAAGGATTTCTGCAAAAGCTGTAAGGGACTTTTAGAGAGTGCTACAGCTTTCGCAATAACATTCACTGAAATAACAAAGCTATCAATGCCAACACTTTCAATTATGGTAAAAGTTCCATTGGGCCATCTTCTCTATTAAGTACCCCAAGGACGGAGATATTGTGGGTCTAGGAGGAAAGGCCCTTAAAGATTTTCAGTAATTGTTGCAGTAACTCTTTATTCTTTATTATCTTTGTATTTCAGACTATTAGATAGGTACTCCATGTTCTTCCGTATCTCTCCTTCAATTTTTACCGTTTATTAGTCTGGGAAGCCCTTTTGCGAGGCATTTACAAAGTACCAAGCTATTGACAAGGTCCTTGGAATGCTTGAATGAGTCCCATGAGTCCTTCCTTTTCTAAGCAAAAATTTATATTATGCTACCTCTCCATGTCAGAGTTCAAAAGATTTCCCAGTTGTTTCGCCAAACAAGTTTGCATGTTGATTTTGATATGGGTTACGATAAAATTGTGTCGAATTTGGGTATTTGACTCGTGGAGTCCTATGTTGATTCAACGTGATTTGGGATACAAGAACAAAAAAGCTTTCACTTGTATCCTTGTCAATTTACTTTTTGTACAAGCCCCAAAAGACCCCTCTCTCTCAAAGGCCCCTTTCTCTAAAAGGCCTCTCTCTCTAAATGACCCCTCACTTTGAAGCCCCCTCTATACATTAGGGGGAAAGTTCTGTTCCTGTTCCAGAAAGTTTCCACCTGCCATGCCTTCATATTCCAGAATATTAATGTATCGTCATTCGTAACGAAAGCTAGAACATCTTATGATATTCAGACTTCGTCATACACTTCTAATGAACTGTATTCCTGCCTGTTACTGTTTCACTGGTAAATATCCAGTCAATGACGTTTGATAGCCTCTCATACACATAAAGATCCCCCTTCAATGTTTCAATGGCCTGCAGTGAACGTAGCAACACACTAAAGATTGATAGGTCAAAAAGAAGTTCAAAATCGAAGGAGTTTTCACTTTTTCCTTCTTGAGAAGGAACTTGTAGCATTTTCAACAAAGGCATCGCTGTTATTGCATGCAATTAACTAACTACTTAATAACTTACAGATCTAGCCGTCTTCTGCATTTTTCATCCTGTCTCGTCGCGTTCCCGCCACCAAATATTTCATACCGCGTACTGCATTTCTACCACTCACTGCAAGCATCTTCAAGCATGATCCAATCCACAGCCTGCTATCATGGTTTTTCTCGATTCAGTTCACCATAAGTTTGTACATGTCCTCTCTTGAAGATGTATGATTATTTGCAAACGCTAGCTAGCTTTATGTTACTCAGTATTAGCAAGCAAAATGTCGTTAGGATAGGACGTACATATCATTGCATGCCAGCAGATATTTGATAAAAGTATTATTGATTGAAGATCTTCTAAAGAAAAAGAATGATGCAAATTCAGATACTGTCTTCAAGGATATTGAATGCAACCTGTTTGCTGTGTCTGCACGCAGAGATCGCTAGCCCAACAGGCAAAAAAATTGCTTGCAAATTATAGTAGTTAATTTCCGATGGCGTAAATTTCTTTATCCTTGTTGACACAAATGAGAAAAGTACGAGAAAGGGTGACACTGCCTTAAAAGCACCGCCTGTTTCTGGGGCCTAGCTTTGCTGTGAGCGTCCGCGCTTGACAACGTTGTGTTGTGTGTTATATTGCCCTGATTCAGACATTTGTTTTCAATATGCACCTTAAATCCCGTTTGCACGAAAATTTAAGGACGGTTCTTCGGGATCAATCAATTCTATATCCCAGTCATATTTTGTGAGTACTCCAGGTTACTTTTTTGTTTATACGCAATACGTGACAAATCGCAGTCCTGTCTATCGTTTTGCTATTGGTTTTTAGGGTGTACAGCGCCACACCTGTTGGGAAAAGCCCATACGCGCATAATCCACATTGTACTTCAGCTATTGTTGTTGAGTAATAAAAAAAAATTAGAGTACTCCATTTGCGTCATAGCCTCGTATGCATGTATACCCAACAAGAGGTATTGTATGTTTTATTATGAAGACCAATTAGTAGATAATGCAAGAGCTTACGCAAGAAATATTGAAACAAGCATTAAATGACAAAGAACATCCTGTTGACTTTAACATGATTGGTTGAGAACATAGGAGGTTAGGGCGTAGGAAATCTATTGATATGTTATTGTAAGTCAAGTTAATGACTTAGTTCAGTTCAGTTGTGTTGAAATGAGATTATGTTGTAGTCAGAAATGAGAATTGAACATGGAGTCCAAAAAGGGCAAACTGTGTGATTTCTTCGGAAGATTCTTGGTTTTGGAGCGTGTTTCGAACTAAGCAAAGAGATAAATTGCGATTTATTAAATCTGGTCCACCGTTAGCCACATGCTGCATACCAAGACATGGTAGAGACTATTGATATAACGAAGAAAAGACGTAGCGTGACAAGAAGAAGCACGACGAAACTCGTCAATAAAGTTCACGATCAAAAAGGGGCAGACGATGCGATCGATGCCAGGATCCTCCAGAGGACTTTAGATCAGCTGAACGGGAAACGAGTAGAGTTAAAAGATTTGGACAAAAAGATTTTTGAGTACATGTTAGAAAATGATGAAGAAGAGGACTGCGACAAAGAAGCAGAAGATGCCGCAGAGTACGAAGATAAAATTATGGAAGCCATCGATTTAGTAACAGACGAACTTGCTAAATATGGCCAAAAATCGGAAAATGGAGAGGAACCTTCAGAAAGAGAAGATGCAGAAGAGGAGAACGCGACGGTTGTAGGAAGCCAAATGGGAAGTGTTTCAAGGAGTGGCTCCCGAGAGAGCCTTTGTTCAGGCGCATCGAACATTTCAAATCCAGTGACAGGAAGAAAAGTCCGTGTAAAACTTCCTCAGTTAGAGCTCAAGAAATTCTCCGGAAAAATTCACGAATGGGAAGAATTCTGGGATGGTTTCCTTAGTGCAGTACATGAAAATGAAGAATTGGCAAATGTTGATAAACTAAAATACCTGAGGGCATTTTTAGAAGAGCCAGCGAGATCAGTACTGGCGGGATTACGGATGACTGATGCAGACTACTTGACAGGCGTCGAATTACTCAAGAAACGTTATGCCAAGCCCAGTGTCATACAACATGAGCACATTAATCAGTTAATTCATTTATCTCCCGTGTTCAGCGAAGATAACGTCACAAGGCTGCGAACCTTTCGGGATCAGGTCGAGACTCACTACCGTGGCTTAGAGGCTCTTGCAGTTGATAAAACAACATACTCAGGAATTGTCGTGCCAATTTTGATGGAGAAGCTGCCGAAGCAAATTCGTTTCAATATGGTAAGAGCAGTGGGAAAAAGCTTCCTGAAATGGTCATTGGAAGAGATGATATCTGCACTCGATGTGGAGCTGGAAATCAGAGAGTGTCACTCATCGTTGTTTAAACCAGGAGCAGTTGGAGCGAGTCAGGAATCAAGACGGCCTAAGCAGGAGGTTTCGAAGATTGGATGTAGCACTGCAAGCGCTTTGTTTACACAAGGAAAGCCCCAGAAGAGGTGTGTGTTTTGCGAAGAAGACCACTTGCCGGAAGACTGTACAACACAAAAAGACCCAGAGGAGCGTAAGACTGTTTTAAAGAAACATTTCAAATGTTTTGTTTGTTTAAAGCAAGGGCACAGATCTTTTGAATGTAGAAGCAAGGTCCGTTGTAAGTTTTGCAATGCAAAACACCATCCCTGTATTTGTACAACAAATAGGCCCATTAAGGAAGCGCCCCCTAATAAAGAAGCACCCCTTAGCCCAAGCGCACCAGCCTGGGTGGGAAGTACTTGTTCTGGGAGTGAGGTGGCCCTGCAAACTGCCCTGGCAAAGGTGGATGATAAAAATGAGAGAAATGTCAGGGTGCTCTTCGATTCAGGTAGCCATCGATCTTTCGTTACTGCCAGGGCAGTAGAAACTTTTGGTCTGAGGCCAGTGAGGAAAGAAAATCTTGCGATAAAGGCATTTGGGAGTCAAGAAACAGAAAAAAGAGAGAGAGATGTTGTGGAATTTTCTCTTTGTTCTTTGAAAGGTGGAAATAGAGTGCAAATTCAATGTTTTGTTGTTGATGATATTGCAAGAATTTCAAATATTCATGTAGGGCAAATAAGACAACACTATCCACACTTGCACATGATTTACTTCTCAGATTTTCCTAGGCATGATGAGGATAAATTACAGATTGACATTTTGATTGGTTCAGACTTCCTGTGGCAGTTTTTGGAAGGGGAAACGATACGAGGGGGGCCACAAGAGCCTGTAGCTGTGCGTACCACTCTTGGTTGGGTACTATCTGGACCACTTAGAGGTGAGAAATTAAATTGCTCTGAGTCTTCTGTTAATTTTATTCCTGTTGAAAAAGAAGAGAAGAAAGTTGATGCTCAACTGAATAAGCTGTGGGATTTAGACAGCTTGGGAATTCGACCAGAGGATGAGGTACAGGAATCTTTTGTTGATAACATTGTTTTTACAGGTTCCAGGTACAGTGTTTCATTGCCATGGAAAGCAGGCCATGGGCCTGTGCCTTTGAATTATAACAACTGTTTAGGGAGATTGAAGAACCAAATAAGGAAATTTAACCAAGATCCTGATATTTTTAGGAAGTATCATGATATTATTTCAGAGCAGGTTGATCTAGGCATTGTGTCACAAGTAGCAGAAATGGACCAAGCAGAAAAGGTTTCATACCTTCCACATTCAGCCGTGATTCGAAAGGATGCAGAAACAACAAAGGTAAGAGTCGTTTACGATGCTTCTTGTAGAGACAAAGTAACTGGTACATCTTTGAATAGTTGTTTACATGTTGGTCCATCGTTATCGCCTCTCATCTTTGATATTCTTTTGAGGTTCCGAAATGAGAGAGTTGCACTTGTCGGTGACATAGCTAAAGCTTTCCTCAATATCGAAGTGGATCCAGCAGATAGGGATTGCTTGAGATTTCTCTGGTTGAAAGACATTGAAGCAAAGGAACCAGAGATCATAACGCTCCGGTTTAATCGTGTCATCTTTGGCGTAAACAGTTCGCCCTTCTTATTAAATGCCGTGTTACGTCATCATCTTTGTACTTTTCAGG
This sequence comes from Aurelia sp. 4 Dawson et al 2005, assembly GCA_964019985.1. Taxonomy (NCBI): domain Eukaryota; kingdom Metazoa; phylum Cnidaria; class Scyphozoa; order Semaeostomeae; family Ulmaridae; genus Aurelia; species Aurelia sp. 4 Dawson et al 2005. The sequence goes on along the minus strand of OZ026502.1, from coordinate 19,241,557 downwards.
AAATTGACCCAAATTTTGTCTTTCAGCTGTCACAGTCATTTTATGTTGATGACCTTGTAACAGGCTCCGCAAACACAGAAGAAGCATACACGCTATACAGCAAGGCAAAAGAGAGAATGTTGGAAGGGGGATTTCAGTTGAGAAAGTGGAAAACAAATGACAGGGTTCTGAGAGAGAAAATTTGTGAGAAAGAAAGAGAAAGTGAGGCTGAAAAAAGTGCAATGAGCGACGAAGAAGAATCCTTTGCAAAAGAAGCTTTGGGACCAATTCAGGAATCTGGTGGAAAAACTAAAGTGCTAGGAATGATTTGGGATAATGAGCAAGACAAACTAGAGTTTGATTTAATGAAGATGGGAACAAATACCCACTCTGATGCACCCACCAAGAGGGGGATTTTGAGTACTCTTGCAGCAATTTTTGACCCATTAGGGCTTACTAGTCCCATAGGAGTCCTTGCAAAAGTCCTTTTCCAGGAGTTGTGCATACAGCAAATAGATTGGGATGACCCTATACCAGAGGATAAGGCTGCAAAGTGGAAGACATGGGTGCAGGAGCTCAGAAATGTGAATTCAATTTCAGTTGCAAGGTGCATATTTGACCCAGATGAAGGCCAAATTCAAAGTTGTCAGTTGCATGGATTTGGAGACGCGAGCAAAAAGGCTTATTGTGCTGTGGTCTACCTTGTCTACAAAACCACCAAGGGTACTTTCACCAAGCTCTTATGTTCCAAAACAAGGGTTGCCCCTTTGAAAGAGTTGAGTATTCCACGCTTAGAGCTGATGTCTGCGAGAATTTTAGCTGTTTTGATGGACAATGTGTACAAAGCTATAGGTTCTCAGATCATGATAGAGAAAATGAAATTCTGGTTAGACAGTAAAACAGCACTCTACTGGATTTACAATCATGGCGAATGGAAGCAGTGGGTGCAGTTCCGCGTTGCCGAAATCTTGAGACTCAGCAAAAAGGAGGACTGGGGACATGTGAGTGGCTTAGATAATCCAGCAGACATAGGGTCTAGAGGAGCAACTGCATCTGAATTGAAAAGCTCAAAGTTATGGTGGGAAGGCCCAGAATGGTTGAGAAAAGATGAAAGTGAGTGGCCAAAAAAGTTTGTTCTGGAAGATTCAGTTGAAGTGAAAACTGAAAGAAAGAAAGCATTTGTGTTCACTGTAGTGACAGATGAGGCAGCAAAGATCGGAAATGTGATAGATATTGAAAGGTTCAGTTCCTTAGGAAAGTTGCTAAGAGTTACTGCATGGGTAAAGAGATTTATAACTAATCTGAAACAAAAGAGAGAGAAAAGAGAGTTGAGAAGGGGGGGATTGGAAGCAAGAGAGATAGAAACAGCAGAAAGAGTATGGATTTTGGATGCTCAAATGATGTTACAGAACACGAGAGAATTTGAGAAAACGAAACTTCAGCTAGGCATTGTAGAGAAAGACAAGGTACTAGTTTGCCAAGGAAGACTGGAGAATTCTGATTTAGAATTTGAATCAAGGTACCCAATCATTTTGCCAAAAGAACACCGCTTGACCTATCTGATTGTGTTAGACTGCCACAAGAAAGTGCATCATAGTAAGGTTCGTTCTACCCTTGCAGAGGTAAGGTCAAGGTTTTGGGTGACTAAAGGAAGACAGTTTGTGAAGAAGATTTTGAAACTCTGTTTTCTTTGCAGGAAGCTGAATGGCAAATCTTACAATGCACCAAGAACAGCAGCATTGCCAGGGTTTCGTGTATCAGAAGCACCACCATTCAGTAGCACTGGTGTAGATTTTGCTGGCCCATTGATGGTGAAGACAAAGAGTGGTGAGATGATTAAAACTTACATTGCTCTTTTTAGTTGTTGTATAACCAGAGCCATCCATCTTGAGCTGGTGACAGATCTTTCCACAGGAACCTTTATCAATTGTTTGCGAAGATTTTGTGCAAGAAGAGGTACTCCAGGGCTCATGGTGTCTGACAATGCGAAGACTTTTAAGCATACCAGCAGGGTCTTACACAAATTGCTCCTTGAAAGTGCTGTAGGTGACTTCTTAAGTGCAAAAAGGATAATGTGGCAATTCAATTTGGAGCGGACTCCGTGGTGGGGCGGACACTTTGAAAGGATGGTAGGTACCACCAAATCTTGCCTAAAGAAAGTTTTAGGTAATGCACGACTTTCTCTAGATGAATTGACTACAGTTTTGACTGAAGTAGAGAGTACAATTAACTCGAGACCGCTGACATACTTTCACGAAGAGTTTGATGAACAGGTTTTAACCCCATCTCATTTGTTAGTTGGGAGACGCATTTCGCCATTGTCCGAAAACGTTGATGCAAATCTTGATTTAGATGAATATGCCAATAACAATTGTCTTTCAAAGCGTTTTGTGTACCTGACCAAGAAATTGACTCATTTCTGGAACAGGTGGCACCGAGAATATCTTTCAGGTTTGCGTGAAGTTCATAGAATACACAATGGTGTACCTAACAGAATAGCCAAAGGAGACATTGTTCTGATTCAAGAAGAAAATGCAAAAAGGAATGATTGGAAGTTGGGAATTGTTGAAAAACTAATCAGTGGAAAAGACGGACAAGTCAGAGGAGCACAGGTGAGAAAGGCAACAACAAGAGGTAAGCCAGAAATTTTGAATCGACCTTTACAAAAACTCTTTCCCTTAGAGACTGAAAGAAAACTAGATGTGGAAGAGAAGGGAGGCGAGGAAAGTCAGGCTGAAAAGGAGGATTTGAAGGATGGAAGGAAAAAGAAGGATAACCCCAGGGGGGAAAGACCACGCAGAGTGGCCGCACAGAATGCGCGCATCAAGACCCATCTTATGCTTGACCCTTAATGGCTCAAGGAGGGGGGAGTGTTGGGAAAAGCCCATACGCGCATAATCCACATTGTACTTCAGCTATTGTTGTTGAGTAATAAAAAAAAATTAGAGTACTCCATTTGCGTCATAGCCTCGTATGCATGTATACCCAACAAGAGGTATTGTATGTTTTATTATGAAGACCAATTAGTAGATAATGCAAGAGCTTACGCAAGAAATATTGAAACAAGCATTAAATGACAAAGAACATCCTGTTGACTTTAACATGATTGGTTGAGAACATAGGAGGTTAGGGCGTAGGAAATCTATTGATATGTTATTGTAAGTCAAGTTAATGACTTAGTTCAGTTCAGTTGTGTTGAAATGAGATTATGTTGTAGTCAGAAATGAGAATTGAACATGGAGTCCAAAAAGGGCAAACTGTGTGATTTCTTCGGAAGATTCTTGGTTTTGGAGCGTGTTTCGAACTAAGCAAAGAGATAAATTGCGATTTATTAAAACACCCAGTTGAAGTCCCAGCACAAAACCCCCATTCTCGGAGTTATTCTAGGTATTCCCTGCTCTCATGTCACCCCTTTAGGATTTTCTTTGCAGCCTTTGCACACCAATCGTTCATGCATTCGTCTAGTACTGTTGTTGGGCTTGTCAAAACGACGAGATTTTAAGAAGTAAATCAGGACCAGGGAAAGGCACACTTTCTCTGAAAGATTTGCCATGACAAAGCCACGTGTTAACCTATATTTCTTCACGAGGCTGCGTAAAACCACTCATGTTTTGCATCAAGAGATTCTCCAGAAAATGATACCAATATTTAGAAACAGCGTAGAACGTTCCTCAATCAAGTGTGCCTTCAACCTCAGTATGCAGCATGCCGGGCACAGAATGCTAGTTCTTCGCTAGTTCTTCGCCAGGGCCTGCCTGTTCCTTATATCACCAGTGTTGATTCGTGCCGTGATTATACTGTACCCACCCGGCGTGTCGCCGGCGCTCATTCGATTACATTGGAAATGTTTCCAGCCCTGCATTATAGCAATGTCATGTCATCTAAGTGATTAAAGATTTTGAAGTATATCTAAAATGTTTACTGCATTCATACCTGGAAAACCGACACTCTTTCAGCAGCATGTGTACATCCGTTTGATCGTTATTCGGTTTGTTTAATTTCAAATTCATTGCCGGTTGAGTTTTACTCCAAAGTATTCAATGGTTCGATTACTTTCGACATAAGTTAATTCTATTTCTTTTATCTATTTCTTTCTATAGCCAATCAGCATTGATCTTCAATCACGTGATTGAATCGATCTCTTTGTTTCGTCTTCTGATGAATTCTTTTCAAAATACGCCCTTCATACCTCGTTTGCGCGACAACCATCTCCAGGATCGATCTCCATCCGGATCTGCCTTGTTATTGGTCGTTAGGATATTGGTCCGGCATACCCAAGTTGCAAAGACCTGTTTTTATCATTTGTTTTCGTCTCCAAGCTGGCTATTTGCGAATCCAATGATCTCTGGGATACAGCCTCGGGGGGGGGGGGGGGGGTGGGGTACCTTAGTACTTTTCGTGGTACGAGGACGTCCCATTTTTAGGGGTACTTTTTCCAAGCCGTTACGGAATTATGGGTATTATTTTCACTATTTTTAGACATTGCACGGAATTAGCTATGGGTGCCGTTTGCAAAGAATTTTCATAATTTCCGGCATTACGGCCCAGATATTCATTCGATTTGCGGAATTATGGCCTAAAATGAATCTACCAGAATTTACGGAATTATGGGTACCAATTTTTCATCCAAAATGGCACGTCCCCGTCAGATGATAGGTTGAGATACCCCCGAGGATACAGCATATATAGAGCAACCTAGAATATGCAGATTTACTCACCAAAATTGTGTGATTTTGCAATGTCATTTCCTGCATCTGTGATTTTACCAAAAGTGATACCCTAAACTTGATTTCCTGCTCGAAAAAGGGCACCCCAAAAAATAGCACATCCCTCATCAGCATATATGATAGTTACCCCCCCCCCCCCTCCCCGGTGTTACTTCCACGATTTTGAAACACCTTTTGCCTGAAAGCTACCAAGCAGAGATTTTTGCTCTAAGGGGGCAATTAACCCCGGAGCAGGGTGTTGGCTGGGTGGGCTATAGTCCACCTACTTTTTGTAACATGTGCATTTACTTTTGCTTGCAAAATTTTGAAAATAATTCGCACTGAATTCAGAAGGATACTTTTGAAGCTCTTGATCTCATGGCTCGTTAATTCCCTGCTACTTTCTTATCTGCTTGTCTTTCATTCACAACAGCTTGTGAGAAGAACATTCAGAAAAACTGCATTGAGACATATGGTACAAAGGAATATCTCTTTGGGAACAAGGATGATTGGTGCAATATTTCGATGATCGTTGACTGCTGCAAAGTGGAGACAGGAAAGAAGGAGTGTCGAGTGGAAGACTCCGGAACTGTATATTACATCGAGGCATTCCTGAAGGATGTTGATACTTCCAAATGCATGGATGAGTTTGGCGTATTAGATGTGCAAGAGCTGTTCAAGGCACCAAGTAAGTAACCAAGTACCAGCTCAGATGACAACAGATTTTGCAATACAATAGCATAGGTATTTCTTTAAACTGAATGGCTTGAAAGAAATTTCAGCCACTTTTCTACAGTTGGACTTTTCAGAAATCTTTATTATTTGTCGAAATTACGGCATCTTCCATATTTCAGCTCATTTTATGATGTGACGTCATCAAATTTCTAAATCACAAACCAGAAGAGTGAGAGGGTTTTGCTTGATACCATATTGTAGGCATCCATAAATTATGGCTTTCTTGAAAATTATTTGATCTTTCGTCAAGAGGTTTAGAAATTACGACAGTTTTAAGTTTTTTTGGAAAATTTTCTTGAATTCTTAAAAAAGAAGAAAAACACTGTAATTCTGAAAGTATTGACGGATTTCAGAAAAGTCCAACGGCGGATTTTCTTAAAAATACTTCAAGTTTCTTTGAAGCCATTCAGTTCAAAGAAATAGGTCACTGAATTTTACACACGGCTTTTTAAAGATTTGAAACCTATGTTTAGCACAGGTTGCGTTTGACTGACACTGAAATTCAAAGCAATTAGCGACTGAAGACAAAGGATATTGTCTACGCCAGAAATTCAAAACAAACAAAGCTGCAAAAGTTGCCCTGAAACCTGTAGGGGATACTGTCTCCTTCTGCACCACCCGAAAGGGGTTTTTTAAGAGAAGTCACGAGTAATAAGGAAAGGAGATAAATCTACAACCTGTCTAGAGGAGTTTGTTAATTTAATTCAAGAGTTGAGTAGTAATTGTTTCATCGAAGCCCTAATTTTGCGAGAATTGAAATGTCTTCTGCCGGCTTCTAAATCAAATATACAAAGTGCTTGAGGCAGATTTTTAAACTTATCCATCTTCTTTCTTTACAAGCTCATGATTTCTCTTAATGGACAAGTCCGAGGTTGATAAAATTATTGTTAAAATGCAACCTTACCAACTGCTGAACACCAGTCGTGAATTCTTTCCAAGTTTTCAAAGCCTTGAGCTTTCATGAATTCCATGATTAAAGGCAGTCTGTCACGTATCTGATTGGCCGCTACAATCAGAGATCAACACAACGGATTTCTTTGTGAAGCTGTGCATTTGAAACAAAGGAGGGCTAATCTTCTTGACTTTTTATGGCCGTAGAAAGTCAGAGGATCATCAGCCATTCAAATTTCCTATTCTTTGTATTGTCATTATCACCCAATCAAATGCGTGACAGACTGCCTTTAATCTTCGTAAGTTAGGCCAAATTTCGTTACCATTTTGTATTTTGTACGAGTTTGCAAAGGCGCGATAAGGAGGCTAGCAATATAGGTGGTACAATATCAACACATTTGGCAGCCTCGTTCAAGTCAACGTGAAGTGACGTCATATAAAATGACGTCATTTCGAACTTCTTAGCAGATTGAAATATGTAGTTTCGCAGGTTAAAAGAGAAAAAAGTTGAAAAAAGTACTACACACCATTCACAACAGTATAATCTCTTGAATAATCAACAATTATGCCAACCCCGGACTTGCCCTTCCAAGACCAAATTTCATTAGCACAAGGCAACAGTTTGCCCTGCTCGTATCCATATAACTTTTGCGGCTGGTTGAGAGAAATTCTTTTGTCGATAGTTGGTGATCATTTGAAGTGTGATGTCAATCAAAAGCAACCGATTCTGTTGTCTTACAAAATTTTGGTGATCTCCATCGTTTTCAACACATTCGGCAGGCTGTGGATTAACAAGTACAGAGGCAATATTCAAGACCGAAACGTTAATCTATCAGTCAAAAGCTAAATCAGCTGGAAAATTTTGTTTGGCGAAATCACTCACACATGCTGATGGTATGCGGTTTGTATGGGAGCCAGAATTCCATGTTAAATTCTGGTCCATGATTTATTTACCATTGAAATTTGAGTTTTATTTCTGAAACTGACATTTGAATTCCATTCAAATCTCAATGGTGAAGAAATCATGAACCAGAATCAAATGTGGATTTCTCGTTCCCGAACAAACCACTAATCAGCATTTTCCTAATTCTTGCTCTAAAAGATGAATGGCTTTACCAAAAAGAATTTTCATATCTAAGTCAGTCTTGGAGTGATGAATTAATTTTCAGGTTTGAATATCGGCGGTGTACTGTTTATTCCACATCTCGCCAAATTTGTTAACTTTTTTTACTTATCCAGCATTGATATTAGCCAATCCTTGAGATCTTTCCGAAGTAAGCTCATAGCTATTGTGTCATATCAAATTCCAGAAATTCGGTATCAAATGTACCCTGGGTACCAGACTCCCTCCAAAAGAAACTTTTCTTTTAGAGAGAGTGTGGTACCCAGGGTATATCAAACAGCAAATATCAACAAATATACTAATTACCTTTCTTTTTCTGTAGGCGCGAAGAACGTCAATGAATTCAGCATCAATACACATCGAACCTTCCCTGCCGAATCACCAAAAAATCAAACCCTCTTGTTGCCAAATCAGACTTATCATTATAATCCAGATGATGAAGATGGCCATCCAGGAGGCGAGTCTGGGAGTGGAGATGGTGATGCAAAGCAAACAGGAGACTAGCCAAAGTATCATTCCTCTTGAGAGAACAGAGATTTACCTCGCAGCTCTCCTCACAGCGAATATCAGACTACCTTTGAGATCGAGCGGGTAAAGTTAAGTAAAGTTGAGCTTATTTTAGTAATGTGTCTTAGCGACTGCCTGCTTGCGTAACTGAGGCTTCAGTATTAACGTTTTGCAAAGAAAATACTCCTAAGAAGTAGTTAATTTGCTGAAACTTCTTCTTGCCACACAGATGAGTTGAAGATTTATTTTAGTAACACGAATATCAAAGGAAGATATGAAATACCATGGGGGCCAGGACACCCATGCTTTGGTCAAATATCTATGTTTACCTTGCTTTGATTGTTGTAATAGTTGTTGTTTTCATTGAGCAAGGCCAAGTTCAGTTGAAATTGTAAAAGGGGGTACCCAAACTCAAGACCAATAAGACATGCAAACGACTATCATCTGTCACAATTGTCAAGTCGGGAACTAGGCTGTCACAGTGCGAAGGAGCATCAGAATGAAATTCTATTGTGTTAGCTCACACACTGTGGTAACCATAAGGGCTGCCAACAGCAAAGTTGAAATGCAACAATGTTACTAAGCATGCGAGCCTCTGATTTGAAGAGTGCTTGTTTCGGTTCACCTTGCACACGTTAAACGTTTAAAGTTGGAACTCTCATTGCGAAAATTCCTAAGAGTACGCTTTGTTCTGAAGTGCAGTGACTGTCATTAAAACTGCCAACCAAATAAAATCTGAATGAAGTAACAGTCACATTAGCAGCCGTTTTAGTTTCATTATATCGAGCATTGTTGTAAAAATTTATTTGCGCTCTGCATCTTAACAATGTCCTGAGTATTCAGGATACTTTTCTAGTTGTCCCGCACCGAAGCGTGGCTCTGTTATACCATCTCAATATTTCTGTTTACTTTTCGTCTTTCTTGTTTAAACCGACTTTTGATCACTAAGCTGACAACCCTGTAAAGCCAATGCAAAATAGCAGCAGAAAACCGCTGTTGTTTAATTGTCTGTGAATCAATCCAATAAGTAACATTTGCTGCTAATGATAAGCCAAAGACAACAGAACAGAAAGGAGCAATAGACGTAAGTTGAGTTTTTATTTGAAACATACTGTAATGCCTGTAGGAGACTGGTGGTGATGTAATTTTAGCAGGCCCCAGAAGATTTAGATCACTACACTCTCACACAGGCATCATTTCCAGCCTCTGCAGCATTACGTTACAATCATCTCAGTTATTGAGGCTTCATTTCCAGCACTTTAAAACTGAAATGAGCTAGATTATTGTGCAATATTAAAAAATACGCCAGAATGTGTAATATTCAGTAAAATATGTTATCCTCTGTAGCATTTCTGGCATTTGTAGCATTACTATTCTAGGCAGTGAAGTACTCTGCAAAGCGAGACTCAATTCTTTTGGGCCTGCTCCGTTCCTTAGGGCGAAGACAGTTCCATAGCCGTAAGAAATTTCTTCGTTCAAAGTGCTGATATCAGAGCACATTTAATATTTACTATCGCTAGTTAAAGATTCAGTGGGCACTGTAGCTACTTTATCAATGTAATAGATACGTATGAGCAGAGTTTATTTGCCAATCACATATCTCAACGACTTCTTGCTCAATTTTTGATCTCAGAAAGTTGTAGATCCTTTGCTAGCCACGAGGCCATAAATGCTCTTGCAGCCACATAATATATTGCTGAAGGACTTTCAGATAATCGGAAAGTCTTGCAAGCTATGCCAATGATGCTTAGATATTGAAAACCAAAACTGAAATCTTTCTGTTCTCTATGATTTCAGGTCGACTGGATGAAATTCCAATTGTTTTCAATTGTCTTATGAAACTATCTGCTTCAAAATGATTAGCTTATCGGTTGTGTATTTGGTAAAATGTATTCCTCAAAGCAAAAGAATTTTTCAAAGAATAATTTCAAAAGTTGAGTCATGAGCCTCTCGTCATAAATAATTTGTGCCAATATTGTTTGTGATTATTACTGGAAAGTATTGCTAAACGATTTATCAGCAAAAGTGGGATACTTCGCAATTTTATTTTTTACTTTTGCACTTAACATTGATGTAGTAAGCGTTCAGTAAATGTTTAGCGTTTATCCCTGCGTAGTAAAATTTACTCTGTTGGTAACCAGGCGCATAAAATGATTTGTCTTGCTTGTAAATATTTACGCACTTAATCATGTAAATAGTATCTAGTTGGTGAAATACCATTGTATCTCAGCAATATCGAAGATTAAAGAATTAAAAAGTCAAAGCTGCATCAAGTTTCTCTTTGACTGTCAACATCTGCTGCGTAATGTCCTAAGCTTCAGAAAAGGAACTACCCCTTTTTGCCAGAGCCAAAGAAAGAAACTACGGAATGAAAAACTTGGAAGAAGTGAGAGAGAACAAGAGAGAAGGGAGAAAACAGGTGTTTTTATGTGTTGCAAATTCTGTATTCACCTCTCACATCTATTAAATACGTAATAAATGAATATACCGAGTGAGCCAGAAAAAAGTTCCTACTTTTGAAAATTCATAACACCAAGACTACTTCACAGATTTGAATCATTCAAATTCTAGTTAAAAGCCGAAAGATCAAAGTCTCCTTGTGATTTTTCTCGCTGTCCTACCAGCACTAGAAGTATTGGTAAATTCAACTTTCTAAAATTTCATGGTTGCAAAATGACGGAAAAAGGGCCTAAAACATTGATCAACTCGTAAGGACACTATTCAAATCGAACAATAGGCCATGGGCGTTTCACCTCCCTCAAGAGTTAAAAGACCTCGATTTTCAAACAAATACGAAAGGTTTCAATCCCAAGGCAGTTAATGCCTAGAGGATATCTCTCACCCATGAGAACTTGCATTTCCTTCATTATTCTATGCGAGATGTCATTTATGAATTGATCGATCTTTTGGGCATTTTTCAGTCATTTTGCAACCATGAAATTTTTGTAAAGTTGAATTTACCTATATTTGTAGTGCTGGTAGGACAGCGAGAAAAATCCTCGGGGGGGGGGGGTATCTCGACCTATCATCTGACGGGGACGTGCCATTTTGCCTGAAAAATTGGTACCCATAATGCCGTAAATTCTGGTGGATTTTAGGGTCATTCCATAAATCGAATGAAAATATGGGCCATAATTCCGGAAATTATCAAAAATCCCCTAAAAAGGACAACCATAATTCCGTGAAATGTTTAAAACTTGTGAAAATGATACCAATAATTCCGTAACGGTTTGAAAAAAGTACCCCTAAAAATGGCACGTCCCCGTACCATGAAAAGTACTAAGTCCCCCCCCCCCCGCGGAAAAATCATAAAAATACTTTGAATTTTCGGCTTTTAACTAGAATTTTAATGATTTAAATCGGTGAAGTAATCTTGGTGTTATGAATTTTCAAAAGTGGGAAATTTTTCATGGCTCACCCGGTACTGTATAACTAATTGCGCAGTTCTGAAGTACAAAAGCTCTAGCTGAATACATGAATACAATACATGGTATAAAATCCATGTTCAATACATGGTATTAAACAAAGCTCTGTTCGTAGTGCAGTTAGTTGTACTATATTTGTTTATTTTCAACGAAACATTGTGCAACACGCATACAAGAAGGCTGTTTGCGCTATTAGACAGATGTTTCTCGATATTCCATATTATGTATTCGCCTGTGACATTTATTGAATAGATGTTTTTTGGTATTGCTAATTCTGTATTCTCCTTTTACAACGATTAAATAGATGTTTTTCAATGTTCCGAACTTTATGTTCACCTCTAACATTTATCACAAAGATGTTTTTAGGTGTTTCAAATCATATATTCACCTCTCAAAGCTGTTGAAATGTTGTTTCTCGATACTCGAATTATGTATTCATCTCTCACATCTATTAAACAGATGTTTTCCGGCATTCCAAATCGAGTATTCACCTCTCACACCTATTAGATAGATAATAAATGAATAAAGTATAACTAATCGCGCTTCGATCAAAGCTTTGCTTAAAAAAAGCTCATGTTGAAAACTGTATGTTTTGCAATCATCGCCATAGAACGATCCCTGACTGAAAAGGACTGCTCTCTGGAAAAGCTCAAAATAAGCTGGTTCCACAACACCTGTGTGATCTCCTCACCCGAAGATCACTCTACTTATCATGTGCCTCTGAATATTTTTAATAGCTCCTCAAATGTCAGTATTTTAATGACAATGCCGATGATATTAGACTTTGGCCCATGCAATCACGTTGGAGGCCTGTATATACTTGCCAATACTTGAAATTTCATCTATATAATGTCAATCAACATGATTTGAAAAATATTTGGTTGCATTTAAGAAGAAACATAGTATATTTTTGATAGCAAAAGAAATGTCAGGATTTTAATAACACTAACGGTGATATTAAACTTTGGCCCATGGAATCAAGTCGGAGTTCTGTATATACTTGTTACCACTTGAAATTTCTTTAATATGATATCAATCGACGTGATTTGAAATTTATTTGACTCAATTAAGAAAAAACATAGGATGTCTTCAATAGCACCTGAAATGTCAGTATCTTAATGACAATGCCGGTAATATTAAACTTTGGCCCAAGCAATCAAGTTGGAGTTCTGTATACACTTGCTACCACTTGAAACTTCATCAATATAATTTCAATCGACGTCATTTGAAACTTACTTGGATGCAATTAGGAAAGAGCATGCTATATTTTTGATAGCACCTGAAATGTCAGTAATTTAATGACAATGCCGGTGATACTAAACTTTGGCCCATGGAATCAAGTCGGAGTTCTGTATATACTTGTTACCACTTGAAATTTCTTTAATATGATATCAATCGACGTGATTTGAAATTTATTTGATTCAATTAAGAAAAAACATAGGATGTTTTCAATAGCACCTGAAATGTCGTATTTTAATGACAATGCCGGTAATATTAAACTTTGGCCCATGCAATCAAGTCGGAGTTCAGTATATACTTGCTACCACTTGAAATTTCTTCAATATAATATCAATCGACGTGACTTGAAATTTATTTGATTCAATTAAGAAAAAACATGGTCTATTTTTGATAGCACCTGAAATACAATGCCGGTGATATTAAACTTATCCAACATATCCAACATCAATAAACATCAAACGATCCATACAGTTAGAATTTGATCAAAAGTTATAGGGTTTCTACCTTAATGACCCTTGGGATAGTCATGGGTTCTTGCTTCCCGGGTTATCGTTCTTGTTATGTAGTTTAGTAGTTTGTAGTCCAGTAGTCATAAGTACCTCGTTTTGTAAAATTTTTATATTGAATAAAAAAAAAAAAATATTAAACTTGGGCCAATGCAATGAAGTCAGAATATTGCATATGCTTGCTACCACTTGAATTCACATCAATATAATGTTGATCGATGTGATTTGAAACTTATTTGGATCCAATCAAGAAAAAACATGGTATCTTGTTAATAGCACCTGAAATGTCAGTATTTTAATGACAATGCCGGTAATTTGCAAAGAAAGATTTTGACCCAGGTAAAACTTTTCTCGATTGTTTTGAATACAGGCGTATAATTTCTTTTAAGCTTTTCTCCTGAAAAATACTTGCATGTTGTAGTTCAGTCACGAATGCTCCAAAATGCTGCCAGACGAACAATACACATGGCCTAGGAGTAAGTCATATTTGTCAATATTGTTGCTAAAGTGAACTTTTCTTGCTGTAACTGTGAGATGTTTCTCGCGAATTAATCTCTCACCTAAGAATATTAATCCATGCTACAAAACACCGCTAGTTGTGAGACAAGTTTTCTTCGCAGCTGTTTCTAGCCAGGATAGTTCTACCAACGGCCCCAAGCAAGAAGACCCTCAGTATATCTCCCTCCAATTCTTGATAAATTGTTTTATACATTTACTGATAGATTTATAAGAAACTGCTTGCAAGCAAGAAACTGAGCCAACGGAGCTCTAAGAATGAAGAAACTCCAGTACTGGTAAAATGACTTAGGCAACTAGTTGTTTCGTCAAGGAAATCTTTGGCATATTTAAACTTTATTTTCAATATTCTTGTATCACATTACTGGGAAGGAAGTCAAGGACTGAAGATTCTAAAACATTGAAAAGGCTTAAAAACTTCATTTAGATATTCACGAGGACATAAGTAGTAAACATGAGGATTGTCGAAACCTTTAAGAAACTTGTAAGAATCTTTGAGCGCTCAAAATCTGACAATTTGAAGAGATTTTCAGTACTAGTAAAAGTTCTTGAGTTCAGATAACCAATACATGTAATCACTATCTCTGACCATTAACTTTAAGAATGCTTGCATAGGTGCTCAGAAGGTTGCAAAGTTATTCTTGAACTTTTGGTATTATTTTCAAACAGTTACATAGATTATTACAAACTTGGTGACAACATAAATGTTTTCAAATTTTCAATAACTTTCAGTACAATGTAAGTTTAACTGCTAAACTCACTTTGTTAGAAATTAAGTAAATATGCTCACTTTTTGAGTTTGAGAATGCTGAAAATAGCAGTCATCATCATCATAATCATCATCCAATGCACAAATCTTTTTGGTGGATTGCTTCTGTAACGTTAAAAGCATAATGGCATGAAGTCACGGAAATTTGTTGTTTGTCTTTCAGTGTTCTTGATAACAATCATTGGACGAGAAAAACAGTAATTCAAAAATTGAGTTTAAAGCCTATGAAAGCTGTGTTCTTGTTATGCATTCATGCTATTCCGGTTATGTTATGATAACCGTTTAAGCTAGTAACACACAAAATCGTTCGTTAATGTGCGGGTTTTAATTTTTCTGTGTTTTAAGCAATTTCTCCGAGCAAATGTTCCGTGAGTCAAAATAAGGTATTGAGTCACGTGAGTAAGATAGATATGCAGTATGTGATAAAGAGACGGGCGGTTGTTGATGTTGCATGTTTCATAGATGAGGATTGCAAAGAGCAGGTCCAAATGGAATGAGAGAGGGAAGGCGAAGCAACACGAACTCAATTTCAATAACTTTAAAAAGCATTTTCCAGCAAACGAACACCACTTATAACTATCATGAACAACTCTAAACGATCTAATAAACCGTTAGATGAAAAGCCTAAAGGCTTCAATCGACGTGGCGCTATCAGGGAGAAGAATGTTTACGAGATAAAAGACCATAAATTTGTGCCCAAGTTCTTCAAACAGCCAACATTTTGTGCTCATTGCAAAGACTTCATTTGGTGAGTAAACGGAATAACAATATGTTTATCATTTGCGTCAGTTTAAATCGTTTTTAAAGAACGATGTCATTGTCAATTTTTGATATTTAAAACCAGTGTTTAAGAGCTCATAAGACTATTGGAGACAGGAGTCACTCTGTTGCATATGAAATTTTGTGATTATCTCCAGCTAATAGATCTGGCAGCCCAGCTCGAGCGCAAGGGGCGGTCTTTTTTCTCGCCTTCAAAACGACTCCCACAGTTCGAACGGTTATCAAATATTGCTTTCAAAGAAGCTGATTAATGGTCTGTGAATGTGTGAAACTATATGAAAGGTGGTTGACAACAATGCCATTAAAATTCAGCAATAATTTAAAAATTAAACGAGACTTACCCAGTAAGTTGAAGTTTGATTGTAATTCTTCTCTGTCATCAGCAGGAACGAAGGGATCACATGAGAAGCGAGCGCGCAGGCGCAGCAAGTCATTTTTGAACGCGAGTGACTGCAGGATTAATTGGAACACAGGGATCACAAAAGGGAGGGAAAAATCCATAGAAATACAATGATTGGGAGGGTGTGATCCCTTCGTTCCTGCTGATGACAGAGAAGAATTACAATCAAACTTCAACTTACTGGGTAAGTCTCGTTTAATTTTTAAATTCTACTCTGTCATCAGCTACGTCACTCTGGGATCACATGAGACTTTAAAGCCCTGCAGTCAGGAGCACACACAATCAACGAAATTCTCAGCAATTTTCTCAAAACTATAACATAGTAAACGGTTAAATATTGCCCATGCTAATAATGTAATAAAGTTTCAATGTACAGTACAATTCAAGTAAATTTCTCTAAAACCTTATGTCCATAGTTTTCCTTAATAATGTTCTTGTCATAAAACTTTGCAAAAGTGGCGCAATTAGACCATCCAGCTGTTTTCATTATTTCTACTAAGCTCAAACCTGCATTTTTTGTGGCAGAAGCAGAGGCAGACCTACAACTGTGAGCTGTGAACTTCTCAGTATCTATTCCAGAAGCTTTTAGTGTCGCTTTTACCCATCGACTAATTGTATCTTTACTGACGGGTTTGTAAGGTTTCTGAAAACTGATCAGTAATTGGGTGTGTCCTTCTCGTAATTTGGAAGTTCTAAGTAAATACTCGTTGAAAAGACGAACGATGCACAGATCTGGATCATTGTTATATGCCAAGAGCTCTAAAGGTTTGATATGGCGACCTGGTTTTGTAGTTTTCAATGTATCTTGTATTGTAATTCTAATCAAATTGGGCAGTTGCTGTGTGTGTGAAATGTCAATCTTATGAATAGTTTGACAACGTTGACCAGTCAATATACATAGCAATGAGGTCATTTTTAAAGAGATTTCTTTTAGGCTCAATTTTTCTAATGGTGCTAGCTTTTTCAAATATAGCAACAAAATACTCACATCCCAAATGGAAGGATATTTTGGCAAACTTGGTCTTAACTCAAAGATACCTTTTAGAAATCGTTTGATCATTGGATGTTCCCCTAAGGGAACATGCCCAAGGGTAACAATGGAAGACAAGGCAGATCTTGCAGTGTTTATAGCACTGTACCCAAGACCCGTTTGAAACAACTGGGTGAGAAACTCCACAACTTGTTCTACTCTTGGCTGATACACATTAATTTCATTGTCATGGCAAAATTTAGCCCATCTATGAAGGTAAGAATCATACTGTTTTAGGGTACCTGGTCTCCAGGAGGCTAGTAAGATCTCCTGAGCTGGCTTCGATAACGAAGATGATTTTACTTTACCCCTGATAAGTGACATACAATCAGACGAAGTTTCTCGTGTAACGGGTGAACAGTTTTGCTGTCCGTTGCAAGACGAAGTAGTGACTGGCTTGGTTGTAGGATTACAGGAGGTCCTATCATCATTGTCATTGCCTTGGAGTACCATGCTTGTGTTGGCCAGTGAGGAAGTATGCATATTGCTTGCGCTTGATCTTCCAGTAATTTCCTCAGTATTTTGGGTATGAGACTAAAAGGGGGAAATATATAATTTTTGTACATCGACCAGTCTACAGTAAATGCGTCAACTGCAAATGCATCTGGTTCTGGTGTATATGACACATAGGCCTGAAACTGTCGATTTAAGCGTGAAGCAAATAAATCAACATTTGGACTGAAGTCGAATTTTTGCAGGCATGACTTAAGGATGTCTGAATTGATCATCCATTCTGTGCTATTTTTATGAGCACGTCTTGATTCTCTGTCAGCATCCACATTAAGCTTGCCAGGGATGTGAGCGACAGAGATCCAAATATTTCTATGAATACACCATTCCCATATGGATTTACACAAAGGGTTACAAGATTGGGAGTGATTTGTACCCATATGGGTTAACACTGAAACAGCAGTTGTGTTGTCAGTCATAATTCTGATATGGCAATCAGTGCAATCAATAGCGAATATTTTCAAGCCAAAAAATACAGCAAGCATTTCCAAGTAGTTTATATTATTCGATTTTTCTTCAATGGACCATAGACCACCTGTTTTGTCCTTGTTGCAGACCGCACCCCAGCCATTTAAAGATGCATCAGTTGTGATTGTTAAAGATGGCTTTTGGACAATGAGTGGCTTTGAAAATTGTCGTGGAAAGGAAACCCACCACCTTAACTCTTGTATGCTATCTTTCGATAGCTGCATAAAAGCATCAAAGTTGCCTTTGTGGGTTTTAAGGGCAAAAATTTTATCGTATTCAATATTACGGTAGTATAAAGGCCCATAAAGGGTGCCTGGAAAACATGAAATCATTTTTCCCACGACTTGTGCAACTTGGCGAATAGGCAGGTGCTTTCTTTGCATCACCTGACTGCAAAGATGCGTCACTGAATTGATTTTTTCTTCTGTTGGGGAAACAGTCATCGTTTCTGAATTCAGAATAAAGCCAAGCATTTTTAATTGCTTGGATGGGATGAATGATGACTTTTTTGGATGAATCACAAATCCAAGCTTTGTGAATAAACGCATTGTCTCTATGACATTTCTAACGCAATTTTCAAAGGTATCCGCTTGAATATATAAGTCATCAATATAGGCTGTTGTTATATGACCTGCTTTATGTAGGGTGGATAAAGGTACTTTCAAAATTTTTGTAAAGAGGCGTGGGCAACACCCTAATCCGTTCGCTAATGACGTGTACTGAAGCATTTTACCATAGAAACGAAAACGTAAGAACTTTCTATCTTTCTTAGAAATCGGTACGCTGTAGTATGCGTCTTTTAGATCAAGTGACGCCATGTAGCAGTCTTTTGACATCAAATTGACTATTGTATTCAAAGTGTCCATTTTGAAATGCCGATAAACAACTTGTTTGTTAAACTTTTTCAAATTCAATATCATGCGATATGACCCATCTGGTTTTGGTGTTAAAAATATAGGCGAAATGACTTCACCAACACATGGTTTCGCAGTTTCGATTACCTTTTTTCGCAACAAAGAACTGATCTCCTCTTCGATAAGACTTTTTTCCTTGTCGGTGAACCTAATTTCCCTTTGAGTCAATGATTCTTTTTCCTGGGGAAGTCCTTTACGTTCTATTTCGACTCCTGTTACGTAAGACAAAATTTGAGGGTCAGAGGTAATTTTTCTCCATTCGGATAGGTAGTTAGAAATTCTACCGGCTTGAAAAGACTCGCATTCAAGTGTCAAAAGTGAAATTAAATAGGGTAATCGAGCAGAAAATTCACTTACATCAACTGACTCTTGAATTCTTTGTAATTCGTCTAAAATTTCTTGGCGGTTCGTTGGTTTTGTTGGCTGTGCTGGTTCGAGTTCTGATTTTTCTGCTGGTAGAAGTTTCGTTTTCGGAACGGCGGGCGTGAGCGGCCTCGGTATAAAAAATCATTTCTTCTGTTGTAAGCAGACTGGTTTGATGGGCCCGGTTTGTTTCGAAACTTGTTATCGTTAGGGCGTAAACTGTGAAATGCTTTAGAAACCTTAGAAGATTCTTCGGCTTCTTTTAGTTCCTTTGTAAAATCTGACCCAAACAAGTATTGGCTATGATCAATAGCTCGTGATGTGAGAGCCTTATATTCAGGCTTTACTGCAGCTTTTAACGCATTACGCCTGAGGCAAGATAAGTCATTGGTAGCGTGACCAAGTAATGCGATACCATCGACAAGTTTTGTGACTACTGCTGATGGTGCTTCCTGTTGGTCACCCATATCAGCCATTAACAAATAATTTGCTGCGTCGACTACGATACATCCCACACGTTGAATTGTTTGTTGGATGTTGGAGATTTTTGTGTCGACAGATTTTTTATCGGAAAGTAAAAACGACCAAACTTCCTTATTCACCTTAATCTGGGGATGCATTTCCTTACAGTTAGCTGGGCGATTATATTTTTCTGAAATAGCCTTAAGTTTTTCGGGCGACAAATGTTTTCCCCAACGTTTATTGACAATCGCCGCTAATTCCTGAGTCACATCGTTGCTTGTTTTTTCATCAGTTTCTAGGCCTTCGCCTAGATGCTGCAGCAGGGCGCTTGGCTCAATTGGCTCAAAGGTAGCGTCACTTTCAAGTTCATCGTCACTAGCAAGAATGCTAATAGAATCGTGAGGGTCATCGCGAATTTCAAAAGTACGGGCTTGTTTTATGGGAGCAGAAGATGAGGCTGCATCATCGCCCATTCGCTTCTTGCAAGATTTAGGCTCATTTAACATTGTCCCTTCGGGATTCAAATGCCCCGTAGGCAAGCCATCAGATGGTGGGTCTTGCATCTGCTTTTGTCCAGTGGACGACAACTGCCCTGTGGGCAAACACGGGCGGTGCCCGACCTGTAATTTCCCCTCAGTGAGGGCTTGCAAGAAACTCGTAATTGAGGCCATATTTGTGCTAAGGGCCGAAAGAGTTTTCTTTATTTCGGCGTTTGAGTCAGCACTAGACTCGGCATTAGATTCTAAATCACTGTCCTGTTGTCGCACATCTTTTTCAATAGAAGACTCCATTGGTACTCTGCGGAAATAGTATGAAAACCTAGTGAGTGTGCGTTAACTCTTTGCCATAAAACAGATTAAATTTGACTTATTCAAAAAGTAAGTCTATTAAATTCTAAACTCACCAAACTTTGTCTTTTCTCTGGCAACGGTGGCGGAGCGTTCGTTTTTTGCGTCTGACTTTGCTGAACACCAAACTCGCAATGACTTGCTGCGCCTGCGCGCTCGCTTCTCATGTGATCCCAGAGTGACGTAGCTGATGACAGAGTAGAATTGCAAGTTATGTGTGAGAAACTGCCTGGTATTTTGAATCAGTTGGAGGCTTAGTGAATGCTGCACTGCAAACAGATTTACTGTGATCGTCAGATCACCCCTGTTTGGGTTAGTTCAGCTTTCATAATATCATAAAATGTACATTAAATCAGCACCTTGCTATTTCTCAAAAATATTGTATCAATAACCTTCTTGGCTAGGCTACTCGATAATATCAACGAAGCCGTCATATTTTATATGTTGAAAGTGCTCTTGGTTGATTTTTGCTCCCCAGGAGCCTGCAGGTCGCCCTCAAAGACTATGTAATGTTTATTGGGCGTTGTTACATGTCGGGTCAAGAACGCTTGACTTGTACGTACTTGTCGACAGATTCAAGTCTGTAAGAACCCTCGCAAAGATCACTTGTAAATTATTTCCTTGGTGGTGCCGACTACCTGCAAATACAGGAGTGGGCGTTTAGTAAACATTCACCATCATGAATTTCCTCGCCGTGAAATGAAAAGTTTCGGACAGATCCCAACAAAGGAAGGGTGTTTGCATTGTTTAGCAAGGCGATTTATTCCTTTTGATTGGACCATTCATTTTAATGTGTTGATAGTTTTATTTTCATGTTGTCCCTATGTAAGGTGTGAGAGGAGGTATCAGAACCTTTGACATACATTAAATGCTCCATAAATAGACCTTTAGTTATTCCAGAAAAAAGACTGGATCAAGTGTTATTTTTATATGCAACATTTGATCGAGTAGTGTCAGAGCTTCTATCAGTATTGTGCAGATTCAAAAATTCACAAAATGTAGCAAAATATTGTTCAATTCTGGTCCTTTTCAGAATAGCTAAAATGTCTATTGTAAAGTGGTTGAGGCAAGCTGAAATGACGTATACAAGAAATACTCAGTTTTGAAGATCTAAGATCTACAAGATGGTAGAAAGCAAGAGTTGTAGCTTTAATGGTTTATGATTTGGCAATTTGATGATGTCATGACTTCAAAAGTAGCAGAACTGTTCCAATTCTTTAACTTTGAAAATATTTTTTAGCAGTATTAAAAATGCTCTTTCTGGAATTATGGCAAAGGACCTAAAACTCTCTTTGATTCATGCACTTGAAAGAAGTAGGCAATAACATGTTGCACATTTAATTGTAAATTTTTTAAAGATTGCAGTGGGCCCTATACTTTTGACTACTAAAAGCAGTAAGGAATCTTATGTCCAAGTTCTAATGTTGTTTCCAGTAGTCGTTTTTGTTTTATAGCTTTCACCAATCAATCTATGACAATGCTGCAAAAACTGCATTACATATTTCTCCCATGATGCAACATACTGCCATGAAATTGAAGCATCAGTGTCCTGCCAAGGACTTCTGTAAACTTTCAATTTTTTCTTATGGTTTGGTTGCAACAAATTGCAAAGCACTGATGGAGATGATAAAAGATTCCCTCATTGAAATTCTGGCACCACCAGAATTGTGTAAATATAGTACTGTGAATGCGATCACAATTAACTTTCAGTTTCTGTTTTGTAAGGCAGTGCTTTTCATGAATGCACTCACTCAAAAACACGCAAACTCCAGCATAATCTCCTTGAATTTGCCAAAACTTGATCAAAGACTTCTTTCATTTAAAGGACAAGTCCGGGGTTGATCAAATTATTGTTAAAAAGCAACCTTACCAACTGCTGAACACCAATTGTGAGTTCTCTCCAGGTTTTGATGCTTTAAACTTTCATAAATTGGATGATCAACCTTTGAAAGTTAGGCCAAATATTGTCGCCATTTTGTATTTTTTACGAGTGTGCTAAGTCACGATAAGGAGGCTAGTAATGTGAGTGGTATAATATCAACACATTTGGCAGCCTCGTTTGGGTCAATGTGAAGTGATGTCATATAAAATGACATCGTTTCACACTTCTTAGCAGATTGAAATATGTAGTTTCGCAGATTAAAAGAGAAAAAACTTTGAAAATAAGTACTACACACCATTCACAACAATGTAATCTCTTCAATAATCAACAATTCCAACTACCCCGGACTTGTCCTTTGATAAAGTCCTCCTTCCACACTTAATGATCCAGCCATAATTGACCTCTAAGGGAGAGGTGTCAAAGAAAACTATAATGTTTATGTGAAAGAGGTGAAACGCTTTGCAGATATAGATCTTAAAAATTGCTATTGGATGTACATTTAGATATAGGGTAAAATACCAATAAACTTAGTGCAAAGAGTGGAAATTTTCATGCAGAATTAAGAGATTGGAGTTATGGGCTGATCATAAAAATCTTATGAGATGGATTTGCGGGATGTCACTATAGATTTCCATTCAATCTTGTTTGAAGCATTGAAGTTTGCACTGTTTTGTACAGTAGCATAACTATTAGAAAGTAATGACCTTTACTTTTCAAATGAGAGATCTTTATAAGGTTGATATGCTTACATAGTGACAAAGCAAAAATCATTATCTATCAGGCTCTCTAAATTCTGCAAATAAATATTTTATCACTTGAAGATAATCTGCTTTGAACAAGTTGTTCAATGCTAACCAACAGAGCATCTGCCCAGACTGAAAACCATTTGTTTTGGGAACAATGTCTTTCAATTCTAAAGATTTTTATATCACTTGCAGAGGTCTTTTTGATGCAAAAACAGTTGAAAAGTGGAGCAGCATTCAAACTGGGTTTCAAAAAATTTCAAATAAGCAAGATTGTGCTATGTTTTAGATAACTTTTATCTAATTTTTGTGTGCACATTGATATTGAGGCAAAAAGCAAAAGATTGAAAAGAGCGTACAGATAGTCAGTGATGGACACTTGGGGGGCCATGGGGTGCAATCAAACCAATGTTGGCTAGGAAAAAGATCTTTTGTTTGAAAACATTAGAAATAGATCATGTTTCCACAATAACTTTGCCCCAATATTTGGCAAAGTGTCCACCACTGTAAATAACTATAATTATTTTCTCTTTTTTAACTACTGTATATTACTTTATTCATAACTGGCTATCTTAAACAAAAAGGGTATTTGTATGTATTTGTGTGTTGCAGTAAAGGGCTTTGGTTTTTCTGCATCAGAATTATTGTCTAGAAAAATTTGCAGTCTCTTGTATGGCTCAATAACTCTTTATCTTAATCAAGGATCCTTGACATGGTTATGTTGACAAGTCAAGGCCAGAAAAGATGTCATATTATGTTGAATCTGCCTATTATTTTGCAGATGTGCTACTTTTCAGCAAGCAGAAATGAAAAGGACTTGTTCCATTTTGAGTTTATTTTTAAATGGTTGCTTTCTGACAGTAGAATGTAACCATTGACATTGAGAAATTGCAGTACAGGCCTTCCACACATGAAAATGCTTTTCCTGTCAAAGAATTCTTACTTAGAAAAGTTTACAATGTTTCATGTGGCTGAATAAATTCTTACCTTAAAATGTGAAGAATTCTTTTCTTGATAAACTACTGTATGCAAGGTCTGTATTGTGTCTTAAGATTAAATTGATTTAAAACCAGGTAGAGAAATGTGTTGTATCACTTTAAACAACTGAAGTAACTGTGTGGTTCCTCCATTCCCCAACCATTTTAGAACGTTTCTGACTCCCTGAGTCAACAAATTCAGAACCAGAGAATTTTACACAGGCTTTCATAATACTGTATTTGAGGCATACCCTTTTTTATAAGAAGCTACTTATGAGAAACTTGGACTCTCAGATCACCAAATAAACTCTTGCATGTCTTCTTTATTCTCACTTGTTTCCTGTATCTTATTACTTAGAAAGTATTGGAGTGAAATCTAAACATTGAGGCTTCAAAAACCATGTTCTGAAGTGCTCAGGTGGGAGGGCACAGATCTGGTGGTTTTCAGAAACTCCTGCACTGGCGTGAATTCTTAGTTTCTCATAAAAGAATACCTGTACCAGCTGATATATTTGTGCTTCTGTTAAATAAGGATTTTTTGTTTATCAGGGAAATTTGATCAAATATATTATTCATACATTTATCTTTAATCTTTTATCTAATTGAATAATAGCATGTTATTGGGACTTGCAATCAAGAAATTTGTCCACTTTTGTTTAGTCTCAGGTGCATGTGGCTGTATTACTCACCATTTACTTTTGTCTTAGTGAGAAAGCTATTGCAAAATGTTTGGAAATTATCAGCTGAATTTAAAACTTAAGAATAGATCTTCCTTTTGAATATACACAGATTGTTTTACTTTTGAATTTAATATGGTTATAAAATTCTACAAAGATTTCTACGATTATGATTATTAGTTTTGAAGCATAGCTACCAACAGTTGGAAGGATTCTCAAGAGTTCCCCTGTACTGTGCATTGTTATGTTGCATCAACATTTGCACAAGTTTTAATCATTTGACTATTATCCTTTCAGGGGATTTGTGCAGACTCAAGGCTATCAATGCAAAAGTAAGTTTTTGCTCCTGATTTGCAAGCATCTCTTTGGTAAAAGGCTACATTACGTTCTGGATCTCGCTGTTTTGAATATTTTAGTGTGCAGATTTCTGTATCTTTTTTATCACCTATGTGAATGTTATGGCGCAGAGAGCCATTAGTGGTTTTTGTGATTGACAGTTTGCTGTTGAAAGTAATCAGTGTTGCATGTAAAATCTTAACTTGTATATACATTTGCATTACTCTGAATTTGTGCATGGGTGATAACAACTCATAAATTCTCAGTACAGACTGCTGTCTCATTCAAATGGCATTGAGGGTCTGCTGTATCTTTAAATGCTTCATGCTAGAAACTTGATGATTATCCAGCCCCCACTTAGAGTAATAAACCATATTAATAGATGATAACTGTTCCTCAACACAATTTTGAAAATAACCTGCTACCTCTGTGCAAAACATTGCAAGCTTGATTTTATACTTATAGCTTCATGCTAATATTTTCTGGTACTGCCTTTGGAAACAATCATTCTGCAGTATGAGCCAGATGCAGATTAGCATGGTTTTCCTGCCTAAGAAGTTTTCATGGTTTTCCTGCCAAATGCACCTTTGAGCTACATGGATAAATGGCGCAATATAAATGCCTTTTATTATTTTTATTTTATTATTAAGTCTGTTTAGTTTCTCAAGAGTTCTTGCTCAGAAAATTTTGCAGTCTTTGTGGGGCTCAAGAATCTACATCAAATTCATAGAATTCTTGAAAATTCTTAAGAATTCTTGTGATGTTAATGTGCTGAGGGCCTGTATTATAGGCTCATTAAAAATGCGAATAAGATGTGAAGTTTTGTTATATTGGTACTTAAAAGATATTTTCATATTTTTTTTTAGTTTGCTGCTTTGTTGTCCATAAACGCTGCCATGAGTTTGTTTCCTTCCAATGCCCTGGCTCAGACATCTCAAAGGATACTGATGTAAGTAAAAATTCATTCTTCACAATCATATTGTCAAGTAATCTCAAGTTAGCTTTCCAATTTAGAATGTGATAATGGAAAATTCAGTAAAGAACAGTCTTATCTTGAAACTGAAATAGATAACAAAGAATTTATCCAAGGTTTAGAGTGACAAGTCATTGTCAATAGAGAGAGTAGTGCCCCAAAACCCAAAATCGACATGGCCACATTTGATGTTATGTATGGTCATCTATGTTTGGAAGAAAGTGATGCAAACCTTTGATGCAGTTAACTTTCATTCTTAAATAGGCATGCATTTGACCAGACTGTATAAAGTAGTTGATGCAGAGAGATTTTGAAGCTGTGAATTGTTTTATTTGCACTGCTAATAACAAAATGTTAGTTTTTACCTCACAAAACATTTATAGCTTTCCACATTCGATTGCTGACGTCTTTGAATTGTGGCTATACATTTGGAAAACATTTCAGGGTATGTGATTAAAATTCACAGAGTTACATTTTGTGTTTCTTTACTTGCGAGTCAAAGGCGTACAAGTCCCTAGTTTGATATGATAAAACACTAACTATATGCATTTCTAATGGCTGTGAAATCAAAACGATAAAATTTAGTAGTACTGTAGAACTCTGGGAAGAAACTTGACATGCACCCATTAATGCTATTTCTTTTTGTCAATATGAAAGCCCCAATAATCTTGAAACAAGAAAGTTAATTTTAGCATTTAACAATAGGTGTTTGGTTGTGTCTAACTTCATGTAAAATTGATTTCATCCCGCAAATTCACTCGAAAATAGGGCTGTGCTGGAATTGTTTTAGCCGCCGAGGGCATGTTGATGAAAACAGTGATGAAATTTGAACTTAGCATAACACGTTTGGGATACATGGCTGATAAATACTGGTCAAACACTGACGTGATTTTAGTTCAGCTTAGACCCTTGTTTGCAAATAGCGGGAGATATTTTACATATGCAGATATTTGCAATATGATTTTGCGAGAAATCTGAGTTATGTTACAATAGAAATTTTACAGAGTGTTTGCAACCCACGAGTCTAATTTCGAATCAGGGGAAGAAAAGAAAGTCTCTTTTATGACCCTACCGGTAAATTCTTCTCTAAACTTCATTCTTGAAGAGGTAATGAGATACTCAAATTTTTTATACGAAGTGAAGTAATTGAAGAAGAATTGTCAATTTCTTAAAATCATCAGATACTGAGTACTCTGAGTTTGTTACGAATTTCTTAAAGGTTTCATAACAAGCTTCATGTTTACTACCAATGCCGTTGTGAATATGTCAATACAAAGTTTTTGAAGCCAGTACTCAGGTACCTTGAGAATAAAATGATAAAGATTTCTTTCGTCAAAAAATAGTTTAGTTCCTTACAGTTATATTTTTCCAGTACTGGAGTTTCTTAATTTTTTGGCGATCTGAAAGCTGAGATTCTCATGTGCGGTTTACTATAAAGAGAACAGTGAAAATGCCATACTGCAGAATTTTTTCAAGTTTAATGTTACCACCAGTGGATTCTCCTTCATACTTTATTTTTGTGGAAAAAATAAGGTGTCATCGCAAATTTTTCAAGAGTATCATCGGAGGTATCATCATATAGGACAATCTGCAAATTTTTTAAATTTGATGCCATATTGTTCTACCCGTAACCGCCGCTTAAAAGTCACGTCACCAACTTGAATACTGTATTTACGTCGGTTATCATGTGCATTGTTTCAGTTGCAAAACATAGGTAAAATGTGGATTTCTTGCAAGACACATGTGTTATTCGGCAGTTGCCCTCTTTCAAAGAAAAACTGATTTCTTTTTATCAAAGATTACATAACAGTGATAATATCGGCTCCTTGTGATATTTTTTTATGAAAAATTCATTATTGATTTTTCCACAACATTGTGGTCACGCCTTGTTTCCATCTTAAAAGTAAGTTTTTGAGGTTAGACCCACTTTCGAAACCCTGTTGCCAAGCCAATGAAATTTGTATCACTGGGGATTAAGTGTTCAAATTCTGCTAGATTCAGCTGCAAGCTTTTCGAGAGACTTTCAAGGGCATGGGACAGAAAACGGAACCAGGAGCTCTAGATCATTGATATGTTCTGCTGGAAGAAAGCGTCAGTCTTCCCCTTAAAGTTGCTGAAAATGCCTTAGAATTAGTATCAAACAATTAAGTTCAAACGAAGTTCCTGAGCAAATTATCAAGCTTCACCTCAACGCCAGGAGTCTTGAGTTTTTATAGAACTTTGTGGGATGGGGGCTTTGCGGAGAGAAGGTATAATGCCATCATTCATCTAGATAACTTCGAGTTCGCAACTGCTTTGACCATTGGCAAGCTATAACCCTAACCTTTGCGAAGGAGTTTACTGTGCCCTACGGTAAAGTCCCGCCGTTAAGAAACTCATTACACAAAGACAGCCTGGTTGGTTTCTTTTGTCAAAATATACTTCTTCAAAACAGGGTTGTATACCATGGTATAAGAAACACCTTTATACTCCAAAAAGCTGTCAGAATTAATGAAAAACATTTTTGAAATATGCACTGTTGTGCGAGGATCCAATGGTTTGAGCCAGTACTGAAGGTTTCTTGAAATTACAACAATTTGGGATTGAAACTTTCAATAAAACCTATTGGAGACATATTCAAATATACGCCTTATAATATTGCTATGTACCATTGTATAAGAAACTGAACATGAATCAGCCTGGATAATTTCTTGTAAAGAGGTATGTTATTCAGCGAAATCAGGCCTGAGTTTCTTATAATGCAGTTTCGTAAAAGCGGGACTTAACTGCATCCAAACAACTGCTTTCCCAAAAACAGTGGTTATCAGAATCCATACGCAGACATGTTCCACTCTTTAGTTGTCTAAATATCCCTCGGAAATCTTTAGAAATTGCTAAAATCCCCATGAAATCTAAGTTAAGCGATTGTGTATTTTAGAAAATCACATTTATTTAATATTTAAGAGTCACAGTAATACTGAGCTATTTCCATCAAATTCAGCGGCTCTTTCTATCAGTGCACAGTTGCATCCCCAGTTACCGTGACAGAAATACAATAAATCGTTTTAAGCACAACGTATCTTTAGGTTTTTCTTCAATTTAGGTTTCTTTGATAAGCTAATCATCGTTTTTGTGAGAGAATAATCGTCTTTACATTGAATGCAACCCCAACGCCCTTCCTTACTCCCAGTCTTTATATGGTGGATTCAGTCCTGAAAATAGATGTACTAAATTCACAGACTCGATTACATGTCGTAGTTTCGCTTTTGCCTGCAGTGATAACGCTGCAGCTACTCAATGGACTCAACAACAACATTGGAGCGACGACAGCAACAACAGTTCAATTCTATGAGATAAGCGTAACTTGAGCCTACACTGATTACAGTGAGTCCTGGTGATCGCTCATGTTAACGAGGCCACATCCTACCAAACCGAGACCGGTCTATTAATTCAACGTAAGCAATGGGCTGCAACTCCCATGGGCTCTTCGTATTCACTTTTGATTTCTATCGAATTCTGCAGAAAGTGTGCTGAATTCAATGTCAGTGAAAATGAAAGGCGGTAAAGGCCATGAGAATTGCATCTATGTTTAAAATTCGAAATCCAAAGCTCCGTAGAAAACAGTTTCCCTGGGAGCCTGTCCGACGCAAGGCAGCAGACTGTTCGCATAGCGTTGGTGCATTTTGTGGAAAAGAAGTTTCAAAACCTAGGATCCCCTGAATAGGCCAGAAATTCAACTGTTTGTTTACGAGTCGTAGTTGCAGCGATGTATAACAGTTTGGCGGAGGAGCGAAACTACGACTTATAGTAATTAGTCTAATTTGAAGGTCCAGATTGATTCTCTATGAAACCTTTCAGCTGCTCTTCGAAAAGTTCGATTAACCGGTGTTGGAGCTTCTATCTCACAACCACTGGGTCTAAAATGCCTTAAAAATCAGTTTTCTAGAACTGTTGTACCATAAAATAAGGTGTCAGTACTTCGGTAAAGGATCATTCCTGCCACAGAAGCAAAAAACCGCCTTGCGCTAAGCCGCATGCTGATCGGTAGAGGACGGGGCGACAGAATCTCGTCACCGACTGGAATTTTTTTGCCGTTTTTACAGCACTATGGGAATAAGGCCCTCAGTGGGTGGAGCAATAACAACAACAACAATTCAACTCAATGAGATGAGCGTAACTTGAGGGTCCTTTTGTAGTGAGGCTATGAAGCGCCATCATCAAGTCAAAGAGCACAGGGAAACAAGAGACTCATTGTCATAAGTCAAATGATTGATCAGTTAATGACGTTTGTAGCCCAATTCTAGTAGATCCGTTGTCTGCTTAGGATATCAAATGATTTTTGTGCTTGTTTTTTACTGTTGAAATCGACATTCTGTGACAAGTTTTGATGTGTGATTCTCGTCTTTCGATCAGTCTGTCAGCCATAGCTAATCAAGCACCAAGCGACTGATCCGTTAATGACATTTTTTGCAGCTGCTTGGTCTGTTTAGGATAACAAGCTTGCTGTTTTTGAGCTGGATGTGTCCTGTTAGTCTTCAAATACAGCTGCTCTCTCGTGTATCGTTTATCATTAGCCTCTGTCTTTAAAAGTATTTCCTTCGCATCTCAAGCTTGCTATTGTGATTTGACCTGATCAGTACACCCTTCTAAGATCTGCGTGTTAATGTGCAACAAGAACGGACATTTTGCTGGTTTATTAGTTAACCACACTTCTTATCCTTGACACAAGAATCTGCTCTTGAAAATCCTTTCAGAGATTTTCACTTGTAACGTGGTTTTGGAATAATTTTGCCTTGGAAAATGCAGACTGTGTGGAATCTCTGTGGTATTGTTGTCCTTGGATCTCTACTTGCTACATTGTTTCAGTGCGGGGCCTTCTTTCTGCCTGGTGTTCTATATACCTCCTATACTTTGGACTTTTGAGCTAATAGTTGACCTGTGTTTACAGCTTTAATTCTTGCAACCTGCAGATTGCTGTAAAAATGCCTTGTGAACTAGCGTTTGTTGTCGTTCTTTCAAACGCTGTTTTATGTAGTTTAAACTTGCATTTTCTACGTATCATTGCATGTAGTTAGAATCTTTTCTTGCAAGATGCAATATCTTCTGCATTAAAGGGAATAACATAGTTAAAAGCTGGCCCGGGCCAGGTTAAAAATATAATCTATTGAATTTGATAACTTCGACACGTGCGGCTTCATTGTGGAGCCAAGGAAACAATGAATGCATAGGCGTTTTTTAAAGCCTATTTATAGCGACTACGAGATATAGCTATGTCTATTCCCTTTAAACTTTGAAACAGTGATTGCACGAGCTCAGCTTTGTTTACCTATGAATTTGTTTCCTGTCACTCAAACATCACTAATTTCTCTCTGCATTGATTCATACGACAGAAAGTGGAAGCTTGCTCTGAAGACTTAGATTTGATACCCATAATCGGGTGCCGCTAAATGTCATGTTCGAATGCCGCCCGCTAAACTGCACTGTAGCCTTGATACCCTTCGTTAGCAACTGAGAACGCTTTGCATCATAATGCTCTTATTGATTTGCAAAGTGTGAACTTAATTGCGCATCTTTACACCTGTTTTGTACCTAAGAAACTAATGATGTTTTGGTTTCTTAAAGTTATCAAATGTTGAGTACTCGCAGTTTCCTACGTTTTTCTGGCGAAACACGCAGACCTGCAGGCCCACATCAACAGAATTTTCAATTTCATTTCATTTATTCTTATTTTGACACAATACTCTATCAGCAAAAACTTTTTTTAACAAAGTAATATATGAAAAAAAATTAAGCTGCTCTTCCAAGGGATTGTGTTTGCGTCATTCTACCTCAAGCACTTCCTTAATCTTACTTTATGGGAGCTCAGTGAGGCAGAATCTCGTATTTGCTTTGGGATGTCGTTCCAGGTACTTGCTCCCTGGTATCCAAAAGTTTTTTACAGTATTCAAGCCGAAACCGAGGAATTTCGAAATCATCAACTTTTCTTATAGCTTCCTGAAACCAAGCGTAGGCTAGCAAATAGATCTAGCTTACTTGCTTGCTCGACAAGAAATCGATATCTGAAACCTTTCTGAAATGGAAATACTTTGGAGGGCTTATTCAGAATTTGAAATATCCATTGACTCCAATATTTTCTCGTCTGCTTTCTAAATAGGCCCCACAATCTCCGCATAGATTCAAGGTACACACGTACACAAGTCCGACATTTTGTGACCATTGTGGATCATTGTTGTATGGAGTTCTTCATCAGGGACTCAAGTGTCAAGGTTAGTCATGATTATAATTATTATTGTTATAAAGTGAAGATCAGAAGATCTGAAGATCAATAGGTGGGTGGGGGG
Source organism: Aurelia sp. 4 Dawson et al 2005 (assembly GCA_964019985.1). Classification (NCBI taxonomy): domain Eukaryota; kingdom Metazoa; phylum Cnidaria; class Scyphozoa; order Semaeostomeae; family Ulmaridae; genus Aurelia; species Aurelia sp. 4 Dawson et al 2005. Next base: position 19,209,478 of record OZ026502.1, on the reverse strand, counting down.
ATGTGCCATTTGACGTCTGAAAGAAATGACACCCTAGAATTTGCAAATTTTCGCGAAAACGATACCCAAAATCTACAAGTCATTGAAAATGTATACCCTAAAATTGTGACAACTATCCAAAATTTTAACCAAGTAATTGAAATTTGATCAAAACAAATACCCTAAAGTGTTATTTTTTTTAAATTAGACCCCAAAATTTATGACTCCTTGTGATTCTACCAGAAATGATACGCTAACCTTTATTTTCTCCTCGAAAAAAGGCACCCCAAAAATGGCACATCCGTACCAGCATATATGGTAATTACCTCCTGTCCCCCCGGTCCATGATTTACTTGCTACTGAAATTCAAATTCAGTTTCTGAAATTGATAATTACATTGAATAAGCTATTCCGACGTCAAAGCGAGCTCAGATATGAAATTTGCAATCTCGCAATGATAGATGCTTTCTGTTTGAAGAATGTGGTGAAGAGGGAGTCAGGATCTCAAATCACGGAAATGAAATGTTACATTGCACGTTTCACGTTAAAAAATATAGCATTTTAACACTTCACGATAATGAATGCCGGCTTTTGACGCATTGCAGGAAAAGCTTATTCACTGCTACGGAGGAGCTAGCGTTTCGATACCTTCTTCTCAGAAGCATATAGAGTTCCCTCCGCAGGAGCATACATGCTTAAACGTAACTAGGGTGTCTAACTACCCATGCTTTTAACTTTTGCATTCTAGCCTGTGGAATGAACGTGCACAAGCGATGCGAGAAGTCTGGTTGTATTCCCAAATTATGTGGTGCAGACCACACAGAAAGGCGTGGCCGTATTCATTTGAAGATAAAATATTCCGAGAAAACTAAAACTGATGGGGAACTGGAGATTGAAGGTAAGAATCGACATCAAACTGACGTTTCACCTATTACTATTGCAGGTTGAAACCCCTTTAGATTTTATGACTACTAACATCTTTGGGCTTTATTCATATTTTTAATGGCATCTGTGGCTTTGGTCAGCAGCTGCGGCCACGGGTTTGGAACTGGCCGTTTTCTGTGAACAATTTTGAAAACAAAATCTCTTTGAAATATCGGTGATCCTTCTCAAGCTATATATATTCTTGCTTTTTTGTAACTTTCATTTTCATTTTTGTTTTTTGTTTGTATGTCTCTATGAGTAAACATAGTTTATGTGTAGCCTTTCGCATGTCCTTTATGTTATAACGATAGGGTAGTCAAGCAGGGCTAAGAGACGAAGTAGCGTGGTAGCGGCACTTCTCGGAAGGTAGACGAAATGCTCGAATTTCCCTGGAAGGAAGAGGGAATAAGGAAAAAGAAACGGAAAGAAAGGGAAAATAAGGGAAAGAAAGGAAGGGAGGAAGGAGAAAGGAAGAAGGAGAGAAAGGTAAAGGGACAGAATGGGGTGGTATATTGGGAAAGAGGAAGAAAGCGTGCAAAAAGTAATGAAGGTGCTTGGCTTGCTACCAGGAACAAAGTTATTTTTTGGGCTCTGTAGTCAAGACCCTTCTGTTTTCGTTGGTATTGTCCTTGTCATGGAGCTACAGTGGAGCCTCCATCAACGGACACCTCTATACAACGGAAACTTCCCAACGGACAATTTTTTTCTTCCCAAAATATGGTATGACAGAAGATGAAACTACCATAAAGCGGACAATTCTCTATAACAACCAATAATATTTGTATAAGATCATGAACAGACTCTGCCCAGAAAATCTCTGGAACAAATTCCAACGAAGATCCCAGTATGTTGTGATCAATTAATTCTTTATAAGATGCGACTTTGTATTTGAGAAATGATATAACACAACGTTTCGAGCATTACTCTTCATCAGGTTGCAAGATCCCAGTGCTCCAACTACAACACGTGATTCTGCAGAGATCTTCAGATTCCGAGGTATAATCAGGAGAATGCCAAAAAAGGATTTTCATATGAAGGTCTGGAATGAAATCCGAATAATTGTATCAGGGGACTTCTACATAAAACAACTAAGAACATATTTGATGAGCTGAAATCGAATTAAAACACGCACGACTCCCTAGAAGATCAGCAATGCGATATACTGTCAGTATTTTATTTATGTATATTATATATAAGTAAGTTGCAGGGATTTAGTGTATAAATAGTTTTAAAATGAAAAAAGATGTCTCAGAGGTGTCTGTCATATGGGGGCTTCACTGTAGTCTTGAGGATGGTTTTCAGTAATTCGTTCTTGTAAAGTTTTCTATTGAATATAAAGGAAATTGGATGTAACTGAAGCAGCTGTTGGAGTTTAAAGATAAGAGCTGAAATGTCAGATAAAAGACAAATGATAAAGTGAGATGTAAATAATTTTAGGTCAATGCGACCTATTTTATTTGAACAAATTTTATTGATATTTAGTTTATATAATATGTCAACTTTGTTTGGTGTTCATCATCATCAGTAAGTGTTTGCTACGAAGGATTTGTCATGTGACTGTCCAACTTGTTTAAATCTTGTCACCATCATATCACTGACCTTCATCAGCTACAGTTTTCTTGAGAATTCAACTATTTTGCATAATTGATTTTAGAGCATAGTTGTTCAAAACTGAGCTTATATTTCTAGCAAAATAAGAAAACTATTTAATTTTGAAAATCGTTATCATTTTGAAAAAGTCTACGGTAGGATCATAGCAAAGTATCGAAGTTCCCTTTGAAACGATTAAACGCTGTTGTGGACGCTGCATGCATTGCGATCATTTCTTACTTTTTTAGTGGTTTTCATGCATTTCAAGTTCATTTCAAGACACATGAGTAAAGATTTCGCAGCATCTATAGCGGCACCGGGGGACTGGGCATTTAAAAATACTAGCTGCATTTGCTTATTAAGTTACGTCACACTCTTAAGTTACTGGCAATGTGCCATTTCTCAGTGCCTTGCCCCCTGGCATTTGTGCATGAATTTTTGTTGACACCCGGGCTGCTAGGGGGGCGGGGGGGAGGGGGTTTAGGGTAGGAATTGAACATGACATTAAGGCTATCTCTAGAAATAGGGCTGCAATGCATGCTGGTTACCCAATGGCTTGTAAATCAAAAGAAAAATTCAAAAGTTGTGTGCAGTGCCTCGTTTAAAGATTTAAAAGCTATGCTAGGTAAGCTTGAACGGATTTTGGACCTTTAACTTTGGAAACGATGGATAAAGCATTTTGTAGCTTTTAGTCTTGATTGCTTTGTTTGGTCAGTCAACAAAACATTGTATTTTCTTTGGAGCAACGAAAACCGTCGTCATTTTGTTGTGGTCTAAATATTTTGAAAACCGCAGCATGCAACGGATCGCTGTGACTAGCCCTGCAGAAATCTATTTGCCACGAAGTTATATCCGGTTAAGTACTTTGCATGTCACTACAGGTTAGTTAACGGTTGTTAATAGATTTAAATCCCTCTTTAGCTTGTTTTTCTAAGATGATCAGAAACTGTCAGTCGCACGAATTTCGATGATGAAAACACTTCTTTCCTGTTCTGCTCAATCTTGTTAGGACCGCATCACCAAACAGCGGATAAATTTTTGAAATGCTTTCAAGTGAATGAATTGCTCATCAATTTTTCATGGCGAATTTGTAAATGCATTTATTTTACAAGCTTGTGTTTACGCACGTCTATTTCATCTGGCAGAGTGTAATTATGATAATCAATTCTCAATTCTTTTTTAAGTCTGAATGTTGATGAAAATGCTTTGTTGTATTTGGTAGTGCAAATTGTTGATGCTCATGATTTTGTGTTTGCGTCGTAGACTTGTTATTTTTTGCTTTGTGTTTCGCGTCTTTTCACTTCGTTCGACATTTAATCAGCTGCACCTGAGTTCCGCATCTTTGAGGCCTGGTTTAAACACCGAATTTTGTCGTGTGCAATCGGACTGTATTAAAAACGGCAGAATCTGCTGCTCTTAAGAGTCTGATTGAAGCATCGTGTTTTGCCGTGTCGGATAATGCTTTAAATGGCGATTTTTTTCAAAATCATCGCTTTATTGTGCAAGTGAAATGGCTGATCACACGTACGAACCCCGGACCATGGCCTAGAATTGATTGATTAACGCGGCAGAAATGCGATTTTTAAATGAAGTCGTTTTCTCCTATTTAACACGAGAGCGCTGCTAAACTCCTGCCTTTTTTCCTATTTAAAACAGCTGGCGATATAAAGATGGTTTTCATTTCGAATTTAGTTGGGCACTCCTGACCCTCCCCCCATTTGTTACCCTGGATACCAGAAATGGCTTTAATACTCAGGGTACCCTCTGGTCATTTGTCAACCCTTCATTTTTCTTCAAGTTCACCCCAAGATCCTCGCGAAAAACCCCTCGCTCGAGCTGATACTAATGAAGCCACCGCTTGCTTCAATGCTGAAACTTGGAGTGATTTTGATTGCTCGAATGTGTTATCATTTTATTGCTTAGATACCCGGGGGGGGGGGTAACTTCAAGAGGAGGGTGACAGGGTGACGGTGTGTGCCATTTAACGTCTGAAATCAGACCCTAAAATTTATGAACTTTCGCGAAAACGATACCCCGAAATTTACAGGCCATGGAAAATTTATACCCTAAAACTGTGACAACTATCCAAAATTTTAACCAAGTAAGTGAAATTTCATCAAAATCAACACCCTAAAGAGTTATTTTTCTAAATTGACACCCCAAATTTATGAATCCTTGTGATTTTACCAAAAATGATGCCCCAAAATTTATTTTCTGCTCGAAAAAAGGCACCCCAGAAATGGCATATCCCGTACCAGCATATATGGTAGTTACCCCCTCCCCGAGCTTAGATAAAGACAATAATTGCCCCTCTGTGTAGTGCACGGCCATAACAGGGCCCATGTACTCGAAGAAACAGGCGTCAGTCTGCTGTTTGCACTTTTCTTCCAGTGCTTACTAGTTTCTCCAATAAGGCCATCTTCAGAGCAAAATTATTGTCCCTCTATATTTGTGTATAATTTTTCAACAGTGCGAGAAGCAAAGAATTTAATTCCAATGGATCCAACTGGATTGTCTGATCCCTATGTCAAAGTGAAATTAAAACCAGATCCAGAGAAAGAAACAAAAAAGAAGACGCAGATTATGAAGAAAAACTTGAATCCAGTTTGGAATCAGAAATTCCTCTTGTAAGTAGCTAAGATCTTATTCATTCTATGATTGACTTTTTAGTTGCTATAAAAAGAACATGGATCGATCGATAGTTTTGTACATTTTGGAGAATTTTAGAAGTTGCACAACGGCGATCGACGCTCGAACGCCATTCGATCGAACTTCACATATCGAAAGAGGTATGAAATTCTCGCTCGGTCCAGACTCTTTTGTAGAACAGTCAAAAGGGTAATAGACGATTACGCTAAAGATGGTGGCGAGAAACCTTTTAACAAGATCCCTAACCGTAACCCTAACCCTTAGCGTTACGTTTGAATTAGGAATCATTAAAGAATCTATAGGGATTCCATTACAGAACAAAATGCGTCTTGGTAAAAAGTTCATCGCTGCAATCTTTAGCGTAATCGTCTATTGGCAGGGTTTGAACAGTTTCTCCTTACTGCGTCCAGACAGAACTCCAGCTAGGCTTATCTTCGAGTCCTTTGTTTTTCTACCCTTTTCATATGAATAATATCACTTCGGTGAAGAGAGACTGTTGAGCGCTCGCTTGGATATAACAATGGTATTAATTTCTTTGTTTGGACACATATTGAATTTGCATTCCTCAGATTTTTTCTTTCACGTTAAAGACCCTGTGCTTTTCCATGATCCCTTGCAGTCTCACAGTTAGTTTCATACTGTATGAAATTATTCTAACCTAACGATCGTGTGCCTGAATTATCTTTTCAAGCTGAGCATTGTTATTCAAGTTTGGTTCCTGTAGCCATCTATGTTCCCAGTATCGTGTATTCATATTCAAAACATATTGTTTCCTTTCCATGTGATATTTTGATGCTCCATGCACGTACAGAAGATCATGGATAATGCAAGGTCCTTAATGTACACAAGACCTTTAGTGTACATTAGGAGGAAAAAGAGTGTAGCATCAACTCTAACGAATTTTAACGTTCATTATGGTACATCTGGACTTGATGGAGATGTATAAAGAGACAATAAAAAACATTGAGATTGATTTAAAAGCTGATGAAGTCGTAGATGCTGCATTTTCAAACAAATTTCGTGTGGATATGTTTATAAAACTTGTTGTGAAAAGCTGCCTACTTTGTTGATATGTACAGAATATGAACGTCACGCCTCCGAACATATTTAGCTCTTATCAGTACCTTGTTATTGCCTGAAAACCACTTTATAAGTAGTCATAACTCATATGCATAATGTGGGAATTTTTTGTGATGATCTAACGATTTTACTTCTTTTCATTGTTGCATCGAGGCTCCATCTCTGTCAGTCAATGTATTTGCAAAGAAAGCTCCTTCTCGAGGGAATGTTGAAAGAGAGCAGTCTGGGCTCCCAGACGTCACTTTCGACTGGGGAACTGAGCTCCATGGAAGCGGTCCAAAATAACATGTGGACCAACACCGTAACCACACACCGTAACTATTTCCCAGGCTTCTGTTGTCATCATGGCATTCTTTAAATCAAGCATGCTTTAAATCTTGCCCGCCCAGTACCCTCAAACGAACGCGGTCGAGTTGACGGAGGGAACCAGGCTGGAAAGAGAATTCGGTGGGGATAACATCTCTGTCGTTTGCTCAAAATGACATGCAGGGAATAGGATCGTTGCACTGGGATTGGCGTTTGATTAACTGGAGCTGAAAATTCGACTGGCACAAACAATAGTCCTTTTAGCTATTCTAAAGCCTGGTTCACACTAGGTCGTTTCGGTCGTTATGGTCGTGCAAAAAGACCGAAAGACAAAGATTCGGAGTTTGGGTCCTTTGTCTTGTTGGTCTTTCTGCCCGACTCTAACGACTCGATGGACCAAATGTGAAGTAGGTTTAAGAAAGAATTTAAATCGAACGATATCTTTGTACAATTTTTAGACTTTTCGAACGTGCACAATAGTGATAGAAACTCAAACACCATTCGTTTGAAGCTCTCGTATAAAAATGTATAATGGTATTGCCACGGGGAAGAACTTGGCCTTCGGAGATACGGGAGGTGCCGCTTGAAAACCTAAAAAGGCACCCTGTCCTGGAGTCAAATTCCCGAAAATGATACCCTGTCCAGTTGTAAAGTTTGAAATACAATGCCCTGTCCATGAATTTCTCCATAGAAAATTGTGGGTTGTAAAAAGGGAATATGATAGGATAACTGACTGTACAGCCAGCACGGAACTACGGAACTGATAAACAAAAACAAAGAAGATACCTTGTGGAGGAGAGCACTGTATGGCTACGAACAGGTGACTGGGACTCACGCAAAATAGGACTGGGAAAGTGGGATTGGACCCCGTTCAGGATTCACTCGAAAACTTTGTAGATTAGTAGCTCCGTGGCGTGTACCTGAATCAAATCTTGTGCGCTTGTTTGACCGAGAAATGAGCTGGTCATCCGCCATAGAAATCATTGACGATAGACTTACTATTCAAACCACATTAATGATGTTAGAAAATTTACGAAACCAGTACTGCTACGGCAGCCAGAACGTCATTTGATATTCAGCAAAGGAAGAACTGTTTCCTTACAATATCTTGCACATGTCGTCCTAATTCAGAGATGCCTGAAACCATCTTTTTTCTATGAAAATACCAATCATATAAGACGACTGAGTTTTACTTCGAAGGCTTAGATCTGCAGCACAGAGCGCTAGAAATGTTGTTTCCGAATTGTGGCATTGAACAGGATAACTTCAGAGTTTCTCAAAGGAACCAAATTTGAACGAAAAACGAGGAATATTTTGAACCTAAAGTTCTGAAAGACAGCAACATTGCGTTGCAGTTGCCATTGCCATTCTGGTTTCGTAAACTTGCTATTGCATGCAACGTAATGACATGACCTTTCTTTGCAAATAAAGACATGAATTAGCAGCCTTCGCTCAGTCAAAACTGTGCAACCCCTTGCTTTGTAGCACTAAAGCAGGTGTTATTTTCCCGTCAGGAAAATATAAACTTACTCGGATTTGCCTTTGCGGTGTTTATGAGCTCATATGCATCTGCCGCATCCACCCACACTATATTTGCTATCACTCTGCTTTTGTGAAGGTTTCCCCACGTAATCTCACTGATGAAGGCTGTAGAGATGTTTTTGTCTTCTACGGATAAAGAATTATTCCTCTAAAGCTAGTGAAATCTTTTTTTCGCCATAAGGCTGATTAGGTTCATCTCTTTTTTGACAAGTTTAACAAGTAACAAGTTTCTATATTCAGCCGATCTAAAATTGGTTGTCCATGTCACATTCCCTTCTTTTTAGACTGCAGCCAGACAGGCGTTTTTTAGCGCATAACTCTAAGAGCAAAATCTGCTCTTAAATGCAGCCATCATTCCATGTATTTTAGGCGCTGTTTATATGAGGAAAAACACTTCACTTGCCAGACCCGAGGCTGACAGGCGAGGTAAATTTCAGTCTCTGCTTCATATGAGATTTTTCACTTCACCTGTCAGCCCTGGGGCTGAGAGGCGAGGCGGAGTAACGTCTCCCGTCTGTGAAATCAGAGTGAACTGGCCAGTGACAATCAACGAATAATTTCAATTCACCTCACCATACCGGTGGTGTTTCGTTTCTGTGGAAAAATTTCACCTCACGCAGGTGAAATTCCACCATTAGTGAGGTGGAACTTCACTATCCTAGTGGTGTTGCGTTCGTCATGAAAACGCGAAATAGAAATACAAAAGATTCTATTGGAAGGTGGAATCTCACCTCTCAACCCCGGGTCTCGCAAGTGAGGTGTTTTTCCTCATATAAACAGGCCCTTAGTCTCAACTTGGTAGATTTTTGCAACTATGATATTAGTTATTAATTCGCATCTTTTCTCATTTTCAGCAAAATTGCGAAACAGGATCTCGATAGACGACTAAGTGTGGAGGTCTGGGACTGGGATAGAACAACAGCCAATGATTTTATGGGTTCAATGTCATTTGGTGTATCGGAGTTGATAAAGAACCCCGTAGAGGGTTGGTTCAAACTTCTCAATAGAGAGGAAGGCGAATTCTATAATGTCCCAATTCAAGATGATATTGGTACTGCACTTGCTGAGCTGCGAAAGAAATTTAAGGTAAGACCTATACTTTGTTAAAGAAGCTTTGTCACCCAGGATCCTTTGCGGGCGTGCTGAAATTTCAGAGTGTCTGAAAATCAATTCGCTCTGAGCTAAAACCTTGGATCTAGACATATGACCAGGGGTCCTTTTTTCCCTGTGCTCTTGATGATGGCGCTTCGGTCAACAGAGACTCAAAATATTTCTCTGAAAGAATGTGACCCTATTTAGGCCTAAACTCTGAGCTTCCTAGAGTACCAGTCTGACTGTGAGATTTGTGAATTACTATGGTTAAGCGATTTAAGAACTGATAACATTCGAACCAGATTCGAGATTTTGTAATACCGTAGACACACCAAAGCAATGCCTTAGTTTCATTCACAGTAATGAACTTTAATAGGTTGTGATTTTCAAGCCGAGAATGGAGAGTATCTTGGCTGTCATACCATAGTTTCATGTAGAAATACGCATCACTGCAACTCAGGTCAACAGACGTCATAATTCTGTGATAATCTAGATTATGGTTGATCAAAATCCATTTATTTAAGGGAGACTGGTAATTCCGAACCTACCAAATTCTGAAAACGGTAGACTTCGCAGAAACTGAAACACAGTTCTAAATAAAAGAAAACTTCTTCAGAACAGCAGGTTTCAGATCTATCCTGGCGAAGACAAGATTTTAAGTTGAAAAACACGAAGACGAGTCTGGTGCTCGGCAGCAAAGAGTAAAGTTACCGATTACCGCAGCAACGCGAGCAAAGTTGCCTCGTTCTCAGAGTTCTGCAAATGAAATCGAGCATCTCTCCAAAGTCTGCCAAACCTTCTGCCTTTTGATGCAGAAGGTTAAGCAAGCCTGCCAAACCTGCCGTTACAGGAATTGCCTAGTCAATCAAACACAAATTCCGAGTCTTCCAAGCCTACTGTTTTGAGAATTGGTACCAATCAAACACACCCTAAAGGTGAACGTTGATGTAACTCAGCTAAATCTTGTGCCTTAATGGTCTAAAAATTATGCTAAGCTATAATTTTAAGAGATTACTAATTGAAGTTATAGGATTTCAATTAAATCAAGCAGTTTTATGAACACTAATGACCTAACTGTTTCATGCTGTCAGACCGAACGAAATGAATTCTTTGTAAGCTTATAAGGCCGTTGTTTGAGAATCCTCTGCGTTATTTATGAATTCAGACATCTGTTCTCCTCACTTGATGAGGTTTGAAATGTCTGCTTCGAACGGTGTGTGCTTTGCTAGCAGATCGGCGGTTCTTAGCAATTATGTGCTTTGTAAGTTTGATGAGGGAAGTTAGTGTGATGCAGCTTGATCTTTTAATTTCAATCTTGATTCATATGGAAAATTGGTTTACATTAATTTCAATGGTGTTTCGGTTATCTTTCTAAGATTTTCAATATTATAAAGTGCAGATGTAGAGAGGTTAGGCGACCAAAAAAGTACCAAGATGTAATTGAACACACTGAGGCCTTTCGGACATGTGTCCTCATCAATGCGTGTTTCAGAGCTTGATTTCGAAATCACGCTCTAAATCACACTCAAACTCTAAAATACGTCAGTGTGTTCAGTCTTATGGTAGCCTGATAACCAGTCTCAATTTTCAAGGCAATACTACGTCTGCTGTAAAATATTTTAAGAAATAATATTTCCTTTGAAATCGGGTCTGGTTATCAGGCTAAATTTATCTTAGAATATTTTCTTTTTCAACCTTGCAGATGTAAAGTAGCATAGGGTTTCAATCTCTAAAACGTGTTGTACAGTAATTTTACCGTTGTCTTTTGAATAAATGGCTGAAAAGGAACTCAGGGTATTTTGCAGGGAATTCTGTCGCAGAAATTTTTTGATATATTGATTACTTTACAAGTGGGAGTGTTTTCCTTTTATTTAAAAAACATGGAAAAAATTAGAATGATCGTGATCCTTCATAAATTGAGGACTAATGATTCGATCTTCAATGGCACCGTGGTTTATGAAGATCTTCAATATGGCAAAAAACATTGGCGTGTAATGTGCATTTGCTGTTAACTCGCTTTATTTGTTTCCTAGTTTCTGAAGCCTAAAGAAGACGAAAAAATTGAGCCAACTGAAACGACAGAGCCTGTTGGAGATATTTCTTCATTGCCAGCTCTGAAACCAGACGATTTTACGTTCTTGAAACTTATCGGAAAAGGAAGTTTTGGAAAGGTAAACTTGATGTTTTGAATTTTGTCTTGTTTCGTTTTCCATCTCATTTTTAATCTCGAGTGAATTAAATCTGGTCTGACGTGGAAAGCTCCTTTTTTTGTAAAGCACACCTAGGCTTTTGCATTCAATCTCTTCGAGAAAGTTTCAAAGTTTTTAAGGCAATGTTTTTTTGAAAAATTCCAGCATTTATCCGTCTAATTATCATTCCGGGATGCAATTCAGAGTCATTCAGATAGATTCTGTTTCAAGCAAATCGAATTTTCTTCCAAAGTTTCTTTTTATATCAACTTATTCACTTACCCCGAATTTTTGCAATTTTTAGGTATTTCCAAAGGAATTTCTTCGAGAATGAAATAGTAGAATAATTTTCGTCTAATTCAGGAGATAATGCACCCATAGTTATGTGAAAATCTTGCAGTTTGAGTCAGAACCTCAGTAAGGTGATGGAGTTAAAATTTTATAAATTGGTTGCATTGCTTTTCCTGCTCGAGTTTTCAAATTCTGGATTGGATACATTTTTCTATCTGACCCGGTATACTGCGATCAGAAATATACAGTTATGTCAAATATACGGCGTTTGCTCATCACTTTTTAATTGTTTTCAAATCAGGTGATGCTCGCTGAACGCAAATCTACGGAGGAGGTTTACGCAATCAAAGTCTTGAAGAAAGATGTAGTGTTGCAGAATGATGACGTCGTTTGTGTCATGACAGAGAAACGTGTCCTAGCATTGCAGGGAAAACCCCCTTTCCTCACAGCCGTTCATTCCTGCTTCCAGTCTCAGGTAAACCAAGCTATCTTTTTTCAAAGTGAAAGCGTTTTTGAAGATGAATCTTTGTGGCTCACTGAGAAACAAACCAAATATTCTTATCTCGTACGATTTCTCGGATATGATTGAGTTTCTGACGGTTACTTTTTGGTGGCTTGGTTGAAGCCTAGACTTACGACAATGAGTCCCTTGTATCCCTGCGGTAAACCTTGCTCAAGAGGGACTCATAATGAAACAGTGAAAAACCCAGCCCTATTTCATTCATTCGATCATGATTCGATCGATCGAATCAGGATCGAACGACTGCCGTAGCTCTGTTCAACGGTCGCTTCTCGGAAAGAAAATGCGATGACAACCACGTTAAGCAAACATTTAATCAACGACACTTGGCATAAATCTGAAGAAAGTTGTTTTTTTTTACCTGGTAAGTGCAAAATGATTCTCTCAGCGCTGCATTTTCCACATTTTTAAGACCAAAACAAACCAGAGAAATCTTCAACTACCTGCTGCAGCAACAAAGCCTAGTCAACTGCATCATTCGAATTGAAACTTCGACGGCATTGTTCTTTGCCAAATCTCGCAATCTGATTGGTACTTTAGGAATTGCAAGTTTGGGCCTAAATACGGCCAGGTTTATAAGAGTAATGTTATGAGTCTCTCTTGACTGAAGCGCCGTCATCAAGTCAAAGAGCACAGGGAAACAAGAGACTCATCGTCATAAGTCTGGTTGAAGCCGTCAAGCAAACTGCAGAAACAATGGACATGTTCCTATAACAATTGTCTTTGCAGATTTGTTTACAATTTGGCGACAGAGCTCCGTAAATGAAATTTTAATGAACTTTTTCAAAAGTGCTTAGGGAAAACTTTTAGCTCTTTTATGAAGGAATTTGGTTGAAACAGTTGTCAAGTGAAAAGAGCCTTAACTTCGTCTTAAGTTTTATAATGATATCTAATGTAAAGGCATCAGAAACATAATGGGTTAAGGCATCAAAAACTATGCTTTGATATGTTAACGAGGGCACAGGATTGAGCCTTCAGGATACGCAGAAGAAACTCTCTGAGTATTCAATATCCGTTAAACTAAGGAAACTACCAGTACTGGTTGAAATCCTTAGTTTCTTGTAAAGTTATATGTATTTTTTGTTATAAGAAACTGCTTAAAAGAAACTCAACTCCACGGGCAGTGAATGTGAAGATTTTTATGGAACCTTCAAGAAAATCGTCAGAAACTCCTGAGTACCTAATATCTGATAGCTTTAAAGGGAATGTGCCATGGTAAATAGGCTTCTCTATAAATAGAACAAAGAAAATACGCAAACACAGCATTGTTTCTTTAGCTATCGATTATTAACAACACGTGTGGGCCATCAATTTCAATGGGCTATTTTTAGATTTTTCTGCTCTGTGCAAATGCAGGCTTATAGCCTTGCACAATCACTTTAAGAAATTTTCATTTCTGGCTGAAATGTTATTTTTCCTTGAAAATGCATGCAGTTGACGAGAATATTAAGCTCAAGAGTTGGGTATGCAATTGGACAAATTGTCCTGTTATATGTATCAGATGATTTCGACACGTGCGTGTGCAGGAGTATATAATTATCAAACCTGCCTGCCGAAGGGCTGTAGAAATTCTTGAAAGCCTGCACAACAGCACAACATGTCTATTTAACTTTTATGTTGAGAAGCAAATGCACAGGAAAAATGCCATAAAAGACTCAATAGACAACATACATTAAAGATGAATTACTTGCAAGATATTAGAGAACTTTAGCAACTAGGACGGTGACTGCACCGACAACGCAAATGTGCCCCTTGTTTCCGAACTTTGGCTTGAAAAGATTCTTTGTTTTCCGTTCAAATTTGCTTCCCTTGAGCGTCTGTGAAGTTGTCCTTTTCAATTACACAACTTGGAAATCCTATTTCTAATGTGCTGCTCTTTAGATCTGGATCTTCAAAGTGAAACTCAGTAATTTTAAATGTTGATTATCAAGGAAGCAGAGCGTTGCGAAGTATTTAGATGAAGAAGGAGATTTTGTCTCGTCTTATTTTAGAACGTGTGAAGGTAACGTGGGAAGGTACAGTGGGAAACTATACTCAGTTTGTATCATAAAAGATGACGTTCTGGCTGGCGTTGTCGTCCTTGCTGCTAAAGGTCCCTATTGCTTTGGAAAGAACTTCCAGGAAACGTTGTTCCCATGATCTCATGGCTTATGCACGCCTGTGCGTATGTATTGTTTAGCTAAAGGGGCATTAACTCGTGTAGGCATTCTCTTTGCTGCATTTATAGATTACCTCTACTTGCGGCAGTTCATTCATTTTACAGTTCATCATTTTTATAAAATGATTGTGATAAACATTTCGCGTTTGCTGTGGAATGTTTATGTCCAAGCTTTCAAAGCGAAAAGCCTACAGCTCAATCATAATGGTGTTTTATTGAAATAGTTGTTATGTGGGATGAGCCTTGGAATTTATTTTGATTAAATGCATTTGAATACTTCACAGTTGTTAAGTTAGTTGTTTTGTAAAGTTGTTTAAAATAAAATCTGCCTGGAAACATAACTTTAGTCAATCCACGGTGATTCCTGGAGGAGTGGAATCCGATTAAATTTGACCCAAAATATAAATCCGAAATTTGATGATTTGATGAACTTTTATGTTAAATTAAAGCTGATAAAATCAGAGTTCTAACCATCAAGATCGCTGTGAAAGTCTCAGGCTTTGTGCTTTGGCTGCTATAAATCCAATTTCACAATAAACTGTATAAATTTTTTATCTATTTTATCGTGAATTTCATTACGATCTTAAGTTAAAGACGATTATTTGGAACATTGTCGAGTTGCTAAAGACATCCCAAATTTTAATCAAAGTTTGCACAAACAGCATGAAGTCTTTAATTTTTGATATTTTTGAAGACATAGCTCCTGAAAAATTTCAGTAGATTGTATAAAGATTTATGAATCACATTATTTTTTTTCTTTCATTTCTTTGAATTTAAGACTTATGACGTGAAGCTGGAAGCACCTGCTCGTGTTCTAAAAGTGGCTGAAGAGATTCTTTTCAGTTATCGTGGGTGGAAGGAGGAAGTAGGGAAGGAAAGGAAGGGGAAACAGAGCATTAATGGGAGTGTTTTTAATTTGTGATCATTGATATGTTCATCGTGGGTTTTTCAACCTATAGAAACTATTTTAGTAACCAAAATAACTTCATTGGCAGCGTTAGCCTTTTCTGGTACATAATAACCTTTAAATGGTATCTCAGTTTTGAAATATTGTTTTTATAATTTATTACTTCTATCTATAAGAAACCGGTTGCAACAAACTCAACTCTCAAGTCGCTAAGAAATGAGGGGGGGGGGCACCAGTGCTGGAAAAATACATCTTAAGAAGCTATTTATTTTGATAATGGAAATCATACCCGTACTGTTACTTCATGTTTAGTTTTTCCTGTACCGTCTTACTTAGAAGGGAACTTGGTGATGTCTAAACAGCGAAAAGGCTTCAAAAACCTTGGTTTCAATGTTCACCAGGGCACAGGTGGTAAACTTAAGGAAACTCTGAGTAATAAAATTCTGATGATTTCAAACAACTTTCAGCTCTGGCCAAAATTTCTATTTTCGTATGAGATAGATTTGTGTGTCAGACAACAAATAATCTTTCCCAGTGAGCACTTCCTGCAACCTATGACGAGAATGCTTATTTCGCATAGGAAAACAGCAGATGCTTCTTAAGTAGAAATGATGTCTTCGATGAACTAGGACGGATTTCCCTCGAAGAACATAATTAGCTATCGGTTACTTTGAAGTGAACTGCGGGGAGGATGTGTTTCAAAGCGATTTGGTGATAATGATGATCAGTGATTTGCTTTTGATTACCCGAAACCATCTGCAGTCCTGTATGCTTTTTGTACTGGTAAACGAGAAAATGAGATGTTTTTAGTCTAAAATAAACGATGGGTATATGTAACTTGCAAAGAGAATCTCTTGAGCTCCATTCATTCACTAGACAAGCCTTAAAAGAGAGTGTAAAAACTTTATTGCTTTCATCTTTCAACGTATCGACGAAGGATACTTGTTAAAACATTTAGATCTGTACGTTGAAGGAAGTTTTTGCATTTTTTAAACTAACTTGTAATGATTTACGCCTATCTCGCTGATGATTTTTTCCGTAAAGTAGCCATATGCAGCAGTTAGTTATTTTGCGCTATTTTTGACGCTCATTCAAATCTGAGATTGAACAGGTATTTACAATGTACAGAGATCCCACCAAAAAAGCAGTCAAATAACAAATCACCGAAACACAATAGAAGATTGCGCTAAAGATGGCAGACAGGAATTTTTTATCATGATGCTTAGTGTCGCATTGGATTTCGACTGAAGCCCTGTTTATACGTGAACGCAGTCGCTCTATTCCATCTTCGTTCCCGTTTCTGGAGCGCAAAAATAGACTGTTCACACGGGAATGGAACGATTGCGTATTGGTTTTTATTTCTGTTCTCGCGGGAACGCGATCGTTCTGTTCCACATATTTTTCTTCAGTCCTTGCCATTTTTTCCAGCAACAACTACATCCATGCATGCGCTTTGGGCAAAAATCTTATCGTTCCCGTTTTTTGGACCAGTCTTGCACCTCATGTTCACACGGGAACGGAACGGAACGATTCCGTATCGTTCCATTTTTCGTATCACATTTTTTGTCGTTCAACCTTTTGGAACGGAACGATGTTATTTCAAGCGGTCCCTTGTGAACGCAACCCCTGAGAGCTCCACTTTCTCCACTTTTCTTAACGAAACGATTTCGAACGGAACGATTGCATTCCTGTGTGAACGGGGCCTGATTTGATTTGTTAATTTTTGTTCATTGCCTCGAAGGATGCTGGTAAAAAGTTCCTTGATGTCCATTTTTAGCGCAATCCTTTATTATCAAACCTCGTAGCATTGAAGTTTCTTTTTGATCGCTTTGTCAATACAACCTTCATTGGTGATTCAAGACTAGAAGGTTGGTACGCAAAAAGAAATTAATCTAGCAATCATCAGTTCAGTGGATCATGTCCCCCAAACGCTTAGAATTTGCTTCCGTGACTTTTCAGTCAATAGTTGTCTCGGCAATGATTTTTCTTACCGTTGATTTTAAGAGTAATACTAACTCTGGCATTTTTTTTCTTTCAGGACCGCCTTTATTTTGTAATGGAGTTTGTAAATGGTGGAGATCTCATGTTTCATATTCAGCAAGTCGGCAAGTTCAAGGAACCTCAGGCCGTGTAAGTTATTAGATTATGAAATCTTTCCTAGTTGTGCAAGAAATATTCTTTTTATTGTCAAAAATGCTGTTGACACTCTTTCTTCAACTGTTGATTGTGTGACCTTCAGTCATTCATCATTTAGAGAACAGAAAATCTTCTATTTTCAGCATTTGATGGACCTACCGCGGTTTCTCACCTGACAGACCCATTTTCATATTATTTCACTTTGAAATATTTTTCTTTGCAACGAAGAATGTTATCGTTCATTTTGCTTGATTTGCAGTTAGGCGAATTTGTTTTGAGCTAATTTTACCACAGGAAATTCTCACCTTGAAATTTGCGCTCCAAGGCAGGAAACATTTTTCCAGCCCCTGAAATATGGTTATTTCCACTTTTGCAAAGAAGAAATGAAGTACTGAGCCAGGACATTTCTTTTTGATTATTTTTCTTTTCTTACATTCCTAGATTCTACTCTGCTGAGATTGTTGAGGGTTTGCTGTTCCTTCATAAACGTGGAATTGTCTATAGGTGAGTGCTAAAATCATTTGAATGGAAATTTTCACGAGACTAAACCTTTAAACTAACTATATGAGATGAAAAGCAGGATTTCGAAAGTAAATTAAATTTCTTCCAAAGTCTTTAAACTTGAGAGAAAGGTGAACGTATTTTTACATTTTATTTTTAGGTGATAATTTCATTGAGATAGAAGGTTGACCATACTGAGATTAGTTACAATTCTGGACACAAGGTGATGAGACTAGCAGCGTTTTAAGCTGTTAAACTGTATTTTCAATAATAAAAGGGATTTAAGCATTGCAAACCCCCTCCCCCGAATCAATGTTGCTCAACAATGATTCCTGAATGCATGTTGGTGACAATCGACGCGTTTTAGCCTCAAACAACATTGATACGGGGGGAGGGGGCACTTTGAACCCATGAAAACGTCAAAATGCTCTGTCGTCTCATAACTTTTGTGCAGGATTGTAGGTTTTTGACGCAGTTGCACATCAAGAAATTTTAACGGTAACTTAACAGGATCATGGTAATTTTCACAAAATTCCGTGTCCGTGGTCTTCACTAATGGTTCCCTATTTTACTTTCCAGAGATTTAAAACTAGATAACGTAATGCTTGATAGTGATGGTCACATCAAAATTGCTGACTTTGGTATGTGTAAAGAGAACATATTTCCACCAAAGACAACAAGGACATTTTGTGGTACTCCTGACTACATAGCTCCTGAGGTAAGTGCAGTTAACATACGCTATTTCTACTGTGCCTAAAGCAAATACAGTTTGTTTTTGTTTTCAATTTGTTTTGAGTGGGCTTGTCAGGATTTCTAGCTACTGAAAGGTAATTTAGGCCCACTGTGCATGCCGCATCCAGGCACGGGACCCCTAGTTTAACGTTCCTTCCGAAGGACGGCGAGGTGAGTTGCGAGGTCAGGCCTCAGTGGTCACCCATCCGAAATCTGACCTCACTCGACCAAGCTTAACTTCAGTCACCTGACGAAGACTGACTCTTCAGCCATTCAGCCACTCGGCCACGCACCCTGCAGTTATCATGCGCTACTTCCACTGTATGCGAAGCAAGCACAGACTTCTTCCGTTTGTCATTTATTCTCTTACTTTATTCTGGAGCTTGCCAAACGCGTAAACTGTTTTTTGACTCACTCGATATAGCTTGACCTTTGGGCTATCAAGTAAACTTTGATTATTCCATTTTATTACGTATTCTTCACATAACAAATTGACTGATGTCTTAAATTCATTTTGGCTCACAAGGTATTATGTGGTATTGAGAGGGACAAATTTGTGTCTTGCGTACACCTATTTTTTTTAATAAGAAATCACCAATGAATAGCTCAGATTCGCAGATCTCAAAAAGTCAAGAAAATCCAGGATGTTTTTATTTTATTCCCACTTGCTTCATGTCCTGTATCATATTACTCGGAAAGTACTTGATGGAAAGACTGCAGTACACCTTGTTTTGAAATGTTCAGGAGGGCACAGATCTAACGGTTTTAAGAGACTTTCAGAACTGGCAAAAGTTCATAGTTTCTTTGCAAAGTAAATACGTATAGGTGAGCGTCAAGTTTACATACATTGGCCTACGTTGATAACATCTTTACACGGATTATTTCTCTTGTCTTTTAGATTATTGCATACCAACCGTATGGTGCAAGCGTAGATTGGTGGGCACTTGGGGTTCTCATTTACGAAATGCTTGCCGGCCAGGTACGCTCCTTACGTTACTGTCAGTTGCTTTTAATGAACTCACAAATGAGAGTGAAAATCATCGCTATAAACTTCATTTCTGAGCACTCATAAATCTGGTGGTATCTTTCGAATAACCTCAGCCGAGTCATTCTGTAATTCACTAATTTTTAATAGAAACTAAGGCTGGCAGATACTTTCTTAAACTTTTGGACACTTTTGCTGCCAAAATTTTCTGATTAGTTTCTTGTAGTTTTAATGCCGGAAATGTGCAGTTAATTTGTTCTGTTAGAAGGGCTTCCAAATTACTTTGCAACACCTCAAAGCAAGGAATAACATAATTCGCACTCAATAACAGTTGCCATTACTGTACGGTATCCAAATGTTTTTGAGTGACTTGAGAGAAAAGTGATGAGAAAATTTTCTTAGCTTTTTCAATTCAGGTAGCACGGGGTTTCTTAACTTTCGAAACATTATGCCTTGACCATTCCTTTGACTTTCTTACAAGGAAACATGAGTGTAGATCAAATGGGCGGCGCGTATAGTACTTTGTTAAATCTCATGTCGAAAATATGAACATAACATTTATAGGCGTCGTTGTAAATTTTGTTTTTCTTGTATCTATTATAGTGTGTCTATTTGGATATATGCTTTATTTAGGTTCTAGTGACCGCCCTGAGTGCCTCACAGCAGACTGCCGGTGTCTCATTTGAATGAGCTCCTCAAAAACGGCCTTCTCATAAATCATGCATATATTCAGTGAATATAGATCTCAAAACAATGATTTATTCGAAATAGAGCGTATTTATTTACCACTTCTCTTTAACAGCTTAAGTGACGATAATAAATGACTGTTTTCCTAAAAAATTTGCTCATTGCTTGTTTTTTGCATTGATATAGTAAGGACACTGCATTGAACTCATCGAATTTGTATCAAAACTGTTTTCCTAAGCATGTGGTTTCTTGCTTTGCACTTCTATGTTTGGGTTTCTATGTTCAAGTTAACAAACAAGGAATATTTAGAATATTTGAAAAATTATTGCCAATTGATGCAAACCCAGCCGTCATTGCTGCATCGGATCAGATCCCCCCCCTGGACACCTGGTCGAATGAATAAATAAAAAAGTAGAATAATTTTTAGAGAAAGTAAAAATAGGCAAACTGATTGATTTTGCACACTTAGAAATAAGTTTCTGTATTTACTACATTTCCCTGCCTCATGCAGTTCTCTTTCAAAAATTCGAGGAAGCTTCATAGGTTCTTGATAACCTAGACATCTTCTCACCATAGGGCCCAAATCTTTCAAATCTTTAAAAAGGTGGGTGTGAATTGTATCAAATTTTTCCACGAATTTAATGACTTCAAAGGAACATTGGATAATTTGTTGTAAATGGCGGTATTTTGATTTTTTTTATAAAACTTCATCGAAAATTTTGAAAAATTTAAGATCAATGTAAATCTTAAATTACCTGAAAAAATTGATGCAATCTTCAAGGGAACCATAGTTTATGATGTTCCACGACATGGTTGCAGGTAGAAATCTGTAGCTCTTCCGGTTAAGGATTTAGAAGTTTTATGACGTCACAGTTCAAATACTTAGGTCAGCTAATTACTGATGATGGAAAGACAGACACCGAAATAAGAAGAAGAATCGAGATAGCACGCAAGAATTTTCTGAATAGGAAGGATACGTTAACATCAAGAAGGTTGAGATTAGAAACCAAGAAAAGGCTAGTTAGCGAAACATGGACAATTTCAAAAGAAGCATGGACCAAAATGGAAGCATTTGAAATGTGGATTTATAGAAAAATATTAAGGATACCATATACAGCACACATGACAAATAAAAGAGTATTAGAATTAGCCAAGACAAATAGATCCCGAAAGCTGGAAATAAAGCAGAGGAAAATAAGGTACTTTGGGCACATAATTAGAGCAGATAAAACACATGAAGCATTGTTGACCGGAAAAGTAGAGGGAAAAAGAGGAAGAGGGCGACCCAGGAGAACATGGGCTATTGATATAGAGCAGTGGACGCAAAGGAGCATGAACAATTGCATGAGAGTGGCTTATAACAGAGAACAGTGGAGATATCTATCCACAAATCTACCAGAGGTAGTCGCGACCAACAGGTAACAGGTAATGACGTCACAACCTCAAGATTAATAAATGCCGCCATTTTGGAAGTAACGAAAACATCAAAAATGCTACGGAAGATTTACAGCAAATTACCAAAATTTCCTTTCAAGCATTTTAATTCAAAGGGAAATGTAACAGAATTTTACACCCTCCTTTTTAAAGATTTGAGATCTATGCTCATCTGTTCACAAATTTCATGCGAATGAAAATACCCATGAAATATGAGAAAATTGTACCCATTGACGTATTCTGAGCTCTTGAATTACTTTTTTGTCGCAGCCTCCATTTGACGGAGAGGATGAAGATGAACTGTTTAATTCTGTTCTGGAGCAGAGTGTCTCCTTTCCAAGATCTTTATCGAAAGAAGCTGTTTCTATCATCAAAGGGGTAAGTTTTTCACGGTTATTGTTCTCAGACATTGGCTACCACGAGAAACTATATTCCTACAATTACCCTTTCCTTTTACCTCGCGATGCTGCTGTCATCCAATCCACCTTTTCAAGATAAGAGGTACGAAGACGGGAGACTTTTGTTACTTGAGATTTTGGAATTTTGAGGCTAGAATCCTACTCAACGCACAAAGTTCAGTGTTGACACAAATTTGCATATTCTTATCTGCCTTCATTCGGAAATTATGCTGATACAAAGAATTAGAAATCATAAGGGCTTTGACTATCAAATCAAAGTGTGGACAAAGGTTTGTCTTAACTACGATCATAGTTGATATGTTACGATCTACATCTACATGTGGCCTTAGACTTATGAAGATGAATCCCTTATATCCCTGTGGTAGGCCTTGCTCAACGGGGACTCATAATGTAACAGTGAAAAAGCTGACCCGATTTTCTTCATTCATCAATCGAATTATGATGTAATCACGACATCGAATCTCGAATCACAGCCTTGAATCTTGAGTCTCGTCTGAATTTTGTCAGGTGTTCAATCGAATCGAAATTTCTATCATATTTGCCGTTACCATAGGGATTCACAAATCTCGCAATCTGATTGGTATTCTAGGAAGCCGAGAGTTTGGGCCTTAATTGGGTCAGGTTTTCAGAGAAATATTATGAGGCCCCATTATCAAGTTAAAGAGCATATGAAACGAAGGGACTTCAGATCATAAGTCTAATGTGGCCTGTGCTTAAATCAGTAGTTTTTGACCCGTGAGTTGTAAATAAAAGTCTCATCCCTCTCGGAAGAACTTCCAAAACTAGTCCCATCTAGCCCATATAATATTCATGGGCAAGAGATTGTTTGATTCTGTAGTCATTCATTTCTTGCTCAGTTTGTTTTGTGGGTAGGCAAACGCACTGTTTGGATCTCTGTTGGCCTAAAGTTTCCGTTTGAATGTCAGTGATATATTTCCAAAACTTCTTATCATTTTCATTCACATATCTTTTACAGTGGACCCATGGCTAAACATCTCTCTAAGGATGCTGAAAAATTAAGGTCGAGAACTGGGAGATCCGGGGAAACCTCTCCCTGCGGCTCAGCTGCATCTCCCTGCAAACTTGACTTATTTTCGATTTATCTGCACCGTTGAAGAGTCGCACGATATTTGTTTAGATCGAGATCGAGATCGTCGAGATCGTTGTAATTATGGAAACATTTCCAATAATTTTGTTTTCTCATCTCTGTTTTCTTGTTCTTCATAGTTTCTCACCAAACACCCGCAAAGACGTCTGGGATCTGGTGACACAGGGGAACAAGATATTAGAGATCATGTTTATTTCAGACATATCGATTGGAATAAGTTATCAAATAGGGAGATACAACCACCATTCAAGCCAAAAGTGGTAAGAACCAATTCTACTTGGCGATCTGAGAGTTGACTTTCTTATAAGGAGTATCTTATAAAAATACGTGTGTATATATGATGGAAAGCGGTTGAATTTACGAATGTGCACAACCATGATGAAATTTCTAATTCCGCTCAGTCGAATTTTTACGTATAAAATTGTTTTCATCGCTCGATCTGCACTCTTCTGTAGAAAAGCTGGCGGTCTGCTTTTGTTATTTTCTTGCTTTTGTCTCTACTTAATGTATCAGTTTACTTGCAAATCAAAAGACTCTGTCTTCATCGAAATTATGAGCTTAAAATTCATGCTTTATATCAGATCTTACGAGGAGGGCTTGACATTGCAAGAATATGTGCAAATTTCCCACATAGATCATCGCTTTTGTACTATGCGCATACTAACCGGTTTTGTGTCGTACAGGAAAATATAATGCCCGAGGTCTTTAAAGTACAGTCCGAGCTTGCGAGGTCTGTGCATTAAGCCCGAGGGCTTTATATTTGCCTGTACAACAGCAAAACCGGTTAGTATGAGTTTTATTACCTGACATCTTCTAATCTTGATTCGTATTTAATCAAACACATTTTGTTAGCTTTGAGTTTACTGTAAATCTCATAGGCCTAGGCCTAAAGCAGTTGCTGTGGTGGCAAAAACGCGTCCTTGTATCGTATTATGCAAGGCTACGGGAGACCCGCGGGAAATGTGCGATAAACCAATAGGAGTAGCGGGATTCCGTATTCCCTCATTTTTGAAACTTCAGTCAGGCAATAATGCAAACTACAGTACTTGTCTTGAGAAAACACTTTATTTGCCTTTAATTGAAATCATAATGTTTCTCTTTCAGCGATCAAAGCGCTCCTTCGACAATTTCGACCCAGAATTTACGCAAGAAGCGGCGAGACTGACGCCAATTGACAGAAATTTCATACAGAATATCGATCACCGTGTTTTCGATGGCTTCTCTTACGTCAATCCTGTTTTGAACTCTGTTCGTTAAAAGGTAAATTCCGGAAAAAAAATTATTTGCTTTTTTTTCAACAGCAAAACATAGACTTTTGAAACCAACCTAGCTTGAGTTTCACTTCTGAGTATTTTCACTAACTTTTTCAAGTATTTAAATTGAATTTATCTGCAAGGACTGCTGACGGACAGCCACATTTTATCTTATGGTTTTGATATTTCTCACATCTTAAAGACACAAGACCCATTTCATGCATTCTTTAAAGTTCGTAGTGGTCTCACTTAGTTTTGCCTGCGCAATATGTTGAGCAAGGACTTTTCTGTTAGGATGTTGGCACTGCATTTCATACGCCTTTCCTTGCTGGTCCTTAATGGCTAAGTGCAAGGTTTAAGCATAGGGGCGAAGCTTAAGAAAATTATTTAGGGGAAAGCAGACCAAGAAGTTGCTGAAAAAATGATTTTTCTAGGGTTCGATTATTTCTTGTTTGAATTCATTTTTTTCGAACAGAAAAAATGGTTAAATCTTCGTCAATTTTGCTCAAACACTAAAAGTTGGGACCCGAGTAGGTTACTTTTTTTGAAGCCTTTGCCTAATATTAAAACAAGTGGGATCAAATATACGAGAAGTTTCTGCTAAGTTAAGATCGTCAGGCCAATAGAAAAGGGTGATTGATTTTGGTAAACTCTCTTTACTTTTCATTTAAGAATAACAAGAAACTCTTTAGACACGCTAGAACTTTTATTTTTTGTGTTTTTGATATGAAGGAAGAATGAATTACGCACTCAAGCACAGGGCTCAAAAAATTTTTCCTTCTTGGTAACAAGTTATGCACCTTTATTTCTTCTTGCGAGATTTCTCCTTCTTTCCGATAATCCCAAATAAATCCCATTTCCTTTCTCTCCCTGATCCTTTCCCTTCCTTTCCATCCCTTCCTTCATTTCTTCTCTTTTCCTTTCCTTTCCATTTCTTTTGCCCTGCTCCCCTACTTCCTTCCTGGGAAATTTGAGCATATCATCTACCCTCCTGGTAGCACTGCTACCACGCTACTTCATTTTTTGAGCCCTGCTTAAGCATCTAGGGTTTTTGGAAAATTGTGGTGTTCTGTTCACGAAAGTGATCTTGCTGGTCATGTGAGAGAGATGCGACTGTCCAAGGGTTTGCTTCTCGGCCTTTACCTCTTGGCAGGAGCAATGAACAAGGACAAATTTTGTAATACAATAGCAACAGTTGCTTTATTTAGACCTCAATTCAAAGCATTTAGTGACGGCAGACGAAGGAAATTCTCTTAACCAGTAAATCAAAACGAATACGGCCGCAAAAGTTGCCCGAAACCAGCAGGGCAAACTCTCGCCTTGTGCAAGCGACATGTGGTTTTTAAGAGAAGTTATGTGCTTATGACGAAGAAGAGTAAATCTAAACTTCTTTCTCGCGGGTTTTTTATTTGATTCAGAAGCTGTGTGGCAATTGCTTCATTTAAGCCCTAAATACCTGAGAATTACACTGCCTACTGTTCGTCTTCGGAATTAGATAAACAAAATATGCGAGACAGAACTTTAGATGTACCCTGCTTCCTTCGTTATTATAAGCACAAAACTTCTCTTAAAACCCATCTTTCGCTTGCACAAGGCGAGAGTTTCCCCTACTGGTTTTGTTGCAACTTTTGCGGCCATTTTTGTTTTGATTCACTGGTTGAGAGAATTTTTCTGTCTGCAATCATTAATCGCTTTGAATTGAGGTGTCAATTAAAGCGACTGTCGCTAGTGTATTACAAAATCTGCCCTTGTTTAAGCAAGAGTAAACTTTGTAAAGCAAAGGATCTAGTTCTGATTTTAGACAAAGCGATTTGGCAGCTTCAGGAATAGATTTCTGCACTTTCTGCGCAGTCTAGTATGATGCTTGGCCTTCTTCGCTTTTGTTATCTGATTGAGTGCACTGAAATGCACGAATCTATTCTTGTGAAGGGCCAATCGTTTTTTTTTCTTGGAAGCCTATTTTTTCGTTTCAGAACAGTCGCCTTGCCCATTACATGATTACTGCGAACATTGCATATCTTGTGTATCCAGGGGGAATCTCCTAACTAGTATATATTTAATATCAACAATGGTCTTAATCATTATTTAAATTATTGTCATTAATTCTTTGATTAATATCTATGCACTAATTTTGCCATTTTAACTAACTTTTTTAGAAGTCAAGGCACATTGATATTATGGCTGCAGCTCAGGTATCAGTCCTTTAACCCATTTACCCCCGGTTTAATTACCTTTAAACGGGGGATACCACTGTGAGGTATCATATTTACAGGGAGTTACATCGATAGACCACGGGCAGTATTGCACCGTTTCTGTATATGGAACTTGACGTAGTGTGAAATGTTTAGATTAAATACTAACTGGTCATATAGAAAAACTAAAAATGAAAGCCATGGAGTATGACGGAAGATGTATATTCTGCCTTGATGGTCTTGCGTTTTCTGGAGGGGGGGGGGGGTACATGACTTATGGACTGACGGAGGTCTGCCGCCCTGGTTCTCAGAAGGTACTCTCTTCTACTTACAAGGCTTGCCTTCGAACCTGCGTTCCACTCATATGGGCAGCATATACCCGTAAATTCAAGATGTTATGTACCCCCCCCCCGGATTTTTGACTACTCCCACTTGGCCTAAGCACCATTATCAATGAAATCAAATCACAAGTGTTGTTCGCACCTCTTTGATGGTCAGTTCCTTCGCAGTGATTCTTTTTGTTTCAAACTTATGCTTAAAAGTTTGAAATGGTAAGAAATATACTTTGATATTTATAGAAAATGAGGATACATTATCGCCAATGAAGACATCCAAAAGAATTTCGATAAAAGGTACATACCTTGAAATGAGTCAAAATTTTCAGAATATACCGTTGCATCAAAATTTTGTATGGAGAGTTTTAGGTTTGTCCTACCATTATGTTTCATACAGATGCTTAGGAATTTATATGTTAGACTAAAATTCTATGTTATTTGCCAGTTTTAAACATTTCTTCCAAGCACCTAAGCTAAAACTGGATGCAGTTTCTTTAGATTGGATACCAATGCTGCAAGCCTACCCTGAGCTTCAGTGCCTTTTTACCAACGGCATGAGATGTAGTTACTTAGATAGTTTGATTATTGAATGATTTTTTTGTCCATGTTAGCTCAGTAGCAGTTTTCGGCTATCAGTTTCATTTCTTTTTTTTCATATTTTAACATAAAACCCTATCAGCTAAAAGAGAGCAAAATAAAAAGAATATATTTATATATTTCGCAATGTCGAGAAAGGACTGAGGAGAACGCGGCCCATTCTGACAGCCTTGGCAACAGTAGGAAATCAGGAGAATCCCCTCCTCCGCTTTGGTGGTAAGCTTGTCGCTTGCATCTTTGCCGCATCTCCCAGCAAACGTGAGTATCTTCGATTTATTTCCACCTTTCAAGTGTTTCGCGATACTTGTTTGGAAAAGTAAGTGCTTTTTGTTGATTATTTAGACGTCTTGCCATCCTTCCGCCCATTTCTTAGCGTATTTTTTGAGCCGTTTTATTGCATGTGTTCGCTCATGTGTTTGAAGTTAGGCTTGTCGATCGGTTGGGCCTAAACTGAGCCGCTTCAAAGCCGAGGAGAAATACCTGCCATAAAATGGCTTAAAATGCACTCACCAGTGGGTGAAAGGGTGCCTCGGTGGCTACATAACGCAAAGAAAACACTCGCCGATCTAAACAGGCATCGTGCGACTCTTCAAAGGTGCAGATAAATCGAAAATAAGTGAATTATGCAAGGAGATGCAGCTGAGCCGCAAGGAGGGGGTTTCCCTAGCCTACGTGTAGACCCGTCTACCCGTAGGCTAGGGTTTCCCCTGATTTCTTACTGTTGCCAAAGCTGTCATAATAGGCCGCGCTCTCCTCTACCCTTTCTCCAAATTGCGAAAAGTTCTATCCAGTTAGAAACTTTTCGAATTCCCGTAAAATGTCAACTTTTAGCCACAAATCTTCAACATTGATCATGCTGATAGCTAGTGAGCTTTTCTGGTTCATATGTAGGCTAATCTGGACAAAGAACGATCGCACAAATTGCACTAGCTGGGATGATATTATTGTAATAAATGATACTACACTTAGAATTGTAGACAACGTATTATGTTGGATGTATATTTACTTCAATAAATAGCTCTTTGTCGTAAAACTTTATTGTCTCGTATCTTATTCCTGGAAGAGGGAACTCAGTGGTTCAACTTTAGGAGTCTAAGTGCAACCACGTATGTCTTGCAACTTTTCAACTAGACCCTTTTCTATGATTTTATTTGCGAAAATGACCTCATTTACGGGCTTTTTCTGACAATTGTGGAAAATAATGCCCTATTCAAGGATTTCTCTGGCAAGTTTCATTTCATTTCATTTCATTTCATTTCAAGTATCATTTCAAGTATCATTTCATAAGATGAAGCTTATCAAGTACGATGAGAAATACCTGGGTGAACATATCAAAACCTAGATGAGGCTGTTAACCTGAATCTAATGAATCCGACTTTGGACTCATGACATATTAACATTTCAAAGAGTTTCCTATCGGAACGCACGAGGCTGACTGCAAAGATACAACCATTCTACTTTCCAAACGAAATGTCATTCAACGATTTATAATTTTCCGTAGATTTAAAATTGCCGCTGTTAAGTTGGAACCTAGAGAAATACGAAATTCCACCACAAGTGTCCGTGGACCATATCATATTAACTTTCAATGATTTGCTATGAAATCATTCTTTTGCCTGATTACTTCTCGCAGAATTTTTTTTTGAACGATAAGATTAATTATTCAGTAACCAACCGAAGATTCAATAGCATTGACAGAAGAAGTTATATTTCAAACCGATTTCATTTCAAAAAATTGTTGTGAAAAGCTGAATCAAAGTAGGAAGCAAAAGTTGTCATTGTCTATGTTGAAGACAGGACGAGCACCAGCGAAATCTCACCAAGGCTATTTATCCTCTGAACCAGGGAATCAATTCTATTCCAAGCAAGGTCCCTATAATTGATCTAGTGCAGAAAATATTTCACACAATACTGAATTAGACTTATGACGATGAGTCCCTTGTATCCCTGCGGTAAACCTTGCTCAAGAGGGACTCATAATGGAACAGTGAAAAACTTGGCCCTATTTCTTTCGTCATCAATGGAATTATGATGGAATCACGGCTTCGAATCTCTGTCCCGTGGGAGTGTTTTCAATTCTTCAATCGAATCGAAAATTCTATCACATTTACACCGTAACAATAGTAATTCACAAATCTCTCAGTCTGATTGGTACTGTAGCAATTGCGAAGTTTGGACCTAAATAGGGCCAGGTTTTCAGAGTAATATTTTGAGTCTCTGTTGACTGAAGCGCCATCGTCAAGTCAAAGTGCACAGGGAAACAAGGGACTCATCGTCATAAGTCTATTACTGAATTCCCAGCTTTTCCAGTTGGCACAACTTTGAAAAGAGGTTTTCATCTTGCTTTGTTTATTATTTTGAGAAACAAAGCAATGACGAATACTCTTCCGTCGAAACTGTCAGGTTGAGGTCAGGGTTGGAGATGATTCATTCCAAAGTCTCTTCCTTCGCTGCCCCTGTAGACTTGCCGCTACAGCAGAACTTAACTGAAGGAACAACAACAACAACACAACAGCAAGTGAAAGAGGGACTTCGATAATGAGTCTAGGTTGGAGAGAGCAAAACGAGTCTCTCCTTTTGGCTTCATTTTTGTTATCATTCGATGCTTATACTCACTAGATTCACTACATAAGTCCCCCTAACTTTCGGTTGTTGTTTTGTTGTTGTTATCGCTTCAGTTGAGTTCTGTTGTAGCGATAAGTGTGCAGGGGGAGCGAAACAAGAGGCTATTGGAATGAGTCTGTGCACTCACTGCAAATTTGATACAAACTGGCTTCTATTGGTCCATTTATTATTTGTAGAAGCCTTGCTACAGCCATTTACTAGATTTGTGTAAATCTAGTAAACACCATTTACCTGAAAGTTGCTGCTGCTCCAGAGAGGAGTATCATTCTGTAAAAATCTCGTACGCTTTTGGCCAAAATCCTTTTGTTTTCAGGAAAAATCCTTTGGAATCCTGGTGCTTTAAAAAGTCTCGTATGCCTATTCGGATGAGGTGATGCACCCCTCGCCTCTCCCCAGTCCCTTTCTATTAATATCGAAAGGTTCAATAACAGTATTGCCATAACCAAGTGGTTTTAGCGATATATCAATTGTGAATCAACCCCGGGGGGGGGGGTACTTAGTATATTTGTCCGACGGGGATGTGCTGTTTTTCAGGGTATCGTTTTCGCCCATTTTTTCTAGAACAGGGTATCAAAAGAAGGCAAATTTTCTGGAGCAGGTTGTCGCAACATGTCAAAAGAGGAAATTTTGTTACAGCGGGTTATTATTTAGCCAAATTTTTGTGTTTTTGAGTATACTTTTCACAGATTTTTTCTAGAACAGGGTATCATTTGAAGGCAAAAATTCTGGAGCAGGGTGAAAAAATTTTTTTTCGTGGGCACATCCCCGTACAAATTTAGGTCAAGTACCCCCCCCCCCGGGGAATCAACGATGCTGTAAAAGTCTACATAGCAGCCATAGCCAATGGCATTATATTCAAGAAAGAAGCGCCGTTTTTCCTTGTTTTAAATAGTGCATTGTCCAGCTGGAAAAAGCCTATCAGACATGTTAGTGTTTTTTAAATATGTCTGAAGCCGGGATAAACGCAAGCATAAATAATGCTGAATGGATCGTGTACGTCATGTTGTTCTAGTCCACCAGGAAAGGCAATGTTTTGTGTAAACAAAACCTGTGATACGAAAACAGGGAAACAAAATGTTGAAAACAAGATCAATCAAAGTATCCAGAAATATTTCTTAATTTTGTACATGTTTTTCGGGAGCTTGGGAGCATGAGTTGTATTTGACACGGGGATTTTACAGAGTCATCGATGGTTTTGCATGGAAACTGTTTCGTAGAGGAGTTTGAGATGGACCAGAAGGTTCAGGGTCTGTTTCAACCAGCATGCTCTGCACGTGCTCGCTTGGTAAGCCTTTTTGGCCCATGAAAATGGTGACAACAAAGGCGAATCAAGAGATGCGCGTGCAAGGTGTACTGGTTGAAGTAGACTTTTTAAAGAGTTTGTAAAAGCTGCCATTTGCAAATTTTACTACAACGTTACCGGGTCTCCAGAAGCAGGTATAAACGTTTGAACGATTCTGGTGGATGAGCCTCGGCTTCAAACTTTTTCGTCCACAGTTTGCGGTACAGATGCGATCTCAACTTAGATTTTGCTACCTAGCATGTTCAGATAGGATTTGTATTCGCAGAGTAATTCACCAAAACAGGCAAAATTTCTGAGGCAGCTTAAAACAGACGGTTATTTCTATGGTTATGGCATTATATTTCTACTGTAGTATATGCGTAATTTGAAAAAAGTTTTGAGTACTCTCAACAATTAACAGAACGCTTTTCGCCATGAAATACCATTTTTGGTACAGGACATAACTAGTGGATTTCCAATATACACTTCTTTGACTCGCACGGTATTATTTTGAGCTCCAAGCGGAGTGCTGCGCCAAAGGCTGCCCATCTTGTTATAGCCTCGTTTGTGTGCAGTTTAACTTGTCTTGGCTTCTCCTTGGCTTACTTAGCTTTATCGTGATGTGCCTCTTACCATAGATATCAACAATTCTACATCATGATTATTATTCTCTGTTTCTCTCACCAGTTTTTGAGTTGCCATTACACATAGCTGGAGTTACGGGTGGTACGTATTGAGAGCCCAATCAATAACACTACCATTGAAGCATTTAAATCCAGCACCACTTTCCAATTGATCGCATATTGTTATGGTTTTTGGATGGCAGGTCCCATTTAGTAACTTAGTGATTAGGTCTTTGCAGTTGCTGACATTCATCGAACTTCCTTTTGAGTGTTACAGTTGGTTAATTTTCATGGTGATTCGTCCAGTAAAAAACAAGTAAAAATGGGCTGAGCATTGGTATTTGAAGCAAGCAGGGAAATCATCCAACCCATATTGAAGCCAAGGTAAGGAATGTCTAAAAGTAACAGGCAAAATTGTGTCATGCCGTTATGTGAAATTATCTGTTTCTTAGTGATTTCGAATTCTTTTGAGGTTTTAGATGATTTAGATTATCGTAATCCATTGCAATTACGACTCCATACGCCAATATTTCTGGAAGTCTCTACGTAAACAATATCGGAGCAAACTCACATCCTTGTGGAGCAGTACAGATTTCATTACGAGTCTTCTGCGAAGCGTGCGAGTTACTTCTGATGTTTTTGTTTTCGACTTGTCTTAACTACAACAGTAGATAACAGCAGGTTATGTGGTAAGCCTGGGAAAACCCTTACTGACTTCAAAGACCAATTTTAATACATTTCTTAAAAGATACTGGAATTCAAAGGAAAGATACAGAAAATAAGTATTCATCAAGTTGTCGTGAATGTGTTGCAAATTCCTTGGTACGATGATATTCTGTTTTTAACGTCAGATCCTTTAGTAACTATGTCATAAAACATGGTATAGTTTTGAACGATGAGATAACATTCATTTGAAATTAATGCTTGTGTGCCAGTCAAAGTTATAGACTGTTAATCATCTATTTTCGTACGTTATGCAACTAATTTCAAGTCTTAAGCAACCAAATCTATAGTCCTACCAAACAATTTGGAGTGCGGTCCCATGTTGCTGCGTAACAAATTTTCATGTGTCATCCTTCTTCTGTACAATTAATACACCGGGAACTCTTAACTTCTTGCACTAACGGGGAAGGGGTGAAAGATATCTGCAAAGGTTTGATGAGACCCCTCGCTGATTTTCCCGAACTGTTGGTGCCCTTTCAAACATTGCAGAAAATATTTTCAGTTGCACTCTTATTACATGTTCATATGGGAACAGTGTCACTATCGTCATGTTTTCAAGTGCATCAATATTTAAATCATCACAGTAGGAGGAAAATTACCATTTCAAATGTGATGAGAAAAGAGAGAACAGTTGCATTTTAGAATTTCTTTAGATGCACTAGTGCAAGAAGTAAACTCTCTACCAGAAACTAGCTTTTAAACAAACGAATAATGGTAACAAGTTTTAAAATGCCCTTAAGTAGTTGATGTTGATAACTGATTACTTGATTTTCTTGCAGGTTTAACAGCTTTCTCTACAGTTACAAGTTCATCTTGTATTATTGCTGTTCTTTTTACAGGAGTTGATAGTGTTTTTCTTGCAGGATACAAGTTTATTGTGCGTCCATGGTTTATTCAGATAAACTAGCTTTTTAGAAATTGGCATGATTTTTCTCAAACCATTTTCGTAATCCTGTCCTAATAGATAAGCAATATATTTAGGCACTCTACTTCGAGAGAAAAGGAAATATCAGATTTAGAATAATGAATGAATGCAAGGAACCACGTAGGTAGGTATGTTTTGGTATCCCGCCCAATTGCCTTCCACCCTCTCCCTGGCAAGAAATAATAACCGTTCCTCATAGGGAGTGTATCAAGTAGCCTTCTCTCGGCTCGGTAAAACTTCACCCATACCTTTCTCTCATTTTCTATACAGACGAGAGTTTCATGGCATCAGAAAGGTCGAGATCACGCCAGTCACCAGAAATAAGGCTTCATCCACCTCAACGAAGACAGAGTGCCGCTGGCATCGAAGAAAAAGTCAAAGATGGACATGTAATTCTTCAAAGACTTCAATCAAATTCTAGGCCAACATCAAGCTCTCTGCATTCTCAAGAACGGAGGAAAAGTTGTGTTCCGTTCGGCGAAAAACCACACGGAGAAGATGTCAAAACAATCAGAGGCAAAGTCAGGTCAACAGAAAGCTTAAGTGGCAAGGGACTAATCGCAGCCGACCTTCTCAAGAACCTCAAATCGCAAGGAAGTCTCATGCCAAGAAAGCTAAGCAGTGGATTGCTCACAGTTGGTAATGAACCCCAAAGGTGCCAAACTGCTAGTGATGTAAGGCGTTCTTCCTCACCTATCAACAATGCTCGCAGAGCTGTTAGTGCTGGAAATCGTACAGTAAACAGTGGTCCACCGATTAGGCCGGAAAGTAACGAAGGTACTCGAATGTTGACTGTTCAGAGGCCTCAGTCAGAGCTTTCTCCAAGATTGCTGAGGCACAGGGGTAACACTCAGAGAAGAGGCAGCTTACCAGTTGCAAATCTCAAGGAAAGGCGAAAAGAAGCAAATTCGATACTTCAGAAATATAGCAGTACAAATGAGC
Organism: Aurelia sp. 4 Dawson et al 2005; assembly: GCA_964019985.1. Taxonomy (NCBI): domain Eukaryota; kingdom Metazoa; phylum Cnidaria; class Scyphozoa; order Semaeostomeae; family Ulmaridae; genus Aurelia; species Aurelia sp. 4 Dawson et al 2005. Next base: position 19,174,752 of record OZ026502.1, on the reverse strand, counting down.
TCGATGAAGATTCTCCACAAAATGGATATGACAATAGAGTAAGTCTTTCCCGTACTGTATTGCTCTGTTTGGCATTTTTAATCACAGCATACCACTACAAAACTAGACAAATATGATCTTGCATCTGCACTATGTTTTGGATTGTGTTGATAACCGGAAAGAGAGTAATCAACGCTCTGTTGCTCTTTAGAATTGGGAAAGTGTAGGCCGTTGATTCAAGTTAAAAACTGATCTTCTGAATACATGTTTATGAGAAACGCGTCTGGATTTCAAAACCAACAAGGGAGATATAGAGACTTTTGCTCGACATGGAACAGACTATCTTGCTAACTCAAGAAACCATCATTTTGTAAATGAAAGCCCTGTCATATTTTTACTTCATTTTCACTTATTTCCTATATTTTATTTGCAAAGTTCTTTAGTAATGTCTGAACATTAGAAAGGCTTCGAAATAACCTTGTTTCGTAAAGTTCACCTGGGAACAAGTAGTGAACATTAAGATTGTTATAGAAGTTTTAAAAAACGAGTAAGGGAACTGTCATTTTAAATGCTGGGTACAGGGGTGGAAGAAATTTTTATACAAATAGCAAAATTTTCTTTCCCCATTCACGAAGTTGAATTAAATTTGACACCCCGTTTCAACATAGCAAAAAATTTGATACCCCACTATTAAGTTATTTAGCTTGGATATATTACAAAACTACCACACTAAGAAACACAATCAAAACATAAAATGAATCAAATTGGAACAATTGGAAGAACCATTGAAACATAGAATCATCATTACTATTTCAAATAACTTCTTTCTTGCCTAATGAACATAGCAGAAACAGACAAAACTTTTGTTGTGAAAGAATACATAATTCTTACTTCAGCCTGAAATTTTTTCCAAAAATTTTACAGCCCATCAGAAATTTCACAATTTTTTCCGAAGTATTTAACACCCCAGTAAAACGAGGCCAAAAATTTGGTACCCCTCCAAAAATTCTTCCACCCCTGTACCCAGCTTTAAAAATGACAGCTCCCTAAGAATTCTTAATTTCTGATGAATGCATATGTGCATTGTCAAAAGTCCACAGTATCATATGTTCTCCATCCAAGCTTTGCTTTCCTTTTGGCATTTGCACCTACAGAATATTTGAAATATTTTTGAATACGAAATGTTTCTTCTTTGAATAGGTGTTATTGCCATCACTTCCACGAGCCAAAAGTGCGACGACGTTGATGCCAATAATGCATGATTCCGCAGAGGATGATGACAATGACAGTTTGAATTTGACAAATGTGGCAAAGTCACCTGTTCCAAGACCGAGAAGTTCCAGTATGAACAAGCGGCGATTTTCGGAAGCAAAGACAATTCAGCAAGTGACAAATCTGTATAGTCCAAGAAATGATAGCAGTGGTGATTCTGACAATGAAGTGAGATCTTTGTCGTCCGACAATGGATCTGATTCATCGGATGAAAATGATAGTGAATCTGACAATGATAATAGGAAAGCCGAGAGGACAAATAAAACTGAAGATAATCCGACAGACAAGAATAAACGAAGATGTTCAAGAGCTGCGAAGGAGATTAAGTCAAAGAAGAAAACAGACAAGACAGATTTAGCGAAGAGCAAAGACAGCTCTGATGAAAGTAATGACAGTGGTTCTTCGTCGGAGAATGAGAGTGATACAGATAATGACGAGAATATCGATGATAATGTAAATAAACAAAGTAAACAAGAAGCAAACAATAATGAATCTAAAACAAAAACAGCAACTATTGACACTGATTCAGAAACTGATGAAGATGAAAGCGATCATGATCAACATGTTTCCAATGATTTAGTCCTGATAAATGAAGAATTAGAAACTTTAGCAAAAGAAATGGCAACACCAGGAATGCCTGCTGTTGATTTATTAGAATCACACGAGAAACTGATTAATCAAGTGAATCATGTTAAGAAGAAAGATTCAAAGAAAAGGATGAATCACACTAATCACAAAGATGATGATGAAATAGTTGGTGATGATATCGATGATTTGATTGATACGATTGATGATTTGATAGATGCGGATGATGAAGATATTACATATGCCAATAAACAAGAACTAAAAAAGAAATCTTTTAAAAATAAAGTAGGGCTAGTTATTTCAACGAATAAGCTAGCAAAATGAGGCTCTTGTGCTTCTAGCTGAGCTTTTTAAAAGTATCGTTAGGAAAGGATTCTGTAACCTATTAAAAGATGCTTCTAAAGTTTCTCTCCGTCTATTACTGTATGTGCCACTAGTCGTCTAACTTAAAGCATGTCATGTGGCTAAAGTCATCTGAAACCAATGTCAAAAGAGCCGTGATACAGAATCAGCAATATTTGGCATTGCTAGATTTTCTAGAAACAATTATTCGCTTCAGGTGATAGTGAAGCAACAGTTTCTGGTTTTCAGCCCTAGTGAATTTTCGGTACATGGGATGGCTACCTCCCCCCTCCATATTGTTTGACCCACCAACTCAGTAGGAGCTGTGTAAATGCTGAAAGCAGTTTGGAGTTATAGTCAGAACTTATGAACACAAGAACTGATCAGTTACTTTTGATTGCTGATATTTCATCGTGCTGTTAAAATTTAAAAGTGAATATCAAAGCTGGTTTCATCAAATATGCCCTTAAAGACTGTGCCAAGGTTTTAGAATCTTACGTTATGATTTGCAAACAAAAGTTAACCAGAAATCGTTAACCATTTAGCTTGCAAATTAAACCTTAGATTGTGTGATATTATTCTAACTGTCTCAAATTTTGCCAGCGTGTCTATGCTTCTAATTATTGCTAAATAAATAGAAAATTAAACAATCTCACAGTTTTTAGACTTCCTGGTTTCTGTGTTTCAGCCTCCTAACTCAGGGGGAACCTCTGTTGGTATGTGACGAGGGAGTCAGACACGGGATATTTGTTTAAAAACCCAAAAATATACTAAATTAAGACATCTTACATCCCAAAGATATACTCATCCAAAAAATATGCCAAATTCAGGACATTTTTAGACCCCAAAAATCATAAGCGTACGGGAAGAAAAAGTCTAGGGAGGCGGCCCGACACAAAACCCATTGTTTGCCAACATTTTTGCCCGACTAGGGGCAAAAATTTGTCCGAAGCGGGCTGATTTTTTAAAATTTCTTTAAAATTGGGGGCTACCGCCCCCGGCCCCCCGCCTCGTACGCTTATGCCAAAGATATACTCGTACCTTCATGGTACATGAAACTAAAGCATTTTCGGCAACTGCCCTGCAACATCTAGATGCGCACTCACTTTGTCAAATTTTCTCATCAGCAACCCCGAAATTATACTGATTGTGCACCAAATAGCGTACCCAAAGGTATACTGGACAACGTTTTACAAACCCAAGAAGGTCTGACCACCCCCCTCCGTCACTTACTAATAGGGAGTCCCCCCTGGGCCTCCTAATTGCATCTATTGGTATTCTACTTATTTCATATAAACCTACTGTTATCTGCGGCTGTTACTCTAGTAGTTGCATGGTTTTAGCACCAAACGCTGGGATAGTAGAAGCAAAACTGGAAAAATCGTTCATCATAAACCGGTTTTCGTAAAAAGAGAACATTGCATTCTAGCCTAATAAAAATCGTCGTAGTTTCGCTCCTTTCGAAGCGAAAAACTGGGACTGGAGTAGTTAGTCTATCATTCCACCTATTATTTATTGTTAATCCCCTGTGCATACAAAATCTTTACTTTCTTTTTGATATTTTGCTCAGCAAGGTAAGTGAGTATTTCCTCAACAAAATCATCCGCATTATGGTGAGAATTTTCCTGATCAACGTGTCATGAATTTCTCCCTATGCCTCGTCGAGAATCAGAATCTTTTTGTGTCCTTGGTTCCCAGGTTCTTTATCGCAGCGGTGCTGCTCCGCAACTTTCAATTTCAAAAGAAGATGACAGATGGCGGACGATGGAAGTCAATTTGTGACGAAGAATGAAGTTGATCTCGAATTGATTACTAAAGGAATAAACTGCTACCGATTTTGAAAGGTAAACGCTCCTTTAGCATTAAATAAACATCCTTCTGTATATCTATGTCGTAATTTTTTGTTAAAGTACCGTTTTAGGAACGGTCAAAATCGAAAATGACGCTTTTGCTTACGTTAGGCCCAAAAAATTGGAGGAGGAAATTAAAGGCCCGCCAAAATGAAACGGCATTCAGTTCGATACACCTCTCCACCATTTTATACCTGTTTGGTGTAAACTGAAACACTTTGTAATGTTTTAACTTAGACTTGGTGTGAATTTGCTGAAGAGTTGGTGAAATGGAGTGGCCTGAATTTTTGTTGTTGCCCATTTTGCCAAAACAAAAGTGCTGACCAAGCGGATTACATTCATCATTACTATCATGATAAACGTGTAAAGATAAAAATTGGAAACACGTCATCGCTTTTGACATTTCACCATTTATTTTTCTTTTATATTTGGTTTTAACTAGTGAGCAAAAACTTGGAATGAACTGAGAGCTGTAAGGCCAAGCAAACTCCTGCTTCATCTTCGTTTGGAACTAGGTGTTGTACATAAATAGATTGTAATAAGTTGTAAATAAATATGGTTGTAACCATATATTTTCTATTGTTTTTAAATATTAGTATCATCAGTAGGGTTTTAATTTGTAAAGTTTTTGGCATGGGCCCCTGAAAATCAATCTTTATGACTGGTGGGGCTGCATAAACAGATGATTTTAAAATGAAATGGAAAATGTTTGTCATCCAATCTGCAGAGTATGGCACTTTTCAACAAGATCTCTCATGTGTAAGGGCAAAGTTGCAGATGTACATCACCAAACTTTTCTGCTCCAGTGTGCTAGTGTTCACCAAACCATTGTGGTTGAAATTTGGGAACGTTAGGTGACTTTTCAATGATAATGCAAGACTTGATGAATGATGTGGAAGCCAGGGTGCATTCTGAGTAAAACCTACACCAAAGTTATGCCAAGCTCCAAGCTTTTGTACACCAGGATATTTTCAGGGAGAGAGAATCTACTTAAGAGTTTGAGTACTCAAACATCTGATGATTTTAGGAAAACTTCAGTACTGGCCCAAATTGTTAGTTTCTTACAACAGAAAGGTATGTATTGTCAAAATAAATTGCCAAATGATTGAGCACAACTTTACACTCATGCCAAGGTAGGTAGACTTTCAAATGCCGTCATGCCAAGAACCATTTTTATTGAAAAAATGATGCCGCTGAAGATCTTTGGCCCTAAGTGCATGAGATGCACCCTGATGTGGAAGTAGACCGTTATTCTACTACTTAAACAATTGTCAAAAATTGAATTGCAACACCAGCCGACATGGGATTGGCAGAGGTGTTTTGAGCAAAGTATAAGGTTTGACCTCAAAATTTCCTGCGGGCTTTGCCCCCAGACCCCTTCCTTCATTGGTCCATGTATGCAATTGGTTAATTTTGATTTCTAAGATTAATGGAGCCACTTTTGGCCTGATCTACCCACATTTCCTTTTTGATAGTAGTTGAATGTGACCACACCCAGACCACTCCCAAATCACCTTTCGTGAAAAGTTTTTGGGAGTAAAATATCTCTAGTATGCACATGCTATACTTAGAAGACTGGATTGTCTTCATACAACATCATCAATAGTTTATCTCTGTATGGTTTCATCAGACTGGAAAGTTTGCATTAATTGTATATGCAAGTTGAGATAGCCTAAAAATGATTTCCACAAAGATTTGATAGTTTTCACCCAGACTCGCTTCATATGTGGCAGACACGCAACTACTTTAAGCATGGAACAAACTGCAAATGGAAAGTTAAAACCAGCATCCTTGTTTGAATTTTTCAGCATGTGGCCTTGTATTTTTGATGCATAGAATAGTGCACAGTAAGGAAACATGAATTTTCTCACACATTGAAGATGACCTGGAAACCACACCATAGTATTTGTTATGTATTGTGGGAAAACTTGAAATAGAAGGGTTTAGTTTTCAAAGACAACACAGAGTCCATGACTCAATGATATGAAAGAAATTGTAATGACAGAGCATTGTTCTTTTGCAGGGTGTGTACAAAAGAAAAGTTTTTAAACATGAAGAATATAACAAATGGAGGAGAACTCTTCTTTGAAACAATTGCAGCCAAAGCATTGTCAGGACTTTGTTCATTCTTGGCTTTATTTATTACTGGTCACCAGGTATGTATATAAATAAATATATGTTACATTTTTATTTAATAAATTTTTGTTTTTGACAAACCACAGCACTTCCAAAAAAAATTTATTTTTGTGATGATGTAGTGTGTTTTCCTACACAAGAATTCTGAGAAGAAATCTTATATATTTATTAAGAATTCTTATAGTCTTCACATACCTCTCAAGAATTTCTATCAGAATGTGAAAATTTCTTGAAAATTCTTAGAATTCTTGAAAATTCTTGTTATGTTAATGTGTGCTTTGCAATTTTACTACAAGCTTTCATTATTTAGGAAAAATTTTGTTCACTTTATTTTGGGCCAATTTTCAACAGAACCTGAATTTATGTCACATTTTTACAAAAAAAAAATATCTGAAATAAAGATTAATTTTGTGTCATAGCAAATCTCATAAATTTTAGGCAGACTTTACAGAGTGTATATTTTGCATTTCCACAATTGTATGCAAGACTTGTTTCTTTTTCCAGATATACACACATTTACGATATTACACAAACTCAGATCAACAAAGATACATTGTTCGCATATTATTCATTGTTCCTATTTATGCATTTGACTCATGGTTGAGTCTTGTCTTCTTCAAAGAAAACTACTATGTTTATTTCAACAGTATAAGGGATTGCTATGAAGGTATGTTAAATTTTTTACAACCTATTCTTAGTATTATTATTAGAGACGAGGTATTACCAGCTCGCTTTTGATTATTATTACATAACTGGAAATAATTAGAGGATTAGAATGGACAAAATGTCAAAATAAGTTTATTTGAATCTCAATAATGTTTTGGGACTGTTCTTTCCTTTTTCTTAAGATGAAAGTGAAGGTGAAGTTGCATTTTTAGTGCCCAGCAATGGGATTGCAGAAACAGAGCAGACCTAATCTAGCCCACAACTGCTTAGCATGATACTCAAAAGGTGGGGCCCCTGCCAGGTATCAAATTCTGTCTGCCAGACTGTTCTGGCTGCAAAGTCAGAGGATTATAACACTGATCCGACAGAGCAGAAGCTATGTAAAATGATGTCATTGAGCAATCTGACATAAGGAAGTGTTTTGATAGCTTTTTGAAATGATAAATCAAGAGTTTAAGGCTCAAGAAACAAAATATCAAGTGTTGCAGAACTTTGGTATCTGTTGCAGGGAGCTAGGGGGACTCAAAGTTGTGAGTTTTCACGCATGCATACACAATTTCTGCTCTGTCCACTGGGCCACATCACCTTCACCTATGTTTCTGCATGACATTCCTCCAAACCTTTTCATAAAATTTTCCTTGTAGTTTTCTTTTATAATGCTCCTCAATTTTGTATCAAAACATTATAACCAACCATAGAGTTGATGAAATATGAATGTAGGAATAAAATCATAACCTTCTTATTTTTCAGCTTTTGTGATATACAACTTTCTATGTCTTTGCTATGAATATCTTGGTGGGGAAATGGCAATTTTATCTGAAATTAGAGGCCAGCCAATAAAGTAAGTTTAAGCTGCTTGAGAATCTAAAAAGTCTGAAAATGAAGTGTGAGTTTCACCTGTTATCCAAATGGCAGGAAGTTTTCTTTCCAATTACTTTCTGTGTGAAACCTTGTGAAACTTAGGACATATATATATACTTTTTTCATGTTTTAATGAATATCACACAGCTCAAATGCCCTTGCAAAGATATAAAAGCTTGCTACCTCTGCAAAGGTTGAAATTTTGTTTATGATGCTTTCAGGACTGTTACGATGAGAGTTTGCAATATCTCCTAGTATGACTGATCAGAAATCTTCTGCATGCTTTTTTATTTTGTGATGAATAAGTTCCTATTATTATTCCAAATTACTCATCATTCACTTTTCAAGTTTAAACTTTTGCGAAATTAAAATGAAACAATTCATAATATTTCTCAAGTAATTGAAAGGAAAATGTTTCATTTCCACTGTTTATTCTTTTCTCCTCAGATCTAGTTGGATTTCATGTACATGTTGTTTATCAGGGATGTCAATTTCCATCAGTTTCCTACGATTTTGTAAACAGGTTTGTTGAACTTTATATCCTTGATTTGTTAAGTTTAACACTGGCTGCAACACTTTTATTCTGGCTGAGCTAGAGAATGTATTTGCTAGACTGACTACCTCAGTCCCAGTTTCCGCTTCATTCATTGAATTGGATGCCGCCGCTGCGCTTCATCTGGGCCTGATAATCAAACTAACTGAAAATCCAGCTAAAATCGCCGCAAAAATGGCGCGACCAATCAGATCGCAGGACCTTCTACTTGTGATCTGATTCGTCGAGAGAGGATCAGTGTTGCGACCTATGCTGTACAAACGTCGATTCCACCAAAGATCATGTCATGATCTTTGATTCCACAAAATGATTCTGGTTTCCGAGCCCATAATGAATGCATGAAAGAATGCCATGAAGAGACGGGAGCACTTAGAAGTGATCTGGCAAGGAAAAAACAACAACACAGATCAAAAGACATGCTTAATAATTTGCCGACCATGAACACCCGCTTTATGTTTATTCCGCAGAACCGGAATTATCATTACGAGGCTGGCCTCAATTAGCCTCAACTGGCCAATTTTTCGAATAGCTTGATTATGAGTCGTAGTTATAGCGATTATCAGTTTATCAAGGAGCGCAACTACGACATGTAATCAGTCTATGTATTTGCCTTTCAAATGCAACTGTGAATCGTTTTTGTCCAAAGTTATTCTCAGTGATAATTAGTCAGATTTTTGATCTCCTACTTTCTGAGTTATTCATCAGATTTGAATGATTCAAATTCCAGTTAAAAGCTGAAAGATTGAATGGTTTTGTTGTTTCTCTTTCTTTCATGTTAGTGTTAGAAGTATCGGCAAATTCGACTTTGTAAAAATTTCATGGTTGCAAAATGACTGAAAAGAGCCTGATCAAATTGTAAGGACTCCTTTTACACAGAACAATACACAATTGGTGTTTTGTCTCTCTCAAGAGTTATAAAACATCAATTTTCAAGCAAATACTAAAAATTTTCAGTCCCATGGCAATAAATGTGCAGTGGATATCTCTCACTCATGAACAATTGCATTTTCTCTATAGATCTTTGCGAGGAGTCCCTTTTGATTTGATCAATGTTTAAGCCATTTTTAGGTCATTTTGCAATCAAGAAATCTTTGTAAAATCAAAAAATCACAAAAGTACTTTGATCTTTTGGCTTTCAATTAGAACTTGAATCATCCAAAGCAGAGAAATACTCTTGGTGCAATGAATTTCCAAAAGAGGGAACTTTTTCTGGCTCACCCGTTATGTTTCCAATGCTCGTAAGAAGGTGAGAAAAATCACAAAAATACTTTGATCTTTTGTCTTTTAACTAGAATCTAACTAATTCAAATATGTGAAGTACTGTTGATGCTATGAATTTTCAAAAGTGGGAACTTTTTTCTGGTTCGCCCGGAACAAGAACATAGCAACGACTGTATAAATTATATGCCATGAATTTGTTGGCATTTACTTAGATTTGTAACTTTCAATATTTTCTTTTCCAGGCTACATTACAATTCTGTTTTACAAAACCAATAATGGCAATCATCACGTTAGTACTGCAGCCATTAGGATATTACTCTGAAGGGAATTTTAGGTGAGTTCACATGTTTTGATACCGGGTGAGTAAGAAAACAAACTAGCGTTTGAAAAAATTGTGTTTTCTTAAAATCATAGTAATGATATTGAAAACTGTGTTGCTTTATTTCTGGTACGTCCCAACAGGTTCCATAATTTATCGAGCTTTGATCAGCAATTCCTTCCCGTCAAAATGGGAGATTTTTTGAAGAAAGCCCTTTTCAAAAACCTGCAAAAATGAGTGAAAACACCAAGCAAGATTTCCTATTGTTCTCCTACGTAGCGATATTGACTCTCAGATGTGTTCATGTATTTTGTCCTCTTGGGAGAATGGAATCCGCCTGAATAAGTTATTCACACTAAGGGGAATACTTAATAGGGGGGATCTCTTAGTAACATGGGTGTAAAATTCTGTTGCGTTTTTCTCTGCTTTTGAACAGACCGTTTTACTTCTAAAAAAGAGGTGTGGATCTAGCGTTAAAATCTTTAAATTTGGACCCTCGATCCAGTAAATTTTTCGGTATAAACACTGCTAACTCTGGTAAAACGTTCAGAAGACTTTTCAGAGCGTTTATTATTGTTACCGACAAATCTATGCGAAGTGAGTTAGCAGTGGTTCATTTAAGAAGTAAAAACGTCTATAGAACGCACAACCAGCAGCCATGCCAAACTGGGCACAATTTTAGGACGCATTGTAGTTATTTGTGTTGTCTTCGAACTAATGTATGTCTTGTTTCAATTCCTTGGTAGACAAACAATGCTATTTTGCCATTTCTCTTGAAATGTTATTTTCAATCCTTTCTCCTCCGCAGGGCTGACAGAGGATATCTATACATAACTGTCATATACAATGTATCATATACGGTGGCTTTGTATGGCTTATTTTTATTCTACTCCGCAACGAAAGATCTTCTTAGTCCATATTATCCTGTGATGAAGTTTCTTACAGTCAAGTTTGTCGTGTTTCTGTCATTCTGGCAAGGTGAGTTGAGAATGGGTGTTGAATCTTCGCAAAACTTTAATGGTAAATTTTATTGCGTTAAGCAAGCGTGAATTTTGTAAGAAAAATTTAGCATTTTGTTCGCAGCCTCCCATAAACCTTCCTTTCCCCGACGTGTTTATTTTACTATGATTTGACTGATTGCAGTCAGAGGTGGAAATCTATTTTTCAGGAACAGAAATCGCTTTGCCTTTTCATGTGTCAATCTTTCGATTTACAAAATTTACAAAACTTTAATCGAAAAAGTGATTCTTATTTCTGATAAGAACCACAGTATAAATGTATTTAAGCAATTTCTGCCTGTTACAGAACATGACAAATCCTCTTATGCGGGTTTTATCCTTTCATAAACATGAGAAGGCTGTAATTCCAAAAAAATGATGATTTCGAAAATTCCCTCTCTGGAGTGATAATCACCCAAAGTTTCCTGAAAGCCATTCATTTAGAGGCAAGAAAGGGGCATGGCATTTACGCTATTAAAGGGCCCTGGTCAACATCAATGCTTTGCGGCCCTCGGCTGCTTTCAATATAAAGGACTGTAGTGCACTTCAATGCGTAGCGGCTGGTCAAGAAAGTGATAGTTCACTGTTTCCTTCCACGCACGCGACTTTAGTTCGAAACCTTACGTGATCATTTTGTTGTCATGGTTTTTTTCTTCGAGGCCAAGCCGGTTGCAATCTTATGATAAGGTTAAACATCATGTTAATATGGAATGAAAACTGTTGACATCAGTGCTTAAAGAAAGCGCACAGGTCTAATGAAAAAATTGATCCAACAATCTTCTGGTGAGTTGGTTTTCAAGAGTTTATAAACAGTTGCAACTCATTCGTTCTGACTCTCCCTGTCATTCAAAATTGATAGTCAATACTCAGAATTACTTTATCTCTTGCTTTGAGCAACCATATTCTCTTCTGAGCATTAGAAAGTCAAGAACACAGGGTATCGAGGGTAATCTATGCGCGGAGGAAAAAATATGTTTTTGACCATGTCCTATTAGTGTAAAGGTTCTGCAAGAATTGAAACGATGACTTTTAGATATGCCCATCCTCAATTGTCGCAATTTGTTTGTGATTATCGTATCATCAATTTTCACACATACACTTAGCTTGAATCAATTCCGACCGCGTACAAAAGTATCCCGCTCGTTAGGAAAGAGGTTTTATCGTCAAGATGGATTTTTGAATTGAATTTAACATCAGCTTTTGAGGAGTGGCGTTGATATCCTAAGAACTGTGTGATTGAAGCCACTTTCACATTAGACTCAGTGTGGTAAGTTTGACGTTCACCCGTAGTCGTTGTGTGAATGTTCACATTCCTTTTCAGTCTCCTATCGCATCTGCCATGCAATTGATCCCAGGAACTCAGGAGCAGAGTTCAGAAATGGAAAAACTTTCCACCGAATATCAGTTTCGTTAGTTAACCTGCCACATTTCATCAAGTGAGACTTTTCCAAAATCTTGCGCTTTTGTAGCTCTAGAATTTATAAATCAGTTGGTATACCCAAAATAACCCAATATTTACTTAGTTTTTTATTAAAGTTTCTAAACCTTCCTCAGTTATGGCATTGACAAGCAAAACCTTCCTCTGGCTCATAGCTTTGAAGCCGAGGGAGCATCATGCCTGAGCCTTTCGTAACAAATCGTCCCGCCAGATCTAGTTTTATCGAGCAAAAATTGCTGCGTTTCACCTCCAAAAGCGATCTTTCATTAAATGACCTAGCTATCATGGTTTAACATTCTTAGCTACCTTTCACCTCCAATTGCTCTTAAACTATCTTTCTACACGTGAATAATTGATAATAATACGATGTTTATCATCATGTCATCCCAGATGAGGGTCATCTCAATGAAACTGTTTGTCGTTACACTTGTACACTTGTTATAAAATTTACTATCTGGCTGCGTTTCCCAAAGCATATATTTCATTCTAACTCATATCCTAGAACCTCGATTCTCTGAAAAAAATTCCTAGTTCGATCGATCCTCTTGACCTTGTCTCCATTGGCTAAGTCTTCTTTCTTTCCAGTACCCAGAGTACTTGTATTATAGGTAGAATCACCGTGGCACAAAGCCACGCTAAGCAATTTCACGCTGTCTGTAAGATGCAAGACAAAGGCTCTGTTTCCATTACTTCGTTTTAGTATGAAAACGGAGCGAAATGTACTTTTTTTGGGCGTGTGTTTCAATTTAAAGGGAATTTAAAGCGACTGAAAATGGAGAAATCATTTTGAATCGAAAAACCGATAACCGAGTGATTTAAACACCACAACAATAGCAACCAACTTAGTGCAAAAACAAAGCAAACATTTAGTCTAAACAAAGAAAATGAAAATGAATGAAAAATTGAGTAATGGAAAATCCTCAGATTTTGTGCCAGATTTTGTGTAATGGAAACGGTTCAAGTTCGTCGGAAAACCTAGTGATGTGAAAGCGGAGAAATTTGAAAACTGACTAATGGAAACACATCCCCATACTTAAATCTGTTTTTTCCCAGGTGTTGCCCTTGCAGTTCTCGAGAAAACTGGCGCAATTACGACATACCAAGGGATTCAGTCAGGCACAATCGCAGCTGGATATCAAAACTTTATCATTTGTATCGAGATGCTCGTAGCTTCGATACTTTTACGCTTTGCGTTTCCTGCTTCGGTGTATCGACATCAGAGAATTATGGAAGGGAAAGGCCAAGGGATCGCACTTCGCAGTATTACAAAGAACTTTCGACAGACTGTAAATCCGAATGATATTGTTCAAGATGCGATTCATAATTTCTCGCCTGCATATCAACAATATGCAAGTGCACACGCGATTAAAGAGGCTGATGGCACTTCTTCAGGAACAGATGATAAACACACGATTAACTATCAAGTGACAATAAAGGACACGGTTGTTAAAGGGAAGAATGCTGGTACAAGTGAAACTACTATGCTACTTGATTCAGACGATGAAATCTGACTTAGGGTTATTTATTTAAAGTTGGATTTTGGATATCCACATTGGTCCATTTTATGGGAAGTTAGGACAGCCTTACGTTCTCCGAAATGTAAATACAAATTTTTTGTGGATATTACAAAACTGTTGATATTTCATGACAAACTTTAGAAGTCAGATTGTTGATCTAATCAGATGACACAAAGACAAAAGATTTGGTGAAACAAAACCAGCCTAGATGAGATGTCTTCAATTGTGTTCTTTAGAGTCAAAGCCTAACCAAGAGAAATCTGTAAATTTGTAATTCATTTCACATCTTCACTGCACATTCATACTTTCTTAAGCAATACAATAGAATATTACTTAGTTAGGTGTTACTCATGTAGTTATCAGTGATTTGAAAAAGAAAATGAGAAGGCCCATGCAGGAACCCTGTGGAACTCCAACTTGATTGTTTCAGCACTGGTGTACTGAAGCTGCTCTGCAATGTCCTTATTGAGAGTATGAACGAGGAAAAACCCTCCAGTTTTAGTTGTACTTGGCACTAAGTAGTTCTTCTCTTTTTGTTCAAAAACCCTGTTCTGTAAAATGGTATCTAGAAACCAGAATGCCCTAGTATCTGATATGCTTTGTGTGGCAGAAAAGCCAAGATTTTGCTTGTCCTTCCTCAACATACCAGGGAGAAGTAGGAAAGAAGCTTCTTTTTAGCTACAAAAAGTATAGCTCATCTTTGCATATTTTTTTCAGTTACAGTTTACCAATCAATTTCTCTTGAAAAGAAAGATTAGTGCCCTATGTGCCCCCATTTTTTATGAGCAAGACACAATTTTCACCACATATCTCTTAACTTTTCATACAAAAAACCTTCCCTTCAAAGGCTTCAGAAAATCTTAGAAACCTTGAAATAATCCCAAAATCTTCCCCAAGAAGCCTCCTAAAATCCTTGAATATCTTTGGAAAATTCAAGAGATATTTAAAATCCCTAAACCTTGTTGACTATTTTCAAGCAATTTGCCTTTCCACCACTTGCATTAAATTTTTTGGTTCAGTTCTATGTCTCATACTTGTACCATGCCCACTGATAACATACTTGTTACAATTTTTACCCAATGTGAAACTGCAGATTAAGTTTGTAAGTTGTCACGAAAAAGCTAAAATCATCAAACATTCATTTGGAATTTAAAGGACAGTTGTATTGATATTAGACTCGAGATGAGATGTATGTAAATATATTTGAAAACTGCAACATTTTTATGTACTGGCTGTAAACCTTGTCAAGTGAGTGCTGCTCAATAGTTGCTTTAATTGAGTAAAATTCATTTGGGAAACACTGCTCAGCCTTGCCTAGAAACAAGCCACAGTCCTTAAAACCATTTAGTCTTGTGAAAGTCACTATCTGAAATGGACAAATAAGAAGGGCACCCTTTCCTGAAAACTATGGTAATTGCTATATTTCCTCCAGCTATCACTGCAGTTTTGATGTTCCCATTGCTTGTTATGTTGATGTGTAATTAATTGTTTGCATTTTCTGCTGGTAGATATTTATTAATCAGTTATAGTTTGTATTTTATGATTACTGTAGTTCATTCATGCACTCCTTTAGATGCAATCCTCAATTTAAAAACTGAAATTGAAGAAAGCCCATGGTTATGCTTGACTTTTTGCTTAGTGGATTTTGCTATCTGCAGTCTTTGAAAAACAAATAACAAAATTTAGCCCTATCCTAGAACAACACACCTGATCCTGACCATAAAGCCCAAAAGTTTGGGAAATGTATTATGAAATGAATATTGAGAAGACCATACTGAGAATCTCATGTCATCACCCAGACTTAAGAGTTTGTATATCTTGCATGCACAGGAACATACATGGTTTTAAATCTGAGCCATGCAGTTGACAACAAACGAAAGATCTATTGTTTTAATGTATAATTCTCAACCACAAAATTTTTGCCCAATTTTACTCTGGCCATCTTAACTTGTAGGCACAAAGTACAAAGTTTCCAGTCTGGATTATCAGTATCATATAAAATGAATTTTTACAGTGTAACTTAGAATGACAAGGGAGTCGAAAAGTATTTAAGCAGTAGTAGAATGAGTTACAACCAGAATTTTCTCCAGATATTTGTTGATTAAGAAAATCTATTTGGAGCAGTACTTAGGGAAGCATACTTTAACAAAGACATATTTTCTCTGTGCAGATCAATTAACATATAGTGGAGAGATATTTGATGTTCTCTTGAAAATCATGATCAAATCAACAATAACACTATGTCACCACAGGGATGATGGGAGAACATAGCAACCCTGTGGCCTTCCACAATTACACACATTATTTATAAGAAACTGCTTACAAGAAACTCAATTTTCAAATAACCAGAGAATCAAGAAACTCCAAGACTGGGAAAATGTTTATTTTTCAACAAAGGAAATCTGTAATGTATTTTTACTGCATTTTCACATGTTTCCTGTATCATATTATTCGGAAGGTACTTGAATTAAGTCTAAATGTTGGAGGACTTCAACAAGCTTTGTTTTGTTATGTTCAGCAGGGCACCAATTAGTGAAAATGAAAACTGTTTGGAACCATCAAGAAACTTGTAAGAAAACTCTGTGTACTAAAAATCTGATAATTTTAATGAACTTTCTGTTCTGGCCAAAATTCTTAGTGTCTTATAAGCAACATGTGTATCTTGAACTTTGGCTCATAACAGGTGGAAGGTGACCCATTATGAGTAATATTGTAAAAGAGGTGATAAAAATATAAATTTTATGCTTTTAAGCTTTTCTGCTGACAGCTGTGCAGGGTTTTTGATTTCTCAAAGATCTACAGTCCTCATTCAGTTGACATCCAAACTCCTTCCATTCATACTTCTATCTATGCTCAGAATAAGTGGACCTGCTCTTCTAATCCATTGTTCTGGACTCATACTACATTGAGCACTTTCACCAAATATTGTCTGCAGCATATCAGTGTTGATAACACCAGGATTTAAAGGAACACACACCAGGGGTGCAGGCAACTCTAATGCCATAGCCTTTGATAAGCCTTCAATACCCCATTTGCTGCAGCAGTATGGGGCTACTTCAGGTGACACTGACTTTCCCCATGTTGATGAAAAGTTGACAATGACCCCCCTTTTTGCTTTGACCATACTTGGCACAAAGTGACGAATGCAATTGACAGGCCCTTTGATGTTTACATCGATCACCTTGTCAAATTCCTCTGATGAAATATTCCACAGCGTTTGGTTCTCGTTGACTACACCAGCATTGTTGATAAGAAAGTCTGGTGGACCATATTCTTTCAGAACTTGCTTTGACCACACTTCGACCTCACCATCTTTTGAGACATCAACTGCGTAGAACTTTGCTTGCTCTTCTGGATATTTTTCGTTCAGTTTGTCGATTTTTGCTTTGCTTCTTCCACATCCAATGACTTTATGAGATTCCTTTATGAAATACTCGCACATTGACTGCCCAAGGCCAGCAGTCACTCCCGTTATTACAATAACTTTACCCATTTTGAATCATAGAAACCTAACTTTAATCCGCAATCGATGGCTTGAGTGTCTTAGTGGATAACTCAGTTACGTTGTCCGAAGTGACTTGACTTGGCAACTGGACTTTTGCTTGTTTTGACGCGATGCAATAGCAGTAGTTTGGGGGCATTATTTTGTCACCAGCAGCAATAGATCTCTAACGAAGAGGGTAAAATTAAGCTGTAAATAACTTTAAGAGAATTGGGAAGAGAGACCAAATAGGTTTTGGTGACATTGTCCTTCAGTTGTTTGAGCGGGAAAAGTCTCATAATCATACTGAGGCTATTTGGCCTAGGCATTTCGTGCGCAAATTCGAGATTCAGCTTCGACCTGACCATTACATAATACAGCATTCACCGACACTGCTCGCTAGCTTTCACTTGTTCAGATTCATTTCTACTTCAAAGATGGCTCAGGCTGGAAGAATCATTGCAATTACAGGGGTGACATCAGGCCTTGGTGCTGCGATGACGCAGTTCTTCGCAAGATCATCGCATGTTGTGCTTGGCTGCGGAAGAACAGCATCCAAAATCGAGGATTTGAATTTTGAGCATGCAACGGGACACGATCAGTTCCACGTTGTTAATGTTGCTAATAATGCCGAAATGCAGGAATGGGCTGAAACAATCGTTGCAGATTTTGGTGTCCCGGATCTTCTCATAAACAATGCCTCGGTTGCTAATAAATCTGAAAAATTCTGGAAAGTTCCAAGTGAGGATTTTGATTCAGCCTTGGACATCAATATTAAAGGTGTTGCAAACTCAGTGCGTCATTTTCTTCCTCACATGGTCAAAGCAAAGAAAGGAGTCATAGTCAATATCTCTGCCGCTTGGGGCAAGAGTGTGTCACCAAGAGTTTCAGCATACTGTGCTAGTAAATTTGCAGTTGAAGGATTTTCTCAAGCCATTGCTGCTGAAATACCAGCCCCCCTTACCTGTGTCCCCTTGGATCCAGGCGTTATCAATACTCCAATGTTGGAGAAAATATTTGGCAAAGCTGCTGCAAAACAGCAAGCTCCAAGTGACTGGGTTGAAAAAGCTGGTCCATTTATTCTTAATATTGACAGATCAATGAATGGCAAAAGTTTAAAAGTCCAGTAGACAGTCTCGACAGACTTAGGTGTGAATCAAAGGCTTGGCCATTTTTAGTTATCTAAGTTAAAATTTCAAACTACAGATTAGATCTAACTTTCAGAAGAAAGCAAGAATTGCGAGAGTCTTAAATTCTTTGTTCAAATTCTTTGTTCATTTGCAAAGGTGCCATTTGTCCCATGTCTTGCATGTGCATGACACAATACATCTCAGTGTTGGCACCAGGGGAGGGCTAGAGGGGGCTACAGCCTCCCTGCTGGAAGCATGTAGCCCCCCTTGAGAGGAAATTTGGGTTCCCCTTGGGGAAACTTTGGCCAAGTGATGTATGACAACTGCATTTCTCAGCCATTTCACCCCCCCCCTTCCAAGTCAGAAGTTCTGACAGTCTCTCTGTTGGAAGATTCCAGGTGCCACCGTTGATGCAACTTCAACCAGCCAGTTGTTTCTTAAAAGAGACACAATCACCAAGAATTTAATTGACCAAAAGACTTTAGAATGGAACTTACAGCACAAAATTAGCTCATTGTCTTTCCTTTGTCTATGCACATGAGCCACAGTAAAGTGTGGATAGCAGTACATCATTTTTCGTTTCATTTTCCCTTTCCTTCTACTGTTTTCCCATACTTGCAGGAGTCATATGAAAAAACCAAACACATTTTGAAATGTACAAAGTTACCATGTTTAATGAGAAGTCTTGTTGAAGTATTCAGACTCAAAAAGAGTATCTGTGGAAAGATCCATGGACCATGGAGCCATAATGAGTGGAGCGCTAAAGCTCTCCTTCCCCTTATGCAAGATCTTGTCTGGATCCATTGATTTCATTTTGTTCATACCTTATCGGTGGCTCAAGATGCCGTTAAGCTCCTGCATATCAGAGGCGCTTTATGGTCCCTGGGTAGATCACTTGTACCGTCACCCCTTTCTTTGAAGTATGACTTTTAGCAATCAGTACTGCCCTCTGTTGCAAGGTTCATTTTTCAAGAGCAGGATGACTGTAGTCTGCCATTATCCAGAAAGGTCTATAATAGTCACAATTACAGTTAATCATAAGAACGGTTACCCATAAGAAGTCATAAGCTTCCCTTTTGTAACAACATTCTGGTGCTGAAATAGGAGAAAGTATCGCCTGAGACCACATTTACATTGTACTGGTAAGATTTGATCTGCTACAAAACTGCTACAGTTCAAGAACATCTACACTGCTCCAAAACAATATTTGCTACGGCCAGAAGGAAAGACAGCCTTTTTGTAACTAATTAGGAAGAGCAGTGTTCAAGAAAGGCTTATCAGATCTATCACAGTTTCGTTGCGGATCCCTAACGTTGTACGAGTAAATTTAGAATAGCATGTTCGCGCATTGTTGTCATCGTCATTGCTGTTGGTGTTGTTGCTGCTGTTGTTGTTATTGACAATTACTTATTGTCGCGATAACTCGGACTATTTTGAGAGTCTATAGAGGGATGTTGTCTGAAGCCTCCTGACTTTATGTTCACTTTAATTAAAAGTGGCTGACTTTCGAGGGGGGTTGTAACGTTTAATGTCCATTTCTACTCGACATTTTGAAATCGAGCTTGTTTTGCATTTATGAAGCTTTTCAGAGGCTTAAATGATGGCTATGTTTGGCAACAAGGATTATCTCTTATAATGAGAAATCTAGATCACAGCTTGTACCGAAATCGTTTAAATCTGAATTGTGAAAGAATAGTTAAAAATTAATTTTGGTCACGTTGGTGTTTCATTCTTTCGTTGATTGGTTAAATCATCCTTATTACGCAATGTTTAGATTTTTATGATCTAATTCAATGATACAACTGCAATATGATCCTGCATGATTCAAACTAAAATTACACGATTTCAACTAAAATTAACTAAAATTTAAACTCTGTGAGTGCCGAAAAGGTTCAAACTGTTTGAAAAACACCCAACAACTGCCAATTGTCAGGCAGGCTTTCAAATGGCTTCTCCTTTTAAAGTTTAATTCTAAACATTGCTTTTGTGACCACCAATAACACCAAAAATCTACCAGGTGAATCAAAAGAAGTAACCACGTTTGACTCTATGGAATAAAAAGTATTTGGCTGATATTCAAAAACTGAAGGCTAACTTTAGACGTGAAAATTTTGTTTGGTAAAGTTACTTATTTTTTTGATCAAGAAATTAGAAAAATGCTTATAAGGGGTTTGCATTAGAACGAGAATTCTACGTGCGATTCTGGTCCTAGCCTACTAACCAGACCCAATTTCCTTTGAAATAGTGTCTTTGAAATAGGGTATAATTAACAGGCTATTCTGGTCCATGATTTACTAACCATCAAAATTCAAATTCCTTTCCTGGAACTGACCATTGTTTTAATTTCAGATATCAATGCAATTAGATTTACTTGGGAAGATGTTTTGGTACTTAATCCACTTGCGAAAAAAATGCATTTTGAAGATCACTCTTACTTTCAAATTTGATTATTCTTCAAACAGGACCATTTGTACTGGATGCCCAGTATGCTTGATCAACCTTTTTGCAAAGGCTTTTGCAGCATACTCACAATTCAAGTTTTAGGACAGAAAACCACAAGCCGAGAACTGCCGTACTTTTGCAGAGTTGCCACTGAACTTATCCAGTTATCCCAAGTTCATATCATATCGTCATCATGTGTCTTATACCCCATTCACACTGCAAAGTAGATTACTTTAAACCAGTTTAATTTAACCTAGATCTAACCTGGTTTTTATAAAACCAGTTTAGTTCCAGAAACTTCGTTCACATCACCAAGTTAGTAGAACGGTTTTGTTACCTTGACAACGGCTTCCTCAGACAGGTTTCTTTTGTTTACAATCTCGCAAAATGGCTGACACCGCTGTGGCAAAGAATTTTTCAGGCCATTTAAAACGAAAAAAGATGTTTGCAAAGCTGCTGCTCTACAAACGGAGGCGAAATTTAGCAGCAGCAATTTACTTCAGATCTGTGGTGGATATTTCGAGAAGTCTAACTCCAATGGAACGGTCCCGCTGGACAAAATTCAGGTCTCAGGCATTCTGGTATGAAACGGTGAACAATAACTGGCAGAAAGATGACTGGATCACAAACTTTAGAATGTCCAGTGAAGCTTTCGCAAATATTTGTGTCGAATTGGCTCCATTCGTCGAAAAGCAGTCAAGCAATTTCAGAGAGCCGATTCCTGTTCCTTTGAGAGTCGCCGTGGCAGTATACTTTCTTTGTTGCTCTGCAGAATATAGGACCATAAGCAATTTGTTTGGTGTTGGTCTCTCAACGGTGTGCACCCTTATTCATGAAGTTTGTGCAGCAATATCCTTACATCTTCTGCCACACTACATTCAGTTTCCATCGGTGCAAGAAATTCCAAAAATCATGAACGGGTTTCTTGACCACAGTCCTTTCCCCCAAGTTATTGGAGCCATAGACGGGTGCCATGTAAACATAATGCAGCCAAATGAGAACGGAGAAGACTACATCAACAGACATGATGTTCCCTCCATAATTCTGCAAGCTGTCGTTGATGATTCATACCTTTTTCGAGATAATGTTGGATGGTGGGCTGGAAGACATTTAGAGGGGCCACCAAAATTTTTGTACAGGGGAGCCACTTAAAGTCTTAAGTCTGAAAAAGGGTGCCATGAAAACTACGAAGCTAATTTGAGCTATCTGAAACTTCTTCCTTCCATGATCTTTGTAGAGCCTTACGTAAAGCTGCATCATATTATCATGAATCTTTAGGAACCACTTTTTCTCCATTCACCATTCTCTTGAAATAGTTTCTACATTGTCTTTGCGTCACTTGTTATGGGAAAATATGATATGTTACTCAAAAATTTGTCATCAAGTTTAATAGAGAGTGGGCCACGAAAAATCATAGCTAAAAGACCAGGAGTCCTTGAAAACTTTAGTGACGAAATGGAGGGGTTATGAAAAATTTTCATTATCAATAAAAACGAGGGGCAAATCACTCCAGAAAATGGCGTACGAGATTAATAATCACTTGTGATCATTTTGTGATTAATTTGTGGTGATTTAAGTGATTAATTTGTGATTATTCCAGAATAAAATCACACATCCCAAAATGTTCTCAGGTAAACTCCTTGCTTGACAGTTTCAATTTTCGACTCAATTTCATTCGCAAAAGACAAATTGTTACAATTGAGATTAAATCTATAAGAATTTAGTGGTATCCTACGCGACCCAAGTAAAGCATTGCTTATCTAGCTGGGGCCGCTATTGAAAAATAAGAATAGAAATAAGATGATAAAGTTAAAATAAGCACAAACGTATGATATCGTATAATGAGATACAGAGCAACATGAAGCAAGAAGCAATTTCCACTCTAACAGTATACATGCGTTATATTTCTACAAATGTGTTTACATAACTTAGGGAATTTGATAAATGTTAGAATATAAATTTCAAACAACGTTTTCTCACAAATGAACATAGGAAATACACTTAAGTTAGTGCCGCTAACATTTCCACGTAGACGTAAGCTGTCCATGTACTGAATTCCTATTTTGATAAATCAACAACAATACTTTCATAATGAATGACATTCTTACCCAAAAAAGTTAACAAATGTGCTTTGTTTGGTATTCCCACCTAAGTACAAGGTTGAATGTCCTTCCAAAGGTAAATCGAATCAAAATACTTGTCTCAATTTACATTGCATGAATAGGGCAAGACAGAGCAAGATTGATAAACCAAATGATGAAATATGACGGTAAGCTGTTCCATAAATCAAGTCATAGACTATCATACCAGTTTGGCAGAGTTGTTTCTAACACAAGAACGAAGCTTTCCTTTTTGCTCCACCGCAGGTACCTCAGAATGTTGCGATGCTGTGCTGTTCATGTTTCGATCTAATCTTTTCATTTCTTAAAAAAGTAAACAAATAAAAGATGTTTAAACAGTCAAAATTTGTGATTAATATGACTGGTGATTTTTCGTGATTAACGTGATTTTTGTGTGATTAATGTGATTAATTTGTGATTAAAGTGTGATTATTTTTGACAGCGTACGAGATTTTAAGCAGTGATTTGCCCCTCGAATAAAAATAGCTTCTGTCCCCTACCCGGCATTAATTATCAATGATCCCTAAGTTTCATATGAAAATATGTATCAAACAAGGATAGAAAATAGGAATCCAATAGCAACCTCGTCCCCAGGGCCTAAGGAAAACTTGTTCGTCTCCGTCTTAGTGGTCTCAATGTGACAGAAAGCCCTGGGTTGGAAGAAGAGAGCATATTTTTCCTAGTAAATTTTGGCCATTGCAAATTCTGCTCAGAGAAGAGCGGTGGCCATCGTTATTCTAACTTCGTCCCATCATTTGCTAAAATGTCGCTAAAAAATATCCGCCAGGATTTTTGATAAAACATATAGGATAAAACAGAAAACGATTTGAGCCAGCATTTCATTCCTAAGGGCTCCACTACTTTCAGTTCATGCCTTACAAACAATAACCCATGTTCTAAGAGAGTTACAGTGATAATTCATTTATCTTGTGTATATTGAATGATATAGCAACGTAGCAATGTAAATATATCGATATATATATCTGTATGCTATGGATTTTCTCAATTATTTCGCAATTTCCAGCATAGTTTCTGTAAAGGCAAGGATAATTTTTGCAAATCTATTATTCAGACGTCAATAATACACGTATCTTTTCTATTAGAACTAAGAATTTGAGCCAGTCGTGAATGTTTCTTATACGCAGTTAAAGCTGGACCGGGTCAACATAGAAATATACATAGTGTGCTATTCTTTGTGCGGTTTCATTGTACACGTGTAGGCGTTTCTTTAGCCCATTTATTAGCTGCTCGTCGATGAAGCTACTTCGATTCGCTTGGTCATCAAATTTTGTCGCAAATGAATACTTGACTTCATGACAATGCATTCAGTGGTAAAAAAACAATCAGGCATCAAAGTTCCCTGACATCTTGAAATGATTTATGAACCACAGCCCCAAAGCCTATGAATGCTCTAGTTTTATTCTTGAACCCTTTACCCCCTGAATTGTCACCACTTCAGAAACCATTGCGAGTCGTTTACATAAACATTCAATTTTCAAGCACATGATCCACAATAATAGGATTCGATTTCCAAACATAGGGACAAATGTATCATTTTTGATATTATTAGAATTTTCATGGAAAGACAGACAAATCAAATGATTGTCTGGCTCACTTGGATAGCGAGCCACGAGCTATAAGTGAGAGAGATGTCAAATGCAATTACCGCCGGTTATTGTTCGGTCTGATCACGGAGAAACAACAAATTTCACTGGGTGAAAACTGTGAGTAGTACGAAATCAATGTTTCCTTTCTGTTTGTCACAGTTTGTTGCAGCATGGTTGATTTTACAGTTTGTACATTTTTGAACTACAAAAGGCATTTAATTTCAAATGCGCTTGGGCAAACCATGAAAATGAAGAAACCATATGAAACAACTGAACATTAGAACTATCTATGAAACGAAGACCAGTCCCTTGAAATCATTTTATGCAAGATCTTCATGAAGAACCACTTCAGTTTCCTGCTGATCCCTGAGTCTCTTGATGTCTTTTTCATTTCTGACCAAGGTGTTTGGAAGCTTTCTGATTTTCATAATATCTTCTGCCTTTATATCCAGCTCTTTGCAAAGGATATCTTTCAGTTCAACCATGGAACAATTCTGTTGGACTTCAACCTCAATAAAATCTATATCTCCAGCCAGCCTGACTTTCAATACCCTTTCGTCGTCCATATTCTTCTTCGTAGCTTCATCTTCTTCTCTTTGAAGTATTTGACTCAAAAATTGCGTGTCATTTTCCTGTTGTTGCCTGATAAATTCATTCAGAGACTGTTGCAAAGTTTCAACCATAGACTGCGTTGTATTTCGCTTTCTTTTCTTAATTGTTTTGCTAAAATATAGCTCCTTACAAACTTGCTTTCCAGAGCTCATATTTTGCTTATCTTCCTCGGGAGTGGTTGTGGAAGACGAAGGAATGGTTTCCGTTTCGTATGTTAAACCTGGATAAGGTGCAAGGGAAGGTGATTGTCCTCCTGTAGGCTGAGCAAATTGGTCTGAAAACATTTCTTCCTCGTTGGCATGCAGACTTACTGAAGGAACAGCAGTGTTTTCATCAAAGCTTTCACAAAGTGTGCTTATCTTAGGCCTAAGCTCAGATTCCGAACGAGCAAAACTGGAGGAAAAAGGCAACGAACTTATAAGGCTGCTAGGCATTACGGTAGGTTTATCTCCTAAAATGGTATCGAGTGTGTCGAAGCAAGGTGGTTTCTTTGTCCTTTGCATTCCTGTTTGCCGTTTGTTGTCGATAAATTTCTTGTAAGCGACCGTCAAAGTTTTTATTCTTGTTTGGCACTGGTCTCCGTCTCTATCTTCGTAGCCTTCCGCCCTTACGGCGACGGCAATTTCTTCCCAAATCGGTTTTTTTCTCGTACACGACTTGATTCGTTCTTGCATGTTTGGTTGGCCCCATTTTTCAATCAGCACCTCAGTTTCCTTTGGCTCCCAAGATCGTGATCTATTTTGCCCTTTAGCTGTGGAGCAGCTTTCCGCCATTTTGAATCCTTCAAACTCCGAAGTTAAACCAGGTTAAAAGGTGGGTTAAATAAAACTGGTTTAAACTAATCCAAGTCAGATTTAATCCAGTTTCTGCTATGTGTGAACGGGAATTAAGCTAACTTGGTTTAATTTAAGCTACTTTAAACCCGGTTTAACGGTCAGTGTGAATGGGGTATTAAAGTTTAAGCTTGTGCTATCTTTCATATGAATCTAGACATAATTGTTCTTAAAATACTCTCACTCCATATTGACTGCTTGTGGTCTCAAAGTATTTTTAAGCATCTGCAGTACTAATTGAAAGATAATCAGAATTCATGATATATTTAAATTGCTTGCAGATGACAGCATAAGGCGTCAACTCTTTGCGAAACTTTAACATTTGTGTGAAACGTTATTGCCCTTTTCATTCAGATGAGCTGCTCAAAGAGAACTTTTGGGCTGCCGTAAAAGCTCTATTGAGCACCCTCACTATAAAGCCCCCCTCCCTGAAAAGCCCCTCCCCTCTGAGTCAAAATTTCAAATAAGCCCTCCTCCCTATTAAGACCTTCCCACTTATATTAAATTCAAGAATTACCAGAGATTTTCCATTTATCTATCTAAACAATTGCATCTTTTGCGGATCATAGAAGAAAAAGCATGTGACCTATATCCAAACGCGTAGACTTCTTTCTACTCACCCGGTAGTCTGACTAAATTTCTAGATTTTTCCGGCTCCGCCAGTAAGAAAGTTAGTAAATAATGCTATGGCCTAATTATCGTCCACATTATTCCCCTACTAAGTGGTTAGACTTATGACGATGAGTCTCTTGTTTCCCTGTGCTCTTTGACTTGATGATGGCGCTTCAGTCAAGAGAGACTCATAGTTTTACTCTTAAAACATGGTCTTATTTAGGCCCAAACTTTGCACTTCCTAAAGTACCAATCAGATTGCGAGATTTGGAAAGAACAATGCTGTCGAATTTTCAACAGTTCATTTGCAGTTGACTAGATTTTGAAGAAAGTTGCTGCAGTAGGCAGCTTGAATTTGTCAAAATCATAAGGAATAATTTTGCAGTGGTATCTTTATTCTGGGCCATAAAGGAAATTGTTTGCTCATGTCCTTAACAAAACTCACACCATTGTTGACTGAAAAATCCACATGAAATTTGCAAGATAAGATAAGTCCAGAAAAGGTCAAAATTTTTTGTCCGGAGATCAATTTTGTTAGTTAAACCATCCTTATTTTACCAAGTCAAAATAACCAGATTTTTGAAGTCCTTGCTGTCTCACACTCCATTTAAGCAGCCTCGTTTTGAAAATTGTCAAAATTTCTCTCTAAAGAGCTTTTACATCGCCATGACATTGACGCTACGACCGCGAGCAACATGAGGGCTCATAGTTTTACTAAAGTTTTGGGTGCTAAGTGTTAAATCGGAATTTGGCCTCCAAATTTTCATATGAAAGAAGTTTGGGTAATTTCCAAAACGAGGCTGTTAATTGAAGGGGTGTATTCATAAACCATTTGCTTCCTCCAAAACGGCAAAGCTTTTCTTGTCGCTTACAAAAATTGCTATAGTCTGTTTCAAATTAGATGTCACCTGCAAATGCCCGTGAGTAACAAAAATAGAAGTGTTTTGCAAAGGAATTTTGCGTTATCGCAAATCTCAGGTGAAGTCTAATTTGAGACGGACTTGAAACCCTCCTCAAATTTGGCACAGACGTTCCTACTGCCCACAGCCGTGGAGCTGTTACATTTTCTAGACTCTAGATAAAAATTAGATATATCATAAGATACTGTTGCAAAGTCAGGTTTTTCATACTGGTACTTAATTGTCTCTCAGTCCCAAAGAATGAAATGACGATCAGCGAGTATATCAAGCTCTACCACGAAGACATCTCCGAGAACGGTAAAGGCGAATTTTCATCCAAAGGATTTCGAGTGAATTGATAGGAGGATGCGCACGTTAGATGAAGGATTTCTCAAAGGAGAAGTTCCGTTATCTGAAATTTGAATTTCTTTAGCGTTTTTCACGTTAACATTTGTTTTGCTCAAATGAAGATAAACCTTATGACGATAAATTTTTACGAATTTTCAATGAGCTTCAGTTGGGTGACCCGGTTTATAGCGTGGTCTTTATCGGTCAATATCTCCCTGTTGATCTATAGTGTAAAGTGAGTATGAAAAGTCTGCTAATTACTTCTCGATGCGTTTTGAGAAACATCCAAAGTTTCTTCTTTTTCTTGTTTGCTTTCGGCATCATTCCCTCCCACATCATCCAAACAAATTGCTTGCAATGGCCGCATTTCATGTTCGCCCGTCTCAGTTTTTTTGCTCATCCTTTGTTTCTTTGAATCTTTGCGCGTGGTAGACAACGGGTAGTTGTTGGTATGGCTGCTAGCTTGTTTTCCTCCTTTACTCCCCCTTTGAAGACTTCTCTTTCTTTTCTTTGCTGCACAGCATTTGCTTGGGCCAAACAGGCTGGAGAGCTGGCTTCTGTATTCCTCGCTCATGTAGAAAAGCATGACGGGATTGACAATTGAAAGACTGTAGAACATAGCGACGAACATTGACCAAATGTGGGCAGAATAGCTGTTGATTGGTATAGCATGTGAATCGATCAGAAGATAGAATATCTCAAGGGGGAGTGTAGTGACTGCGAAAATCGTGTATAGTAAGAAGAGGGCTTTTGTCAAGCGCTTGCTTCTGTATTCCCGTCGTTTCATTTGACTTGGATTTGCTGCACTGCCACTGCGGAGGAAACTCATGCTGTGATTCAATGTTTTGAAGATTTTAACGTAACAGAAGGTTGCCATGATCATGGGTATGACGTAGGTGATAGCAAATACGCATGCTCTATAGACGAGCTTGTATTCGAGAGATGGCCACGCTGGTTTGCAAACATAATCTTTAATAACACGGCTAAAGACTAGCTTGAACATGCCAGTGAGAGGTGCAGAGAGAAATGAATACGCAAGTAACCAGATGACGACAATGCCGATGCGAACCTTTCGTAGCTTGATGTTACAACGCATCGGATTTAGCACGATATGGTATCGAGTCAATGCTAAGGCTGTGTGGGTCAGCACAGATACACCAACAATACACTCTCCGAATCCCCCAAGGAAATATTTACACATGATGTCCCCGAAAGGCCAGCCTGTGAAGTGATAAATGTTGTTGAGAGGGATATTAATCAAGGTGATTCCCAAATCTGACATGGCGAGATTGAACACCAGCCAATTTGTTGCACACCTCATGGACTTGCTTCGGACTATTACAAAAACCACTAGCACGTTGCCAATCGTTCCCAGCATGAAGATGATAAAATGAACGCTGATTTCTAAGACCGTCTCAGGGGCCATCGTCCTTCCGCTCAGATTTGGAACAAATATGCTTTTAGCAGTTGGGACCGTTGCGTTTGTTACGTTAATGAATGTGGCATTCATGTTGACGATTTCTTTATGACTATACTGTAGTTGTAAACACACAAACTCTTTGTCCTGTGTATAGATTAGATTAAAAATAAAGTCAAGCATTGAATTCACGATATGAAGATGTTTATGTGGATGATCTGTTTATTTTGGGAGTTTTACCAACTTGGAATTGTTTCTTTGATAGAATGGTGGTTTCTATTCATTATCTTTTCAGTTTTCTAGCTACAAGGTTGAAATTTTTGACTTATCATTGCACTAACAATGTTAAGACCCAAATATATCCTTTTTGGGTATCTTTATGTTGATGATACGTTTATTGTGGGCACTTGTTCAAAGTTGGATTTTCTACTTAATGTCTCGGCTATGAAAACCTGGATTCGCTTTTTAATAATCTGATCATTTAGAAGGACAAATTTTGCTAAAACTGCAACCTCACATTCAGCTATTGATTAGGCTTAATCTAACTGTCTGCGTTAAGACAAAACAATCGCAGTTTTTGCAGGTTATGAGTACTTGTTATTAGTTTCCCTCCTCGAAAGATCATCCACATAATTTGCAGCCTACACAGTGAGCCTGATGTCAGGCTGTAGAATTCGTTGACATAGATCAGTCATCATCCTTCCGTTGTTTTTTTCCGTGTAAACATTTGGAGAAACCAGCTATTTTTTTGTTCCAGCTGGAAGATGTCCTCGTGAGGTTTGACGTCTGAAATGACACCAGATTTGTTTGTATCTATTGCGAAGGCGTCAACTTGTCATAAGTTTTGACGTAAAAGTGCAGGATTTTTTGGTAGCAATCTTTGTTATTTGCTGATAAGATTTGTCCGCTGTTGCAAATTATGAATGTTACTTGTGCAAGTACTGCATCAGACAGAGACAGATTGCTGCATCAGCTGCAGGAGTTCCTCACGATTTAAGAGCATTTCGCGGACTGATAGGATTACATAGTCGTAGTTATCACTATGGATAAACTGATGGACGCTTAAACTTCCAGTTTGAGCAAAACCTCAATCCAGAAAATATAAAAAGTGTTGTAGTTGTTGTTTTTATTGTTGCGATAACTTGGACTATGTAGTGGGTGTAGGCATTGTGCTTGAGTTCGCAATCCCCTTCAACAATGGAGCAAATGATACCGACACCAGATACACATGAAATTTTCTCAAATTCTAATGCATCATGTTGACTGACTGGGCTTCGATAATTGTCCCAAAGAGCTGCAGTCCTTAGGGATGGACGTATCTCCAGCACCCTTCGGTTACTACGTTTGTGCTGGCACTTAAGAGTACCGCAGTCGAAATGTAAAAGTTGGATTCTACCGGGTGAATAGAAAAACTTTACGAGCTAGATGGCCTATATTTTCTTGAAAGTAAATGTTATGAAGACAAACAAGGTATCAGCGTGTAGCTGAAAGGCTCCGCTTTCTTTTGAGACGTTGCTTGGTCAGTTTAATATATGCGTTCTGTCCGAAAAAACAGCTTCTAAAATATGGAAATTCATTTTATTTCCTCGACCATCCCCTCGCTTTCCAGTCCTTTTTTTGGGAAGTGTGAAAAAGCTGATTTCCAAATTTGCTTCAGAGCATGAAATTTGAATGATGAATATCTTATCTATCGCTATGCCGAGATTTCACAAAATGTTGACCGGACGGAACATGATGGCGATTATTTCACTCAAAATGAAGAATCCTGGATTCGAAACTTTCATTGAATCTGGTTTTTCGGATGGTAATGATTGCTTAAGATGACCAATCAGCATCTCAAAAGATAGCTAATCCTTTCAACTAAACTGTGATAGAAAGCATTTGGCAATAGCTTTTGATTTATAACTCGTTAAGTTTTTTTGGGTCACCCGGTATGCAACATCAATTTAAGCCTATTTTTGTTTTGATTTTCATCCCAAAATTCATCACTCCAGGTTTCGTCTTAGGTTAGGCTGTTTTAGCAAGAAGACGCGTGTCAAGAAGACGCCAGCATTAATTCTTTTGTTCGTGGCTGTATTACAAAGAGAAATCAACTTCAAAACTTGCAAGTCTCGAGAGACTTATTGTACGTTCTATTCTGAAACTGACAACCTGAAAAGTATATGTTTGAAGGCAGCACTGCAAAAATAGGACGTCGAGAAGGAAGGCAAAATCCAACATACACACATTCACAAATGATGGAAATCCGAGAATGCAAATTGTTCTTAGGGAATTTGTCTGTCGGTGAGTAGCTTTCCTAGAGGGAAAAGGCTGGAAAATTAGAATGCTCTAAAAACATGAAAAGTAGCTGCGTTGTCAAAGACGTCTGCCTCTTGTTGCTAAAAGAGCCTATTGTCTCTCTAGAGTAACACCCGAGCAGTGCCATATCTTTCTTAGATATCGAATTGCAAAGAAAGTGCTTTTGGAATGTTGTTATTAATTATTAATTTCACGTTGTTTATTGTTATCATCGATCTCTTAAAAAGATATCAAAATCAGTTAACAGCTCCTCTAGGTTGTTTCCTCAGGTTTTAGTGATAGCAGACTTGATAAATCTAATTGAAATCATTGAGAAAGCTGATAAACACATAGCCAAATAAGAGAGATTCATATTCATAGAGTCTGGCAGTTTTGAATGTCTTTGTATCAACCTCTCCCGTTTGAGAACAGTTGGGAAATAAGGCTCACACTGAAGTGACAACGACAAAATGAATTCAATTCAATAAGATGAGCGTAAGATGAGGGCACTTAAAGTGAATATGACGCGAAAATTTTTATTGATGAAAAACGTCAATTTGAGTATGCTGATTTCGAATTTCGACATTAAACTTTCCAAAACTGAACCGTTTTTTAGTTACAGCCTTTTGAAAATCAAATTTCTTCACTAAAAAGTGTCCGGGGACCTGGGTCGAGTTTTTGGACTTGTGACGTAAAGTGTTTGGGTAGGATGACAGGAGATACTTGCATATCAAAGGATAGTACTGTAGTCACAAGGGTTTTAGGGTTTCATAGTTGCCATACAGAAAACCTCCACACTCATGTGATTCAAATGCCACGGAATTTATATTCTCGCACTATTTTAGCAATTAATTGATATCTTTTGAACACCTGAATTCCACGAATTGGCACTCAATTAACGCTTTCTTCGATGAAAGAAGTGGTATCATATTTAACCACGGGGATATTGCATTGTGACTAACAGGATGACTCAGAGAAAACAATGAAAGTACAATGGGAATGAGCTCATCCTTTCATCACAACTGCTCGCTTGGTTTCCTCACAATTTCAAGTTTCAAACCATTGCAAACAGAGCACAAACAGACAGCTTCGCTCGAAGAAGGACTTCAAACTTCAAACATTGTTGTACAGTGTCCCAAGTGGACAGGTTGTTCGAAGGGAGGAAAAGAATTCAGGCCAAAAGTAGTTTGACTCTTGTTTGGTCAACTATGGCCATGCTGTGAACGCGAGGGTCTACGTGTTTAGGCCATGTCCATTCTGTCTGGTTGGCACTCGACTGGAATACATTTATTTCGCTGCAATCGCTGTAATTTTTCATGAGGTCCAGAGATATGCTGATACTAAAGAAACTTTGCTTTGGTAAGTGCTGATTTCTTTACTTAGCGCTATCAGACTA
The DNA here is from genome assembly GCA_964019985.1 of Aurelia sp. 4 Dawson et al 2005. Taxonomy (NCBI): domain Eukaryota; kingdom Metazoa; phylum Cnidaria; class Scyphozoa; order Semaeostomeae; family Ulmaridae; genus Aurelia; species Aurelia sp. 4 Dawson et al 2005. Next base: position 19,141,841 of record OZ026502.1, on the reverse strand, counting down.
AATCAAGGACAAGTCTCGTAGTTTGGTGTCTGATCACTCTCTTAGGAGAATTGAGAACCGCGTAAAATCACAGATATCATAAGTCTGGTCAAGCTTCCTTCCCCAGAGTGCAGAACTTCGTCCCGTGAAATGCCACTATTCAAACAAATGTCTGAAATCTTTGCAACATAGACTATCATTTATTGTTATTTCAAACCCGTGAGTTTGATATGCAAAGGTTGCTGCAAGATGACATGGTTTTGTGACATCCAGCTTGCAAAAAAGCGTTCTTTACCACATTGTCGAGAGAAAAAAATATTTGAAAACATTGTAAATTTAACAGTTGAAGTTTTCAAGAAACCAGGAGTGGAATTCCTTAGTTTTGATCGGTTAAAATGGTGAATAAACAATCCAAACCTGGCCACTTATCAAGGTTTCGTAATGGTTTCATGTATGAAGCATTGCATGGTGTTCTATTTCCACAAACACTTTACGTCACAGAGGCCTGGTAATCAACGGTCTGACCGCGCAGAGTTGCCGCCACTTTTCGAAGCAAAGTGGGGGTTGCTCAACCCCATTTTCTGAAGAAATAAGCGTCTGAATTAACAAATAAAGTACACCAGCGTGACGAGCGATGTTTAATGCATGATATTAGACGATAAAAATTTTCGCGTCATATTCACTTTAAGGAGTGAGGCTAGATTGACAACAAAGTACGCGAAATTTCTTTGAAGCCTTTTGATTAAAAATAATGTGTAATCGAATTTCGCATCCACCTTTTTGAAGATCTGATTCGATGCTGACAGCTCTGATTCATCATCGTAAATCTTCTGTCAGAGATGGCATTTTGCAAAAGAAATTTGGCTTCTCAAAACTTCAGATCTTCATGATTTTTGATAGCAGAATCTGCTTTTCTTAATTCACTTATACAAAAGCACAAAACGCTTTTGCAGATGATGTTTCGTTGAAAGGGTAAAGCCTGGTGTCCATATGATCGTAACAGTCGGCGACGCGTTGCCGAGGCAGGCTTAGGGACGCATCGGGGACAGTTGCTTTAAATGGAAACATTTTCTGAGTGATGTCTCCGACGTCGCTGAGCAGACAGGGACAGTACGAAAAGCAGCGAAAGAGTTGAGATGAGTTTAAAACCTGATTTCCATATGTTCGTAACAGTGATCTTTTCCATATGTCGCCGATTGATCGGAGGCACGTCGCCGATGTGTCGCAACAGGTCGCCGACTGTTACGATCATATGGAAACCAGGCTTAACATGTTGAAAATGATGAAGTAATGCTCTTTCTGGTTGAACTTTTGAATGGACAAATTCAGGCGCAAAGTTGTTAGTTTTTCAGGAAAACATTGCCATCTGACCTCTTTCAAATCTATAATCTTCAATTATTCCTTTCGCAAGAGAAGCTTCTTACGCGAAACATTCTATAAGAAACTGTAATGGCCTCTTTCAGAAATTGAAGAACCCATTATCTAAGCAATCAGACGTCAACTTGAAGTTGAGAAACTTTTTTGCATTTTTCAATATGCAAACCAAATACCCATAAGGGAGCTTTTTCCATAGTAGATGTACCTGGGTTGCACTCACAATGATGAATATCTTAAATGCAAGCTAACATCAACGTTAACTGTAAACAAGATGACAAATCTAACAAATGAAATTGATACAAAGGGGTGCTACACAGTGCTCATTTTAAGCCGAATTCACAGGACCACAGTCTGAAGATTTTCGGAAGCCGAAATTTCTTGAAGAAAGCAGAAGCAGTGCCAGCCTAAAACAAGTGGAGTGGATGACGGATGATGGGGTTCTGGGGGCGCAGCCTCCAGGAAAAACTTTCAGGATAACACTTTTTTTATACTCAGTAAACACCCTGTTTAGCTACCTTCCCGAAACACCTTCATTTGTCAATCAAATTTAAAAGTTACCAATAAAATAATTCTTTAGACATTTTCTCTTTGAATCCAGACTAATTGGACGAGTGATTTCTGTTTAAAGTATGGGACTTGTCCCCACCATTCCTCCAGTGGCTCCACCACTGATTACAGAGATCCGTTGAGATCACACGTTTTTCCCCTGCACACGATTTACCAAGAGAAGTACACATGGACTGCTAGCAAGGAAACATAGATGTGGAAACTTAAGACCACTCATTCTATATTTCAAGGCCACATTTCTCATTTTCAGGACCACGAAGTGTGGACAAGACCACACTAAATAGGCACTGGCCACATGCTTGCATTGCTTTTACCAAACTGTCTTCTGTCTACTTCATCGGTGGGGAAAATTTCCTAGACCAGTAGGATATTGACAAGGGTTGGTGGGGAATTTCCCCACAGTTTTGTACGTGAAAAGATGCCTTGGCCTGGTTTAATAGCCTCATCTGGTTATGGATTAGTTCTCACAATAGAAATGTCAAAATTTCACGCCAATGTTTGCTTCGAAACTAAAGGAAAAGGATAATTTCTGTTGTGAGAGACTGGAACTTGCTTTTCTTCTTAGTTACTTTAAAGAAGTCTTTAGTTTCTGCTCAACTTACTCTTCCAGCACCATAGCCAATTTCAAGATGTTTGCAGTGGATGTTTAATTGTTTTGTTAACACCTATCCTTGCACTGAAAATTTAGTTGTGTCATTGAAACCACCCAGTTTTTATTGAATGGTCTGTACCCTGGATTTCAGAACCTCCATAAGAGAGGCAAACTAGAGGAAAATAAAGCAGGGGGTGAATGGAAATAGATGAAAGACAGGTCTTTTCAGGGACCGTTCATTATTTACAGAGAGGTTTGTACTGAATGTCTTCTACTCCAAAAAATCTTCTTACCCAGCTCAAAAGTTGACCGAAAATTTTACCGAGCCCCTACCTATAAAAGTGATTTCAATGTCAGATGATGTGAATTCTAACTTTGATACTGTAAATATTGTAAGCATTTTGTCAAAGATGGAAAGGAAGTAGGCACGTGTTAGTTGATGGGAAAATTTTGTTTACCCAACCTTAAAGTTACATAAAAGAACTTTTACCCAACCCTTTTTTAAGTCAGAAAATTTCTTTTGCCCAGCCCGTTCTCTTCGGTACAAACCCCACTGTAAATAATGATGAACAGTCCCTTACCTTGATGAAAATTAATTTCTTTGATGAATCAATGGATGCCTTTGACACAGCAAACTGCTCACCACTGCAGAACGCTCTAACCTACTCAAAGCGTCCCTTTAGTCCTTGACAGCACAGCAACTGTTTGAAAACAAGGTGCTTTTCTTCTTCGTTTCGGATATCTAGTCAATGAATAATGCATAGACCATATACTGTGTGCTCTCCACACCAGAGTTTACACTGCTCACCAACAGAGAGTAGTCGTAGCTCTTCCTGGCGTTCTCTCAACCTCTTGATAACAGTGCAACTGGTTGAAAGCAAGGTGTTTTTCCTTTATATACCTCACTCAAAACATCTGTTCATGACCCCAACTTAAATATTCAATGCTTGGTGTGATAGATGCATCATTCGACGCAATCTGTAATTTCATTGGTTAAAAAGGATTTTTGATGACCTCATTTTCTTCCATGTTATTCATTTTGAGCAGTAAAAAATACCGTTTGCTCAATTTAGATATGATATTTTGTTATGCAAGATCGTCCATATTCTTCAAAACATGTTTTCCTACATTGAATTTGTTATACCCATGACATTGTTGAGGATCAATTTCTAACTTTAGGTAGCTGTGAGATGAGATCTGACAGTTTCTTCAATAAGTTGTTTGTCGTTTAAGAAAGGTTAGGGCAAAATTTTCTTCCAAAGGATATTCGAGCAATCGATTCAAGAGGAAGACTTTCCCAAGTCACTTTCGTGTGCATGAAATGCCAGAAATCGCCTCTGCGAAGGAGTGAGGAAGGAACATTGAAATGGGGAGGAAGAGCTTTCTTTTTCTCCCTCCTTCGCAGAGGTATCCTCTTCCTTCACACGCAGCTTTTTCAGGTGGCAGCTTTTGCAGGTATGAACGCGGGAGAAACTTGGGCAAGTCCAGTCAAGAGGGAGTCTTTGTAAGAAGCTCACCAGTTCCGAAGTGATGAGGTATCAAAAAAGGAAACAGTCAACTTAGTTTTTTCCAGATTTCTAAGAAGATCAAATTCTCTTCTTATTGCAAGTAGACTTGCTCCAAGTCTATTTCTTTCCTTCATGAGTATCTTACAGAAGAAATGATTTCATGAGTATCTTACAGAAGAAATGATTTTATGGAAGGAAATAAGAAGGAGATGAGATGAGATGAAATGTTTCTTACATTTTCTTCAATAAGTTGTTTGTCGTTTAAGGAAGGAGGTTAGGGCAAAATTTTCTTCCAAATGATATTCGAGCAATCAATTCAAGAGGTAGACTTGCCCATGCCACTTTCGTGTGCGTGAAATACCCAAAAATTGCCTCCACGAACATGCACTACCAAAAAATTGCCTCTGCTAAGGAGTGAGGGAGGAATATTGAATTAGAAATGGGGAGTAAGGGCTTTCTTTTTCTCCCTCCTGCGCAGAGGGATCCTCTTCCTTCGCACACAACTTTTTCAGGTGGCAGTTTTTGTAGGTACAAACGCGGGAGAAACTTGGGCAAGTCTAGTCAACGTGATTCTCAAATGTCTTTTGTTTTGTTCGGTATAAAAACAGCTCGGTCGTGTCATTTGTCTGTTCTTCGCATGAACCAACTGATGAGCTTGTGACGAAACGCGTATTTGATGTAATTACGTTTTCATAACTGATTACTCATTTTCTTGCAGGTTTAACAGCTTTCTCTCCTGTTACAGGTTTATCTTATATTATTTCTGTTCTTTTACAGGAGTTGATAGTGCTTTTCTTACAGGATACAAGTTTATTGTGCGTCCATGGTTTATTCAGATGAGACCGCTACTTAAGGCCATTTAAAAATTTTGTACCACTAATCATTTGTTTACAATATCAGATGTGAAAGAATGAATATTGTTTCTGACAGATACTATCCAAAGGGGTGACTCGCGGTTAGAACATGGTGAAAATAAGGGGGACCAAAAAGTCAACTTCTAATGAAAGATAAACCGAGGCGAGAAGCGAGGGTCTCAAGAAAACAGATGGCATGTCGTAGATTCGTTACATCTATAATGATTTTTGAAGGAAATAAACTCGATGGGAATAATCTTATCCACAAATCATGATCCGATCGCCACAGGAGGTAGGAAATTTAAAAATCTCCTCTGGCCAAAAATAATCTCTTGTACAGCTGAATTTGCTTATTTCAGATGATCTCCATTCTTTGATATTGAATAGCGATACAAACATCAGCTCATTAACAAGGGAAAGAAGCAACCGGATAGTATTCTGCCCATTCAATCATTTGTTCTTCATTTAGGCCGTCAGGTACTATGTTTATTTAGGGCCTGTTCATATGGGGGCGAGCCAACCCGCTACCGAGATCTCGCCAGTACACCGATGAGATTTCGCGAGGCGGACCATCCGCCTGCTCATATGAACAGACATTAATTTTGTATGAATTAGGGATGATGTGAGATCTCGGCAAAGAGCTCCAGCCCGGTAAGCGGGCTGGCTCACCTGGCTCACCTTTGTTAATGCTGTTGAACTATTCTCCACTGCAGATGTACGACTACCTTGACAAAAACAAGATGATTTTTACTGATCAGTCTGGTTTTCGAGCCCTTCATTCGGTCCTGACGTCTCTGTTGAAGTGTACGAATGACTGGTACCTAAACATTGATAAAGGTAAATACACGGCTGTTGTTTACATAGACCTCAAGAAAGCTTTTGACACAGTCGATCATGATATTCTATTGAGGAAGCTCAACTTCTGTGGCCTAAAAGGAAAAGAACTAAGCTGGTTTCGTTCGTATCTCACCGATAGACGACAATGCTGCAAGGTAAACGGTCGAATCTCCGCTTCAGACAGTATAACCTGTGGGGTACCACAAGGATCTTGCCTTGGTCCCCTTCTCTTTCTTGTCTATATCAATGATCTTCCTAGTTGTTTGAAAAATTCCCTTGTATCCATGTATGCAGATGACACAAGCATTTACTATGCCTCTGAATCTGTTTCAGAAATTAATCAGGCAGTTAATGCTGACTTAGAAGCTTTGAAGGGCTGGCTTGAAGGAAACAAGTTGTCTCTGAACGTAGCTAAGACAGATGCAATGATCATAGGAAGCAATGGAAAGCTTAGAAAAATCGACTCTGTCGATTCCACTAAACCGCAATTTAAGATTGGTTCCGAGGATATCAAGTTGGTAAAGGAGGTCAAATACCTTGGTGTCCAGGTTGACCATCAACTAAAATGGACATCTCAATTGGCCTTAACAACTAATAAGATCTCTAGAGGTATTGGTATGCTTCGTTATGCCAAGCAGTACCTTCCATTATCAACCGTCAAGACTATGTATAAGAGTTTAGTGGAGCCGAACTTTAGATATTGCTGTCCTGTCTGGGGAAATGCTGGGGTGACTGTCATTGAAAAATTGCAGAAACTCCAAAATCGTGCTGCAAAAATTGTTACCAACAGTCCATTTGATGCGACCGCTTTACCAGTTATTCGTGCGCTTCAATGGCCCACTGTTAGGGAACTTATTGATTTTGAATCTCAGAAAATAGTTTTCAGATCCCTTCAAGGAGACGCGCCTTCCTACATGAAAGACATGTTCACGAGAGTCAACAATTCCACTGCTCGTTCTCTTAGGAATGCTGAAGTCGACCTCAGGTTGCCATTGTTAAGATCAGCAGGGGGGCAGAAATGCTTCTCGTACCGAGGCGCTAAGCTTTGGAACAGTCTTGGTACCGACGCTAAGAACTCTTCAACCCTGAGAGCCTTCAAGAGAGAGGTGGAAAAATGAACACTTAAACCTTTTCGTTTTTTTTGTTGATTTTTGAACAATTGTAATTTTAATTTAGTTCGAAATACTGGTTTTTATTGTAAATTATTAATTATTGTAAGTTTTTAGCATGGCCCCCTGTAAATCAGTTATTCTAACTGAGGGGCTACCATGGGTAAAAAATATAAAATCAAATCAAATCAAATCAAATCAAATAATATATCTACAAATCATAGGGGATTGGGACCAGGGTTGGTAGATGATTGCGCATGCTCAAAGCCAAATCAGTAATGAAAAAAAGCCAAATAAAGCCAAACAATTTTTGAACAAAAAAAGCCAAAAGAAATCAAATTTTTCTAACTTTGCAAATAAAAAGCCAAAAAGCCAAATTTGTGTATCATCCAGATTCATGCTAATGATTGATACTACATTTCGAGGTATTGTTGACATCATATCCAATGTAGTTTCTGCGTGATTTGCTTTATTTACTATTTACTTCAGTCACAGACCTGCGCTCATAAGAAATTATACTGGTAATCCTGAAAATTAAGAAACTCCAAGAAGAGATTAGAGGTCGATTTTGAAGTTAACAAACTTTGTCAATAAGCCTTGGTTATGTGTTGCAGATTGTTTCAGACATAAAGCACATAACAAGCTCGTATACTACCAAAGAAAATAATTTGGTTATATGATTTCATCATGATTTGGTTCTTCCCAGCAATTCTCAAAGCTCCGAAGCAAAACTTATCTTAGCGGCCCTTTTTACGAATTATGCTAAATTCTGAAACTCGATTTGATGAACATTAAGAAACTCTTCTGTAAATCCCTTATTTCATAAAGGCTGTCCAAAAATTGCTGTTTTTTAGTTACAAAAGATTGAAATTTGAGGTTCTTTTAAGGAACTCGCAATTCGCATTTCAAATGTACCAACTCGGTCTTTTCACTATCAACTCGCAACTCGCAATTTTCACTGTCATGACCTTGGAAGAACTGATTTTACAAAAAATTATGCCCACATCCATTCCAAACTGCGGACAAAGAATCAATTCACTTAAAAAAAAGCCAAAAATATGCTAAAAAGCCAAAAATTAAATTTTGAAGCCAACAGCAAGGAAAAAAAGCCAAATTTCCAAAATTAGGCTTAAAAAAGCCAAGTTACCAACCCTGATTGGGACTGAGACATAAATGGGGCTATGTTCCTTTCCCTGCGGAGCGAAGCGCTGTAAATCTGCTGTGATTAGGCCTGTTCATCGAACATTATTTACTTTTCGATTTATCGTATGCAAATTTCCGATTAATTGTTCAATCGGAGGCATGAATCGGAAGCATAGGTATGAAAGAGCAATGAGGAGAGCGCGGTCCATTCTGACAGCCTTAGCAACAGTAGGATATCGTGGAAATCTCCTCCGCTTCGGTGGTAAACTTACTGCTTGCATCTCTTCTGCGTCTTACTTCTTGCAAATTCGAGTAAGGCTCAATTTATTTGCCCCTTTAAGAAGTTGCGTGATACTTGTTTAGTATGGTAAATGTTTCCTCTAGATTTATTTAGATGTCTTACCACCCCACCCCCTCATTTGTGTGTGTTTATGTTTGAGCCACTTTATTGCATGTGTTCACTCAAGTCAGGGGTCATCCCGTTACAGTTAGGATTGGAAATGCCGACGTTGTAAATAATAGCTCTGAAGAGAAGCTACTTGGAGTTCAAATTGATAGCAGGCTTTCCTTCAATAATCATGTTGCCAAACTGTGCCCAAGGCTAGCAATAAACTATATGCCCATACATGGATCAGAGCAAACTAAGAACCCTCATTAGGCCATTTATGACCAGTCATTTTTAAATGTACTGTTCTTCAATCTGGATGTTTTCAAGCAAAAATCTACAGACCTGACGCTGTGATGCTGTCGGATCCTGATGCGACGCTGGGAAGGAATTGAAACGATACAGAGGCTGGTCATGCATGCTGAAATATTTAGGCCCATTCAAGAAGTCTAAAATTGCAGCGCAGAAAATTGGACAAATTTCATTCGAAGATGGTGGAAGAATCTCCCATTTTCTCTCCAGAGGTACGAAAATTGATTTGGTTTATGAAAAGAGCTCTCATTCGCCGAAAAGAGAGCTAAAAGTGAGCGTCTTAAAATGTAGTAACTTCGCCTTTTTTCCACGCACATCATTCATGCACATGGCTTGTGGGCCGCCTCCAGTTTTGCGCCCAACCCATTGAAACTAACGTCCTGACCCAGGCCCATAGGAAGCCAGGGGGAGCAATAGGGCTCAAGCCCCCACTTTTTTAATTTACAATGCAAGATACACTAGACTAGCACTTAATGCACTACCACTTACAAAGTACTCTACGATACTACAAATACAATACCACGAGGGAGCAAGAAGAGAAGGAAAATCTGATAAAAATCTCAGTCCCCTGACAATAACAACTAACCCTAGGTGCAATCGCAATATCAATGAATACTCTGATAAAAGCTTAACTGATAACCTAGATGCAATTCCGTCATAGTGTCTTTAGAAACCAAATAAAACCAGATTGGTATTAGCAATAATATGTAAAATAAAGAAGTACTAAATACCAAATGCTTTAAGAATACAAGATTGAAACTGACACAGCAAAATAGAGTATGAGAAAAACTAACAGGCCTAATTTCCATCACAAATATCCACAGGACATTTTATGAATACTGTCACTGTGAATACTGTCACTGCTCCCTAAAATGTTCATTTTAGATTGATGCAAATTATTGTAAATTTTAGCTTGATGATGATGATGATATAGAGGATGAAACTGTTATGGAAAGAATAGCAGCACTGTCAGAGATGTTCCCTGATGGTCTGAGAAATGCAGTTGGTACAGCTTGTAAATCATCTATGAAAGGAGCAAAAGCTGTGTACAAATTCACCAGATCAGCATTATGGATTGTTGGGACTTCAGTTGTCATATTAGCTTTGCCTGTTGTCTTTGAAGTTGAAAGAGTTCAGACTGAAGAAGCGCAACTAATGCAACAAAGACAAGTATGTACTGTAAGCTCTATTTACCCCTCCCCCTAATTAATCCCCATCTTTAATAAGCCCCTCCCCTGTGAGCCAAAATTTGAAATAAGCTCTCTCCCCATTAGGCATCACATATCAGATCCCAGAAGCTGCTAAAGAATTTCATTTTTAGCTAAATGAGTTTGCACACTAAGTTTGATATGTTTTGGGATAATACTGTGTCAAGTTTATGTATTTGACTAATTGTAAAATTATATCTTGAATCTTGTTGGGGAGATGAGATGAAACTTATGTGACCCCCCCTCATGCTTTTGGTTAAAGCTCATGTGCAGTAGCGTTGTAGGGTTGGAGTGCTCAGAGTTCCAACCTTATATGTAAACCTATTGGTAACCCCACAGGTATTTAATATTCCACCACCATTTTATACTGCACCACCGTTTTACCTGTGGGGCGGTTGCCCCCACAGGTAAAACAGTGGTGCAAATCATGTGGAGTGCAATTACACAACTGTTTTGATAAGGTTTGGGAACCAATGATGATTTCACTGACAAATTGTATTATTTTTCAGTGTAGTCCTCACTGATTGTATGCTGTCTATGCAATCCTTACTGATTTCAAGCTTTTCCATGCAATATTAACGCAAGAATTGCAGTTCTGTTTTACCTGTGCGCACAGGAATTGCACATCCCCTTTTACCTAGATTTAGGATCCAAGAACAGGGATTGAGGATTTTCAAGAAGAAAAGATTTTTATAATGCATTCTTATCTTTCAGAACATATCATGTAAGACATTACCCTCATTTGATCAGAATAATGTTCATTCCAAAACAAAAACAAAAACAGTATAGAAATGGCTGTATATACCTTCAGTACTAAATTCTTAACTAACTTTGCTCCACTCTTTTGGGGTCTGGTAATATCCCTGATATCATGCAAGTCGGTTTTTTTCTTTTGGTAAAGTCCCTTGCTAAACGTTTTTGTAATTCTGTTTATCAATTTTATGAAAATATATTTCTTGACTTTCCAGATTCTTCTTGGTCCTGGTGCCTCTGGAGGAGCTCCTGGTGCTGTACCACCTATGGGAATGCCGAGAAGGTAAATGAACTTATGCAAGAACTTAGAATTTATTCAAATTGTTTGCTATGTAATGAGGAAGTGCTGATTTCGCCCTGAGAAACTATTTTATCAGAAAACAAGGCATTTATTTAAGTCAGTGCCAGTCTGATTTACATCATCCAGTAAATCTGTAGTATAAAAATTTTCTGTCTTGGGATGTTATTTTCAGTCCTTGTATTACCAATTTTACTAAAACTACTTTCCAACTGGAAAGTTATCTAGACTGGCTCTGGAAGTAATAACTGTCCGAGTTACGTGATCTGAACTGAGGATAGGGGGCCATAAACATTGATTTTCATATTTTTAGTAGCATTTGCCTGCAAACTTAAGACCTTGCCCACACCCTGATTGCTTAACTGGCATTGTCCTGGATCATAGTAGAAAGCATGTGTAGGAGAATTAGGCCAAGGTCACCAGGAGGTTGCTAAAACTTTTGTGAGGCCTTCTTGATATCCATTGACAATGAGGATGTTGCTTTAAGCACAGCTTACAGAATTGAAAGAAATACAAATATGTAATCTTTACATACTTTGGCCTTGTAATAACAAATGTTGCTATAGATTTTAAAGTAAAAGTTTTGACAATGAGAATTTCCATCTCTGTTAAGGCTCAGCACCTGCCAGTACCTAAATTGGCCCTCCTTCTCTAAATTGCTCCTGAGAAATGCAGAAATCAAACATTAATGGCCCCCTAATGAAGTTTGATCAAATAGACACTCTTGTTGCAACTTCCTGAATAGCCAAATGTTTTTAGTTTCTGACAAATTAAATTGTAAAAGTGCTTTAGTAGCTCTTTTAATTGTAATATCAGGATCAATGGTAAAGACTTTAAATGTATGCTATATTTTGTTGACATGAATGCCTCACTGTAAAATTTTAGTTGTACTTTTCCTTGAAAACTGTTCTGGTACGAAAGAGCTCAGGCCTTACGTTTCTTTTAGAATAGACTGTTTTTGAAAGAGCTTCAATTATTACAAATACTTATATTTGATACAAAAAACTTTGATTTTTCGGTAAATCGGCCGATGTTCAAAATCCACATCTTGCTCAAAAGTAAGGCAAACTTTGATGTTTTGATTAGATTGGCTAATTTTTAGAATCCCTATGTTTGAACAAAACGTAAGGCTATAGGCTTTACTCTTTCGGTAAAATCGGCCGATTTTGAAAACGCCTATTTTTGGTCAAAAAGTAAGGCTATAGGCTTTGCTTTTTCGGTAAAATAGGCCGATTCTGAAAACGCCTATTTTTGGTCAAAAAGTAAGGCTATAGGCTTTGCTTTTATCGATAAAATAGGCCGATTCTGAAAAGGCCTATTTTTGGTCAAAAAGTAAGGCAATAGGCTTTGCTTTTTTGGTAAGAAAGGCCGATTCTAAAAAGGCCTATTTTTGCCAAAAAGTAAGGCTTTAGGCTTTGCTTTTATCGGTAAAATAGGCCGATTCTGAAGAGGCCTATTTTTGGTCAAAAAGTAAGGCTATAGGCTTTGCTTTGTCGGTCAAAATAGGCCGATTCTGAAAAGGCTTATTTTAGGCCAAAAAGCAAGGCTGTAGGCTTTGCTATTTCGGTAAAGTAGGCCGATTCTGAAAAGGTCTGTTTTGGGCCAAAAAGTAAGGCTATAGGCTTTGCTTTTTCGGTAAAGTAGGCCGATTCTGAAAAGGCCTATTTTTGGTCAAAAAGTAAGGCTATAGGCTTTGCAATTTCGGTAAAATAGGCTGATTCTGAAAGGCCTATTTTTGGTCAAAAAGTAAGGCTATAGGCTTTGCAATTTCGGTAAAATAGGCCGATTCTGAAAAGGCCTATTTTTGCCCAGAAAGTAAGGATGTGGGCTTTGCTTTTTCGTTAAAATAGGCCGATTCTGAAAGGCCTATTTTTGGTCCAAAAGTAAGGCTATAGGCTTTGATTTTTTGGTAACGTAGGCCGATTCTGAAAAGGTCTATTTTTGGCCAAAAAGTAAGGCTATAGGCTTTGCTTTTTCAGTAAAATAGGCTGATTCTGGAAAAGCTTGCTTTACCAAAAAAGCAAAGCTTATAGCCTTACTTTTTGGCCAAAAATAGCCTTTCTCAGTATCGGCCCATTTTACCCAAAAAGCAAAGCCTATAGCCTTACGTCTTGGCCAAAAATAGGCCTTTTCAGAATAAGCCTACTTTACCAAAAAAGCAAGCCTATAGTCTTGCTTTTTTGACCGAAATAGGCCTTATCAGAATCGGCCTACTTTACTAAAATAGTAAGCCTATAACCTTACTTTTTGGGCAAAGATAGGCTTTTTTAAACTCGGCCTATTTTACCAAAAAGCAAAGCCTATTTGGGCAAGCAAAGCCTACCTAATACCTTACCCTTTTTGGCAAAGATAGGCTTTTTCATAATCGGCCTTTTTACCAAAATAATAAGCCTATAGCCTTACTTTTTGGGCAACAATAACCTTTTTCAGAATCGGCCTATTTTACCAAAATAGTAAGCCTATAGCCTAACTTTTTGGGGCAAAAAAAGGCTTTTTCAGAATCGGACTATTTTACCAAAATAGTAAGCCTATAGCCTTACTTTTTGGGCAAAAATAGGCTTTTTCAGATTCGGCCTATTTTACCAAAATAGTAAGCCTATAGCCTTACTTTTTGGGCAAAAAAAGGCTTTTTCAGAATCGGTATATTTTACCAAAATAGTAAGCCTATAGCCTTACTTTTTGGGCAAAAAAAGGCTTTTTCAGAATCGGCCTATTTTACCAAAACAGTAAGCCTATAGCCTTACTTTTTGGGCAAAAATAGGCTTTTTCAGATTCGGCCTATTTTAGCAAAATAGTAAGCCTATAGCCTTACTTTTTGGGCAAAAAAAGGCTTTTTCAGAATCGCTCTATTTTACCAAAATAGTAAGCCTATAGCCTTACTTTTTGGGCAAAAAAAGGCTTTTTCAGATTCGGCCTATTTTACCAAAATAGTAAGCCTATAGCCTTACTTTTTGGGCAAAAATAGGCTTTTTCAGAATCGGTCTATTTTACCAAAATAGTAAGCCTATAGCCTTACTTTTTGGGCAAAAATAGGCTTTTTCAGATTCGGCCTATTTTACCAAAATAGTAAGCCTATAGCCTTACTTTTTGGGCAAAAATAGGCTTTTTCAGAATCGGTCTATTTTACCAAAATAGTAAGCCTATAGCCTTACTTTTTGGGCAAAAATAGGCTTTTTCAGAATCGGCCTATTTTTCCGAAAAAGCAAAGCCTATAGGCTTACTTTTTGGTTAAAAATAGGCCTTTTCAGAATCGGGCTATTTTACCAAAATAGTAAGCCTATAGCCTTACTTTTTGGGCATAAAAAGGCTTTTTCAGAATCGGTCTATTTTACCAAAATAGTAAGCCTATAGCCTTACTTTTTGGGCAAAAAAAGGCTTTTTCAGAATCGGCCTATTTTACCAAAATAGTAAGCCTATAGCCTTACTTTTTGGGCAAAAATAGGCTTTTTCAGAATCGGCCTATTTTACCAAAATAGTAAGCCTATAGCCTCACTTTTTGGGCAAAAATAGGCTTTTTCAGATTCGGCCTATTTTACCAAAATAGTAAGCCTATAGCCTTACTTTTTGGGCAAAAATAGGCTTTTTCAGAATCGGTCTATTTTACCAAAATAGTAAGCCTATAGCCTTACTTTTTGGGCAAAAAAAGGCTTTTTCAGAATCGGCCTATTTTACCAAAACAGTAAGCCTATAGCCTTACTTTTTGGGCAAAAATAGGCTTTTTCAGATTCGGCCTATTTTAGCAAAATAGTAAGCCTATAGCCTTACTTTTTGGGCAAAAAAAGGCTTTTTCAGAATCGCTCTATTTTACCAAAATAGTAAGCCTATAGCCTTACTTTTTGGGCAAAAAAAGGCTTTTTCAGATTCGGCCTATTTTACCAAAATAGTAAGCCTATAGCCTTACTTTTTGGGCAAAAATAGGCTTTTTCAGAATCGGTCTATTTTACCAAAATAGTAAGCCTATAGCCTTACTTTTTGGGCAAAAATAGGCTTTTTCAGATTCGGCCTATTTTACCAAAATAGTAAGCCTATAGCCTTACTTTTTGGGCAAAAATAGGCTTTTTCAGAATCGGTCTATTTTACCAAAATAGTAAGCCTATAGCCTTACTTTTTGGGCAAAAATAGGCTTTTTCAGAATCGGCCTATTTTTCCGAAAAAGCAAAGCCTATAGGCTTACTTTTTGGTTAAAAATAGGCCTTTTCAGAATCGGGCTATTTTACCAAAATAGTAAGCCTATAGCCTTACTTTTTGGGCAAAAAAAGGCTTTTTCAGAATCGGCCTATTTTACCAAAATAGTAAGCCTATAGCCTTACTTTTTGGGCAAAAATAGGCTTTTTCAGAATCGGCCTATTTTACCAAAATAGTAAGCCTATAGCCTCACTTTTTGGGCAAAAATAGGCTTTTTCAGATTCGGCCTATTTTACCAAAATAGTAAGCCTATAGCCTTACTTTTTGGGCAAAAATAGGCTTTTTCAGAATCGGTCTATTTTACCAAAATAGTAAGCCTATAGCCTTACTTTTTGGGCAAAAATAGGCTTTTTCAGATTCGGCCTATTTTACCAAAATAGTAATATTCGGCCTATAGCCTTACTTTTTGGGCAAAAATAGGCTTTTTCAGAATCGGTCTATTTTACCAAAATAGTAAGCCTATAGCCTTACTTTTTGGGCAAAAATAGGCTTTTTCAGAATCGGCCTATTTTTCCGAAAAAGCAAAGCCTATAGGCTTACTTTTTGGTTAAAAATAGGCCTTTTCAGAATCGGTCTATTTTACCAAAATAGTAAGCCTATAGCCTTACTTTTTGGGCAAAAAAAGGCTTTTTCAGAATCGGCCTATTTTACCAAAATAGTAAGCCTATAGCCTTACTTTTTGGGCAAAAATAGGCTTTTTCAGAATCGGCCTATTTTACCAAAATAGTAAGCCTATAGCCTCACTTTTTGGGCAAAAATAGGCTTTTTCAGATTCGGCCTATTTTACCAAAATAGTAAGCCTATAGCCTTACTTTTTGGGCAAAAATAGGCTTTTTCAGAATCGGTCTATTTTACCAAAATAGTAAGCCTATAGCCTTACTTTTTGGGCAAAAATAGGCTTTTTCAGATTCGGCCTATTTTACCAAAATAGTAAGCCTATAGCCTTACTTTTTGGGCAAAAATAGGCTTTTTCAGAATCGGTCTATTTTATCAAAATAGTAAGCCTATAGCCTAACTTTTTGGGCAAAAAAAGGCTTTTTCAGAATCGGTCTATTTTACCAAAATAGTAAGCCTATAGCCTTACTTTTTGGGCAAAAATAGGCTTTTTCAGAATCGGCCTATTTTTCCGAAAAAGCAAAGCCTATAGGCTTACTTTTTGGTTAAAAATAGGCCTTTTCAGAATCGGGCTATTTTACCAAAATAGTAAGCCTATAGCCTTACTATTTGGGCAAAAATAGGCTTTTTCAGATTCGGCCTATTTTTCCGAAAAGCAAAGCCTATAGGCTTACTTTTTGGTTAAAAATAGGCCGTTTCAGAATCGGGCTATTTTACCAAAATAGTAAGCCTATAGCCTTACTTTTTGGGCAAAAATAGGCTTTTTCAGATTCGGCCTATTTTACCAAAATAGTAAGCCTATAGCCTAACTTTTTGGGCAAAAAAAGGCTTTTTCAGAATCGGTCTATTTTACCAAAATAGTAAGCCTATAGCCTTACTTTTTGGGCAAAAATAGGCTTTTTCAGAATCGGCCTATTTTTCCGAAAAAGCAAAGCCTATAGGCTTACTTTTTGGTTAAAAATAGGCCTTTTCAGAATCGGGCTATTTTACCAAAATAGTAAGCCTATAGCCTTACTTTTTGGGCAAAAATAGGCTTTTTCCGAATCGGCCTATTTTACCAAAATAGTAAGCCTATAGCCTTACTTTTTGGGCAAAAAAAGGCTTTTTCAGAATCGGTCTATTTTACCAAAATAGTAAGCCTATAGCCTTACTTTTAGGGCAAAAATAGGCTTTTTCAGATTCGGCCTATTTTACCAAAATAGTAAGCCTATAGCCTTACTTTTTGGGCAAAAATAGGCTTTTTCAGAATTGGCCTATTTTACCAAAATAGTAAGCCTATAGCCTTACTTTTTGGGCAAAAAAAGGCTTTTTCAGATTCGGCCTATTTTAGCAAAATAGTAAGCCTATAGCCTTACTTTTTGGGCAAAAAAAGGCTTTTTCAGAATCGGTCTATTTTACCAAAATAGTAAGCCTATAGCCTTACTTTTTGGGCAAAAATAGGCTTTTCAGAATCGGCCTATTTTACCAAAATAGTAAGCCTATAGCCTTACTTTTTGGGCAAAAATAGGCTTTTTCAGAATCGGCCTATTTTACCAAAATAGAATCGGCATAATTCACCGAAAGAGCAAAGACTATAGCCTCACTTTTTGACCAAAAATAGGCCTTTTCAGAATTGGCCTATTTTACCGAAAAGGCAAAGCCTATAGCTTTGCTTTTGGTCAAAGATAGGCAAATTCTGGAAATACCTATTTTGGGCAAAAAGTGAGGCTATAGTCTTTGCTCTTTCGGTGAATTATGCCGATTCTTAAAAGGCCTATTTTTTGGCCAAAAAGTAACGCTACAGCATTGTCTTTTTCAGTAACAGGCAGATTGCGAAAAGGCCTTTTTGGCCAAATGTAAGACTATTGGCTTTACTTATTTGTTAAAGAGAAAGTCCTCATTTTGAAAGGCCTCATTTTTGGTAAAAAATAAAGCTTACATGCTAAACTTTTTAGGTAATTTCGGTAACGCCGATTTTGAGAGCCTTCAATATCCGGGTGCCAATTTTGTCCCGGAAGGCTTAAAGCCTTCATTCACTATAAAGTAGAGCTAGATTTTTCGAAAAATGCGACGTTTCCAAAAGGCTACGTTTTCTGAAGAATCTGCTGGAAATACACACTACATAAATGAGAATAAACACTGAAAGAAAGAGTTTGTTGTCTCGTTACATTGATCGTGTTAAATGATACACCCATTTCTAATTGTTAAATGGCAACTCTCAGTTCTATTCACAAAAACGTTTAGAATGAATAACCAAGAGAAGCGTCATAATACGTGCTCATTTTGTGAATAATAAAAATTGTGGAAGTAAACGATCTTTAAAAGCTTCCTGATAAGAAGGGACAGGAGATTGTAGGACTTGAAATATTCTTCCTACAGTAATTCGTAATCTCTTTTTCACCGTGTGACGGCCTCTTATTAAGTCTTCTTTTCATTAAATCTTAATTCATCGCCGATCATTGTTTGAGAGCATCGCCGATGTTGTAAGCCAATGAACGGTGATGAATTACGATTGAATGAAAACCAGGCTTTAGAGAGTCTACGAAACCACGACGGCAATTGACGGCAACGGAAGCACAATGTTGCTTTTGTATCAGAATTTTAGATTCAAAAGATGCCTTGTTTTCCGTTCGAGTTTGCTTCCCCTGAGAGTCTTTGAACTTGTTCTTTTCACTTTCACAACTTAGAAACCCTCTTTCTGGCGTTCTGTGCTGCAGATCTAGGCCTCTGAAGTAAAACTCAGTCTTTGAAAGTTTGTCTTCAAGAAAAGAAATATGGTTTTCAGGCATACCTCAGCTATAGGAGGCCTCACTTTGACCTTTTGGATGATATATTGAAGGAAGAGTACGGAAACTATACTTCCTTTGCAGAATATCAGATGACGTTCTGGCTGGCGTTGCCGTCCTCGTTTCGTAAGCTCTTTATTGAAAAATAAAAGACGATTCTTAATGTACAGAATGACCTAAAAATTCTGCTCCGCAGTGTCGCTGCTATGGAGGAGCTATGGCTTTCTTTGTCTTGGTTTTTACATTGTTGCATAACATAGGTTCAACTTGGAGTTTGAGACGTTATTTGAGTCAATCTTACAAGTGCGTGCTGATTTATGACAAAGGAAAAACAAAACAAGTGGTTGCCTAAAAAACTGTGCAGCTATTCTTCTCTAGCAATATCAAAATAACGTTACGTTTAAAAGAAAGGGTTCTGGCGTTATATTCAAATTTCTCTAGATTGTTAAAGGGAATCGACATGATTAAAAGCTGGCCCGGGCCAGGTCAAAAATATAATCTATTGTAAACGCTTTAGCTTATTCATATAAAGCGGCTACGAAATATAGCTATGTTTATTCCCTTCAAACGAGTTGACACTGACGTCTTACAGATAAATAACACCACCAAAACTTTTTAAAAGGCAGAGAATCTGTTAATACGACGCCAGAACCTTTTTACTCTGTCCGTAAAGCTAAGGGTAAGTCCATGATTATTAGACCATGGCTGGTAGGAAACTGCTATGCTAGCTTAAAAATGCTTAAATCGCCTCATAAAGAAATATATTCGTTCAAACTTACAATACTATCTTTGTCTCTTTGTTCTTCATTGTCTTTGGCCAAACATTTCCACCAACATGCAAACCAACGACTGTGGCATAGGTACCACCATGTTGCATTGATTCTCCCAATCCCTCCTCGTTTTCGTGTTTGGGGGCTTCCCACAAACCCATGGGGAGGATCAGCGTAGAATCAATGCAACAATGGCTCTCTAAAGTGCCGAGAAAAGTTTTCTTAACGTTTGAAGTATGTATTGAAGGGAAATTGAATACAAATATATGTAATTAGGTAGGGAGACGTAAGTTAGGCCTAAGCTTTATTGGGCGTATGTGTAAGCGAGCTAACATCTATTTACAATTCTTTACAAAAAATTCTAAATCAATGGATCACAGTTTAATATTTCCCATTAGAAATAATTCAGACTATAATGCAAACATACGTTCTTCCTGAGTTTCTCCCGCAAGGTTCTGCATTTGCCGCGGGGCTCCTGGAGTTGTGCGTGTAGATTCGATTCTCTGCGGGCCTGCAAATGATCTCTCAGCAAGAAATTTATCGAATTCGTCACTCGTGATTGATGTTTGCTCCCCACTTGGTGCCTCTGTTTCAGGTGCTGAAGCTGCTTGAGGAAGAGGCTGAGTTGGCTTCAACTGATTCTAAAAATTCAAAGATTGAAAAATTAGCAAGGCCAATTAGTCACTTTCTTTACCGTGAAACTTCCATTAGTGGACATCTCCCAACAACTAACATCACAAACAACGGATAAATAACTCTTTCCCAAAAATTATTGCTGGTGGTCATGGCTTCGTAAAAGCAAACTCCAAACAACAGACGCTTCTCTTCAACGGACAGCAATACAGTAAATCCCAGCATTTAAGAACCTACCTTTTTGAGAGCCAGGCTGAAGAAGCTTCTTATTTCAAAGGCACTGAGACTAATTTCAAGGTATTAAGGTTCTTATTTGAAGGGTGTTTCATGTGGGCCCTTTCAGAGTCTTACAAAGATGTTCAGCCCTATTATTTGTTTTGGGAGCGTCCTTATGGACCTAATAACTAATGGGGGAGGAGAGTCAAACTTTAAAGCCAGTGGGACAAAAAATGAACTTAATGACAGCAATCAAAAATCAACTTTGCTACAACTGCAGTAAGAATCACTGTTTCGAGGAAAAACAGCCCCCGGGTTCCTATATTGGTAGGTTCTTATATGCGGGGATTTACTGTACTGGTCTCATACGCGTGCGTTGAATAGCGGTTTCACTGTGGTTCTTGGGCCTAAAAGATGAATGACATCACCAAAAAGTTTCACATCTCAGTTCCTTAACTGATAGATTAACATTTAGTTTTGAATATCGGCCATGTAATTTCTATTCCATATCCCATCAAACGTGTTAAATATTTTTTAGTCATCCGGTACAACGTTTAGACGTCACCTATAAGCACAGGGAAACCAGTATTCTCTCTTCCGTTTATTGTTGCATTTTATTTTCTGGGCGCTGCGTAGCTTCTTTGGCACTGCAGTGGTGGAATTGTACATGCGTGGTGAAAAGCAAAGGAGGAAAGATGTTCACATCTTTGGAGAGCATCTCCTTCGCATTTCACCACGCATGTAGAGTTCCACCACCGAAGTGCCACAGAAGCAAGACAGCGTCCACAAAATAAATTGCAATAAACAGAAAGGAGAATACTGGTTTCCCTGTGATATAAGTTGTAGATATAATTTCCTTACCAAGTCCGTATCTTTCAGCCACTCTTCAACATCTTGTATTCTAAGAAATAAATATACGAGATTTTAGTAGTTTCCGATAAGAAATATCGCCCTGTTTTTAACTGTGAATAACTCATAGCTTTTATTTCAGTTAGCAAATTTGATAAAAATGTCGTGAAAAATTCAAATCATCTTTCCCATCTCGTTGTCAGCTTAGCAGAAATACTTGCAGTGACTACCAATTTCTTGACCTGTTTGCTTTTGAAAAAGCCAAAATTTGTAGTAAAGATAAGCTTTTAAAGGGTCTGTTTCATCCATCATGCCTTGCATGTGTCGTCTCTTGGTTGGCCTTTGTTTGTCGCCATTTCCATGGGCCAATCTTAACCGGTGTGCAGATCAGACAATGAAGTTTTGTTTTCGCAATACGTAGTTCACAAGTCTCGCTCTCCTTCCCCTTTCATTTCCTAGTCTTCTTCCTCTTCTCCCCCTCCCGCTTGTTTGTTGATCAAAAGCGAGACTTGGAGCAACTCCACAATAATACTGAAGAGAATCAAATATAAATCATTGAAGAAGTATAGCTTACTCGTCTTCAATGGTTTTGTCCTAAAAGCAAATAAAACGAGAAAATCAAACAAAAATTAAAGATTTAAACAAGAAAATAAGACATGCAACTTCAGAAGACTTGATCGACGACAACATATATTTTATCTCATTTCAAAATGATGTCTCCAGTCTCCATATAATAAGCGATATATTCATTTCGAAGTCCATTCCATAGGTTCCGTAAGGTAAAATCAAAACAAGTGCCTTTCTTAACCTTAAGGCCAGATTTTCGAAAGGTGTGAGGATTCCAATAAAGTTTCCATTCGAACAGAAAATAAAAAACTGGGGGAAGATGCAATTCCAACAATTTCAACATATCTAACTTGCTGCAAATATAGGGGAAAAATGCTCCACAATGTGCAAGGATGATACAAGTTTTATGGAAGCAGGCATGACTTGAGAATAAAGGTACCACAATCGATACAAAGACACAACAACTCGATAATTCCACGGGTAAAGGAGAACAAAGATAATACGATACCTTAGTCTTTGCAGGCTCAGATGGATACGGAGCCTTAGAAGAAATCGCCCCTGCGAAGCTTTCAGTTGGAACATTTGTAATGTTGTCTTCGTACGTTGAGCCACTAAGAAGGAAATTTACATCTATTTTGAAAGACGAAAATCAATACAGAAGTTTGGTAGATGAGGATGCCTAAATTTGTTACACAATAGAAAATTCTGACCAAAATCCTGTTCTAAAGGATCCAAACAATCATAACATTGAATTGAACACAAAAATTCAGTTTTAAAATGATTTTCTTTAACTTCATGAATAAATATCCAGAAAATGAAGAATTAAATCAAAGAGAAAAAAGATTTTTGTGTATCATCAAATTCCAATTGCAATATCTCTTGATTGGAAAAAGATAAATGCATTTTGTCTTTTGTATTGAATAGTACACTCATTGGACTTTCAGGATATCATAATGGGATAATTTGGTTTCAAAATAGCATATTTAGCGGAATGTCCTCATGCGTGCCCACTGTGCTCCCTTTTACTCTTTTTCTGCTTACCAGTAACATTATTAATTTGCCAACAAAAACATTTCGTTCTGCAGTAATGGAAACGGACATGAATCGTAACACCTTCGTAGCGGACCAAGCCGTACAGTGTAATAGCAGTCTTACATTGCATAAAAAATAATGAACTTACGCTCGTCTACTGTCAGCAAATGTACTGTTTCTCGTCTGTGCAAACATATCGAATTCATCATCATCCTCTTGTTGCTTTATGCCTGCCAAGTACATGATAAGACTTTTTTCAAAAAACCCTGCAAAAAGCCGAAGTTTAGCCCCAGAGATCCCAAGCACATTTGGCTTGATTTCTGTAATTTATGGCTCAATACTAATTTGTTTCTGGGCAGAAACAAAGTTGCACTAAATCATACTCTATTCGCAAGGAACAAGAAGCCTCCGCCGTTGTAAATGGCAAATATAGTCCTTTTAGCTAATCTACAAAAAGGTTTGGATTGTGCAATATCTATACATTCTGATAAAAATGTTCAATCGAGTGGCATTGGCTACAACTCTTTAAAAGTACCGTCCATTTTAACCTCTGTCGTCGAATAGCTAAATCGTATCTTGGAGAAAACTTAGGAAGATAATTTAAAGACTCCAGTGAGAGAATCTTTTCAGAAATTTCGCAATTCAAAATTCTTGGTTTTTCGTAAAAAGTATGCATACATCGCAGGGCCCTGAATAGGTTGAATCAGTTTATCATCTCGTCGCCCTGAGCTTAACACTCCATAATAATGCACCTCGAAATCAACAAACATTAACCATCTTCTGCATCACATGGACTCTTACAAACACAAATCTAAAAATCGACCAAACTATGTGGTGAGGTAAGTGTCCTTAAGAAAGCTTGTAAGTTGATCGAGTTTCCCATTGAGTTTCCCTTGAGCATAAACACTCCAGACTCCATTAAGAGTCTTACATGTGAAGGAAAAGTCTGTGCAAGTAAGGATTAAAAGAATTACATTTCTTGCACTTACTCGATGCCGTCGTAGATGCCGGTTCGGCACCAAAATCGATGAGCAGATTTTGGTCAGTCCTGTATAAAATCAGCAAGAAATCAAAATAATATACATTTATAAACAATCGTCAGTGGGGGAGGGGACAATATTTGCGATGACACGAAATTACTTATGTAAACTACTTATAATTGCTTTATATTCGGTGGCTTTTTATGTGTCATCAAATCTACTTTCAATCAAAACTACCAGTCGAATTTTCATTTTGATTTATAAATATTACAATAAACATCTTACTTTCTACTATACTTATTCTAATTACTACACTACATTACAGGGACAATAACATGGGGAGCGAAAGACAATGACTACCCCCTGACCAATATAAATGGAATCCCTTTAACTACCTATGTTGAATCAAAACGGAATTGAAAGTCTCAAAAGTTCTCTAGTGCCCAAAAAGCACATTTCTTCTTGTACGGAAAGGAAGAACGTTCCGATGACATTTCGTTAAGTCAGTTCAATGAGAAATGTGCCTCTGAGTTCTGTCCTTGGAACTAGTCAGTTTGATTAGGAAATTAAAAACTCTCAACCACCATTTCCTCCTTTCAGCAAATATTCTATTTGTTCGTAGTAGTGATGCTCTCGTTCTTTATTGTTTGTTCGTTTTTTCTGGGGTATACTCTAACTGTTTTCGCTCCCCGTGGTATCCCCTTAGCAGTCTCGCGAAGTAATTCTATAAAGTAAAGTAACAGCAATATTCAACTGCATATTGTAGAATAGATCAAAGCGGAGCACTTCTTGGTAACTCACCCGTTTGTCACTTGAGAAGTTGGAGGTGGACTGACAGCCGAGTTGAAACTATCCAAAGCTTGTTCCTACAGCACAAAAAAGAAACATCAATCAAGAATCTGTTTTATTTCAAAGTTGCTCTACCTTTTTCTACCCGCTGTTCCAAACAAAAGTAGAGTCAGCAAAAGTAAAGTAACCCTGATTGAAAAGTCGGCAAAATTTTATTACATGGTCGATTTTTGCATTAGTCTTTGGCAAGCAGATCAAAGACCAGATTATTTGCTCATGTATAACTGTACTGATGTAACTGATCAGTCAAATGGTTGATCAGGGCCGAAGCAAATGGGGGCGGGGGGGGGGGGGCGGAGCGCCCCCCAGGAGACCATATGTCGGAAAATTTTTATTCCCTTGTCGGAATTTTTGTCATTTAAATGATTAGTTTACAGGATTTTGAAGAGAAATAATGCATAAAAACATGAATGTATTAGTGTTAAAACATAAATTCCAACAGAAATTATTGAATTTATGGCATATTTTTGATAGATACTGAATAATTGTGTTGATTTCATGGTTGGATTGCGAAATGTGGCCAAGTTTTTGTTACTGAGGAGTTGGATCGGACATGAAATGCATCTATTGAACGTGCGCTCCTACAACTGTTGTCGTTGCTGTTGTTTTTGATGGTTTCATCGTCGGAAAATTTTGGATTTTCGCCCCCCCCCCTACCCAATCATAGCTGGTATCGGCTCTGGGGTTGATAATCAATTTTAGCGTTATGTCAAACAGGAGTACCTTTTGGGATCCTAACGTCTCTTTTAATGAAAACGAAAAATATCCTTCTATTTAATTAAGCAACATTTAACAGAAGACTTCGCATCATATTCAGATCTTACATTTTGCATCTCTGTAGCAGTTGGTGGCGTCGAAACTCCACTCTTATTTTTCTCGAATCGATCATATCGAATGAATACGTTATTCAAAGCGTCATTGATTCGAAGTAATTCACCTATGGAAGAAAGAAATTGATATTTAAAATAGTGTGTTTCCAATGCAAATAAACAGTGCGGTTGTAGATTTTATCAACCGGGGCCCACTCTCGAGTACCGAATAATCGTAGCCCCCCCCCACGCATTAATTCTTGGAAAATGTGCCAATCGCCACTTTTCTCCCGACCCGCCGGATCATTATCACATCAGACAATTTGCAAGTTTCTGATCATTCCTCTTCTCCATCCTGCTTATTTGATACTCACGAGAACTGACAATCTTGGCAAAGAAGGACGAACTCATTAGAGAGGGGGGTTAACAGAAAGGGGCAAAATACCTATACGACAGTATTACCATTTTCTTGAATATTTCAAGGTAGCGAGTTGTCAGATGCATCAAATTGGTCGACGCATTAATGTCTAAGTTTAAACAATCAAAGTGTTATTACCTGTGACTTCATCATTAGCCACTCTCTGCAAAAGCTCAATAACTCTCTGTTGCATCTGTCGACATGTTGAATTTAATTCCTATAAAACAGATTACATTGTTCAGTATCAAAATGGTGAAGAAAGCAACAGAAAGTCTGGTTTCCATGTGATCGCCAAGATGCTGGCCATGCAACGATCGCTACCAAACTGAGCAAAAATTTTCCATTTCTATGCAACGATCGCTGGTCACAGAGTCTCAAATAATAAACATTTTGTACTCATATCATGAAACGGTGGATTAGGGACAGCGCAAAGTTTATTTTATAGCATGGCCAGTGCAAACGTAACGGAGCAACTACTTTCTTAAGCCTGTTCAGAGAACCGAGTCAACACTTTTTATAAGGCAAACATGTTTGGAGAAGTAACATTTTATGAGCTCAACATGAAGTTTAAAACATAAATTTGCTCAGTTTGGGGACAATGTGCAAGATGCAAGATGAGAAATGCAAGGAAGGTTGTGTAGAAAATGATGCAAAATTCCTTTCTCCCTTTTTTGCAACAACGACTAATCAGTAATATCTCTCTACTCGTAAGGACAAGAACTGATTTTGCTATGGTCATTGGCTAATTCATCAGTGGTCCTGTACAGCACATGTTGTTCAAGAATCCGGAGCAGATACATGTCTTGAGGAAAAGGCGAAGGGCAGTTGACCGCCTTTGTTCAGGATACTGTGACTTCCCCCTTTTCTAAATCGAAAGGAAAAGGCGTAGGCTCTGATTGGCTCGCTGATCAATGGGAAGAGCGAAGTGTTTTGGGGCATGCGCAGTTTCACCAAGGACGGATGAAGGGCGATGACCCTGAGATCGATACACTGCGCAGACTCCAAAACGCTTCGACGGGTGCCTGGCTCTTCTAGAGAAAATCTGTAAGACTTTCGCTGATAGTATCCCGAACAAGTTTTGCAATAATTTCATATAGATTACAGGACAAGCAAATATTTTTTGCAAGAATTATTCTTCTCCACCGGCCATGTCATATAATAAACATCGTACTGACTGTGCCTTACCTTCAAGAGGTTAACATCTTCCGATTCATCATCATCGGGGGACACTGCAGTAAGCATTTCAGACATAACTCGAACATTTTCTTCCACCATATTCAAATCATTTCGTAGTTTTGATAACTGTGCTGGTGATGGATTCACTGGTCCTGAATTTGTTCTTTGAAGAGCCTGTGACGAAATCAAGAGCATCGAAATAAATCTTTCAAAAAATTACATGAGGGCAAACAAAAGACATGAATAGATCTTAAAGACCCAGTGCTCCCCATTATCCCTTCTGGTCTGACAATGAATTTCATACTGTATGAAAAAGATCATGGTCTAGAAATCGCAAGGCTTTGCATTGTCGTTTCAACCTTCAAATGAACGTTGTGAAGTCATCGCTTTGAACTCAAACAAAAAACCTTACAAAAAAATTGAGGGATTAGGGAAGCTTTTCTCCTTAGAACTATTCATTTCCCCATATTCTGTGGTCGAAGTGCGTTGTTTACAGTAACTGTGATGTTTTGCTGGTTTGTGCGCATGCAAAGGATCATGGGGAGCACAGGGTCCTCAAACCATACAATAGAACGTTTCAAGTTTGGCTTTTTACCACTCGAGTCCGGAATAAACTTCCCTCCTGCTTGTTAATTTTTTCTGAAAAAAATCCGACCAGGACATGCTGAAGCTTTCTAATTAGTTACTGAATCATAGGGCTGTAAAAACAGGGAATATTAAAGCTGAGAGTCTATTTTTGTCGCATACAGTAAACAACTTATTCCTTATCAGGACATTGAATCAAACATTGAAGGCCTAAAATAGCATGCAACTGAAGTAACGAGAAAAAACATACACGAAATATAGAGAAATAGCATAAATGATTAATTTAAGCATTTATCAACTCTTTGAATGGGAGCGGTAATACTTTGTTATAGTCCTAAGACATAAATGATTCTTTTAATTGAGTGAGTACAAATTGCTAGCGTGAGTTCTTTCCAATGCATGCAGCAAAGTTTCCAGTCTGGTGTTTAGATGTGTTACAGGCTACTAGCCTAATTATACACTACATATTATTATTATTAAGTTTTCAACTGTAACCATGCAAACGATTGATACTATAATATCAGTTTCTCTGAAATATCTTATGATAAAATGGATTCAACAATTTGATGGGCAAAGCCTTACAGTAAATGCCTATAGGCAATAGTTTAAGCATGCAAAAGATGAAATTGGTAGATTAGCTATCAATGTACAGTTTGTAAAAAGAAAGCCAGAAATATTCATCGATTTAAAATAAGAACAACAACAACAAAAGTCTATTGTATTTGACAGCTTTGACATCATATGCTGCTTTATTTGGTTGCTAAAGAAACAATGCGTTTGTAGTTGTTTTGATAGCCTATTTAAAGTGGCTTGGAAAACATGTATGTTACACCAAATATCTTTGGCATGGAGCAACATCAAGAGCAATGGAAGAACAATCGGTCCATAACCCCTAGACAATTGGCTTGGTGTAAATCTTCATTGCAACAAAACAAACTTTCCACATTGGCTTTGACCCCTTTTACAGTGATATTCTGTGGCTGTTCTGCTAAAAGGATAACTCTCACCTGAGGTTGTGGGGTGGTAGCAGTCTGTGGTCTTGACTGTGGCCTTGGTTGTTCAGCTTCAGGAATTGTCTAACAAGATACGATAAGGACAAAATCACTGATAAATTCCAGCAAGTTGTTTCATAATTTTGAAGCTATAAGTGATATGCTGTGAATGATACACTGAATGAATATTTTATACACAATGTGAAGGAGAAAATTAATCTTGATAAGCACATCTGTTACTTCTTATGAACTGCAATGAAATGAAGAACACGGAATAGGAAAATTTCAGGAAATAATGATTCAAATCTAACAATTTGTGACCAAATCTAGCTTATGTTAATGATATGATATGTACCAACCCTCTTTGGTGTATGAATTGGTGCAAGAGTGTCAATATCTTGGGCAGGAAATTCATGTCCTGTAAAATGAAAACATATGAGTACAGAAAAATGGAAAAACTTTTATGTACTGTATGCCTGCTAAGGGTGTGCTTGATTGGTACTAATTCTGAAAACGGTAGACTTGGAAGACTTACAATTTGTGTTTGATTGTCTCCCCAGTTCCAAAAATGGCAGGTTTGGCAGGTTTGGAAGGCCTGCCAAGCCTTCTGCTCCAAAAGGCAGAAGGTTTGGTAGACTTTGGAGAGATTCTTGATTTCATTTGCAGAACTCTGAAAATGAGGCAACTCTGCTTGCATTGCTATGGTAATCAGTAAGTTTACTCATTGCTGCCAAGCACCAGACCCGTATTCATGTTTTTCAACTGGAAACCTCATCTTTGCCAGGATAAATCTGAAACCTGCTGTTTTGAAGAAGTTAGTGTTTGATTTGGAACTGTTTCTCCATCTCTGCGAAGTCTACCGTTTTCAGAATTTAGTAGGTTTGGAATTACAACAAAACATCAGGTCAAAAATCATCTTTGTTGTACAATATATCATAATTACAAGAATTCTCAAGAATTCTTTTGAAATTAGAGAACTTTCAAGATGCCTTTACTTTACAATCTGATGAAACTTACTTACAGAGAAGTATACAAGTTTAGGCCAGTTTTTTTACAAAGGCTATAAACCTTTTCTCAAAAACTCTTCCAAGAGCATTGCTCAATATAAACAAGTTCTATATTGTATATTGTTACGAGTTGAACTGTGCCAGTGAATGATTACAGCATAATTCTGGGGAAGTTAAAAAATTTTGGAAGACAACAGAAAATGTTTTGCTTCTCCTGTAGGTATGTCTACAGTACAGAATAGGCCTTGTGGACATCAACATTATGAGTATTTAAAAGAATGCTTCAAAATTTGATAAGAATTTTTGAGCTATATGTTACACTGTGGATTCTCAAGCAAGAATTCTTAAGGAATCAAAAACGTTCTTGAAGGATTCCTAAGTAGGAAAAAACCATTCAATGTGTGCAAGTCCTGTACTGTATTGAGGAGGTTGGTCCTGTTAAATCAGCTGCCCTAAAGTCAACAGTAACCCAAATAAGCTGCCTTTGTGAGTAGTATACACAATAGCATAAACAAACCTTGTGCTTTCAAGTGTTCATGACACTGGACAAATGCTTGCAAGCTGTCAGAATTTCTGAATGCATCACTCCATGACTGAACAAGCATAAGGATCTTTTCTTGGACAATTTGTGGCACTTGGCTAGTCCCAGTCTAAAATGTAAAACAGCCTCTGCATGAGAAACTCAACCTGTATGGAAATTTAGCCCCAGGTTCGGCTTTGCTGAGTATTGTGAATTGGGCTTGAATTTCAATGAAATTTTCAACCTATGGCAAGTTTCAACTTTCAAGTGTCATTGTTGCAGTTACTGTTGTTCTTGCAATATCATTGTAAATTTGGCTTTACAAAATGGTGCAAAATCAACACACAATTATTTCTGATGTATAAATATTTTAAAGTTTATGCCCACTATTCTCAACACCACATTTCAAGTAAACTTCATACTGTTGTTTGATATCATCTATCAGCTTCAAACTTTGAAGCAGGCGGTATAATATGCTGGAGGGAGAGAATTATGATGCAAAAAGATACAACCAGCATCGCAACAGATTTTTGAAAAGAAAGCTGTTCCAAAATAAATGGAAAACCTTGATTTTGTAAGCCCATAACCCTTTTCAGCTCTTTGTTCAATTAATGCAAATTCTTCAACTCATCCCAGGTTGTAAAAACCTTGCATTTACATACAGTTTCCACCCTGTGGAAAAAACTTCCAACTGGGTTGAAAATGCGAGAGAAGTTAATAGACACTGTATGTTTCCTAATTTACCTTTGGGGCAGGTGCAAGTATCTTTGTGAGGTCACCAAGAACATCTTTATTTGCGATCATCACATGAAATCTATGTCCGCAATTCTTGACACAGGATTCAAGGAGCTAGAACAAAAATAGAAATTAGAAATTAGAAAATAGAAAATAGAAAGCAAAGAATATATATCCAGTACCTCTTCCTCCAGTACCTCTTTCTTCAGATGCCAATATTAAAGGTAATCAATATAATTGATAGCTGGCATGGGCCATGCTAAAATAATAATCTATTGTCGTTGACAACTTTGACACCTGTAGTTTCATTGTTTGGCAGAAGAAACAATAGATTTGTGGGCATTTTTTAGCCTATCACAAGAGATGGTCATGAAACCCCAATAATTTCACAGTGATATTTCTACACTTTTAAATGAAAGGTTCAACTGAGTGACATTGGAGATTCTAAACCATTGTCCCAATTCAAAAATTTTATGAAATGTATCAAAATATGGTTCAATTCAAATTATTATATAGAACAGCTAAGGCCCAGCCGATGACCACAAAGCAAATGAATTAATTACTGGCAGCCAACAATTTGTGACAGTAAGACTTTAATGTGTGCAACCCTGTACCATAACAATAATACTCCAAATGATCTAGCATGCCTTGTGTCTCTGGACAATTTAAAGTTTTTATCAACTGCAATAATGTTTATGTATTTTGCTATTTTTCAATCAGTCTTTGATGGTTGCAACAAAATCACACTGACTGGTACAAATTCTACATATTCTGACAGATAATTGATTAGGTAAATTTCAGAAATCAAACTGGATTGATTAATAAATTTGAAATGAAAGATTACTCACAGTTAGTGTATACATCAAGCTCTTGTAGTCTTTTCTATTAGCAAGTCTCTTTTTGATTGCTTTGACAGCATCTTTGGCACTGTGGTGGAATGGAAGAGAAATTAAAACTTTTCTTGCAAATTGTCAGCTCAAGGAGCCTGTAGAGTCATCATTATGAAAGTCAAAGCAACCTACTGAGAAGACTTTTCAAATGTTTTCCCTGTAGCAATGACCACTACAAGTTTTTTTATAAGAAACTTGGATCAGGCCATAATACTAAAAGTTTCTTAATTTCACATGAAATGTTGTCCATTTTAGTACTAAAAGTTTCTTCATTGGTTTCTTATTTTTTGAATGCAGAATTACCAATGTGGTCGCTAACACTGCGGCAGATATGTTTCTTGACATTTAAAACATCATAAAGGAATAAACAGTGTTCTGTTATGTTAAAAACACAATGGTTAGATAACATTGCTCAAGAATAAGGGTTCAACGATCTACTGTATTTGCTACAATATTTATGCTTTTAACTTTGAAAAGTTTCTTAGTACTTCTCAGACATAGTACTAGAGTTTCTTAAAATTTTGGCCATCTTAGTACCAGTTTCTTATAAACCAGTTTCTTGTAAAAAATGTGTATGGAATAATTGGGAGGACCAGTGCTTAGTAGTAGGTCCACTGGGATAAGGGACATGAACCCCCCTAATTTTCTAAAGATGACCCTTAGAATTCCCACATATGATGTCCTTCTCCAGCTGGGAATGGATGGAGGTCTCAAATAAAGAGGATGGGTAGAGAACTACTCATTTAATCAGGTTAGAGGGGCCCTTTGAAAAATGCTTTGAGGAGGAATGTAATATTCAAGACTTAAGGGTAGCCGAAATTCTAGTCGAATGATCTAACTCAACTCAATGCAAAAAAGAAGTTTCAAATGTTTGTAAAACTTTTGCAGGGATGTCTATCTATCTATCTATCTATCTATCTATCTATCTATCTATCTATCTATCTATCTATCTATCTATCTATCCATCCATCCATCCATCCATCCATCCATCCATCCATCCATCCATCCATCCATCCATCCATCCATCCATCCATCCATCCATCCATCCATCCATCCATCCATCCATCCATCCATCCATCCATCCATCCATCCATCCATCCATCCATCCATCCATCCATCCATCCATCCATCCATCCATCCATCCATCCATCTATCTATCTATCTATCTATCTATCTATCTATCTATCTATCTATCTATCTATCTATCTATAAATTTACTGCACATCAACCAATGTACAATTAGGTTATTACGTGCAAGTCCAGGTTAGTATATTAGTGTGTCCAATTGTCAATAAATATCAAATAACTACATTTAAAAAGAGAGAAAAAAAAATTTTTTTTAATTATATTGCATTTAAAATGTTGTTTTAAACTGAAGCCTTTTTTTTCAAATATCCTCATTAATATCTTTCCACTAACTTAATTGCTTCAAGTGAGCTTCTAAAGTTTGTTATTGTTTGTTGCGACCTAATTTCTATAGGCACATGGGTCCACAGTCTTGCTGCGCTCGGAAAGAACAAATATTTATACCCATTTATTCTACAGCATGGTATAAGAAATTGTGCTTGGCTTCTAGTGTTGGTACAGGTTGACTCTTTAAATTTTGTCTTGGGAATGTCCACTAAACCATTCATAATTTTATATGTCATTGCCACTTTTGCTTTCGCTCTTTGTTCATCTAGAGACTCCCATCTGAGGTCTGCTATCATGTTACTTGGGCTTGCAAACCAACTATAGTTGCCACTGACAAATCTGGCTGCACGTCTCTGAATCGTTTCTAATTTATCAATGTTCTTAGATGTGTAAGGGTCCCAAACAGTGCTTGAGTATTCGATTGTAGGCCGGACAAGTGTTGTATAACATTTCACTTTTGTTTTTCGAGGACAACTTCCCATGTTTCATCTCAGTAGGCTAAGTGTGTTATTTGCCTTTGTGTATATGTTTTGCACGTGATTATTCCATGACAGTTTCTTTTGCAGGGTGACACCAAGGTATTTTTTGGTATCCACTTGTTTAAGGTTATCATCTTGCATAGTGTATGAAGCATCTAGGAAACCCCTCTCCCCACTTCTCATGAGCTACATCAGCTGACTGAAAAACCAAGGATGCTGTGCAAATCCCTAACTACTGAAAAAATCTTACCCATCTTCAGTGTCATTTATGATGTCACAAATTTCAATGAATAATGCCCAGTCCTCTGATGGAAGGTTGCTGTCAGTTGCTCTCTCTGCAAATCAATTAAACATGTTTTCAATCCTATACAAGAAACAACTTTGAAACTCCCTTTGCACAACACAAGTACACAAGTTTTTTATAACAAACCAAGAATTTTGGCCAGGACTGAAAGTTTCTTCAAATGACCATATTTCAAGTACTCAGACTTTCTTACAAGTTTCTTGAAAGTTCCTACTCATGAACGTTTCAAAACATGGTTTTTTTGAAGCCATTAGACATTAATCAACTACCTTTCAAGCAACATTATAAATGAAACAACTGAAAATAAAGAAAAATGTGTTAAGGATTTCTTTTATCAAAATAAGTAATTTCTTATTAAGATATATTTTTCCCAGAACTGGAGTTTCTTAATTTTTTGGTGATCTGAGGGTTGGGTTTCTTATAAGCAGTTTCTTATTAAAAAATAATTGCATAGAATGAGAGAAACTTCCCTGTTAGGCTTTATCAGCAAAATGTTTCTCGGGTTTTAGAGTGTGGAGAATCTTTCCTCTTTTCAACCTTAAGAAATTTAGAAATTGATGGTGCAAAATTCTTGCCTCACAAATTCATTCCTCAAGGAAAATCTGCCTATATTCTTGGGGATGAAATAATGTACATTTTCTGGGAAGTCAACAAAACTTCAGCTGTTATTACCGTTCTGTTGTTTTTCTTGACCGCACCTTCATTCAATCATTTTCAAATAGCTCAGTTTTTGCTGTGTGTGTGAACACATATTATCTAGATTGCAAACCAGTGAATATTTGCGTCCAAAGTACTCTATCGATTGTATCTTTATTGCAGAAAGAATTGCAGACTTGAGCAGCAACCAGCCTTGCTCAGCTTATTGCAAAGATGGGCCTAAGGTAAGCAAAATTGGATTTCAGATTGCTTGTCAGCTTGGCTCACAGCCGAGAATGCCTCCTGCATGAACTATAAGTCTCCTGCTTTCAAATCAAACTATTTCTCACCAATTCTCTGTCCAACTGCCGAAGTAAATGGGTTTGTGTGAAACTTGAACGACGCCATAATTTCTTGCAAAGATTTGGTTTCGACTTTCTTCTTCCCTCCTTGTCCGCGGTCTCCAGGATAGCCTGGGAACTACTCAGTTGGTATTTGGGGAATAATCAATCAATCAATCGATCAATCAATCTATTGAAAGTGGGGAGAGCTGATTGAATTATTGCAGTCAAAAGACCTTTCCCCTTTCCCTATACTGAAAGGGGAAAGAATCACAATTAAACGACACTTTGCTACATTTTGTGAGACTTTCGAATATGGACATTAAGGATAGAAGTTCTAACACCAATCGATCGAACTTCGCCAATAAAAGTGTATGAATAACTGTGGATCCAAGCTCTTTTGTAGAATAGCTAAAACGTCTATTGACCATGCATGGTAGCGGGGGAGGGGTGAACGGGAGAGGGGGCCACCGTGATATCGTTTGACAGCCACAGAAGGCCTGCAAACATTGTTGAGAACAGACAAGATGATAAACAAACAAAAAACAAGCTGTTGCACAATTATTGAACGAGGTTAACAGGAAAAATTTGTTACATAACAAATGGCAATCCATCTGTGCCAGTCAACGTGTAAATGAAGAAACCAACTGCTAATGATCGTTTGAGCGCCGAACTGAAAGCAAAATATACAGAAATTCCAGAAATAACTTTAATGTCATGTCAAAGAAGAATCTGAGGGCGCAAAGGACAATGGTTGCTAAAACTCCTATACACTTTATATAAAGAAAATCCGCCTTTGTTATTTTGCAAATGAACTTGTGAGAATCTGAAGTTTTAAAGAATCTAAAAGTTTGCAAAAAATCAGTTCTTTTTCGATGAATTTCACGATATCTCTTTCTTGGTTACTGTTGATACAAATATTTAGGTTGAAGTTCTTTCCCAGTTTGTTTGCGACAAAATTAAGTGCTCTTTCAAGAGCAAATGTTGCCATAGTAACATCATTGCTTTGTACGTCAAAAGTTGCACATGGCACTCCTTCGTCGGTTTGTTTTGGCTCTAAGTTTAGAATAGACACCGCCATCTTTACATCATTGTTTGCAGAAAGGCCTTTCGAGAAAGATACCACAACCTCCTCGCGGCTTTGAAGATAGGCTATGTTGGACTCTTCCCTTATGTCGAAAACCTCACCCTCGATTGTGAGAAAGTTCGCGGGAAAGAGGTTACGTAGAGCTTCGTCTGTTTTGTGACGGTCGGCCAGCTCTTTGAACGACATCCTTGCCGCTTCGAAATGCGAAAATATGGCCTCTGGCTGTTTAGGATAAAGCAGAGAAGCGCACCTCTCGCTATCACATTGCAAAACGATTTTTGTTATCAGCTTTTGCAATGTACAACCAGAAGAAGCATCAATCTCTGTAGGGATATGATGCGTACTTCTTTCTAAAGTTGGAAATTTCCTTTTTATTTCTGCCAAAGCAAAGTCGAGCATGGCTTTGCAAATCCCCTTTCCACGACAATCACGAGAAATCCGTGAACTTCTTATGACAACATTCTTGTTGTTGTCAGTGATGTTCAGTGCTGTGAATCCGATGATTTGACCAGTATTCGTCTCAACACAAAATGGATACCATCTCTTGTTTTGAAGCCATTGTTTCAAAACGCTGTTCGTGTAATCTGTACCTCCATAAATACCCTCAGAAAGTGTTTTTACCTGATCCAAATCTGGCAGTTCCAATTCTCTTACATGAAATTCATTTGGCAGCAGAAGTGGCCTAAAGTTCTGGTGGGCCATGACAGAACAATGACAAGATAAGACCCTTCGCTCGTAGATTGAACTTCAATGGCTGGAAGGCGGAACAAACAGTGAAGAACAAAGAGCATACTGTAGAGGTAAGTCATATTTCTATGTTCAATTCACACCACATTTCCTGTTAGAACAATTTCAAAGAGCTGCTTGAATACATGTTTTTGTTTACAACGAGCAGTAAACTGCGTGCATTCCCTGCTGTTTCGGTAGAGTTGAAACTTCCTGTTGAATTGAATTCATCTCCGCCATCTTTTGATTTTGCAGAAAGGCCTTTCGAGAATGATACCACAATCTCTTTGTGGCTTTGAAGATAATCTACTCTCTGGTCTCTAATAGACGTGCCCCCCCCGCTTATTAATTTTTAGAAAATTTTCCACCCAGGACATTCTTATTCCAACCCCCCCGCTTATTAATTCTGGCAACGAGTTCCAAGCAAGACAAAAGCTACACAACAAAATTCCATGCACCCAACTAAGATTAAGACTTTCGAGCGAAATCTGTGATGTCATTGCATTTTATTTTTAAAGTCTTACCGTCACTATATAAAGAAAGTGCGAATCACTGAGATTTTTTCCAACCCCCCCTATTATTCCAACCCCCCGGCTATTAATTTTTGAGATTTTTTCCAACCCCCCTACTATTCCAACCCCCCCGTCTATTAGAGACCAGAGAGTATGTTGGATTCTTCCGTTATGTCGAAAACCTCACCCTAGATTGCGAGTTAAAGACCCATTGTCAACCGGCATGCTTTGGGTGGACAAGCAATACCACAATGCAATTCTTGACTGTCAACTGAAAACAAAACAAACTCTTTCAAACTTTTGACTGACGAAGCCCCGTGCATGCAAGTATCACAAAGCCTTTGAGATCAGTTGCCAAGATCAAGCAAACGCAAACAAAAGCCCCCATATAAAAGCTTTTCCGCAATATGATCAAAAACCATTTACTGCGACGAATTGCTTTCAAATGTTGCACAAAAATTGTATAGCTTCAAATATAGAACTTCCTTAAAATTCAACAGAAAGATAAAGAGAAGCACGATGAGGATCAGATAGTATAATGGGGGCTGGTGTTTGTGCTGGGTTTATTACGGCAAAGGCTTTGTATTTGTTTTGCACGGGGGGCTCTTCAGTCATTAGTTTTAAAGAGTTTGTTTGTTTTTGACAGTCAAGAATTGTATTGTGGTATTGCTGGTCCACCCAAAGCATGCCGGTTGACAATGGGAAAGACGCTACGTAGAGCTTCGTCTGTCTTGAAACGGTTTGCCAGTTCTTTGAAAAATATCTTCGTCTCCTCGCACTGGGAAAATACGGCGTCTGGATCATTAGGACAGCGCAGAGAAACACACTTCTTGCTATCACATTGCAAAACGAGTTTTTGTCATCAGCTTTTGGAAAGTATAACCAGTAGAAATATCTATAGGCCCATGATGCGTAGTCTTGTCCAAGGTTGGAAACTTCCTTTTCGCCTCAGTCAAAGCGAAGCCAGTCGTGGTTCTGTGAATTCCCTTTGCACGAAAGTCATGAGCAATCCGTGAACTTCTTATGGCAACCGTTTTGTTATCAGTGATGTTAAATGCTGTGAATCCAATGATTTGGCCACTACTCGTCACAGCACTGAATGGATACCATCTATCATCTTCCAGCCATTGATTCAAAACGCTGTTCATGATTCACTTACCAATGACTCAA
Source organism: Aurelia sp. 4 Dawson et al 2005 (assembly GCA_964019985.1). Lineage (NCBI taxonomy): Eukaryota > Metazoa > Cnidaria > Scyphozoa > Semaeostomeae > Ulmaridae > Aurelia > Aurelia sp. 4 Dawson et al 2005. Next base: position 19,103,658 of record OZ026502.1, on the reverse strand, counting down.
GGATCAAATTAAGTTCATTTGCCATTCAGATTCAAATTTCGTGTAAAACATCCAGTCTTGAGCAACTTCTTTCAACTTCGTTCCAAAGATATTTTCTCTACTTATTACTAAGACAATACCAGAAGGAGCGAAAACTATGCTTACCTAATTCAAATGACGACAGACTATAAAGAATTCATAGAATATTTAGCCGTGAATAATTTAATTCAATTCGATTCATGTCCATGTTCACTTCTAAACCATGAAAAACATACTGTTCCTCCATCAAAAACTGAAACAAAGCATAAGTCTCTCTCGCGGAAAAACAGGAGAAGGACAAAAAGCGAGAGAGACTTGTAATACCTGGTAGGCTCATTAATATTCATGAGCAATCGAGCGTTGCTTCCATTTTCAAAAATGACGGGGTTATTGTCAACTGTTTCATCGAAGCTTGAGTCTGCCATTGTCAAAAAAGATCGCAGAGTCTCACTCTGTTGTATCATTGTCCTTTCTAAGCATATGATTGGATATTGGTTTTTGTAAAAGGATGCCGACTGGACAGAATCCTGTCCAGCCAACGACCCAAGCTTCCAAGTATTACAAGTCTCTCTCGGTTTTATTCCTTCTCCCGTTTTTGCCGCGAGAGAGACTTGTAGCAAGTCCAAGCTGTTCATTTCTTAGCTCCTAAGGACTATCCCTATAAAAAGCATTGCTAAAAAGAAGCAACTTCTTTCAAAACTATCTTTTCACCAAAATAGTGATACCAGGAAATTGCAGAAAAAGATGGAAAGAAATGTACGATTTCAATAAACCGAATTTCTTTATCTGATTTTATTTTCCTTCTGTAATGTGAAACTTCACCGAGCACGATCTAACAGGTTTTTCTCCAAACTTTGGCTCGTTGAGCACCCCCATGTGATTTACTCGCTTGTTCCTCCAGCCAGATTGAGTTAATTCACTGATAAATTAGGACAAGAAAGCCTCTAAGCACAGAGGCACGAGAGCCCCAAATGCTATCATCAATGTAGTCTTCTGGACAGAGACATGGGAACCGCGGGGGGGGGACAGGGGGCACGTGCTCCCCAAATATTTTGCAATTGTAACGAATAGTGCCCTTTCAGTTTCACAAAGAACCCTTTTGGGACCTTTAGCTAATAAACTTCTCTCATGAAATTCAAAAAAGAAATACGTTACTGGGATGGCAACAACGCACGTGTACATTTGCACTTAATTTAGGGTTTTATATATTTTGTCATATTGTATATTGTATACTTTAGATCGTTGGTGTTAATTAGTTGGTGTTGATTAGGGGCAGAGCAAAGTTCATTTTACAATATGGCCGCTGTAAAACGTAACGGGGCAACTACTTTTATTGAGCTTATCAGAGGAGGGTCAACACTTTTTGAGGCAAATATCAACGGAGCAGAGGCTTTTTTATGAGCTCAGAATGAAATTTGAAATGTATAATGTCTCATTTTGAGGTCAAAGTTGTGAATCATGCAAGCAGAGAAATGCTTGGAAGGATATATATTCTAGAAGACTCAAAATTTCCTTGTCTGTCTGTTACTTGCATCAGTCATATCTCTTAATCTTCAAAGTGAATTTTTCATTGAAAAACATCGGTAAGTACAAGAACTGATTTTGTTATGGTCTTTGGCTTAGTAACCCAACTTTAAAGAATTTTTATGATTATGATGATTATGATTATGATGATTATGATTATGATTATTGAAGTGTAGTACTCTCTTGGGTTTAGGATTCTCCCCTAGGTTCTACATTCCTTCAGAAAACGCACCTCTAAGTAACTGCATTTTAAAAACAATTAATACTTTGCAACAGAGGAGTTCTTTCTCGATGAATTCAGTTATTTCTTTCTCGTGTTGGAAATTGATTAAAACATTAAGATTGAATTTGGCATTGCGCATGACGCTTGCAACGAAAATCAATGCTCTTTGAAGATGATACGTTGCCATAGTAACATCATTACTCTGCACATCAAAATTCGCACATGGCACTCCTTCGTCGGTTTGTTTTGGCTCCAGGTTAAGAATAGACACCGCCATCTTTACATCATTGTTTGCAGAAAGGCCTTTCGAGAAAGATACCACAACCTCTTTGCGGCTTTGAAGATAGGCTATGTTGGATTCTTCCGATAAGTCGAAAACCTCGCCTTCGATTGTGAGTAAGTTCATGGGATAGAGGCTACGTAGGACTTCGTCTTTTCTGTAACGGTTGGCCAGATTTTTGAACGATATCCTTGTCTCTTCGAAATGCGAAAATATGGCCTCTGGCTGTCTAGGATAGTGCAGAGAAGCGCACTTCTCGCTATGGCATTGCAAAACTATTTTTGTTATCAGCTTCTGCAATGTACAGCCAGAGGAAGTATCAATTTCCGTAAGAATTTGTTGCGTAGTTCTTTCTAAAGTTGGAAACTTCTTTTTAATTTCTGCTAAAGCAAAGTCGAGCATGGCTTTGTAAATCCCCTTTCCACGAAAATCTTGAGCAATCCGCGAACTTCTTATGACAACATTCTTGTTGTTGTCAGTGATGTTTAGTGCTGTGAATCCAATGATTTGACCAGTGCTTGTCTCAACACAAAATGGATACCATCTTTCGTCTTCCAGCCATTGATTTAAAAGGCTGTTTGTGTAATCTGTACCTGCATAAATACCCTTAGAAAGTTCTTTCACCTGATCCAAATCTGGCAATTCCATCTCTCTTAAAATCAATTTATTTACCATCACGAATTGCCTGAGGCTCTGGTGTGCCATGCCGAGAATAATGCCCCGGTTTGACCTTCAGGTAACGTTCAATGTAGTTAACCGTGGGACCACACCTTTACAGCATTTTCTGCATAGGATGATCAGGAACAACAATGGTGCGGGCTCCGTTGCATGAAAGACCATTGGCTACTGCTCGAAAGCTGGTTTTGGTAAGGGTTTAAACCACAGTCAATGCAGTGTTCAGATTTGTTCAAATTTCATTTTCATATCAATAGCCTAAGACAAGATATCTTCCATACTCAATGTAGTTCTGCTTTTCGCTCCAGTGAACAGCGAGTTGCCGTTTCGCAAAATCACGCTCTTCAGAAAACAGTTAATTTCTCCAGCATCATGCGGCCTATTGAGACGAGAAACGGTAAAAGGGATGTTCTTACGTCATCCCAGGGGTCCTCGGGGGTTGCTCCACATATATTTCGGGTCCGAGGACATGTCATCGGGAAGGGTATCGATTTTTATTTTTGCTTTTCATTCCATCTTTCATTCCATTTTACATTACTTTCCCACGGTAATACCTTCAATTCATATGTGAGAAAACTGTTTTACAATCAATGTGCTTTGCTAAACCAAAACAATAAAATACAGACTAATTACATTTTGTATCTATGATATAAATTCTACAACAAAAACAAAGAAGAAAGTCTCAATTTGAAGACAAAAGTAAAATTGATCAAATACTGGATATTGATATAAAGAACGGTATCAATTTTCACAATTTTGGTATAAGGAATGGTACCGATTTTTAAGATTTTGGTATGAAATGTAAGGTCGGCTATACTTTTTCAAAAAATTGGTATAAAGTCTGTTATAATTCTTCAAAAAATTGGAATAAGGTCGGGTATACTTTTTCAAAAATTTCGTATAAGGAACGGGTATGTTTTTAAAGCTTTAATGGCATGTCCCTGACCAAAATCTGGTCAAGTGCACCCAAGGGTCCCGGGGGTGCACTTGACCAGATTTTGGTCGGGGACGTGCCATCGAGGCTTCAAAAACATGCCCGTTCCTTATACCAATTTTTTGAAAAAGTATACCCGACCTTATATTTCATACGAAAATCTTAAAAATAGGTACCGTTCCTTATACCAAAATTGTGAAAATTGATACCATTCTTTATACCAATATCTGGAAAATCGATACCCTTCCCGATGGCACGTCCCCGTACCCGAAATATATGTAGTGCACCCCCTGGGCCCAGGACACGTCGTCATACGCTGATCACGAAGCCAAATGAGCACCCTGGCACACTTCGATCAAATCTGCCCAGAAAATTTGCAAATTTCCAAATGGCTGCAAATCGGCAAATTTGCAGCCATTATGGATTTCAAGGTTTGCTAGGCAACGCCAATCGACGGAAAATTAGCCTGTGTTCCAGACCACTTGAAAAGAAAAGTTACTTGTCTTTCAAGTGGTCTGGAACACAGGCTGCGGAAAATGGCCGTTACTCTAGCGCTAGCACCGTCAGGCTTTGCGGTTTGAAACCTTTCTTATGCGAAGGCGCGCCAAGACACAGAAATACAAGGGAGTAGTATTCGAAGAAGTTTGGAGCGTTTGGGCCTAGCTCCACGTTCAGTTGCGCACAACAGTCTGAAGACGAAACAGAGCAGAAAAAAGACAAGAAAGGAAGAAAACAAGAGATAAGGATCAAAACAGGGTAAATGAATAATCAATCAAAACATCCATATCCTAACACCCTTGAATCATAGTTAATTGCTGCTGAACGTAGTGAAGCAGCCATTTAGACGAGTTTTACAAGCAAAACACGGGTAGCCGACTATCACCATGGTTGCAAACCACAGAACAAAAGGACAATCTGCAGACTCATCGATGCTTGTGATTGGATAGAACAACAGTGGCGATAGAGCAATAGCAACAACAAAAGCTTTTCAGCACACTCATGACTGACTCAGTACAATGCACTACTTTCAACTTCAGTTTTGCGAGGAGAAGCTAGGCGACTTTCGTTCCAAGAAGAAGAAGAAGATTTTCATGCACTCTGGTACGTGTTAAATCATTCTTTATACCCATTTCATAACCAGGATGAGAGGATTTCTTTTTATCCTCTGCGTTGTATTGACCATTTATTGTTCTGCAGCGGACAGGTTTCAAGAGGACATCCAGCAGGAGGGCCTATGTGTTGCTTGCGCTTTCACCAACAAACGGCAGCAAGCATTGCTTGCCACTGGCAGGAGATGGATGAAAAACCGGTCTTCAAAATTCAGAAGGAAAATTGCAAGGAGTTGTCGTAACAAGTCGAATGATACCTACAATAGTGTTTCAAGTTTTTCCTTGCTTTTTCTTTTGTTCTTGGCAGGAGATGTTGAATTGAACCCTGGACCAGCAGTTACATCAAGTGACAGCCACTCTGAAAATTCAGTTTTGGAATTGCCAATATTAGTTGCAATAGGAAACCAACACCAGGGGGATGCATGTTTCAGTGAAGAATCACGTGGAAGACAATGTGCTTTTATGGCACTGACATCACTTGCCTACAGCCAGCATGCAATGTCAGCAACACATTGGCAGTCTGAGACATTAGATGAAATTCTTGACATGGGTGACTCCCAGTTCTTGAATGCACTACAAAGAGGATTTATTCCTGATGCCCCAACTTTGTCAGTTGGGCAATTGCCAACAACTGTGGATTTTGCAAGATCAAATGAAGATAACAACAGTGACTTGCCCTTTGAGGCACAAAATGAAATATCTAAACCCATTGCGGTATTGCCACATGTGGCAACAAAAGCAAATGCATCAGAAATGCCCATTGAGGCACCCAAATAAGAAACTTCAGTACTGGCCCAAATTCTTAGTTTCTTATAAAAAATACGTGTACTGCAAAAGCTCAGCTCATTTAGCTCCCAGTGAGGCCTGTTTAATTTCGAAGGCTTGGAAAAGAACAAATTCCCAGGAAGGGGGCTTATATCTAGAATGAAGTGACATGAAATTTAATGCTAGCCGTTTTTTTCCCAAGGTTTTGCTGAGTTAACATACAATTTTACGAGTCCAGTACAGTATGCAAATTCAGCACAGTTTTGTCCAAACAAATCAAAGTTGATATCAAATCTGTTCTGCAAAGTAGATGGAAAATTGTTGGTAACTGCTGATAACAAATGAAGGTTAGGGGGAGGAGGTTAACAAAGAGACAAAGGAGGTAACAAGGACTAAATAGAGCTTTACGGTACGTGCAGGAAACTTTTGCGAGCTCCAGGTGTTGTTTTGCAACTTTAAATTGTTCAGCTTGATGACAAAATTCCAATCATCCAGTCATCCAGGACAGGGATTGCTGAGAAAGATTTATACAAAATGGTGATAATTTGCAGCTCAGATTTGTTTGCAATGACCAAATGTTACGATATTTACTCACCGTGTTTACGTCTGTGATATGGGTTAAATACTTTGGGATGCCAGGGCAGTAGATTATTTGGGAAAACGTTATACGAGGGGAGTTGATTTTTTGCAAGCATTCTCCACCAGCCATGTAACAATAAATTTTGCACTGTTTCGTTCATCAAGTAGCTGCTAATTTGTTAATAGCATATGCTGACACTGTTTTGTTAACGGTTAAATTTTCAATGCCTTGAAACTTTCATTGAGTATTTCTGTGTACATCGTCTCAGTGCAGCCTGCGGGTAGTTTTTCCTGTTTCAGAGCAAGAGCAGCGTGAAAATTGATTTTATAATATAAGATTTGAACGATAGGACACCCATTGTGCAGTAGCTTGAAATTTATATCGGTAGCGAACCATCTTAACTTTTTTTTAACTTTGTTTACTTACTTTCACTGTTCAGTAATTTGACATTTTCAATAGTGAGCCATCCTAAGTGCACATTACGATTGAGGTGGATCTGTACTTAAGGTGGCCTAACTACTGAAAATTTGAAAAACTCCGAAACAGTGAAAGGTGGCTGAAAATCAAGCAAAAATAAGTTCACAGCACAAAAAACACTAAGTTAACATGGCTCGCTACGGACATAAATTTCAAACTGCTACAAAATGTGTCCCGTAATCGCTCATGGTCACATGTCAACTACTACAACGCTCCCCAGCCACCATCTGGACACGTGCTGGCATCCCTGAAACTCGACTAACTTTATTGCGTTTATTTCACCCCATTACAAACAGCAAGCCATGAATTTCCAGCATACAAACTGCTGTTATCGTGTCTTCTCGGTCTTTTCAAAAAGCACAGCCACTAAAGCAGAAGCAGCAATTCCCTTAACAAAGTTAACAGCTAGTATAATGCTTGAATCGAGGTTGTAATCAGGTAAGAACTAACCACATTGATTTTACCACAACGAAAACATACTACTATGTCGTTTAATTTCTGACCTTAAAGGGAATCATGACATACAATAAGTTAAAAGCTGGGCCAGGCGAAGCTAAAAATATAACATATTATATTTGATAAGTACGACACCTGCAGTGTCATTGCCCATTATGTGGTGGAAGAAACAATAGGCCAGTGCATTGTGGGCATTTCTTAAGCCTATCTATAGCGGCTTCTCAGTATAGCTATGTCGATTCCTTTTATAGGCATTGAATTTGTATAAATAGCGCACTCATGACCAATAATCAACTTCTTTTCAATCATTAAATAAACGTTGTCAGTTAATCCATGTTGAAATTAAACCAAAGAAATTCCTGAGGATAATGCAAGGATTAAGAAGCCTTTGGTCCCAACTGGTAATGAATTTAGTACTATTGTGCGATAACAAAGGACCATCAGCAGTTTGTCAGCATAAATTCAAGACAGCGGTAACGCTCAAGTAAGTTTTTGCACTCAGTTCCTCACAGCTAAACCAGCTTTATCTAAACCAGTTTAAATTTCAACCAATCAAATGACTGGATTTGTTGGCTTGACCAACCAGAAGGCCTTTTTTGAAAACCTGGTTTAGTTAAACTGGTTTAACTCATTAAATAAGCAGAATTCTCCAAGCAGGTACAGTTGAATTTCATCATGATCGAATGCAAATGCAGAGTTGCTGTTCTCTCAGACCAGGATGGCGTGGCTGAGTTGTCAAATGGTGTTTACCTTGACACGGATTTTACAGCAAAGATGTTTTCTCAGTGGGTTAAAGACGAAAGATGGCTGCCTTTCATAGCAGAGAACACGTCAGGGCGAATTGTTGGCTTTACAGCGTTGAATGTTACAGACGGTGGCGAAAGCGTTGTTGTCCGTAGCTCACGCGTTGCTGAGGAATACCGCGGGAATGGTATTTACAAGCAAATTGTCAATTTCTCACTTAGATTTGCAGCTGAGAAACTTCCAGGGCTCAAGTTTGTCATCAGAGCGAGGCCTGCACATATAAGATTACCAGCCGGATACGATGTTATTAAATCTTGCTTAAAAATCATATTTTCCTGCACGATGAAACCAGTCTCTGTGATCCATGCTCCAAGGCTCCTTGATACGTCCATTCCTCGATTCCAGAAATATCCTTTGTCTGTCAAAGGATTTGCAAGCCTCTATAATGAAAGTGAAGGCTTTCGCGCACTTTTCATTGGCGATATTCTTACGATAGAAGGCGAAACGTTTAGCCTGGTGAACAGTTCGAACTGGGAGTACCTCGAAACAAGATCCGACCTGTTTTTCTTTTATACTTCTACTAACATGCAGTCATCAGAATCTAGCGAGGCCAATGGGGTGTTCTCTGTCCTGAGTTTAGCTTCGAAGGAAACGAATCAAGGTTCAACATACGTAACGTTAAATATCTTTGGTGTCGATGAACCAATGGTCTGCTACCATGTTTTAAAATCCATGAAGACAGTCAAGCATCATGTTGGCAACAATTTCAATCTAGGCCTATTCATAGCGCCGGAAAGTGAAGATGTGATAGCCAATATCATTCAGGAGGAAACTGAGTTTTGTAAAATGTTATGGAAAAGAAGGCTCCAACTTCAAAAAGCTGACATCCTGTCACATTTCTTTTCAAAGTGAAAGATGTCTGTAGCAATGCGAACGTTGTTATAGACTGAGCAGCTGGGGAATTTTTTGCGTGGCTGAATCAAAAGCATGAAAATAAATGAACGTAATCTTACAGGGTAGGGTCTACTGGGGTAAAATGGGTAAGTTTGGGGTAGAATGGGCAGCGTGGAAAATTTTAGTGAAATTCGGCCATACCTTTTTTCACAATCTTCTTCCAGCTACAACTGCTCAACCCTCAAACTACCTACCCTCTTTGACATAATGAATATTGATTTATCGTTCAGGGACCAGGGTCTACTGTTTTCCTTGACTGACAACGTGATTCCTTGTATTCGTTCAACATTTACAATCTGGTGATTTAATTTCACTCATTCAAAGGACTCACGACCTTACGAAAAACGTCGAAAGAAATTCGAACGTCCCTTCGAAGGTCACTTCGAGCGTCGCTGCGCTTCGAGCAGTCGAACTTTGAACTAATGAGCCAATCAAACGCTACAAATACCATATAAAGAAAGTAGCGATCTGATTGGTCGCGCCGTGAACGCGGCGGACTTGGCCTAATTAGTCCCTCAACTGAAGTGATAACAACAACAACAACAACAACAACAACAACAACAACAACAACAACGAGCGTAAGTTAGAGGGACTCATGTAATGTAGTCTACTGTTTTCCACCAATCAACGATACCCACTTTACCACTAGCTTTCCTAAGTGGTAGGAATGCTCATCTGCTTACATCATGTGCACACCTTAGATCACGTGTACTATCACATGCACTTGGTGTCACATGTATCGTCACGTTTAAATCCTTATTTAGCTAATCATTATGAGCTTTCCTAATGCTCATCTGCTTACATCATGTGCACACCTTAGATCACGTGCACTATCACATGCACTTGGTGTCACATGTATTGTCACGTTTAAATCCTTATTTAGCTAATCATTATGAGCTTTCCTAATGCTCATCTGCTTACATCATGTGCACACCTTAGATCACGTGCACTATCACATGCACTTGGTGTCACATGTATCATCACGTTTAAATCCTTATTTAGCTAATCATTAATATACTTGTAAACTCTAAACTCGTAATGTATTCAGAGTAGCACACTCATTAAAACCAATAACAAGTCTATTTGCTGCTCTCCATTCTCTGGCTTGCGGAACGCACCATTATGCGAAATAACTACAGCACCTTCTTATATTCTTTTCATTCATTTTTTGTTGTTGTTATGGAAATAAGGTCAGCTTAACTCTTTAATGCTATCTGTGATTAGGGGTGCTTTCCTTTTACGTTGTTAGCCTTAAAGTGTATACCCGGGGGGGGGGTACTTCACTTTGGGGTAAGACGGGGATATGCGCCAGTTTTGGGTAGTTTTTGGCCTGAAAATTCTGGGATTGGGATATACTTTTACTGGCAAATTTCTGTGATTGGGGTATACTTTCACTTGGAATTTTCTGGGATTGGGGTTTACTGTTATCCTCAAAATTCTGGTTATGGGTTCTGAATGAAACTGGATAATTCTTCGAGCAACACGTGGTCAGTTTCAGGTGAACAGATTTCAAGGATTTTTCGTTTAAAACGTGCTCAGATCAGAACTTCGTTCCAATGGCCACTTGGGACAAAAATTTTCGTTCCCAGCCCTCGACCCCTTATCCCTTTGACGTCGAATTGTTTTTGTTACTTCTTCAAAATTCTGGGATGGGGTATCAATATCGGACCAAATTTCTGGGATTGGTTCGTAGCAGAAATCATTGCGGTGCACACCCCCCCCCCCCCCGTATGAATCTATAGTGCAGTACCTCTTGTATCTTTTCTATGTTGAAAAAGTCATGTTTCTCAAGCAGGCTTCATTTGAAGTAGAAAAATGTTCAAATGATTGAATTTTTCTGATTTTTTCTTGCTTTTTTTAATCATTGATGATTTTTTTGTAAAAGTAATGAAAACATCCTATCTTTCCCGCTGTTAAAGTATCCAGTTTTACCATCTAGATCAGGTCCTTGTTTTCTTTATTTGTGCGAACATTACTAAATCATTAATTATGCTGAACGACCAGATTGAATATTTAACAACTAAGGTGTTCAGTCGTTGTGAAAAAACATCAACTTTATAAACCAAATTCTATTTCAGAGGTTGCTTTGATCGCTGCGGTTAAAATGAATATAAATTGATTTAAACTTATGCTTAAAAATATATGTGTAGAACAACAGATAGCAGTTTGGAATGCGCAATTACTACGATTAAGAGCACCTCTGCGAAGTATGCACATCGAGACAAAAATATCACTGAGCCAGGCATAGGTTCCAAATCTTTAAATCTACGAAAAAAGGCGGGTGTAAAATTCAATGACCTATTTCTTTAAACTGAATGACTTAAAAAATACTTCAGCCACTTTTCTATGATTCTACCGTTGGACTTTTCAGCAAACATGAATATTTGAACTTGTCAAAATTACAGCCTATTTTATATTTCAGCTCATTTTATGATGTGACGTCATCAAATTTCTAAATCACAAACCAGAAGAGTGAAAGAGTTTTGCTTGATATCATACTTTAGGCATCCATAAACTATGGTTTTCTTGAAAACATTATTTGATCTTTCGTCAAGAGGTTTAGAAATTACGATGGTTTTAAGTTTTTTCGAAAATTTCCTTGAATTCTGCAAAAAGAAGAAAAACACTTAATTCTGAAAAAATTGAAGATTTCAGAAAGTCCAACGGCGGATTTACTGTAAAATAGTGCAAGTTTCTTTGAAGCCGTTCAGTTCAAAGGATAGGTTATAGAATTTTACACCCAGCTTTCAAAAGATTTGAAACTTTATGCTGGATTTCTTATAATCCTTTCAGCTGCACCACAGAATGTGGCAGCACTAGTGAGAGCATGGGTCGAAGGAAACCAAATAATTGTCAAAGATTTAAACGCAAGCATACCTGTGTCTTTATCGCGGCTTCTTCTGCCTTTCTTCGCTTTCCTTTGCTTCCCTCCCTTAGTTCAATCCATTGATTCAAGTCTGTTATGGCCTAATGGCGGCCTAATTCAGTTTCAAAACCGCAAACGAGGGCAGCCTTGCTTTTGCAGAGAAACTGAATTAGGCTATTGCAGACTTGAATCAATGGATTGAGCTAAGGCAGGGAAGCAAAAGAAAGCGAAGAAAGGCAGAAGAAGCCAAGATCAAGACAGGTATGTTTGCGTTTTCTTTTTTAACAATTACCTCGTTTCCTGCAGCCCATGGTGAGAGGGTAAGAATTCCACCAAGTGCTGAAAGTTCCCTTATATTTCTTGAGAGACACCACAACAAAAAACAAAACCAAAGACATAAGTTACAATACCATGGATGTGATTAGATATGAATATAAAAAGTTAGACAAAAAAGTGCCAAAATTTACAAGAGACCTTTGGTGAGTCTCGCTTTCAAGTGGGCAAAACAAAGGAGAAAATTAATTCTCAGTAATCTCTGATTCCCAGCATCCCGGTGAAAAAAGTTGTCCGTGAAGAAAAATTTGCAATTGTGCTACAGATACAGTTGCAACCTTTACCTACCATACACGGAATGAGTCAGAAAAAAGGGGGGATTTGCCAATTTCTAACAATGCAATTCACTTGCAAATTCGTTTCTCAAAAAGTTCATTGCATAGAATCGGCGGACCTGCTGTTCCATAATTATGACCCTGGGGGTACTCCAAACCATTCAATGATTCAATGCAGGGTTTGGTGTTTGGTCCATGCCACTATTTCTTTGCTGAACCCCCAATATTGAGCCTAAAGTTTTGGACAACCCAAACATATTATATTTATTTAGTTACTTACTGTTTTTATGTACTTAGTTACTTATTTTATTTATTGACCGGGTCATTGCAATGAATCGCCTTTTCGTCAGATCTTTGGACCCCAAATAATGACTTTTTGTCGTGTTGTCGGCACATCTGTTAAATGATATCGCAGGTGTCCAAAGGTGAGCTCAATGAGAACGCCCTAGGGGATTAGCACATATAGTATACGCAACCTTCTACGTATCATCTACGATTCTTCAGAAAACGAACCTCTCAGTAAATGCATCTTAAAAACAGCCAAAACTTTGCAAAAGTCGAGTTCTTTCACGATGAATTCGGCGATTTCTTTGTAATGTTTGTCGTTGAACAAAACATTGAGGTTGAATTTGGGTGATTTGGCATTGTGCACGAGGCTTGCAAAGAAAATCAATGCTTTTTGAAGATGATACGCTGCCATAGTAGCATCATTACTTTGCACGTCAAAATTCGCACATGGCACTTCTTCATCGGTTTGTTTTGGCTCCAGGTTTAGAACAGACACCGCCATCTTTTCATTGTTGTTTGCAGAAAGGCCTTTCGAGAAAGATACCATGATCTCTTTGCGGCTTTGAAGATAGGCTATGTTGGATTCTTCCGTTATGTCAAAAACCTCACCCTCGATTGTAAGTAAGTTCATGGGATAGAGGCTACGTAGAACTTCGTCTGTTTTGTGACGGTTGGCCAGATCTTTGAACGATATCCTTGTCTCTTGAAAAAGTGAGAAGGTTTCTAGATTTTTAGGATGGTGCAGGGAAGTGGCCTTCTTAGTATCACATTGCAAAGTGATTTCTGTGATCAGCTTCAGGCGTGTATAGCCAACAGGGATCCCGACATCCACAATCCTCTGACGAAAAATATTTTCTAAACTAGGAAATTTCTTTTTTACCTCGACCAAAGCGTAGCTTAACATGGCTTTGTAAATTCCCTTGCCACGAAAATCAGGGGCAATCCGTGAACTTCTTACAACCGCACTTGTTTCGTTATCAGTGATGTTCAATGCTGTGAATCCAATGATTTGACGAGCATTCGTCTCAACACAGAATAGATACCATCTGTCGTCTTCGAGCCATTGTTTCAAGACACTGTTCGTGTAATCCATGCCTCCATAAGGATCCTCAGTTATTCCTTTCACCTTCTCCAAATCAAAGTATTTCACCTCTCTCACGTTGAATTCATTTTCCAGCAAGAACAGCCTGAAGTCCTGGCGTGCCATAACAGCAACATCGCCAGAGGCTGTCGACCAAGTCCAATTTTGATAAGAAGTGTTCCACAGCTGCACTATATATAATGGTTGATTCATAAAGACGTTGAAAACACAGAATTCCTCATTGCAGTCGTGTCTACTGTAATCTGGGGATCAGGAGGTGATGCCCACAAGCAGTCCACGTAATGCGCCCCAGGGCAACATATTTACGACTGATGGTCCCACCTTTTCCTTTCAAATACCTTTTATTATCCGAGAGCAAGATTAACAAACAAATACGTAGAACTAGCAATAACGATAGTCAAAGAATGCTGCGATTGGGAGCCCTGGGTCACTCTCCTCTGCGGTGTTTTCACTCCTTTACTCGGTCCGCGGTTCCGTGGAGCCTGATTTCGTGGTCCGTAATTCACTCATACAGACTCGATCATCCAGAAATAGTTGCTTTTCCACCAAACAACAGGCGCACCAAGAGGCTTTGTCCACTGTCATTTACAAAACAAAAGATTTTCCTATATTTGTTCAACGAATAACAAAGCTCATTGGTCAATCTCATCAAGAAAAATTAGGCGGTAAGTCTCTTAAGTATACTGTCCAATCAAATTGCCTCTTTTTATGATCATGACCCAGGGATCATGACTTGAGCGCATGACTGTAAGGTCAGCTCCGGGGGGGGGGGGTAACTTAACTTGTCTATGGTAAGGGGTTGTGTTATCTTTTAGGGTACCTTTTTCATGATAGTTTCCAGATTTATGGGTATGGTTTTCAACAATTTTTGCATCTTCCGAATTCATGGGTACAGTTTTCTGTCAGAATTCATTTATTGGTGAGCTGTTTTGGCATGCCCGGATTTATGGGTATGATTTTCAGAAATTCTCCAGATTTATGGGTATACTTTTGAGAAATTTCTCCGGATTTATGGGTGGTACTTTTACGATTCGAATGGCGCAACCCCGTATCTTGGGAACTCAAGTTACCCCCCCCCCCCCCCACCGGGAGGTCAGCATTGGGGCCTGACGCTTTTCCTGTCATTGCTCAACCTATAACAGCACATCAGAAAACCTATTCTGCAGGCATGGGAAAGATGTAATGATCGCCTGATTACATAATCTATGGTGCATGCAGCACATCTGAAATGCATATGATTACAGCATCATGTCTGACGACAGACCGACAGACCGTCATCGATTTCACTGATAAAATCTTCTCGGCAAAATAAGTACTGCTGCGCAGCGGAGCTGTGTAGCAATAATAACAAACAAAACATCTCATTGTAAAGTCGTCTCCTAATGTCCAAACATAAGATTCTTGCGGATGATTACAAAGTCCGTCTTCAGCTATGATTGAGCAATTGGGAAGTTCGCATTTTCTGCGAGTTTGCCTGCCAGATTAATTTGCATGGGTGAAGAATAATTGTTTATCGAAGCCTGCAGGCCGCAAATGATCCATGATGTCAATTTTTCGCATCCTTGCCGGCGAAAGTTTCTATCCCCTTCATACTTTTAGAATAAAGCCACGACAGAGGATTGTAAAGAGGGGGTGAGAATCACGAATCACGGAAGTAAAATGCTAGATTTCACGTTAAAGAAATATTCAATTTTCACGTGTCACGAAAACTGATACTGGATTTTCACGTTTCACGAGAAAAAAATATGACCAAAAAATATGGCAAATCACGTTTCACGAAATACCCTTTACCACCCTAACAATAGACACACAACGCTCTAAGCTCTTATGCTAACGAAGACCTTGCCAAAAAAGAAACAATACGGAGAGAGATCGCTCAATTTTTAACCCTAACCCTAACCCTAAATTTTCAATTTTGACGTGATTAAGTTGCTAATTAGGTCGAGTTCGTGAACTTTGTAATCAAAAATGGTAAATAGGAAAAACGTCAGAGACCTAAATAACTGTGGACAGATTGTGTACGGCAATAGCACCAGTTTCTTCTGAGTGGAGCCGCGATTCAAAGAAATCAACAAACGAAGACAAAAACTCCCCTCCATCAGTAATTCAAAACAAACAAAGCCGCTAAAGTTGCTCTGAAAACAGTAGGGCAAACTGTCGCCTTGTGTCTGAGAAAGATGTCTTATAAGGGAAGTCGTGGGTTTCTTACAGAAGAAGGAGGATGAATCGAAAGGTCTGCCAACCGGATCTTGTTTGCTTCATGCAGAAGCAGAGTATTGCTTCATTGATATTGTTTCATTTATCCCTAGGTAAGAGAGAATGGAAATACTTTCTGCTCGGCGTCTGAATCAAATTGTTGTGAAGACTAATTACATTGTTCAAAAAGGAGGAATCAGCAAGAAGATTTGTATACGAAGATGCGAACGTCTCTGTTTTAATTCTTAAATGTATTTGTGCATGGAATGAATGGAAATTACAGCGTTATAAAAATGTTAATCCATGATGTATATAGTTAAAAACAAAATTTATCGATTAGTGGATGTAGCGTCTTGAATCAAGTTGTATTAAAAGTTTGAAACAAACTTGCGTCTCTTCTTCAAGTAGACTTGCTTGTAATGAACATATCAGAGTAGAGATACCACTTTCCTTCAACACATTTCCAAATGACAGTATACCTTGATAAAAGGTAACAAGAACAACAATTTCATCAGAGCGAATGCAACGGCAATCATGTTATGGGACCAACAATTGATGATAATTCACTTCCATGAGACAGACTCTAGTATATGATTGAAAGAACGAGAATATTTGGACCAACAAAATTTGGGCGATGGGCGATAGTTCTCGACCAAATTATTTCAGGCTAAGTTACAGTCTATATGTTCCAGAGATGCCTGAACCAGGGGGGTTTGGGGCACCAGGAACATGTCCCCAAAGATTTTGCAATAAAAGTCCCTTTTCTATTTGATGAAGTGTCCTAGTTAGCTTAAAGAAAAAGTGCCCTTGAAATGTTGTAAGCCCTAAGTTGAAGATGCTCTCAATGAAATTGTTTGGTTTTGGTTTCATGTCAAAAGGCTAATCAAGAGCTGGGATAGGGCCACCTGCAGATGCAATGTATGTCTTCCAAATCAATCCTGTAGATCATTTCTTCAAGATATTTATCAATTATCTTTTTTCTTATCTAAATAATTGGAGTAGACAAGTTGCTTTTGTAGCTAAAAATTTTTTGATTCAAACTAAAAGACATACACACACTCCATTAATTATATTTATATAATATATATATAAATATAAATACTATATCATTATATATCATAAATCAATTATACATGGACATATTTATTTTAGTTTGCGATAATAAAGGATTTTGATTTCCTGCTACTTACTTGCCATTATCCACCTCTTTACCATCCTTGTCATCAAATTTATAACATCCAATTTCATAGGCACAAGTACTTGCATCAAAGGGAGCAACTTCGCCAGCTGCGAGGGTCAACTTGACAGCACCATCTGCATATTCTTTGCTGAAGAGATCCACAACAGCTACAGAAGAGAAGATGTGACCAGAAGATATGAAGCAGAATGATACATACAAGGATTTTGACATTTACTCCTGGTGGCATCGTAACTGCTACTTGTTTTCATAAATTTTTTTAATGAGAATAGAAAAACCAATTCAAGGAACAATTTTCTAACAGTCTTTGAATTTTCATTGCAAACATCTTCAGGAAAAATATTTTTGGAGTTGTTACAGAAAGAAGGTGTAAAACCTTAATTTTTTATTGCTCTATTTGTGAATTCATACCTTGGCGCCCAACAAGTGTATCACAGCCTGCACACATGATCTTGCAATCTTCAGTGTAGAGTTGCGAGACACCTTTGATGTCCCCATTTGCCCAGCATTTCATGAATTCTGCATTGCGTCCATCAATCACATCTTTCATGGCTAAAAGGGAACAGAACGTTCTTCAAATTCAAAGGGCCTTCAACATAAGAGCAGGGTTGTTGAGAGCCAGCTCGGGCCCTGGAGTGATCTATGGGGATAGGCACTATGGGGAGTTTGGGGGCACAGCCCCGAAGAAAATTTTTGGTGCCAATGCCCTTTAGTCATTCGGAAAATGAGGAAAACGCCCCTTTTAGGACTAGCTTTTCTAAAAATTGCGTAAATATTCCCTGTAGAGGTTATACAAAAATTGCTTTATGAATCAATGACATTGTTCTACATTATAAAGCCAATTTTACACAAGGTTGTTGCACTCACTAGAGGTGCTAGAGGGAATGAACGACTTAAAAAGGCCAAAAAGATTTAATTTGAACGGTATCTCAACGATCCTACGACACCAATGACTGATTTGCTAGGAAAGAACCAGTTTCTATGAT
Source organism: Aurelia sp. 4 Dawson et al 2005 (assembly GCA_964019985.1). Lineage (NCBI taxonomy): Eukaryota > Metazoa > Cnidaria > Scyphozoa > Semaeostomeae > Ulmaridae > Aurelia > Aurelia sp. 4 Dawson et al 2005. The sequence goes on along the minus strand of OZ026502.1, from coordinate 19,085,675 downwards.
GTTGAAATTTCAATACGACAGTTTGGTGAGTTCTACATTTTAGCACATGAGGCAGTAAGGGGGCAGGTGTAGCACATGAGGCATCTTGGGCACAACTTGTAAACAAGAATCTTCCAAGAAAAATTGAAAATATTTTTCATCAGGTACAAGGGCTAAATTCACTGACAGAGGGTCTATAAGTTCTGAAAATTTAGTTAAGTCTGAAGAAACAATTTATGCTTCAACAAGGAGATGGAGGGGTGAGTCGTTGGTAAGTAATCCTCAAAACTGAGAGTTTCTGGAGATCGGCTTTTGCTTCTGCTTTTTCTGCTGCTTTTAGCAGATGGGGGTATGCTTAGGACCTGTAGTGTATGATTGCAAATGTTATGTTTTCAGTGGATTTTAATGTTTTAATGACTTCCTCATTCCTCATTTTCCCAACACATAATTCCAGCAAGTCTCCTTTCACAATAACAGTTATGCTTTTATTCATTCTTCAATCAGCGGTAGAGCCAGGAGAGGGTATGTGTGGGTAAATACACCCCCTCCCCACTTTCAAGCATCTGACTAAAATTGTAATTGAAACTTCAAATGAAATAGATTGGGCACTCCTTTTCACACTCCTAGTCTGAAAAGTTGGACCTACAGCCTTGAAAGCGGAGATGTTTCTTGGAAAGCAGCTTTCGTAACACATGATTTTGGGATAGTCTAGTCGTCAACGACCTGGAAGTATCTTTCTGACCATTTTTGACGTTTTTGTTTTTTAGTTTTCAAGCTCAGCCGTGGATCTTGCCATTGTCAACGTTTGACATTCTCCAAAATATGCATTCTGTGGCATACTTACAACTCATCTTGCGTTTAATTTGCCGACTTTCGTGCAAGTACCCCAACAGCTGGAACCTCCTTCCGCACTCTTCCTTGCAAGAACTCTCTGCAGGAAGTAAGTCACGTGTTCTGTGTGACGTCATTACGTAGCCTCTTTTGCCCAGTAAAGATCTCAAATTGAGGCAAGTTCAACATTGCCGCATTGTTTGTTAGTTACAACAGAAAATCAAGACGTCGAAAAGTCGAAATTTCTAATGTCCTGTTCTGCAAAGTAGTCATTTAATGCAGATCTTTAGCGCCGTTGATTGCAAGCTCAATACCAGATGAACTGATGTTTCAAGACTAAAGCAGACGTTGAAGGAAAATAAGGGAAAAAATTCGGCCTGACAACAAGCAGATAGGTTTTTGGAGGGCAGGAAGGTGGGCTGAACGTGCAAGGAAGGAAAATGTCGTACAGAGATCTGCGAAGTAAGGATATTTTTACCATATAACCTCTGAATGATATAGTGCATTTAGTTTATGAACTTTTCTTTCATGTGTGCATCATCCCATCCCACGGAACAACAATGAAAATATGTAAATATTTTGATTGTTTGTTAAAGAATATAAACTGCAATAAAATGTTCACGTTCTTTTTCTTTGCAGATTTTACTGAAATGATGAGAGCCCTTGGCTACCCAAGACTTATCTCAATGGAAAATTTCAGATCTCCAAACTTTCCACTTGTTGCAGAAGTTTTAAAATGGCTGGTGCTCAGGTATTGATAAACTCATACAGGTTGTTACTGCATTCTTTAGAGCGGGGTAATTTGATGAGATTGCAGATGCTCTGAAGTACTAAGCACAAGATTGGTGCTAGAAAGTAGGAACTGTAGAACATTCACCCTCTAAAGATGTCCTGCATTTTGAGTTCTTAGGTACAAATGCATAAGCTGTTTGTTGACCTGTGGTCTTTGAAAAGAAAATTGTCTTGAACAAATCATTTTGCGTCACATAAGTCTAAAAATCTGCATCAGTTGTAAAACTTAAACCTTTTTCATAAAAGTTCAATGTATCACTTTTTCAGGTATGATCCAGGTGTAGATATTCCTATGGATGTTGATGGGCAAAATGATAGAGTTTTCTTCATCAAATCAGTGGCACAGTTTATGGTAAGGCTGACAAGTGTTAATTTCTTTCTTGTCTTCATCTAGTGCTATATCAAAAAATTATTGTTAATGCCTATAAATCTAATCTTGCTATGTAAGCATTCTTATGGCATTGTTTCTTTGATGTCTTATTGGCAAAAATATTTTGATCAGTGCATAAAATGTAAGGCAATCATTTTCAAACATGCAATTTGAAAGTAATGTCTTGTTTCAATAACTAATCGTTTCAGGCCACAAAAGCCCATATCAAATTGAACACAAAAAAGCTTTACAGTGCAGATGGGTATGCTGTAAAGGAGCTATTGAAAGTCACATCAGTGTTATATGATGCAATGAGGTCAAACATTTCAGATGAGGTGAGATATCTACCACAGTTGGAATTTTTTGCAACCATCATCTTTGGCTTTCTTTGTATAACTGGCAGCATTGAATGCCATCCATGGAAATAAATCATCATACAAGTCAAATGACAGTCAAGTTACTGAAACAAAAATTTTACTAGATGTTTGATTCTGGTAACAGAAGGCAGCCTTGAGAATTGATCAACTCTGCTTAAAACAGTCTGTTGATAAAGTTTTTCGTTATTTTCCAGCAGTCAAGTAATGAAGATATGTCAAGGATAAAAATTGATGTTACATCTAAGGTATGATTAGCTGCAACTCATGGCATATTGGTATAGATGTTTAGTCCACCAAGCATCTGGTTGTGATCCTTTGCTGTTTACAGTACCCATCAAAATCACATTTTCTTTCATCATTTTAGCTTCAAAATCATATTTTACTTATTTAAAAAAGAAAGGCCTTCGCCCTGCCCTGACCATAGGGTAATAAGCCATATAATATATAAGTGTTTATTTTGGGAAATACTGAAAATATTAAACCTCAGCCTCTGTAAAAACCTCGCAAGCTCGTTTTTGTGCTAAAGGTCTTTGAGTTAATATTATCTGGTAAGACCTTTGAAAATAACTTACTCTTCCTCTCTGTCTTACCCTTTATTCTTGCAATCACCTTTGATGAATTATTGCTGTTACCTTCTAGATTGGTGATCTAAAGGCATCAAGACAACTAGCATCAGAAATAACAACAAAAGGTGCAGCATTGTACGACTTGCTTGGTCGTGAAGTTGAGCTTAGGGTAAGTGTTGATGGTGACAGCAAAGGTTTCAAGCTTTCAACCTAATAAGCAGTATGTTGGTTAGTTTAGTGATCTCAGCGAACACTCTGTGGAGAAATGAAAGGAACTGAACTGACTTTTGAGCATCTTCCAGTATCAGAACCTCTTCTAAGGGACCAGAACTCGGGCGGGAAGCAATTGCTAACCCAGCTGGTACGCTTAAAAGACCCTGCCGAGTACTGAGTATTGTTTTAGATATAGTAGGGAGGATTTCTTTAAAAATACCGTTTTTCAGAAAGTTCCTCAGATATTGCTATCCCTGTCAAATTGATTGAAATTCAGTTGGAAGGCTTTGCTCATCCTAGTATCTTTTAGGAATTACGAAATGTATCGGTTGGGCGACCAATGGACTTGAACGAGATCGAGAAAGGAATCAGGCAAAGTGTCAAGAATGTCACGGTAAGTCACAGAAACAAGCATGACACCTTTTATAACCTCTGGAGTATTTTATATAAAGAACACTTGATATTTTGATTATACAGATAGTAATAAACAGTTTTTCTTAACTGGCTAAGTCTATCAGTTCTGCAAATCTTGAAGGCAGTATATAGGGACCTTGAGGCATAGTCACATTACTCCTTTCATCTTTTTCAGTTTATAAATTTTTAATTCTATTCTTACAGTTCTACAAGACTTAACAGACAATATTACAGAAAGTTAATACAACTGAATATGAAATTAATACAATATACGAATACCAACAAAGGAGAAATCGAACTGTATGCAAACAATTACTTGCAGGAGGAGGCCCCTCAATAGGTGAACTAATTGAGGTGCACGCAGGCTACCCCTTTGCAGTCTTATATGAGGATTTACCTATGATTTGTATCAGGACAAAATATCAACAAGTTTGCTTCAAATGTAGTTTTATTTTCCTGCAAACTTTTATTGTAGGCTGAAATCAACAAGACACGACATATGCTCGAAAACATTGCATCTGATGAAGCGAACTTAGAGGCAAAAATTGAAAAGAAAAAACAAGAATTGGAAAGAAATCAGAAAAGATTGCGTAGCTTGGAAAGTGTTAGGTAATGATCAGAACCTTTTTCGTTTGTTTTGTTAATAGGTTTTCAGATTGGTGGGATTCTCAAAGGCCACTTACCGAAGCAGACAAACTCATCCTCTACTGGTTAAGAGGCATTTTCATGCTTTTTTCTCAGAGGAGCTTTTTTCTCAGGTGACTCTCGAGGGTCAGCAGAATGAACTGAAAGTTGCAGCAAAATATGGTTGCATGTTCTTTAATTTCCGCGAAACCCGAAAGGCATTTCGTGAGGATTTTTCTTGAAAACAAAGGATTTTTGTCAAAGGTTTACAAGATTTATGCCCCCTGGCTAAAACTATTAGATCGTCTGACATTAACGATTGACATTCTCTTTTCCAAAGACCTGCATTCATGGATGAATATGAGAAACTGGAAACAGAGCTGCAAGAGCTGTATGAGGTAAATATGTTTTGGATCTATGCTTTTCAGTTTTTGGCAATTTATGTGTGATCAGGCAGGGATGCATAATGATTGATGCAGTGCTTACTTGAGTGGCAAATGCTCTGAACCTTAACTGACAACTAGCACATAAAATAAGCCACTCTACCTATTTTCAATTGGTTCACTTTCTTGCAGTCAAGTAGTAAAAACACACACATGAATTGTTATCAAAGCAATATTTGTAATATTTTCTGCCGAATGACTCAATAAAAAAGGCCATGCGTTTGAGAAAATGCTGCTCTCTGAATATCATAGCAACAGTATTGAAAGCTGTCTTGTTTTTCTCCTGATATGTCCAATTAGGTAAAGAAATCTACCCAGCTTCAATTGGCAATTCCTTTGCAATTTTCTGCAGAAAGCCCCTTTGAAAACTTGCAAAAATGAGTGAAAACATCGAGCAGAATTTTCCTTTGTTTTCTTTCTGAGCAACGATGAAGCTTCCATGCATTCATGTATGACCTTTTCATTCCCTCAAGAAGAAAGCATTTGCTAAAGCGTGCTCAATTCATTTCTGTAACGTAGAATTATTTGCAAATTTGCTCATGATTTTCGCACTGTTTTCAAGTTTCTCGAACCGACTTTTTCAGAAAACCCTTGCAAATCTGGACGGAGTGACCCATTTTGGCCAGAAAAAATTCTAAAGTTAATGGCAATTCAATCAAATATTGTAAAATAATGTTATTTCTCACATCTTGAGGGAGCAGTAGTCTTTCAAACGCTGAGCCTTTTTGGACTCACCCACCTGGTTAGACTTACGACAATGAGTCCCACATATCCCTGTGATAAACCTTGCTCAACAAGGACTCATAATGACAAAGCTGACCATATTCTCTGCATTCGATTGATCGAATCATGATCGAACGACTGCTTTAGCTTTGTTTAACGGTCACTCCTCAGAAACAAAATGCGAAAAAAACCCACGGTAGATAGACATATAATCAACGAAACTTTGTACAAATCTGAAGAAGGAAACTCACTTTACCTGGTGAGTGCAAGATGAATCTTTCAACGCTTCATTTTCCATGTTTTCAAGACCAAAACAAACCAGAGAAATCTGCAAATATTTGCCACAGCAACTTAGTTCAAACTCTAGTCAAATGCATCACTCGAATTTAAAATTCGACAGCATTAATCTATCCCAAATCTCGCAATGTTATCGGTACTCTAGGAATCACAGAGTTTGGGCCTAAATAGGGTCAGGCTTTTCAGAGCAATATTATGAGTCTCTGTTGACCGAATCGCCATCATCAAACCAAAGGGCACATGGAAACAACATACTCTAAGTCATAAGTCTAGCAGCTGGTATAACGATTCTAACGGGCTTGATTTTCAAGAATATCAGTTCATGTTTTGCTGGTATTTGCTTGATGATTGAAGCATCAATTTTTCTTGACAAGCCATCATTAACAAGCTATCTATATTTAGATGCAGGCGTCGTTATCATTTTTCATCTTTCTTTGCTTTAGGTGTATATCGCGAAATATAGAAATCAAAGTTATCTAGAACAGCTACTGGAAGAAATGAATAAAAGTGAACAGGACAAAATTGAGGTATGTTGCTTTAGTTCTTCTATCAGATATCCCAGCAAGGCAGGAATGCTGAATTTCTAAAACAGGAGGACTAGGGTCAGAATCGCTCAATTGAAATCGTTGCTGTTTTGATTATGACATTCTAAGAGACCTTTATTTTCAACAATTTGTGAAGGTGATAAAATAGCCATACGTTTTTGGTTTGGGTTCAAATTGAAGGAAATTTTCGAAATCCTCCCCCCCCCCGACCGCAAGGGCCTCTTGTGGTAATCCAATGATGCTTCCCCAAAACGTTGAATTAAGCTTGTTAGACTTACAGGAAATGTCCGAGGATGGTATGATTGATGCTAGAAAATGAATTTGCTAACTGCTACCGTGAATTGTGTACCTCTTTACACAATGTGACGTTCGTAGCAGCTGTAAATTAATCATGAACATTCTTCGAATTTAGGCCAGGCCAGAAATCGTTGCAATCTCGTCGCCATTTTTTCATCAAACACGATAAAGAGCCAGCTGCGATTAAGAAGCAAGAAGACAATAAGGCAGCCTGGTTTTCATTGAGCGTGACGTAGGGAAAGCACAGATTCTTTGCTTTCATGACGTCGCGTTCCTGTGAGGCAAAAATGAAATGATTCCTGCCCAAAATCAAGTGCATCTCAGTTTCTTCACCAGTTAATGCAGGCGAAATTTGTGAAGAACATTCCCTCGGAGAACAATCCCTCAAATTTGCTGCTGACCTTAATAAAAATTTTTTTCGTAGGGACGGGACAGCACACCAAGCAAAAATGTAGAGGAGATTACTGTTGATGCAGACAGTGATTTGAAAGCAGAGGGCAGCGATGATGAGATTGAAGGAGAAGACATCAAAGAGGAACCATCTAGGCCCAGGAGACCACAAGGAGCTAGTAATAATCTATCCTGTTTTTACTGTGTTGGTATGAATGGGGTGGAGGGGGGATTTACCAGACTGTGGGTCGAAACGACACCCCAAACTGCCTCCAAGCCTGTAGCGTCACAATTATTCATTCGTTTGGAGAGCCACAATTTTCAAGTATAGTCAAGGATTTAACTTGTATAAATCAGGTCTCTCGTTTTGAAATTGTGAGCGTTTTTGCTCCGTAAACTTGACAAGACCTATAAACGTAGATAATTCATCTGGGTTTTCTGATTTATTGCATTTTCTGTAGATAAAAGATTTTGTTTACATTTCCAGGTGGAAGGCCAAGAGTGGAAGGTACAATGGCCGGGGACATGGACTCAGATGAGGTGAGTACAAGAACTCCATTTCTGAACACTTTGCAACTCGTGTGCATAGACAAGATACTACCCTTTCTTGGACTTTTGCGGGAAAGAACATGAATGCCACTTAGGGATAGAATCAGTGGTTCGTCTGGGATTACCCGATTCAAACAAGGAAACAAAAAGAGAGTATTGATACGGGAGATTGGGCACTTTGACCACCCCTGTCAGGGTCTTTAAAATCTAGGTGTCAACTGGTTTACTTTAAGAAGTAATGATTGATTGAATAAGGACTTGATTGATTGATTGATTGATCGATTGATTGATTGACTGAATAATCATCTTGCACAGGACGATTCAGATGAGCTTTCAAGTGGTGACAGTGAAATCGGGATGGACGAAGATGGAGATGATGATGATGATGATGATGACGAGCTAATCGATGGTGATGATGATGATGTTGAACCTGGCCCTATAGGGCGACAACGTGGAAAACCTGCTATGAAAAATGCTATGAATGACAGCGATGATGACTTTTGAACAAGTCTTTGAATGACCGTACCTTGGTATCGTCTGTTATTTATGAAAGAATGTTATGATGAAGAACCGGGCCGTATAGGGAGACTTTGTGAAAAGTGTTTACAAAAACTATGAAGGATGATGTTCAAAAACCTCCCTTATGTGAAAGCTTAAATTTCCAAGTATTTCACTAAACATGAAGCATTGCCCTTCATCCTACCCAAACAATATATTGATGAAGAAACGGGCCATAAATGGCAACGATGTGGAAATGTTTATACATACTACTTCCCCACCAAATTTTGCCAAGCGAGTTGTTTGCAAAATTCTCTTGAAAACGGTGAAACATTGTTTGCTACTTGCAAGTGTTCGAAAGCATAATGCAATATCACGCCGAAACAGAGAACTTTTTGCTTGTCAGAAGAAACTGGCAGAAAACTGAGGCTCGTAAATCAGGGTAACAGAGCATTCTCCTTGCTCAGTAGAATCCAAAATTGTAGATTAACAACCATTTTCAGGCTATTTTCATGTTGCAGAATGTGTTCTTCATGGCGATAGGTGGCCGGTCAGGGGCGATCCCTCGCTACCCAACTTTACTCGGTTCTTGCATTGTTTTATGTAAATTAAACGTAGCTACTTCTCTCTCAAGTATCAGATTCTCAAAACGAAATAAAAGTTGCACATATATCAAATATAGTTGAAAAACATGTTAAATAGTATTGTTGATGCAAAACGGCTCAAGAAGATTTAGAAATAAATAAGGGAATTTTGTTATTACACAAATCGTCTTTATATGAACTATGGTTACGTGTTGCAGTCATTCAGAATTCTTTCTTTATCAAATATATCGATATTACGTAGTTACTAAATTCGGTCTGAAGGTGCCACCCTCAAGGGTGTATGAGAATGATTGGGTGGAGGGGATCAAGTACTAGACTTATTACATGAGTCCTTGCTAACAGTAAATAACGATTCAGTTCAGTTGAGCAAAACTTAGACGAAAATCAACTCAAGCTAATCGAATACTGTTCTCAGTGCTGGTCACAGTGCTTTTACCCCGGCAGTTACGCAGGGTGAGAAATTGCCATAAATTTCGAACCAAAATGAGTGAAATTTGACAGACCTGTTCCGGATATGTGTGTGTTTCATCATTATTCAAATTCTATTACTACAGTTTCTCCATATCAATAAGCATTTCTGCCAGCTCTTTTACCTACAAGCAAAACGAAAGATGAATGTTATCATATTACCCATCCACACTTCGATAAACGGACAGACTTCCTGCTTAGGTGAAAGGTTATGTATTCTTGAAGCAGAATTTCGCCAAGCCGCATGAATGCAATGTTACCTAGTTAGAGCGTCACAAATATATCATCACATTAACATAATTCAACGAATCTTTGACTTTGAAGCAAAACATTACGTTTAGCAACTGACATCTTTCAAGAAAATTTGAAGTGTTTGAAGTTGGAGTTAAAGCATTTGAAATTCAATCCCTGGTGTTTTTGGTGATATTCAAAAACCATGTTTAGGAACCTCATTTCTTTCTTGTATCTAAGCTAAATTCATACTAACCTGTGAGTTGCATTTCATCAAAGTTTTTATGGCTGCAATACATTGATTTCCTGAAAAAAGAATTGAAATCAATTTAGATGTCCGGCAGACCACACGTGCCCTTTAAAACCTTAAAACTGTTCGTTTGAAATTCCTTGTAGCATTACAAGCATTTCTTTTATAAGAAACAGCTTCCAAGAAACTCAGCTGTCAGTTCGCAAAAACTTAAGAAACCCCAGCCATGGCAAAATATAACCTAAGAGATCATTAATTTTGATAAATAAATCTTTTTGCATATTTGTACTTTATTTCATTGCTACCTGCATCATATTACTCGGTAGGGAATAGAGTATTGTCACAACATTGGGAAAAGCTTCACAAAAAATAATTTGGATATGTTCACGAGAAAGATTGTTATGGAGCCTTTTCAAAAACTCGTAAGAAACTCTGAGTGGTCAAAATCTGACAATTTTAAGAAACTTTCAGCAATGACTCAAATATTGAGTTTCTTACAAACAAATACGTGTATTCAGATTCTGTGGAAATTACACAAGCCAAAGTTTGAAAGAAACGCCAATAAATGGAACAGCAATGTCACTTCGAGCGTCGCCTCGCTTCGAAAACTAGAACTTTGAACTGATAAGCCAATCAAAGACTAATAATAAGCACGTGGTTTGACCATATAAAGAAAGTAGCAATCTCATTGGTCGCGTCCTAAACGCGGCGGACTCGGCCTAAATTAGTCCCTGTTTTGAAGCTGTCTTGTCGTGCGTCTCAGTTTGAAGCAATAAACATAATCCAATCCAATGTGAAGAACCGAGACTACTGTAATAAGTCTAGCTAGCATGCAGACTTTACTCTCCTTCGCAGTGGAGGGTAAAGTCTCCACGCAGGCTAAAACATCTTTACTCGGAGAAGGGTATCTTAGTATTTTTTGTGGCACTGGGAGGTGCCTTTTTTGGGGGTACCTTTTTCAAACCGTTACGAAATTAGTGTATCATTTTCACAATTTTTCGGACATTTTACGGAATAATGGGTATCATTGTTGGAAAATTATTCATAATTCCTCGAATTATGACCCAGATTTGCATTCGATTTGCGGAATTATGGCTCTAACAACCCTTCAGAATTTACCGAATCATAGGCACCAATCTTTCGGGCAAAATGGCACGTCCCCATCAGACGATAGGTGGAGACACTCTCCCACTCCCGCGAGCAAATGGGACCTACGCAATTTTAATTACCTGCAGTAGAATCAGGATCTACAGTATTAAACCAATGTAATAAGGCAGATGCAATCTCTATTTCAGCTTCCTCGTCCATCTGGTAAAAAACGAAGTAACACTATTTACTGGTTAACTGCGATCATGTTTTTTCGTATTCAATGCAAAATTTTGCAAAAACAAGATACTTAGGACATTTCGTACAAACCACTTAACAACACAGCAAGGACGATGCTAGGGGAATGAAAAATCATGAGTATCCCCGGCCATTACATAAAGATCGTGGAGCTAAAAATAAAAACTGAATCTACAACCACCAAATAAAAGCTACACATAAGTGATTTTTGCCAATAAATACTTTAGCCGGTTTTACACTGAATGAAAGGTTAATAAACAGTAAAATTTCTTACCCGAGTTAAACATACATTGTATGCAAGTGACACAGCTCCATCTGCTATTTCGTGATTTTCACTGTCGAGTAAGCATTCAACACATTGAGATCTGAATTTACTGTTTACTTCTTGGAGAGCACCTTGTTTTGCATTTATTAACGTCATCCTACGAGCTTTGTCACTGTACAGATTGGTTCCCTAAAAAAAGAAGAACTTCTCCATACAGTTTAAGGCTTTAGCTACACCAACAAGGTATTCTTGCCTTAGAGAACTCTTTTCAAAACATTTTGCAGTCCCTCGTAGCTCTCAAGAATTCTCAAATGCGTAAGGAGATTTATTATGAATTCTTCGATTCTTTAAGAAATATTTTCTTTGTACACAAGGCCTGAATGGTAAACGATAAACAGTATGCCAGTGATGAGTAAACATTATTTACTGTCACAGAATTTCAAACTTTGGTATCAAAACAAATAACATTGGTCAAATATTCACGTGAAAGCGGTAGCAAATATGTCCAGTGCTATTGAACTCAACGTAAAAAGCCCAAAAACGCATTTCAGCGACAAACTCAAAGAAATCTCTTTAGATACTGGTAAAAATTTTGACAGAATGAGAAATTTATTCATAGAAGGCGTGGCTGGAGAGCAAGGACAATTGAAGCAATTCAGAGTATTTTTCTTCTAAATCTGTCTGATATTCCATGTAATAAAATACTGTAAAGAAGTTAGTTACTCACATATTTCAACAAGCCAATAAGAGGCTCAGTTTTTGATAAGTGACTTCTAAAAGCTTTGATTACACGGAGTATCAGCCTTGCACCTGAACATAATAAAAAAACGCATCAACGTTTAGAATGAACGAATGCAATATCAAGCAATTCAATTCAAAACTCTAAAACTTGTTGTTATTGCTGAAATCGTTGTTGTGTTCTGCGATGACTGAAACTATGTAGTGAGTCTAATCAAACATATCAAAAGTAAATTACAAAGAGTATATCATTTCCACGGCAATGACATTCATGTACTCTTGCATCACATCAATGCTCACGCAACCTTTGGATCTAACATTAAATATACTCCATCAATTCATAAGAAATTCATTGGACGATATCATTCGAGACTTGACTTCTGCATGGGTTTGAATTTGAGCTGAAATATCTATTGCTTTTCTCTAAGTTGTTTTTAGACACTGAAAAGCAAAGATTATCGAGGCAGTGTCCTGGTCCTTCCTCTCGATGTGACCACACCTCGTGATTCCCGTAGCCTAGAATTATAGAGAGTTAGCGACTCTCGTCACTCTAAAGGGTGTCCCAAAAAATTGTGCCTCGTTGTGTTGCTGCTGTGGAGGAGCCGTATTTTAGTTATCTTGATTTTTATACAGTTGCATAGATCAAGCTTCAACTCAGAGTTTGGGACGTTGTTTGAAACAATCTGGCACGTGGTTACTGATTTATCGCAGAGAAAAGACAAAATTAATGGCTGCTTTAAAAACAACACTTCTCTCTTTTTCTCAAGAAAAGGATTAAAAACACCAAGGATAAAAATGTAACTTACTTTTTTCGTTGTCCAAGTAATTCTGCAGGCATCTTGAATTCATTAATGATAAAATATCTACGAACGCAATGAATTTTTTGTCGTCCTTTGATTCATGTACCACATCGCATATTCTGTCTAAAATCAATATAAAAAACTTGATTGAAATCACTAAGCAAGAAAATTACTCTGAAATTGCAGCGAAACTGGAACCTGGCTGGGAGTGAAATTGCTTTCCTTTGTAACAGACACCAATTCTTCGAAATAAAAAAAAGGAACTAGTATTTTCTAGGTTAAAGTGTTGTGGCACCGTGTTGTAATTTGCAGACTTTGCAGCCAGAACAGTCAGGCGGACGGGGCTCAAATCCCACCAGCACCCTTGAGCATCATGACAAGGGGTCGCGGACTCGATTAGCGCTTAGCTATTTCTGCGATCCCAGCGCTTAGCGCTGAAAACCGCAACTTCACCTTCACCTCAACCTTCATTGAAAATTTGACAGATCCACCATGAAACTTTTCATTTCATTTTTCATTTCAAAATTATTTACCCAGGGTACAATTCAGTCTATATACTGTTTTACAATTGGCCCTGCAAAAACTATTTACAAAATAAAGAGTTATATAATACAAAATTTACAATGAAAATAAAAAATAATGTATATGATTATTTTTCCTTGAGTTTGGACTTGAAGGCTTGAAACTAGCTTGGTTTTGCGTCAGTTGGCTTCCATTTGAGGTAATTTCGCTCAGGAAAGTTAAATATGGCAACTTAAAGCGAAAAACGTGCTGCGGATAATTTGATCAATATACACGATTTTACGTTATCATAGCAATATTTTCAACATCTATTTCATATTTTGACTGTACAACAACATAATGCGAGTCCAGTTTTGATAGCTTGTGATTAGACTGGCTTTTTCCAAAGATCGATTCAAGTAGGGCAGACTTACCTAAACAAGCAATAATGCTATTGAAATCTGCTTCATTTTGTGAACTTTCGAATGAATTCTTTACAAATTTTTCTACAATTTCAAGATCTTCACCTTCATCGCTGAATAATGAGTGAAATTCTTTTAAGCTGTCATCAATCTAGAAGAGGATAGAAATCCACACACAATCCACCAGGTGAGCCAGAAAAAAGTTCCCACTTTTGAAAATTCATGGCACCAAAAGTACTTCACCGATTTAAATGTTTCAAATTCTAGTTAGAGGCTGAAAGATTGAAGTACTTTTGTGATGTTTCTCGCTGTCTTACAAGCACTAGACGTACCAGTAAACATAGACGTAGGAACCAGTGGGCACTATGGGCACGTGCCCCCCGAAGATTTTGCTATAAACAAAGAAGTGCCCTTTCTATTTTTAGAAAATGCCCCCTTTTTCTTAAGGAGAAAGTGCCCTCGAAGTGTCGTGCCCCCAAGTTTGAGATGCTTCCTACGTCCCTGTCGGTAAACTTGACTCTATAAAAATTTCATGGCTGCAAAATGAGCGAAAAAGGCCTAAAACGTTGATCAAATTGTTATAAGATATTAATAATCAAACAGACACTACAGAGTCTCAGCCCCATGGTAAATAATCTGCAGTAGATATCTCTCACCCATAACAATTGTATTTTCTTCATTGATTTGTGCGAGGAGTCCATTATGATTTAATCAACGTTTTAGGCCATTTTCAGTTATTTCGCAACCATGAAATTTTTTTAAAGTTGAATTTTCCTATATTTCTAGTGCTCTGGAGACAACGAGAAAAATTACAAAAATAATTCAACCTTTTGGTTTTTAACTAGGATTTGATAAATTCAAATCTGTGAAATTCTCTTGGTGCTATGAATTTTCAAAAGTGGGAACTTTTTCTGGCTCACCCGGTACTGGCAAGTCTTGATATCAGTGTTATCAAATTTCTGAAAGAATTACTCATACGAAATCTGAACCAATATGAATAATTGAGGATTGCGCTAAAGATGGCGTGGAAGGATTTTTTACTAAAATACATTGCGGCATTGAAGAAATCAGCCAATCAAATCGATCGAAATTCAGTGTGATGCAGAGCAGCGTAGTAGAAAGTTCCTGTCCGCCATCTTTAGCGCAATCGTTGATTGTTCTCAATCTCGTAGAAAGAAATGTCTGAATAACTTTATCTGTCATACTTACATCATATTGATAAATGAAAGGCTCCAAAGAAGAATCATTGTCTGAAATTTTCTCCAATCTATGAAGGAAATTTGAAATTAGTTAGACTGTGCAACAAAAATGGGACCACACTTATAAAAGTAGCCGATGACAAAGCCTTGTCAAATGTATACCATTTATCCTTATTCTTTCTTCTGGATCTTATGTGATGACTTCACTGGGAGAAGATTTACGATTGGTTTTGTTAATAAGAACGAATTCAAGTTGAAATTCTATACAATCTCAAGTTGAAATTCCAGACAATCTGTAAACTTGTCTCGATTCAAACCAGGACCGTTGAGACTTGGGGATAGCCAGGGTATTAACCGGGGGGCCGAGGCCACAGGGGCCAGGCAAAATATACATTTTGAATTTTTTCTTTGTCTTTAATTTTCCTAAGGAACGTTTCTTGATCCACGGGCCCTCTGGCGCTCTCGGCTTAGTCTTTACACAGAAGGTAAACAAATTTTCCTTCTAAATTCTTTTTAATAATTCATAGGAGGGCTTTCATCTACAAGCATCCCTTTAGCAGCGCATAAGAGGGCATGATCTTAGAGAGAAAGGGCGTAGTCCAAAAATTTTCCGGAGCCTTTGGCTTCGGGGCCTAATCAATTTCCACCCCTGGAGCCCATGCCATCTCTCAACGGCCCTGATTCAAACGACCGCTAGAACACCAGTGTGCCTTGTATGCCATTTTCATTTCATTTCATTTTATCTATCTCTAATCCATGGTAATCCCCTCAGTTAATACACTGTTTTACAGGGAGCCATGCTAAAACAAACCTAATGATAACTAAGATGTACAATACAACCCTATTTACAATAATCTAAGACACAAAATACATTCACACAATGATACCTAGAACTCTCATTTTCTTGACTGGTAGGCTGATGTGCGACTCGTTCAGACTGCTGCGAGGAAGGATTACTCAATGCAGCTGTAGACTGATAAGATGAGAAGGACCGGCTCCCTGACTGGCCTGCCATTGGGTCACCCATCCCATCCATGAATGTCTTTAGCATAGCACCTAAAGGAGTGTTTGCCACATTTCTTGGTAGATCAAGAATATATGAGGGAACTGTTTTACCAGTAAGGAACTGTGCTACTTCGTTTGAGAATGTGTTGCAGTTGTGGTCGAATAAATGGTATTGCTCGGGGCTATGAAAAAGAAATAAAGAATTATTTACCAACAAACCTAACAAGAAGCATAGCCCAAGTCTCTTGAACGAAGTTCCAGGGCAAAGATAAGTTTCTATTTGATTAATTCCTCTTATGAAATACTTTTACAGAGCTACGATGCTCCATCCCTATAGACCAAACATAAATGGCGGTGGGTACCGCATTTTGAGCCAGGGAAAATTTGATTACTTGTTACAAATTCTGTATCATGCCTAATTACCATCACACTGCTAAATATCTAGGTTATAGCAAGCTCAAAACTGGCAATCAAAATTTTCCCTGACCCAAAGTGATACTCCTCAACCATTTCCATTTGATTATCAAAACGGCAGTGAATCTTGGAAGAGATGGCAGAAATGGATTGATAACCAACATTCAATTTCTAATCACTGAGTAAGCTACAGTAAGTAAATATCGTAAGATTTAGTTCCCATTAATTTCTTGGTTATACAAATATGAATGAATATTTTGTAACGCTCTCATGTAAGAATGTGCATTAATAATGAAATGAATTTCCAAGTATTCATCAACCCAGAGGTAAAAAAACTACAAGAACAGACCGGAAAGCATCATTTCCAATTGCAAACAAATATTCATGGAAAACATCATGATTCAGCTGTGTTTCACCAAGCTCAATTATCTCATCTGGTTCTCCTACAATTGTTGTGCCCTAAAAAGAATAAATAAACAAAGACATAAGAATCAAAACTGGTTCAATGAAGATAGAGTTTTCTATTAAAAACATATTGCACAGCTTTTCTGAGTATTCTAAGATTTGCAATCATGAGAGCAACTCTCCCTTATCAGGAAGATCTGAATGTGTCATCACGTCATATTTTTTGAGAATCAAAGTTATCTCTTGAAGCTAAATGCCAAGAGCTTTCATAAGAAACCAAAAAATTTGATTATCATTGTTCATTGTTTCTTAATGTTTTGCGACGTCTGCTGAAGGAAATCTTCCATTAACTTTCCAAAGTAGTGCCTGATCTGAGTATGGTAACTCTATACAAGGCTAACTGAACATCCCAAAATGAAATATGAGTGCTTCTTGATGTTCCTGAAGGTGTTCTGCATTAGAGAACAGAACATTGGCACTTAACATATCTATGATTTACTACTAGCGTCATAGTTGTTGTCGTGTTGTTGTGCTGTGTTGTGTTGCTGTTGTTGTTTTGCTGGTGTTGCTCATGATTTACGGGTTCAGTGTTTTTATTGATCTTATAGAAGTCTACTTACTGGGCTAATACTCTGAATTCCTCCACTACCAAAGAAGTACTCCATGCCATAGCAAACAATACCTGTGTGCCTATAGGTGACAAATTACATCATATATTTCAACTTGAAATATGTTGGCTGATATATCACCAAAGTTATATTTAAAACATTACTTGCAGACAGGAACAAGAAATGGCTTTTATCAACTGGATTCCATGTTTCAGAAAATCCTACTGTTCATTCAGAACATTTCTAATTTTGATTACCAAAAGGATTCCATATTCTTGGTGGGAATCAATACTGTACTTCTCATAAAGAATGCATGAAAAACAATACAATCTTTTTGATGAAATTAAATCGAGTAGGGCACATTGATTTATATAGATTCCTCCATGAAACATGTTCTGCATGTGACAGGTATTTGTAGCAAGCAACTTATTTGAAATAAATGAGAATTGACCTACCATACTCCTGGAATGTGGTGCCCTGAAAATAGAACACAATAAGAAATCAGA
This sequence comes from Aurelia sp. 4 Dawson et al 2005, assembly GCA_964019985.1. Taxonomy (NCBI): domain Eukaryota; kingdom Metazoa; phylum Cnidaria; class Scyphozoa; order Semaeostomeae; family Ulmaridae; genus Aurelia; species Aurelia sp. 4 Dawson et al 2005. Next base: position 19,068,006 of record OZ026502.1, on the reverse strand, counting down.
AAAAAGTTAAAAAACATGTGTGAACATAAATAATTATTTTGATTTATAGTTGATCAATAAAATATAAATGTGAAAACTAACATTATGATGGCTCACAACAGTGTCCTTCTTTCAAAATGATGAAAGGGGCTCTTTGCAGCTTTGGAGTTGGAGCACCAACTCTAAAAAATCTAAAAGAAGAGGAGGCAGGGGGGGCATTTTGACAAAATTTTTCAATCTAAAGGTATACTCAACTAATTTTATGCCATTTTTCTTTGACAACCTTTGCCGACTCTTGGGATTTGGGAGTACAAGTCCCCCCATCCTTCCTTTCTGTGGCAACTGTTTGCAGCACATCATCTTTTTGTGGCTGCTGCTGGCTTTTGCAAGATAAAAATGGAAAAATCCAACAAATTAGGCTATGACTAGAAAAATTCAATGTTTTTTCAGAGCAGAGATCTTCAATACTTGCCAAGTAATGCTGTAGACAGCTGTGCTGCTAACCCTTTTGTTACTTCATAGATATATAATTGCACTTTTGACATCTTTCACTGAAACCTCCTGGAAGGCAAAGAAAATGTTGATCATTTTTGCTTTGTGATATTGCCAAGTAAAAACAGACAACAAAATCTTCTGATTTGAAGCAGTAGTCACTGAATGATGATGACGTAAAAACGTCTTCCTTTTCAACATTGACCAAACATTAGCAAAATAAACTAAAATCCTTTAAATAGTTGCATCCCAAACATTTTGGGGTTTCTTTTCAAAAATTTTCTTCTATGCACATCCACATAAAACTAACCATAAACTGGGTATGCAGATAGAACAGAAAGGACAATACGGACAGTGCATGACCGATCTAAGAATAAAAAGCAATCTTCTCGTCTCGTCTAAACTAATGACAGATACTTACTTCTGATATTTTGACAAAGAAAGGGCGATGGACTTCATCCACTTCCAAATTTTGAACTGAGAAAAATGTTTATAGGCCAGTTGATAAACATCCACCTTTCGCTGACTTCGTGCTGACGCATGCTTATCAACGCTCCTTCGCAGAACCACTCACCGGGAATGGAAGCGGAACCTTCTCGAAAATGTACTAGTTTTCACGTGCCTTTTGCACCTTTTACCCTTCGAATTGGTTGAGTAGTTCTTCTGCATCAAAATACGGGGATGAAAAATAAACGAAAATTTGATATGATTTTTTGAGTGAATTAAAAATTGGCTACTTTTATTTGTGTTACATGTGCCATAGTTTGCACATAATGCGTACATGTTGACATGCTTGTCTGATCCAGGGAAGCACTCTGGCATGCACAATGATGATCACTTTGAAATTTTAAGGCAAATTCAATAAAAGGAAAGCTTATTTACAACACAAATGTTGCCTGCAGCTGAGCGCGCGAAGCAACGGCATTTGACCATTTGAATTTACTTTTCCTAGCATGAGTCAGCAATATTAATCGACAATAGAGTGGAGGATTGGGTCGAGAGATTGCATCAGCCATCAATGAAAGATTGCTGGTACTAAAAGGTGTTTGTTGTTCTCATGCAAAGGTGAAAATAATCTTTTACTTCCACTGTCCTTCATAGCTCCACCAAAAGCGATTTCACTCGTTATTCAGGAAGTCATTTGACAAGACTTTTACTGGGAGCTGATACAGATTAAAGCAAATTTCAACGAAGAACATATTTACTCAACTGTACTTTCTACTTATTTTCAAAATCAACATTCTTACACAAAATCTTTATCCCTTACAATATTTACACGATATCAGTATAATCACCACATCAATTCAAAAAATTAGAAATACTCCTTTAGATTCACAATTAAGTATTTGTTAGTAAAAAGCTGCATTTGACTGGAAGAATAACTGGCCTACACGTTTTTTTAAGAAACTAGAATCTGGTCATAGTACTGAAAGTTTCTTAATTTAACATGAAATTTTGTCCATTCTGGTACTAAAAGTTTCTTAATTGGCTTCATATCGTTTGGATGTATGAATTGTTGATAATAAAACAATAAGATATAATAAAAGGCATTTATATTGCGCCATTTATCCACACGGCTCAAAGGCGCATGTGATCGCTAACACTGCTGCAGATATGTTGCTTGACATTGAAAGCATCATAAAGGAATAAACAATGTTCTGTCATGATGAAAATACAAATGGCTAGTTAATATTGGAAAAGAATAAAGCTTCAAATATATATATGCTATAACATCCATGTTTTTATCTTTGAAAAGTTTCTTAGAACTTGTCAGACATAGTGCTAGAGTTTCTTAAAATTTCGGCCATCTTGGTACTAGTTTCTTATAAACCTGTTTCTGAAAAAAAAACGTGTAGTCCAGGGCCAGGTCATCAACACAAAAATAAACTCAATATATGTATTCGTTATGAAAACTAAGGATTCCACCCATGTACAAAAATATAAGGACTGATTTGCATATCTCGCCCAATAATCAAACCTTATTCATGAGCGTCAAAAACGGAAAACATAAAAACTTTACGGTAACTGTAAACAAAAAATCTTAGGCTTGATTGCATGAGCAGGGATGGCCCTGTCATCGAAAGTGGTAAAATAAATCTAAAAATGATTATATGGTAGTGGGTTATTCATGGTAACTGTGATCCTGCTTCTGCACAATAGGGCAGGCCTGGTTAAAGGGATGGCATAAAGACGTTTACATGTAAACAAACTTCTTTCGAAACGACGATCTTGCAGTATTTTTGATAGGCCATATCACAGTGATTTGCTAGTACTTTTCTCAAAATGAAAGTGCTATTCTGAAGATGGACTCTTGTACTTCGTAGAGAAACAAACGAAACGCTCATAAGTTGTACGATTGCAGAGATATTTGTGGATTTTTAGAAGTAACGTTAATGTCTACCGAGGCCATCGTCATTTTAGCAGATCTATTACGCATGTAATCACACCCTTGATGCTGCTCACGGCCTTCCCTCAGAAGCTCGCACGACAACGCCACGTTAACCCAAAATCATAAACATGTGTCGAAGTGGCGAGTTTTCCCATACCTTGCTAATTTACCAATCTTGTGTAGACACTGCCACGGGCACTGCGATCATGTAGCACAAACATCTGTAGTTGCGTGTCGAAGTGACTTGATGTCACGTAACGTAGCTACTTTAGCAATCTTAAGTAGATACTGCTATGGGACTTGTAGTCATCTAGCACATCTACTTTGTAGTCAACATTGTACAAACTTCTATGTTTACGCGTTAAAACGACTTGATGTTCGGTTACGTTGTTACCTGAGGTCTATTACCGTCCTTATGTAAATACTGCCACTGCATCCGCGAAATTGCCTGAATAGCAACGCTCCCTCTAGCACCTCGCAGCGACCGCTTCGCCGTTCTTCCATTAGTCGCATTCAAAGCCGCCCGGACTCTGATAGACGGATCATTTATATCCGGTTCATCTTCCTTTGGCTCATAACAATACAGAATCATAATCCGGTAAATTTGGACAATAATAACAAGCGCATTTTTCACAGTCAGCAAAATAATCATTTGAGTGATAATACTGTACTCGACAATTAGAACCATGCGATAGATAAAGAACGGACCATCTTGCATCAAAACCGGAATCAAGCATGTTATCAATTCTAAATGCTTCACAATACAGGCCTTGAGATCACGTCGTCTTATTCCGCATCCGGTTTCTTCTTCTTCATTGGCCGGTTCTTCTTCGTTCTGCACTGGTTTACTCTTTGCTTCTTTGTTTACTTCATACTTTCCGCGCCATTGTACGACATACTTCTCTGCCGGTTGAGGCTTCTGCGCTTCCGCATCCCACCCCTTGGTGAGCATAGACTTGTAATGTAAGTAGGACATTGGGGCGACCCGGTTTGTTTGACGCCATTTGACATTTGCCGGATCTTCCTCCACAGTTTCCTCTTCTTCTTGTTTTAGGCCATCTTCAGGTAACGCGATAGTCAGAGAGAACTGAAGTATGCTCCACCCCCACACAACCATCACTCCCCGATAGATCTTTAAATAGTCCTTACTTTCTCTGATTTTTTCTTCTCCATACAGCTCGGAAAATTCCACAATATCCGCAGCAGTTCCAACGTAAATAAGGAGAATCTGTGAGAATTGATTTCTGGATATGGAACCCTTTGGTAATGTCCATCGACCAATAATCAGGATGAGAACTCCTGTCTGTTCGATAATTGATGCTCGCATTCCCACAGAGTTTGTCAGCACCAACTAAAATGAAGACATAGGAGGGAAAACGTCAGATGCAGATCGCAGTCAAGGAGCATGCAACATCAAGCAAGATGATTGAAAGTAGTTGGGCAAGTTACAGCTACCAGAAACCTTTCGATATCACTTTTAGTGAACCAAATATGTCAAACATTAATTCAAGTGCATGGATACTTTGGGAGATTTTGTTGATTTTTCAACTTCTGAACCAAATTTTAAGTATGGTTATAAAAAACTGGATATATTTGAAGTCCTGCTTGGTTTGCTGGTTTGCTGGTGATTTGTAACGAAGCGTCGAACAATCTTTATGAGACGCCCTGTAGATTATACAATTTTAAGACACTTCAGTATCGATTTCACTTCTCAACTCCTTACAGGAAAAAGCAATAAGTGTACGCGATTGCTTCTTAATATCAAAATCTGGCAAAAACTTACCTTTGTCAAGGCATCCTTGGGTAGGTTATTTTCAAGCTTTCCACATTTGTCATCCGCAATGCTTTTGCCGATACAATCAACCATATCTTGCCTTAGACTAAACAAGGTTGTCAGCAATACAAGACCGTAGAAGAAAGCACTTGGACAGAACCTGTCAAAAAGAAAAACTGTTTCAGGGAAGAATATTCAAAAGGCTTTGAGTACACAAATTTTAACGCCCTTGTGGTATTGTTAGTTATACTGTACTTCGAGAGTTCGGTAGGGGGGCTTTTTTGCCCAACCAAAATAGTTTGTATCAGATAGTCAAACCACTGTAAGGTTAAGCAAGTATTGTCTTGGCAAGGATACAAATTTTTGAAATCTTCTAACTGTTGATAATTCTGGTGTTACTGCAAAAACTGATTCAGCCAACTTTACTTCTTACAGAGTGCTTGCACTAGCAGTACACTTGGACTCAGGATATAGTCCCAGTTATCGCAACAACTGCAACAACAACAAGAAAAACAACAACAACAACTTTTTATCAATAGCGATAACTACGAACATGCAATCAGTCTACATCACAATTTGCAACCTTGAATCGAGCCCCCCTGAGTTCAAGTCAGACCATGTGCTTCAAAGTGAATTTCTCCATCACCACCTTTCAGAATCAAAGCAAAACAAAAGTAAAAAGTTTTGATTTGAATAGGCTTGTGCAGTGATTTAGACTCTAAAAAACCTGATTTCCATAGAAATACATTTCAATGTCATAAGCTTCTTTTAGGATATACAAAGATTCAAATTAAAACGAGAAGCTCAGTTTCATCATCGATCAGAGTCCACAAAATTTGCTTTTAACCTGCTGCTTTAATGATTTATTCATGAGTAGTACATTTAACGCCTTGCAGATTCCAAATGGGAACTATTTGACGCTCTTCTGGCAAGCAAAAGCTTCCCGTGAAAACTTAAATAAGTCAGTAAACAAGAAAATATCACAGAAATACTCCCCTCTGCGAGGTTCCGTCAATGTTTTTCTTTATCAGTTCCTAGTTCCGCGGTCCGCGGTTCCTTGGTCCGTAATTGTTAGGACCCCTCGCGGAGGAGAGTGCCACGGAGACAGAAGGAATATGGGATTTAGCGCAGCCTCTAGCCTACGCGTGAACTGCATTCGTTCCGACTTTTAGGCTGCACACCCTTGATTCTTTTCTTCCAAGACGACAGAATTAGGGTAAAAATCAAATAAAATGCCCTCCCTCCCTCATACATACCATGAAAATCCTCTATCCTTCTCGGTATGAATAATTAGAATTCCTTCAAAGATTATTACAAATAAAATGACACTCAATCCCCACCATATTTTGCTCGATGCTCCTAAATATGCGATCCAAATGCACAACAGGCCATGGCCAACGAACAAACATCTTGGCAACAAAGCCTTGACGAATAAACTAAAACATGAGGCATCTTGTTTATTTGCTGTCGTCATCATTAGCATTTATCACATACATAAACGCAGTACTGTTACAGCCCAAAGCACAACTCAAAACAGGATTCTTTCTGCCTCAGTCGATAAATTTGAGGTCGCCCGTTGAGCATTCGATTGATACTGCGATCGAATATTACTTCTTCGATTCTTCGACAAATTCAATGCAAACTCAACTGATTGAGGAGACAAGGAGATAGTGGAGGAACTGGGAGGAACGGTCAAGTCAAGACCAGGTTTTCGCGGTGTAGGTACATGCATTTACCATGCCATCAAAAACTCTTTAGAAGAAAGTCGAATCTCAGATCAGCATTGAAAAAAGCCATCTTTTTATCGTTCTGTTACTGCTATGAACTTGAAGCGTTGAATAAAACAGGCTGTGAAAAATGTGCACGAAAGGACTGGAGATCCTCAAACCGGGGCCTAACTGGACTCGCCAAAATCGTCTTGTAAGAAAGAAAGAGTCCAGGCCCCAACCGATAAATATGTGCAAGGTGAATTGGAGGAACATTTCAAGAAACTGCTAGTACTCAAAATCTGATAATATCATGAAGATTTCAGGACTTAGCTAATTTTAATTTCTCACGTTTCTTTTCTTGCAAGAAACTAATTGAGTAAATGCTATTGCGCTGCTCATTCACATGAATTGCTAGAAGTTGAGGTAATATACCAAAACCCAAGAGAAAGTATTTGGAACATCGTCGTTATTTTCAGAACTGCAGCATCTCTTAAATATCTGCTACGTTTTGAACTGCGATTTCGTCAAATGGATAAATCGTGAACAATAAAAGCTGCAGCCTTTTGGTTACTACCAATGTTGTTGATCTCGTTGTAGATCTTCAAAAACTGAATACTTTCAAGAATTTCTTATATTGGTCATAGTGAATCTCTACAATCGATCTAGAATACAGACAGTAAAGCAAATTACATATAGTCCCCTGATTTTCAAGTTTGGTACAAGATATGTTCACAGAAGCACAATAGCCCATTGGGATGCGGTGTTAGACTTATGACGATGAGTCCCTTGTATCCCTGCGGTACACCTTGCTCAAGAGGGACTCATAATGAAACACTGAAAAACTTGGCCCTGTTTTCTTCAATCACCAATGGAATTGAGAAAGAATCACTGCTTCGAATCTCCATCCCGTGGGAGTGTTTTCAATTCTTTAATCGAATCGAAAATTCTGTCATTTACACCTTATTAATAGTAATTCACAATTCTCGCAATCTGATTGGTACGTTACGAATTGCGAAGTTTGGGCCTAAATAGGGCCAAGTTTTTCAGAGTAATACTATGAGTCTCTATTGCCTGTAGCGCCATCATCAAGTCAAAGAGCACAGGGCAACGAGAGACTCATCGTCATCAATCTAATGCGGTGCGACCTGCGGGGGATTACGGAACTGACCCACGGGGGCGGCGGAATATAAGTGAGTGACCCTTTGCCGCCCTAATGACGGACATAACTGACACATGCAATAAGTTCTCCATTGTATCTCTTTTGATATCTATGATACAATACCGCAACTTTCAAACGAAAATTTGAAAGATTGAGTAAATTCTTTCCCTCAGCTTTCTACTGTATAAGATTCATGCACGTAATTTGGAAACGTATTGGGGAATGAAAAAAATATCACGCGAGATTTGCGATAACGCAAAACGCAAAACAATAATAAAATACAACTGTTTTTATTCGCCTAATATTTGGCGTGAGATCTCATCCTAGCCAGATTTTTGGGCACTTTTCCAGGTTTTGGCTGCACTTTTTTCAAATGAAAAACTATTCATAAGGCAATAATTTTGACCCTGCATAAAAAAGCTTCCTAAAATTTACATATCATTTGCTTGAATGAGACTTGTCCCATGTCTATTTCGTCAAAAAAAGTAAAAAAGCGAGCAAGTGAAATCCTTTCATTAAAACATCTTCACTGATTTAGACTTTCTACACGACACGTATTTCTCATAACAAACTAAGACTTTGGACCAGTACTGGAAGTTTCTTAGAATCATCAGATTTTCGGTATAGATGCTCGGAGTTTCTTACGAGTTTCTTAAAGGTGAGGCTCCATAACAGTCTTCATGTTCACTGCCTGTTTCCTCGAGAACACTCCAAAATAAAGTTTCTTCAAATCTTTCCACTGTTTTGAAATTACTCAAGCAACGTCAGGGTAATATGATAAAGGAAACAAGAGACAACAAAGCAAAGATATGACAGTTGAGTGTCTTATAAGCAGTTTCTGGTAAAAAGTACGTGTACGCGACTGAAAATATTTCTGTGATCATATTTCCCAGTCCTAAAGTTTCTTGATTTTAAGGTAATCTGCGAATTTAGATCCTTGCAGAGATCTTGCTAAGAGACTTCTGTTCTAGAAACAAAGGTCATTTTTTCAGTTCTATCTATATTTGTTCTCAAAAAACAACGCTGTTCGCATTCTAAAACAAGCCTTACATCTCATCTCTCCTTCCCCTTAATTTCTCTTACCTTTCGATGAAAGAATCAGACTTCAGTATAAAGATGCAAGGCCCTAAAATACATACCAATCAAATTCTTTTCCTTTCCTCACATAAGCATTAAAAACTCCTTCTACGACTATCAACGCTAGACAGGCACTGAGTCCCCACCATAGTTTGTTTGATGCTCCTAAATATGCAATCCAAATGCACACCACACCATGACCAATGAACAGAAACCTTGGTAACAAAGCTTTTACGAATAAACTAAAATATTTCGCCATAATATGTCATTTATTTGGTCCTTGAAATCATCAGATTTTAATAAATCATGTTCTCGTTTCGTCTCTCGCTCTCTGTTTCTGTTGTATTGCTTTCGAAAGTGAGCTATGAAATTTGAGCATGTCACCTCGCTGTTCAAACTAAGCAGAGATCAAATTTTAGGACGGACCATGTCAGTATCGACGGGGGTAAAGGTGTGTGCCAGGGAAACTTCTGCAAGAAAGCAATCTTATTACTTTTGTGTCCGGTTTATGTACTCAGCTTGTGCCAAAATACACGCATTTTCAAAAGAAACTAAGGATTTGAGCCAGTACTGAAATTTTCATGATATTATCGACATAGACGTATGAACCGGGGGGCACTGGGGGCACGTGCCCCCCTCCAAGATTTTGCAACAAACAAAGAAGTGCCCTTCTTATTTGTAGAAAATTCCCCCTTTTTCTTAAGGAAAAAGTGCCCTCGAAGTGTCGTGCCCCCCAAGTTTGAGATGCTTCCTACGTCCCTGATTATCGAATTTTGAGCGCCCAGAGTTTCTTACGAAATTTCACAGCAATCCCCAATTACCTTCCGAATTAGCGAAGGATTTCTTGACTAAAATATATAGTTCCTTGATAAGTACTCTAAGGGACTAAAGTTTCTTGACGTCTTTGTGATCTGAGACCTTTCTTGCAAAAACATGCACCCAAGAATCCTTGGGTAAGAGCATTATCTTGCGCATGTATCTGGAGAAACAGGTCTTCAACGAAACTCTGAAACAGGTTCAAAGGATACCCCCTATTCTACATTCAAATGGTCCTCCCTTTTCGAAAACGAGGTCGATCTCTATGGCAACAGAACAACAAGCCAATGCGTGTACAAGTAGACAAAAGTGACAACAGATCTATCAAAAAGCAATCAAAAACACAAAGGGAGCTTATCTTCCTACTGTTGGATGACAGAAGATCTGAGTTGATTTGTACACGTATTTTTGTTATGTACAAAAGCAAGTGATTATGGGAAATTCAACTCTCAGATCATGCTCAGATCGCCAAAAATTAAGAAACTCCATTACTGGGAAAATATAACTTAAAGAAACTATTTATTGTTCAATGCTAATTTTGGTCTGAAGCGGACGAAAAAATCGCAATGCCTCTGTATAACAACTGAACTGCGCATATCCTTTCCTCACAAGAAATCAATAAAGAATAATGGTATGTTTGCGAAGAAATTCCAATATTTGCGCAGAAAAATAAATGGTGTAGCAATAACAACCAACGAAAACTTTGATGCTGCTCAAACTCATGCAAAACTGATTAAAAACCAAATTTTGCAAAATTCAATCAAGGGATTTGTGAATAAGTGAAACGAGACTCCTACTCAGGACTGTGACGTTGTTTTTGTTCGTTGTCGCCCATGACTGTTTTGGCCATGACTGCTTCGAGTAGGTAAAGCTCAGTGATAGCGCGCTTGCAGTCTGAGGTTGGTGGCTTTTGAGTCTTTCCCCCACCCTGCAAAACCCCCCGGGGGAACTTCTATTGGGATGTCAGACACAGCATTTATTCAAAAACACAAAATACATACCTAGTTTACGACAATTTTAGACCCCAAAAGAAAAACTAGAAGTTTATAACATTTTGGCAACTGTGTTGCAATATTTTGGTGAAGAACTCGGCTCAAAACTCACCTTGTCAAATTTTCTCATCAGCAACCCAAAAAATATACCGATTATGCACCAAATAGCGTAAACTAGACAACGCGTCGCAAATCGAAAAGTTTCTGACTCCTTCCCCCCGTCACCTATTACCAGGGATTCCCTCTCCTGGGGCGAAACCCTGCTATGCGGAGCGAAGAATGTCGCCAACTCATTCTAATTCCAGGCAAATGAAGACAATGAATTGCGATCACATCAAGAGGAGCGCCTGAGGCATTGCTCGATAAACTAGCTACCCAGAGCCTAGAATTACTTTCAGATGCCAGGCAGAAATGAATGAAAAGCAGGCCTCTTTTTGAAGATGACCTCCCTTTTCAATGATACCGGGTTCGGAAATTCGTAATTTTGCAGTTGCAACCAATCAACAGATTTTATCGAATTGATGTCTGCTATAGCCAAAATTCACACGTACCTAGATATAACAACATAGCTTTAAAAACCGTTTCATCCTTCAGTTTCAAGCAGTTCAATGAAAATATCTCCGTTCACAATCCTTCACAACAGGCCTAAAATATCTGCAAAACTTCTTCAGGCGGTCTCACGACGGCCCAAAGAGATTTCAAACCACAGGTGAGGAAGGGATACAATCTGTAAATTTGACCAGTCTTGTGTGAAGTTTCCCTTTTCAATGCAATTCTACCTTAGCGTGATAGCTGCACGTAAAATGGCCACGAACGCATGTAGCAGGCTTGTGCGAAAGCACCATTTTCTACATATCGGAATCGACCAGAATGAGTGGGAGCCTGATCCAATCAAAGCATAAAATTGGCCTAAGGAGCATCATTTAAATATTCAACGGGCTCAAAGAGATGCTCTATTTGAAAGTAAAAATAATTTCATTTCGGATGGTTAACTTTCAACTTTTTAAGAATCCTGACTGAATAATAGGCTACAACTGGATCCTGTTTGGATTACTAATTTTAATCTACAAGTGGGCGCAAAAATCTCTCCAACGCAAATGCAATTCTTGCCAACAACGTGAAAACAATTCTCAAGTTTGCTAGGGATAGTTGATTGCTATCGAGGCATGTTGGAGGGCATACTTCCAAAATCGATAGGCATCTGGAAAAGTCATGAACGCCAAATTTTTCAAATGCATGAAAAATTTTTCGTAGGGCTCATAACAAAACATTGCGAAATGCACCCAAGGCATATGTCCAGGAATTCTGAAGTGCTAATACCGCCTTCACACCAACAAATGAAACCAGCCTTACCTTAGCCAGGTATATTTCAACCAATTTCTTGAGTTTGCTTTGCTGCCATCATCAATCAGAATTATTCCTTTCTTTTGGAACCCGGTCTGCGACGCAGGCTTATTAGATTGCTACATTCGATAAGCTGGTTTCGTTTTAGACTTGGCCTATGTCTATTTCCTCTGTCCGTCGGACCGTTCCTCTTTTGGCACTTCCTGGACCCACCATTCCAACATTCCGTCAAGACCCAAAGAGCGGAGCCAGGAACAGGAATTACCCATAAATGAAACGGTCAGACAGACGCCAGAAACAGACTTGGGGGCAAGTTTAGTTTAGTTTAAGCTGATTTAATCTATACCCTCATTCACAATGACATAACTCAATCTCTTTTTTCTATATGGTATAGAAATAGCAGATGCAAGAAACGAAAAATTGTCTAAGAACTTGGCACACTGAGGCCTTTCAAACCTATGTTATCATTAGAGTCAGTTTTCTAAGTAGGGTTGAATGTCGAATAACGTTTACTTTAAGCTGACTTGAATTGAATGTGTGAAGTGGGTATTTCTGTGTAATATGGTCGTATTGTCATATTGATTTTTATCCCCATTTTCTGCCGCCAGAAATCTATCCCTTGACAGCCTTCGCTACATCATATTTGGGAGAAGTGCATCGGGATATTTGTCTCCAAGTCGATTCTCCGATAACAAGGGCGATCAGACAATGGCCGTTTTATGTGACTAGCCGAGAGAGCGCATTTCATCACATGGAATGCGATGTCAAACAAACACAACTTTTTTATGCAAATCATACCGAATGACGACTGAATATTCACATATTTACATTATAATGAAATTCAAACAAATTATTAGGCCTAACCTCGTTTATGGTTCACCCTTCACCCTTCTTACACGAGTTATCGTTCGTTGCTTTTTCTTTTGACTCTTCTGATTGGCTGAAGTTCCTTGAGGCGAATTCCAAAGCTTCCCGTATGCGTGTTCGGCTGAAGAAACAAAGAAAGCAAATTCTAACTGTTCTTCTTGTTCGTTAGGGGAGGGTGGTACATTGAGAGTTTTGGTTGAGTGGGTGTGTTATTGATACTGGTGGGTCTAAAGCTGCAAATTCAATGGTAATTATTTACATGAGAATTGGAAATATTGGTAGAAATTGGCAATTATCTGGCAAAACTTCCCAGAAAGGACTGCTTATCATCTTCTGCCATAAAGACAACAGATATAATCTAATATCTTGTTTCATCACCCTTTTTGACAAATAAAACTCTGTAAATATACTTATATTATAACTGATTATATTTGGATACGATTTTTCTAAAGTTTTGACTTAGTCTCAGTCTTATAAAATTATCTTTTGATAAACGACAATTCGCCTGTGAAAACCAGTCTAGTATCAAAATCAATTCTTTCAAAAATTGGCTTTTGTTACAAGAACTCTTGGGACTTTTAATGGATTTAGGGCAGGTAATTTCTTAAAGACGTTAGAACCAACGTTCAAAAGCATTTGGGTATAGGGTTTCAATTTCATTGCCTTCCTTTCTCTTGACTATCATTGAGACACTGTGAAATACCGCCATCAAATGATGGATAAATAAGTTAACCAGCTTCAAAGAGATTGGTAAAGCCGAAAATTTATGAGACGAAAGAGAAAAATGACAAATAACAATTACCTTCCACAACGACTTGTGGGCCTCGCATCTGAGTTTGAGGTCGAAGGCCTTTGATTATCGTCTGTGCGAGCTTTTAATGGATCATTATCTGGGGAAAAATGGCAAGTCAGAATTCTAAAGGGCATAGGCTGTGTAAAGGAACCTGTGTTTGTAAAATTCCAGAACATGGTAGATCTCGACGTCCAGGTTCAATAGACCTTTTAGCTATTCTGAAAAAACTTAATAGAACGATCTTTCATTTCGATACATTTTGTGGAATTTTCGAGTGAGCACAAAAGAGGTAGAAGCTCCTATGTATACAAATATCGCGCGATCCAAACTGTTGCTGAGAAGCAAAAGGTCTATCCCAGAATGGAATTCTGAGAAAGTGTTGATGAATATCATTAAGGGGATTCTTACATGAATAGAAATTAAGGCTCTTTAAAATCAAGAGTCCTCAGGATAAAAATATCTTAAATGAGTCAACAGTAAAATTCTATGATCTGACAAAAATCAAGCCCGGCGCCAGAAATTTATGCGCCTATGAGCCCTGTGGATATATGGCGCAATATAAGTGCGTTTATTATTTATTATCATTATTCCGATAGAGGCGCTGGAGCTTCCGACTAAAATGATTGCAAAATGCAGTTTTCGTAGGCCATTTTGCCAGATTTCCTCCGACAAGAACAAAAAAATTTGCTGTAACGGGGACTGGATGCTTCCGACGGGGGCTGCCCCTCTAGCCCTCCCCTGGTGCCACCACTGACGAAAATCTCTTATTTCTTAATTTCTTGTATTTTCTGATGAAGTTGCTGTGATTAGACTCTGAATAAAACATATCTAAATATTTCCAACTTTTGTAACCCAAATGAAATTCTAAGCAGTTGTTAAGTTACCTGGGTTGGAACCCACTTCGGTCTGGGTTGGTGTCGACTTTTTTGGAAGAGATTCCAGCACATTGTGGACGACAGCAAACCTGAAATGGTAAATATGTAACTGACAGTTTGGAAATGCTGGTGAAATGATACATGGCATATACTGGAAAATGTATAAAGCCTACAAAGAGAAACTGAAAAAAAAACAAAAAAATGTGTTTCCAACTGGAAATGATTACCTGTATACTAACTGTGGATACAGTACACAATGAAAAAGAAAATGAATTTTTATAGTATGTCGGAGGCTCCAAATAACATCAAGAGGTCCCTTTGAAAAACAAGCTTTAATGCAGAATAGCCACACAGCCTAAGGCATTAGGAAATGATATGCGATTAAACAACTGCCCTTATTATCAAGGAAAATTGCGTACAACAGCTCTGAAGAAGTCCTGCATGGCAGGACGGAATATTGGCAATATTTCGCTACTGCCAATCGTATCATATTTGCTGTTGCTTTATCGTTTTGTCGTGTTGCAGTGTTTTGATCTTTACTTCAAAATCTCATATAGTTCATATATTCCATTTTACTAAATAACAAGGTACTAGGAGAAAACGGACGCAAAAAATCAGACAGATTTTTCAGCACACTAAGGCCTTTCAAACTTGTGTTATCATCTGAGTGTGACTAACTGAAATATAGCTAGACCTTATTTCATCTTAAGAACGAAGAGCTTTAATCCTTTATTTGAACTTCAAAAAAAATCAATTACCTGGATTTGATCATGTTTTCATAAAATGAAATCTCGTGGTTCATGACGTTGATTTGATCGTAAACCATCTTTGTTGACAAGCCTAGAAAGAAATCCGGACAAGAGGAAAGTTGAAAAAGATTTTCCGTCTTGGGGGTTGATTACACAACACTGTTAGCTTCTGTAATCAAACAGTTGAGAAACAACACTCCAAATGAAACAGTTATTTAAGAGTTCAAATTTTCCTTTCATCAAAATTTCACGCAGCCAATTCTCATTAGCAGGACCACTAAGAGGGGGGACCAGAGGGCAATTTGCCCCAGCGCTTTGGGGTCTAGGGGGTCTCATAAAGTACGATTTTTAACATTTCGACCTCAAGAAATATTCGGAAATGCTTTTAAGCTGATCTAAAGGGCATGATCAAAACAATTTTGTGGAAGAGTGCTCATAGACCCCTTATCTTTTGCGCGCTTTGCTCGCAGGGGGCTCTCTTTCGCAGCTTTGTCCCTGGGCCTCAAAACGCTCTGGGTGACCCTGTTCATTAAATACACGAATTTCAACGAACCTTGTGATGCTGTCATTGGTCGCATAAGAAGCCTTTCTCCAGATTTAGACTGAGGTCTTGCTACTTGATGCTGTAAAAGTAAAATCAAAACTTCTCAACAGAGGAAACATTACTCTCGCACTAAATTTGTCAACCCACGAGCAACGTCACTGTTGCAAATGAGCGAAGATGACAAAAAGAGGAGAAAAATAAACTCCTTCTAGTGCCTGGCTAAATACGACAATCATTGCAATCATCTTTGACAAATAAGATATCTGAGAATCTAATGTAAAAGAAGATTTTTTATCCAATAAAAAATTTACAACCTAATTACTTATTACAATGTCTCCATACTACGCTACAATGCTACACATACTATGCCACAGGGAGCGAAATGCTGCGTCTACCCAGCGGCTATTCTAAGGATGGTCAAAAGCTACATAAAACTACATGTAAGTACTATCACAAAAAAAAATTTTCAAAAACGAAGGTACGCGTGAGGATAACTTGCAACCAAATACAGTAATTGCAACAGTAAGTGGGTTAGTATGGAACCAAACATGGTAATTTGCAAACAGAAGATATACAAACCCCATCTAATATCTCAATCTGCGGAAGAACATCGCTCACTCTGCGACTCCAATTGACATTGCTACAGAAACAGAACAAATTTCTGTCAACACAATAAGATTTAAACGTGGTACACAACTCTATGAATGTTGAAATAAAGGCAGTCTATTTTCTTCAAAAGTAAGTTTTCTAGATCTCAACTCGATCACAGTTAGTAACATTACTTCGGAACTGTATCCCAACTATGAAATTATGAACGATGATAATTTTAAAAGGCATATTCCATAAACGTCTTACACAGAAATTTACACTTCTATCTCATTTTCCTACAAATATTTAGAGGCAATGTTAGCTGCTCTTGAGTCCTAGCCACTTAAAAAGACGCTTGCACAGAAAATAACAGTTAACGAGGACAATTTCCACGACTTTTTCATTCAAGAAATCTCTCTCCCTGATTAGCTTTCCTATTTTGAGAGCTCCTCCTTTAAGCAATTCCGTGCACACAATTCATTTGACTCCTCTTTGTATTTCTACTGGGTGCACCAAAATAAACTATGCAATTTTGACAGGCCACGATCGGTCTTATACTGGACGGATTTCTGACAACTTATGAAACACTCTTAAGCTAAGATCCTCAATTAGATACTAGTATTTTTGTACATTTTTTCTCCTACATGTGGAGCTATAAGCAAGATCCTGAAAAGTTTCAATTTTGAAAGTACTGAAAATAACCCAAAAACGTTGATCAAGTTTTCTAAAGACTCAGCATGAATAGACAAAGAGAAAACATCTCGTGGTGATTTGAGGATGTAGAGATTCATCACAACTCCATGCTTGTTTGACCTAATAATGTTGATTCACTACTGCTTGTCTTTTAACCCCTTTGTTATAGGAACCCAGTACCTGCATAAATGTATAAATTCAATGAAATTTGAAAAGAAAAAACATTTCTTTGTGCAACTAAAAATGTCCTTGCATTACATCCAACATAGAACTAATATGCGTGCATTGGATTATGAGTGATCAACTTCTAAATCCCCAAATCACCACGATAACGTTCTCTGTTTGCTCATTCATTTTCAGTCTTGAGAAAATTTGATCAAAGTTCTTTGGGTCATTTCCAGTGTTTTCCAGCATCTAATTGAGGATCTTAGCTACAGATCAACTTATAAATCTTAAAAATCGGTACTGTGTACGACTGAGCGTGGCCTGTCAAAAGTGAATAGTTTATTTTGGCGTACCCAGTATAATGTGACAATTTCCTGTAGCATTAAGTCAATTTTCTGTAATACTATCTTTGTAGTTCGATTATTCATTCGTATAGTTAGGAGTATAAATTGTATGTCGAGGGATTTAAAATACATAATTATTTGAAACTGAAGCTGAAGCTGGAAGAACTTACTAAGTGCTCTCAATATCCTTCTTCATTGGATTTCCTGCAGAAAAGGAGAGGATAGAATGATTTCAGGAGCGATAATGTCAGGAAAATGTTTACACATTACAATCAAGGCTCGTAATTGCGTGCTCAATTCTCCAAGTGGAAACGGTCCTTTTGCAAACAAATATCGACAGCTGAAATAAAGTTTGAGGGAATTTTCAATTCGATTAACAAAGACACTAAAACATTATGAAAACTTTGCATAATATTTACAAAGCACTTACCATCAAGGTACAATTCTTTAAGCTCTTTGAGAGTCTTAAGCTGCAACTAACAACAGAGGTTTCCTCTCATATTCAATGGATTCAGTGATGAAGAAGCAAGACTTACTTTTAAGGCAGTCCTTAGGTCAGTGGTAGAAGGTGTAGAAAGGCTGGAAGCGACTTAGTGGCCACGTAAGTTTCGTAACCAGGACTAAGAACATTAAAAATAGCCTCAAATAAACTGAGTACTCATCAGGCAATATAATCTAAGGGAAAGAAACTGTTAAACTATTCATATCTCTTTATTATTCAATCATTCAGGGAGGGTCACTCTGCAGAAAGGCTGGTTCTCAAGGGGCCTTTAATCTATAAATACAGTGATACAAAAAATAAATACTTAAAAAGAAAAAAGCTAAATTTGTTATCACATCAAAAAAGTAAAGAGATAATGGCTGGTAAATGGCTGCAACTATCAAATTAATCTACTAGGGAGAAAACTGTTAAAGCCAAACAACGAATTAACCTGAAACCCTGAAAGGAGAGACAATCACTTATAACAGCTACAAATAAAGAGCACCGTTGAAAAACCAAAAATGCCTTTCGTCGCACGCTCAACAGTTTGGTTTGCGCGAAGAACGAATTAACGATACAAACAAGCTGATTGGATATCAGGAGAACTCAGGAGAACAAAAGAACAAATCCAAAACTACGTGACAACAACATCCAAGTCGATGACTGGCCAAATTCAGCGAAAAGTTTTAACAACTTTCATAGACCTTACGTATTTCTTTTTTCTGGACTGGAAAACAGCATGTTATCGTCTCATTCAATCAAAAATTGTATTGGGTATTTCAAAATTCTTTGTTCTTGAAGGATGCATAAATCATAAAATTCCCGCAATCAAAAATTTCAAATTGCAGCACTTTTTGGAGAGGAAAAGGACTTGATTCTACTCACCACTTCCTGCCATTCGGTGATTTTGTTGTCAGCTGCAATGAGGGTTTCTAGATTAGGGAACTGCTGTGCGATGTGCTGTGGGATAAAAGCTATGTATAAATTTCAAATTACAATGCAACATAAGGCATGAAAAATCATGTTGCAATGTCTTTCAGGAATAATGAGAGATAAAAGATATTACCGAATGCTTTGAGAGACTTATTCTTTTGCACATTGTAAAGGATGATGCTTTGTGTAGCCAACGCATGAAATAAACTCAACTCGGAAATGAATTAGCCCCTTCGATATAGTCATTCAAAACGAAACTAAAAACTTTGAATTGAAAACATTCAGGAAAAGCTGATTTGTATTGTAACAGCAATCTTTCTCTCTTAAGGCCGACCTCTACTTCAGCAGTTTTGGTCGGCGACGTGCGCGTTTGCCTAGTGCGCATGCTCTTTAGCAACAGAGCATGTGCACAAGGCAAGCGCGCTGGTCGCCGACCGAAACTACCGCAAGTGGAGAACGGCCTTTAAATCCAGTCTTAATATGAAAGTCATAGGTTAGTAGATATCTTGAAAAGTTTAGGCTCTTTAACTGTTTACTTTCCTCTTGCCTGGGGCACTTGGACAGCTGCTTTTTTACTTGCTACAAACTAAATTGCATCCCTGGATGGATACGTTTGAAATGAAATAGAATGAGAATGTATAATTTAGCTGGCTGAAGTCTTACCAAAAGTGCTTTAATTTCGTTTCCAGAAACATCTAGTTGTTGTAGAGTCCTGCAATAAAATTGAAATAGCTTAAAATCAAAATAACGACAACAAGAGACCGTTATATACTTCAAGAAAACAAATTAAAAAGAGACTATGGCTGATAAAGCGAAATGGGTGAAGAGAAAAAACCTGCCCTCCTTGTTTCTAGAAAACTATTACAATAAACAAACAAAGGATACAACATGATGCCACAAGGAGCATGGAGATATATAGCAACCCTGCGACTATAAGATTTAACATAGAGATTCAAATTGATATTACATTTTAATATTACAAATTACATATTGCGAATAGCAAAAAACAATCACAAATAATTCTTACAACAAAAGATCACAGAAGATAAATATAAGAAAAATATTACACGAGAAGCCTACCTTGATGCGCCCAGTGATTTCAAGTCTAGCAAGGGGTTATTACTGACGTTGATGATCTGAAAACGAAGAAATTTGGGGTCAATCTTTGTAAAATTGAGCAAATTGCAAGAGGTATTTTGAAAATAAGGGATTTTTATGAAATATTCAAAAACAACATCATTTTTCATCGAAAATAGATCGAAACAAGTGAAGAAAATGTCTACATTTAAATTTTCTGTTTACTTTCATATAGCTTATTGCAGCAGTACATCATTCATCGTTTTCAAAATTAGAATATATATTTCTTCTCTATCTAAATATGTTTTAAATGTTTAAAGACGTGTATCAGCTTTAACATTTTGATAAAATAACATCCTACTGTGAGGTTTGGAAGATTCTTTATTCCACGAACATCGGCCAAATGATTTCTTGATAAATCAATCTCTTGTAGCTGTCGAAAAGAAGGATCTTTATCAATAACCAAAGCTTAAATTTTGCATCAGACAACTGCTAGTTCAATTCAACGAAAGTATGAACGAAAATAAAGTATTTGTGCGTTGGCAGTTGACTCGTTAAATGTTGGTATCGCTTCAGCTCAGACGAGCTCTGTTAAAGGCCCATTTCCACTTCAATCGCAATTCGCAACACGGATGCGATTTGTGAATTCCGAATTCCAAAAGCCTGCGAATTCAATACACACTTCAAACTTATTCGCACGAATTTCGATTGTTTATTCAACCAATGAATCAGTCTCCTTTAGATAGCGCGTGTCACCTTGTCTCTTTGTTTCTTAAAGTTGTTTTCTGACTTGCTGCTTTCAGTCCGAGACAATGGTTCGCATGCGAACGTTCGCAAGAAATCAAACATTGCGAACAGGTCAGAATCACATTGCGAACGATCGCATGCGATTTGCGTATTGCGATTGAAGTGGAAATGGGCCTTAAGGCGGAAAATCAGTTCGGAGAGTGAAACAAGAGGCTTTTGAAATGAGTCTACATCGATAGGATTTGCAAAAGATGGCGATACATGCTTTTACAAAAGAGCCTGAAACAATGGATAAAAAGTAAAAGTAGTGGAAGCCAAAGAGATAATCCTTGAGTTGAAAACAACGATGGAAATTCACTCAAGCGCAAGACAAACGTAGAGGGAAAAAAGTTTATCACAGCCCTTTATTTATCGATCCAAATGTTGACCATGGGAATGTAAGTTCGCAATGAATTAATACCAATGTGCTCTTTGGTTACCTTTTTACAGCAAGAAGCATCTGGGCATTTAGCTAATTGATTTCCACCAACATATAACTCTTCTAGATTAGGTACCGCCATTAAACACTGAAACAAATATTAAAGTGCTTAATCTACGCATGCCAAAGACTTATGACCTGAAGTCTATTGTTTCCCAGTGCTCCTTTGACTTGATGATGGCACTTCAGTTAACAGAGGCTCATAATATTACTCGGAAAAACCTGACACTATTTAGGCTCAAACCCTGAGCTTCCAGAGTACCAATCAGATTGCGAGTTTTTGAGTTGCTATGGTTACGACAAATAACATCGAATTTTTCGATTCGATTGAAGAACTGATAACTTTCAGGTGAAATTCGAGATTCAAGGCTGTGACTCGTGATTCAGGGTTTTGATTCCATCATAATTCGATTGATGAATGCAGAAAATAGGTTCAACTTTCACTGTTTCATTATGCAAGTCCCAACTTAGACTCGATTACATGTCGTAGTTTCGCTTTTGCCTGAACTGATATCGCTACAACTACGACTTATTCTCATTCGCTTGCAGAAACGGTAAAGTTCCGTAGTTCCGTGCTGATTCTATTTGAAACCTTTCCGCTGCTCCACAAAAGACTTCGATTGAGCAGTGTTGGAGTCTCTATCACTATTGTGTACATTCGAACATTCTACAAAATGTATCAATCTGTCGTTCGATTAGCATCCTTTTTTAGAATGTAGCTGTGGGCCTAAATCATCTGCTACTTTTTCCTCACGACCACTGGGTCTAAAATGCCTTAAGAATTAGTTTTCTAGAACTTCTGTGCCATCAAATTAGGTATCAGTACTTCGGTAAAGGATCATTCTTGCCACGAAAGCAAAAACCGCCTTGCTCTAAGGCACATGCTGATCGGTAGACGACGGGGCTACAGAATCCTGTCGCCGATTGAAATTTTTTGCCGTTTTTATAGCTCTATGTCCATAAGGCCTTCAGTGGAGCGATAACAACAACAACAATTCAACTCAATGAGAAGAGCGTAACTTGAGGGTCTTTATGGTAGTGAGGCTAGTCCCAACTGAGCAATGTTTACCATAGGGATGCAAGGGAGTTCATCGTCATAAGTTAACGCATTTTATCAACACAACAAGTCATCGTTAACAACAAACCATGACAAAATTGGGTTGCACTTTGTCAGGAATAGCTTTCAAATCCCAAAAACACATCCAAAAATTTCTTATCAGGGAGATCTCTGTTATTATAGCACATGAAAGTTTCATTGTGTAATTTATTTTCTGATCAATAAAGAAGTCATTACCACGATATGCTACAGTAGAAGGTAAAAAGACAATATTAGTACCAAATATATCAAATATTTTCAGTTACGACTGATACAAGATTTGTCTCTTCTAACGACAAAAAATCACAACCGATGCCAAGATCTTACCAGAAAAAGGAAGAATACTTACTTGAAGACTGCTCAAGTTATTGTTACTTAGATCCAGGAATGTAATATTGCTGCATGTTTTGAGCTCATGGGCGTCTAGAGAAGTGAGTTTGTTTGATCCTAAATGAAGAATCTTCAAGCTTTTCAATTCTTTTAGACCATCACCTAAACACACCAAAGAATCGAAGTAATAATATGTTTTCACTTCATTGTTTATATCATTAAATCATTAAAGGGCAGGGCAATGCTGCACAATGTCTTCAATCCCCAAAATACATTTTAACTCATTGTACAGCACACATGACACCTTCCTTCTAACATTGATTTAGAATTCTTCAGGACAGCATTGTTTCTTTAATCATGCAATGCTCAAAGTGCAAGAGCACATCTAAGTTTGAATGGATAAAGTTTTAGACTATTTACTCTTTGTTTAATGTCTTCCACTAACCTTACAAGACACAAATGTAACTTAGAATGCATATCATAGAGCTTTCAAAATTTGAGACCCATGTTGAAATTACTGACAGTTCATAAAATTTGTTACTCTGAATGTTACTTACCAATTTCTTGTATCTGATTATGCTGAAGTTGAAGATTCTGTAACTTTTTTAATCTGTAAATAAAGAAGAATCATATGTATCAACCAATTTGTAAATAAGAAAGTATATATACACTGCATAGTCAATAAATAATTTAATAAAGAGATGAATTTCCTCAAAATGCAATCCTTGATATATCAGTAAACAAATAGCCTTTGAACAAATGTCATGATTATGAAAATAATTTTACTTACTTTTCTAATCCCTTGACAGATGAAATTTCATTTGAATAAAGTTTCAACTCACAAATCTCCTGAAAAGAAGAAAATTACAATCATACAAAAGAAGAAAATACGAAAAATTTCAAACCGACCTTACAAAATCAATCAATCAAAAATGGTTCTGCTGCTGCAATGCAAATATAAGGGAAAAAAGCGAGTAAATACTCACACAAGAAAACTCTGTCATAGCTCTATCGCTAACAATCAATTATTTCTTAATGACCACCAACGTTTCTTTTATCAAAGCTCACTTTCTTCAAAGATTTCAAAAGGAATGAGTCAACTGCAATTGAATCAATTACACCTAGCGATAATATCAGTCAGTGAGTGCCAAGTTTTACAACTGAAAAAACTGAGCCAACCTGTTTGCATTACAAAATGTGAAAAATGATGCCTGTCTTGCAGCAGGCAATGGATGGTTCCTGCTATCACATTTGTTTAAATCAGGAGGCCATGCCCGTCTCCCCCATCTCAAGAAATTCAGCTGCAAATTTGATTACCAACAAAAACCTTTTGTTGATGATGATTAGAAGCATTCAATTAGCATTTCAAGCTCAATGATTGCTTGATCACAACAGGTTGCTTACAAACAATTTTTAACCCCCCCCCCCCTGTAGCATTGCAGCAGAAGATTCTTTGTCAAACACCTCCACATCTCAACACCCCAGCTTTTTACTTCAACCCACAATGGGTCAAACAGTTGTGACAAGACATATATATCTTTCAAGTTTAGATTATTTGCTTCTAGTGTCCTAAAATTTTCATTTCCTTCCAACTGCAGAAATTTCCTGAGAGAAAGAAGTTTCCTTCAAAGTGGAAGCACTGCACATTTGCTGCACAATTCCATATTGGCCTCTGTTTTGCCTTAATCCCCACAATAACCTTGCAGCTTCACAGGAGAAAGACTTTCCTTGAGATACAATTGAGGCTACATTTGAATGCAGATGTCACAAGGCTTGTTTTAATTAAAACATGATACTGCTTTGCATCAAATATCAAATGTATAGCAGAGACAAACCATTTTCTTGCAAGAGTCACATTTTTCATGAATAAAAATAATAAAGTACATATTGCTTGTTAACAAGTGAATTCTTACCAGGTTTTGATGTAAATTTTCAATTTTCTTTATTTGGTTGCATGATAAATCCAATGATTTGCATCTTGCATACTGAATAGAAAAGGTGATGAAAATTTACACCTGACAAATTTTTGGACAAGCTGTCTTTTGGCAAATAGTTTTGGAAAGCTAATTCACAGAATTTGTGTGCATTTCACTACAAGTTTCAAGATTCCTTGAGAAGATTCTTCCTTCAGAAGAATACAAATGAATTTCTATTTACAGTTGTGTAATTCAGTAATTTACCTGGCACATCTTTCCCTTTCCACAGAAACATTTCTGCATAACGAATTTCATTTTCAAACAGTAACATACTGAAATGTGATTTGGATAATATATATCTGACCATAAATACTTTAAACTTAAACTTGCAGAAATATAAAACATGTCGGAGAAAATTAACATTGACAAATTTTTGTATTCAATACAGATGATCCTTAAAAAAGATTGATTACAGTCAACACAAGAATACAGCAATATCTACCTTCTCAGTTCCAGTTATCTGGGTTAGGTATTTGCCATGTAAATCTACAGAATATGATGTTGATGGCTTGTCATCAAAAAAGGCAACCTAAAAAAGGAAGTTAGTAAAAATTTGCCACATCCAAAAAAAATTACAATTGTCAAGAAAAGAAATGCAGTGAAATGAATAAATATGATTTTACAAATATAATTTACAAGTTAAGAACACCCCTAAATAAAATGGCAGGGATAGCATTAAAATATTGAGTTGACCTTATTCCATAATGTTCTCCTTAGAGGTGGTTGTAAAAATGATAACAATAAACATTAACTTCTACATGCTTTTGGATACAGCATAATTTAATAAAAGCTAAGTCATGAATGTGAGAGAGGATGCAAAGTTTTAGTAGAAAATGAATATATATATATATATGTCTTTTAGATCTCAACTGTGTTGTGGCACAGTGCTGTAACCCTCTAGTGACTTTGCAGCCAGAACAGTCAGGCAGACAGAGTTTTATGCATGGTAGGGCCCTATGACTTGAGTGTCTCAACAAGGGGTTGAAAAATATTTTTGAATTTCTTGCTTTGCGACAAGTCACCAAAGAGAGAATACCAAAACTCTGTTGATTTCAGACCCTCATGGGGGAGGGAGGGTACTTGGCATATTTACATTGAGATGTGCCATTTTTCAGGGTATCATTTCTATCCTATTTCAGAGGCAGGGATAATTGGAAGGCAATTTTCTTTACTTGGTTGTCAAAAGCATTCAAATAGGACTATTTTGTTAAGAGCAGGTCATTACTCAGTCCAGTTCTGCATATTGGAGTACACTTCTTTTCATTGATTTTCCTTAAAGGCAGTTATCATTTCTAGGGTAAAAATCTGGATCGGGTAAAATAATTTTGGTGAGCAACCCACATACAAATTAAATCAAGTACTCCATAGTTTCAGTAGCATATTTCAACAGGAATGAACAGTGCATAGAAAAGCCTAAAAGGATCTCATGCATGAAAGAATCAACTTGTTAACAGCCCCTCTATAACATATCTTTTTCACCATACCTCTTCATCGGGAACATTTCCTTCATCTCTTTTTCTCTGAGTCTCCCTTGCTGAGGAAGCTTTAGGTTTCACAATATTGCTTTGCTTCCCAACTCCCACTTGTCTTCTGCTTCTTGTCAGATTGTCAGCAGATACTGCTCCCCGGACCTTGCTTTGACTTGAACTTCTTTTCTGCATTCTGCTTCATGCACTCACGCCAGGTACTCTCTTTGCTGTTATTTGCGAGAATGCCCTTTCTGCTGTATGGTATCCTATTTGATTTTCTTTCCTTGACTGTTGTACTACTAGCAACTGTAAGATAAAGGGAAGAGAATTTTTGGAATAAATGAATCAAGCAGATTATGATTATTGAAAGTTTTCATACCCTGCCAAATGTTTGTATGACTGAATTAACAGAGTCACTAATTAGGCATGTGATGCCTTGTCTTGAGGCTGATCAGGTGTCATATACAAGGTGGGAGTTTTACAGGCTTCCTTGTACTATTTACCGTCCAAAGTCTTCTTCATTTCCTTTGCTTGGTTTTGTTTGTCCTGGCACTTCACATCACATTACTTTACAAAGTATTGCGTGCAGTTTTCCCTAGGTAATTTGTCTGGACGATTTATCTAGGCCAAGTCACATTTGCTTATCTCTTTTTATGCATTAGAATGGATGTACATCCTAAAGTTTGGCTCGTTGGAGCTCCCGAGAGCAGAAGCGATATTTTAAACAACTCCAGGATTCCAATCAAACTATTGTCAAACAAAATATGCTTTCTTTGTGAGTATACTTGTGCTTAAAACTCACCTTTGGATACCTTCAACGTGTAAAAGCATCTTCATCGTGTTTGGCGAAAAAATCTTAATGTCATTGGCGCCAAAATGGTTCTCTTTCACCTCTGCACAGCAACTTTAGGCCAGCAGCCATCAACCAAAAAGAAAATTTGCAAATACAAACTTCTCGCCTCCGTTCAGAATCGAGGCTTCGTGATGTCTGTCCTACTCCTAATAAGCGGACCAGGCACTGTCAAAATGGGAATCGCGGACCATTCTGTTTTAACAAATATTAAATCAAATTTCGAAGAGCTTAGGAAAAAATGCAGCACTTCTCTTCATCCGTGATGAATTTGGGACATCACTGTGCATAAAAATCAACCATGGGTCGTACACAGGCTCTTGGTTCATTACAAGATGCAGCAGGTTCTATGATATCAAATAAGAGATCAGAACGTATGCCCCAAGCTCTCATAGAGAAGATGAAATATCTTGCTTACCAATTTAATCAAAATTGTATCTTTTCATATCCCATGAGAAAATTTCATTCCTTTCTTCAAACTTGATCTTACCATGGAGACCTATACGAATGTTCATAAGATCCTTTGGTGAAACCGCAGAGTTCAACTTGTCAAGGGCAAAGGCCACAATAGTGTTGTTCTTTGTGGTCAGTCCGAATACCGACTTTCGTTGAACACAAATCTCCAGTGGTAACATGAAATTCCCTCATAACAATATTCGATTACTTAATGGCAAATGTTATGGCCTAATGTCGTTTTGAATGGGCAAGACATGCTTTTGTCAAGCAGTGTTTTCGAGGTGCCCTAACAGTAAAATTGGCAAAAAATCTTGTTTCGTCAGGGTATGCAAAAAGGAGCACATTTTCAGATTCTGGCAATAAAGCCGATCGTAATGTCAAATCTTACAGGAAAAGGCGGGAAGAACTTCAAAGTTTTAAGATATCTTCCGCCCAAACCAAATGTGCAAACAATGTTTGCCAAGCACAAAGAACTGCTTACCAGTTAGGGCTTTCCAGTTTGCAAAACATTATTTGCCGAGTAAAATTCAGTAGAATTTGTTGGACAATGTTCTTGAAAAGCTAAACGTTTCTCAAGCAATATTTTGCGACGTAGCCAAATGGGGACAAACAGGTTCATGGGCAAACAAAACTGCCAAGCCTTAATGTTTGGCAAGCAAAATCTTCAGTGTCCGGCAAACAATAATGGCTCATTTTGCCACGGATTTATGGTCACTGTCTCTGCTTGAGGGGATTCTCCCCTCATTGTCGGCAACTTAGATGACAAAAAGAAATCCTCTGGTTAAGGTTTTATTTGCTGATGTACATCCTAATTGTTTCAACTTTGATCAAACGCCTTCAGCTCAGCCAGCAGACGTTCAAAATTATTTTATAAATACAATCATGACTAGTGTATAAAATTAAGACAGAACTATTAGCAGGGTGAATACTCGTATGAAAGGAAACAGAAATAACAGCCCTACATAAAAGGAAGCCGGCAAATGGAGCAGATACCATTGTGATATGAATATCTGGGTCATGTCAAATCAAGTCAGATTTGCGATGACGCAAAGTTACTCTTGTAAAACTCTTCAGTTGTGTTTTTCGCGGATATGTTCGCCTGACATGCAATTTGACACTTTGCACCGTACAAAGTGGATCATAGCAAATTGCAACGGATCCGCCTATGGTTTGAACTGTTCCTGCTAATCGGTCTAACTTTGGTCCTCTATAGACTGACTATATGGCCGTAGTTTTAGCTACCGAGAGGCTACTGGACAACCCTAACCACAGGTATGAGTGGTCTCAGATTGGTGCAGTAGTCTCGTTTTGAATAGCGATTGCGGGACTCATCGTAACTGCTCTAGGTCCTCTCATCTATTGAATGATTTGTTTATGAGCAGCTTAAACGCTCTCAAAACATAATAACTTTGTGACAGATCGAAACCGTACCCTGGTTTTAAAGGCTTTACAGGATTTGTGACAAGGACATTAGAGGGCTAGCCATTGCAAGTTTAGCGTCTTCTTATCTTTTTCAGCACAAAGTATTACCATTTTGAGGACACATACTTTATACAATCAGTTAACAATTTTCTCCTATCCAAATACATTTATAACAAAATTGTTTTATTTGGTGCATCCTCCTACATTTACCTACAAACAGACAGACATCACACACTATACGAGATAAGCTGCCCTGCCTTCATTTGTCTGAAAGTAGATGTAAATAAGGAGGCAAGAATCACTGGGATTCATTTGGGATTTTACCGAATAGATTTTAGTTTATGGAGTAAACTTTCTTCGAGTGGTATGGTTTTCTGCTTACTCTTAAAGGTAAGAGACCATCTTTCCATTGCTTTCGCTATAAAATCGTAGGTAGAAACACCACAAAACGACGAAAAACAACGGCGAATGAGTCGGTTTAACGAGTATATATATTTTGCCAATATTTCGTTCCGGATGCAGGACTATTAACTGACACTGACTCTTTAGCATACTCCTGTACTTAACAGTTTGAAGTACCCTGTGAGAAATCTTGCTATCGCTTTATCCATCCAAGTACAGGACCACATGAGGGGGAGTAGTACCGAAGGAGCACATTGTTGACTGTACTATTGTGAGTAGACTTTTCCCCGATAAAATATTCACCCTAACTAAGGCGCTGAAGATGCAAATTATCAAAAATAATATATAACAAAATATTTAAAATTATGACGTAATTTTTGGCTTCGCCTTGATAGGCACAGGAGGAGGTGGCGAGTTCGGGAAAGGAGTACTTGATGTTGGTCTATGTCCTGTATATGGTTTATTCGGGGATGGGGGTTCACCCCTTGGGGGCAGTGCTGGAGGTGGTCGATTGGGAAGTGGAGGAGCATTTGCTTTTCTTGTATCATTTGATACTGTCGCTTGTACTTGATGCTTAGGTGAAGCTTCTGGGGGCGTGCTCGCTTGTATTCTGAAATGAAGAGAAAGACATTCGATTGCCACAGAGTACTTCTACTGAAAACAGTCAAATGTATACGTACTCTCGAATACCGAATAATCGTCCCCCCCTCCACTTATCAATTTTTGAAAAATTTGCCAGCCCCCACTCTTATTCCAACCCCCCCCCCTTTACTAATTTTTGGAAAAATGAAATGATAGTAAACATAATTTCTGAAGAAACGCAAGAAATAGTCTCAAGAAGTGCATTCAACAGAACCAGAGTTCAAAAGTAAATGTATCACTACCATCACTGTTCATGTAAATATATATAAGATACTTGTTTACGCTAGAAAATGACCATTTTCTATTTCTCTAAGCACCCCCCCCCCCGATTATTCCCACCCCCTCCCCCGATTATTGTTATATCGGACCATTTCCAACCCCCCAATTATTCTCATCCCCCCCCCGTTTTTTCGGTACTCGAGAGTATGCACACAAAACAATGCATAGTGCATCAAGAGTTGTTTCCAAACTGCTGAAAGTACTCAGTCGCTCTTAAGTGCATTGTCCGCTTAAAAAGTCTGAAGGAAAAGATGGGGGGCACATTTGCAGCTAAAACACGAGCGTACTGATGTCATTTTATGAATTTTCGGCACAACTATTCTAAAGATTTTGTTTCAAACTTTACACAGCTGACCTGTCCTAATATTACCCTGGGTACCAGGGCCTCAAAAAATAAATAAATAAAAGAAGGAAGAAAGAAATTTTCCTTTCTCCTTTTATCTATTTTTTTAGGCTCTGGTACCAAGGGTACCTAAAATGTTTCTTCTATCTGTGATACTTCACATGCTTTGAGGCTCAAGTTTCTTAAGTTTCTAATTTCCCTTCTGGGAAGTCGTAGAAAAATGAGTTACAACAAAATGGGGTTATCTCTAGATAAATTGGCCATATTTAGCCATATGCGTATCTTATCAATGATTCTCAAAAACATCGATTAATAATTAGGTAAGACTCTGTTAAATCCAAGATGTCTCGTTAGCAATTTCTTATGAATCCTATGTGAAATTTTATGCTTCCAGACCATCAGACCAGTACTTGGTATCCCTCAAAATACAAGAAACTTGACTTTGGGTGTGAGCCTCAAAGGTTTCTTGTAGGTATGGAGGCTAATTATTTTCCAGTAGGCTAAAAGTTTCTTTTAGGTGGTTTCTTAAATGCGGGCCCTTATTGTACTCACTTTAAAGGATTTCAGTGGTTTTTTATTTTCACCTTGTCTGATATTGTTGTGGTGAGTAGTACCCAACAGACATTTCACCAATTATTAGATTACTTTGAGGAATAAAAAGGAATAGGATTTAGGGACACAAGCACATAAACATACCCAGCTGTCGCCGAAGATGGAAAATCGAGCAACTGAGAAACTTCACTGAGAAGGCTTCCCGTAACTGATGGTTCTTCTGTTTCCTCGGTTTTGCTTTGTGTTCTAGGTGAAGTCGAGGCTGGGCTGAGTTCAGATTCCCTTCGTACGAATACGACACCTGAAAGCAAAGAAATTCTATGTTATGCATATCCGGGAACGTTGACCTAACTAGGAAATACTTCCTAAAGTATAGTTCATTCTGTAGTTTATTACGCATTTTGTCAGCTATATTATTACTTCTACGAATACATCATTGGCAGGAACACAGCGAGAGAAGATTTTACGATCACTATACACCCATCAACAACAGAGTATCAAGGGACTCCGAGATTCAAATCAACATTCATGGGAATCTCACTAGAATTGCATCCAGCTGAAAGGAATTAATACCTACCTTTTCACCCAATTACTAGCTAATATTCTCTGTAAAACTAACTCTCATACAGAGAAATACCCTTACAAACTACAGCCAATGTCTAACGACCACTTTTAGTCAGCATAGAGCTCAAAGTTTTCAAGCCTTCAAGGTGGGTGTAGAATTCTGTAGCATTTTTCTTTGAGTTGTAAAAAGAACTTAGGCTTCTTTGCCGTAAATTTGCTGTTGAAATTCTTGGAAATTCTTTAATACCTTAAGAATTTTTAATTCTCCTTGAAAGAATTCACGGAAAATTTTGGAAAAGTTAAAAATCATTGTAAAGCCTAAGTTGATAGAGGACAGTGATGAAATATTCAAGAAAACAATGATTTACGAAGGTGTACAAAGTGAAACAAGCAGAAATCTGTCGCTCTTGTTGGTTTAGGATTTGCAAACTTGGTGACACCACAGCCTTAAAAATGATAACTGCCGCCATTTTGAAACTAATCAATATATATATTGATACTGATGAAGGCTTCGGCCGAAACGTTTACAAGAATGTGTTTTTCTGAGTTCATATATATATATATATTATGATATATATATATTATCCAAAAAGTGTCATTAAACAAGCATTCCACAGAGCAAAACTTCAAGGACCTGCACCTGATAAAAGTGATAAACACAAATTACCATTGGTAACAACACATTATCCCGATCTTCAGTTCAGTCACATGATGAAAACAATTCACTCGTTGCTCGTTAATCTATCGCCAACAACAAAAGAAAAGTTTCAAAACACACAGCCCGTCTTAGCACTTAGACAGCCCCCAAATATTTCATCAATATTAACAAATGCTAGATTCTCGTCATCAGCTGTAATATCAACGACAACATCAACAACAGCCGCATTTGGTATTACCCTTTGCAAGGATAATCGATGCAAACTTTGCAAATTATATCTACAAGCCGTTGATTCGTTTAAAACAGCAAAGAACGTAACTTGGAACATAAAATGCAATATTTCGTGCAAGAGCAAAAACGTTGTCTACTTCTTATCATGCAATTCGTGTCACGGAAAAGTCACCTACATTGGTCAAACAACAAACTTTCGCCTCCGCATGAACAATCACATTTCAGAGTCGCGGTCTGGAACATCTTCGTGCACTTTCCCGAGACATGTTTTTCAGTGCGGAAAGAAACATAATAACTTAAAAGAACCGTTCTTTAAAGTCTTTGCATTCATGTCATTAAGTTCCTCGAAATTATTAACCACATACGAAGAAAAACTATTTAAAGCAGGACACGCAACCCTCAATTGACATCTCAACCAATTAACACTTCTATCGTCTGTCATTATGTAAACATGTTAATCTCCGTAACATATTATAAAAAGTTCGATTCAGATTGTCAGTCACACTCTGATGATAGCATTAACTTGAAAGGCCTTAGTGTGCTAAAAAACATCTCTTTTTTGTTTATTTCTCGTTCGTTTTTCATCCGCACTATTAGTATCCAATTTATTGTTTCTTTGTTGCCAATATACCGTAAGGATGCCAAACAACGAAAATATTCAAAAACCAATCAAATTATCTGAATCGCAAATGGAATCTATCAAACAAGCCGTCTTAAACAGTGTCCTGGAAATTTTACCATCGTTGATCAAAGATTTAGCTCCAAAAATTTTGGAATCAGCAGAAAAGATCATCAAAGAAAATATTGACGACTTCATGCCCCCAGCCCTGGAAACACTGCAGCTAACGTCGCCCACAGCAAAAGATCAAGCACGTTCTTTCGAGGAACTTAACAAGCAAAAGTTAAACAATAAATTAAAATACCGCAACCAAGTTTTCTGGAAACTCACAAGAGACAATGAATTGTCAAAACTTTACTCGGAATGCCTTAAACAGAACCCACCATATGTGCCAAGGAAATTTAGAGGAGATAATACGTTTAAAGGCTCTGAAGAAGAAGTTGCCATTTACCAAAAATTAGCTGAACAAAGATTGTCCGCAGAAATAGAAGTTCTGAACATAAGAGGAGAGAAAAATAGGGAAAAAGTCGCTAACATCGATGAAGAAACCTTCCAGTTCTTCGAATCAAAAGAAAGTCACGCGGTAGTCCAAGAACTCAAAGACAAATGGCAAGAGAACACCAAAATAGATGAAGGAAATGTCACCAAAAAGTGGGCCAAGAAGATCATCGAAGAGAAAGCAATCTTTGACAAGGAAACTACGAGTCGAGCAACGGAAAATCAACAAAACACATCGCAAGCCCAAACTTCCAACCAAGCCCCTTCTACCCGACCAGCAAGGTCTACAACCTACACCCCCGTAGCAAGACAGAGGCAAGTTTTCGCTTCAACAAGACCCAAGTTTCAACCTCATCAATCACAACAACATCATCAAGGCTCAGCCATCCCAAAAAACTTCAACAGCCCCTTCCTACGACCACCACCTCTAATACCGCTAAACTCATCAACCTTTCATCCTACAAGCTGGCACAACGTCATGTCTCCCTACTAACAAGAGGACCCAAATTTACACCCGTATCCCAACCAAGACAAAACATCAAAACCGACTTGAAAGATTTTACAAGAAAAATAAAAATCCATGATATATTTTCCAACAAAGAAAACGAAGACATTTCAATTCACAGAAACAAATCAAACAGACAAATCTATACACAAAATCAAGAAATTAATAATATCTGCAATCTTATAGAACTATTGCAACCTCACCGAGTCCATACAAACGACAACTTAACACCAGAAGAAAGAACAGCTTTAGAAGAACTTATCTCAAACAACGACTTAATTATTAAACAAGCAGACAAGAGTGGAAACTTTGTATTGATGGATACAACATATTATCGCGATTCGTTAGTTCTTGAAGGACACCTAAACTCTGACGCTTACGAAAAAATCCCTATCGATGAAGACAAAGTTGTTGTTCAAAATTTAAGAAAGCTCGTAGATAGACATAAAGATAGCCTAACCGATAAAGAACAGCAATTTATCACAGATTTTGACTGGAAAACAAGTAATTTTTACGTGCTGCCGAAAATACACAAGAGTAAAGAAATAATTGGAAAAATTTCCTCATCAAATCAAGAATTTGTTGAAATGTCTCCGCCAACTGATTTAAAAGGAAGACCAATAGTAGCAGGTCCTGTTTCACCTACCCAGCGACTCAGTGAATTTATCGACACATTAATAAAACCTATCGTTTCACATTTAAACACTTACATTAAGGATGACTGGGACTTCCTCCGCAAGATCCCATATGAATTTAGTAATCCGGTTTCATTGTACTCGTATGACATCACTAGCCTTTACACAAGCATCCCTCATTGCCTTGGCCTCGAGGCGCTTACGTACTGGATCGAAAAAAGAAGATTTAATTCCAATTCGCTTTTCGAATGACTTCATCATTGAATCGGCGAAGTTCGTTCTCGAAAATAACAATTTTTTATTTGATAACGAATTGTATAGACAAATCAAAGGCACAGCTATGGGAACAAAGTTTGCCCCATCATACGCATGCTTAACAATCGGTTTTCTTGAAGAAACTCGACTGTTTCCAACAATTCTCTGTAAATACTTCGACAATAATACCTGCAAATACATCGAGAAAAATTACATCAGATATATGGATGATAGTTTTATCACTTTGCCCAAGAACATGGACCCATCATTACTTCAAAGCGCCTTAAACGAAATGGACACTTCAATTAATTTTACAATGGAGAAAGGACGAACGCATCTTGACAACCTGGAAACCCTTAACTTTCTTGACATCAAAATAATTTTACACGAAAACAAATACATTACAACGGATATCTATTACAAAGAAACCAACCCACATAGATACCTAGATTATCATAGTGCACACCCTTCCCACATTAAGCAAACGATTCCGTTCAACCTCGCAAAAAGGATAATAGTATTTGTATCAGATCCCGATTTAATTGAAATGCGTTTGAAAGAACTTGAAAAATGGTTGATAGATTGTAACTATCCAAAAAGTGTCATTAAACAAGCATTCCACAGAGCAAAACTTCAAGGACCTGCACCTGATAAAAGTGATAAACACAAATTACCATTGGTAACAACACATTATCCCGATCTTCAGTTCAGTCACATGATGAAAACAATTCACTCGTTGCTCGTTAATCTATCGCCAACAACAAAAGAAAAGTTTCAAAACACACAGCCCGTCTTAGCACTTAGACAGCCCCCAAATATTTCATCAATATTAACAAATGCTAGATTCTCGTCATCAGCTGTAATATCAACGACAACATCAACAACAGCCGCATTTGGTATTACCCTTTGCAAGGATAATCGATGCAAACTTTGCAAATTATATCTACAAGCCGTTGATTCGTTTAAAACAGCAAAGAACGTAACTTGGAACATAAAATGCAATATTTCGTGCAAGAGCAAAAACGTTGTCTACTTCTTATCATGCAATTCGTGTCACGGAAAAGTCACCTACATTGGTCAAACAACAAACTTTCGCCTCCGCATGAACAATCACATTTCAGAGTCGCGGTCTGGAACATCTTCGTGCACTTTCCCGAGACATGTTTTTCAGTGCGGAAAGAAACATAATAACTTAAAAGAACCGTTCTTTAAAGTCTTTGCATTCATGTCATTAAGTTCCTCGAAATTATTAACCACATACGAAGAAAAACTATTTAAAGCAGGACACGCAACCCTCAATTGACATCTCAACCAATTAACACTTCTATCGTCTGTCATTATGTAAACATGTTAATCTCCGTAACATATTATAAAAAGTTCGATTCAGATTGTCAGTCACACTCTGATGATAGCATTAACTTGAAAGGCCTTAGTGTGCTAAAAAACATCTCTTTTTTGTTTATTTCTCGTTCGTTTTTCATCCGCACTATTAGTATCCAATTTATATATATATATATATATATATATATATATATATATATATATATATATATATATATATATATATATATATATATATATATATATATATATATATATATATATATATATATATATATATATATATTATATATATATCAAACGATTTCCAAGGCAGATTTACAAAAAAGGTGGCCTAAGTTCTCCCAAACCATCTAATTCAAAGAAAAATGCAATAGAATATTACAAGAACCTTTCTAAAGATTTGCGTTCTGTGCTCTCTATGTCAGGAAAATATACAGTTCCCTCTTCAAGCAACAACAATAGATTCAACAACAGATCAAGCCAACAAAAAATTCAACAGACCGCCATCTAATGTTCGACACAAAGCAACTCTACCTTCTTATCTGTAACAGCCTGCGGAAAAAGCTTTTCATTCAAGGTAACGAAGGACTTGCGAATTAACTTTTATTTTGAATCTTCTAATACGCATTCATTTTGACATTTTACATTTCTTTCACTCTAATTTTACTTCTCCTTTAATATAATTGTAAACATAAGGAGCAAAAACTCTTTAGCTAAAGTTGAAGAGCCTGAATATGCTCATAAAAACCAATAAATATTCGACAGCTTGCGAGCAACCAAGATTTCTCCTTTTTCGGTGGAAACAGAAACAGTTTTAAATCATCAGGAAAAATCGAGAAAATTAAAGGCGCCACAGTCGGGAATGAAAGCCGCCACAACAAATAAAACCATGCACGTATATATGTATATTATGTATGATTATGCACATACTAACCGGTTTTGTGTTGTACAGAAAAATATAAAGCCCGAGGTCTTAGAAGTACAGACCGAGCTTGCGAGGTAAGACCGAGGGCTTTATATTTTCCTGTACAACGACAAAACCGGTTAGTATGAGTTTTATTACCTGACATCCTCTAATTTTGACTCGCATTTCATAAAACACATTTGTTACAATCTTGTCGTTTGAGTTCACTGCAAATCTCACAGGCCTAGGCCTAAAGCGGTTGCTGTGGTGACAAAAACGCGTCCTTGTATCGTATTATACAAAGCTACGGGAAACCCGCGGGAAATGTGTGATTAGCCAATAGGAATGGCGGGATTCTGTATTGCCTCGTTTTTGAAACTCCAGTCAGGTAATAATGAAGAGGAAAACATACCATCTGGAAAGAACCATTCAGCATGTTGAATTAATGAATCAATTATCGTCGCGGTGTTTCCTGTGTGAAATACGTTCATGCTGAACAAAGAAGAAAAATATCAACATATAAATTTTGCATTTCATATTTTCATATTCAATTCTTTACAAGAAAGTTATCCTTTGAGCCGCAGCATCAAACGAGGCATCAAAATAAGACGATCAAATGATAAATTGAGAGGACACTCACCCAGATTCATCTGCTTGTTCTCCAATTATATTTGGTGCTATGACAATTGCAATGTTACTACTAGACATCTTGTTCACTTCGGAATTATCAGCAACTTTTGCCAGAAAACACATTAAATACCTAAAAAAAGAAATTCAACGACTGGGTGCACAATTTTTGTTACTGCAAGCATTAAAATGAAAACAATCCCTCTAATGCCATATCCAATATATCTTAAAATATTCTTTAAGTAACACTGCCATTAGCACATGGGCAAGATAAACTGTTAACAGGTGTTCTCGACATCAGTAAAAGCATTAACTGGCTGAATTTCGAGCTTTCATTGCTAACCTGATATTGAAGAATATCATGTGATTGCAAGAACTTGTCTTCAAACAAAAATCTTAGTCTGACCCCTTGTTTTTTAAATGGTTTGGTTTCCCACAGATAAGTTTCGTTTTACCAGGATAACATTCTGTCATGTACGCGGTACAAAAATGATGTCTTGAGAGAAAACCAAAAACGACTCACTTGAGATTGGTTTTATTCGCAGGAGGCAGTCGATCACACACGGTCCACAACGCTTGAAGCCTTGCATCACGATCCGTTATGCTGTCAGAGAATAAGAAACCATATCAAATACAGTTCAAAAGCTATTGCATCTACTAAAATTTACCTCCAAATGTCACATTCATCACATTATCCTTCTTTTAAATACTCTTGTTACTAACAATAGTGGGAAAATTTGAACTCGATAAGACACTTCTAACACAACAATTTACACAAAAAATGGACAAACTGACTGAATGAATTAGTTTGATTCATACTGACCTGCTTGCTTTGATCCAGTCTTCATAAAGTTCATATGTCATAAGTGGTTCAGGTAGTTCTCTCAAATATTGTTTCAAGACCCCTACAAATAAAGATTGGCAATAAGAGACCAACTGTCTTCGATCTTCCGTCTACCCTAGTGACATGATTTGACCTTTTAGGTATTCGACGAAAGAGTAAGAATCAAGCTAACTTCAATTCAGTTGAGTTCATTTTAAAATTCCACTACATAC
This sequence comes from Aurelia sp. 4 Dawson et al 2005, assembly GCA_964019985.1. Classification (NCBI taxonomy): domain Eukaryota; kingdom Metazoa; phylum Cnidaria; class Scyphozoa; order Semaeostomeae; family Ulmaridae; genus Aurelia; species Aurelia sp. 4 Dawson et al 2005. The sequence goes on along the minus strand of OZ026502.1, from coordinate 19,029,228 downwards.
AAATGCTACTGAAATAATTACATCATACTGCAAAGCAACATATTACAATAAAGAAATACAAACTAGCAAAATAACAAACTTATAAGGGAATTTGTATGCAAGGACGTCTTAAAAGGAGGACCTCTCTCAATAGGTATCTGTATCTGTAGATTACTTAGCTACCACTCACTATATACGCTAAGGGTATTGGTTCTTGGGACTCTTGATTTTCAATTAACGCCTCTATTCACACAAAGCTGGCTTTCTTAACCTTCAGCATGAGAAAAATTTTACGAAATTTCGCTGCGAAATGAAGCAAGAAGCTCGACGACTTAGTAAACTGATCTAGAAGAGAGCATCTCCTTGGTTAAAACAAAACTGTGGAGCTTTATTGATGATAGATAATGATCCAATTAATTTAACACTTCCATATTTCATATCACGTTCTTTTGGGTGGCGTTAGGCATTCTCTCACTTCTGTGCATATTAGAGAATTCCAAAAAATGTACAAAAATATCGTTCGATTCAGACTCCTTTTTTAAAATAACTAAAATTTCTTTTACAGATATATTTTTATTACAACGCAACGTATCATTTATAAAATAAACCTTACTTTAATTGCATTGATCACACAGTGGAAGGCATTTCTGCGGGCGAAGGAGTGCGATCGCCCCTTAATCGTAGCAACGACAAGACCTTTTGCTTGAAAACAAAGGTGCGGAACAATGCTTTTCGATTGAAACAGTACCTTGGCCTCCTAGTATTTGGCAAATGTGTCCACCACTGATCCTAACGCCATTGCACTAGTATTTGGATTTAGGAGAAATTGAAGGAAGAACGAGCTGTCTGCAAAACTGATGACCCAGCTGATCCAGCAACGAATGATTATGAGGCCCAAGTTACATTTTATTGGATTGCTATGGGAGCGGAGTGACTTTCATATCGCAACGGAGTTTGAGTTACACTACGCCACACCAATCTGATACAAAACGTTACATTTAGCGGAGTGAAAATCACTGCGCTCTAGAGGTGATACAACAATCGCTCCGGGGTCACTCCAGGGAGTCGTGTAATCGCACGAATCCGTTCACTCCGCTAAGAAATATCCTTTAATCTTCGAGATCGAGAAAGAGCTTCAGAATGAAGAGCGTATAATAAAAATTCTTTACGACGATACCCCTTCAGTACAAGTGTTAAAAATCTTACAAAGAACTTAATAAAGCAAATAAATAAACTGATCTTCCAGGGAGTCGTTCTTGAGGGGGCTGGAACTAATTATCAAGGCTCATCAGATGCCTTTTTAGACGTATTTTAAACAGGCGCAGTGATGGCAATTCCCTGATATTAACTGGAATATCATTCCAAGCCTTAATGCCCGAGTAATGAAATCCTTTTTTGGTTAATTCAAGGTTTAGCTTGGGAATATGGAGATCTCTATGATTCCTCGTATTATAATTTGATATAGTACATCTCTGTTGGAACATATTCCATAAGCTTTCATGGCATTGTTTGTTTACAATCTTAACGTACAAGATTCACAACGCTTCGCCATCTTTTAGGCCATGGGTCCTTAAAGCGTACACTTTTACATACCCGTTACAGCATGAACGTCATTTTCAAATTCATTCAGGTCAACTATGCCAGCATCAAACGCTGCCTAAACAAAAAGGGTATCATGTTAGTTTACTTTTCAGAGATCCAATTTCACACTGAATGGCCTTTGTAGGTACTGAAAGCTGCAATTTCAAACTGCTTGAAAATGGAATTCCAGGTGGAAATATAAATCCATACTGCATTAGTAGTTGAACACATAGAAAATCTTGACTTTAATTAGACTTTCCAAAGTCAATGTCGTCAAAAAAAATTGGGAAAGGGAAGGGCAACTTATAACAGATAGACTTATAACAGATGATGGAATAAACTTAGGGCAAGTGGATCCATATGAGCCAAATCTTATTTCACATAGTCCAAAATTACATCATCACCGCAAAGGATCCTGGGAGAACATTGTCTTTAAATGTATTGCAAACACTTAAGTAATTATTAAAGGAAATATACGTCTCATGTGGTTATAGAAAAGTTGTATGCAAATTTAGTAGTCTAATTTCCCGTTGACTAAGATTTGCAGCCAGGAACAGACAATTTTAGCTTCGACTTACCCTTAGTTTCTTAATCTTTGCTGCGCTACCAGCCATTCTGAATATACCCTATAAAAAATCGTTACAAAGATATTCAGGGGCAGAAGCAAATCCGCAAAACAGAACTTTAGATTTACCCTACCCCCTTCGTCTTAAACACAAAACTTCTCTAAAACCTCCTTTCCCCCGCACCAAGCGAGAGCTTGCCCCACTGGTTTCGGGGCAACTTTGCAGCTATGTTTGTTTTGAATTACCAGTTGAGAGTATTTCTTTGTCCGTATTCGGTTATCACTTTGAATTGAGGTGTGAACCAAAGCAACTGATGCTATTGTATTACAAAGTCTGCCCTTTTTTAAATAATGAAAGATTATCAATCTACCCAGTCTACCCACACAAGTAACTGCAAAAGCTGAGAGAATCGACAGTCTTACCTCGACATCGAGCGCATTTTCGAGTAAATATAAAACACATTCTTCGATCACAAAAGGAATCTCTCTATCATTGACTCTCAAGTGATCTTCCAAAGAGCAACCAAAGACAGGCCGAAACATCGATTCATCTAGGGAAGATAACATTCTGGTATCAAATATTTTATATCATCTAAAAATCAATATAACACCCAAGCTTGGTTTCCACTTGGCGTTAAATCACGTTATTTGTGCGCATTACAACGCATTTATCTTTATCTCTAATGGAAACGAACACTATGATTTAACGCGAATAATATATTTGATGCAGTTTATCGCGATTTAACGCTCAGTCTTGGAATGAAAACTTTTCAAATTCAAAACCCAGTTTAGCGCCGCGATTATTTGACAGAATTTAACGCGCTCAAATAATGCGATTTAGAGCCTATTGGAAACCAAGAGTTATAACATGAAACCATGCAGCTAGACTTTATTTTGACCGCAGAATCCGAATCTGGAGTGGAAGATTTCGTATGGGGACACCTGGACAAATTTCCAAAATAGTGGTCGACCATTTCTGCTATGCACTCGAGTTAACCGATGTTCAATAAATTACAGAAAAAGTCAGCAAAGCAATTCATTCATAGTTACAGTTGAATTACTTACCAACTTGCGTTTTGACATTCGGTAAAACCTTCTGAATAATCCTCAAAGATTCATAGTGATACCTTTCTTGTGCTTCGAGTAACTATAGGAAACAATAAGATAAATCTAAGCTCATTAAATAAAAAAAACGTCTGAGAGTACTTGTGATCATAATATCAAGGAGTGGGCTATTTTTTTGGATAAAGGTAAGTCAGAGAAGCTTACGAGCAATTGGTCAAGGCTCGCAAAACCAGTCTAAAAAGGGACGATTTGAGTTTGAAAAATCTCCCAATGCAAGATCATGTTTTCACGGGGAAATCTAAAGAGTTGCAGATAAGGACTGAAAACCAACAAAGAACAGTTTATTGTTTCCTAAAAGCCAGACACAAAACATTTCCAGGCACAGAACATTAACTGTCTCCTGTAAGCAAGATATTCCTTTGCATAGGTCACATCAAAAACAGTAGTGGAGCTAAATCTTTGAATGAATCGGTGTACTCACTTTTGATACCCAGTCCGAAATTTCATGCTCCTTTGACACAAAAGAAAGCATTTCAGTTGCCAGAGAATCTTGATTTGCCTGAAACGAGGTTGTATTAGCATCAAGTTCATCTTTCAGTGCCTCAACTTTTGCTGCTGCATTTACCATGTCACCTCGACCACCATGTGATTGTTTCACGGCGTTTAACCACCTGAGAAAAAATCATGTTGAAAGGTTAGATACTGGCGAAATAAAATCAAAATTTGTGTATCTCATCATACGATTTGCTGTTGTGAACAAAAATCGAAGCTTACCCTTACCTCGTTCTGAGTGAATCCATGTCGAGGCCAGCTTTGGCGAGCTTCTTCCTTGCTGTGCTAATATTTGGAATGTCGACCTGAAAAGGAGAATGTTTCTAAAATGATGTACACATCACAATCGATTTCTCTTTAAACTTAGTATAGAAATTACTGATTACAACCGATACAGTAAGGCCCCGCATTTAAGAAACCACCTAAAAGAAACTTTTAGGCTACTGAAAAATTATCAGCCCTCCTGCCTATAAGAAACTCTTGAGGCTCACATCCAAAATAAAGTTTCTTGTATTTTGAGTAACATTAAATGCTGGTCTGCTAGAGTGAGAGCATTACACTTTATACATGATTCGTTAGGAAATTACTAGTGAGATATTTTGGATTTAACAGATTTTTGCCTAAATTTCAATTCATGTCCTTGACAATCATTGTTGACAAACATAAATGGCTGAATATGGATGATATACCTAATATACCCATAGACAATCTCATTTTGGTGTTACTTATTTGTCTAGGACTTCAAAGAAAGTAAATTAGAACTTAAGAAACTTGAGCCTAAAACATGAGAAGTATCAGAGATATAAGAAACATTTCAGGCTATGGTGTGAAAAAGTAGTTTCTTAAATGTGGGGCCTTACTGTATTCAACTTCGAGTTTTGAGCAAACTTTTCTAACGCAAAACAGGAGTTTCCAAACACAGTCTCTTTGAATGTCTCAAGCAACATGAGAACGCGCCGTCACATTTAACGCAGCTTTCAAATTTCAGACAGCAAAGGCAAATGCATTCTGCAACGAAAATAGATTCCAGCATACTGTGAAAAAAGTCATACAAACTTTCAACAAAGTCTACGAAGCAATCACCAGCTACCAAACACAAGAGATGTTTGTTGACTTACATTAGGACAAACTATCAAAATCTGAAATGAAAACTAAAAGAGTTTAGAATTGCATATGGCATACCTCTAAGACTTTTGAGAATGGACTCAACACATTTTCGTCAATCTCCATGTCACAGTTTGCAAGTTCTCCAGCAAGAGCACATTGTGCTTCTCCGCAATGAAGCAAAACTAACCTGGAAAAAACAACTGATCAAATTTCAAAATCTAAAACTTGGTGTATATCACAGCTGTTTAAGATCATAAGCAATGTACATCAAAGAACAGTTTCTTAATCAGAATTTGCATTTTTTTACTCAAGTGTGATTTCACATCACATACTGCCAAAGGCTCCTCTATGAGCTCCCCAAATTAGTAATGACACAAAGCCTAAAATGTACTAAGTAATGTGCATCCAAGTTTGCCTTGTTAGCATGATCTTCAAGTTTCTCAAAACAGAGCCTGTAAGTGCAGACAGAAATTGAAAAATCACAGCATCTCTTCATTAAATTTCAAAAAATTTGGCAGAGCTCTGTTGAACTCAAACCAAGCTCTATACCATCTACTATAAAGTGGAAAAAACATATCAAAATTGCAAGATTCATAAATTTTCTTACCCCAGTAATGAATTGACTCCTAGAAGATTTGCACTTTCAATCATTGATTGACCGAGTGACATCTGAGGTAACTTCTTCTAGACGTAGGACAAACATGGTGAAAAAAGCCATTTTAGTGTGTATGTGTGTGTGCATGTACTGTATATGCTATGATTAATAGTTAGTGTGAGTAGCAAACCCATCCCCCTGAACAAATCGTTCTCCCTTTTCTCCACCTCATTGTTGAACTACCCTATTCTGTTTAGAGAGGAAAAGGAAGATTTCTGTTACTGATTCCCACTATGAAAATGATACAATCTCCAACCCTGATGACGAAAATTAAAAAAATTTCATTCTTCTTATTAAAAATCCCCAGTCTCCTTACATTTTTTCTACCAGCACCCAAAGAAAAAAATCCAAAAATACCCAATCCCACTGTCCTGTTAAACCACTTGCATCCATCTATGAGGGTCTATTAACAAAAAGTAATATATACAATCTGAAATGAATTAGGAATGACAATTAGGAAGACACCAAGCGAATCATTCCCTAGGCATCTTGGAAAACCCTTTATGAAAATCCAATTGCTTTGTGAAAAATCCCTAAATTCCTCTCAAAATCACTTTCCTTCCATACAAATCTTTTATATACACTTTTTAGGGATAACGCATCCTTCAGGAAGAGACATACTGTAATGAGGTTATACCAAGGCACTGCAAGTACATATTTAAAGTGTTTATTGGAAAACGAAAGATTGACATGAAATTAGATGCCCAATTATCAAAATCTAAACACACCTTTCTCTTTTCTAAATCAGCTCCACTACTTTGGACACAAGGAACAAGTTTTTTGGCTGTACTCTGGCATGCCACTTTAATCTTTTCAACTGTCTTCTCAACCTGAAAACATTGATTTCAGTTTGAAATACATTTGAATTTGAAATAAATGTGAAAAATTTCTCTCAAAGAAATGTAGTTTACACACTCTAGTATGTCAACAAAAACTCCGAACAAATATAATCTAAAAAACAGAAATGGAATAATTTCCTGAAAGCATCTTTGAAAGAAGTAGTTATGGACAGATACTTAGTAAATGAAACTGTCTTGCAAATTCTTTATTCAGCACAGTTTCAAGTTTTTTACTATTCATAGCTTGTGTGGCAAAAAAACCTTTTTCATACATTGCAAATAATGCACAAAAACTCAAAATATATAAATTTCTAAAAACAGCTTCATTATCAAACCAGAAGCACATGTTTTGTCAAATATGTTTTTCTGTGAGAATATAAAACAACAGATCAAATATATAGTTCTTATTTTTTGGGCTATTTAACTGGCCAAGAACTTGGGCACATTGACATGGTTTTCATTCCTAAGATTCTCCAGAATGTCAAGACCTCTTCAGAAGTTGCTACAGTAGTTCCTTAATAATTCTTGAGCAAAAATTAGTGTTTCCTATGACTTTCTTTCAGAATATGCAGAGTTCTTGCCATGTTAATGTTCATAAGGCCTGTTCAGCAGACCCAATATGCTTTCAATAACTGCACCATGATGGTCACTTTTCATGGTTTTTAAATGCAAGTTTACACACATCTGAAAACTATATCAAACAACTGTGTCTGCTGACATTCATAAAGACTGTGTTTACAAAATGTGTGGTTTACAGACATGCTTAGGAACTGTTTGACTGTGAAGCAACACCACCACTTACAAGGTCTCTTAAACTTCAATAGCTTTTGCACAGTCATTGGCCAACAAAGTCAAAATAAGCAAAGAAACATCATTTCATTAAATCAATTATTAATATAATATAGATTGGGAATTAGTAAATATCTTAAAATCTTTCCCTCCATTTCTAATCAATCTTTGTTACCAAAGTCATATCACATTTCATCGGTTTGAAAGAGCTCAGCAGGATGAAGTCTGTGATGAACCCAAAATTGTTTAATTCTAACTCTTTGAGAATTTCACCTGTTTTGCAAGGACATTCCAAAGACAGTTACGAATGTCTTCTGTCATGATTTCATAACTTGCATACTAAACATCACTGTACACCAAGCAATTTCCATATAATTCCTAATTCAAGACCTAAACAGAAATTTTGGCTTTGATGAGCCCATGGGTGTCTGAAAACCTGACACAACCCAGATGACTGTAGAAAGGATTTATGTTTTTTCTTGTCAAGCACAGTTTTCACAGCATGAAACTACATGCAGACATAAAATTTTGCAGAGTTTAATCACAGTCACTCACATTAGCACACCTTTATCTCGATCTATTGGCCAGCAATGGAACATGCTGATACAAGATTGACCCAGCTATTCACAAATGGCCACAAGCATTTGCGACATTATGAATATTTGTGGTCAAATCTTGACCAGTATATCAACCATCCTGGAAATTTTGGCTCATTGAGCTGATAGAATAAATGTCATGTCTGAAAGAGTTCAAACCAGATAACGGAATGAAAAATCTGCTTGGGTAAAATTGTTAATTTCATGGCCAATGGTCCTTTAAGTATCATTCATCTGATAAACGTAGATGAAATCTTGAATCAACAGTGGAATACATCCTAACTAATGTCGAGCTGACAATATTTCACTAATATTTTACTAATTGCCCAGGTTTGCTGTGGTCTGCACTGATACAGGTTTGAAAAGAAAATCATTGGTTATATTACGTGGCCAACCAATAATTTTTTGTAACTGCTAGTTAGGAACACAAAACAACTTCCATACCATGTAAGTTCATCTTTATTTGATTTCACCAATAAAATGTTTCAGCATGGAAATGTGAAGAAATGTAAAACATTAAGTCATGTAAAGACAGCTAAAGATCTCACTGGCATTCTGTTCATCAAAGAAATATAATAATTTACTTACATGTTGCAAGTCTTCAGAAAGCAGCTCAGTCTTCTCAGCTCTGTGTGAAAGAGACAACGAAAGTCATAAGAATGTAATAGATATGAAAGCACCATGAATTCTTAGAACATTCTGCATGTAATAACTTCTCTCTAGTTACTTTTAATTTCATATCATTTACATCTCCACTAAAAGATTTTGGTAGACCCTCCTACTCATTGCCCAACCAATTTCCCTTGATATTTGATTGCAGTCATGATAAACTTAATTTCATTAATAAAACTTAAAGGCATTGAGTCCATATAAATAGCGCTCTCGTGACCAATATCAACTCCCCTTCAATCATGAAACAAAAGTTATCATTTAATCCCTATTGAAATTAAACCAAAGAAATTCCTTAGGAAAATGCAAGGATTAAGAAGTCTTTGGTCTCCACTACTAATGACGTTTGCACTGTTGTATGACAACAAAGGGACATCAGCAGTTTGTCAGCAAAAATTGAGGACAGCCTTAACGCTCAACTATTTATATGGACTCAATTCCTTTAATGATGATATATACTACAGTAGCATTTGAATCTGCAACACCCTGATGCTTATAAAAAGCTATTTAGAAGGCACAATGGGCCTGTTTTGAAAACAGCATGTGGTTTTGAAACATTTCATAATGCTCTTTTACCAAGGGCTGGCACTCACAAATGCTGTAAGTACTGATTTACTGATATCAATGTAATTCAGTGTTCACATACAATCACATTTTTCAGTAGGATTAACTCAGTACAATAATTTGGTTGACCCTACATTCATTACCCTCCATTGTGGTCATAAACATGGAATACAGAATAATGGAACAATTTACAAATTTAATGTGGCTTTATTTGAGTTCACAAATAGTCTCAGAGTGTCTGCAGTTAACAGATAACTTCAAGTTAGTTCTGGTTAATATCATTATTATACACATTGGAATTGTGTGTGGCACATGAGACTTTTTGACAATTTCAAAGAAAATTTTAGATTTTCAAATGAACGGTCATCTTATTCAAGCTTTGGCATGAAACACCCTTCTTGACATGAACCAGACCATTATATAATTTTGTGAATAGAGGGGCTTCTCTCGTCAATTAACCTTGCTACTGGATTGCAAAATTTTTTGTAATGCAAATTTAATTTATTGTTTCAATTCATCAAAAAAATTCAATCCCAAAAAGAAAGAGAAAAGAACCCACGTTAGTTCCAGGTGGACTATTAGTAAATGCAAAGTTTGCTAATTGTGACTTCAGTGTGTGTTCTTTCATGCTTTGATCGCATTTACAATGATAAGCAAAAGAAACTATGCATATGCTTCTCATTAGATTGGGCCTAAACCACCTTTTACTACTCACCTTCCTACTTTTTGGTCAGCAAGTTGCTTCACTCTGTACAATTGTTTCTTCATCTTTGCTGATGATCTTACACCTCAGATCTCATCTTCAGAGCTTTCTCTTTCTCTTGAGATAAGTTATCGGTGTCTAAACTACCTATGATAGGCAAACTGTTTCACTTCTGTTTCACTGTTTCAAAAGAAACTATGCATATGCTTCTCATTAGATTGGGCCTAAACCACCTTTTACTACTCACCTTCCTACTTTTTGGTCAGCAAGTTGCTTCACTCTGTACAATTGTTTCTTCATCTTTGCTGATGATCTTACACCTCAGATCTCATCTTCAGAGCTTTCTCTTTCTCTTGAGATAAGTTATCGGTGTCTAAACTACCTATGATAGGCAAACTGTTTCACTTCTGCAATCGAATGGTGGCTACATGCACTTCATAGCCGCCATTAAAGCGATTAGGGTTAACTTTAAATGTCATAGCTCGTAAGACGATATTCCTCAGCTACAAGACTCTACTTAAACCAACATGTAAACCATGACACGCATCAAATAGTTTCTCCTTATCGTGATCACAGGGAACTGAGAGAGAATCAGGAAATTGCGGATAACTTCTCAACAATGTAAACCTTTTTGGGAGTGTTCTTGACAGGTGATGGGTTCGCAGGTAAACAAAACAAAGGTATCAGACCGTTTTGCAATTTACTGGCAACATTTCTGAGAAAGAACCAAAGCTGACCACGAGAAGTTTGCAATAACACCCATACAGAATTTGTCGAACACTCATACCAAATTTGGGTTTATTTTCCCTTTCCACACTTTTGATGAATGCTTTTAGTTCTTAATAGCATTTGTAAATTTTATTGCGAAAATGCCGTTACATGTCAGGGCATTAATCAGCTGTACGGTTGCTCTTAATCTTTACATACGTAGCAATTCTAATGATAGGCTTAATGACCATTAATGCAATTTGCTCCAAATAAGTAGATCACGAAAACGGTAGGATCAACTTCTGCTTTTCAAATTCAAGAAACTCCTTGCAGGATTGAAAATTGTAAGTATCTTTCTACTCTCAATACAATATCGTTCAGATTTATTCAACAGTAGACATGCAAGAATGCTGGTACTTAGCAGGTCTCTTCTCATTACCTTCGCCATTGTATTTTGTGGCCTCCGAAGTCAAACTTCCTCACTTTATATCTTAGTTAAAAAGTCTGTTTTCCATCTAACTGAAGAGGTTTCAACCTGGCCTTCTGAATACAGTGGGCCAGGCAGCAGGTATGTAGGAAATAATGCTTGGCTGCTAAACACAAGACGACGTTCTGGCTGGCGTTGGTCGTGGTTTCATAAACTCGCTAATAAAACTGCTGCAGAAATAAAACAACCACTAACTTTACAGCTCGCTTTTTGATACAAGATGAATCCTCTCAAGTCAACAACTAATATATCTATATACACCGGTATTTCTACACTAAAATAGAAAGTAACGGTCATGATGGGCCTCTTCTAGGCTTACTACATGCTTCTTTATGCTTCAGCTCCTCAAACGCTTTTGCAAACAAGCAAACATTGTTAATCAAATATTTGTGGGCTGCAGGCACAAATCCTGCAAAAACTGCTCGACAACTTCGCCGTTCTATTTGATTGAAAAGCGTTTGCTGACGAAAAGCGGACAATATTCCTCAACTGCTTCGACGACCCAAGAATATCAAAAGAAATAATTTCTTCTCATTTCAAAGTATCGAAATATGGTTAAACTGGTATTTTCCTCAATCTGCCTTCAATTTTACGAACGATCCAGCAACGAAAAGTTCTGCCTATCAGAGCACAATTTTTAATGCGAACAATTTCACATGTAGGCAAAACGTATAGGGTGTCCCAAAAATTGTTTAACGTTTGATTAAATATTAAAAAATAGCTTTCAACGTCCAGGCTCCATGGTAAGAAAGACCTATCCTTAACGTCTTAACTTTGCTTCAAACACCAGAATTTTCCATATTTGCTGATATTTCACAAAGCTGCATGATCTTTAAACGCCTTCATTTTTCGGTGAATGTTCAACGGAATTGCAGAATTCTGGCGTCTAAAATTTGCTTCAAATCCTAGGAGAGGAGTCCCTAAACTTAGAGCCCCGCTCATTATATTCTTATTCTTTAGAACTCAATCAAAAATCGAACAATTTTTTAGGATACCCTGTATAAATATAACTTGACAAGCAAAATCGAAACCTTCTCGCTCGGTCAGTAGTCTAAGCACCAAACACCACCTACAAAGACCAAACTATATCCATTCATTACTGCAACCTGCCATAACAAACGCTGCGTATTTTTTGCAGAAACATAAGGACACATGTAATAAGCCTAATTTTCTTTCATCAAAGGATACACAAGATTCGAATGAATCACGCGAAAAAGAACAGAATTGAAGAATGCTACATAATATTAAGTCTCTCGATGTTTTGGACAGCATAAACTAAGCTATCTTCGTGCTTCGACTGGTCTTCTGATCTCCTCAGATGCGACTCAACTGAATTCGTATTCATTCACAAGATTGGAGATAAAGTTTCGGACAAGTCGTAGACTATGCCGGTCGAGTAAAAAACTTTCCAATTACGAAAATTCGTAACACCAACAGTATTTGGTGGACTGGAATTAATCCAACTTTGCAACAACACTTGATGGGACTGGAATTAACCCCACAGAGAGATTGAAAAGTTTTGTAACTTTTTCTTCCATCTGCATGAGCACTGAAACATGGGAAAGTCAAAAATTTTTCATGGTGGCAAAATGCCAGAAAATGGCCTATAACACTTGATGAAATCATGAAGAAACTTCTCGTGAAGAATGACTAAGAAAGTACAATTTTTCACGAGAGATGCCATATGCACATTCCTTGCCATGGGAAAAAACTTCAGTCTTTGTGTGCAAACCTTTTTCCGATCACTCCTAAGAAAGGTGAAATGCACTGCCGCATTGTTCTGTGTGAGGAAATTCCTTAAGATCTGATCAAGTGTTATTGGCACTCTTTAAGGAATTTCACAACCTAGAAATTTTGTATCAAGCCAAATTCACCTATATTTTTAGCTCTCATCAAAACACGAGAAAAATCACAAAAATACTTTGGTCTTTCAGCGTTTAACTATAATGCATTCATTCAAATCCGTGCCGTTCTCTTGGGACTACGAATTTGCGAAGGTGACAAGTTTTTTTCCTCACTTGATAGGATGCAAGCTTTCTTTGCTGTATTTCTTCATACCAGAGCTGGTAGGCTTAATTTACTATCTAATATACACAGATTGTTATGTATGCGTCTATATGAGACTTCTCAACGTTGCAAATGTCTTTTATAAATCTACATATATGTCAATATGCATTGCTTCCATCGAGTTTCATTATTTGATTTCCTATTTGACATGCGGACTCGTTTCAGATCGCACATTCAAGAAGTTTGTTTTTAGCTTTCAGAATTCTCTATGATATCTTTCATTAAAAATGGTTTTCTCTGAAAGATTGTTGAAAAGTCCTGCTTTCAAGAAATCATTTTATACGAAACCCAGACCCTGAATTTTGGAAAGAGCAATAGAGTTAATTGAAAGAACAATACAAGCTGTTCTGGTAGTAAATCTCTTTAAACCCTGGCCAAATGAAAGGGAGAAATATATTTAAAGGCGGAATCTTACTGTACACGGGCAACTTTTCACAGGGCTTTTTTGCCGAATCCTCGGTTGAAGCGAGGACTTTGGAGGCGACTTAGGGCTGCAGCCATCTCAGGAAGATTGTCATCTATATGGAGCTAGCCTGACTTAGTTAGTGGCTTCATTGTTGCATTGGCGGCCACAGACTATATCCCGTCACCCAAGGAGCATAGACCAAAGAGCTTGGCTGTAGCACTTCGAAGGGTCACAGAGAAGCAGAAAATTTGAAATCTGATATTTTCATAATAACAGCAAAACCTGTCTGATGACGGCGAAGAATTGCGGGCATTATTCATTTTGTGAACATTTTGGTTTATCGTTGTAAAAATCAAAAACGTTACAACGAGGCACAATGAACTATCAATCAAATCAAAGCATTTCCTTAAAGAGCTGACGGAAGCTTTTGCAAACATACCGATCAAGTTCGTCTGCTCACAGGTCTCACCCAGTTCATAAAATCTCTTGGATGTCCACAAGATGATTGATTCGTAGATTGAGGCCCTGTCCACCCGTATCCGGATATTTTTGAAAACGCATCTTTTTTTATCCGTTTTGGGTTAGCGTCCACACGGAGACGGCGTTTTCGGTCACCGAAAACGAAGCTTTTCGAAAACGCTCTTCAGAGTGGATCTTTTTGAAAACGCCGTTTTCATGTTGTCGTGTGGACGGGTGAAAACGGAGCTTTTCGAAACGCTGACGTCAAAGCATCGATTTGCGACGTACCAGAGCATGCGCACGGATCTTTGGGGATCACACGAGGGCATTTTGCTTGTCTGTTTTCTTTTATCGAAGCTCGAACAGCGGAGTTTGAAAGTAGCTGCGTCTTCTTGTGGACGGGGATAATTTTTTCTTTATTTTTCAATTTGTTTTGAGTGGGCTTGTCAGGATTTCTAGCTACTGAAAGCTAATCCAGGCCCACTGTGCATGCCGCATCCAGGCATGGGACCCCTAGCTTAACGTCCCTTCCGAAGGACGACGAGGTGAGTTGCGAGGTCAGGCCTCAGAATTCACCCATCCGAAATCTGACCTCACTCGACCAAGCTTAACTTCAGTCACCTGACGAAGACTGTATAAGCCACTCGGCCACTCACCCCGTATACGGATAAAAAAGATGCGTTTTCAAAAAGATCCGGATACGTGTGGACAGGACCTGAGGTATAGTATTAATGTCATGCGCATTATTTCGATACCTTTTGTAGTGTGTTCTTGAATGCCTTTAATTTCTGCACGAAAAAGTTCTCAAGTACTTCTGCACAACGGTAGAACGGCGAATCTGATAAGTTGTAGTAACGGCAATTGTCGAAAATGCGAGAAGTATCTGCAACGAAGTCTTTCAACGTCTTGTATTGGCCGGATCGAATCTTTTCATCCATCGTTTGGAAATCTGAACGAAAAATAAAGATGTAGCGCTAAAGCCGTTAAGAGAGATGACGAAATATGAGTCTTCACGATAACTACACATATTTAGGCTCCATTTACACGAACTCGTGGAAGCATTCCCCCTGGATCAGCTCAAACCACCTCATTAACAAAATTGCTGTATCGATGAGCCCAGGACAGCTCTATAGCGAGGTAAATAGCCAGCCCAGGGCAGCTTTGTGAGATGCATTAGTTGACAAGTGGCGGGTTGGATTTTGTTTGCTTTTTGTTTTCATGACAAATGACAATACGTTTGTTCAAACGACCCCGGGTTGAACTGCTCCGCCTTCACATGAAAAAATTCTACAAAAAGCCAGTCTGCCTCAACGGGTAAACCCTACTCTCGAGAAGCGAGAAGGGTTACCTGCCTAGACGGGTTGACCCGGGCTGGCTACTGGGTTCGTGTAAATGCTTCAAGAGACTTGACTGAAGAAGGGCTGATACTCTGCGGCGGGTTGCAGCCAACCCAGGCTTGTGTAAACAGGCTCTTGACAAAGATTTTTCAAAACTATAGAACTTTCATCAAGAAAGAGTGACCTTCGAGGGTAATCGTAAAGATGATAATCAACTTCATTCATCCTGTGGCAAATGCAACTATGTTTTCATAAAACCTCTTGGATGTCGGCGACATGATTGATTCGTAGATTGAGGTACAGTACATATCATATGCATTATCTAAAATCTTTCCCTATAGAAGATAGTCAGAACTCGACTTTACTTTTAGGGCGAGAATAACAAAGAAAATGAGAAGATATCTACAAATTGAAACTTAAAAGAAAGATAATCCAAAAATTCTTTGGATTTTGGCCTCTCTAGGAATAATGAAGGTACATTTCTTACCCATAGGCTCTTTGACAATTTGATAGTAGTCTGTAACCTCATTTTCGTCAACTGGCTCTAGGAAAGGCCATGCCATTTTGTGACTCTGAAAAAGCAGATACAGCTAATTACTACCGATAGAAAAAGAAGTGATATTAAAATCAAACAAGAAGTAACTTGATTTCATAATCTCCTGCATGACACAGTCCACTTTTTCATTTCATTTCCATACAGAATAAATAGATGTTTTGTAGCTTTTCAGTGATCCAAAGGTCAGTATTTCTGTAACGCCATCTGCAAACTGCAGAACAAGGAATCCTAAGAATCCAAGGAATAACGAGGCATTTTGAAAATGGCACAGATGCATGAAAGACAATCTTTATACATACACAAATGGGAACCAACACATAGCTTGTATGTTGTTTGGACTACAATACAAACTCAGCCCACAAATCATCTGCAAATATCGAGTCAATATGAAAAACAGCTTTTGTGAAAATGAAATTCAATATCATTTGAGGAACACCAAACATTTCTCTCTTCCCAGAATTAGTAAGTTAAGTTCATTGTGCCTCGTTGTAACATTAGTTAGCAAGTATGGGATACCGTTCCACAATAGACCTTTTAGCTATTCTACAAAAGAGCCTGGATCGAGCGATATTTTTATACAATTTTATATGCGAGGTTCGATAGAGTGGCGTTAGAGCTTCGATCGCAATTGTGCACATTCGAAAATTCTACAAAATGTAATGAAATATCGTTCGATCCACATTCGTTTTCAGAATAGCTAAAAGGTCTATTTATGCCACATCTCTTGCCAAGTTGAAAAACAAAATCAAATCTTGATCTGGCGAAACCTGCCACTGCCAGTTATGTCAAAACTTCTATTCCAAACTTAGGTTTTGTTTGAATTTAACATTTTAAGGTTTTGTGCTGAAGGTCTTTAATTAGGCACATTTATTGTATAAATCTACATACTACTTTTCACTACGTATATATATATGTGCATTGTAAGTCTTTAGTTGGGCTGAATAAGCTCTATTATGGCTACTGTATTTACGAAAGAAATTATCATAACAATAAATCGCCGACACACAATATGGAAAATATCTTCAACTCACCATAAGTGATCGTAGCAAGCGTTTCAGTCCTTCAATATCTTTAGGTGAGAGCGCTCTGTTTTCAATTCTCTCTTCATTGGTAGTAGAGGAGCATCTCGGACAAACATAGTTATCAATAAAGTCAGCTTCAGCTTGTGTAATTCCAACACAAGTACCATGAAACCAGTCTTGGCACATGTCACAACCAATGTAGAACCTAAATGAGGAAGAATAATGAATGATAAATTGCAAGGAAAAAGCCCAGTAAAACCCTGCAAAACAATAACATAATCTTTAAAAATATAGAGAGATTAAGCATAGAGATCAAATCTTTTAAAAAGGTGGGTGTAAAATTCTATTACATTTTTCTTTGAATTAAAGTTCTTGAAAGGAACTTCAGGTAATTCGCAATAAATTTGCCGTGGCAATTTCTTGATAACTTGACTACTTTCAAAATGGTGGCATTTATTAATTTTGAGGCTGTGACGTCATCAAATTTCTAAATCCTTAACCAGAAGAGCAACAGATTTCTGCGTGCCACCATGTTGTAGACCTTCATAAACTATGGTTATCTTGAAGATTGGATCAATTTCTCTCGATTAATTTAAGATTTACGATGATTTTAATTTCCTCAAAATTTTCGATGAACTTTTGCAAAATAAGTCAAAATGCCGCCATCTTGAAAATAATCAATATATCAAAAATCGCCACGGTAGATTTACAGCAAATTACCCAAAGTTCCTTTCAAGCACATGAATTCAAAGAAAAATGTGATACGATTTTACACCCACCTTTTTAAAGATTTGAAAGATTTGAGCCGTATGCTGAGAGATTACAGGTGTGTTTGATTGGTATCAATCCGAAAACAGTAGACTTGGTAGACTTCCCATTCGTGTTTGATTGACTCCCAAATTCCAAAAACGGCAGGTTTGGCAGGTTTGGCAGGTTTGGAGGGCCTGCTGAACCTGCGGCTTTACAAGGCAGAAGCTTTGACAGGCTTTGGAGAGATTTTCGTCACGGCAAGGGTCGCGGACTCGATTAGGTCTGTTCTATTTCTGCGATCCCAGCGCTTGGCGCTGAAAAACGCAACTTCACCTTCACGTTCTCATTTTTCAGACCTGAAAAGGGAGCGAGGGAAAACTGATCTTACAATGAAAAAGAGGCACAGAATCGTGACAAAATGATAAGAAGGGATAGAGCTTAAAAATCTAGCTTCCATCAATGGACCAGTTGAGTTCTAGATTCCCACATAAAAGCAGATCTTACCAGCTGCGAGTAACCGCAAAATCAATTTGCAACATGATATCTCAAGGACAAAGCAAACCAGTAAGGTAAAAAAGGTATAATGTACCATTATTAGTTGAATTATCCCTTCAAAAATCAGCCATGAGCAGAAGGACCATTTTCTTGCATTGTTTTGGAATATAAATTCATTCCATATCAAATCGCAGTTAATCATGATATGATAAATGTGAAGAGATATCCTATACGACCCAAAGAAATTAAAGCTGATCTGGCCAAGTCATAACGTTACAGATATTTTTTTACAGGAAACTAAGAATTTGAGCCATTACTGAAAATTCCTTAAAATCTTCAGATTTTTACCATCCCGAACATTTCAAAACAAAGCGTTTTGAATTCTTACCAATGTTTAGACATTACTCAAGTAATTTCCGAGTAATATCATAAATGAAACGAGTGAGAATAGAAACATGAAGGAGTTGCTGAACTTTTTTTTGGAGATCTGCGAGTCTAAGTTCCGTATAAGCGGTTCCTTACGGAACGAATACGTGTAATCAAATATGAAAATGTATAAACCATACGCACTTGCTTTCATCATAAGGTTGTCTGCATAGGCAATAAAGTTCTTCTTGTTCAACACCTTGCTGTTGTCTTTTGCAATCATTGCAAATAAATTCATCCATAGATGCTGCTTGGGCTTCAGAGATACCAACACAATCACCGTGGAACCAGTTATTACACAAATCACAACCAACATAGAATCTTCAAGACAATAAAATAAGTCATTACTTGTCTAAAAGATGGACCAAATAAATTTGATTTTGGATTCGCAAGAGCTCTCAGTGGATAGACAGGAAACAAGGTTTTTTTTGTCTAAAGGGCCAAAAATTTTCGGGAACTATTTCCAGGAACTATTTTAGATCTACTTTCAGGCTAAACGCCCATTAAGCGCTCATTCAAAAAAGATTTTCATGAGTATTCTCGTAGTTTTCGAGGCATCGAATATTTTGGCAATCTGGAATTTGATGAAATTTACTTGCCAATATTTTTAATCAGGGGAATCTTTATGAATCAAAAAGGTTTTCCCTTTTTCGTACATTTCAAAATCTTGTTTGTTTTGTTATCAACAATTCACAAAAATTACGAATGCTCTGGAAAAACGTAAGGAAAGTCATAAAACACTTTGTCAGCATCAGTCTCTACTATATAGTATTTAAGCAAGCCTAGCAGACGTCATAGCTATTCAACAAGAGCCTGGATCGAGCAGTCTTTAATACATTGTGATTGATTGATTGATTGATTGATTGATTGATTGATTGATTGACTGATTGATTGACTGATTGATTGTTTGATTGATTTGTCGATAAAATATCTTTACAGTGGATGCTCCAATCACCAAGAGTCGTTTCTCATCGGGGTCTGTTTGTTTTCATACAAATGGTTCGATTGAGCAGAGTTACAATCACTATTGTTCGCATTCGCAAATTCTATAAAATTTGCATAGGTTTCAAATCTTTAAAAAGCTGGGTGTAAAATTCTATGATCTATTTCTTTGAACTGAACGGCCTCAAGGGAACTTGAACTATTTTACTATAAATCTGCCGCTGGTTTTTTCAGAAATCTTCAATATTCTTGAGAATTAACAGTGTTTTCTTCTCTTTCAAGAATTCAAGAAAATTCTCGAAAAAAACTTTAAACTGTCATAATTTCTAAATCTGTAGATGAAAGATCAAATAATTTTCAAGAAAACCATAGTTTATGGATGCCTACAATATGGTATCAAGCAAAACTCTTTCACTCTGCTGGTTTGTGATTTAGAAATTTGATGACGTCATATCATATAATGAGCTGAATATAAAATACTAGGCTGTAATTTCGACAAATATTCAAGATTTCTGAAAAGTCCAATGGTAGAATCATAGAAAAGTGGCTGAAATTTCTCGCAAGTCAGTCAGTTTAAATAAACAGGTCATTGAATTTTACACCCGCCTTTTTACACTGATTTAATGATTTGGAACCTATATATACTTGTAAAATGTATGAAAATATCATTCAAGTCAGTTTACTTTCTAGAACAGCTAAACCATCTATTTTCAGGCTACACGCCCATTTCATCGAGTAGACCCTAGCGCTTTGTAACATCAATCTTTCATGTCCAATGATATCGTTACCAACTGTGTGTCAAAACTTCCTTTAGCCAAAGGTAGGTAAGACCCTTCACCATATAAAAAGTTTTTATCAGTGAAATGGCAACACAGCTTACTACACTGTCTCCGCTCATGAAAACTTTGACAATAGAAGAACGATGTTTACCTCATTTCATCGTACGGCGTTTTGCACAAACAATACAATTTCTCATTTGATGATCTCATTTTCTTCGCTTGATTTTCCATTTCTTCCTCCTGTTTTCGTTTCAAATTTGCAGCTTGTTCCTGATTGTACATTTCTTCTCCAATCTCGATCAGGAGATTTCTCTCGAGCAGCTGCCTCTTTCTCAATATTTGACTCTTTAGCCTATATAACAAAAGATCAGGACAAAGTTTTCAGAAAACATACTTTCTGTAAGACACAGTACCATACCAAGAAAGATTTTCAAGCCATTTGGCTTTGATTTTCTTAAAATAGCTGGTATGCAAACAGATTCCAGGATATTGCTTACAGTAAATCGCCGCATATAAGAACCTACCAAAATAAGAACCTAGATGCTGTTTTTCCTAAATTATCTACCTTGCAATTAAGAACCTGTTTCAGCTTGATGAAACATAGGTTCTTATTGCAGCGGTTGCAAAGTTGATCTTTGAGACCATTTAGCTATTCTGAGGAAGAATCTCAATCGAACGATACTTTACTACATTTTGTAGAATTTTCGAATGTGCACAGTAGTGATACAAGCTCTAACGCCCTTCGATCGAACCTCGAGTATAAAAATGTATAAAAATAACGCTCGATCCAGGCTCTTTTGCTGAATAGCTAAAAGGTCTATTTGCCGGTATCTAGCCGAAAATATGTTAGAAAGCATGCTATTACACCACTATGTTTCGGCTAATATCCATTGAATTATCGATGATCGGCTCTGATCCGATTAATCAGTGCGATCACTAATGTGAAATTACCTACCTATCTTTTCGTTCTTTGAGCATGCGCCTTAATTTCCTCTGCCTCTCTGTTGTACTTGGCTGCCTTTTAAGAGATGCATTGGTTGATCGCCTTCTTGGGGTCGTCGTTTGCGTTTTATTCCCTTCTTCTTGCTTCTCAACTTTGGTTACCAATGTATTCAGTACTGCTTTGGATACGGTCTCACTGTAGAAATAATAAAAGTACACGGGTCACTTTACTTTCACGCCACTAAAGATCTGATGATCAACCACATCAAATTAGAAAAAATACGAAGGCAAACTACAAGTATCTTAGGGATCGTCTCCAAATATTCGTATCAAATTCGTATAGGGAATTCGTAGCATTATACGATATTGATACGATATTCTATAAGCCACATACGAATTAATTCGTATCGTTACCTTTTAGAATTCGTACAAATTCGTGTACAATGCGTATCAAATTCGTATAAACAATTCGTAAACACAATTCGTAACACAATCGTAAATGCAATTCGTATACACAATTTGTATCAAAATCGCATCAAATTCGTATAAAATTCATATCATAATTCGTATAGAAATCAAACAATTCGTGTACAATTCTTATCTCTTGTGCAGCTATACGAATTAAATCCTATAACACCTTTCACGCATAAGATTGAATTCGCATCAATTCGTATAAAAGCTATACGATAATTTGGAGACGATCCCTTACTTTGACGCCACTAAAGATCTAAGGATCAACCACATCAAATAAGAAAACATACGAAGGCAAACTACAAGTATCTTATGGATCTAAAAGGGTTCTTTTCTACTATCAAAGTTCCATCAAAGTCCATATTGTTCAGTAAAACCTATAACTCAGTAAATGTAAGACTCAGTTGGCCTCGCGGTAATCACAGTCTATTGCTTTAGGCCTAGGCCTGTGAGATTTACAGTAAACTCAAACGAGATGGCCGTAACAAAATGTGTTTGATTAAATGCGAATCAAGATTAGAAGATGTCAGGAAATAAAACTCATACTAACCAGTTTTGTTGTTGTACGGGAAAATATAAAGCCCTCGGTCTTAATACACAGACTTCGCAAGCTCGGTCTGTACTTTAAAGACTTCGGGCTTTCTATTTTCCTGTACAACACAAAACCGGTTAGTATGCGCATAGTAAAAACAATATCTTCTAGGATCAAAACTTATTGAGAAGAGTAGTAGTTTCAAACTATTGAATTAATAGAAAACTTCTAACATTCAATAAAGATCTTACTCATCGACTCGTTTTCTGGATCCACCGGATGCCCCCGTTGTTGGTTTTCGTCGCCCTTTCTTTTCTTGGACTGGCTTTGTGACAACAATTGGCTGTCCTGTTCGATTTATGAAATTCGACGTCGTTTGTCCACTTCTAACAGCTGGTGATGCTGTGAGGAAAAGAACATATTTGAGTCGAACATCGAGAATAAACTGAGCCTAAATTTTTATATTGACCAAAAAAGTTTTGAGGGGCCATTATATACAGAAATTCCCAATTGCACATCTACTTTCAATTTCCCATTTTAAATCATTACAGCAAGACGTTACAAAAGATGCATCAGGCAAGTCCGCATACACGTAGTTTCTCTATAAGAAACTAAGAGCTTGGGCCAGTACTGAAAGTTTCTTACTGAATATTGTCAGATTATGAGTACTCAGAGTTTCTTAGGAGTTTCTTAAAGGTTCCATAACAATCTTCGTGTTCACTACCTGCTGTGCCCTCGTGAACAATTCAAAGCAAAGTGTTTTGAAGCATTTCCAATGCTTAGACACAATTTCCTTTATCAAAATAAATAGTTTCTCACCTTATATTTTCCCAGTACTGGAGTTTCTTAATTTTTTAGCGATCTGAGAGTTAAGTGTCTTATAAGCAGTTTCTCATCAAAAATACGTGTAAACTATTATTTGCGGAGTGATTTCAGCATCATTTTAACACAAGAACCGTTCTTGAAACAATGACAGCACATTTCCGTAAGAAACTGGGCACAGGAAATTACTAAATAAGATCCATCACAGTAGCTAAAAATGCAAAATATAAAGCTGTACCATAAAGCTTCAGTTAACAATATTACCCACAAAACAAAATATAAGACGGAAAATTTGAAGTCTAAGAAATTTTCCAACTTTTGGATCCTGTTCAGGTGACTGATGTCAGACAACGATATCTAACAAATGGATCTATATCACTTTCTATGCTGTAACTTACCAAGGGGTAATGGTCTTGCCACTGACACAGGAACTTGTACAGGCGTTGATGTCTTATAAACTCTTTGATTTGTGCTTTTCTGAGTCATGCCAAATTGCTGCTGATATGACTGCAAGAGATTCTGGCTTTGTGCAAATCCTCCACGCACCAATATTCCAGGTTTACCAGGAACGGTCACATATGGCGGCGATGGTGTAAATACATTAGGTGCTGTCGTTCCTACCCGACCGGCTATTGATTGAGCACTGGACACGACAGGTCGGATTGTTAGCTTAGATTCTTGTTTTGGTGTTTTAGAAGCATCGACAGCTTGTGCGGCACGACTCTTCTGGTTTTTGCGAGCTTGATTATGTTGTTGTTGCTGCTGTTTAATCATTTGTTCTGCTTGCCGTCGTAATAACGCGGTTCGTTTCGCTTCCATGCTTTTACGTGCGTCTTCTTCCGCTTGTTGTCTTTCTCGTCGTAAGTTACGCTCGAGTTCCACTTTGTCCCAATATTGACGTATTTCCCATAGATCTAGGTCTTCCTGTTGAACAGACGATAGAGAAACAGTGATTTGAAAACGCCTTTTTTGTTGATACTTTACATCTCAATCGATGACTGCAAACCGGGCAGAGATTTTACATAGTGAACTGGTCTGAAAAGAACTGGGTTTCTTTTATCTGACCATCTACTGTTTCCAGTGTCTGACGGAGAAACTCAAAAAAATTTCCTTTTTCAATGTTTTCTCCTAGGTTTTGCCAGTCTGAGTTTCTAATCAGACATAACCGACTTTCCACTAAAACTGCAATTTACATAATCAGTATATGATTCAAACTTCGCCTTGAAGAAGGAAGCACTAGGACAATATTTCTACGCTAATCAAGCCACCAATACTCAGATACCCATTGGACAAATTTGTGAAAAACTATGCTAAATATAAAAGTTACTGTTTCATTTTGATTCTGAATTTATCAAGCATGGACCGGACTTTTACGGGGTGAGTGGCCGAGTGGCTTAGACAGTCTTCGTCAGGTGACTGAAGTTAAGCTCGGTCGAGTGAGGTCAGATTTCGGATGGGTGACCTCGGAGGCCTGACCCCACAACTCACCTCGTCGTCCTTCGAAAGGGACGTTAAACTAGGGGTCCCATGCCTGGATGCGGCATGCACAGTGAGCCTAAATCCGCTTTCAGTAGCTAAAAATCCTGACGAGCCCACTCAAAACAAATTGAAAACAAAACAAACAAACGCTAGCCCCATCAGCCAAGAAAAGATTATTCTAAGGGGGCCTTCCATAAAGCTTAAAAAATAGCAATCTCGTCCCCAGAGTGCGTTCGTTGCTCTACCTCTACTCTGGCATATAAGAGGCCATTCTGCAAGTGTAATCTGATTGGCTATTTGAAAAAAATAGCAAACATAAATTATTTCTCGAAAACTTCCAATTCATTCGAATAACAACAATGTAATCTTGTCACTAAGCAACAACAATTACAGTGTTAATTTGTTGTTTGCAATCGAGGTCGCATAATTAGCGTTGCCTAGAAACGCTAATCCAATTGCAAATTGCAAATCCATATAATGGCTACTCATGCACCCATTTTCTAGGCGCAGTTGATCGAGGTGGCTGAAAGGTCCACACATAAAAACCATTTTAACGAGTTCTCAATCATTAATGATCGCAAGCCTTGCATCCAACAAAAAGAGCCGGTAAGATTGATCACAATGCACAAAGAGTCTATCGATTTGTTATCATCCACCGCATTCTAATTCCCATTTTCTAAACTTTATACTGAAGCAAAAAAGAATGAAACAGAAAAATCGATCGTTATACTAACCTCTGGCTGCCATTCTTCAATAACCTGCCTCGTTGTGGGAAAAGGTACATCATCATCATCAGAATCAGACAAATTCAAATCATCATCCACCGTATACTTCATGGGGGCTGTTCTTTCACGCAATTTAATCCCGCCCTTCGTGGTTTTGGCAACCGGGGTTGACGGTCTTTGCTCTTGGTCTAAGATCTGGGGTTTTGGTTTTGGCGGATTTGGCTGCACTTTGAAGGGCTGCATTGTCTTCTTGACGAGGTACGTGTACACGAGGCCGTCTGGTGTTCGAGGCTTTCCATCCAAGATCTCAACTGTTATAATGCCTGGTAATACAAACAAACAAATCCAAAAGAATAAAGAATACAAAAAATTATCGTAACCACAATACGCGCCTTCTTTCGTCAAAACTTTAATTTAGAACGTTGAATAACCACGGTTTAACGGGAAAACAACTTCCAATGTACCTTGGAACCGGGAAATTGATTCACCTACACATATACTGCAGCCAGCTGCAAGTAAACCAAAGTAAGAACTCGAAAGGTACCTAAATGTAAGGAAGTTATGTAAAAAATCTCCAAAGGTAAATTCTGGCGTGATAGCTATAGCATAGCTTACAAAGAAGAGGTGCAAGGAGGAAACCTTTCTAGCAGGGCAGCAATCTTTGAACGAACATGGGGCTCGCCACTGCTATCGAAAGCTTTGTACTATTAGCCCAAATCTTCAAATATTCCATTCGGTACCTGTATAAAATTTAGTTACTCAACTCTTTGATGAATAAGGCACGGGTTATTGGTTGTGGATTTCTGATTTCCACTGAATAAATCAATTCACGCACACCAAGTACGACTTACAAAAAGTTAAGACTTCTTTGAAGCATGACTTACAATTTCAAAATAAAGCTAGAATATTCTGGAGGCGTTGCAAAAACATTTCCCAAGTGGGTATTGCTTTGTATTTACATGAAGTTGCAGTGACCATTAAAAGTATTAGATAAATCTTACTGACTTCAAAACCTTACAACTGCTTGGATTCACATCTACGCCATAAAACTTTAAGTACTTCATGATCAAACTTTGCTTATTCAATTTTGATTTTCATAGATTGTCAAATTTGGTAGCTGACATAACCATTATAGACGTGATTTCTTTAGAAAAGATTGCGTAAATGACTAATGTAGTTTTCGTAGGACATAAGGTCTAATTCCATTTCTGCAATTCAATATATCTTGATTATTTTACGAGCTACAGTGCATGTGATGGTTCTACCCCTTTCGAGGCTATGACGTCATGACCTCGTTTTCAAGCTGCACATCGATCATCAGTTTTCAAAACAATAGCCATTTTCCCTTCCGCACCTTCGGCGCTCCCTGGATTTTTCCTTACCGCCAAATCTAAGACCTTCGAGAACTATGGTTTCCTTGCGGATTGTGCCGTTTTTCCTCTATCAACCTTGAATTTTTCTTTTCAAGACTTTTCATGAATTCTTTCATGAATAGAAACAAAAGCACTGTAGTTCTGAACGAAATAAAAAAGATACCAAAAATCCCTTATGTAGAATCATAGCAAAGTTTCTGAAGATCCTTTTGGGCAATTAAACTACATAGAAGAGTAACTAACGATTCATACAAATTTTTGAAAAGACTTGACGCCTTTGCTGGCACATCCCCCGTCTGTCGAAGAAGTTCTCTCCGGACTTACCTTTACTGGTCGTAATAGAATGATTCACTCCTTTAGGGGGTCGTATATTGATAACATCCCATCTCAAACAGCAATGCAGAATCCTAAGCAGATGGCCAATTGATGAAAACGACCTCGCATTGAGAACATGAAACTTCCACGCCGTTTCAAAATTCGGTCTAGGCAGACCATACTGTGCAAATGTGCCATTACTTTGTTTTGTGTTATACGCATATCCCTCGACTTCTCTCATCCCTGCACAGCGTGCTAATTTCTTGAGCTTGTGTTTATCAAGTACGAAGATCCCTTTAAGATCCTTTTTACGCTGCTTCCACGCTCGGAGTTCGTGTTTTATTAATTTAACAGGGTCGTCAATAATCTTGTGTATGGTACGCATATTCTTTTCAGCGTTCTCATATAGTACCGCCGTTGATGTAAAAAGCTTTTTGTTGTTGCTGTTGTCATTCATAGTTTTGTATGTTTTTATTGGAGTCTCTGATCTGGTGGATGACGTCATCTGATGCTGCAAAGTGGCCTTCGTAGCTTTAGCAGTCAGTTGTTCTTGTACAGTCTTGGTAGCTGATTTTGTGGCATTGCTAGCAAGCTGAGTGAGGTATGTAGCAATTGGCGTTGATGACGGGGTGGTTTTCACTCCTAACGAAGAATAAAGTTTACAAAACGCAAATGAATAGCACAGGTGAA
The DNA here is from genome assembly GCA_964019985.1 of Aurelia sp. 4 Dawson et al 2005. Taxonomy (NCBI): domain Eukaryota; kingdom Metazoa; phylum Cnidaria; class Scyphozoa; order Semaeostomeae; family Ulmaridae; genus Aurelia; species Aurelia sp. 4 Dawson et al 2005. Next base: position 19,001,781 of record OZ026502.1, on the reverse strand, counting down.
TGACAAAATCTTCTGTTTAATACGTTTTATACATCTTGTTTCAAATTTGAGTTATTCACTATTTTGTGTTACTGAAGTCATTTTGTTTACAAACAGTAGAGGAATTATTTAAGGCTGGCTATGTTCCCAACGGGAAACCTAATCAAAAGACCTTTTCATTCAACATGCCCCCCAAACATCATATATTAAGTGATGAGACCATTATTATCAAAGGGTGTCCTCAAAAATTGTGCCCCGTTTGTGTGGCTGCTGTGGAGGAGCCATGGATTCAATTATCTTGATTTTTTACAAAGCCGCATAGTTCAGGCTTCAACTTAGAGTTTGAGACCTTGTATAAGTTAATCTGACAAGTGGTTGCTGATTTATGGAAGAGAAAAGGCAAAATAAGTTGTTATTTCAAAAACAACACTTTTGTTCTTCTCCAGTAATATCAAAATAAAGTAAGTTTTCAAAGAAAAGGTTTTAGCGTATCATGAAAATTTTTGCTACGTCATTTAAAGTGCTAGCAACGTTGTCTATTCACAAGAGAGCACTAGAAAGTGGTGAAAATTTAACATGTTGCCAGAGTCCTTTCTTTGAAACTTACTTTATTTTTTACATTCCTGTCGAACAACAGAAATGCTATGTTTGAAGCAACCAATTAATTTTGCCTTTTCTCTATCATAAACAAGCAACCATGTCTCGGACTGACTGAGACAAGCTCCCAAACTCCAAGTTGAAGACTGACCTATGCAAATTTGTAAAAACCGGTATAGTCAAACCAATAGCTCCTCCACAGTATCCACAAAAACGGGGCATAATTATTTTGGGGCACCCTGTACAATTATTCCGGCCAACTGGAATGTTTCTTACAGCTGCAGCCTTTCAGAATTAGCATGTACAGCTATCATGCTATATTTCCAAATATTACCATAGAAATTTGCGAACAAAATGACGTCATCAGCTGATACTTAAAATCAGTGGATAAATCCAAAACGAAATGAGATGTCAACAAATTTTAAACAATAAATACAAAACGAAATGCGATGTAAACGAATTTTAAACAATATTCCTTATCATTCCACAGTGCTGTTCATTCAAGCGATTAAAATTTCGCTTCACGTCAAGTTTAAGCTCTCTGTAGTTTTTTATATACATGAAATTAATCTGTGTCACACCCTAGGAACGAAATAGATCAATGAACGAAAACCCTTTGTTCTTTGTAAGAATCATTGCAAGACCAATATATTTCGCTTTTATATTCGATAATCTGATAGCAACGTAAATGCACTTTGCTCTGGCCCTTGTAATGAGTCCAACTTCTAGTTTCTTGCCTTGTTCGTGACAAGGCGAAAAATGCATACAAAAAACTGCAACTAACCTGAGTAAACAGTCTGTGCTGCTTGCTTTGGCGTTCCTTGTGAAGCATCAACAATCATTTGTCCCGTAGCTCCTAACTTCGACAACATAATCGCTGTGTTTCCAAGCAACACTGCTCTCTGGTTGCCCTGCTGATTTCCTGCCGCCCCTACATTCGAGCGGATAATAAACTGTCCGGGCGAAGCTTGAATAATTTGTATCCCACCACTCTGGAAGGCATTGCCACTTGCAAGTGCTTTCAACACAGCAGCGTTGGATATCTGTGAAGCAGCAAGTCCAACCGGGATGTTACCTTGTGATGAAACCGGAGCTGGAGCGATCGCAACAGGTCTTGCTCCGATTGGCGGGATCGGTAATTTGGTTGCTGGTTTTGGTTGGACTTGAGCGAGAGCAGGCATGGCAATCGCTGACGTCGACGGGGCTAGAAGGGGTAACTGCATTGCTGATGACTGTGGTTGCAGCAAAACTGGCCTTGGTATTCCTTGTTGTTGCCCAATGGTAGGTAGCTTCGTGGCGCTTGTAACTTGCGTTTGAGACATTGCTACTTGACTAGGCAGCCCCACAGTAGGTCCTAGCGGTGGCATTTGAGGCCTCTGCTCCGTTGAAGCGCTAGGAATGGGTAAATTACGCCCTGAGCTTGAGACAGTCAGTGTCTGGGCCAATGGCTTTGGAATGCTTGATTTCATATTTGCTTGCACGATATCTAATAAACTGCTTGTGACAGGTACTGGCAATGATGTTGTCTTAAACTTTTGTTGTGAAGGAAGCTGTGCAGCACTCACGCTACCCCCGGCTTTATTTACAGGTGACTGTGACTGTAAACGGCTTTGGTCCTTACCACGGGGTGCCATAACCTCTCCTAATGCTACTTCAGTCTCATTCTTTCCTAACAGCTTATCAAGTATTCTTTGTGTTTCGTCAGCGAGAGATTTCTTCATCATAGGCTGTTCAGCTATCGGTGATTTCAAAAGCGATTTTCTGGAGTTTTGAGGACTTCTAGCCAGGTCTTTCGAAGGTGAAATAACTGCAGCTCTAGCATCCCCTATCGGAGGTGGAGATTTCACTTCAAAATCATTTTCTCTCAGTTTTGCGATAATATCACCAACTGTTCGATTTGGCGAGAGGAGAGGGCTCTTAATCTCATCACTCACCTTCAGGTTAGTATTCGCATCAGTTATAGGTGGTAACTGTGGAGGCGTCTTTGTTGGATTTGCTAGGCCAGGAACAAGGTTTATGGGCTTATCTGTACTACTCTTGATTCCAATAACTTCATCTGTGTTAGAGCCTGTTGCAGTTACTTCAGGATCCATTGATTTCTCAGCCATGGTTCCAAGAGCCTCTACTAATTTATCACTCATCCCTAGACCTCCTTTTTGTACTGTTAAAGTCTTTTGAGCATCACCAATATCCATATCATGTTCTGATGATGTGATTCCCTTGCTTGTATTCAACAATGGTTTTGAAACAACTTGCATGTCTGGTAGCTCATCGACTACTTGTCCTTCATTCTTCTCTGATGGCATGGCCTCTCCTGAAGTCACATCCTCTGAAGCTTGAGGTACTACCAGCGCAGCTTTCTTCAAATCATCCAACGGAGCAACAGTCCCCTGTCGTTCTGTAAGTTTCACCGGCTCTTCGGCCGGCTGCATAACACTTTCAACAACTACTTTTGTCATCTCTTCTCTGGGGTCTTTATCTACAATTTCAGGAGTTCCAGATTTCTCAGTTCTTGTAGTCTGTTCTAACTTTTCTTTATTATGTTCCGGCTTTTCTTCATGGACAGATGAAACATGTCTACTGAAAGATTCCAGCTTATTAGAGTCAACGATCGGTACTTTCTGTTCAACAATCTTAGCTGACTCATCTTCAGTAACGCTAGTTACCGAGCCTAGAAATTCTTGACTATGAGCGTTGGATACTGTGGATCCGATACCGGCAATAGATACTTCGGAATTCACTTTAGTATTACTGTCCAGTTTCTTGTCAGCTGTAGTCATTCTCTGCATATCAACAGACTTGGAAGCACTTGGCGTGGCTATACTTTGCATATCTAACATGTCCAAAGGTCTAGATATTATCTGCTGGGTCCCAGTGGCAACTGAGGATTGCATTACAGATATCAAAGACTGTGCGATAGATGGGGTTGCACATGTACTGGTTGCAGTCTCAGAAACCTTAGCACTCGCAGTTGCACTAGTTGGCACTGATACTACGTCGATGATCTCGTCAGTTTCACTGGCAACGACTTTCGTAGATGTGGCTGTTACTGTGGCGACTGGACCTTGAGAATTTGAAATCCCAGAAGTTAGGCTTACAGCATGAGATTGAGTTTGCTGTGGTTGTGTATTTATCGATCCTTCCACTTTAACAAACGCAGATGTTGCTGAGTTTGTGACCGTGTTTGTACTCGTTGAGGCAATGCTCGAAAGCAGGGTGCTTGTGGATGATGCGCTCGTTTCAGTCTTGACCTTTGGATCTGAAAAGAGAGGAATTATGTTATACCCGCCAGTTACAGTCAATACCTGCAAAATAGAAACCACATTTTAGGAAAACCAAGGCTGATTCTGTTGAGGACTAGTACCCTCATATAAGAAAATTCTTCAACTTCTAATTGGAAGCCAAACAGGCGATTTTGAAAATAATGGTTTCTATCTTGCAGGTTCTTACTGATCTTAAAATGAACATTTGTCACAGGACGTGGCTCTCCAAGATAAAATCAACCAAAATTTCACACAAAACATATTTCAACAAAAACAGGTCAAAGACTTGTTACCTATTTCCCAGGGAGCGTGCCCTGTTATCAACCCATTTTCACAGCGGAGAAGTGGGAATGCAAGGCAAAATGAATAAGTTTTGTTGCATTTTCATATGAAAATGCCGCAGTGTCAATGGAGCCTTAAAGAAAAGGCCGTGCACACATTAACATGGTTCTCTTGCCTGAAAATGCTCGTTTCGAAAACTTTACAATCTTTCATATAGTCCAAGAACTTCTATCATAATGGCAAGAGCTCTTGTCACGTCAATGTGCGCAGGTATCATTCTAGAAGCCATCACCGAACATACCTGACTCTTTTTCAGCTTTCTCTTTCAGTACAGCCATCTTTTTTCTGATAACTTCTTTACGCTCCACCACAACGCCAATCACCTCATCTAATTTGATGATCTTAGCAGACTTCTGCTCTTTATTAGGCCACGTGATTTCCCGTTTCCTCTTTCGTGTACGCAAGTTGACAAGACCACCATTCCATGACCATCCACCTCCCCCGTCTAGACGGTATTCTTCTCCTTTCTGTTCCCAGCATTTGTGTCTTGGAATCCAGCTGAATTTGACGGGGGCAGCTAAAACAAATGATTAATATTTGGTATAACGTCCTTAAAGTTTCGGGCAGAAATTTACTGATAAGATATCGGGACTTTGTTCGTCTTTCATTATGGCACTCCATTTCCTTGTAACTAAATAGCTCAATGCCTTTGTTGACTTCTGTATTGGTATATGATCGAAACAAAGCAATACAATGCAGAAATAAACGACGGTTGATGAATGCTTAAATACCTTCACAGTTTTGTGAAAAACAGGGCTTCAAAATGCAGGTCAGAAATTTACTTAGAAGATATATATATGGTGTGCAATTTGGAGGCTTTAGTTTCCGTGCTTAGAATCTTAATTGCTAATAGCGATTTCTTGATTTGAAAACAAAATCAAATCTTGGTTTGAAGAAAGCTGCCACTGCCGATTATGTCAAACTTTCATCCAAACTTAGGCTTAATTCGACTTTCACTTTTCATGCTACTTCGATGCTGAAATATTTCATTGTATATATATTTACTGTATTTACTACTTCAACTACTATTCGAACCATGTATGCAAGTATATCGTAAATTTTCTGTTTTTCTACCAAGATATGAAAGCTAGATGTAGGATAGACTTACCCAGAGTCTATTCCCTTAATCCGTTGGACCGTTCCCTTTTTGACTGTTCCTGGATCCGCTATTCCAGCATTCCGTCAAAAATGGCGCAGCCAGGAACTACCGTAAATGAAACAGTCAGACGAACCAAAAGAACAGACTTTGGGGTAGTCTAGATGTAGTATGACAGGAGATCATTATAAGCAGTGACTCTTGAAAAGGAAAACATACCTTTAGGCTTGATAATTCCATTTTCGTCATCATCAACGTCCTCGTCAAGTAGATCCCTATCTCTAATGCCTCGAATCGATTTCTTGTTCTTTCCCTCTGCTTGCATCCTCTTCAATGACACATGGCCTAATGACTCCCTCCATACATTCAAAACAATCAAAGGCTTGATGGCTCTTTGCAACACTGTCAACATGGCAGCAAACTCTGGCACTTCTTTGCACATGCGAACAGCTTTGATCCACATTGGTAACTGCTTGTGCCACATCGGGTGCAAAAATGCAGTTGGTATCGAGCTTTCAAACGTCAGCATCGTGCTTCGTAGAGTATTGACAACAAGAGCAGTTCCTTGGTACACCTCCCCAAGCCATTTGAAGTCATAAAGCCTGAATTTGTTACCGAGGGATCTTCTCTTATCACGTTCTGCTTGATGGTCATGCTTGCTGCTTGCAAGTGAATTCGAATTATATTGGTTTTCATACATTACATAAGAGCCTTCCATACCAAGTTTGAAATAGCTCTTTGCTTCCTCAACTTTCTTCTCAGTCACTACCGATGTGTCTTTGTCGTCACTGGCCCTCGTATCAGTTCCATCTAATTTGATGCAGGCTGTTCCAGTGGCTCCATCCACTTCAGCATTCTTTGTTCTCTGTTCCGTTGCTGCTTGTTCATTACTCGATGATATAACATTATCTTTTCCCTTCTCCTCTGCTTTCCCAGCCTCAGCCATGACATTCGAGACCATACCAGCTCCATCACTCGCCTTACTTTCTCCTTTAGAAGCCACTATCTCTTTGGTAGAACTCTCCATTCTGTCTCTGTCTGTCGTACTAGAAGCCTGCTTGGTTAAACTTTCGGTTTGCACATCTCCAAACTGTTCAGCTAGAGACTTCCCACTCACATCCTTCCCTACATCCTGAGTTTTTTCCACGCCTCCATCTGCGCTTGCAGTTGCAACGCCACTTACAGAAGTAAGATCTGTCATGGAAACATCTTTCACGTTCTCCCTAGCAGGAATCTCCTTTGAAATGTCTGTGGGTTTGGCTTTCTCAACTTTTGCACCAGAATCAGATGTCTCTCTTTCAGTTCCCATAGAGGTATCCTGCTCATCTGAAGTTAGTCCTTCTGCTCTGCCAGCAATCATTCCCTCATCTGAAGGGGCAGTTTTTTCATCTGGAACAATATCCTTATTGTCATTTTCTTTGGAGTAACCAACATCATTCTTCACCTCCTGGATAAAATCAAATATTCCTCTTTCCTCTCTATCCATCACCTGCCCTGAAGACTTCTCTTCTGCACCTCTTGAATCTTTATCAATTGCTTGTTTCATTTCATCTTCTTTCATTTTATCCATTTCCTTATCATCATTCTGCGATCCAAGAAAGTCCCGAAATTCTTTCTCAATTTCCACTGATATCTGCCGGACTTGCTTTGCTAAACCTTCATTGACACCAGATCTCTTATCAGGGATTTGCGAAGGCCTTTCCATAGTTGAGATCTCTTCTGCTTTCCCCACACTCTGTTTTGGTATTGCCTGACCAGCTTCTTCTGCCATAGGCTCTTTGAGTGCTTTTGGTGTCAATGCTTTGATCTGCATGGATTCATTATCAGCGACAAATCTGATGTCTTTATGGTCTTTATCATGGAGACTTGCTTCTGGTTTGGCAGCTGTAAGAACAATGGGCAAACCTTTAGTTCATTCATTTTCTAAAATTCTTTTTTAAATTTTCGTTTCTAAAATCCAAGGATTCAAGCATATATACTTTTCAAGAAATATTGTCTCCTCAATGTGCAGCTGTCTGTTGTTTGCAGGCAGCATCTTAGGAAATTTGTTGTTGTAAACCATAAAAGATGTCTGTGCAGTAGAATTCAATTTTCTCCTATTCACCTCGTCCATCAAAAATGCATGCATTTTTCAAAGGCCAATAGTACATCATCATACAATGGGCTGACTTTTTATGATTTTAGACTGTTCAGACTTACTGATGGTCAAATCCCAAATAGACAAATGAAAATTCAAAATGATACTTGACACTTGTTTGCCAGTATTTTGGTCTCCTATCCTGAAGCAATGTCTTGACCATTGTTGATCTTGAATCAGCCATAATCCATTGAAAATAATGGCATATTTTGTAAGTACATTCACAGATTTTGAGTATGTACCACATATCATTGAATATATGATTGATCAAAATCTGTCCAAAGCACATACATTTTTATTTGGCTTACTGGATCATAGGGTAAAGTGTCATGTTAATTAGAGAAACTTAAGCTATCCCAGGTACAATTATCTGGAAAATGAACACAGATTTTCAATCTGTAAAACATGGATTATTTCTAAATGAGTACAAATAGTTGCTACAAACTCTTCCGCATTCAATCAACGTCTGTTATATCAATTGTTCTTTTTTACTCTACTATCTTTGCTCTGATCAAGCATTATGTCCAAAATGTTTAGTCCTTTAAATTCTAGGCTACATATCTTATCTTTCATAAACTTAAGTGCATCCATTATTGAACATTGGTAGCATAATGTACACATAACCCGGATTAGTGGCTCAGACAGCTCTTAATTGTTCCAATCAATAATAGTGTTGATAGTTGATACTAACCTTTCTTTGCATCTTCTTCCATTTGTTCATTTCTGAGCTTGTCCTCATCTTCTTCCCTCTGACGAATTTTTAGTTGTTCAGCAGCATCTTTACTTTCAACTCTGGCTCCAGTGTCTCTTGGTTTGTAAAGGAATGGAACAAGGTCCCCTGAATGGATAGCAAATGATAAGTAACAACTTTTTATCATTTTCAAAAATTCTTAAAAACAAATTATATATAGCTATAAGGTTAATTTTCCATCTTTGAGTTGGGGATGGGTTAAAGTTGATGCCAGATTATATTTTGTACAAAAATAACTATGGGTTCCATCATACTTAAAAAAACTTCTGCCAATATGAATTTTTCTCAATTTTTTCAAAACAAATAGTGCCTGTTGAAAAAGCTTCAACATACAATAAAATCCAAATGTTTCAGAGAAAAGTTTTGAACCAAAAATCTTGGATGCAAAAGGTTTGGACAATTTTTGACCACCTGATTTTAACAAAATTTAATGAAATAATTCTAACCAAAGATCCATACTGCTTGCTCCCAACTCCCAACTTTAAGCATACAGAAGTATTGTGAATAAACATGACCAGCCAAAAATTCTGAACATTTATTAAATGCAAACAAGCTCAATAATTCTTTTATTCATATGAAATAATTCACAACAATATTTACGCTCTACTATACTTATCCAAAACTACTAGACAACACCACAGGGACAATATCAAGGAGAGTGAAAAAACAACGACTACCCCAAGGCCAAAACATAAAGACATACAATATTAAGCTAAAACTACAGCATACACTACTAGACTCTGTCTCACATTAGATGTTGGATCAGGGTTGGAATGAAAATTTGGAAAGTCACAAGCGGAAACTCGTCCTTGATATTGGATGAATAAAAAGATCTGACATCTAATATGAAACAGAATTTACAAGAGAAGAAACAAGAACATTTACGTAAAGGTACTTGGTGGTTGCTTTGCACACAGCAGATGCTTCAATAAATCTCAATCAAACCGACCAGTTTCGCAAATGAAACGTAGAGTCAATCCAAGAATATCTCTGTTCATTTCACAAGAAAGGTCCTTATCACCATAAGGTAAGAGCTGTGGCAAAGCATTATTTGCACGGTTAGCAATTTGCACAAATGGTGGTAACAACTGTTCAATTCCAGCAAGAAGATTTCTTCAATAGCTCAATAGTTCATCACCATCATAAAACTTTACATAAAAACAGCTAAAATACATTTCAAAATAGGTATACAATCAAGTAAAAATAATCTTTTAATATTTTGTCAAGAGCTCTTGAGGAAAGACACTTGCAGGCTCTGATATACATATTTCCACTTTCCGTCTTCAAAGAAATCCCAGAAATTTCATTGCTTACAACATGACAGGGATTTTGTATATTAGCAATGCATACAGATACAGGCAGAACCTATATTTCTGATAGTTACTGTACCTTTTGCAGCATTGGTAAGATCTTCAGTGCATTTCATATGCTGAACAAATACATCATATTTTTCTTCAAGTGTCTGCACCAGTGGTTTTTCATGGCCATCTTCTTTCAAGCATTGAATCAACTCATCAAGATGAGATGGATAACTGTAGTAGAAGGTCTCATGCTCTCCTTCACTGCAGTAATAACAAGAATGTCAACATTAGTGACAAAGAACTTAAATAATTGGAAACAACAAGCATCATTGTGACTAATTCCATGAAAATATTTTCAAAAAATTACAAAAAACTGGCTGTGCTTCAACATACACATAATCACAAGATCAAGTTTTGGGGGATAAAAATGGAAGATTTGTGTCACAAAATTTCAGCAGGAACTGGACCACATCCAGACCAAAAAGTTTGTCTTGCATATAGAGGTAAGTTTTCCAAGATCTTTGATTGTGAAACAGGATCTATTATACATCACTTTCATCATTTATGCTTCCATCTTAAAACAAGGACCTTGTGGGTGCACCACAAATACTTAACAAGTTTGAAACATCCTATTACTGTGTAAATTAAGCAAACTTTGAAGAAATGATAGTTGGTTCATAGTTAAAAAACCAAATAATTTGCAGTTTGTGTTATACGTTGTTTTGCTTGCTGCAGACATTTGGGTTGGCAAAATGATTCAGCAAATGCAATCATTAAATTACACAGCCACTTTTAAAACACTTCAAAGTGCAGAAGAAATTCCAATTACATGAATTTTTAATTGCAAAAAATGAAAAATTGCATATAAGAAACTCAACTCTCAGATAACAAACAAAAATTAGAAACTCCAAGGATGATATAACTTAAGAAAAAATAATAAACTTTGATATATATGGGAAATCCTTCACATATTTTTACTATAGATATTTTCACTTGCATGCTGCATCATATTACTTAGAACGTACTTGAGTAATGTCTAAATATTCAAAAGTTTGAATAACCTTGTTTCGAAATGTTCACAATTGAAAAAGTACACAATGAACATGAAAAATGCTTTAGAACCATTAAGAAACCCATAGGAAACTCTGAGTACTGAAAATCTGGTAATTTAAGAAACATTCAGAACTGGCCTAAATTCTTAGTTTACTATAAAAAATGGGTAAGAAAATTTTTCAAACAGGTCATATGGTACATTACAAGCCTTGCATACATTAACATTGTTTTCCTGGCTAAGAATTCTTCTTTCAAAATCTCCAAAATCTTTCACAGTCTTTCACATGGCTCAAAAATTATTATCAAATTGTAAGAATTCTTTTCATGTTACTCTGCACAAGGCCTGCACTGTACACCCAGAAAAAATTCAAAAATCGGACATTACATACACAATAATTCTCCTGATCAAGAACCAGTACTTTCTTCGATGTCTGTCAGTACCAAGTGGTGTATTTCTATAAATAGAGTGTCTATCCTGCTCTGACAAAAGATCTGTGACACCTTTAACTTTTTGAGCCTCACATACTGGACACAACCAATCCCCAGGGGGCACTTCAGCAAGTGGGGGCTTTAGGCATACCAAATGGTAGACTGCGGGGCAGAGTTCGCAACAAAGAAGATCTCCCATTCTTCCACAGCTTCTGCAGTAATCATCAGAAATAAACATTCTTTCATTGGCAATTTCTTCTCGCACTGTGTTTGCAGATAAAAAATAATCACATAGTCTTGTGAGAACTTTGAGCTTCCCCTCCACTGACACAAATGGATAGGCACTGTCCTCGACAATTGGAAACAAGTCAACGAAATCCTTATCTGAAAGGATATAACTACGCACAAGCTCTGGCCATGTGAATGAATCCAACAGATACCAATGTATATTAATGCTATCCTTCTCATCACTAGGCCCAAATACAATGCCACTACTTTCATCCTCAGGTAAAAGAGCTCTCAGCAAGCCGATATGAATCTCTGCAATAATGCACGGCTGCTCGTCTGCGCGGAGAGCTGCACAGAAATCCTCAAAGCCGAACGGCGAGATTCTCAATATCCTTCCAAAATGTCGCACAGTTTCGTACACTTGCAATGCTTGCATCAGCAAATCACTCGAAATTAGGAGATCATCAGATGATGGGGGGATATTCAGGGGCGTCGTGATGAGGGGCTCTTCTGTTCTTGCATGTGATTTGTAGTCGATATGGGGCCTTTTTGGTGTGCCGCAGCTACCAGTGTTCGTGTTTACGCTCGAAGCCTCGCTGCTCAAAGATGAGAAACTTGTGTCCAAAGAATCTTGGCTATCATCTGAGTCAATGGGGTCTCCATAAATAAATTCATCACCCTTGTAGACATATTTTATCGGACGGTCAGATTTTCGGTAGTTTCTTCTTGATGAGGCCTCACTTGAGGCCGGACTGCTCGGTCCCGGACTGTCCTTCGCGCCATTTTTCAGAAACGACCACTTTCTGGAAGGCGTACCTCGTTGGCCTCCTCTTCCTCTTACACGCGGCATATCTTCAAACAAAGTAAATAAATAGCTTCTCCACACTATCCAGCACGTCTTACAAATACCATTTTCAACCGCCCGCTAATACCGACAGGCATTTTTGCAAATTTTCCAAGTTGGACTCCATTGCAATGGATTTTCGAGAGCACATTTCTCAAGACAACGAAACTTGTCTTGTCACGTGACCTAACATCCCACAAAGCACCGCGTTCAAGATGGTAGATGCAAATCTGAATACATGGGCTTCCTTGATGAAACCACAAGTAAAAATCTCTGCATCTTTCTAAAATAAAATTTTTAAGGAATAGATCTACCCTCTTAGGTCTGTTTCTCAAAGTTTTGCAGCATTTTGAGGAATTCTTTCTATGCTTTTAACTCAATTTCTCCTCGCCCCAGTGCCCTCTTTGTTTGATCCGGAGGCACAGGGGTAGCACAGGGGTAGCTAGTACCCTTTTGGAAAAAATTTTTTCTCTTCATTTTTTCTCTCCCTCTTCATATGAAACTTTTGACCTACTGCTTCTCCAAATGCCTTACACTTCTGCCAAAAGACAAAGGAAGTGACTGAGAGAATCATTTTGAGCCAAAGAGGAGGCAGACAATCCAAAAAATTTTCCTTGATGAAATTGTCAAGGCATTCCAATTTGGAAGCAAGCAACACTGGACTGTCAAAAGCAGACGAAAAGATTGGTTTCGGTGAAAATGGGATAATGATACGAAAGCCAAAGAAAACGATGTTCCCGCGGAAATTTTCCTGGGCACCCTACTCCATTAAGTTGATGTTATCAATGGTCAAAAATTCTATTTAGCGCAGGAATAAACATTTGATGGGGAGCAAATTCTTCCTTGGAGCTTCCCCAGACGCCTGCTTTTGATGCTCAACCAGTCCATTGATATCGCCACACAGCTGCTTTCCTTCTCAATTTAAATTCTTGTAGATTTCTTCTCTTTAACTTCTGCTAGAAGCCTGATAAAAGTAACAATTCAAGGAAGAGTATGCTTTTTGTCACTAGCCAACTCAAATATTGAAGTGCCTATTTTTTCTGGGGTGCCCCGCCGTTCTGTCATCCTCCCAGCGCCTCTAACGAGATAATTCACGATCAAACAATAACTGTCAATATCTTGATTACAATGCAGTTGATATTAATATTGGTGTAGAGAAATCACATCAAAACACCGTATATTGACACCTCTATTTGAATTAGCACTTTGTTTGATCCAATGCAGAAAGAGATGGTATATTTTCTAAATACAATTGAATTGTCGGCATATCAATTTACAATGAAAGCAAATAAAGTTTAGCTTCAAATCAACGGTCATTTCATTGATAAATTTTACAGTGCTTGAAGTGATTTCTCTTGATCAAGTTAACTATCACCTCCGTTGTCAATAACATGATGACAGGGCAGGTGTTAACACGATATTTCTTTGTTAGTTCAATATCACCCGCACAAAGTTCAATATCACCTGCAATGTCATTAATATGCTGACAAATGAAGAGGTATTGAAAATAGTAAAAAATCTTCCTTTGCTTTAACCGAACAAGTTTTAAATACCAACGATTGCCATTTAACTGATAAAATTTTAAATAGAGGTAGGCCGATACAGTGTTTTGACCTGACTTGTCTACATCAAGTTTAATATCACATCGATTGTAATGTATTTTCTGACAAATAAGGTGTCATTAAAAATGATACAACATCTTCCAGAATTTGATCCAATTAAGCTTCAAATATCATCGATTGCCATTCAGTTGATCTCACTTTAGAAAGAAATAGGAAGATGCAGTGTTTTGACCTGACTTCTCTACATCAAGTATGATATCACATCAATTGTCATTGATATGCTGACAAAAAAGGTGTCATTAGAAATAACACAAAATCTACGTTAATTATAACCAACTAAGCATCAAATCCCATCGATTGCCATTCAGGTGATGTCAGTTTACATAGAAAAAGGCAGAAGCAGTGTTTAGACGTGACTTCTCTACATCAAGTTTAATATCACCTCAATGGTCATTAACATACTGACAAATGAGGTGTTATTACTAATAATACAAACTCTACCATAATTAGAACCAACTAAGCTTCAATTTCAATCGAATGCCATTCATATAATGTCTCTTTATATGACCAAAGTCAGATTCAGTGTTTAGACCTGCTTTCACTACATCAAGTTTAATATCACCTCAATTGTAAGTAATATACTGACAAATAAGGTGATATTAAAACTATTGCAAACTCTACTTTAATTACAACCACCAAGCTTCAAATGCCATTGATTGCCACTCAGTTGATCGCACTTAGATGGAAAAAGGCAGATTTAGTGTTTAGATTTGATTTCACTACATCAAGCTTGATATCACCTCCATTATCAGTAATATCATGACAAATTAGGTGATATTAAACTGATACAAAGTCTATCTTAAGTAGAACCACCTAAGCTTCAAACCCCATTGATTGCCTCTCAGTTGATCGCAATTAGATAGAAAAAGGCAGACGCATTGTTTAGACAGGATTTCACAACATCAATTTTAATATCACCTGAATTGTCAGTAATATACTGACAAATAATGTGACAATAAAACTAATACAAACTCTACCTTAGTTACAACGAACTAAGCTTCAAATACCATCGAATGCCATTCAGGCGATATCAATTCAGATAGAATCAGGCAGATGCAGTGTTTAGACTTCATTTCACTACATCAAGTTTAACATCACCTCAACTGTCAGTAATTTGCTGACAAATAAGATGACATTACAAGTAATGCAAACTCTATCTTGATTAGAACCAACCAAGCTTTAAATACCATAGAATGCCACTCAGTTGATTGCACTTAGATAGAAGTAGGCAGATGCAGTTTTTTTACTTGATTTAACTACATCAAGTTTAATATCCCCTCAGTTGTCAGTAATATGCTGACAAATAAGGTGACATTAAGAATGATACAAACTCTACTTTAAGTAGAACTACCTAAGCTACAAATCCGATTGATTGCCTTTCAGTTGATGTCACTTTACATAGAAAAAGGGAGATGCAGTGTTTTACTATGATTTCTCTACATCAACTTTAATATAACCTTAATTGTCTTTTGTATGCTGACAAATATGGTGCTATTCAAAATAAGACAATCTCTACATTAACTATAGCAAGCTGAGCTTCATATTCCATTGATTGCCATTCATTTGATGTCAATTTAGATAGAAAAAGGCAGATGCAGGGTTTAGACTTGTTTTCAAAAAATCAAGTTTAATATCACCTTAATTGTCAGTAATATACTGCCAAATAAGGTGAAAATAAAACTAATACCATCTCTACTTTAATTACAACCACGTAAGATTCAAATCCCATTGATTGCCTCTTAGTTGATCGCACTTAGATAGAAAAAGGCAGATTTAGTGTTTAGACTAGATTTCACAACATCAAGTTTAATATCACCTCTATTATCAGTAATATTATGACAAATTAGGTGATATTAAACTAATACAAATTCTACCTTAATTACAACGAACTAAGCTTAAAATACCATCGAATGCCATTCAGGCAATATTAATTCAGATAGAATCAGGCAGATGCAGTGTTTAGACTTAATTTCACTACATCAAGTTTAATATCACCTCAACTGTCAGTAATTTGCTGACAAATAAGGTGATATTAAAAATAATAAATATTCTCCGTTAATTACAACCAACTAATCATCAAATCCGATAGGTTGCCATTCCGGCGATGTCAATTTACATAGAAAAAGGCAGATGCATTGTTTAGACTTGATTTAACTACATCAAGTTTAATATCACCTTAGTTGTCAGTAATATACGGACAATAAAGGTGATAAAGAAACTAATACAAACTCTACTTTAATTACAACCAACTAAGCATCAAATACCATTGATTGCCATTTAGGCGATGTCATTTTAGAAAGAAAAAGGCAGATGCAGGATTTAGACTTGATTTCTCAAAATCAATGTTAATATCACGTCAATTGTCAGTAATATACTGACAAACAAGGTGATAATAACACTAATAAAAATTTTAATTTAATTACAACCAACTAAGCTTCAAATACCATCGAATGCCTTTCAGTTGATGTCACTTTAAAAAGAAAAAGGAAAATGCATTGTTTAGACTTGTTTTCACTACATCAAGTTTAATATCACCTCCATTGTCAGTAACATACTGACAAATAATGTGATAATAAAACTAATACAAACTCCACTTTAATTACAACCAACTAAGCTTCAAATACCATCGAATGCCATTCAGTTGATGTCACTTTCGATGGAAAAAGGCAGATGCATTGTTTAAACTTGATTTCACTACATCAAGTTTAATATCACCTCAGTTGTCAGTAATATACTGACAAATAATGTGATAATAAAACTAATGCAAACTCTACATTAATTACAACCAACTAAGCTTCAAATACCTTTGATTGCCATTTAGTCGATGTCAGTTTAGACAGAAAAAGGCAGATGCAGGGTTTAGACTTGATTTCACAAAATCAAGTTTAATATCATCTCAATTGTCAGTAATATGCTGACAAATAAGGTGATAATAAAACTAATACAAACTCTTATTTAATTACAACCAACCAAGCTTCAAATACCATTGATTGCCATTCAGGACATGTCAATTTAGATAGAAAAAGGCAGAGGCAGGGTGTAGACTTGATTTCACAAAATCAAGTTTAATTTCACCTCAATTGTCAGTAATTTACTGACAATTAAGGTGATAATAAAATTAATACAAACTCTACTTTAAATACAACGAACTAATATTCAAATACCATCAAATGCCATTCAGTTGATGTCACTTTCAATGGAAAAGGGCAGATGCATTGTTTAGACTTGATTTCACTACATCAAGTTTAATATTACCTCAGTTGTCAGTAATATACTGACAATTAAGGTGATAATAAAACTAATAAAAGCTCTTCATTAATAACAACCAACTAATCTTCAAATCCCATCGAATGCCATTCAGTTGATGTCACTTTCAATGGCAAAAGGCAGATGCATTGTTTAGACTTGATTTCACTACATCAAGTTTAATATCACCTCAGTTGTCAGTAATATCCTGACAATTAAGGTGATAATAAAACTAATACAAGCTCTTCACTAATTACAACCAACTAATCTTCAAATCCCATTGATTTCCATTCAGGCGTTGTCAATTTAGATAGAAAAAGGCAGATGCAGGGTTTAGACTTGATTTCACAAAATCAAGTTTAATATCGCCTCAATTGTCAATAATATGCCGACAAATAAGGTGATAATAAAACTAATGCAAACTCTACTTTAATTAAAACCACCTAAGCTTCAAATCCAATTGATTGCCTCTCACTTGTTCGCACTTAGACAGAAAAAGAAAGATGCAGTGTTTAGACTTGATTTAACTACATCAATTTTAATATCACCTCAATTGTCAGTGATATACTGACAAATAATATGATAATAAAACTACTACAATCTCTACTTTAATTACAACCAACTAAGCTTCAAATACCATCGAATGCCATTCAGTTGATGTCTCTTTAGAAAAAGATAGTCACATGCAGTGCTTAGACATGATTTCACTACATCAAGTTTAATATTACGTCAGTTGTCAGTAATATACTAACAATTAAGGTGATAATAAAACTAATACAAACTCTACTTTAATTACAACCAACTAAGCTTCAAATACCATCGAATGCCATTTAGCTGATATCACTATCAATGGAAAAAGGCAGATGCACTGTTTAGACTTGATTTCACTACATAAATTTTAATATCACTTCAATTGTCAGTAATATTCTGACAAACAAAGTGATAATAAAACTAATAAAAACTCTACTTTAATTACAACTAACCAAGCCTCAAATACCATTGATTGCCATGTCAATTTCATCAATTGAATTGAATTGTCAACTCAGGCGATGTCAATTTAGATAGAAAAAAATGCAGATGCAGTGCTTAGACTTGCTTTCACTGCATCAAGTTTAATATCACCTCAGTTGTCAGTAATTTACTGATAATTAAGGTGATAATAAAACTAATACAAAACTCTACTTTAATTACAACCAACTAATCTTCAAATCCCATTGATTGCCATTCAGGCGATGTCAATATAGATAGAAAAAGGCAGATGCAGGGTTTAGACTTGATTTCACCACATTAAGTTTATATCACCTCAATTGTCAGTAATATACTGACAAATAAGGTGATAATGAAACTAATACAAACTCTACTTTAATTACACCCACCTAAGCTTCAAATCCCATTGATTCCCTTTCAGTTGTTTGCACTTAGATAGAAAAAGGCAAATGCAGTGTTTCGTCTTGATTTAACTACATCAAGTTTAATATCACCTCAGTTGTCAGAAATATACTGACAAATAAGGTGATATTAAAACTAATATAAACTCTACTTTAATAACAAGCAACCAAGCTTCAAATACCATCAAATGCCATTTAGTTGATGTCTCTTTAGAAAGAGAAAGTCACATGCAGTGCTTAGACTTGATTTCGCTACATTAAATTTATATCACCTCAATTGTCAGTAATATGCTGACAAATAAGGTAATAATAATACTAATGCAAACCTTACTGTTATTACAACCAAAGCTTCAAATCGTATTGATTGCCTCTCAGTTGTTCGCACTTTGATAGAAAAAGGCAGATGTAGTGTTTAGACTTGATTTCACTACATCAAGTTTAATATCACCTTAGTTGTCATTAATTTTCTGACAATTAAGGTGATAATAAAACTACTACAAACCCTACTTTAATTACAACCAACTAATCTTCAAATCCCATTGATTGCCATTCAGGAAACGTCAATTTAAAAAGAAAAAGGCCGATGCATTGTTTCGACTTGATTTCACTACATCAAGTTTAATATCACCTCAGTTGTCAGTAATATTATGACAATTAAGGTGATAATAAAACTACTACAAACCCTACTTTAATTACAACCAACTAATCTTCAAATCCCATTGATTGCCATTCAGGAAACGTCAATTTAGAAAGATAAAGGCCGATGCATTGTTTAGACTTGATTTCACAAAATCAAGTTTAATATCACCTCAGTTGTCAGTAATTTACTGAAAATTAAGGTGATAATAAAACTAATACAAACTCTACCTTAATTACAACCAACTAAGCCTCAAATAACATCGAATGCCTTTAAGTTGATGTCACTTTAGAAAGAAAAAGGCAGAATCATTGTTTGGACTTGATTTAACTAAATGAAGTTTAATATCACCTCAGTTGTCAGTAATTTACTGACAATTAAGGTGATAATAAAACTAATACCAACCCTACTTTAATTGCAAGCTACTAATCTTCAAATCCCATTGACTGCCATTCAGGCGATGTCAATTTAGAGAGAGAAAGGCAGATGCAGTGTTTAGACTTGATTTCATTACATCAAGTTTAACATCACATCAATTGTCAGTAATATACGTAAAAATAAGGTGATATTAAATCTAATACAAAGACTACTTTAAGTAGAACCACCTAATCTTCAAATCCCATTGATTGCCTCTCAGTTGATTACACTTAGATAGAAAATGGCAGATACATTGTTGAGACTTGATTACAATACATCAAGTTTAATATCACCTCAGTTGTCAGTAATATACTGACAATTAAGGTGATAATACAAACTCTACTTTAATTACAACCAACTAATCTACAAATCCAATTGATTGCCATTCAGGCGATGTCAACTTAGATAGAAAAAGGCAGATGTAGGGTTTAGACTTGATTTCACAAAATCATACTTAATATCGCCTCAATTGTCAGTAATATACTGACAAATAAGGTGATAATAAAACTAATACATTCTCTACTTTAATTACAACGAACTAATCTTCAAATCCCATTGATTGCCATTCAGGCAACGTCAATTTAGAAAGAAAAAGGCCGATGCATTGTTTAGACTTGATTTCACTACATCAGGTTTAATATCACCTCAGTTGTCAGTAATGTACTGACAATTAAGGTGATAATAAAACTAATACAAACTCTACCTTAATTACAACCAACTAAGCCACAAATACCATCGAATGCCTTTAAGTTGATGTCACTTTAGAAAGAAAAAGGCAGAATCATTGTTTGGACTTGATTTAACTAAATGAAGTTTAATATCACCTCAGTTGTCAGTAATATACTGACAATTAAGGTGATAATAAAACTAATACAAACCTTACTTTAATTGCAACCTACTAATCTTCAAATCTCATTGATTACTATTCAGGCAATGTCAATTTTGATAGAAAAAGGCAGATGCAGGGTTTACACTTGATTTCACAAAATCAAGTTTAATATCACTTCAGTTGTCAGTAGTATACTGACACAAAAAGGTGATAATAAAACTATTACAATCCCTACTTTAATTACAGGCAACCAAGCTTCAAATACCATCGAATGAAGTTCAGTTGATGTCTCTTTAGGAAGAGAAAGTCACATGCAGTGCTTAGACTTGATTTCACTGCATCAATTTTAATATCACCTTAGTTGTCAGTAATTTGCTAACAATTAATGTGATAATAAAACTAATAGAAACTCTACTTTAATTACAACCAACTAATCCTCAAATACCATTGATTACTATTCAGGCGACGTCAATTTAGATAGAAAAAGGCAGATGCAGGGTTTAGACTTGATTTCAATAAATCAAATTTAAATTCACCCCAATTGTCAGCAATTTACTGACAAATAAGGTGATAATAAAACTAATACATTCTCTACTTTAATTACAACGAACTAATCTTCAAATCCCATTGATTGCCATTCAGGCAACGTCAATTTAGAAAGAAAAAGGCCGATGCATTGTTTAGACTTGATTTCACTACATCAAGTTTAATATCACCTCAGTTGTCAGTAATATACTGACAATTAAAGTGATAATAAAACTAATACATTCTCTAATTTACTTACAACCAACTAATCTTCAAATTCCATTGACTACCATTCAGGGGATGTCAATTTAGAAAGAAAAAGGCCGATGCATTGTTTAGACTTGATTTCACTACATCAAGTTTAATATCACCTCAGTTGTCAGTAATATACTGACAATTAAGGTGATAATACAAACTCTACTTTAATTACAACCAACTAATCCTCAAATCCCATTGATTACTATTCAGGCAATGTCAATTTAGATAGAAAAAGGCCGATGCATTGTTTAGACTTGATTTCACAAAATCAAGTTTAATATCACCTCAGTTGTCAGTAATTTATTGACAAATAAGGTGATAATAAAACTAATACAAACCCTTCTTTAATTACAACCAACTAAATTTCAAATCCCATTGATTGCCATTCAGGCAATGTCAATTTACATAGAAAAAGGTAGATGCAGGGTTTAGACTTGATTTCACAAAATCAAGTTTAATATCATCTCAATTGTCAGTAATATACTGACAAAGAAGGTGATAATAAAACTAATACAAACCTTACTGTTATTACAACCAAAGCTTCAAATCTTATTGCTTGCCTCTCAGTTGTTCGCACTTTGATAGAAAAAGGAAGATGTAGTGTTTAGACTTGATTTCACTACATCAAGTTTAATATCACCTCAATTGTCAGTAATATACTGACAAATAAGGTGATAATAAATCTAATACAAAGTCTACTTTAAGTAGAACCACCTAATCTTCAAATCCTATTGATTGCCTCTCAGTTGATTACACTTAGATAGAAAATGGCAGATACATTGTTGAGACTTGATTACACTACATACAGTTCAATATCACCTCAGTTGTCAGTAATATACTGACAATTAAGGTGATAATACAAACTCTACTTTAATTACAACCAACTAATCCTCAAATCCCATTGATTACTATTCAAGCAATGTCAATTTAGATAGAAAAAGGCCGATTCATTGTTTAGACTTGATTTCACAAAATCAAGTTTAATATCACCTCAGTTGTCAGTAATTTATCGACAAATAAGGTGATAATAAAACTAATACAAACCCTTCTTTAATTACAACCAACTAATCTTCAAATCCCATTAATTGCCATTCAGGCAATGTCAATTTAGATAGAAAAAGGTAGATGCAGGGTTTAGACTTGATTTCACAAAATCAAGTTTAATATCATCTCAATTGTCAGTAATATACTGACAAAGAAGGTGATAATAAAACTAATAAAAACCTTTCTGTTATTACAACCAAAGCTTCAAATCTTATTGCTTGCCTCTCAGTTGTTCGCACTTTGATAGAAAAAGGAAGATGTAGTGTTTAGACTTGATTTCACTACATCAGGTTTAATATCACCTTAGTTGTCAGTAATTTGCTGACAATTAATGTGATAATAAAATTAATACAAACCCTACTTTAATTACAACCAACTAATCCTCAAATCCCATTGATTACTATTCAGGCAATGTCAATTTAGATAGAAAAAGGCAGATGCAGGGTTTAGACTTGATTTCACAAAATCAAGTTTAATATCACTTCAGTTGTCAGTAGTATACTGACACAAAAAGGTGATAATAAAACACACACAAACCCTACTTTAATTACAGGCAACCAAGCTTCAAATACCATCGAATGAAGTTCAGTTGATGTCTCTTTAGGAAGAGAAAGTCACATACAGTGCTTAGACTTGATTTCACTGCATCAAGTTTAATATCACCTCAGTTGTCAATAATTTCCTGATAATTAAGGTGATAATAAAACTAATAGAAACTCTACTTTAATTACAACCAACTAATCTTCATATCCCATTGATTGCCATTCAGGCGACGACAATTTAAAAAGAAAAAGGCCGATGAATTGTTTAGACTTGATTTCACTACATCAAGTTTAATAGCACCTCAGTTGTCAGTAACATACTGACAATTAAGGTGATAATAAAACTAATACAAACTCTACTCTAATTACAACCAACTAATGTTCAAATCCCATTGATTGCCATTCAGGCAATGTCAATTTAGATAGAAAAAGGTAGATGCAGGGTTTAGACTTGATTTCACAAAATCAAGTTTAATATCACCTCAATTGTCAGTAATATACTGAGATATTAGGTGATAATAAAACTAATACAAACTCTACCTTAATTACAACCAACTAAGCCACAAATACCATCGAACGCCTTTAAGTTGATGTCACTTTAGAAAGAAAAAGGCAGAATCATTGTTTGGACTTGATTTAACTAAATGAAGTTTAATATCACCTCAGTTGTCAGTAATATACTGACAATTAAGGTGATAATAAAACTAATACAAACCTTACTTTAATTGCAACCTACTAATCTTCAAATCTCATTGATTACTATTCAGGCAATGTCAATTTTGATAGAAAAAGGCAGATGCAGGGTTTACACTTGATTTCACAAAATCAAGTTTAATATCACTTCAGTTGTCAGTAGTATACTGACACAAAAAGGTGATAATAAAACTATTACAATCCCTACTTTAATTACAGGCAACCAAGCTTCAAATACCATCGAATGAAGTTCAGTTGATGTCTCTTTAGGAAGAGAAAGTCACATGCAGTGCTTAGACTTGATTTCACTGCATCAATTTTAATATCACCTTAGTTGTCAGTAATTTGCTAACAATTAATGTGATAATAAAACTAATAGAAACTCTACTTTAATTACAACCAACTAATCCTCAAATACCATTGATTACTATTCAGGCGACGTCAATTTAGATAGAAAAAGGCAGATGCAGGGTTTAGACTTGATTTCAATAAATCAAATTTAAATTCACCCCAATTGTCAGCAATTTACTGACAAATAAGGTGATAATAAAACTAATACATTCTCTACTTTAATTACAACGAACTAATCTTCAAATCCCATTGATTGCCATTCAGGCAACGTCAATTTAGAAAGAAAAAGGCCGATGCATTGTTTAGACTTGATTTCACTACATCAAGTTTAATATCACCTCAGTTGTCAGTAATATACTGACAATTAAAGTGATAATAAAACTAATACATTCTCTAATTTACTTACAACCAACTAATCTTCAAATTCCATTGACTACCATTCAGGGGATGTCAATTTAGAAAGAAAAAGGCCGATGCATTGTTTAGACTTGATTTCACTACATCAAGTTTAATATCACCTCAGTTGTCAGTAATATACTGACAATTAAGGTGATAATACAAACTCTACTTTAATTACAACCAACTAATCCTCAAATCCCATTGATTACTATTCAGGCAATGTCAATTTAGATAGAAAAAGGCCGATGCATTGTTTAGACTTGATTTCACAAAATCAAGTTTAATATCACCTCAGTTGTCAGTAATTTATTGACAAATAAGGTGATAATAAAACTAATACAAACCCTTCTTTAATTACAACCAACTAAATTTCAAATCCCATTGATTGCCATTCAGGCAATGTCAATTTACATAGAAAAAGGTAGATGCAGGGTTTAGACTTGATTTCACAAAATCAAGTTTAATATCATCTCAATTGTCAGTAATATACTGACAAAGAAGGTGATAATAAAACTAATACAAACCTTACTGTTATTACAACCAAAGCTTCAAATCTTATTGCTTGCCTCTCAGTTGTTCGCACTTTGATAGAAAAAGGAAGATGTAGTGTTTAGACTTGATTTCACTACATCAAGTTTAATATCACCTCAATTGTCAGTAATATACTGACAAATAAGGTGATAATAAATCTAATACAAAGTCTACTTTAAGTAGAACCACCTAATCTTCAAATCCTATTGATTGCCTCTCAGTTGATTACACTTAGATAGAAAATGGCAGATACATTGTTGAGACTTGATTACACTACATACAGTTCAATATCACCTCAGTTGTCAGTAATATACTGACAATTAAGGTGATAATACAAACTCTACTTTAATTACAACCAACTAATCCTCAAATCCCATTGATTACTATTCAAGCAATGTCAATTTAGATAGAAAAAGGCCGATTCATTGTTTAGACTTGATTTCACAAAATCAAGTTTAATATCACCTCAGTTGTCAGTAATTTATCGACAAATAAGGTGATAATAAAACTAATACAAACCCTTCTTTAATTACAACCAACTAATCTTCAAATCCCATTAATTGCCATTCAGGCAATGTCAATTTAGATAGAAAAAGGTAGATGCAGGGTTTAGACTTGATTTCACAAAATCAAGTTTAATATCATCTCAATTGTCAGTAATATACTGACAAAGAAGGTGATAATAAAACTAATAAAAACCTTTCTGTTATTACAACCAAAGCTTCAAATCTTATTGCTTGCCTCTCAGTTGTTCGCACTTTGATAGAAAAAGGAAGATGTAGTGTTTAGACTTGATTTCACTACATCAGGTTTAATATCACCTTAGTTGTCAGTAATTTGCTGACAATTAATGTGATAATAAAATTAATACAAACCCTACTTTAATTACAACCAACTAATCCTCAAATCCCATTGATTACTATTCAGGCAATGTCAATTTAGATAGAAAAAGGCAGATGCAGGGTTTAGACTTGATTTCACAAAATCAAGTTTAATATCACTTCAGTTGTCAGTAGTATACTGACACAAAAAGGTGATAATAAAACACACACAAACCCTACTTTAATTACAGGCAACCAAGCTTCAAATACCATCGAATGAAGTTCAGTTGATGTCTCTTTAGGAAGAGAAAGTCACATACAGTGCTTAGACTTGATTTCACTGCATCAAGTTTAATATCACCTCAGTTGTCAATAATTTCCTGATAATTAAGGTGATAATAAAACTAATAGAAACTCTACTTTAATTACAACCAACTAATCTTCATATCCCATTGATTGCCATTCAGGCGACGACAATTTAAAAAGAAAAAGGCCGATGAATTGTTTAGACTTGATTTCACTACATCAAGTTTAATAGCACCTCAGTTGTCAGTAACATACTGACAATTAAGGTGATAATAAAACTAATACAAACTCTACTCTAATTACAACCAACTAATGTTCAAATCCCATTGATTGCCATTCAGGCAATGTCAATTTAGATAGAAAAAGGTAGATGCAGGGTTTAGACTTGATTTCACAAAATCAAGTTTAATATCACCTCAATTGTCAGTAATATACTGAGATATTAGGTGATAATAAAACTAATACAAACTCTACCTTAATTACAACCAACTAAGCCACAAATACCATCGAACGCCTTTAAGTTGATGTCACTTTAGAAAGAAAAAGGTAGAATCATTGTTTGGACTTGATTTAACTAAATGAAGTTTAATATCACCTCAGTTGTCATTAATATACTGACAATTAAGGTGATAATAAGACTAATACAAACCCTACTTTAATTGCAACCTACTAATCTTCAAATCCCATTAACTTCCATTCAGGCGATGTCAATTTAGAAGGAGAAAGGCAGATGCAGTGTTTAGACTTGATTTCATTACATCAAGTTTAATATCACCTCAATTGTCAGTAAGATACTGACAATTAAGGTGATAATAAAACTAATACATTCTCTACTTTAATTACAACGAACTAATCTTCAAATCCCATTGATTGCCATTCAGGCAACGTCAATTTAGAAAGAAAAAGGCCGATGCATTGTATAGACTTGATTTCACTACATCAAGTTTAATATCACCTCAGTTGTCAGTAATATACTGACAATTAAGGTGATAATAAAACTAATACATTCTCTACTTTACTTACAACCAACTAATCTTCAAATCCCATTGTTTGCCATTCAGGCAACGTCAATTTAGAAAGAAAAAGGCCGATGCATTGTTTAGACTTGATTTCACTATATCAAGTTTAATATCATCTCAATTGTCGGTAATATACTGACAATTAAGGTGATAATAAAACTAATACAAACCCTACTTTAATTGATACCAACTAATCTTCAAATTCCATTGACTACCATTCAGGGGATGTCAATTTAGAAAGAAAAAGGCCGATGCATTGTTTAGACTTGATTACACTACATACAGTTCAATATCACCTCAGTTGTCAGTAATATACTGACAATTAAGGTGATAATACAAACTCTACTTTAATTACAACCAACTAATCCTCAAATCCCATTGATTACTATTCAGGCAATGTCAATTTAGATAGAAAAAGGCCGATGCATTGTTTAGACTTGATTTCACAAAATCAAGTTTAATATCACCTCAGTTGTCAGTAATTTAGTGACAAATAAGGTGATAATAAAACTAATACAAATCCTTCTTTAATTACAACCAACTAATCTTTAAATCCCATTGATTGCCATTCAGGCAATGTCAATTTACATAGAAAAAGGTAGATGCAGGGTTTAGACTTGATTTCACAAAATCAAGTTTAATATCATCTCAATTGTCAGTAATATACTGACAAAGAAGGTGATAATAAAACTAATACAAACCTTACTGTTATTACAACAAAAGCTTCAAATCTTATTGCTTGCCTCTCAGTTGTTCGCACTTTGATAGAAAAAGGAAGATGTAGTGTTTAGACTTGATTTCACTACATCAAGTTTAATATCACCTCAATTGTCAGTAATATACTGACAAATAAGGTGATAATAAATCTAATACAAAGTCTACTTTAAGTAGAACCACCTAATCTTAAAATCCTATTGATTGCCTCTCAGTTGATTACACTTAGATAGAAAATGGCAGATACATTGTTGAGACTTGATTACACTACATACAGTTCAATATCACCTCAGTTGTCAGTAATATACTGACAATTAAGGTGATAATACAAACTCTACTTTAATTACAACCAACTAATCCTCAAATCCCATTGATTACTATTCAGGCAATGTCAATTTAGATAGAAAAAGGCCGATGCATTGTTTAGACTTGATTTTACAAAATCAAGTTTAATATCACCTCAGTTGTCAGTAATTTATTGACAAATAAGGTGATAATAAAACTAATACAAACCCTTCTTTAATTACAACCAACTAATCTTCAAATCCCATTGATTGCCATTCAGGCAATGTCAATTTACATAGAAAAAGGTAGATGCAGGGTTTAGACTTGATTTCACAAAATCAAGTTTAATATCATCTCAATTGTCAGTAATATACTGACAAAGAAGGTGATAATAAAACTAATACAAACCTTACTGTTATTACAACCAAAGCTTCAAATCTTATTGCTTGCCTCTCAGTTGTTCGCACTTTGATAGAAAAAGGAAGGTGTAGTGTTTAGACTTGATTTCACTACATCAGGTTTAATATCACCTTAGTTGTCAGTAATTTGCTGACAATTAATGTGATAATAAAACTAATACAAACCCTACTTTAATTACAACCAACTAATCCTCAAATCTCATTGATTACTATTCAGGCAATGTCAATTTTGATAGAAAAAGGCAGATGCAGGGTTTACACTTGATTTTACAAAATCAAGTTTAATATCACTTCAGTTGTCAGTAGTATACTGACACAAAAAGGTGATAATAAAACTATTACAAACAACCAACAAAAAACTATTACAGGCAACCAAGCTTCAAATACCATCGAATGAAGTTCAGTTGATGTCTCTTTAGGAAGAGAAAGTCACATACAGTGCTTAGACTTGATTTCACTGCATCAATTTTAATATCACCTTAGTTGTCAGTAATTTGCTAACAATTAATGTGATAATAAAACTAATAGAAACTCTACTTTAATTACAACCAACTAATCCTCAAATCCCATTGATTACTATTCAGGCAATGTCAATTTAGATAGAAAAAGGCAGATGCAGGGTTTAGACTTGATTTCAGAAAATCAAGTTTAATATCACTTCAGTTGTCAGTAGTATACTGACACAAAAAGGTGATAATAAAACTAATACAAAACCTACTTTGATTACAGGCAACCAAGCTTCAAATACCATCGAATGAAGTTCAGTTGATGTCTCTTTAGGAAGAGAAGGTCACATACAGTGCTTAGACTTGATTTCACTGCATCAAGTTTAATATCACCTCAGTTGTCAGTAATTTACTGATAATTAAGGTGATAATAAAACTAATACAAAACTCTACTTTAATTACAACCAACTAATCTTCAAATCCAATTGATTGCCATTCAGGCGATGTCAATATAGATAGAAAAAGGCAGATGCATTGTTTAGACTTGGTTTCACCACATTAAGTTTATATCACCTCAATTGTCAGTAATATACTGACAAATAAGGTGATAATGAAACTAATACAAACTCTACTTTAATTACACCCACCTAAGCTTCAAATTCCATTGATTCCCTTTCAGTTGTTTGCACTTAGATAGAAAAAGGCAAATGCAGTGTTTCGTCTTGATTTAACTACAACAAGTTTAATATCACCTCAGTTGTCAGAAATATCCTGACAATTAAGGTGATATTAAAACTAATATAAGCTCTACTTTAATAACAAGCAACCAAGCTTCAAATACCATCAAATGCCATTTAGTTGATGTCTCTTTAGAAAGAGAAAGTCACATGCAGTGCTTAGACTTGATTTCGCTACATTAAATTTATATCACCTCAATTGTCAGTAATATGCTGACAAATAAGGTAATAATAAAACTAATGCAAACCTTACTGTTATTACAACCAAAGCTTCTTATCGTATTGATTGCCTCTCAGTTGTTCGCACTTTGATAGAAAAAGGCAGATGTAGTGTTTAGACTTGATTTCACTACATCAAGTTTAATATCACCTTAGTTATCATTAATTTTCTGACAATTAAGGTGATAATAAAACTACTACAAACCCTACTTTAATTACAACCAACTAATCTTCAAATCCCATTGATTGCCATTCAGGAAACGTCAATTTAGAAAGAAAAAGGCCGATGCATTGTTTCGACTTGATTTCACTACATCAAGTTTAATATCACCTCAGTTGTCAGTAATATTATGACAATTAAGGTGATAATAAAACTAATGCAAACTCTACTTTAATTACAACCAACTAATCCTGAAATCCTATTGATTACTATTCAGGCAATTTCAATTTAGATAGAAAAAGGCAGATGCATGGTTAAGACTTGATTTCACAAAATCAAGTTTAATATCACCTCAGTTGTCAGTAATTTACTGAAAAATAAGGTGATAATAAAACTAATACAAACTCTACCTTAATTACAACCAACTAAGCCTCAAATAACATCGAATGCCTTTAAGTTGATGTCACTTTAGAAAGAAAAAGGCAGAATCATTGTTTGGACTTGATTTAACTAAATGAAGTTTAATATCACCTGAGTTGTCAGTAATTTACTGACAATTAAGGAGATAAAAAAACTAATACCAACCCAACTTTAATTGCAAGCTACTAATCTTCAAATCCTATTGACTGCCATTCAGGCGAAGTCAATTTAGAGAGAGAAAGGCAGATGCAGTGTTTAGACTTGATTTCATTACATCAAGTTTATTTATCACATCAATTGTCAGTAATATACGTAAAAATAAGGTGATATTAAATCTAATACAAAGTCTACTTTAAGTAGAACCACCTAATCTTCAAATCCCATTGATTGCCTCTCAGTTGATTACACTTAGATAGAAAATGGCAGATACATTGTTGAGACTTGATTACAATACATCAAGTTTAATATCACCTCAGTTGTCAGTAATATACTGACAATTAAGGTGATAATACAAACTCTACTTTAATTACAACCAACTAATCTACAAATCCAATTGATTGCCATTCAGGCGATGTCAACTTAGATAGAAAAAGGCAGATGTAGGGTTTAGACTTGATTTCACAAAATCATACATAATATCGCCTCAATTGTCAGTAATATACTGACAAATAAGGTGATAATAAAACTAATACATTCTCTACTTTAATTACAACGAACTAATCTTCAAATCCCATTGATTGCAATTAAGGCAACGTCAATTTAGAAAGAAAAAGGCCGATGCATTGTTTAGACTTGATTTCACTACATCAGGTTTAATATCACCTCAGTTGTCAGTAATATACTGACAATTAAGGTGATAATAAAACTAATACATTCTCTACTTTAAATACAACCAACTAATCTTCAAATCCCATTGATTGCCGTTCAGGCGACGACAATTTAGAAAGAAAAAGGCCGATGAATTGTTTAGACTTGATTTCACTACATCAAGTTTAATAGCACCACAGTTGTCAGTAACATACTGACAATTAAGGTGATAATGAAACTAATACATTCTCTACTTTAATTACAACCAACTAATCTTCAAATCCCATTGATTGCTATTCAGGCCTTGTCAATTTAGAAAGAGAAAGGCATATGCAGTGTTTAGACTTCATTTCACTACATCAAGTTTAATATCACCTCAATTGTCAGTAATATAATGACAAGAAATGTTATAATAAATCTAATACAAAGTCAACTTTAAGTAGAACCACCTAATCTTCAAATCCCATTGATTGACTCTCAGTTGAAACAACTTAGATAGAAAATGGCAGATGCATCGTTTAGACTTGATTTCACTACATCAAGTTTAATATCACCTTAGTTGTCAGTAATATACTGCCAATTAAGGTGATAATAAAACTAATACATTCTCTACTTTAATTACAAGCAACTAATCTTCAAATCCCATTGATTGCCATTCAGGCGACGACAATTTAGAAAGAAAAAGGCCGATGAATTGTTTAGACTTGATTTCACTACATCAAGTTTAATAGCACCACAGTTGTCAGTAACATACTGACAATTAAGGTGATAATGAAACTAATGCAAACTCTACTTTAATTACAACCAACTAATCCTCAAATCCCATTGATTACTATTCAGGCAATGTCAATTTAGATAGAAAAAGGCAGATGCAGGGTTTAGACTTGATTTCACAAAATCAAGTTTAATATCATCTCAGTTGCCAGTAATTTACTAACAAATAAGGTGATAATAAAACTAATACAAACCCTTCTTTAATTACAACCAACTAATCTTCAAATCCCATTGATTGCCATTCAGGCAATGTCAATTTAGATAGAAAAAGGTAGATGCAGGGTTTAGACTTGATTTCACAAAATCAAGTTTAATCTCACCTCAATTGTCAGTAATATACTGAGAAATTAGGGTATAATAAAACTAATACAAACTCTACCTTAATTACAACCAACTAAGCCACAAATACCATCGAATGCCTTTAAGTTGATGTCACTTTAGAAAGAAAAAGGCAGAATCATTGTTTGGACTTGATTTAACTAAATGAAGTTTAATATCACCTAAGTTGTCAGTAATATACTGACAATTAAGGTGATAAGAAAACTAATACAAACACTACTTTAATTGCAACCTACTAATCTTCAAATCCCATTGACTTCCATTCAGGCGATGTCAATTTAGAAGGAGAAAGGCAGATGCAGTGTTTAGACTTGATTTCATTACATCAAGTTTAATATCACCTCAATTGTCAGTAAGATACTGACAATTAAGGTGATAATAAAACTAATACATTCTCTACTTTAATTACAACGAACTAATCTTCAAATCCCATTGATTGCCATTCAGGAAACGTCAATTTAGAAAGAAAAAGGCCGATGCATTGTTTAGACTTGATTTCACAAAATCAAATTTAAATTCACCTCAATTGTCAGCAATATACTGACAATTAAGGTGATAATAAAACTAATAAATTTTCTACTTTAATTACAACCAACTAATCTTCAAATCCCATTGTTTGCCATTCAGGCAACGTCAATTTAGAAAGAAAAAGGCCGATGCATTGTTTAGACTTGATTTCACTATATCAAGTTTAATATCATCTCAATTGTCAGTAATATACTGACAATTAAGGTGATAATAAAACTAATACAAACCCTACTTTAATTGATACCAACTAATCTTCAAATTCCATTGACTACCATTCAGGGGATGTCAATTTAGAAAGAAGAAGGCCGATGCATTGTTTAGACTTGATTTCACTACATCAAGTTTAATATCACCTCAGTTGTCAGTAATATACTGACAATTAAGGTGATAATAAAACTAATACATTCTCTAATTTACTTACAACCAACTAATCTTCAAATCCCATTGATTGCCATTCAGGCGACGTCAATTTAGAAAGAAAAAGGCCGATGCATTGTTTAGACTTGATTTCACTACATCAAGTTTAATATCACCTCAATTGTCAGTAATATACTGACAAATAAGGTGATAATAAATCTAATACAAAGTCTACTTTAAGTAGAACCACCTAATCCTCAAATCCCATTGATTGCCTCTCAGTTGATTACACTTAGATAGAAAATGGCAGATACATTGTTGAGACTTGATTACACTACATACAGTTCAATATCACCTCAGTTGTCAGTAATATACTGACAATTAAGGTGATAATAAAACTAATACAAACCCTACTTTAATTGATACCAACTAATCTTCATATCCCATTGATTGCCATTCAGGCGATGTCAATTTAGATAGAAAAAAGAAGATG
The DNA here is from genome assembly GCA_964019985.1 of Aurelia sp. 4 Dawson et al 2005. Lineage (NCBI taxonomy): Eukaryota > Metazoa > Cnidaria > Scyphozoa > Semaeostomeae > Ulmaridae > Aurelia > Aurelia sp. 4 Dawson et al 2005. The sequence goes on along the minus strand of OZ026502.1, from coordinate 18,968,435 downwards.
CAGGGTTTAGACTTGATTTCACCACATTAAGTTGATATCACCTCAATTGTCAGTAATATACTGACAAATAAGGTGATAATAAAACTAATGAATTCTCTACTTTACTTACAACCAACTAATCTTCAAATCCCATTGTTTGCCATTCAGGCAAGGTCAATTTAGAAAGAAAAAGGCCGATCCATTGTTTAGACTTGATTTCACTATATCAAGTTTAATATCATCTCAATTGTCAGTAATATACTGACAATTAAGGTGATAATAAAACTAATACAAACCCTACTTTAATTGATACCAACTAATATTCAAATTCCATTGACTACCATTCAGGGGATGTCAATCTAGAAAGAAAAAGGCCGATGCATTGTTTAGACTTGATTTCACTACATCAAGTTTAATATCACCTCAGTTGTCAGTAATATACTGACAATTAAGGTGATAATAAAACTAATACATTCTCTAATTTACTTACAACCAACTAATCTTCAAATCCCATTGATTGCCATTCAGGCGACGTCAATTTAGAAAGAAAAAGGCCGATGCATTGTTTAGACCTGATTTCACTACATCAAGTTCAATATCACCACAATTGTCAGTAATATACTGACAAATAAGGTAATAATAAATCTAATACAAAGTCTACTTTAAGTAGAACCACCTAATCTTCAAATCCCATTGATTGCCTCTCAGTTGATTACACTTAGATAGAAAATGGCAGATACATTGTTGAGACTTGATTACACTACATACAGTTCAATATCACCTCAGTTGTCAGTAATATACGGACAATTAAGGTGATAATAAAACTAATCGAAACTCTACTTTAATTACAACCAACTAATCTTCATATCCCATTGATTGCCATTCAGGCGATGTCAATTTAGATAGAAAAAAGAAGATGCAGGGTTTAGACTTGATTTCACCACATTAAGTTGATATCACCTCAATTGTCAGTAATATACTGACAAATAAGGTGATAATGAAACTAATACAAACTCTACTTTAATTACAACCACCTAATCTTCAAATCCCATTGATTGCCATTCAGGCGACGTCAATTTAGAAAGAAAAAGGCCGATGCATTGTTTAGACTTGATTTCACTACATCAAGTTTAATAGCACCTCAGTTGTCAGTAATATAGTGACAACAAATATTATAATAAAACTAATGCAAACTCTACTTTAATTACAACCATTAAATCCTCAAATCCCATTGATTACTATTCAGGCAATGTCAATTTAGATCGAAAAAGGCAGATGCAGGGTTTAGACTTGATTTCACAAATCAAGTTTAATATCACCTCAGTTGTCAGTAATTTACTAACAAATAAGGTGATAATAAAACTAATACAAACTCTACTCTAATTACGACCAACTAATCTTCAAATCCCATTGATTGCCATTCAGGCAATGTCAATTTAGATAGAAAAAGGTAGATGCAGGGTTTAGACTTTATTTCAGAAAATCAAGTTTAATATCACCTCAATTGTCAGAAATATATTGAGAAATAAGGTGATAATAAAACTAATACAAACTCTACCTTAATTACAACCAACTAAGCCTCAGATACCATCGAATGCCTTTAAGTTGATTTCACTTTAGAAAGAAAAAGGCAGAATCATTGTTTGGACTTGATTTAACTAAATGAATTTTAATATCACCTCAGTTGTCAGTAATTTACTGACAATTAAGGTGATAATAAAACTAATAAATTCTCTACTTTAATTACAACCAACTAATCTTCAAATCCCATTGTTTGCCATTCAGGCAACGTCAATATAGAAAGAAAAAGGCCGATGCATTGTTTAGACTTGATTTCACTATATCAAGTTTAATATCATCTCAATTGTCAGTAATATACTGACAATTAAGGTGATAATAAAACTAATACAAACCCTACTTTAATTGATACCAACTAATCTTCAAATTCCATTGACTACCATTCAGGGGATGTCAATTTAGAAAGAAGAAGGCCGATGCATTGTTTAGACTTGATTTCACTACATCAAGTTTAATATCACTTAAGTTGTCAGTAATATACTGACAAATAAGGTGATAATAAAACTAATGAATTCTCTACTTTACTTACAACCAACTAATCTTCAAATCCCATTGTTTGCCATTCAGGCAACGTCAATTTAGAAAGAAAAAGGCCGATGCATTGTTTAGACTTGATTTCACTATATCGAGTTTAATATCATCTCAATTGTCAGTAATATACTGACAATTAAGGTGATAATAAAACTAATACAAACCCTACTTTAATTGATACCAACTAATCTTCAAATTCCATTGACTACCATTCAGGGGATGTCAATTTAGAAAGAAGAAGGCCGATGCATTGTTTAGACTTGATTTCACTACATCGAGTTTAATATCACTTAAGTTGTCAGTAATATACTGACAAATAAGGTGATAATAAAACTAATGAATTCTCTACTTTACTTACAACCAACTAATCTTCAAATCCCATTGTTTGCCATTCAGGCAACGTCAATTTAGAAAGAAAAAGGCCGATGCATTGTTTAGACTTGATTTCACTATATCGAGTTTAATATCATCTCAATTGTCAGTAATATACTGACAATTAAGGTGATAATAAAACTAATACAAACCCTACTTTAATTGATACCAACTAATCTTCAAATTCAATTGACTACCATTCAGGGGATGTCAATTTAGAAAGAAAAAGGCCGATGCATTGTTTAGACTTGATTTCACTACATCAAGTTTAATATCACCTCAGTTGTCAGTAATATACTGACAATTAAGGTGATAATAAAACTAATACATTCTCTAATTTACTTACAACCAACTAATCTTCAAATCCCATTGATTGCCATTCAGGCGACGTCAATTTAGAAAGAAAAAGGCCGATGCATTGTTTAGACCTGATTTCACTACATCAAGTTCAATATCACCACAATTGTCAGTAATATACTGACAAATAAGGTAATAATAAATCTAATACAAAGTCTACTTTAAGTAGAACCACCTAATCTTCAAATCCCATTGATTGCCTCTCAGTTGATTACACTTAGATAGAAAATGGCAGATACATTGTTGAGACTTGATTACACTACATACAGTTCAATATCACCTCAGTTGTCAGTAATATACGGACAATTAAGGTGATAATAAAACTAATCGAAACTCTACTTTAATTACAACCAACTAATCTTCATATCCCATTGATTGCCATTCAGGCGATGTCAATTTAGATAGAAAAAAGAAGATGCAGGGTTTAGACTTGATTTCACCACATTAAGTTGATATCACCTCAATTGTCAGTAATATACTGACAAATAAGGTGATAATGAAACTAATACAAACTCTACTTTAATTACAACCACCTAATCTTCAAATCCCATTGATTGCCATTCAGGCGACGTCAATTTAGAAAGAAAAAGGCCGATGCATTGTTTAGACTTGATTTCACTACATCAAGTTTAATAGCACCTCAGTTGTCAGTAATATAGTGACAACAAATATTATAATAAAACTAATGCAAACTCTACTTTAATTACAACCATTAAATCCTCAAATCCCATTGATTACTATTCAGGCAATGTCAATTTAGATCGAAAAAGGCAGATGCAGGGTTTAGACTTGATTTCACAAATCAAGTTTAATATCACCTCAGTTGTCAGTAATTTACTAACAAATAAGGTGATAATAAAACTAATACAAACTCTACTCTAATTACGACCAACTAATCTTCAAATCCCATTGATTGCCATTCAGGCAATGTCAATTTAGATAGAAAAAGGTAGATGCAGGGTTTAGACTTTATTTCAGAAAATCAAGTTTAATATCACCTCAATTGTCAGAAATATATTGAGAAATAAGGTGATAATAAAACTAATACAAACTCTACCTTAATTACAACCAACTAAGCCTCAGATACCATCGAATGCCTTTAAGTTGATTTCACTTTAGAAAGAAAAAGGCAGAATCATTGTTTGGACTTGATTTAACTAAATGAATTTTAATATCACCTCAGTTGTCAGTAATTTACTGACAATTAAGGTGATAATAAAACTAATAAATTCTCTACTTTAATTACAACCAACTAATCTTCAAATCCCATTGTTTGCCATTCAGGCAACGTCAATATAGAAAGAAAAAGGCCGATGCATTGTTTAGACTTGATTTCACTATATCAAGTTTAATATCATCTCAATTGTCAGTAATATACTGACAATTAAGGTGATAATAAAACTAATACAAACCCTACTTTAATTGATACCAACTAATCTTCAAATTCCATTGACTACCATTCAGGGGATGTCAATTTAGAAAGAAGAAGGCCGATGCATTGTTTAGACTTGATTTCACTACATCAAGTTTAATATCACTTAAGTTGTCAGTAATATACTGACAAATAAGGTGATAATAAAACTAATGAATTCTCTACTTTACTTACAACCAACTAATCTTCAAATCCCATTGTTTGCCATTCAGGCAACGTCAATTTAGAAAGAAAAAGGCCGATGCATTGTTTAGACTTGATTTCACTATATCGAGTTTAATATCATCTCAATTGTCAGTAATATACTGACAATTAAGGTGATAATAAAACTAATACAAACCCTACTTTAATTGATACCAACTAATCTTCAAATTCCATTGACTACCATTCAGGGGATGTCAATTTAGAAAGAAGAAGGCCGATGCATTGTTTAGACTTGATTTCACTACATCGAGTTTAATATCACTTAAGTTGTCAGTAATATACTGACAAATAAGGTGATAATAAAACTAATGAATTCTCTACTTTACTTACAACCAACTAATCTTCAAATCCCATTGTTTGCCATTCAGGCAACGTCAATTTAGAAAGAAAAAGGCCGATGCATTGTTTAGACTTGATTTCACTATATCGAGTTTAATATCATCTCAATTGTCAGTAATATACTGACAATTAAGGTGATAATAAAACTAATACAAACCCTACTTTAATTGATACCAACTAATCTTCAAATTCAATTGACTACCATTCAGGGGATGTCAATTTAGAAAGAAAAAGGCCGATGCATTGTTTAGACTTGATTTCACTACATCAAGTTTAATATCACCTCAGTTGTCAGTAATATACTGACAATTAAGGTGATAATAAAACTAATACATTCTCTAATTTACTTACAACCAACTAATCTTCAAATCCCATTGATTGCCATTCAGGCGACGTCAATTTAGAAAGAAAAAGGCTGATGCATTGTTTAGACTTGATTTCACTACATCAAGTTTAATATCACCTCAATTGTCAGTAATATACTGACAAATATGGTGATAATAAATCTAATACAAAGTCTACTTTAAGTAGAACCACCTAATCTTCAAATCCCATTGATTGCCTCTCAGTTGATTACACTTAGATAGAAAATGGCAGATACATTGTTGAGACTTGATTACACCACATACAGTTCAATATCACCTCAGTTGTCAGTAATATACTGACAATTAAGGTGATAATAAAACTAATACAAACCCTACTTTAATTGATACCAACTAATCTTCATATCCCATTGATTGCCATTCAGGCGATGTCAATTTAGATAGAAAAAAGAAGATGCAGGGTTTAGACTTGATTTCACCACATTAAGTTGATATCACCTCAATTGTCAGTAATATACTGACAAATAAGGTGATAATAAAACTAATGAATTCTCTACTTTACTTACAACCAACTAATCTTCAAATCCCATTGTTTGCCATTCAGGCAACGTCAATTTAGAAAGAAAAAGGCCGATCCATTGTTTAGACTTGATTTCACTATATCAAGTTTAATATCATCTCAGTTGTCAGTAATATACTGACAATTAAGGTGATAATAAAGCTAATACAAACCCTACTTTAATTGATACCAACTAATCTTCAAATTCCATTGACTACCATTCAGGGGATGTCAATTTAGAAAGAAAAAGGCCGATGCATTGTTTAGACTTGATTTCACTACATCAAGTTTAATATCACCTCAGTTGTCAGTAATATACTGACAATTAAGGTGATAATAAAACTAATACATTCTCTAATTTACTTACAACCAACTAATCTTCAAATCCCATTGATTGCCATTCAGGCGACGTCAATTTAGAAAGAAAAAGGCCGATGCATTGTTTAGACTTGATTTCACTACATCAAGTTCAATATCACCTCAATTGTCAGTAATATACTGACAAATAAGGTGATAATAAATCTAATACAAAGTCTACATTAAGTAGAACCACCTAATCTTCAAATCCCATTGATTGCCTCTCAGTTGATTACACTTAGATAGAAAATGGCAGATACATTGTTGAGACTTGATTACACTACATACAGTTCAATATCACCTCAGTTGTCAGTAATATACTGACAATTAAGGTGATAATAAAACTAATAGAAACTCTACTTTAATTACAACCAATTAATCTTCATATCCCATTGATTGCCATTCAGGCGATGGCAATTTAGATAGAAAAAAGAAGATGCAGGGTTTAGACTTGATTTCACCACATTAAGTTGATATCACCTCAATTGTCAGTAATATACTGACAAATAAGGTGATAATGAAACTAATACAAACTCTACTTTAATTACAACCACCTAATCTTCAAATCCCATTGATTGCCATTCAGGCGACGTCAATTTAGAAAGAAAAAGGCCGATGCATTGTTAAAACTTGATTTCACTACATCAAGTTTAATAGCACCTCAATTGTCAGTAATATACTGACAAATAAGGTGATAATAAATCTAATACAAAGTCTACTTTAAGTAGAACCACATAATCTTCAAATACCATTGATTGCCTCTCAGTTGATTACACTTAGATGGAAAATGGCAGATACATTGTTGAGACTTGATTTTACTACATCAAGTTTAATATCACCTCAGCTGTCAGTAATATATTGACAATTAAGGTGATAATACAAACTCTACTTTAATTACAACCAACTAATCTACAAATCCAATTGATTGCCATTCATGCGATGTCAATTTAGATAGAAAAAGTCAGATGCAGGGTTTAGACTCGATTTCACAAAATCGAATTTAATATCGCCTCAATTGTCAGTAATATACTGACAATTAAGGTGATAATAAATCTAATACATTCCCTACTTTAATTACAACCAACGAATCTTCAAATCCCATTGATTGCCATTCAGGCGACGTCAATTTAGAAAGGAAAAGGCCGATGCATTGTTTAGACTTGATTTCACTACATCAAGTTTAATATCACCTTAGTTGTCAGTAATATACTGACAATTAAGGTGATAATAAAACTAATACATTCTCTATTTTAATTACAACCAACTAATCTTCAAATCCCATTGATTGCCATTCACGCGAGGTCAATTTAGAAAGAAAAAGGCCGATGCATTGTTTAGACTTGATTTCACTACATCAAGTTTAATATCACCTCAATTGTCAGTAATATACTGACAAATAAGATGATAATAAATCTAATACAAAGTCTACTTTAAGTAGAACCACCTAATCTTCAAATCCCATTGATTGCCTCTCAGTTGATTACACTTAGATAGAAAGTGGCAGATACATTGTTGAGACTTGATTACACTACATCAAGTTTAATATCACCTCAGTTGTCAGTACTATACTGAGAATTAAGGTGATAATAAAACTACTACAAACCTTATTGTTATTACAACCAAAGCTTCAAATCTTATTGATTGCCTCTCAGTTGTTCGCACTTTGATAGAAAAAGGCAGATGTAGTGTTTAGACTTGATTTCACTACATCAAGTTTGATATCACCTTAGTTGTCAGTAATTTGCTGACAATTAAGGTGATAATAAAACTAATACCAACCCTACTTTAATTACAACCAACTAATCCTCAAATCCCATTGATTACTATTCAGGCAATGTCAATTTAGATAGAAAATGCAGATGCAGGGTTTAGACTTGATTTCCAAAATCATGGTTAATATCACCTCAGTTGTCAGTATTTTATTGACAAATAAGGTGATAATAATACTAATACAAACTCTACTTTAATTACAACCAACTAATCTTCAAATCCAACTGATTGCCATTCAGGCAATGTCAATTTAGATAGAAAAAGAAAGATGCAGGGTTTAGACTTTATTTCACAAAATCAAGGTTAATATCACCTCAATTGTCAGTAATATACTGACAATTAAGGTGATAATAAAACTAATGCAAACTCTTCTTTAACTACAACCAACTAATCCTCAAATCCCATTGATTACTATTCAGGCAATGTCAATTTAGATAGAAAAAGGCAGATGCAGGGTTTAGACTTGATTTCACAAAATCAAGTTTAATATCACCTCAGTTGTCAGTAATATACTGGGAAATATGGTGATAGTAAAACTAATACAAACTCTACCCTAATTACAACCAACTAATTTTCAAATCCCATTGATTGCTATTCAGGCCTTGTCAATTTAGAAAGAGAAAGGCAGATGCAGTATTTAGACTTCATTTCACTACATCAAGTTTAATATCACCTCAATTGTCCGTAATATACTGACAAAAAATGTGATAATAAATCTAATACAAAGTCTACTTTAAGTAGAACAACCTAATCTTCAAATCTCATAGATTGCCTCTCAGTTGATCACACTTAGATAGAAAATGGCATATCCATCCTTTAGACTTGATTTCACAAATCGAATTTAATATCGCCTCAATTGTCAGTAATATACTGACAATTAAGGTGATAATAAATCTAATACATTCTCTACTTTAATTACAACCAACTAATCTTCAAATCCCATTGATTGCCATTCAGGTGACGTCAATTTAGAAAGGAAAAGGCCGATGCATTGTTTAGACTTGATTTCACTACATCAAGTTTAATATCACCTTATTTGTCAGTAATATACTGACAATTAAGGTGATAATAAAACTAATACATTCTCTATTTTAATTACAACCAACTAATCTTCAAATCCCATTGATTGCCATTCACGCGAGGTCAATTTAGAAAGAAAAAGGCCGATGCATTGTTTAGACTTGATTTCACTACATCAAGTTTAATATCACCTCAATTGTCAGTAATATACTGACAAATAAGATGATAATAAATCTAATACAAAGTCTACTTTAAGTAGAACCACCTAATCTTCAAATCCCATTGATTGCCTCTCAGTTGATTACACTTAGATAGAAAGTGGCAGATACATTGTTGAGACTTGATTACACTACATCAAGTTTAATATCACCTCAGTTGTCAGTACTATACTGAGAATTAAGGTGATAATAAAACTACTACAAACCTTATTGTTATTACAACCAAAGCTTCAAATCTTATTGATTGCCTCTCAGTTGTTCGCACTTTGATAGAAAAAGGCAGATGTAGTGTTTAGACTTGATTTCACTACATCAAGTTTGATATCACCTTAGTTGTCAGTAATTTGCTGACAATTAAGGTGATAATAAAACTAATACCAACCCTACTTTAATTACAACCAACTAATCCTCAAATCCCATTGATTACTATTCAGGCAATGTCAATTTAGATAGAAAAATGCAGATGCAGGGTTTAGACTTGATTTCACAAAATCATGGTTAATATCACCTCAGTTGTCAGTATTTTATTGACAAATAAGGTGATAATAATACTAATACAAGCTCTACCCTAATTACAACCAACTAATTTTCAAATCCCATTGATTGCTATTCAGGCCTTGTCAATTTAGAAAGAGAAAGGCAGATGCAGTATTTAGACTTCATTTCACTACATCAAGTTTAATATCACCTCAATTGTCCGTAATATACTGACAAAAAATGTGATAATAAATCTAATACAAAGTCTACTTTAAGTAGAACAACCTAATCTTCAAATCTCATAGATTGCCTCTCAGTTGATCACACTTAGATAGAAAATGGCATATCCATCCTTTAGACTTGATTTCACTACATCAAGTTTAATATCACCTCAGTTGTCAGTAATATACTGACAATTAAGGTGATAATAAAACTAATACATTCTCTACTTTAATTACAACCAACTAATCTTCAAATCCCATTGATTGCCATTAAGGCGACGTCAATTTAGAAAGAAAAAGGCCGATGCATTGTTTAGACTTGATTTCACTACATCAAGTTTAATATCGCCTCAGTTGTCAGTAATATACTGACAAATAAGGTGATAATAAAACTAATACAATCTTTAATTTAATTACAAGCAACTAATCTTCAAATCCCATTGATTGCCATTCAGGCGACGTCAATTTAGAAAGAAAAAGGCCGATGCATTGTTTAGACTTGATTTCACTACATCAAGTTTAATATCGCCTCAATTGTCAGGAATATACTGACAAATAAAGTGATAATAAATCTAATACAAAGTCTACTTTAAGTAGAACCACCTAATCTTCAAATACCATTGATTGCCTCTCAGTTGATTACACTTAGATAGAAAACGGCAGATACATTGTTGAGACTTGATTACACTACATCAGGTTTAATATCACTTCAGTTGTCAGTAATATACTGACAATTAAGGTGATAATACAAACTCTACTTTAATTACAACTAACTAATCTAGAAATCCAATTGATTGCCATTCAGGCGATTTCAATTTAGATAGAAAAAGGCAGATGCAGGGTTTAGACTTGATTTCACAAAATCAAATTCAAATTCACCTTAATTGTCAGTAATATACTGAGAAATAAGGTGATAATAAAACTAATACATTCTTTACTTTAATTACAGCGAACTAATCTTCAAATCCCATTGATTGCCATTCAGGCAACGTCAATTTAGAAAGAAATAGGCCGTTGCATTGTTTAGACTTGATTTCACTACATCAAGTTTAAGATCACATCAGTTGTCAGGAATATACTGATAATTAAGGTGATAATAAAACTAATACATTCTCTACTTTAATTACAACCAACAAATCTTCAAATCCCATTGAATGCCATTCACGCGACGTCAATTTAGAAAAAAAAGGCCGATGCATTGTTGAGACTTGATTTCACTACATCAAGTTTAATATCACCTCAATTGTCAGTAATATACTGATAAATAAGGTGATAATATATCTAATACATAGTCTACTTTAAGTAGAACCACCTAATGTTCAAATCCCGTTGATTGCCTCTCAGTTGATTACACTTAGATAGAAAATGGCAGATACATTGTTGAGACTTGATTACACTACATCAAGTTTAATATCACCTCAGTTGTCATTAATATGCTGACAATTAAGGTGATAATACAAACTCTACTTTAATTACAACCAACTAATCTACAAAGCCAATTGATTGCCATTCAGGCGATGTCAATTTAGATAGAAAAAGGCAGATGCAGGGTTTAGACTTGATTTCACAAAATCGAATTTAATATCGCCTTAATTGTCAGTAATATACTGACAATTAAGGTGATAATAAATCTAATACATTCTCTACTTTAATTACAACCAACAAACCTTCAAATCCCATTGATTGCCATTCAGGCGACGTCAATTTAGAAAGGAAAAGGCCGATGCATTGTTTAGACTTGATTTCACTACATCAAGTTTAATATCACCTTAGTTGTCAGTAATATACTGACAATTAAGGTGATAATAAAACTAATACATTCTCTATTTTAATTACAACCAACTAATCTTCAAGTCCCATTGATTGCCATTCACGCGAGGTCAATTTAGAAAGAAAAAGGCCGAAGCATTGTTTAGACTTGATTTCACTACATCAAGTTTAATATCACCTCAATTGTCAGTAATATACTGACAAATAAGGTGATAATAAATCAAATACAAAGTCTACTTTAAGTAGAACCACCTAATCTTCAAATCCCATTGATTGCCTCTCAGTTGATTACTCTTAGATAGAAAGTGGCAGATACATTGTTGAGACTTGATTACACTACATCAAGTTTAATATCACCTCCGTTGTCAGTACTATACTGAGAATTAAGGTGATAATAAAACTACTACAAACCTTATTGTTATTACAACCAAAGCTTCAAATCTTATTGATTGCCTCTCAGTTGTTTGCACTTTGATAGAAAAAGGCAGATGTAGTGTTTAGACTTGATTTCACTACATCAAGTTTGATATCACCTTAATTGTCAGTAATTTGCTGACAATTAAGGTGATAATAAAACTAATACAAACCCTACTTTAATTACAACTAACTAATCCTCAAATCCCATTGATTACTATTCAGGCAATGTCAATTTAGATAGAAAAATGCAGATGCAGGGTGTAGACTTTATTTCACAAAATCAAGTTTAATATCACCTCAATTGTCAGTAATATACTGACAATTAAGGTGATAATAAAACTAATGCAAACTCTACTTTAACTACAACCAACTAATCCTCAAATCCCATTGATTACTATTCAGGCAATGTCAATTTAGATAGAAAAAGGCAGATGCAGGGTTTAGTCTTGATTTCACAAAATCAAGTTTAATATCACCTCAGTTGTCAGTAATATACTGGGAAATATGGTGATAATAAAACTAATACAAACTCTACCCTAATTACAACCAACTAATTTTCAAATCCCATTGATTGCTATTCAGGCCTTGTCAATTTAGAAAGAGAAAGGCAGATAAAGTATTTAGACTTCATTTCACTACATCTAGTTTAATATCACCTCAATTGTCCGTAATATATTGACAAAAAATGTGATAATAAATCTAATAAAAAGTCTACTTTAAGTAGAACCACCTAATCTTCAAATCTCATAGATTGCCTCTCAGTTGATCACACTTAGATAGAAAATGGCATATGCATCCTTTAGACTTGATTTCACTACATCAAGTTTAATATCACCTCAGTTGTCAGTAATATACTGACAATTAAGGTGATAATAAAACTAATACATTCTCTACTTTAATTACAACCAACTAATCTTCAAATCCCATTGATTGCCATTAAGGCGACGTTAATTTAGAAAGAAAAAGGCCGATGCATTGTTTAGACTTGATTTCACAACATCAAGTTTAATATCACCTCAGTTGTCAGTAATATACTGAGAATTAAGGTGATAATAAAACTAATACATTCTCTAATTTAATTACAAGCAACTAATTTTCAAATCCCATTGATTGCCATTCAGGCGACGTCAATTTAGATAGAAAAAGCAAGATGGAGTGTTTAGACTTGATTTCACTACATCAAGTTTAATATCACCTCAGTTGTCAGTAGTATACTGACACAATAAGGTGATAATAAAACTAATACAAACCCTACTTTAATTACAGGCAACCAAGCTTCAAATACCATCGAATGCCATTCAGTTGATGTCTCTTTACGGAAGAGAAAGTCACATGCAGTGCTTAGATTTGATTTCACTGCATCAAGTTTGATATCACCTCAGTTGCCAGTAATTTACTGATAATTAAGGTTATAATAAATCTAATAGAAAGTCTACTTTAAGTAGAACCAACTAATCTTCAAATCCAATTGATTGCCATTCAGGCGATGTCAATTTAGATAGAAAAATGCAGATCCAGGGTGTAGAGTTGATTTGACAAAATCAAATTCAATATCACCTAAATTGTCAGTAATATACTGCTAAATAAGGTGATAATAAAACTAATAAAAACCTTACTTTTATTACAACCAAAGCTTCAAATCTTATTGATTGCCTCTCAGTTGTTCGCAGTTTGATAGAAAAAGGCAGATGTAGTGTTTTGACTTGATTTCACTACATCAAGTTTAATATCACCTTAGTTGTCAGTAATTTGCTGACAATTAAGGTGATAATAAAACTAATACAAACCCTACTTTAATTACAACCAACTAATCTTCAAATCCCATTGATTGCTATTCAGGCGACGTCAATTTAGAAAGAAAAAGGCCGATGCATTGTTTAGACTTGATTTCACTACATCAAGTTTAATATCACCTCAGTTGTCAGTAATATACTGACAATTAAGGTGATAATTAAACTAATGCAAACTCTACTTTAACTACAACCAACTAATCCTCAAGTCCCATTGATTACTATTCAGGCAATGTCAATTTAGATAGAAAAAGGCAGATGCAGGGTTTAGACTTGATTTCACAAAATCAAGTTTAATATCACCTCAGTTGTCAGTAATTTACTAACAAATAAGGTGATAATAAAACTAATACAAACTCTACTTTAATTACAACCAACTAATCTTCAAATCCAATTGATTGCCATTCAGGCAATGTCAATTTAGATAGAAAAAGGTAAAGGCAGGGTTTAAACTTGATTTCACAAAATCAAGTTTAATATCACCTCAATTGTCAGTAATATACTGACAAATAAGGTGATAATGAAACTAATACAAACTCTACTTTAATTACAACCACCTAAGCTCCAAATCCCATTGATTCCCTCTCAGTTGTTTGCACTTAGATAGAAAAAGGCAGATGCAGTGTTTAGTCTTGATTTAACTACATCAAGTTTAATATCACCTCAGTTGTCAGAAATATACCGACAAATAAGGTGATATTAAAACTAATATCAACTCTACTTTGATAACAAGCAACCAAGCTTCAAATACCATCGAATGCCATTTAGTTCACGTCTCTTTAGAAAGAGAAAGTCACATGCAATGCTTAGACTTGATTTCACTACATTAAATTGATATCACCTCAATTGTCAGTACTATGCTGACAAATAAGGTAATAATAAAACTAATAAAAACTCTACTTTAATTACAATCACCTAAGCTTCAAATCACATTGATTGCTATTCAGGCGATGTCAATTTAGATAGAAATAGGCACATGCAGTGTTTAGATTTGATTCTACTACATCAATTTTAATATCACCTCAGTTGTCAGTAATTTGCTGACAATTAAGGTGATAAAAAAACTACTACAAACCATACTTTAATTACAACCAACTACGCTTCAAATACCATCGAATGCCTTTCAGTTGAAGTCACTTTAGAAAGAAAAAGGCAGAATCATTGTTTGGACTTGATTTAACTACATCAAGTTTAATATCACCTCAGTTGTCAGTAATTTACTGACAATTAAGGTGATAATAAAACTAATAGAAACCCTACTTTAAGTGCAACCAACTAATCTTCAAATCCCTTTGACTGCAATTCAGCCCATGTCAATTTAGAAAGAGAAAGGAAGATGCAGTTTTTAGACTTGATTTCATTACATCAAGTTTAATATCAACTCAATTGTCAGTAATATACTGACAAATAAGGTGACAATAGATCTGATACAAAGTCTACTTTAAGTAGAACCAACTAATCATCAAATCCAATTGATTGCCATTCAGGCGATGTCAATTTAGATAGAAAAATGCAGATCCAGGGTTTAGAGTTGATTTAACAAAGTCAAATTTAATATCACCTCAATTGTCAGTAATATACTGACAAATAAGGTGATAATAAAAGTAATACAAACCTTACTGTTATTACAACCAAAGCTTCAAATCTTATTGATTGCCTCTCAGTTGTTCGCACTTTGATACAAAGAGGCAGATGTAGTGTTTAGACTTGATTTCACTACGTCAAGTTTAATATCACCTTAGTTGTCAGTAATTTGCTGACAATTAAGGTGATAATAAGACTAATACAAACCCTACTTTAATTACAACAAACTAATCTTCCAATCCCATTGATTGCTATTCAGGCCTTGTCAATTTAGAAAGAGAAAGGCAGATGCAGTGTTTGACTTCATTTCACAACATCAAGTTTAATATCACCTCAATTGTCAGTAATATAGTGACAAAAAATGTGATAATCAATCTAATACAAAGTCTACCTTAATTACAACCAACTAAGCCTCAAATACCATCGAATGCCTTTAAGTTGATGTCACTTTAGAAAGAAAAAGGCAGAATCATTTTTTGGACTTGATTTAACTACATCAAGTTTAATATCACCTCAGTTGTCAGTAATTTACTGACAATTAAGGTGATAATAAAACTAATACAAACCCTACTTTAATTGCAACAAACAAATCTTCAAATCTCATTGATTGCCATTCAGGCGATGTCAATTTAGAAACAGAAAGGCAGATGCAGGGTTTAGACTTGATATCAGCACATTAAGTTTATATCACCTCAATTGTTAGTAATATACTGACAAATAAGGTGATAATGAAACTAATACCAACTCTACTTTAATTACAACCACCTACGCTTCAAATCCCATTGATTCCCTCTCAGTTGTTTGCACTTAGATAGAAAAAGGCAGATGCAGTGTTTAGTCTTGATTTAACTAAATCAAGTTTAATATCACCTCAGTTGTCAGAAATATACTGAAAAATAAGGTCATATTAAAACTAATATAAACTCTACTTTAATAACAAGCAACAAAGCTTCAAATACTGTCGAATGCCATTTAGTTGATGTCTCTTTAGAAAGAGAAAGTCACATGCAGTGCTTAGACTTGATTTCGCTACATTAAATTTATATCACCTCAATTGTCAGTAATATGCTGACAAATAAGGTAATAATAAAACTAATACAAACCTTACTGTTATTACAACCAAAGCTTCAAATCTTATTGATTGCCTCTCAGTTGTTCGCACTTTGATAGGAAAAGGCCGATGTAGTGTTTAGACTTGATTTCACTACATCAAGTTTAATATCACCTTAGTTGTCAGTAATTTGCTGACAATTAAGGTGATAATGAACTACTACAAACCCTACTTTAATTACAACCAACTAATCTTCAAATCCCATTTATTGCTATTCAGGCCTTGTCAATTTAGAAAGAGAAAGGCATATGCAGTGTTTAGACTTCATTTCACTACATCAAGTTTAATATCACCTCAATTGTCAGTAATATAATGACAAGAAATGTTATAATAAATCTAATACAAAGTCAACTTTAAGTAGAACCACCTAATCTTCAAATCCCATTGATTGACTCTCAGTTGAAACAACTTAGATAGAAAATGGCAGATGCATTTTTTAGACTTGATTTCACTACATCAAGTTTAATATCAACTTAGTTGTCAGTAATATACTGCCAATTAAGGTGATAATAAAACTAATACATTCTCTACTTTAATTACAAGCAAGTAATCTTCAAATCCCATTGATTGCCATTCAGGCGACGACAATTTAGAAAGAAAAAGGCCGATGAATTGTTTAGACTTGATTTCACTACATCAAGTTTAATAGCACCTCAGTTGTCACTAACATACTGACAATTAAGGTGATAATGAAACTAATGCAAACTCTACTTTAATTACAACCAACTAATCCTCAAATCCCATTGATTACTATTCAGGCAATGTCAATTTAGATAGAAAAAGGCAGATGCAGGGTTTAGACTTGATTTCACAAAATCAAGTTTAGTATCATCTCAGTTGCCAGTAATTTACTAACAAATAAGGTGATAATAAAACTAATACAAAATCTACTCTAATTACAACCAACTAATGTTCAAATCCCATTGATTGCCATTCAGGCAACGTCAATTTAGAAAGAAAAAGGCCGATGCATTGCTTAGACTTGATTTCACTACATCAAGTTTAATATCACCTTAGTTGTCAGTAATATACTGACAATTAAGGTGATAATAAAACTAATACATTCTCTACTTTAATTACAACCAACTAATCTTCAAATCCCATTGATTGCCATTCAGGCAATGTGAATTTAGATAGAAAAAGGTAGATGCAGGGTTTAGACTTGATTTCACAAAATCAAGTTTAATATCACCTCAATTGTCAGTAATATACTGAGAAATTAGGTGATAATAAAACTAATACAAACTCTACCTTAATTACAACCAACTAAGCCACAAATACCATCGAATGCCTTTAAGTTGATGTCACTTTAGAAAGAAAAAGGCAGAATCATTGTTTGGACTTGATTTAACTAAATGAAGTTTAATATCACCTCAGTTGTCAGTAATATACTGACAATTAAGGTGATAATAAAACTAATACAAACCCTACTTTAATTGCAACCTACTAATCTTCAAATCCCATTGACTTCCAATCAGGCGATGTCAATTTAGAAGGAGAAAGGCAGATGCAGTGTTTAGACCTGATTTCATTACATCAAGTTTAATATCACCTCAATTGTCAGTAATATACTGACAATTAAGGTGATAATAAAACTAATACATTCTCTACTTTAATTACAACGAACTAATCTTCAAATCCCATTGATTGCCATTCAGGCAACGTCAATTTAGAAAGAAAAAGGCCGATGCATTGTTTAGACTTGATTTCACAACATCAAGTTTAATATCACCTCAGTTGTCAGTAATATACTAACAATTAAGGTGATAATAAAACTAATACAAACTCTACTTTAATTACAACCACCAAAGCTTCAAATCGCATTGATTGCCATTCAATCGATGTCAATTTAGATAGAAAAAGCAAGATGGAGTGTTTAGACTTGATTTCACTACATCAAATTTAATATCACCTCAGTTGTCAGTAGTATACTGACACAATAAGGTGATAATAAAACTAATACAAACCCTACTTTAATTACTGGCAACGAAGCTTCAAATACCATCGAATGCCATTCAGTTGATGTCAATTTAGATAGAAAAAGGCAGATGCAGGGTTTAGACTTGATTTCACCACATTAAGTTTATATCACCTCAATTGTCAGTAATATACTGACAAATAAGGTGATAATGAAACTAATACAAACTCTACTTTAATTACACCCACCTAAGCTTCAAATCCCATTGATTCCCTTTCAGTTGTTTGCACTTAGATAGAAAAAGGCAAATGCAGTGTTTCGTCTTGATTTAACTACATCAAGTTTAATATCTCCTCAGTTGTCAGTAATATACTAGCAAATAAGGTGATAATAAAACTAATACATTCTCTACTTTAATTACAACGAACTAATCTTCAAATCCCATTGATTGCCATTCAAGCAACGTCAATTTAGAAAGAAATAGGCCGATGCATTGTTTAGACTTGATTTCACTACATCAAGTTTAATATCACCTTAATTGTCAGTAATATACTAACAAATAAGGTGATAATAAAACTAATACATTCTCTACTTTAATTACAACGAACTAATCTTCAAATCCCATTGATTGCCATTCACGCGACGTCAATTTAGAAAGAAAATTGCCGATGCATTGTTTAGACTTGATTTCACTACATCAAGTTTAATATCACCTCAATTGTCAGTAATATACTGACAAATAAGGTGATAATAAATCTAATACAAAGTCTACTTTAAGTAGAACCACCTAATCTTCAAATCCCATTGATTGCCATTCAGGCGACGTCAATTTAGAAAAAAAAAGCCGATGCATTGTTTAGACTTGATTTCACTACATCAAGTTTAATATCACCTCAATTGTCAGTAATATACTGACAAATAAGGTGATAATAACTCTAATACAAAGTCTACTTTAAGTAGAACCACATAATCTTCAAATCCCATTGATTGCCTCTCAGTTGATTGCACTTAGATAGAAAATGGCAGATACATTGTTGAGACTTGATTACACTACATCAAGTTTAATATCACCTCAGTTCTCATTAATATGCTGACAATTAAGGTGATAATACAAACTCTACTTTAATTACAACCAACTAATCTACAAATCTAATTGATTGCCATTCAGGCGATGTCAATTTAGATAGAAAAAGGCAGATGCAGGGTTTAGACTTGATTTCACAAAATCGAATTTAATATCGCCTCAATTGTCAGTAATATACTGGCAATTAAGGTGATAATAAATCTAATACATTCTCTACTTTAATTACAACCAACTTATCATCAAATCCCATTGATTCCCATTCAGGCGACGTCAATTTAGAAAGGAAAAGGCCGATGCATTGTTTAGACTTGATTTCACTACATCAAGTTTAATATCAGCTTAGTTGTCAGTAATATACTGACAATTAAGGTGATAATAAAACTAATACATTCTCTACTTTAATTACAACCAACTAATCTTCAAATCCCATTGATTGCCATTCACGCGAGGTCAATTTAGAAAGAAAAAGGCCGATGCATTGTTTAGACTTGATTTCACTACATCAAGTTTAATATCACCTCAATTGTCAGTAATATACTGACAAATAAGGTGATAATAAATCTAATACAAAGTCTACTTTAAGTAGAACTACCTAATCTTCAAATCCCATTGATTGCCTCCCAGTTGATTACACTTAGATCGAAAACGGCAGATACATTGTTGAGACTTGATTACACTACATCAGGTTGAATATCACCTTAGTTGTCAGTAATATACTGACAATTAAGGTGATAATACAAACTCTACTTTAACTACAGCCAACTAATCTTCAAATCCCATTGATTGCCATTCAAGCGATGTTAATTTAGAAAGAGAAAGGCTGATGCATTGTTTAGACTTGATTTCACGACATCAAGTTTAATATCACCTCAGTTGTCAATAATATACTGACAATTAAGGTGATAATAAAACTAATACATTCTCTAATTTACTTGCAACCAACTAATCTTCAAATCCCATTGATTGCCATTCAGGCGACGTCAATTTAGAAAGAAAAAGGCCGATGCAGTGTTTAGACTTGATTTCACAAAATCAAATTTAAATTCACATTAATTGTCAGTAATATACTAACAAATAAGGTGATAATAAAACTAATACATTCTCTACTTTAATTACAACGAACTAATCTTCATTGACTAATCCCATTGATTGCCATTCAAGCAACGTCAATTTAGAAAGAAGTAGGCCGATGCATTGTTTAGACTTGATTTCACTACATCAAGTATAATATCACCTCAGTTGTCTGTAATATACTGACAATTAAGGTGATAATAAAACAAATACATTCTCTACTTTAATTACAACCAACTAATCTTCAAATCCCATTGATTGCCATTCACGCGACGTCAATTTAGAAAGAAAAAGGCCTATGCATTGTTTAGACTTGATTTCACTACATCAAGTTTAATATCACCTCAATTGTCAGTAATATACTGACAAATAATGTGATAATAAATCTAATACAAAGTCTACTTTAAGTAGAACCACCTAATCTTCAAATCCCATTGATTGCCTCTCAGTTGATTACACTTAGATAGAAAATGGCAGATACATTGTTGAGACTTGATTACACTACATACAGTTCAATGTCACCTCAGTTGTCAGTAATATACTGACAATTAAGGTGATAATACAAACTCTACTTTAATTACAACCAACTAATCCTCAAATCTCATTGATTACTATTCAGGCAATGTCAATTTAGATAGAAAAAGGCCGATGCATTGTTTAGACTTGATTTCACAAAATCAAGTTTAATATCACCTTAGTTGTCTGTAATTTATTGACAAATAAGGTGACAATAAAACTAATACAAACCCTTCTTTAATTACAACCAACTAATCTTCAAATCCCATTGATTGCCATTCAGGCAATGTCAATTTAGATAGAAAAATGTAGATGCAGGGTTTAGACTTGATTTCACAAAATCAAGTTCAATATCATCTCATTTGTCAGTAATATACTAACAAAGAAGGTGATAATAAAACTAATACAAACCTTACTGTTATTACAACCAAAGCTTCAAATCTTATTGCTTGCCTCTCAGTTGTTCGCACTTTGATAGAAAAAGGCAGATGTAGTGTTTAGACTTGATTTCACTACATCAAGTTTAATATCACCTTAGTTGTCAGTAATTTGCTGACAATTAAGGTGATAATAAAACTAATACAAACCTTACTGTTATTACAACCAAAGCTTCAAATCTTATTGCTTGCCTCTCAGTTGTTCGCACTTTGATAGAAAAAGGCAGATGTAGTGTTTAGACTTGATTTCACTACATCAAGTTTAATATCACCTTAGTTGTCAGTAATTTGCTGACAATTAAGGTGATAATAAAACTAATACAAACCCTACTTTAATTACAGCCAATTAATCCTCAAATCCCATTGATTACTATTCAGGCAATGTCAATTTAGATAGAAAAAGGCAGATGCAGGGTTCAGACTTGATTTCACAAAATCAAGTTTAATATCACTTCAGTTGTCAGTAGTATACTGACACAAAAAGGTGATAATAAAACTAATACAAACCCTACTTTACTTAAAGGGAACCAAGCTTCAAATACCATCGAATGAAGTTCAGTTGATGTCTCTTTAGGAAGAGAAAGTCACATACAGTGCTTAGACTTGACTTCACTGCATCAAGTTTAATATCACCTCAATTGTCAGTAATATACTGACAAATAAGGTGATAATAAATCTAATACAAAGTCTACTTTAAGTAGAACCACCTTATCTTCAAATCCCATTGATTGCCTCTCAGTTGATTACAATTAGATAGAAAATGGCAGATATATTGTTGAGACTTGATTACACTACATCAAGTCTAATATCACCTCAGTTGTCAGTAATATACTGACAATTAAGGTGATAATACAAACTCTACTTTAATTACAACCAACTAATCTACAAATCCAATTGATTACCTTTCAGGCGATGTCAATTTAGATAGAAAAAGGCAGATGCAGGGTTTAGACATGATTTCACAAAATCAAATTTAAATTCACCTCAATTGTCAGCAAAATACTGACAAATAAGGTGATGATACAACTAATACATTCTCTGCTTTAATTACAACGAACTAATCTTCAAATTCCATTGATTGCCATTCAGGCAACGTCAATTTAGAAAGAAAAAGGCCGATGCATTGCTTAGACTTGATTTCACTACATCAAGTTTAATATCACCTTAGTTGTCAGTAATATACTGACAATTAAGGTGATAATAAAACTAATACATTCTCTACTTTAATTACAACCAACTAATCTTCAAATCCCATTGATTGCCATTCAGGCAATGTGAATTTAGATAGAAAAAGGTAGATGCAGGGTTTAGACTTGATTTCACTACATCAAGTTTAATATCACCTCAATTGTCAGTAATATACTGACAAATAAGGTGATAATAAATCTAATACAAAGTCTACTTTAAGTAGAACCACCTTATCTTCAAATCCCATTGATTGCCTCTCAGTTGATTACAATTAGATAGAAAATGGCAGATATATTGTTGAGACTTGATTACACTACATCAAGTCTAATATCACCTCAGTTGTCAGTAATATACTGACAATTAAGGTGATAATACAAACTCTACTTTAATTACAACCAACTAATCTACAAATCCAATTGATTGCCTTTCAGGCGATGTCAATTTAGATAGAAAAAGGCAGATGCAGGGTTTAGACATGATTTCACAAAATCAAATTTAAATTCACCTCAATTGTCAGCAAAATACTGACAAATAAGGTGATGATACAACTAATACATTCTCTGCTTTAATTACAACGAACTAATCTTCAAATTCCATTGATTGCCATTCAGGCAACGTCAATTTAGAAAGAAAAAGGCCGATGCATTGCTTAGACTTGATTTCACTACATCAAGTTTAATATCACCTTAGTTGTCAGTAATATACTGACAATTAAGGTGATAATAAAACTAATACATTCTCTACTTTAATTACAACCAACTAATCTTCAAATCCCATTGATTGCCATTCAGGCAATGTGAATTTAGATAGAAAAAGGTAGATGCAGGGTTTAGACTTGATTTCACTACATCAAGTTTAATATCACCTCAATTGTCAGTAATATACTGACAAATAAGGTGATAATAAATCTAATACAAAGTCTACTTTAAGTAGAACCACCTAATCTTCAAATCTCATAGATTGCCTCTCAGTTGATCACACTTAGATAGAAAATGGCATATTCATCCTTTAGACTTGATTTCACAACATCAAGTTTAATATCACCTCAGTTGTCAGTAATATACTGACAATTAAGGTGATAATAAAACTAATACATTCTCTTATTTAATTACAAGCAACTAATCTTCAAATCCCGTTGATTGCCATTCAGGCGACGTCAATTTAGAAAGAAAAAGGCCGATGCATTGTTTAGACTTGATTTCACTACATCAAGTTTAATATCGCCTCAATTGTCAGGAATATACTGACAAATAAAGTGATAATAAATCTAATACAAAGTCTACTTTAAGTAGAACCACCTAATCTTCAAATACCATTGATTGCCTCTCAGTTGATTACACTTAGATCGAAAACGGCAGATACATTGTTGAGACTTGATTACACTACATCAGGTTTAATATCACCTTAGTTGTCAGTAATATACTGACAATTAAGGTGATAATACAAACTCTACTTTAATTACAACCAACTAATCTACAAATCCAATTGATTGCCATTCAGGCGATGTCAATTTAGATGGAAAAGGCAGATGCAGGGTTTAGACTTGATTTCACTACATCAAGATTAATATCACCTCAGTTGTCAGTAATATACTGACAATTAAGGTGATAATAAAACTAATACATTCTCTACTTTAATTACAGCCAACTAATCTTCAAATCCCATTGATTGCCATTCACGCGATGTTAATTTAGAAAGAGAAAGGCTGATGCAGTGTTTAGACTTTATTTCACTACAATAAGTTTATATCACCTCAATTGTCAGTAATATGCTGACAAATAAGATGATAATAAAACTAATACAAACTCTATTTTAATTACAACCACCAAAGCTTCAAATCGCATTGATTGCCATTCAAGCGATGTCAATTTAGATAGAAAAAGCAAGATGGAGTGTTTAGACTTGATTTCACTACATCAAGTTTAATATCACCTCAGTTGTCAGTAGTATACTGACACAATAAGGTGATAATAAAACTAATACAAACCCTACTTTAATTACAGGCAACCAAGCTTCAAATACCATCGAATGCCATTCAGTTGATGTCTCTTTACGGAAGAGAAAGTCACATGCAGTGCTTAGATTTGATTTCACTGCATCAAGTTTGATATCACCTCAGTTGCCAGTAATTTACTGATAATTAAGGTTATAATAAATCTAATACAAAGTCTACTTTAAGTAGAACCAACTAATCTTCAAATCCAATTGATTGCCATTCAGGCGATGTCAATTTAGATAGAAAAATGCAGATCCAGGGTTTAGAGTTGATTTAACAAAATCAAATTTAATATCACCTCAATTGTCAGTAATATACTGACAAATAAGGTGATAATAAAACTAATACAAACCTTACTGTTATTACAACCAAAGCTTCAAATCTTATTGATTGCCTCTCAGTTGTTTGCACTTTGATAGAGAAAGGCAGATGTAGTGTTTAGACTTGATTTCACAACATCAAGTTTAATATCACCTCAGTTGTCAGTAATATACTGACAATTAAGGTGATAATAAAACTAATACATTCTCTACTTTAATTACAACCAATTAATCTTCAAATCCCATTGATTGCCATTCAGGCGACGTCAATTTCGAAAGAAAAAGGTCGATGCATTGTTTAGACTTGATTTCACTACATCAAGTTTAATATCACCTCAGTTGTCTGTAATATACTGACAATTAAGGTGATAATAAAAATAATACACTCTCTAATTTAATTACAACCACCTAAGCTTCAAATCCCATTGATTGCCATTCAGACGTTGTCAATTTAGATAGAAAAAGGCAGGTGGAGAGTTTAGACTTGATTTCACTAAATCATGTTTAATATCACCACAATTGTCAGTAATGTACTGACAATTAAGGTGATAATAAAATTAATACAAACTCTACTTTAATTACAACCAACTAAGCCTCAAATACCATCGAATGCCTTTTAGTTGATTTCACTTTAGAAAGAAAAAGGCAGATGCATTGTTTAGACCTGATTTCACTACATCAATTCAATTGTCAGTAATATTCTGACAAACAAAG
Organism: Aurelia sp. 4 Dawson et al 2005; assembly: GCA_964019985.1. Classification (NCBI taxonomy): domain Eukaryota; kingdom Metazoa; phylum Cnidaria; class Scyphozoa; order Semaeostomeae; family Ulmaridae; genus Aurelia; species Aurelia sp. 4 Dawson et al 2005. The sequence goes on along the minus strand of OZ026502.1, from coordinate 18,942,782 downwards.
TGATAATGAAACTAATACAAACTCTACTTTAATTACAACCACCTAAGTTTCAAATTCCATTGATTCCCTCTCCGTTGTTTGCACTTAGATAGAAAAAAGGCAGATTCAGTGTTTAGACATCCTTTCACTACATCAAGTTTAATGTCACCTCAGTTGTCAGAAATATAATTACAAATAAAATGATATTAAAACTAATACAAACTCTACTTTAATTACAAGCAACTAATCCTCAAATCCCATTGATTACTATTCAGGCAATGTCAATTTAGATAGAAAAAGGCAGATGCAGGGTTTAGACTTGATTTCACAAAATCAAGTTTAGTATCATCTCAGTTGCCAGTAATTTACTAACAAATAAGGTGATAATAAAACTAATACAAACTCTACTCTAATTACAACCAACTAATGTTCAAATCCCATTGATTGCCATTCAGGCAACGTCAATTTAGAAAGAAAAAGGCCGATGCATTGCTTAGACTTGATTTCACTACATCAAGTTTAATATCACCTTAGTTGTCAGTAATATACTGACAATTAAGGTGATAATAAAACTAATACATTCTCTACTTTAATTACAACCAACTAATCTTCAAATCCCATTGATTGCCATTCAGTCGATGTCAATTTACAAAGAAAAAGGCAGATGCATTGTTTAGACTTGATTTCACTACATCAAGTTTAATATCACGTCAGTTGTCAGTAATATACTGACAATTAAGGTGATAATAAAACTAATACAAACTCTACTTTAATTGCATCACATAAGCTTCAAATCCCATTGATTCCCTCTCAGTTGTTTGCACTTAGATAGAAAAAGGCAGATGCAGTGTTTAGACTTGATTTAACTACATCAAGTTTGATATCACCTCAGTTGCCAGAAATATACTGCCAAAAAAGGTGATATTAAAACTAATATAAACTCTACCTTAATAACAAGCAACCAAGCCTCAAATACCATCAAATGCCATTTAGTTGATGTCTCTTTAGAAAGAAAAAGTCACATGCAGTGCTTAGACTTGATTTCACTACATCAAGTTTAATATCACCTCAGTTGTCAGTAATTTACTGACAATTAAGGTGATAATAAAACTAATACAAACTCTACTTTAATTACAACCACGTAATCTTCAAATACCATTGACTGCCTCTCAGTTGATCACACTTAGATAGAAAAAGGCAGAATCATTGTTTGGACTTGATTTAACTACATGAAGTTTAATATCACCTCAATTGTCAGTAATATACTGGCAAATAAGGTGATAATAAAACTAATACAAACTCTATTTTAATTACAACCAACTAAGCCTCAAATACCATCGAATGCCTTTCAGTTGATGTCACTTTAGAAAGAAAAAGGCAGATTCATTGTTTAGGCTTGATTTCACTACATCAAGTTTTATATCACCTCAGTTGTCAGTAATATACTGACAATTAAGGTGATAGTAAAACTAATACAAAGTCTACTTTAAGTAGAACCACCTAATCTTCAAATCCCATTGATTGCCATTCAGGCGATGTCAATTTAGAAAGACAAAGGCAGATGCAGGTTTTAGACTTGATTTCGCAAAATCAAGTTTAATATCACCTCAATTGTCAGTAATATGCGGACAACTAAGGTGATAATAAAACTAATACAAAATCTACCTTAAGTAGAACCAACAAAGCTTCCAATCCGATTGATTGCCTCTCAGTTGATCGCACTTAGAAACAAAAGGTAGATGCAGTGTTTAGACTTGATTTCACTACATCAAGTTTAATATCACCTCAGTTGTCAGTTCTCTATTGAAATCACACATCGTTGAAATTGATTTTGAAAGACATATGAAAACGTTTGATGACCCTCTAAACCAATTCAATCGATGTCATTTGGTTTATGTATTTGTTCATAAAGTTACCTCTTACTTGTAGTAGATGTTTTTTAGCATCACAGATTCTGTGATGAATTCTCACATCTATAGAATGCATGTTTTCATTCATCCAAAGTTCTTTATTGAAATCTCACGTCGATCAAATGAATTTTGAAGGACATCTGAAAACGTTTTATGACCCTCAAAACATATTCAATCGATGTTACTTCGTTTATTTATTCTTTCATCGTGTCACCTTTTCCTTGTAATAGATGTTTTTGAGCATCACAGATTCTGTGATGATTTCTCACATCAATCGAATGGAATTTTCTCCTTCATCCGAATTTCTCTATTGAAATCTCACATCGATCAAATTGATTCTGAAGGACATCCGACAACGTTTTATGACCCTCAAATCCAATTCAATCGATGTCATTTGGTTTATGTATTCATTCATCAAGTTACCTTTTCCTTGTACTAGATGTTTTTGAGCATCACAGATTCTGTGATTAAATCTCATATCTATAGAATGGAAGTTTTTCTTCACCCAAAGATCTCTATTGAAATCTCACGACTAACAAATGGATTTTGAAGGACATCTGCAAACGTTTTAGCACCCTCAAGACCAATTCAATCGATGTCATTTGGTTTATGTATTCATTCATCAAGTTACCTTTTCCTTGTACTAGATGTTTCTGAGCATCACATATTCTGTTATGATTTCTCAAATGTATCGAATGGAATTTTTTCTTCATCTGAAATGCTCTATTCAGTTCTAACATCGATCAAATTGATTTTGATTGACATCCAAAGACGTTTTATGACCCTCAAAACCAATTCAATCGATGTCATTTGGTTTATGTATTCATTCATCAAGTTACCTTTTCCTTGTACTAGATGTTTTTGAGTATCACAGATTCTGTGATGAAATCTCACATCTATAGAATGCAAGTTTTTCTTCACCAAAAGATCTCTATTGAAATCTCACGTCGACCAAATGGATTTTGAAGGACATCTGAAAACGTTTTATGACCCTCAAAACCTATTCAATCGATGTCATTTGATTTATGTATTCATTCATCAAGTTACCTTTTCCTTGTACTAGATGTTTTTGAGCATCACAGATTCTTTGATGAATTCTAACATCTATAGAATGCATTTTTTCCTTCATCGAAAGTTCTCTATTGAAATCTCACGTCGATCAAATTGATTCTGAAGAACATCCGAAAACGTTTTATGACCCTCAAGACCTATTCAATCGATGTCATTTGGTTTATGTATTCATTCATCAAGTTACCTTTTCCTTGTACTAGATGTTTTTGAGCATCACAGATTCTGTGATGAATTCTCACATCTATAGAATGCATGTTTTCCTTCATCCATATTTCTCTGTTGAAATCTCACATCGATCAGATTGATTCTGAAGGACATCCAAAAACGTTTTATGACCCTCAAGACCTATTCAATCGATGTCATTAGGTTTATGTATTCATTCATCAAGTTACCTTTTCCTTGTACTAGATGTTTTTGAGCATCACAGATTCTGTGATGACTTCTCACATCTATAGAATACATGTTTTCCTTCATCCGAAATTCTCTGTTGAAATCCCACGTCGATCAAATTGATTTTGAAGGGCACCTGAAAAAGATTTATGACCCTCAAGACCTATTCAATCGATGTCATTTGGTTTATGTATTCATTCATCAAGTTACCTTTTCTTGTACTAGATGTTTTTGAGGATCACAGATTCTGTGATGATTTCTCACATCTATCGAATGGAATTTTCTCTTCATCCACAATGCTCTATTCACTTCCAACATCGATGAAATGGATTTTGAAGGACATCTGAAAACGTTTTATTACCCTCAAAACCTATTCAATCGATGTTACTTCGTTTATATATTCTTTCATCATGTCACCTATTCCTTGTTCTAGATGTTTTTGAGCATCACAGACTCTGTGATGATTTCTCACATCTATAAAATGCATATTTTCCTTCATCCGAATTTATCTGTTGAAATCCCACATCGATCAAATTGATTTGAAAGACATCTGAAAACGTTTTGTGACGCTCAAAACCAATTCAATCAATGTCATTTGATTTTTGTATTCATTCAACAAGTTACCTTTTCCTTGTACTAGATGTTTTTGAGCATCACAGATTCTGTGATGAAATCTCACATCTATAGAATGCAAGTTTCTCTTCATCTGAATTTCTCTGTTGAAATCTCACATCGATCAAATTGATTCTGAAGGACATCCGAAAACGTTTTATGACCCTCAAGACCTATTCAATCGATTTCATTTGGTTTATGTATTCATTCATCAAGTTGCCTTTTCCTTGTACTAGATGTTTTTGAGCATCACAGATTCTGTGATGAATTCTCACATCTATAGAATGGATTTTTTCCTTCACCGAAAGTTCTCTATTGAAATCTCACGTCGATCAAATTGATTTTGAAGGACTTCTGAAAACGTTTGATGACCCTCAAAACCTATTCAATAGATGTTACTTCGTTTATAAATTCTTTCATCATGTCACCTATTCCTTGTACTAGATGTTTTTGAGCATTACAGATTCTGTGATGATTTCTCACATCTATAGAATGCATGTTTTCCTTCATCTGAATTTCTCTGTTGAAATCCCACGTGGATCCAATTGACTTGCAAGGACACCTGGAAACGTTTTATGACCCTCAAAATCAATTCAATCGATGTTCCTTGGTTTATGAATTCTTTCATCAAGTTACCTTTTCCTTGTACTAGATGTTTTTGAGCATCACAGATTCTGTGATGAAATCTCACATCTATAGAATGCAAGTTTTTCTTCACCCAAAGATCTCTATTGAAATCTCACGACGATCAAATGGATTTTGAAGGACTTCTGAAAACGTTTGATGACCCTCAAAACCTATTCAATAGATGTTACTTCGTTTATATATTCTTTCATCATGTCACCTATTCCTTGTTCTAGATGTTTTTGAGCATCACAGACTCTGTGATGATTTCTCACATCTATAAAATGCATATTTTCCTTCATCCGAATTTATCTGTTGAAATCCCACATCGATCAAATTGATTTGAAAGACATCTGAAAACGTTTTGTGACGCTCAAAACCAATTCAATCAATGTCATTTGATTTTTGTATTCATTCAACAAGTTACCTTTTCCTTGCACTAGATGTTTTTGAGCATCACAGATTCTGTGATGAAATCTCACATCTATAGAATGCAAGTTTCTCTTCATCTGAATTTCTCTGTTGAAATCTCACATCGATCAAATTGATTCTGAAGGACATCCGAAAACGTTTTATGACCCTCAAGACCTATTCAATCGATGTCATTTGGTTTATGTATTCATTCATCAAGTTGCCTTTTCCTTGTACTAGATGTTTTTGAGCATCACAGATTCTGTGATGAATTCTCACATCTATAGAATGGATTTTTTCCTTCACCGAAAGTTCTCTATTGAAATCTCACGTCGATCAAATTGATTTTGAAGGACTTCTGAAAACGTTTGATGACCCTCAAAACCTATTCAATAGATGTTACTTCGTTTATAAATTCTTTCATCATGTCACCTATTCCTTGTACTAGATGTTTTTGAGCATTACAGATTCTGTGATGATTTCTCACATCTATAGAATGCATGTTTTCCTTCATCTGAATTTCTCTGTTGAAATCCCACGTGGATCCAATTGACTTGCAAGGACACCTGGAAACGTTTTATGACCCTCAAAATCAATTCAATCGATGTTCCTTGGTTTATGAATTCTTTCATCAAGTTACCTTTTCCTTGTACTAGATGTTTTTGAGCATCACAGATTCTGTGATGAAATCTCACATCTATAGAATGCAAGTTTTTCTTCACCCAAAGATCTCTATTGAAATCTCACGACGATCAAATGGATTTTGAAGGACTTCTGAAAACGTTTGATGACCCTCAAAACCTATTCAATAGATGTTACTTCGTTTATAAATTCTTTCATCATGTCACCTATTCCTTGTACTAGATGTTTTTGAGCATCACAGATTCAGTGATGATTTCTCACATCTATAGAATGCATGTTTTCCTTCATCCGAATTTCTCTGTTGACATTCCACGTGGATCAAATTGATTCTGAAGGACATCCGAAAACGTTTCATGACCCTTAAGACCTATTCAATCGATGTCATTTGGTTTATGTATTCATTCATCAAGTTACCTCTTCCTTGTACTAGATGTTTTTGAGCATCACAGATTCTGTGATGAATTCTCACATCAATAGAATGCATGTTTTCCTTCATCTGAATTTCAATGTTGAAATCTCACATCGATCAAATTGATTCTGAAGGACATCCGAAAACGTTTTATGACCCTCAAGACCTATTCAATCGATGTCATTTGGTTTATGTATTCATTCATCAAGTTGCCTTTTCCTTGTACTAGATGTTTTTGAGCATCACAGATTCTGTGATGAATTCTCACATCTATAGAATGCATTTTTTCCTTCATCGAAAGTTCTCTATTGAAATCTCACGTCGATCAAATTGATTTTGAAGGACTTCTGAAAACGTTTGATTACCCTCAAAACCTATTCAATAGATGTTACTTCGTTTATAAATTCTTTCATCATGTCACCTATTCCTTCTACTAGATGTTTTTGAGCATTACAGATTCTGTGATGATTTCTCACATCTATAGAATGCATGTTTTCCTTCATCTGAATTTCTCTGTTGAAATCCCACGTGGATCAAATTGACTTGCAAGGACACCTGGAAACGTTTTATGACCTTCAAAATCAATTCAATCGATGTTCCTTGGTTTATGAATTCTTTCATCAAGTTACCTTTTCCTTGTACTAGATGTTTTTGAGCATCACAGATTCTGTGATGAAATCTCACATCTATAGAATGCAAGTTTTTCTTCACCCAAAGATCTCTATTGAAATCTCACGTCGATCAAATGGATTTTGAAGGACTTCTGAAAACGTTTGATGACCCTCAAAACCTATTCAATAGATGTTACTTCGTTTATAAATTCTTTCATCATGTCACCTATTCCTTGTACTAGATGTTTTTGAGCATCACAGATTCAGTGATGATTTCTCACATCTATAGAATGCATGTTTTCCTTCATCCGAATTTCTCTTTTGAAATCCCAAGTGGATCAAATTGATTTTGAAGGACAGCTGGAAACTTTTTATGACCCTCAAAACCAATTCAATCGATGTTACTTCGTTTATATATTCTTTCATCAGTCACCTTTTCCTTTTTACTAGATGTTTTTGAGCATCGCAAATTCTGTGATGAAATCTCACATCTATAGAATGCAAGTTTGTCTTCACCCAAAGATCTCTTTTGAAATCTCCTGTCGATCAAATGGATTTTCAAGGACATCTGAAAACGTTTTTTTATGTCCCTCAAAACCTATTCAATCGATGTTACTTCTTTTATATATTCTTTCATCATGTCACGTATTCCTTGTACTAGATGTTTTTGAGCATCACAGATTCTGTGATGAATTCTCACATCTATAGAATGCAAGTTTTTCTTCACCCAAAGATCTCTATTAAAATCTCACGTCGATCAAATGGATTTTCAAGGACATCTGAAAACGTCTGATGACCCTCAAAACCTATTCAATCGATGTTACTTCGTTTATATATTCCTTCATCAAGTCACCTTTTCCTTGTACTAGATGTTTTTGAGCATTACAGATACTGTAATGAAATCTCAAATCTATAAAATGCAAGTTTTTCTTCCCCCAAAGATCTCTTTTGAAATCTCACGTCGATCAATTAGACTTTGAAGGACATCTGAAAACATTTTATGAACCTCAAAACCTATTGAATCGATGTTACTTGGTTTATGAATTCTTTCATCAAGTCACCTTTTCCTTGTACTAGATGTTTTTGAGCATCACAGATTCTTTGATGAATTCTAACATCTATAGAATGCATTTTTTCCTTCATCGAAAGTTCTCTATTGAAATCTCACGTCGATCAAATTGATTCTGAAGAACATCCGAAAACGTTTTATGACCCTCAAGACCTATTCAATCGATGTCATTTGGTTTATGTATTCATTCATCAAGTTACCTTTTCCTTGTACTAGATGTTTTTGAGCATCACAGATTCTGTGATGAATTCTCACATCTATAGAATGCATGTTTTCCTTCATCCATATTTCTCTGTTGAAATCTCACATCGATCAGATTGATTCTGAAGGACATCCAAAAACGTTTTATGACCCTCAAGACCTATTCAATCGATGTCATTAGGTTTATGTATTCATTCATCAAGTTACCTTTTCCTTGTACTAGATGTTTTTGAGCATCACAGATTCTGTGATGACTTCTCACATCTATAGAATACATGTTTTCCTTCATCCGAAATTCTCTGTTGAAATCCCACGTCGATCAAATTGATTTTGAAGGGCACCTGAAAAAGATTTATGACCCTCAAGACCTATTCAATCGATGTCATTTGGTTTATGTATTCATTCATCAAGTTACCTTTTCTTGTACTAGATGTTTTTGAGGATCACAGATTCTGTGATGATTTCTCACATCTATCGAATGGAATTTTCTCTTCATCCACAATGCTCTATTCACTTCCAACATCGATGAAATGGATTTTGAAGGACATCTGAAAACGTTTTATTACCCTCAAAACCTATTCAATCGATGTTACTTCGTTTATATATTCTTTCATCATGTCACCTATTCCTTGTTCTAGATGTTTTTGAGCATCACAGACTCTGTGATGATTTCTCACATCTATAAAATGCATATTTTCCTTCATCCGAATTTATCTGTTGAAATCCCACATCGATCAAATTGATTTGAAAGACATCTGAAAACGTTTTGTGACGCTCAAAACCAATTCAATCAATGTCATTTGATTTTTGTATTCATTCAACAAGTTACCTTTTCCTTGTACTAGATGTTTTTGAGCATCACAGATTCTGTGATGAAATCTCACATCTATAGAATGCAAGTTTCTCTTCATCTGAATTTCTCTGTTGAAATCTCACATCGATCAAATTGATTCTGAAGGACATCCGAAAACGTTTTATGACCCTCAAGACCTATTCAATCGATTTCATTTGGTTTATGTATTCATTCATCAAGTTGCCTTTTCCTTGTACTAGATGTTTTTGAGCATCACAGATTCTGTGATGAATTCTCACATCTATAGAATGGATTTTTTCCTTCACCGAAAGTTCTCTATTGAAATCTCACGTCGATCAAATTGATTTTGAAGGACTTCTGAAAACGTTTGATGACCCTCAAAACCTATTCAATAGATGTTACTTCGTTTATAAATTCTTTCATCATGTCACCTATTCCTTGTACTAGATGTTTTTGAGCATTACAGATTCTGTGATGATTTCTCACATCTATAGAATGCATGTTTTCCTTCATCTGAATTTCTCTGTTGAAATCCCACGTGGATCCAATTGACTTGCAAGGACACCTGGAAACGTTTTATGACCCTCAAAATCAATTCAATCGATGTTCCTTGGTTTATGAATTCTTTCATCAAGTTACCTTTTCCTTGTACTAGATGTTTTTGAGCATCACAGATTCTGTGATGAAATCTCACATCTATAGAATGCAAGTTTTTCTTCACCCAAAGATCTCTATTGAAATCTCACGACGATCAAATGGATTTTGAAGGACTTCTGAAAACGTTTGATGACCCTCAAAACCTATTCAATAGATGTTACTTCGTTTATATATTCTTTCATCATGTCACCTATTCCTTGTTCTAGATGTTTTTGAGCATCACAGACTCTGTGATGATTTCTCACATCTATAAAATGCATATTTTCCTTCATCCGAATTTATCTGTTGAAATCCCACATCGATCAAATTGATTTGGAAGACATCTGAAAACGTTTTGTGACGCTCAAAACCAATTCAATCAATGTCATTTGATTTTTGTATTCATTCAACAAGTTACCTTTTCCTTGTACTAGATGTTTTTGAGCATCACAGATTCTGTGATGAAATCTCACATCTATAGAATGCAAGTTTCTCTTCATCTGAATTTCTCTGTTGAAATCTCACATCGATCAAATTGATTCTGAAGGACATCCGAAAACGTTTTATGACCCTCAAGACCTATTCAATCGATGTCATTTGGTTTATGTATTCATTCATCAAGTTGCCTTTTCCTTGTACTAGATGTTTTTGAGCATCACAGATTCTGTGATGAATTCTCACATCTATAGAATGGATTTTTTCCTTCACCGAAAGTTCTCTATTGAAATCTCACGTCGATCAAATTGATTTTGAAGGACTTCTGAAAACGTTTGATGACCCTCAAAACCTATTCAATAGATGTTACTTCGTTTATAAATTCTTTCATCATGTCACCTATTCCTTGTACTAGATGTTTTTGAGCATTACAGATTCTGTGATGATTTCTCACATCTATAGAATGCATGTTTTCCTTCATCTGAATTTCTCTGTTGAAATCCCACGTGGATCCAATTGACTTGCAAGGACACCTGGAAACGTTTTATGACCCTCAAAATCAATTCAATCGATGTTCCTTGGTTTATGAATTCTTTCATCAAGTTACCTTTTCCTTGTACTAGATGTTTTTGAGCATCACAGATTCTGTGATGAAATCTCACATCTATAGAATGCAAGTTTTTCTTCACCCAAAGATCTCTATTGAAATCTCACGACGATCAAATGGATTTTGAAGGACTTCTGAAAACGTTTGATGACCCTCAAAACCTATTCAATAGATGTTACTTCGTTTATAAATTCTTTCATCATGTCACCTATTCCTTGTACTAGATGTTTTTGAGCATCACAGATTCAGTGATGATTTCTCACATCTATAGAATGCATGTTTTCCTTCATCCGAATTTCTCTGTTGACATTCCACGTGGATCAAATTGATTCTGAAGGACATCCGAAAACGTTTCATGACCCTTAAGACCTATTCAATCGATGTCATTTGGTTTATGTATTCATTCATCAAGTTACCTCTTCCTTGTACTAGATGTTTTTGAGCATCACAGATTCTGTGATGAATTCTCACATCAATAGAATGCATGTTTTCCTTCATCTGAATTTCAATGTTGAAATCTCACATCGATCAAATTGATTCTGAAGGACATCCGAAAACGTTTTATGACCCTCAAGACCTATTCAATCGATGTCATTTGGTTTATGTATTCATTCATCAAGTTGCCTTTTCCTTGTACTAGATGTTTTTGAGCATCACAGATTCTGTGATGAATTCTCACATCTATAGAATGCATTTTTTCCTTCATCGAAAGTTCTCTATTGAAATCTCACGTCGATCAAATTGATTTTGAAGGACTTCTGAAAACGTTTGATGACCCTCAAAACCTATTCAATAGATGTTACTTCGTTTATAAATTCTTTCATCATGTCACCTATTCCTTCTACTAGATGTTTTTGAGCATTACAGATTCTGTGATGATTTCTCACATCTATAGAATGCATGTTTTCCTTCATCTGAATTTCTCTGTTGAAATCCCACGTGGATCAAATTGACTTGCAAGGACACCTGGAAACGTTTTATGACCTTCAAAATCAATTCAATCGATGTTCCTTGGTTTATGAATTCTTTCATCAAGTTACCTTTTCCTTGTACTAGATGTTTTTGAGCATCACAGATTCTGTGATGAAATCTCACATCTATAGAATGCAAGTTTTTCTTCACCCAAAGATCTCTATTGAAATCTCACGTCGATCAAATGGATTTTGAAGGACTTCTGAAAACGTTTGATGACCCTCAAAACCTATTCAATAGATGTTACTTCGTTTATAAATTCTTTCATCATGTCACCTATTCCTTGTACTAGATGTTTTTGAGCATCACAGATTCAGTGATGATTTCTCACATCTATAGAATGCATGTTTTCCTTCATCCGAATTTCTCTTTTGAAATCCCAAGTGGATCAAATTGATTTTGAAGGACAGCTGGAAACTTTTTATGACCCTCAAAACCAATTCAATCGATGTTACTTCGTTTATATATTCTTTCATCAGTCACCTTTTCCTTTTTACTAGATGTTTTTGAGCATCGCAAATTCTGTGATGAAATCTCACATCTATAGAATGCAAGTTTGTCTTCACCCAAAGATCTCTTTTGAAATCTCCTGTCGATCAAATGGATTTTCAAGGACATCTGAAAACGTTTTTTTATGTCCCTCAAAACCTATTCAATCGATGTTACTTCTTTTATATATTCTTTCATCATGTCACGTATTCCTTGTACTAGATGTTTTTGAGCATCACAGATTCTGTGATGAATTCTCACATCTATAGAATGCAAGTTTTTCTTCACCCAAAGATCTCTATTAAAATCTCACGTCGATCAAATGGATTTTCAAGGACATCTGAAAACGTCTGATGACCCTCAAAACCTATTCAATCGATGTTACTTCGTTTATATATTCCTTCATCAAGTCACCTTTTCCTTGTACTAGATGTTTTTGAGCATTACAGATACTGTAATGAAATCTCAAATCTATAAAATGCAAGTTTTTCTTCCCCCAAAGATCTCTTTTGAAATCTCACGTCGATCAATTAGACTTTGAAGGACATCTGAAAACATTTTATGAACCTCAAAACCTATTGAATCGATGTTACTTGGTTTATGAATTCTTTCATCAAGTCACCTTTTCCTTGTACTAGATGTTTTTGAGCATCACAGATTCTGTGATGAAATCTCACATCTATAGAATGAGAGTTTTTCTTCACCCAAAGATCTCTTTTGAAATCTCACGTCGATCAAATAGACTTTGAAGGACATCTGAAAACATTTTATGAACCTCGAAACCTATTGAATCGATGTTACTTGGTTGATGAACTCTTTCATCAAGTCACCTTTTCCTTGTACTAGATGTTTTTGAGCATCACAGATTCTGTGATGAAATATCACATCCATAGAATGAGAGTTTTTCTTCACCCAAAGATCTCTATTCAAATCTCACGTCGATCAAATGGATTTTGAAGGACATCTGAAAACAATTTATTACCCTCAAAACCTATTCAATCGATGTCATTTGATTTATGTATTCATTCATCAAGTTACCTTTTCCTTGTACTAGATGTTTTTGAGCATCACAGATTCTTTGATGAATTCTCACATCTATAGAATGCATTTTTTCCTTCATCGAAAGTTCTCTAGTGAAATCTCACGTCGATCAAATGTACTTTGAAGGACATCTGAAAACGTTTTATCGCCCAGAAAACCTATTGAATCGATGTTACTTGGTTTATGTAATCTTTCATCAAGTCACCTTTTCCTTGTACTAGATGTTTTTGAGCATCACAGATTCTTTGATGAATTCTCACATCTATAGAATGTATGTTTTCCTTCATCCGAATTTCTCTGTTGAAATCTCACATCGATCAAATTGATTCTGAAGGACATCCGAAAACGTTTTATGACCCTCAAGACCTATTCAATCGATGTCATTTGGCTTATGTATTCATTCATCAAGTTACCTTTTCCTTGTACTAGATGTTTTTGAGCATCACAGATTCTGTGATGAATTCTCACATGTATAGAATACATGTTTTCCTTCATCCGAAATTCTCTGTTGAAATCCCACGTCGATCAAATTGATTTTGAAGGACACCTGAAAAAGTTTTATGACCCTCAAGACCTATTCAATCGATGTCATTTGGTTTATGTATTCATTCATCAAGTTACCTTATCCTTGTACTAGATGTTTTTGAGCATCACAGATTCTGTGATGATTTCTCACATCTATCGAATGGAATTTTCTCTTCATCCGCAATGCTCTATTCACTTCCAACATCGATCAAATGGATTTTGAATGACATCTGAAAACGTTTTATGACCCTCAAATCCTATTCAATCGATGTTACTTCGTTTATATATTCTTTCATCTAGTAACCTTTTCCTTGTACTAGATGTTTTTGAGCATCACTGATTCTGTGATGAATTCTCACATCTATAGAATGCATGTTTTCCTTCATCCGAATTTCTCTATTGAAATATCACATCGATCAAATTGATTTTGAAGGACACCTGGAAACTTTTTATGACCCTCAAAACCAATTCAATGGATGTTACTTTGTTTATATATTCTTTCATCCAGTCACCTTTTCCTTGTACTAGATGTTTTTGAGCATCGCAGATTCTGTGATGAAATCTCACATCTATAGAATGCAAGTTTTTCTTCACCCAAAGATCTCTTTTGAAATCTCACGTCGATCAAATGGATTTTCAAGGACATCTCAAAAAACGTTTTTTTATGTCCCTCAAAACCGATTCAATCGATGTTACTTCTTTTATATATTCTTTCATCATGTCACTTATTCCTTGTACTAGATGTTTTTGAGCATCACAGATTCTGTGATGAAATCTCACATCTATAGAATGCAAGTTTTTCTTCACCCAAAGATCTCTTTTGAGATCTCACGTCGATCAAATGGATTTTGAAGGACATCTGAAAACGTTTTATGACCCTCAAATCCTATTCAATCGATGTTATTTCGTTTATATATTCTTTCATCTAGTAACCTTTTCCTTGTACTAGATGTTTTTGAGCATCATAGATTCTGTGATGAAATCTCACATCTATAGAATGCAAGTTTTTCTTCACCTAAAGATCTCTTTTGAGATCTCACGTCGATCAAATGGATTTTCAAGGACATCTGAAAACGTTTTATGACCCTCAAATCCTATTCAATCGATGTTACTTCGTTTATATATTCTTTCATCTAGTAACCTTTTCCTTGTACTAGATGTTTTTGAGCATCACAGATTCTGTGATGAATTCTCACATCTATAGAATGCATGTTTTCCTTCATCCGAATTTCTCTATTGAAATATCACATCGATCAAATTGATTTTGAAGGACACCTGAAAACGTTTTATGACCCTCAAAATCAATTCAATCGATGTTACATGGTTTATGAATTTCTTCATTAAGTTACTTTTTCCTTGTAATAGATGTTTTTGAGCATCACAGATTCTGTGATGAATTCTCACATCTATAAAATGCATGTTTTCCTTCATCCGAATCTCTCTGTTGAAATCTCACATCGATCAAATTGATTCTAATGGACATCCAAAAACGTTTTATGACCCTCATGACCTATTCAGTCGATGTCATTTGGTTTATGAATTCATTCATCAAGTTACCTTTTCCTTATACTAGACCTGTTTGAACATCACAGATTCTGTGACAAATTCTCACATTTATAGAATACATGTTTTCCTTCCTCCGAAATTCTCTGTTGAAATCCAACGTCGATCAAATTGATTTTGAAGGACACCTGAAAACGTTTTATGACCCTCAAGACCTATTCAATCGATGTCATTTGGTTTATGTATTCATTCATCAAGTTAACTTTTCCTTGTACTAGATGTTTTTGAGCATCACAGATTCTGTGATGATTTCTCACATCTATCGAATGGAAATTTCTCTTCTTCCACAATGCTCTATTCACTTCCAACATCGATCAAATGGATTTTGAAAGACTTCTGAAAACGTGTGATGACCCTCAAAACCTATTCAATCGAAGTTACTTCGTTTATATATTCCTTAATCATGTCACCTATTCCTTGTACTAGACGTTTTTGAGAATCACAGATTCTGTGATGATTTCTCACATCTATAGAATGCATGTTCTCCTTCATCCGAATTTCTCTGTTGAAATGCCAAGTGGATCAAATATACTTTGAAGGACATCTGAAAACGTTTTATTGCCCTGAAAACCTATTGAATCGATGTTACTTGGTTTATGTAATCTTTCATCAAGTCACCTTTTCCTTGTACTAGATGTTTTTGAGCATCACAGATTCTGTGATGAATTCTCATATCTATAGAATGCATCTTTTCCTTCATCCGAATTTCTCTGTTGAAATTTCACATCGATCAAATTGATTCTGAAGGACATCTGAAAACGTTTTATGACCCTCAAGACCTATTCAATCGATGTCATTTGGTTTATGTATTCATTCATCTAGTTACCTTTTCCTTGTACTAGATGTTTTTGAGCATCACAGATTCTGTGATGAATTCTCACATCTATAGAATACATGTTTTCCTTCATCCGAAATTCTCTGTTGAAATCCCACGTCGATCAAATTGATTTTGAAGGGCACCTGAAAAAGTTTTATGACCCTCAAGACCTATTCAATCAATGTTATTTGGTTTATGTATTCATTCATCAAGTTACCTTTTCCTTGTACTAGATGTTTTTGAGCATCACAGATTCTGTGATGATTTCTCACATCTATCGAATGGAATTTTCTCTTCTTCCGCAATGCTCTATTCACTTCCAACATCGATCAAATGGATTTTGAAGGACTTCTGAAAACGTTTGATGACCCTCAAAACCTATTCAATAGATGTTACTTCGTTTATAAATTCTTTCATCATGCCACCTATTGCTTGTACTAGATGTTATTGAGCATCACAGATTCTGTGATGATTTCTCACATCTATAAAATGCATTTTTTTCCTTCATCCGAATTTATCTGTTGAAGTCCCACGTCGATCAAATTGATTTGAAAGACATCTGAAAACGTTTTATGACGCTCAAAACCAATTCAATCAATGTCATTTGGTTTATGAATTCTTTCATCAAGTCACCTTTTCCTTGTACTAGATGTTTTTGAGCATCACAGATTCTGTGATGAAATCTCACATCTATAGAATGAGAGTTTTTCTTCACCCAAAGATCTCTATTCAAATCTCACGTCGATCAAATGGATTTTGAAGGACATCGGCAAACGTTTCATGACCCTCAAGACCTATTCAATCGATGTCATTTGGTTTATGTATTCATTCATCAAGTTACCTTTTCCTTGTACTAGATGTTTTTGAGCATCACAGAATCTGTGATGAAATCTCACATCTATAGAAGGAGAGTTTTTCTTCACCCAAAGATCTCTATTCAAATCTCACGTCGATCAAATGGATTTTGAAGGACATCGGCAAACGTTTCATGACCCTCAAGACCCTTTCAATCGATGTCATTTGGTTTATGTATTCATTCATCAAGTTACCTTTTCCTTGTACTAGATGTTTTTGAGCATCACAGAATCTGTGATGAAATCTCACATCTATAGAATGCTAGTTTTTCTTCACCCAAAGATCTCTTTTGAAATCTCACGTCGATCAAATGGATTTTGAAGGACATCTGAAAACGTTTTATTACCCTCAAAACCTATTCAATCGATGTTACTTCGTTTATATATTCTTTCATCTTGTCACCAATTCCATGTTCTAGATGTTTTTGAGCATCACAGATTCTGTGATGATTTCTCACATCTATAAAATGCATCTTTTCCTTCATCCGAATTTCTCTGTTGAAATCCCACGTGGATCAAATTGACTTGCAAGGACACCTGGAAACGTTTTATGACCCTCAAAACTAATTCAATCGATGTTACTTGGCTTATATATTCTTTCATCGAATCACCTTTTCCTTGTACTAGATGTTTTTGAGCATCACAGATTCTGTGATGAAATCTCACATCTATAGAATGCAAGTTTTTCTTCACCCAAAGATCTCTATTGAAATCTCAAGTCGATCAAATGGATTTTGAAGGACATCTGAAAACTTTTTTTTATGTCCCTCAAAACCTATTCAATCGATGTTACTTCTTTTATATATTCTTTCATCATGTCACTTATTCCTTGTGCTAGATGTTTTTGAGCATCACAGATTCTGTGATGAATTCTCACATCTATAG
Source organism: Aurelia sp. 4 Dawson et al 2005 (assembly GCA_964019985.1). Lineage (NCBI taxonomy): Eukaryota > Metazoa > Cnidaria > Scyphozoa > Semaeostomeae > Ulmaridae > Aurelia > Aurelia sp. 4 Dawson et al 2005. The sequence continues at coordinate 18,925,215 of OZ026502.1, read as the reverse complement.
AATGCAAGTTTTTCTTCACCCAAAGATCTCTATTAAAATCTCACGTCGATCAAATTGATTTGAAAGACATCTGAAAACGTTTTATGACGCTCAAAACCAATTCAATCAATGTCTTTTAATTTTTGTATTCATTCATCAAGTTACCTTTTCCTTGTACTAGATGTTTTTGATCATCGCAGATTCTGTGATGAAATCTCACATCTATAGAATGAGAGTTTTTTTTCGCCCAAAGATCTCTATTGAAATCTCACGTCGAACAAATGTACTTTGAAGGACATCTGAAAACGTTTTATCACCCTTAAAACCTATTCAATCGATGTCATTTGGTTTATGTATTCATTCATCAAGTTACCTTTTCCTTGTACTAGATGTTTCTGAGCATCACAGATTCTGTGATGAAATCTCACATCTATAGAATGCAAGTTTTTCTTCACCAAAAGATCTCTATTCAAATCTTACGTCGATCAAATTGATTTTGAAGGACATCTGCAAACGTTTTATGACCCTCAAAACCTATTCAATCGATGTTACATCGTTTACCTATTCTTTCATCATGTCACCTATTCCTTGTACTAGATGTTTTTGAGCTTTACAGATTCTGTGATGAAAGCTCACATCTATAAAATGCAAGTTTTTCTTCACCCAAAGATCTCGTTTGAAATCTCACGTCGATCAAATAGACTTTGATGGACATCTGAAAACATTTTATGAACCTCAAAACCTATTGAATCGATGTTACTTGGTTTATGAATTCTTTCATCAACTCACCTTTTCCTTGTACTGGATGTTTTTGAGCATCACAGAATCTGTGATGAAATCTCACATATATAGAATGCTAGTTTTTCTTCACCCAAAGATCTCTTTTTAAATCTCACGTCGATCAAATGGATTTTGAAGGACATCTGAAAACGTTTTATTACCCTCAAAACCTATTCAATCGATGTTACTTCGTTTATATATTCTTTCATCATGTCACCTATTCCTTGTTCTAGATGTTTTTGAGCATCACAGATTCTGTGATGATTTCTCACATCTATAAAATGCATCTTTTCCTTCATCCGAATTTCTCTGGTGAAATCCCACGTGGATCAAATTGAGTTGCAAGGACACCTGGAAACGTTTTATGACCCTCAAAACTAATTCAATCGATGTTACTTGGTTTATATATTCTTTCATCGAGTCACCTTTTCCTTGTACTAGATGTTTTTGAGCATCGCAGATTCTGTGATGAATTATCACATCTATAGAATGCATGTTTTCCTTCAACAGAATTTCTCTGTTGAAATCCCACGTGTGATCAAATTAATTTTGAAGGACACCTGAAAAAGTTTTATGACCCTCAAGACCTATTCAATCGATGTCATTTGGTTTATGTATTCATTCATCAAGTTACCTTTTCCTTGTACTAGATGTTTTTGAGCATCACAGATTCTGTGATGATTTCTCACATCTATCGAATGGAATTTTCTCTTCTTCCGCAATGCTCTATTCACTTCCAACATCGATCAAATGGATTTTGAAAGACTTCTGAAAACGTTTGATGACCCTCAAAACCTATTCAATAGATGTTACTTCGTTTATAAATTCTTTCATCATGTCACCTATTCCTTGTACTAGATGTTTTTGAGCATCACAGATTCAGTGATGATTTCTCACATCTATAGAATGCATGTTTTCCTTCATCCGAATTTCTCTTTTGAAATTCCAAGTGGATCAAATTGATTTTGAAGGACACCTGGAAACTTTTTATGACCCTCAAAACCAATTCAATCGATGTTACTTCGTTTATATATTCTTTCATCCAGTCACCTTTTCCTTGTACTAGATGTTTTTGAGCATCACAGATTCTGTGATGAAATCTCACATCTATAGAATGAGAGTTTTTCTTCACCCAAAGATCTCTATTCAAATCTCACGTCGATCAAATGGATTTTCAAGGACATCTGCAAACGTTTTATGACCCTCAAAACCAATTCAATCGATGTTACTTTGTTTATATATTCTTTCATCCAGTCACCTTTTCCTTGTACTAGATGTTTTTGAGCATCACAGATTCTTTGATGAAATCTCACATCTATAGAATGAGAGTTTTTCTTCACCCAAAGATCTCTATTCAAATCTCACGTCGATCAAATGGATTTTCAAGGAAATCTGCAAACGTTTGATGACCCTCAAGACCTATTCAATCGATGTCATTTGGTTTATGTATTCATTCATCTAGTTACCTTTTCCTTGTACTAGATGTTTTTGAGCATCGCAGATTCTGTGATGAAATCTCACATCTATAGAATGCAAGTTTTTCTTCACCGAAAGATCTCTTTTGAAATCTCACGTCGATCAAATGGATTTTCAAGGACATCTGCAAACGTTTTATGACCCTCAAAACCTATTCAATCGATGTTACTTCGTTTATACATTCTTTCATCATGCCACCTATTCCTTGTACTAGATGTCATTGAGCATCACAGATTCTGTGATGATTTCTCACATCTATAAAATGCATTTTTTTCCTTCATCCGAATTTATCTGTTGAAGTCCCACGTCGATCAAATTGATTTGAAAGACATCTGAAAACGTTTTATGACGCTCAAAACCAATTCAATCAATGTCATTTGGTTTATGAATTCTTTCATCAAGTCACCTTTTCCTTGTACTAGATGTTTTTGAGCATCACAGATTCTGTGATGAAATCTCACATCTATAGAATGAGAGTTTTTCTTCACCCAAAGATCTCTATTCAAATCTAACGTCGATCAAATGGATTTTGAAGGACATCGGCAAACGTTTCATGACCCTCAAGACCTATTCAATCGATGTCATTTGGTTTATGTATTCATTCATCAAGTTACCTTTTCCTTGTACTAGATGTTTTTGAGCATCACAGAATCTGTGATGAAATCTCACATCTATAGAAGGAGAGTTTTTCTTCACCCAAAGATCTCCATTCAAATCTCACGTCGATCAAATGGATTTTGAAGGACATCGGCAAACGTTTCATGACCCTCAAGACCTATTCAATCGATGTCATTTGGTTTATGTATTCATTCATCAAGTTACCTTTTCCTTGTACTAGATGTTTTTCAGCATCACAGAATCTGTGATGAAATCTCACATCTATAGAATGCTAGTTTTTCTTCAACCAAAGATCTCTTTTGAAATCTCACGTCGATCAAATGGATTTTGAAGGACATCTGAAAACGTTTTATTACCCTCAAAACCTATTCAATCGATGTTACTTCGTTTATATATTCTTTCATCATGTCACCAATTCCATGTTCTAGATGTTTTTGAGCATCACAGATTCTGTGATGATTTCTCACATCTATAAAATGCATCTTTTCCTTCATCCGAATTTCTCTGTTGAAATCCCACGTGGATCAAATTGACTTGCAAGGACACCTGGAAACGTTTTATGACCCTCAAAACTAATTCAATCGATGTTACTTGGCTTATATATTCTTTCATCGAATCACCTTTTCCTTGCACTAGATGTTTTTGAGCATCACAGATTCTGTGATGAAATCTCACATCTATAGAATGCAAGTTTTTCTTCACCCAAAGATCTCTATTGAAATCTCACGTCGATCAAATGGATTTTGAAGGACATCTGAAAACGTTTTTTTATGTCCCTCAAAACCAATTCAATCGATGTTACTTCGTTTATATATTCTTTCATCATGTCACCTACTCATTGTACAAGATGTTTTTGAGCATCACAGATTCTGTGATGAAATCTCACATCTATAGAATGAGAGTTTTTCTTCACCCAAGGATCTCTATTCAAATCTCACGTCGATCAAACGGATTTTGAAGGACATCTGCAAACGTTTCATGACCCTCAATACCTATTCAATCGATGTCATTTGGTTTATGTATTCATTCATCAAGTTACATTTTCCTTGTACTAGATGTTTTTGAGCATCACAGAATCTGTGATGAAATCTCACATCTATAGAAAGCAAGTTTTTCTTTACCCAAAGATCTCTATTGAAATCTCACGTCGATCAAATGGATTTTGAAGGACATCTGAAAACGTTTTATGACCCTCAAAATCAATTCAATCGATGTTACTTGGTTTATGAATTCTTTCATCAAGTTACATTTTCCTTGTACTAGATGTTTTTGAGCATCACAGAATCTGTGATGAAATCTCACATGTATAGAAAGCAAGGTTTTCTTCACCCAAAGATCTCTATTGAAATCTCACGTCGATCAACTGGATTTTCAAGGACATCTGAAAACGTTTTATGACCCTAAAATCCTATTCAATTCATGTTACTTCGTTTATATATTCTTTCATCTAGTAACCTTTTCCTTGTACTAGATGTTTTTGAGCATTACAGATTCTGTGATGAAATCTCACATCTATAGAATGCAAGTTTTTCTTCACCCAAAGATCTCTATTGAAATCTCACCTCGATCAAATGGATTTTGAAGGACATCTGAAAACGTTTTATGACCGTCAAAATCAATTCAATCGATGTTACTTGGTTTATGAATTCTTTCATCAAATTACCTTTTCCTTGTAATAGATGTTTTTGAGCATCACAGATTCTGTAATGAATTCTCACATCTATAGAATGCATGTTTTCCTTCATCCGAAATTCTCTGTTGAAATCCTACGTCGATCAAATTGATTTTGAAGGACACCTGAAAACGTTTTATGACCCTCAAGACCTATTCAATCGATGTCATTTGCTTTATGTATTCATTCATCAAGTTACCTTTTCCTTGTACTAGATGTTTTTGAGCATCACAGATTCTGTAATGAATTCTCACATCTATAGAATGCATGTTTTCCTTCATCCGAAATTCTCTGTTGAAATCCCACGTCGATCAATTTGATTTTGAAGGACACCTGAAAACGTTTTATGACCCTCAAGACCTATTCAATCGATGTCATTTGCTTTATGTATTCTTTCATCCAGTCACCTTTTCCTTGTACTAGATGTTTTTGAGCATCACAGATTCTGTGATGAAATCTCACATCTATAGAATGCAAGTTTTTCTTCACCCAAAGATCTCTATTGAAATCTCACGTCGATCAAATGTACTTTGAAGGACATCTGAAAACGTTTTATCGCCCAGAAAACTTATTGAATCGATGTTACTTGGTTTATGTAACCTTTCATCAAGTCGCCTTTTCCTTGTACTAGATGTTTTTGAGCATCACAGATTCTTTGATGAATTCTCGCATCTATAGAATGCATTTTTTCCTTCATCCGAATTTCTCTGCTGAAATCTCACATCGATCAAATTGATTCTGAAGAACATCCGAAAACGTTTTATGACCCTCAAGACCAATTCAATCGATGTCATTTGGTTTATGTATTCATTCATCAAGTTGCCTTTTCCTTGTACTAGATGTTTTTTATCATCACAGATTCTGTGATGAATTCTCACATCTATAGAATGCATGTTTTCCTTCATCCGAATTTCTCTGTTGAAATCTCACATCGATCAAATTGATTCTGAAGGATATCCGAAAACGTTTTTGTCCCTCAAGACCTATTCAATCGATGTCATTTGGTTTATGTATTCATTCATCAAGTTACCTTTTCCTTGTACTAGATGTTTTTGAGCATCACAGATTCTGTGATGAATTCTAACATCTATAGAATACATGTTTTCCTTCATCCGAAATTCTCTGTTGAAATCCCACGTCGATCAAATTGATTTTGGAGGACACCTTAAAAAGTTTTATGACCCTCAAGACCTATTCAATCGATGTCATTTGGTTTATGTATTCATTCATCAAGTTACCTTTTCCTTGTACTAGATGTTTTTGAGCATCACCGATTCTGTGATGATTTCTCACATCTATCGAATGGAATTTTCTCTTCATCTGCAATGCTCTATTCACTTCCAACATCGATCAAATGGATTTTGAAGGACATCTGAAAACGTTTTATGAGCCTCAAAACCTATTCAATCGATGTTACTTCGTTTATAAATTCTTTCATCATGTCACCTATTCCTTGTACTAGATGTTTTTGAGCATCACAGATTCTGTGATGATTTCTCACATCTATAGAATGCATGTTTTCCATCATCCGAATTTCTCTGTTGAAATCCCAAGTGGAACAAATTGATTTTGAAGGACATCTTGAAACTTTTTATGACCCTCAAAACCAATTCAATCGATGTTACTTCGTTTATATATTCTTTCATCCAGTCACCTTTTCCTTGTACTAGATATTTTTGAGCATCGCAAATTCTGTGATGAAATCTCACATCTATAAAATGCATCTTTTCCTTCATCCGAATTTATTTGTTGAAATCCCACATCGATCAAATTGATTTGAAAGACATCTGAAAACGTTTTATAACACTCAAAACCAATTCAATCAATGTCATTTGATTTTTGTATTCATTCATCAAGTTACCTTTTCCATGTACTAGATGATTTTGAGCATCACAGATTCTGTGATGAAATCTCACATCTATAGAATGCAAGTTTTTCTTCACCCAAAGATCTCTATTGAAATCTCACGTCGATCAAATGGACTTTGAAGGACATCTAAAAACATTTTATGAACGTCAAAACCTATTGAATCGATGTTACTTGGTTTATGAATTATTTCATCAAGTCACCTTTTCCTTGTACTAGATGTTTTTGAGCATCACAGATTCTGTGATGAATTCTCACATCTATAGAATGCATGTTTTCCTTCATCCGAATTTCTCTGTTGAAATCTCACATCGATCAAATTGATTCTGAAGGATATCCGAAAACGTTTTTGTCCCTCAAGACCTATTCAATCGATGTCATTTGGTTTATGTATTCATTCATCAAGTTACCTTTTCCTTGTACTAGATGTTTTTGAGCATCACAGATTCTGTGATGAATTCTAACATCTATAGAATACATGTTTTCCTTCATCCGAAATTCTCTGTTGAAATCCCACGTCGATCAAATTGATTTTGGAGGACACCTGAAAAAGCTTTATGACCCTCAAGACCTATTTAATCGATGTCATTTGGTTTATGTATTCATTCATCAAGTTACCTTTTCCTTGTACTAGATGTTTTTGAGCATCACCTATTCTGTGATGATTTCTCACATCTATCGAATGGAATTTTCTCTTCATCTGTAATGCTCTATTCACTTCCAACATCGATCAAATGGATTTTGAAGGACATCTGAAAACGTTTTATGAGCCTCAAAACACATTGAATCGATGTTACTTCGTTTATAAATTCTTTCATCATGTCACCTATTCCTTGTACTAGATGTTTTTGAGCATCACAGATTCTGTGATGATTTCTCACATCTATAGAATGCATGTTTTCCATCATCCGAATTTCTCTGTTGAAATCCCAAGTGGATCAAATTGATTTTGAAGGACACCTTGAAACTTTTTATGACCCTCAAAACCAATTCAATCGATGTTACTTCGTTTATATATTCTTTCATCCAGTCACCTTTTCCTTGTACTAGATATTTTTGAGCATCGCAAATTCTGTGATGAAATCTCACATCTATAAAATGCATCTCTTCCTTCATCCGAATTTATTTGTTGAAATCCCACATCGATCAAATTGATTTGAAAGACATCTGAAAACGTTTTATAACACTCAAAACCAATTCAATCAATGTCATTTGATTTTTGTATTCATTCATCAAGTTACCTTTTCCATGTACTAGATGATTTTGAGCATCACAGATTCTGTGATGAAATCTCACATCTATAGAATGCAAGTTTTTCTTCACCCAAAGATCTCTATTGAAATCTCACGTCGATCAAATGGACTTTGAAGGACATCTAAAAACATTTTATGAACGTCAAAACCTATTGAATCGATGTTACTTGGTTTATGAATTATTTCATAAAGTCACCTTTTCCTTGTACTAGATGTTTTTGAGCATCACAGATTCTGTGATGAAATCTCACATCTATAGAATGCAAGTTTTTCTTCACCAAAAGATCTCTATTGAAATCTCACGTCGATCAAATGGATTTTGAAGGACATCTGAAAACGTTTTTTTATGTCCCTCAAAACCAATTCAATCGATGTTACTTCGTTTATAAATTCTTTCATCATGTCACCTATTCCTTGTTCTAGATGTTTTTGAGCATCACAGATTCTGTGATGATTTCTCACATCTATAAAATGCATCTTTTCCTTCATCCGAATTTATTTGTTGAAATCCCACATCGATCAAATTGATTTGAAAGACATCTGAAAACGTTTTATAACACTCAAAACCAATTCAATCAATGTCATTTGATTTTTGTATTCATTCATCAAGTTACCTTTTCCATGTACTAGATGATTTTGAGCATCACAGATTCTGTGATGAAATCTCACATCTATAGAATGCAAGTTTTTCTTCACCCAAAGATCTCTATTGAAATCTCACGTCGATCAAATGGACTTTGAAGGACATCTGAAAACATTTTATGAACGTCAAAACCTATTGAATCGATGTTACTTGGTTTATGAATTATTTCATCAAGTCACCTTTTCCTTGTACTAGATGTTTTTGAGCATCACAGATTCTGTGATGAAATCTCACATCTATAGAATGCAAGTTTTTCTTCACCAAAAGATCTCTATTGAAATCTCACGTCGATTAAATGGATTTTGAAGGACATCTGAAAACGTTTTTTTAGGTCCCTCAAAACCAATTCAATCGATGTTACTTCGTTTATAAATTCTTTCATCATGTCACCTATTCCTTGTTCTAGATGTTTTTGAGCATCACAGATTCTGTGATGATTTCTCACATCTATAAAATGCATCTTTTCCTTCATCCGAATTTATTTGTTGAAATCCCACATCGATCAAATTGATTTGAAAGACATCTGAAAACGTTTTATAACACTCAAAACCAATTCAATCAATGTCATTTGAGTTTTGTATTCATTCATCAAGTTACCTTTTCCATGTACTAGATGATTTTGAGCATCACAGATTCTGTGATGAAATCTCACATCTATAGAATGCAAGTTTTCCTTCATCCGAATTTCTCTGTTGAAATCCCACGTGGATCAAATTGACTTGCAAGGACACCTGGAAACGTTTTATGACCCTCGAAACCAATTCAATCGATGTTACTTGGTTTATATATTCTTTCATCGAGTCACCTTTTCCTTGTACTAGATGTTTTTGAGCATCACAGATTCTGTGATGAAATCTCACATCTATAGAATGCAAGTTTTTCTTCACCAAAAGATCTCTATTGAAATCTCACGTCGATCAAATGGATTTTGAAGGACATCTGAAAACGTTTTTTTATGTCCCTCAAAAGCAATTCAATCGATGTTACTTCGTTTATATATTCTTTCTTCATGTCACCTATTCCTTGTACTAGATGTTTTTGAGCATCACAGATTCTGTGATGAATTCTCACATCTATAGAATGAGAGTTTTTCTTCACCCAAAGATCTCTATTCAAATCTCACGTCGATCAAATGGATTTTGAAGGACATCTGCAAACGTTTCATGACCCTCAAGACCTATTCAATCGATGTCATTTGGTTTATGTATTCATTCATCAAGTTACCTTTTCCTTGTACTAGATGTTTTTGAGCATCACAGAATCTGTGATGAAATCTCACATCTATAGAATGCTAGTTTTTCTTCACCCAAAGATCTCTTTTGAAATCTCACGTCGATCAAATGGATTTTGAAGGACATCTGAAAACGTTTTATTACCCTCAAAACCTATTCAATCGATGTCATTTGGTTTATGTATTCATTCATCAAGTTACCTTTTCCTTGTACTAGATGTTTTTGAGCATCACAGAATCTGTGATGAAATCTCACATCTATAGAATGCTAGTTTTTCTTCACCCAAAGATCTCTTTTGAAATCTCACGTCGATCAAATGGATTTTGAAGGACATCTGAAAACGTTTTATTACCCTCAAAACCTATTCAATCGATGTTACTTCGTTTATATATTCTTTCATCATGTCACCTTTTCCTTGTACTAGATGTTTTTGAGCATCACAGATTCTGTGATGAAATCTCACATCTATAGAATGCTAGTTTTTCTTCACCCAAAGATCTCTTTTGAAATCTCACGTCGATCAAATGGATTTTGAAGGACATCTGAAAACGTTTTATGACCCTCAAAACCTATTCAATCGATGTTACTTCGTTTATATATTCCTTAATCATGTCACCTATTCCTTGTACTAGATGTTTTTGAGCATCACAGATTCTGTGATGATTTCTCACATCTATAGAATGCATGTTTTCCTTCGTCCGAATTTCTCTGTTGAAATCCCAAGTGGATCAAATTGATTTTGAAGGACACCTGGAAACGTTTTATGACCCTCAGGACCTATTCAATCGATGTTACTTCCTTTATATATTCCTTCATCAAGTAACCTTTTCCTTGTACTGGATGTTTTTGAGCATCACAGATTCTGTGATGAAATCTCACATCTATAGAATGCAAGTTTTTCTTATCCCAAAGATCCCTATTGAAATCTCACGTGGATCAAATGGATTTTGAAGGACATCTGAAAACGTTTTTTTATGTCCCTCAAAACCTATTAAATCGATGTTACTTCGTTTATATATTCTTTCATCCAGTCACCTTGTACCTTTTCCTTTTCCTTTTCCTTGTACTAGATGTTTTTGAGCATCACAGATTCTTTGATGAGTTCTCATATCTATAGAATGCATGTTTTCCTTCATCCAAAGTTCTCTATTGAAATCTCACGTCGATCAAATGGACTTTGAAGGACATCTGAAAATGTTTTATCACCCTCAAAACCTATTGAATGGATGTTACTTGGTTTATGTAATCATTCATCAAATCACCTATTCCTTGTACTAGATGTTTTTGAGCATCACAGATTCTGTGATGAAATCTCACATCTATAGAATGCAAGTTTTTCTTCATCCAAAGATCTCTATTGAAATCTCACGTCGATCAAATGGATTTTGAAGGACATCTGAAAACGTTTTATTACCCTCAAAACCTATTCAATCGATGTCATTTGGTTTATGTATTCATTCATCAAGTTACCTTTTCCTTGTACTAGATGTTTTTGAGCATCACAGATTCTGTGATGATTTCTCACATCTATCGAATGGAATTTTCTCTTCTTCCGCAATGCTCTATTCACTTCCAACATCGATCAAATGGATTTTGAAAGACTTCTGAAAACGTTTGATGACCCTCAAAACCTATTCAATAGATGTTACTTCGTTTATAAATTCTTTCATCATGTCACCTATTCCTTGTACTAGATGTTTTTGAGCATCACAGATTCAGTGATGATTTCTCACATCTATAGAATGCATGTTTTCCTTCATCCGAATTTCTCTTTTGAAATTCCAAGTGGATCAAATTGATTTTGAAGGACACCTGGAAACTTTTTATGACCCTCAAAACCAATTCAATCGATGTTACTTCGTTTATATATTCTTTCATCCAGTCACCTTTTCCTTGTACTAGATGTTTTTGAGCATCACAGAATCTGTGATGAAATCTCACATCTATAGAATGCTAGTTTTTCTTCACCCAAAGATCTCTTTTGAAATCTCACGTCGATCAAATGGATTTTGAAGGACATCTGAAAACGTTTTATTACCCTCAAAACCTATTCAATCGATGTTACTTCGTTTATATATTCTTTCATCTTGTCACCAATTCCATGTTCTAGATGTTTTTGAGCATCACAGATTCTGTGATGATTTCTCACATCTATAAAATGCATCTTTTCCTTCATCCGAATTTCTCTGTTGAAATCCCACGTGGATCAAATTGACTTGCAAGGACACCTGGAAACGTTTTATGACCCTCAAAACTAATTCAATCGATGTTACTTGGCTTATATATTCTTTCATCGAATCACCTTTTCCTTGTACTAGATGTTTTTGAGCATCACAGATTCTGTGATGAAATCTCACATCTATAGAATGCAAGTTTTTCTTCACCCAAAGATCTCTATTGAAATCTCAAGTCGATCAAATGGATTTTGAAGGACATCTGAAAACTTTTTTTTATGTCCCTCAAAACCTATTCAATCGATGTTACTTCTTTTATATATTCTTTCATCATGTCACTTATTCCTTGTGCTACATGTTTTTGAGCATCACAGATTCTGTGATGAATTCTCACATCTATAGAATGCAAGTTTTTCTTCACCCAAAGATCTCTATTAAAATCTCACGTCGATCAAATTGATTTGAAAGACATCTGAAAACGTTTTATGACGCTCAAAACCAATTCAATCAATGTCTTTTAATTTTTGTATTCATTCATCAAGTTACCTTTTCCTTGTACTAGATGTTTTTGATCATCACAGATTCTGTGATGAAATCTCACATCTATAGAATGAGAGTTTTTTTTCGCCCAGAGATCTCTATTGAAATCTCACGTCGAACAAATGTACTTTGAAGGACATCTGAAAACGTTTTATCACCCTTAAAACCTATTCAATCGATGTCATTTGGTTTATGTATTCATTCATCAAGTTACCTTTTCCTTGTACTAGATGTTTCTGAGCATCACAGATTCTGTGATGAAATCTCACATCTATAGAATGCAAGTTTTTCTTCACCAAAAGATCTCTATTCAAATCTTACGTCGATCAAATTGATTTTGAAGGACATCTGCAAACGTTTTATGACCCTCAAAACCTATTCAATCGATGTTACATCGTTTACCTATTCTTTCATCATGTCACCTATTCCTTGTACTAGATGTTTTTGAGCTTTACAGATTCTGTGATGAAAGCTCACATCTATAAAATGCAAGTTTTTCTTCACCCAAAGATCTCTTTTGAAATCTCACGTCGATCAAATAGACTTTGATGGACATCTGAAAACATTTTATGAACCTCAAAACCTATTGAATCGATGTCATTTGGTTTATGTATTCATTCATCACGTTACCTTTCCCTTGTACTAGATGTTTTTGAGCATCACTGAATCTGTGATGAAATCTCAAATCTATAGAATGCAAGTTTTTCTTCACCCAAAGATCTCTTTGGAAATCTCACGTCGATCAAATGGATTTTGAAGGACATCTGAAAACGTTTTATTACCCTCAAAACCTATTCAATCGATGTTACTTCGTTTATAAATTCTTTCATCATGTCACCTATTCCTTGTTCTAGATGTTTTTGAGCATCACAGATTCTGTGATGATTTCTCACATCTATAAAATGCATCTTTTCCTTCATCCGAATTTATTTGTTGAAATCCCACATCGATCAAATTGATTTGAAAGACATCTGAAAACGTTTTATAACACTCAAAACCAATTCAATCAATGTCATTTGATTTTTGTATTCATTCATCAAGTTACCTTTTCCATGTACTAGATGATTTTGAGCATCACAGATTCTGTGAGGAACTCTCACATCTATAGAATGCAAGTTTTTCTTCACCCAAAGATCTCTATTGAAATCTCACGTCGATCAAATGGACTTTGAAGGACATCTGAAAACATTTTATGAACGTCAAAACCTATTGAATCGATGTTACTTGGTTTATGAATTATTTCATCAAGTCACCTTTTCCTTGTACTAGATGTTTTTGAGCATCACAGATTCTGTGATGAAATCTCACATCTATAGAATGCAAGTTTTTCTTCACCCAAAGATCTCTATTCAAATCTCACGTGGATCAAATGGATTTTGAACGACATCTGCAAACGTTTTATGACCCTCAAAACCTATTCAATCTATGTTACATCGGTTATATATTCTTTCATCATGTCACCTATTCCTTGTACTAGATGTTTTGAGCATCACAGATTCTGCGATGAATTCTCACATCTATAGAATGCATGTTTTCCTTCATCCTAATTTCTCTGTTGAAATCCCACGTGGATCAAATTGACTTGCAAGGACACCTGGAAACGTTTTATGACCCTCGAAACCAATTCAATCGATGTTACTTGGTTTATATATTCTTTCATCGTGTCACCTTTTCCTTGTACTAGATGTTTTTGAGCATCACAGATTCTGTGATGAAATCTCACATCTATAGAATGCAAGTTTTTCTTCACCAAAAGATCTCTATTGAAATCTCACGTCGATCAAATGGATTTTGAAGGACATCTGAAAAGGTTTTTTTATGTCCCTCAAAACCAATTCAATCGATGTTACTTCGTTTATATATTCTTTCTTAATGTCACCTATTCCTTGTACTAGATGTTTTTGAGCATCACAGATTCTGTGATGAAATCTCACATCTATAGAATGAGAGTTTTTCTTCACCCAAAGATCTCTATTCAAATCTCACGTCGATCAAATGGATTTTCAAGGACATCTGCAAACGTTTTATGACCCTCAAATCCAATTCAATCGATGTTACTTCGTTTATATATTCTTTCATCCAGTCACCTTTTCCTTGTACTAGATGTTTTTGAGCATCACAGATTCTGTGATGAAATCTCACATCTATAGAATGAGAGTTTTTCTTCACCCAAAGATCTCTATTCAAATCTCACGTCGATCAAATGGATTTTCAAGGACATCTGCAAACGTTTGATGACCCTCAAGACCTATTCAATCGATGTCATTTGGTTTATGTATTCATTCATCTAGTTACCTTTTCCTTGTACTAGATGTTTTTGAGCATCGCAGATTCTGTGATGAAATCTCACATCTATAGAATGCAAGTTTTTCTTCACCGAAAGATCTCTTTTGAAATCTCACGTCGATCAAATGGATTTTCAAGGACATCTGCAAACGTTTTATGACCCTCAAAACCTATTCAATCGATGTTACTTCGTTTATACATTCTTTCATCATGCCACCTATTCCTTGTACTAGATGTCATTGAGCATCACAGATTCTGTGATGATTTCTCACATCTATAAAATGCATTTTTTTCCTTCATCCGAATTTATCTGTTGAAGTCCCACGTCGATCAAATTGATTTGAAAGACATCTGAAAACGTTTAATGACGCTCAAAACCAATTCAATCAATGTCATTTGGTTTATGAATTCTTTCATCAAGTCACCTTTTCCTTGTACTAGATGTTTTTGAGCATCACAGAATCTGTGATGAAATCTCACATCTATAGAAGGAGAGTTTTTCTTCACCAAAAGATCTCTATTCAAATCTCACGTCGATCAAATGGATTTTGAAGGACATCGGCAAACGTTTCATGACCCTCAAGACCTATTCAATCGATGTCATTTGGTTTATGTATTCATTCATCAAGTTACCTTTTCTTTGTACTAGATGTTTTTCAGCATCACAGAATCTGTGATGAAATCTCACATCTATAGAATGCTAGTTTTTCTTCACCCAAAGATCTCTTTTGAAATCTCACGTCGATGAAATGGATTTTGAAGGACATCTGAAAACGTTTTATTACCCTCAAAACCTATTCAATCGATGTAACTTCGTTTATATATTCTTTCATCATGTCACCAATTCCATGTTCTAGATGTTTTTGAGCATCACAGTTTCTGTGATGATTTCTCACATCTATAAAATGCATCTTTTCCTTCATCCGAATTTCTCTGTTGAAATCCCACGTGGATCAAATTGACTTGCAAGGACACCTGGAAATGTTTTATGACCCTCAAAACTAATTCAATCGATGTTACTTGGCTTATTTATTCTTTCATCGAATCACCTTTTCCTTGTACTAGATGTTTTTGAGCATCACAGATTCTTTGATGAAATCTCACATCTATAGAATGCAAGTTTTTCTTCACCCAAAGATCTCTATTGAAATCTCAAGTCGATCAAATGGATTTTGAAGGACATCTGAAAACGTTTTTTTATGTCCCTCAAAACCAATTCAATCGATGTTACTTCGTTTATATATTCTTTCATCATGTCACCTACTCATTGTACAAGATGTTTTTGAGCATCACAGATTCTTTGATGAAATCTCACATCTATAGAATGAGAGTTTTTCTTCACCCAAAGATCTCTATTCAAATCTCACGTCGATCAAATGGATTTTGAAGGACATCTGCAAACGTTTCATGACCCTCAAGACCTATTCAATCGATGTCATTTGGTTTATGTATTCATTCATCAAGTTACATTTTCCTTGTACTAGATGTTTTTGAGCATCACAGAATCTGTGATGAAATCTCACATCTATAGAAAGCAAGTTTTTCTTCACCCAAAGATCTCTATTGAAATCTCACGTCGATCAAATGGATTTTGAGGGACATCTGAAAACGTTTTATGACCCTCAAAATCAATTCAATCGATTTTACTTGGTTTATGAATTCTTTCATCAAGTTACATTTTCCTTGTACTAGATGTTTTTGAGCATCACAGAATCTGTGCTGAAATCTCACATCTATAGAAAGCACGTTTTTCTTCACCCAAAGATCTCTATTGAAATCTCACGTCGATCAACTGGATTTTCAAGGACATCTGAAAACGTTTTATGACCCTCAAATCCTATTCAATCGATGTTACTTCGTTTATATATTCTTTCATCTAGTAACCTTTTCCTTGTACTAGATGTTTTTGAGCATTACAGATTCTGTGATGAAATCTCACATCTATAGAATGCAAGTTTTTCTTCACCCAAAGATCTCTATTGAAATCTCACCTCGATCAAATAGATTTTGAAGGACATCTGAAAACGTTTTATGACCCTCAAAATCAATTCAATCGATGTTACTTGGTTTATGAATTCTTTCATCAAATTACCTTTTCCTTGTAATAGATGTTTTTGAACATCACAGATTCTGTAATGAATTCTCACATCTATAGAATGCATGTTTTCCTTCATCCGAATTTCTCTGTTAAAATCTCACATCGATCAAATTGATTCTGAAGGACATCTAAAAACGTTTTATGACCCTCAAGACCTATTCAATCGATGTCATTTGGTTAATGAATTTATTCATCAAGTTACCTATTCCTTGTACTAGATGTGTTTGAGCATCACAGAATCTGTGACAAATTCTCACATTTATAGAATACATGTTTTCCTTCATCCGAAATTCTCTGTTGAAATCCCACGTCGATCAAATTGATTTTGAAGGACACCTGAAAACGTTTTATGACCCTCAAGACCTATTCAATCGATGTCATTTGCTTTATGTATTCATTCATCAAGTTACCTTTTCCTTGTACTAGATGTTTTTGAGCATCACAGATTCTGTGATGATTTCTCACATCTATAGAATGCATGTTTTCCTTCGTCCGAATTTCTCTGTTGAAATCCCAAATGGATCAAATTGATTTTGAAGGACACCTGGAAACGTTTTATCAACCTCAAAACCAATTCAATCGATGTTACTTCGTTCATAAATTCTTTCATCCAGTCACCTTTTCCTTGTACTTGATGTTTTTGAGCATCACAGATTCTGTGATGAAATCTCACATCTATAGAATGAAAGTTTTTCTTCACCCAAAGATCTCTATTGAAATCTCACGTCGATCAAATGTACTTTGAAGGACATCTGAAAACGTTTTATCGCCCAGAAAACCTATTGAATCGATGTTACTTGGTTTATGTAACCTTTCATCAAGTCACCTTTTCCTTGTACTAGATGTTTTTGAGCATCACAGATTCTTTGATGAATTCTCGCATCTATAGAATGCATTTTTTCCTTCATCCGAATTTCTCTGCTGAAATCTCACATCGATCAAATTGATTCTGAAGAACATCCGAAAACGTTTTATGACCCTCAAGACCAATTCAATCGATGTCATTTGGTTTATGTATTCATTCATCAAGTTGCCTTTTCCTTGTACTAGATGTTTTTGAGAATCACAGATTCTGTGATGAATTCTCACATCTATAGAATGCATGTTTTCCTTCATCCGAATTTCTCTGTTGAAATCTCACATCGATCAAATTGATTCTGAAGGACATCCGAAAACGTTTTTGTCCCTCAAGACCTATTCAATCGATGTCATTTGGGTTATGTATTCATTCATCAAGTTACCTTTTCCTTGTACTAGATGTTTTTGAGCATCACAGATTCTGTGATGAATTCTCACATCTATAGAATACATGTTTTCCTTCATCCGAAATTCTCTGTTGAAATCCCACGTCGATCAAATTGATTTTGGAGGACACCTTAAAAAGTTTTATGACCCTCAAGACCTATTCAATCGATGTCATTTGGTTTATGTATTCATTCATCAAGTTACCTTTTCCTTGTACTAGATGTTTTTGAGCATCACCGATTCTGTGATGATTTCTCACATCTATCGAATGGAATTTTCTCTTCATCTGCAATGCTCTATTCACTTCAAACATCGATCAAATGGATTTTGAAGGACATCTGAAAACGTTTTATGAGCCTCAAAACCTATTCAATCGATGTTACTTCGTTTATAAATTCTTTCATCATGTCACCTATTCCTTGTACTAGATGTTTTTGAGCATCACAGATTCTGTGATGATTTCTCACATCTATAGAATGCATGTTTTCCATCATCCGAATTTCTCTGTTGAAATCCCAAGTGGATCAAATTGATTTTGAAGGACACCTTGAAACTTTTTATGACCCTCAAAACCAATTCAATCGATGTTACTTCGTTTATATATTCTTTCATCCAGTCACCTTTTCCTTGTACTAGATATTTTTGAGCATCGCAAATTCTGTGATGAAATCTCACATCTATAAAATGCAAGTTTTTCTTCACCCAAAGATCTCTTTTGAAATCTCACGTCGATCAAATGGATTTTCAAGGACATCTGAAAACTTTTTTTTTATGTCCCTCAAAACCTATTCAATCGATGTTACTTCTTTTATATATTCTTTCATCATGTCACTTATTCCTTGTGCTAGATGTTTTTGAGCATCACAGATTCTATGATGAATTCTCACATCTATAGAATGCAAGTTTTTCTTCACCCAAAGATCTCTATTAAAATCTCACGTCGATCAAATTGATTTGAAAGACATCTGAAAGCGTTTTATGACGCTCAAAACCAATTCAATCAATGTCTTTTAATTTTTGTATTCATTCATCAAGTTACCTTTTCCTTGTACCAGATGTTTTTGATCATCACAGATTCTGTGATGAAATCTCACATCTATAGAATGAGAGTTTTTCTTCGCCCAAAGATCTCTATTGAAATCTCACGTCGAACAAATGTACTTTGAAGGACATCTGAAAACGTTTTATCACCCTTAAAACCTATTCAATCGATGTCATTTGGTTTATGTATTCATTCATCAAGTTACCTTTTCCTTGTACTAGATGTTTCTGAGCATCACAGATTCTGTGATGAAATCTCACATCTATAGAATGCAAGTTTTTCTTCACCAAAAGATCTCTATTCAAATCTCACGTCGATCAAATGGATTTGAAGGGCATCTGAAAAGGTTTTTTTATGTCCCTCAAAACCAATTCAATCGATGTTACTTCGTTTATATATTCTTTCTTCATGTCACCTATTCCTTGTAATAGATGTTTTTGAGCATCACAGATTCTGTGATGAATTCTCACATCTATACAATGCATGTTTTCTTTCATCAGAATTTATCTGTTGAAATCCCACGTGGATCAAATTGATTTTGAAGGACATCTGAAAACATTTTATGAACCTCAAAACCTATTGAATCGATGTTACTTGGTTTATGAATTCTTTCATCAACTCACCTTTTCCTTGTACTGGATGTTTTTGAGCATCACAGATTCTGTGATGAAATCTCACATCTATAGAATGAGAGTTTTTCTTCACCCAAAGATCTCTATTCAAATCTCACGTCGATCAAATGGATTTTGAAGGACATCTGCAAACGTTTCATGACCCTCAAGACCTATTCAATCGATGTCATTTGGTTTATGTATTCATTCATCAAGTTACCTTTTCCTTGTACTAGATGTTTTTGAGCATCACAGAATCTGTGATGAAATCTCACATATATAGAATGCTAGTTTTTCTTCACCCAAAGATCTCTTTTTAAATCTCACGTCGATCAAATGGATTTTGAAGGACATCTGAAAACGTTTTATTACCCTCAAAACCTATTCAATCGATGTTACTTCGTTTATATATTCTTTCATCATGTCACCTATTCCTTGTTCTAGATGTTTTTGAGCATCACAGATTCTGTGATGATTTCTCACATCTATAAAATGCATCTTTTCCTTCATCCGAATTTCTCTGGTGAAATCCCACGTGGATCAAATTGAGTTGCAAGGACACCTGGAAACGTTTTAAAACCCTCAAAACTAATTCAATCGATGTTACTTGGTTTATATATTCTTTCATCGAGTCACCTTTTCCTTGTACTAGATGTTTTTGAGCATCGCAGATTCTGTGATGAATTCTCACATCTATAGAATGCATGTTTTCCTTCAACAGAATTTCTCTGTTGAAATCCCACGTGTGATCAAATTAATTTTGAAGGACACCTGAAAAAGTTTTATGACCCTCAAGACCTATTCAATCGATGTCATTTGGTTTATGTATTCATTCATCAAGTTACCTTTTCCTTGTACTAGATGTTTTTGAGCATCACAGATTCTGTGATGATTTCTCACATCTATCGAATGGAATTTTCTCTTCTTCCGCAATGCTCTATTCACTTCCAACATCGATCAAATGGATTTTGAAAGACTTCTGAAAACGTTTGATGACCCTCAAAACCTATTCAATAGATGTTACTTCGTTTATAAATTCTTTCATCATGTCACCTATTCCTTGTACTAGATGTTTTTGAGCATCACAGATTCAGTGATGATTTCTCACATCTATAGAATGCATGTTTTCCTTCATCCGAATTTCTCTTTTGAAATTCCAAGTGGATCAAATTGATTTTGAAGGACACCTGGAAACTTTTTATGACCCTCAAAACCAATTCAATCGATGTTACTTCGTTTATATATTCTTTCATCCAGTCACCTTTTCCTTGTACTAGATGTTTTTGAGCATCACAGATTCTGTGATGAAATCTCACATCTATAGAATGAGAGTTTTTCTTCACCCAAAGATCTCTATTCAAATCTCACGTCGATCAAATGGATTTTCAAGGACATCTGCAAACGTTTTATGACCCTCAAAACCAATTCAATCGGTGTTACTTTGTTTATATATTCTTTCATCCAGTCACCTTTTCCTTGTACTAGATGTTTTTGAGCATCACAGATTCTTTGATGAAATCTCACATCTATAGAATGAGAGTTTTTCTTCACCCACAGATCTCTATTCAAATCTCACGTCGATCAAATGGATTTTCAAGGAAATCTGCAAACGTTTGATGACCCTCAAGACCTATTCAATCGATGTCATTTGGTTTATGTATTCATTCATCTAGTTACCTTTTCCTTGTACTAGATGTTTTTGAGCATCGCAGATTCTGTGATGAAATCTCACATCTATAGAATGCAAGTTTTTCTTCACCGAAAGATCTCTTTTGAAATCTCACGTCGATCAAATGGATTTTCAAGGACATCTGCAAACGTTTTATGACCCTCAAAACCTATTCAATCGATGTTACTTCGTTTATACATTCTTTCATCATGCCACCTATTCCTTGTACTAGATGTCATTGAGCATCACAGATTCTGTGATGATTTCTCACATCTATAAAATGCATTTTTTTCCTTCATCCGAATTTATCTGTTGAAGTCCCACGTCGATCAAATTGATTTGAAAGACATCTGAAAACGTTTTATGACGCTCAAAACCAATTCAATCAATGTCATTTGGTTTATGAATTCTTTCATCAAGTCACCTTTTCCTTGTACTAGATGTTTTTGAGCATCACAGATTCTGTGATGAAATCTCACATCTATAGAATGAGAGTTTTTCTTCACCCAAAGATCTCTATTCAAATCTAACGTCGATCAAATGGATTTTGAAGGACATCGGCAAACGTTTCATGACCCTCAAGACCTATTCAATCGATGTCATTTGGTTTATGTATTCATTCATCAAGTTACCTTTTCCTTGTACTAGATGTTTTTGAGCATCACAGAATCTGTGATGAAATCTCACATCTATAGAAGGAGAGTTTTTCTTCACCCAAAGATCTCCATTCAAATCTCACGTCGATCAAATGGATTTTGAAGGACATCGGCAAACGTTTCATGACCCTCAAGACCTATTCAATCGATGTCATTTGGTTTATGTATTCATTCATCAAGTTACCTTTTCCTTGTACTAGATGTTTTTCAGCATCACAGAATCTGTGATGAAATCTCACATCTATAGAATGCTAGTTTTTCTTCAACCAAAGATCTCTTTTGAAATCTCACGTCGATCAAATGGATTTTGAAGGACATCTGAAAACGTTTTATTACCCTCAAAACCTATTCAATCGATGTTACTTCGTTTATATATTCTTTCATCATGTCACCAATTCCATGTTCTAGATGTTTTTGAGCATCACAGATTCTGTGATGATTTCTCACATCTATAAAATGCATCTTTTCCTTCATCCGAATTTCTCTGTTGAAATCCCACGTGGATCAAATTGACTTGCAAGGACACCTGGAAACGTTTTATGACCCTCAAAACTAATTCAATCGATGTTACTTGGCTTATATATTCTTTCATCGAATCACCTTTTCCTTGCACTAGATGTTTTTGAGCATCACAGATTCTGTGATGAAATCTCACATCTATAGAATGCAAGTTTTTCTTCACCCAAAGATCTCTATTGAAATCTCACGTCGATCAAATGGATTTTGAAGGACATCTGAAAACGTTTTTTTATGTCCCTCAAAACCAATTCAATCGATGTTACTTCGTTTATATATTCTTTCATCATGTCACCTACTCATTGTACAAGATGTTTTTGAGCATCACAGATTCTGTGATGAAATCTCACATCTATAGAATGCAAGTTTTTCTTCACCCAAAGATCTCTATTGAAATCTCACCTCGATCAAATGGATTTTGAAGGACATCTGTAACGTTTTATGACCCTCAAAATCAATTCAATCGATGTTACTTGGTTTATGAATTCTTTCATCAAATTACCTTTTCCTTGTAATAGATGTTTTTGAGCATCACAGATTCTGTAATGAATTCTCACATCTATAGAATGCATGTTTTCCTTCATCCGAAATTCTCTGTTGAAATCCTACGTCGATCAAATTGATTTTGAAGGACACCTGAAAACGTTTTATGACCCTCAAGACCTATTCAATCGATGTCATTTGCTTTATGTATTCATTCATCAAGTTACCTTTTCCTTGTACTAGATGTTTTTGAGCATCACAGATTCTGTAATGAATTCTCACATCTATAGAATGCATGTTTTCCTTCATCCGAAATTCTCTGTTGAAATCCCACGTCGATCAATTTGATTTTGAAGGACACCTGAAAACGTTTTATGACCCTCAAGACCTATTCAATCGATGTCATTTGCTTTATGTATTCTTTCATCCAGTCACCTTTTCCTTGTACTAGATGTTTTTGAGCATCACAGATTCTGTGATGAAATCTCACATCTATAGAATGCAAGTTTTTCTTCACCCAAAGATCTCTATTGAAATCTCACGTCGATCAAATGTACTTTGAAGGACATCTGAAAACGTTTTATCGCCCAGAAAACTTATTGAATCGATGTTACTTGGTTTATGTAACCTTTCATCAAGTCGCCTTTTCCTTGTACTAGATGTTTTTGAGCATCACAGATTCTTTGATGAATTCTCGCATCTATAGAATGCATTTTTTCCTTCATCCGAATTTCTCTGCTGAAATCTCACATCGATCAAATTGATTCTGAAGAACATCCGAAAACGTTTTATGACCCTCAAGACCAATTCAATCGATGTCATTTGGTTTATGTATTCATTCATCAAGTTGCCTTTTCCTTGTACTAGATGTTTTTTATCATCACAGATTCTGTGATGAATTCTCACATCTATAGAATGCATTTTTTCCTTCATCCGAATTTCTCTGTTGAAATCTCACATCGATCAAATTGATTCTGAAGGATATCCGAAAACGTTTTTGTCCCTCAAGACCTATTCAATCAATGTCATTTGGTTTATGTATTCATTCATCAAGTTACCTTTTCCTTGTACTAGATGTTTTTGAGCATCACAGATTCTGTGATGAATTCTAACATCTATAGAATACATGTTTTCCTTCATCCGAAATTCTCTGTTGAAATCCCACGTCGATCAAATTGATTTTGGAGGACACCTTAAAAAGTTTTATGACCCTCAAGACCTATTCAATCGATGTCATTTGGTTTTTGTATTCATTCATCAAGTTACCTTTTCCTTGTACTAGATGTTTTTGAGCATCACCGATTCTGTGATGATTTCTCACATGTATCGAATGGAATTTTCTCTTCATCTGCAATGCTCTATTCACTTCCAACATCGATCAAATGGATTTTGAAGGACATCTGAAAACGTTTTATGAGCCTCAAAACCTATTCAATCGATGTTACTTCGTTTATAAATTCTTTCATCATGTCACCTATTCCTTGTACTAGATGTTTTTGAGCATCACAGATTCTGTGATGATTTCTCACATCTATAGAATGCATGTTTTCCATCATCCGAATTTCTCTGTTGAAATCCCAAGTGGATCAAATTGATTTTGAAGGACACCTTGAAACTTTTTATGACCCTCAAAACCAATTCAATCGATGTTACTTCGTTTATATATTCTTTCATCCAGTCACCTTTTCCTTGTACTAGATATTTTTGAGCATCGCAAATTCTGTGATGAAATCTCACATCTATAAAATGCATCTTTTCCTTCATCCGAATTTATTTGTTGAAATCCCACATCGATCAAATTGATTTGAAAGACATCTGAAAACGTTTTATAACACTCAAAACCAATTCAATCAATGTCATTTGATTTTTGTATTCATTCATCAAGTTACCTTTTCCATGTACTAGATGATTTTGAGCATCACAGATTCTGTGATGAAATCTCACATCTATAGAATGCAAGTTTTTCTTCACCCAAAGATCTCTATTGAAATCTCACGTCGATCAAATGGACTTTGAAGGACATCTAAAAACATTTTATGAACGTCAAAACCTATTGAATCGATGTTACTTGGTTTATGAATTATTTCATCAAGTCACCTTTTCCTTGTACTAGATGTTTTTGAGCATCACAGATTCTGTGATGAATTCTCACATCTATAGAATGCATGTTTTCCTTCATCCGAATTTCTCTGTTGAAATCTCACATCGATCAAATTGATTCTGAAGGATATCCGAAAACGTTTTTGTCCCTCAAGACCTATTCAATCGATGTCATTTGGTTTATGTATTCATTCATCAAGTTACCTTTTCCTTGTACTAGATGTTTTTGAGCATCACAGATTCTGTGATGAATTCTAACATCTATAGAATACATGTTTTCCTTCATCCGAAATTCTCTGTTGAAATCCCACGTCGATCAAATTGATTTTGGAGGACACCTGAAAAAGCTTTATGACCCTCAAGACCTATTTAATCGATGTCATTTGGTTTATGTATTCATTCATCAAGTTACCTTTTCCTTGTACTAGATGTTTTTGAGCATCACCTATTCTGTGATGATTTCTCACATCTATCGAATGGAATTTTCTCTTCATCTGCAATGCTCTATTCACTTCCAACATCGATCAAATGGATTTTGAAGGACATCTGAAAACGTTTTATGAGCCTCAAAACATATTGAATCGATGTTACTTCGTTTATAAATTCTTTCATCATGTCACCTATTCCTTGTACTAGATGTTTTTGAGCATCACAGATTCTGTGATGATTTCTCACATCTATAGAATGCATGTTTTCCATCATCCGAATTTCTCTGTTGAAATCCCAAGTGGATCAAATTGATTTTGAAGGACACCTTGAAACTTTTTATGACCCTCAAAACCAATTCAATCGATGTTACTTCGTTTATATATTCTTTCATCCAGTCACCTTTTCCTTGTACTAGATATTTTTGAGCATCGCAAATTCTGTGATGAAATCTCACATCTATAAAATGCATCTTTTCCTTCATCCGAATTTATTTGTTGAAATCCCACATCGATCAAATTGATTTGAAAGACATCTGAAAACGTTTTATAACACTCAAAACCAATTCAATCAATGTCATTTGATTTTTGTATTCATTCATCAAGTTACCTTTTCCATGTACTAGATGATTTTGAGCATCACAGATTCTGTGATGAAATCTCACATCTATAGAATGCAAGTTTTTCTTCACCCAAAGATCTCTATTGAAATCTCACGTCGATCAAATGGACTTTGAAGGACATCTAAAAACATTTTATGAACGTCAAAACCTATTGAATCGATGTTACTTGGTTTATGAATTATTTCATAAAGTCACCTTTTCCTTGTACTAGATGTTTTTGAGCATCACAGATTCTGTGATGAAATCTCACATCTATAGAATGCAAGTTTTTCTTCACCAAAAGATCTCTATTGAAATCTCACGTCGATCAAATGGATTTTGAAGGACATCTGAAAACGTTTTTTTATGTCCCTCAAAACCAATTCAATCGATGTTACTTCGTTTATAAATTCTTTCATCATGTCACCTATTCCTTGTTCTAGATGTTTTTGAGCATCACAGATTCTGTGATGATTTCTCACATCTATAAAATGCATCTTTTCCTTCATCCGAATTTATTTGTTGAAATCCCACATCGATCAAATTGATTTGAAAGACATCTGAAAACGTTTTATAACACTCAAAACCAATTCAATCAATGTCATTTGATTTTTGTATTCATTCATCAAGTTACCTTTTCCATGTACTAGATGATTTTGAGCATCACAGATTCTGTGATGAAATCTCACATCTATAGAATGCAAGTTTTTCTTCACCCAAAGATCTCTATTGAAATCTCACGTCGATCAAATGGACTTTGAAGGACATCTGAAAACATTTTATGAACGTCAAAACCTATTGAATCGATGTTACTTGGTTTATGAATTATTTCATCAAGTCACCTTTTCCTTGTACTAGATGTTTTTGAGCATCACAGATTCTGTGATGAAATCTCACATCTATAGAATGCAAGTTTTTCTTCACCAAAAGATCTCTATTGAAATCTCACGTCGATTAAATGGATTTTGAAGGACATCTGAAAACGTTTTTTTATGTCCCTCAAAACCAATTCAATCGATGTTACTTCGTTTATAAATTCTTTCATCATGTCACCTATTCCTTGTTCTAGATGTTTTTGAGCATCACAGATTCTGTGATGATTTCTCACATCTATAAAATGCATCTTTTCCTTCATCCGAATTTATTTGTTGAAATCCCACATCGATCAAATTGATTTGAAAGACATCTGAAAACGTTTTATAACACTCAAAACCAATTCAATCAATGTCATTTGAGTTTTGTATTCATTCATCAAGTTACCTTTTCCATGTACTAGATGATTTTGAGCATCACAGATTCTGTGATGAAATCTCACATCTATAGAATGCAAGTTTTCCTTCATCCGAATTTCTCTGTTGAAATCCCACGTGGATCAAATTGACTTGCAAGGACACCTGGAAACGTTTTATGACCCTCGAAACCAATTCAATCGATGTTACTTGGTTTATATATTCTTTCATCGAGTCACCTTTTCCTTGTACTAGATGTTTTTGAGCATCACAGATTCTGTGATGAAATCTCACATCTATAGAATGCAAGTTTTTCTTCACCAAAAGATCTCTATTGAAATCTCACGTCGATCAAATGGATTTTGAAGGACATCTGAAAACGTTTTTTTATGTCCCTCAAAACCAATTCAATCGATGTTACTTCGTTTATATATTCTTTCTTCATGTCACCTATTCCTTGTACTAGATGTTTTTGAGCATCACAGATTCTGTGATGAATTCTCACATCTATAGAATGAGAGTTTTTCTTCACCCAAAGATCTCTATTCAAATCTCACGTCGATCAAATGGATTTTGAAGGACATCTGCAAACGTTTCATGACCCTCAAGACCTATTCAATCGATGTCATTTGGTTTATGTATTCATTCATCAAGTTACCTTTTCCTTGTACTAGATGTTTTTGAGCATCACAGAATCTGTGATGAAATCTCACATCTATAGAATGCTAGTTTTTCTTCACCCAAAGATCTCTTTTGAAATCTCACGTCGATCAAATGGATTTTGAAGGACATCTGAAAACGTTTTATTACCCTCAAAACCTATTCAATCGATGTCATTTGGTTTATGTATTCATTCATCAAGTTACCTTTTCCTTGTACTAGATGTTTTTGAGCATCACAGAATCTGTGATGAAATCTCACAACTATAGAATGCTAGTTTTTCTTCACCCAAAGATCTCTTTTGAAATCTCACGTCGATCAAATGGATTTTGAAGGACATCTGAAAACGTTTTATTACCCTCAAAACCTATTCAATCGATGTTACTTCGTTTATATATTCTTTCATCATGTCACCTTTTCCTTGTACTAGATGTTTTTGAGCATCACAGATTCTGTGATGAAATCTCACATCTATAGAATGCTAGTTTTTCTTCACCAAAAGATCTCTTTTGAAATCTCACGTCGATCAAATGGATTTTGAAGGACATCTGAAAACGTTTTATGACCCTCAAAACCTATTCAATCGATGTTACTTCGTTTATATATTCCTTAATCATGTCACCTATTCCTTGTACTAGATGTTTTTGAGCATCACAGATTCTGTGATGATTTCTCACATCTATAGAATGCATGTTTTCCTTCGTCCGAATTTCTCTGTTGAAATCCCAAGTGGATCAAATTGATTTTGAAGGACACCTGGAAACGTTTTATGACCCTCAAGACCTATTCAATCGATGTTACTTCCTTTATATATTCCTTCATCAAGTAACCTTTTCCTTGTACTGGATGTTTTTGAGCATCACAGATTCTGTGATGAAATCTCACATCTATAGAATGCAAGTTTTTCTTATCCCAAAGATCCCTATTGAAATCTCACGTGGATCAAATGGATTTTGAAGGACATCTGAAAACGTTTTTTTATGTCCCTCAAAACCTATTAAATCGATGTTACTTCGTTTATATATTCTTTCATCCAGTCACCTTGTACCTTTTCCTTTTCCTTTTCCTTGTACTAGATGTTTTTGAGCATCACAGATTCTTTGATGAGTTCTCATATCTATAGAATGCATGTTTTCCTTCATCCAAAGTTCTCTATTGAAATCTCACGTCGATCAAATGGACTTTGAAGGACATCTGAAAATGTTTTATCACCCTCAAAACCTATTGAATGGATGTTACTTGGTTTATGTAATCATTCATCAAGTCACCTATTCCTTGTACTAGATGTTTTTGAGCATCACAGATTCTGTGATGAAATCTCACATCTATAGAATGCAAGTTTTTCTTCATCCAAAGATCTCTATTGAAATCTCACGTCGATCAAATGGATTTTGAAGGACATCTGAAAACGTTTTATTACCCTCAAAACCTATTCAATCGATGTCATTTGGTTTATGTATTCATTCATCAAGTTACCTTTTCCTTGTACTAGATGTTTTTGAGCATCACAGATTCTGTGATGATTTCTCACATCTATCGAATGGAATTTTCTCTTCTTCCGCAATGCTCTATTCACTTCCAACATCGATCAAATGGATTTTGAAAGACTTCTGAAAACGTTTGATGACCCTCAAAACCTATTCAATAGATGTTACTTCGTTTATAAATTCTTTCATCATGTCACCTATTCCTTGTACTAGATGTTTTTGAGGATCACAGATTCAGTGATGATTTCTCACATCTATAGAATGCATGTTTTCCTTCATCCGAATTTCTCTTTTGAAATTCCAAGTGGATCAAATTGATTTTGAAGGACACCTGGAAACTTTTTATGACCCTCAAAACCAATTCAATCGATGTTACTTCGTTTATATATTCTTTCATCCAGTCACCTTTTCCTTGTACTAGATGTTTTTGAGCATCACAGATTCTGTGATGAAATCTCACATCTATAGAATGAGAGTTTTTCTTCACCCAAAGATCTCTATTCAAATCTCACGTCGATCAAATGGATTTTCAAGGACATCTGCAAACGTTTTATGACCCTCAAAACCAATTCAATCGATGTTACTTCGTTTATATATTCTTTCATCCAGTCACCTTTTCCTTGTACTAGATGTTTTTGAGCATCACAGATTCTTTGATGAAATCTCACATCTATAGAATGAGAGTTTTTCTTCACCCAAAGATCTCTATTCAAATCTCACGTCGATCAAATGGATTTTCAAGGAAATCTGCAAACGTTTGATGACCCTCAAGACCTATTCAATCGATGTCATTTGGTTTATGTATTCATTCATCTAGTTACCTTTTCCTTGTACTAGATGTTTTTGAGCATCGCAGATTCTGTGATGAAATCTCACATCTATAGAATGCAAGTTTTTCTTCACCGAAAGATCTCTTTTGAAATCTCACGTCGATCAAATGGATTTTCAAGGACATCTGCAAACGTTTTATGACCCTCAAAACCTATTCAATCGATGTTACTTCGTTTATACATTCTTTCATCATGCCACCTATTCCTTGTACTAGATGTCATTGAGCATCACAGATTCTGTGATGATTTCTCACATCTATAAAATGCATTTTTTTCCTTCATCCGAATTTATCTGTTGAAGTCCCACGTCGATCAAATTGATTTGAAAGACATCTGAAAACGTTTTATGACGCTCAAAACCAATTCAATCAATGTCATTTGGTTTATGAATTCTTTCATCAAGTCACCTTTTCCTTGTACTAGATGTTTTTGAGCATCACAGATTCTGTGATGAAATCTCACATCTATAGAATGAGAGTTTTTCTTCACCCAAAGATCTCTATTCAAATCTAACGTCGATCAAATGGATTTTGAAGGACATCGGCAAACGTTTCATGACCCTCAAGACCTATTCAATCGATGTCATTTGGTTTATGTATTCATTCATCAAGTTACCTTTTCCTTGTACTAGATGTTTTTGAGCATCACAGAATCTGTGATGAAATCTCACATCTATAGAAGGAGAGTTTTTCTTCACCCAAAGATCTCTATTCAAATCTCACGTCGATCAAATGGATTTTGAAGGACATCGGCAAACGTTTCATGACCCTCAAGACCTATTCAATCGATGTCATTTGGTTTATGTATTCATTCATCAAGTTACCTTTTCCTTGTACTAGATGTTTTTGAGCATCACAGAATCTGTGATGAAATCTCACATCTATAGAATGCTAGTTTTTCTTCAACCAAAGATCTCTTTTGAAATCTCACGTCGATCAAATGGATTTTGAAGGACATCTGAAAACGTTTTATTACCCTCAAAACCTATTCAATCGATGTTACTTCGTTTATATATTCTTTCATCATGTCACCAATTCCATGTTCTAGATGTTTTTGAGCATCACAGATTCTGTGATGATTTCTCACATCTATAAAATGCATCTTTTCCTTCATCCGAATTTCTCTGTTGAAATCCCACGTGGATCAAATTGACTTGCAAGGACACCTGGAAACGTTTTATGACCCTCAAAACTAATTCAATCGATGTTACTTGGCTTATATATTCTTTCATCGAATCACCTTTTCCTTGCACTAGATGTTTTTGAGCATCACAGATTCTGTGATGAAATCTCACATCTATAGAATGCAAGTTTTTCTTCACCCAAAGATCTCTATTGAAATCTCAAGTCGATCAAATGGATTTTGAAGGACATCTGAAAACGTTTTTTTATGTCCCTCAAAACCAATTCAATCAATGTTACTTCGTTTATATATTCTTTCATCATGTCACCTACTCATTGTACAAGATGTTTTTGAGCATCACAGATTCTGTGATGAAATCTCACATCTATAGAATGAGAGTTTTTCTTCACCCAAAGATCTCTATTCAAATCTCACGTCGATCAAACGGATTTTGAAGGACATCTGCAAACGTTTCATGACCCTCAATACCTATTCAATCGATGTCATTTGGTTTATGTATTCATTCATCAAGTTACATTTTCCTTGTACTAGATGTTTTTGAGCATCACAGAATCTGTGATGAAATCTCACATCTATAGAAAGCAAGTTTTTCTTTACCCAAAGATCTCTATTGAAATCTCACGTCAATCAAATGGATTTTGAAGGACATCTGAAAACGTTTTATGACCCTCAAAATCAATTCAATCGATGTTACTTGGTTTATGAATTCTTTCATCAAGTTACATTTTCCTTGTACTAGATGTTTTTGAGCATCACAGAATCTGTGATGAAATCTCACATGTATAGAAAGCAAGGTTTTCTTCACCCAAAGATCTCTATTGAAATCTCACGTCGATCAACTGGATTTTCAAGGACATCTGAAAACGTTTTATGACCCTAAAATCCTATTCAATCGATGTTACTTCGTTTATATATTCTTTCATCTAGTAACCTTTTCCTTGTACTAGATGTTTTTGAGCATTACAGATTCTGTGATGAAATCTCACATCTATAGAATGCAAGTTTTTCTTCACCCAAAGATCTCTATTGAAATCTCACCTCGATCAAATGAATTTTGAAGGACATCTGAAAACGTTTTATGACCCTCAAAATCAATTCAATCGATGTTACTTGGTTTATGAATTCTTTCATCAAATTACCTTTTCCTTGTAATAGATGTTTTTGAGCATCACAGATTCTGTAATGAATTCTCACATCTATAGAATGCATGTTTTCCTTCATCCGAAATTCTCTGTTGAAATCCCACGTCGATCAAATTGATTTTGAAGGACACCTGAAAACGTTTTATGACCCTCAAGACCTATTCAATCGATGTCATTTGCTTTATGTATTCATTCATCAAGTTACCTTTTCCTTGTACTAGATGTTTTTGAGCATCACAGATTCTGTAATGAATTCTCACATCTATAGAATGCATGTTTTCCTTCATCCGAAATTCTCTGTTGAAATCCCACGTCGATCAAATTGATTTTGAAGGACACCTGAAAACGTTTTATGACCCTCAAGACCTATTCAATCGATGTCATTTGCTTTATGTATTCTTTCATCCAGTCACCTTTTCCTTGTACTAGATGTTTTTGAGCATCACAGATTCTGTGATGAAATCTCACATCTATAGAATGCAAGTTTTTCTTCACCCAAAGATCTCTATTGAAATCTCACGTCGATCAAATGTACTTTGAAGGACATCTGAAAACGTTTTATCGCCCAGAAAACCTATTGAATCGATGTTACTTGGTTTATGTAACCTTTCATCAAGTCGCCTTTTCCTTGTACTAGATGTTTTTGAGCATCACAGATTCTTTGATGAATTCTCGCATCTATAGAATGCATTTTTTCCTTCATCCGAATTTCTCTGCTGAAATCTCACATCGATCAAATTGATTCTGAAGAACATCCGAAAACGTTTTATGACCCTCAAGACCAATTCAATCGATGTCATTTGGTTTATGTATTCATTCATCAAGTTGCCTTTTCCTTGTACTAGATGTTTTTTATCATCACAGATTCTGTGATGAATTCTCACATCTATAGAATGCATGTTTTCCTTCATCCGAATTTCTCTGTTGAAATCTCACATCGATCAAATTGATTCTGAAGGATATCCGAAAACGTTTTTGTCCTTCAAGACCTATTCAATCGATGTCATTTGGTTTATGTATTCATTCATCAAGTTACCTTTTCCTTGTACTAGATGTTTTTGAGCATCACAGATTCTGTGATGAATTCTCACATCTATAGAATACATGTTTTCCTTCATCCGAAATTCTCTGTTGAAATCCCACGTCGATCAAATTGATTTTGGAGGACACCTGAAAAAGCTTTATGACCCTCAAGACCTATTTAATCGATGGCATTTGGTTTATGTATTCATTCATCAAGTTACCTTTTCCTTGTACTAGATGTTTTTGAGCATCACCTATTCTGTGATGATTTCTCACATCTATCGAATGAAATTTTCTCTTCATCTGCAATGCTCTATTCACTTCCAACATCGATCAAATGGATTTTGAAGGACATCTGAAAACGTTTTATGAGCCTCAAAACATATTGAATCGATGTTACTTCGTTTATAAATTCTTTCATCATGTCACCTATTCCTTGTACTAGATGTTTTTGAGCATCACAGATTCTGTGATGAAATCTCACATCTATAGAATGCAAGTTTTTCTTCACCAAAAGATCTCTATTGAAATCTCACGTCGATCAAATGAATTTTGAAGGACATCTGAAAACGTTTTTTTATGTCCCTCAAAACCAATTCAATCGATGTTACTTCGTTTATAAATTCTTTCATCATGTCACCTATTCCTTGTTCTAGATGTTTTTGAGCATCACAGATTCTGTGATGATTTCTCACATCTATAAAATGCATCTTTTCCTTCATCCGAATTTATTTGTTGAAATCCCACATCGATCAAATTGATTTGAAAGACATCTGAAAACGTTTTATAACACTCAAAACCAATTCAATCAATGTCATTTGATTTTTGTATTCATTCATCAAGTTACCTTTTCCATGTACTAGATGATTTTGAGCATCACAGATTCTGTGATGAAATCTCACATCTATAGAATGCAAGTTTTCCTTCATCCGAATTTCTCTGTTGAAATCCCACGTGGATCAAATTGACTTGCAAGGACACCTGGAAACTTTTTATGACCCTCGAAACCAATTCAATCGATGTTACTTGGTTTATATATTCTTTCATCGAGTCACCTTTTCCTTGTACTAGATGTTTTTCAGCATCACAGATTCTGTGATGAAATCTCACATCTATAGAATGCAAGTTTTTCTTCACCAAAAGATCTCTATTGAAATCTCACGTCGATCAAATGGATTTTGAAGGACATCTGAAAACGTTTTTTTATGTCCCTCAAAACCAATTCAATCGATGTTACTTCGTTTATATATTCTTTCTTCATGTCACCTATTCCTTGTACTAGATGTTTTTGAGCATCACAGATTCTGTGATGAATTCTCACATCTATAGAATGAGAGTTTTTCTTCACCCAAAGATCTCTATTCAAATCTCACGTCGATCAAATGGATTTTGAAGGACATCTGCAAACGTTTCATGACCCTCAAGACCTATTCAATCGATGTCATTTGGTTTATGTATTCATTCATCAAGTTACCTTTTCCTTGTACTAGATGTTTTTGAGCATCACAGAATCTGTGATGAAATCTCACATCTATAGAATGCTAGTTTTTCTTCACCCAAAGATCTCTTTTGAAATCTCACGTCGATCAAATGGATTTTGAAGGACATCTGAAAACGTTTTATTACCCTCAAAACCTATTCAATCGATGTCATTTGGTTTATGTATTCATTCATCAAGTTACCTTTTCCTTGTACTAGATGTTTTTGAGCATCACAGAATCTGTGATGAAATCTCACATCTATAGAATGCTAGTTTTTCTTCACCCAAAGATCTCTTTTGAAATCTCACGTCGATCAAATGGATTTTGAAGGACATCTGAAAACGTTTTATTACCCTCAAAACCTATTCAATCGATGTTACTTCGTTTATATATTCTTTCATCATGTCACCTTTTCCTTGTACTAGATGTTTTTGAGCATCACAGATTCTGTGATGAAATCTCACATCTATAGAATGCTAGTTTTTCTTAACCCAAAGATCTCTTTTGAAATCTCACGTCGATCAAATGGATTTTGAAGGACATCTGAAAACGTTTTATGACCCTCAAAACCTATTCAATCGATGTTACTTCGTTTATATATTCCTTAATCATGTCACCTATTCCTTGTACTAGATGTTTTTGAGCATCACAGATTCTGTGATGATTTCTCACATCTATAGAATGCATGTTTTCCTTCGTCCGAATTTCTCTGTTGAAATCCCAAGTGGATCAAATTGATTTTGAAGGACACCTGGAAACGTTTTATGACCCTAAGACCTATTCAATCGATGTTACTTCGTTTATATATTCTTTCATCTAGTAACCTTTTCCTTGTACTAGATGTTTTTGAGCATCACAGATTCTGTGATGAAATCTCACATCTATAGAATGCAAGTTTTTCTTATCCCAAAGATCCCTATTGAAATCTCACGTGGATCAAATGGATTTTGAAGGACATCTGAAAACGTTTTTTTATGTCCCTCAAAACCTATTAAATCGATGTTACTTCGTTTATATATTCTTTCATCCAGTCACCTTGTACCTTTTCCTTTTCCTTTTCCTTGTACTAGATGTTTTTGAGCATCACAGATTCTTTGATGAGTTCTCATATCTATAGAATGCATGTTTTCCTTCATCCAAATTTCTCTATTGAAATCTCACGTCGATCAAATGGACTTTGAAGGACATCTGAAAATGTTTTATCACCCTCAAAACCTATTGAATGGATGTTACTTGGTTTATGTAATCATTCATCAAGTCACCTTTTCTTTGTACTAGATGTTTTTGAGCATCACAGATTCTGTGATGAAATCTCACATCTATAGAATGCAAGTTTTTCTTCATCCAAAGATCTCTATTGAAATCTCACGTCGATCAAATGGATTTTGAAGGACATCTGAAAACGTTTTATTACCCTCAAAACCTATTCAATCGATGTCATTTGGTTTATGTATTCATTCATCAAGTTACCTTTTCCTTGTACTAGATGTTTTTGAGCATCACAGAATCTGTGATGAAATCTCACATCTATAGAATGCTAGTTTTTCTTCACCCAAAGATCTCTTTTGAAATCTCACGTCGATCAAATGGATTTTGAAGGACATCTGAAAACGTTTTGTTACCCTCAAAACCTATTCAATCGATGTTACTTCGTTTATATATTCTTTCATCATGTCATCTATTCCTTGTTCTAGATGTTTTTGAGCATCACAGATTCTGTGATGATTTCTCACATCTATAAAATGCATCTTTTCCTTCATCCGAATTTCTCTGTTGAAATTTCACGTCGATGAAATGTACTTTGAAGGACATCTGAAAACGTTTTATGACCCTCAAACCCTATTCAATCAATGTTACTTCGTTTATATATTCTTTCATCTAGTAACCTTTTCCTTGTACTAGATGTTTTTGAGCATCACAGATTCTGTGATGATTTCTCACATCTATAGAATGCATGTTTTCCTTCATCCGAAGTTCTCTGTTGAAGTCCCAAGTGGATCAAATTGATTTTGAAGGACACCTGGAAACTTTTTATGACCCTCAAGACCTATTCAATCGATGTCATTTGGTTTAAGAATTCATTCATCAAGTTACCTTTTCCTTGTACTAGATGATTTTGAGCATCGCAGATTCTGTGATGAATTCTCATATCTATAGAATGCATGTTTTCCTTCATCAGAATTTCTCTGTTGAAATCCCACGTGGATCAAATTAATTTTGAAGGACACCTGGAAAAGTTTTATGTCCCTCAAGACCTATTCAATCGATGTCATTTGGTTTATGTAATCATTCATCAAGTCACCTTTTCCTTGTACTAGATGTTTTTGAGCATCACAGATTCTGTGATGAAATCTCACATCTATAGAATGCAGGTTTTTCTTCACCCAAAGATCTCTATTGAAATTTCACGTCGATGAAATGTACTTTGAAGGACATCTGAAAACGTTTTATGACCCTCAAACCCTATTCAATCAATGTTACTTCGTTTATATATTCTTTCATCTAGTAACCTTTTCCTTGTACTAGATGTTTTTGAGCATCACAGATTCTGTGATGAATTCTCACATCTATAGAATGCATGTTTTCCTTCTTCCGAAGTTCTCTGTTGAAATCCCACGCCGATCAAATTGATTTTGAAGGACACCTGAAAACGTTTTATGACCCTCAAGACCTATTCAATCGATGTCATTTGGTTTATGAATTCATTCATCAAGTTACCTTTTCCTTGTACTAGATGTTTCTGAGCATCACAGATTCTGTGATGATTTCTGACATCTATCGAATGGAGATTTCTCTTCATCCGCAATGCTCTATTCACTTCCAACAACCTGCAAACGTTTTATGACCGTCAAAACCAATTCAATCGATGTTACTTCGTTTATATATTCTTTCATCCAGTCACCTTTTCCTTGTACTAGATGTTTTTGAGCATCACAGATTCTGTGATGAAATCTCACATCTATAGAATGAGAGTTTTTCTTCACCCAAAGATCTCTATTCAAATCTCACGTCGATCAAATGGATTTTGAAGGACATCTGAAAATGTTTTATTACCCTCAAAACCTATTCAATCGATGTTACTTCGCGTATATATTCTTTCATCATGTCACCTATTCCTTGTTCTAGATGTTTTTGAGCATCACAGATTCTGTGATGAATTCTCACATTTATAGAATCCATGTTTTCCTTCATCCGAATTTCTCTATTGAAATATCACATCGATCAAATTGATTTTGAAGGACACTTGAAAACGTTTTATGACCCTAAAAATCAATTCAATCGATGTTACTTGGTTTATCAATTCTTTCATTAAGTTACTTTTTCCTTGTGATAGATGTTTTTGAGCATCACAGATTCTGTGATGAATTCTCACATCTATAGAATGCATGTTTTCCTTCATCCGAATTTCTCTGTTGAAATCTCACATCGATCGAATTGATTCTGAAGAACATCCGAAAACGTTTTATGAACCTCAAGACCAATTCAATCGATGTCATTTTGTTTATGTATTCATTCATCAAGTTACCTTTTCCTTGTACTAGATGCTTTTGAGCATCACAGATTCTGTGATGAATTCTCACATCTATAGAATACATGTTTTCCTTCATCCGAAATTCTCTGTTGAAATACCACGTTGATCAAATTGATTTTGAAGGGCACCTGAAAAAGTTTTATGACCCTCAAGACCTATTCAATCGATGTCATTTGGTTTATGTATTCATTCATCAAGTTACCTTTTCCTTGTACTAGATGTTTTTGAGCATCACAGATTCTGTGATGATTTCTCACATCTATCGAATGGAATTTTCTCTTCATCCGCAAAGCTCTATTCACTTCCAACATCGATCAAATGGATTTTGAAAGACTTCTGAAAACGTTTGATGACCCTCAAAACCTATTCAATCGATGTTACTTCGTTTATAAATTCTTTCATCATGTCACCTATTCCTTGTACTAGATGTTTTTGAGCATCACAGATTCAGTGATGATTTCTCACATCTATAGAATGCATGTTTTCCTTCATCCGAATTTCTCTGTTGAAATCCCACGTAGATCAAATTGATTTTGAAGGACATCTGGAAACGTTTTATGACCCTCAAACCTATTCAATCGATGTTTCTTCGTTTATATATTCTGTCATCGAGTCACCTTTTCCTTGTACTAGATGTTTTTGAGCATTACAGATTCTTTGATGAATTGTCACATCTATAAAATGCAAGTTTTTCTTCCCCCAAAGATCTCTTTTGAAATATCACGTCGATCAAATAGACTTTGAAGGATATCCGAAAACATTTTATGAACCTCAAAACCTATTGAATCGATGTTACTTGGTTTATGAATTCTTTCATCAACTCACCTTTTTCTTGTACTGGATGTTTTCGAGCATCACAGATTCTGTGATGAAATCTCACATCTATAGAATGAGAGTTTTTCTTCACCCAAAGATCTCTATTCAAATCTCACGTCGATCAAATGGATTTTGAAGGACATCTGCAAACGTTTCATGACCCTCAAGACCTATTAAATCGATGTCATTTGGTTTATGTATTCATTCATCATGTCACCTATTCCTTGTTCTAGATGTTTTTGAGCATCACAGATTCTGTGATGATTTCTCACATCTATAAAATGCATCTTTTCCTTCATCCGAATTTCTCTGTTGAAATCCCAAGTGGATCAAATTGACTTGCAAGGACACCTGGAAACGTTTTATGACAATCAAAACTAATTCAATCGATGTTACTTGGTTTATATATTCTTTCATCGAGTCACCTTTTCCTTGTACTAGATGTTTTTGAGCATCGCAGATTCTGTGATGAATTCTCACATCTATAGAATGCATGTTTTCCTTCATCAGAATTTCTCTGTTGAAATCCCATGTGGATCAAATTAATTTTGAAGGACACCTGGAAAAGTTTTATGTCCCTCAAGACCTATTCAATCGATGTCATTTGGTTTATGTAATCATTCATCAAGTCACCTTTTCCTTGTACTAGATGTTTCTGAGCATCACAGATTCTGTGATGATTTCTCACATCTATCGAATGGAGATTTCTCTTCATCCGCAATGCTCTATTCACTTCCAACAACCTGCAAACGTTTTATGACCCTCAAAACCAATTCAATCAATGTCATTTGGTTTATGAATTCTTTCATCAAGTCACCTTTTCCTTGTACTAGATGTTTTTGAGCATCACAGATTCTGTGATGAAATCTCACATCTAAAGAATGAGAGTTTTTCTTCACCCAAAGATCTCTATTCAAATCTCACGTCGATCAAATGTACTTTGAAGGACATCTGAAAACGTTTTATGACCCTCAAACCCTATTCAATCAATGTTACTTCGTTTACATATTCTTTCATCTAGTAACCTTTTCCTTGTACTAGATGTTTTTGAGCATCACAGATTCTGTGATGAATTCTCACATCTATAGATTGCATGTTTTCCTTCTTCCGAAGTTCTCTGTTGAAATCCCACGCCGATCAAATTGATTTTGAAGGACACCTGAAAACGTTTTATGACCCTCAAGACCTATTCAATCGATGTCATTTGGTTTATGAATTCATTCATCAAGTTACCTTTTCCTTGTACTAGATGTTTCTGAGCATCACAGATTCTGTGATGATTTCTCACATCTATCGAATGGAGATTTCTCTTCATCCGCAATGCTCTATTCACTTCCAACAACCTGCAAACGTTTTATGACCCTCAAAACCAATTCAATCAATGTCATTTGGTTTATGAATTCTTTCATCAAGTCACCTTTTCCTTGTACTAGATGTTTTTGAGCATCACA
Organism: Aurelia sp. 4 Dawson et al 2005; assembly: GCA_964019985.1. NCBI lineage: Eukaryota > Metazoa > Cnidaria > Scyphozoa > Semaeostomeae > Ulmaridae > Aurelia > Aurelia sp. 4 Dawson et al 2005. Next base: position 18,884,455 of record OZ026502.1, on the reverse strand, counting down.
GATTCTGTGATGAAATCTCACATCTAAAGAATGAGAGTTTTTCTTCACCCAAAGATCTCTATTCAAATCTCACGTCGATCAAATGGATTTTGAAGGACATCAGCAAACGTTTCATGACCCTCAAGACCTATTCAATCGATGTCATTTGGTTTATGTATTCATTCATCAAGTTACCTTTTCCTTGTACTAGATGTTTTTGAGCATCACAGAATCTGTGATGAAATCTCACATCTATAGAAGGAGAATTTTTCTTCACCCAAAGATCTCTATTCAAATCTCACGTCGATCAAATGGATTTTGAAGGACATCGGCAAACGTTTCATGACCCTCAAGACCTATTCAATCGATGTCATTTGGTTTATGTATTCATTCATCAAGTTACCTTTTCCTTGTACTAGATGTTTTTCAGCATCACAGAATCTGTGATGAAATCTCACATCTATAGAATGCTAGTTTTTCTTCACCCAAAGATCTCTTTTGAAATCTCACGTCGATCAAATGGATTTTGAAGGACATCTGAAAACGTTTTATTACCCTCAAAACCTATTCAATCGATGTTACTTCGTTTATATATTCTTTCATCATGTCACCAATTCCATGTTCTAGATGTTTTTGAGCATCACAGATTCTGTGATGATTTCTCACATCTATAAAATGCATCTTTTCCTTCATCCGAATTTCTCTGTTGAAATCCCTCGTGGATCAAATTGACTTGCAAGGACACCTGGAAACGTTTTATGACCCTCAAAACTAATTCAATCGATGTTACTTGGCTTATATATTCTTTCATCGAATCACCTTTTCCTTGTACTAGATGTTTTTGAGCGTCACAGATTCTGTGATGAAATCTCACATCTATAGAATGCAAGTTTTTCTTCACCCAAAGATCTCTATTGAAATCTCACGTCGATCAAATGGATTTTGAAGGACATCTGAAAACGTTTTTTTATGTCCCTCAAAACCAATTCAATCGATGTTACTTCATTTATATATTCTTTCATCATGTCACCTACTCATTGTACAAGATGTTTTTGAGCATCACAGATTCTGTGATGAAATCTCACATCTATAGAATGAGAGTTTTTCTTCACCCAAAGATCTCTATTCAAATCTCACGTCGATCAAATGGATTTTGAAGGACACCTGAAAACGTTTTATGACCCTCAAGACCTATTCAATCGATGTCATTTGGTTTATGTATTCATTCATCAAGTTACCTTTTCCTTGTACTAGATGTTTTTGAGCATCACAGATTCTGTGATGATTTCTCACATCTATCGAATGGAATTTTCTCTTCATCCGCAATGCTCTATTCACTTCCAACATCGATCAAATGGATTTTGAAAGACTTCTGAAAACGTTTGATGACCCTCAAAACCTATTCAATCCATGTTACTTCGTTTATAAATTCTTTCATCATGTCACCTATTCCTTGTACTAGATGTTTTTGAGCATCACAGATTCAGTGATGATTTTTCACATCTATAGAATGCATGTTTTCCTTCAACCGAATTTCTCTGTTGAAATCCCACGTGGATCAAATTGATTTTGAAGGACATCTGGAAACGTTTTATGACCCTCAAACCTATTCAATCGATGTTTCTTCGTTTATATATTCTGTCATCGAGTCACCTTTTCCTTGTACTAGATGTTTTTGAGCATCACAGATTCTTTGATGAATTGTCACATCTATAAAATGCAAGTTTTTCTTCCCCCAAAGATCTCTTTTGAAATCTCACGTCGATCAAATGGATTTTGAAGGACATCTGAAAACGTTTTATTACCCTTAAAGCCTATTCAATCGATGTTACTTCGTTTATATATTCTTTCATCATGTCACCAATTCCATGTTCTAGATGTTTTTGAGCATCACAGATTCTGTGATGATTTCTCACATCTATAAAATGCATCTTTTCCTTCATCCGAATTTCTCTGTTGAAATCCCTCGTGGATCAAATTGACTTGCAAGGACACCTGGAAACGTTTTATGACCCTCAAAACTAATTCAATCGATGTTACTTGGCTTATATATTCTTTCATCGAATCACCTTTTCCTTGTACTAGATGTTTTTGAGCGTCACAGATTCTGTGATGAAATCTCACATCTATAGAATGCAAGTTTTTCTTCACCCAAAGGTCTCTATTGAAATCTCACGTTGATCAAATGGATTTTCAAGGACATCTGCAAACGTTTTATGACCCTCAAAACCTATTCAATCGATGTTACTTCGTTTATACATTCTTTCATCATGCCACCTATTCCTCGTACTAGATGTCATTGAGCATCACAGATTCTGTGATGATTTCTCACATCTATAAAATGGATTTTTTTCCTTCATCCAAATTTATCTGTTGAAGTCCCACGTCGATCAAATTGATTTGAAAGACATCTGAAAACGTTTTATGACGCTCAAAACCAATCAATCAATGTCATTTGGTTTATGAATTCTTTCATCAAGTCACCTTTTCCTTGTACTAGATGTTTTTGAGCATCACAGATTCTGTGATGAAATCTCACATCTATAGAATGAGAGTTTGTCTTCACCCAAAGATCTCTATTCAAATCTCACGTCGATCAAATGGATTTTGAAGGACATCAGCAAACGTTTCATGACCCTCAAGACCTATTCAATCGATGTCATTTGGTTTATGTATTCATTCATCAAGTTACCTTTTCCTTGTACTAGATGTTTTTGAGCATCACAGAATCTGTGATGAAATCTCACATCTATAGAAGGAGAATTTTTCTTCACCCAAAGATCTCTATTCAATTCTCACGTCGATCAAATGGATTTTGAAGGACATCGGCAAACGTTTCATGACCCTCAAGACCTATTCAATCGATAACATTTGGTTTATGTATTCATTCATCAAGTTACCTTTTCCTTGTACTAGATGTTTTTCAGCATCACAGAATCTGTGATGAAATCTCACATCTATAGAATGCTAGTTTTTCTTCACCCAAAGATCTCTTTTGAAATCTCACGTCGATCAAATGGATTTTGAAGGACATCTGAAAACGTTTTATAACCCTCAAAACCTATTCAATCGATGTTACTTCGTTTATATATTCTTTCATCATGTCACCAATTCCATGTTCTAGATGTTTTTGAGCATCACAGATTCTGTGATGATTTCTCACATCTATAAAATGCATCTTTTCCTTCATCCGAATTTCTCTGTTGAAATCCCTCGTGGATCAAATTGACTTGCAAGGACACCTGGAAACGTTTTATGACCCTCAAAACTAATTCAATCGATGTTACTTGGCTTATATATTCTTTCATCGAATCACCTTTTCCTTGTACTAGATGTTTTTGAGCGTCACAGATACTGTGATGAAATCTCACATCTATAGAATGCAAGTTTTTCTTCACCCAAAGATCTCTTTTGAAATCTCACGTCGATCAAATGGATTTTGAAGGACATCTGAAAACGTTTTTTTATGTCCCTCAAAACCAATTCAATCGATGTTACTTCGTTTATATATTCTTTCATCATGTCACCTACTCATTGTACAAGATGTTTTTGAGCATCACAGATTCTGTGATGAAATCTCACATCTATAGAATGAGAGTTTTTCTTCACCCAAAGATCTCTATTCAAATCTCACGTCGATCAAATGGATTTTGAAGGACATCTGCAAACGTTTCATGACCCTCAAGACCTATTCAATCGATGTCATTTGGTTTATGTATTCATTCATCAAGTTAAATTTTCCTTGTACTAGATGTTTTTGAGCATCACAGAATCTGTGATGAAATCTCACATCTATAGAAAGCAAGTTTTTCTTCACCCAAAGATCTCTATTGAAATCTCACGTCGATCAAATGGATTTTGAAGGACATCTGAAAACGTTTTATGACCCTCAAAATCAATTCAATCGATGTTACTTGGTTTATGAATTCTTTCATCAAGTTACATTTTCCTTGTAACTAGATGTTTTTGAGCATCACAGAATCTGTGATGAAATCTCACATCTATAGAAAGCAAGTTTTTCTTCACCCAAAGATCTCTATTGAAATCTCACGTCGATCAACTGGATTTTGAAGGACATCTGAAAACGTTTTTTTATGTCCCTCAAAACCAATTCAATCGATGTTACTTCGTTTATATATTCTTTCATCATGTCACCTACTCATTGTACAAGATGTTTTTGAGCATCACAGATTCTGTGATGAAATCTCACATCTATAGAATGAGAGTTTTTCTTCACCCAAAGATCTCTATTCAAATCTCACGTCGATCAAATAGATTTTGAAGGACACCTGAAAACGTTTTATGACCCTCAAGACCTATTCAATCGATGTCATTTGGTTTATGTATTCATTCATCAAGTTACCTTTTCCTTGTACTAGATGTTTTTGAGCATCACAGATTCTGTGATGATTTCTCACATCTATAGAATACATGTTTTCCTTCATCCGAAATTCTCTGTTGAAATCCCATGTCGATCAAATTTATTTTGGAGGACACCTGAAAAAGTTTTATGACCCTCAAGACCTATTCAATCGATGTCATTTGGTTTATGTATTCATTCATCAAGTTACCTTTTCCTTGTACTAGATGTTTTTGAGCATCACCGATTCTGTGATGATTTCTCACATCTATCGAATGGAATTTTCTCTTCATCTGCAATGCTCTATTCACTTCCAACATCGATCAAATGGATTTTGAAGGACATCTGAAAACGTTTTATGAGCCTCAAAACCTATTCAATCGATGTTACTTCGTTTATAAATTCTTTCATCATGTCACCTATTCCTTGTACTAGATGTTTTTGAGCATCACAGATTCTGTGATGATTTCTCACATCTATAGAATGCATGTTTTCCATCATCCTAATTTCTCTGTTGAAATCCCAAGTGGATCAAATTGATTTTGAAGGACACCTTGAAACTTTTTATGACCCTCAAAACCAATTCAATCGATGTTACTTCGTTTATATATTCTTTCATCCAGTCACCTTTTCCTTGTACTAGATATTTTTGAGCATCGCAAATTCTGTGATGAAATCTCACATCTATAAAATGCAAGTTTTTCTTCACCCAAAGATCTCTTTTGAAATCTCACGTCGATCAAATGGATTTTCAAGGACATCTGAAAACTTTTTTTTATGTCCCTCAAAACCTATTCAATCGATGTTACTTCTTTTATATATTCTTTCATCATGTCACTTATTCCTTGTGCTAGATGTTTTTGAGCATCACAGATTCTGTGATGAATTCTCACATCTATAGAATGCTAGTTTTTCTTCACCCAAAGATCTCTTTTGAAATCTCACGTCGATCAAATTGATTTGAAAGACATCTGAAAACGTTTTATGACGCTCAAAACCAATTCAATCAATGTCTTTTAATTTTTGTATTCATTCATCAAGTTACCTTTTCCTTGTACTAGATGTTTTTGATCATCACAGATTCTGTGATGAAATCGCACATCTATAGAATGAGAGTTTTTCTTCGCCCAAAGATCTCAATTGAAATCTCACGTGGATCAAATGTACTTTGAAGGACATCTGAAAACGTTTTATCACCCTTAAAACCTATTCAATCGATGTCATTTGGTTTATGTATTCATTCATCAAGTTACCTTTTCCTTGTACTAGATGTTTCTGAGCATCACAGATTCTGTGATGAAATCTCACATCTATAGAATGCAAGTTTTTCTTCACCAAAAGATCTCTATTCAAATCTTACGTCGATCAAATGGATTTTGAAGGACATCTGCAAACGTTTTATGACCCTCAAAACCTATTCAATCGATGTTACATCGTTAATATATTCTTTCATCATGTCACCTATTCCTTGTACTAGATGTTTTTGAGCATTACAGATTCTGTGATGAAAGCTCACATCTATAAAATGCAAGTTTTTCTTCACCCAAAGATCTCTTTTGAAATCTCACGTCGATCAAATAGACTTTGAAGGACATCTGAAAACATTTTATGAACCTCAAAACCTATTGAATCGATGTCATTTGGTTTATGTATTCATTCATCAAGTTACCTTTCCCTTGTACTAGATGTTTTTGAGCATCACTGAATCTGTGATGAAATCTCACATCTATAGAATGCAAGTTTTTCTTCACCCAAAGATCTCTTTTGAAATCTCACGTCGATCAAATGGATTTTGAAGGACATCTGAAAACGTTTTATTACCCTCAAAACCTATTCAATCGATGTTACTTCGTTTATGAATTCTTTCATCATGTCACCTATTCCTTGTTCTAGATGTTTTTGAGCATCACAGATTCTGTGATGATTTCTCACATCTATAAAATGCATCTTTTCCTTCATCCGAATTTATTTGTTGAAATCCCACATCGATCAAATTGATTTGAAAGACATCTGAAACCGTTTTATAACACTCAAAACCAATTCAATCAATGTCATTTGATTTTTGTATTCATTCATCAAGTTACCTTTTCCATGTACTAGATGATTTTGAGCATCACAGATTCTGTGATGAAATCTCACATCTATAGAATGCAAGTTTTTCTTCACCCAAAGATCTCTATTGAAATCTCACGTCGATCAAATGGACTTTGAAGGACATCTGAAAACATTTTATGAACGTCAAAACCTATTGAATCGATGTTACTTGGTTTATGAATTATTTCATCAAGTCACCTTTTCCTTGTACTAGATGTTTTTGAGCATCACAGATTCTGTGATGAAATCTCACATCTATAGAATGCAAGTTTTTCTTCACCCAAAGATCTCTATTCAAATCTCACGTCGATCAAATGGATTTTGAAGGACACCTGAAAACGTTTTATGACCCTCAAGACCTATTCAATCGATGTCATTTGGTTTATGTATTCATTCATCAAGTTACCTTTTCCTTGTACTAGATGTTTTTGAGCATCACAGATTCTGTGATGATTTCTCACATCTATAGAATACATGTTTTCCTTCATCCGAAATTCTCTGTTGAAATCCCACGTCGATCAAATTTATTTTGGAGGACACCTGAAAAAGTTTTATGACCCTCAAGCCCTATTCAATCGATGTCATTTGGTTTATGTATTCATTCATCAAGTTACCTTTTCCTTGTACTAGATGTTTTTGAGCATCACCGATTCTGTGATGATTTCTCACATCTATCGAATGGAATTTTCTCTTCATCTGCAATGCTCTATTCACTTCCAACATCGATCAAATGGATTTTGAAGGACATCTGAAAACGTTTTATGAGCCTCAAAACCTATTCAATCGATGTTACTTCGTTTATAAATTCTTTCATCATGTCACCTATTCCTTGTACTAGATGTTTTTGAGCATCACAGATTCTGTGATGATTTCTCACATCTATAGAATGCATGTTTTCCATCATCCTAATTTCTCTGTTGAAATCCCAAGTGGATCAAATTGATTTTGAAGGACACCTTGAAACTTTTTATGACCCTCAAAACCAATTCAATCGATGTTACTTCGTTTATATATTCTTTCATCCAGTCACCTTTTCCTTGTACTAGATATTTTTGAGCATCGCAAATTCTGTGATGAAATCTCACATCTATAAAATGCAAGTTTTTCTTCACCCAAAGATCTCTTTTGAAATCTCACGTCGATCAAATGGATTTTCAAGGACATCTGAAAACTTTTTTTTATGTCCCTCAAAACCTATTCAATCGATGTTACTTCTTTTATATATTCTTTCATCATGTCACTTATTCCTTGTGCTAGATGTTTTTGAGCATCACAGATTCTGTGATGAATTCTCACATCTATAGAATGCTAGTTTTTCTTCACCCAAAGATCTCTTTTGAAATCTCACGTCGATCAAATTGTTTTGAAAGACATCTGAAAACGTTTTATGACGCTCAAAACCAATTCAATCAATGTCTTTTAATTTTTGTATTCATTCATCAAGTTACCTTTTCCTTGTACTAGATGTTTTTGATCATCACAGATTCTGTGATGAAATCGCACATCTATAGAATGAGAGTTTTTCTTCGCCCAAAGATCTCAATTGAAATCTCACGTGGATCAAATGTACTTTGAAGGACATCTGAAAACGTTTTATCACCCTTAAAACCTATTCAATCGATGTCATTTGGTTTATGTATTCATTCATCAAGTTACCTTTTCCTTGTACTAGATGTTTCTGAGCATCACAGATTCTGTGATGAAATCTCACATCTATAGAATGCAAGTTTTTCTTCACCAAAAGATCTCTATTCAAATCTTACGTCGATCAAATGGATTTTGAAGGACATCTGCAAACGTTTTATGACCCTCAAAACCTATTCAATCGATGTTACATCGTTAATATATTCTTTCATCATGTCACCTATTCCTTGTACTAGATGTTTTTGAGCATTACAGATTCTGTGATGAAAGCTCACATCTATAAAATGCAAGTTTTTCTTCACCCAAAGATCTCTTTTGAAATCTCACGTCGATCAAATAGACTTTGAAGGACATCTGAAAACATTTTATGAACCTCAAAACCTATTGAATCGATGTCATTTGGTTTATGTATTCATTCATCAAGTTACCTTTCCCTTGTACTAGATGTTTTTGAGCATCACTGAATCTGTGATGAAATCTCACATCTATAGAATGCAAGTTTTTCTTCACCCAAAGATCTCTTTTGAAATCTCACGTCGATCAAATGGATTTTGAAGGACATCTGAAAACGTTTTATTACCCTCAAAACCTATTCAATCGATGTTACTTCGTTTATGAATTCTTTCATCATGTCACCTATTCCTTGTTCTAGATGTTTTTGAGCATCACAGATTCTGTGATGATTTCTCACATCTATAAAATGCATCTTTTCCTTCATCCGAATTTATTTGTTGAAATTCCACATCGATCAAATTGATTTGAAAGACATCTGAAACCGTTTTATAACACTCAAAACCAATTCAATCAATGTCATTTGATTTTTGTATTCATTCATCAAGTTACCTTTTCCATGTACTAGATGATTTTGAGCATCACAGATTCTGTGATGAAATCTCACATCTATAGAATGCAAGTTTTTCTTCACCCAAAGATCTCTATTGAAATCTCACGTCGATCAAATGGACTTTGAAGGACATCTGAAAACATTTTATGAACGTCAAAACCTATTGAATCGATGTTACTTGGTTTATGAATTATTTCATCAAGTCACCTTTTCCTTGTACTAGATGTTTTTGAGCATCACAGATTCTGTGATGAAATCTCACATCTATAGAATGCAAGTTTTTCTTCACCCAAAGATCTCTATTCAAATCTCACGTCGATCAAATGGATTTTGAAGGACATCCGCAAACGTTTTATGACCCTCAAAACCTATTCAATCTATGTTACATCGGTTATATATTCTTTCATCATGTCACCTATTCCTTGTACTAGATGTTTTTGAGCATCACAGATTCTGTGATGAATTCTCACATCTATAGAATGCAAGTTTTCCTTCATCCGAATTTCTCTGTTGAAATCCCACGTGGATCAAATTGACTTGCAAGGACACCTGGAAACGTTTTATGACCCTCGAAACCAATTCAATCGATGTTACTTGGTTTATATATTCTTTCATCGAGTCACCTTTTCCTTGTACTAGATGTTTTTGAGCATCACAGATTCTGTGATGAAATCTCATATCTATTGAATGCAAGTTTTTCTTCACCAAAAGATCTCTATTGAAATCTCACGTCGATCAAATGGATTTTGAAGGACATCTGAAAACGTTTTTTTATGTCCCTCAAAACCAATTCAATCGATGTTACTTCGTTTATATGTTCTTTCTTCATGTCACCTATTCCTTGTACTAGATGTTTTTGAGCATCACAGATTCTGTGATGAATTCTCACATCTATACAATGCATGTTTTCCTTCATCAGAATATCTCTGTTGAAATCCCACGTGGATCAAATTGATTTTGAAGGACACCTGGAAACGTTTTATACCCCTCAAAACCTATTCAATCGATGTTACTTCGTTTATATATTCTGTCATCGAGTCACCTTTTCCATGTACTAGATGTTTTTGAGCATCACAGATTCTGTGATGAAATCTCACATCTACAAAATGCAAGTTTTTCTTCCCCCAAAGATCTCTTTTGAAATCTCACGTCGATCAAATAGACTTTTAAGGACATCTGAAAACATTTTATGAACCTCAAAACCTATTGAATCGATGTTCCTTGGTTTATGAATTCTTTCATCAACTCACCTTTTCCTTGTACTGGATGTTTTTGAGCATCACAGATTCTGTGATGAAATCTCACATCAATAGAATGAGAGTTTTTCTTCACCCAAAGATCTCTATTCAAATCTCACGTCGATCAAATGGATTTTGAAGGACATCTGCAAACGTTTCATGACCCTCAAGACCTATTCAATCGATGTCATTTGGTTTATGTATTCATTCATCAAGTTACCTTTTCCTTGTACTAGGTGTTTTTGAGCATCACAGAATCTGTGATGAAATCTCACATCTATAGAATGCTAGTTTTTCTTCACCCCAAGATCTCTTTTGAAATCTCACGTCGATCAAATGGATTTTGAAGGACATCTGAAAACGTTTTATTAACCTCAAAACCTATTCTATCGATGTTACTTCGTTTATATATTCTTTCATCATGTCACTTATTCCTTGTTCTAGATGTTTTTGAGCATCACAGATTCTGTGATGATTTCTCACATCTATAAAATGCATCTTTTCCTTCATCCGAATTTCTCTGTTGAAATCCCACGTGGATCAAATTGCCTTGAAAGGACACCTGGAAACGTTTTATGACCCTCAAAACTAATTCAATCGATGTTACTTGGTTTATATATTCTTTCATTGAGTCACCTTTTCCTTGTACTAGATGTTTTTGAGCATCGCAGATTCTGTGATGAATTCTCACATCTATAGAATGCATGTTTTCCTTCATCAGAATTTCTCTGTTGAAATCCCACTTGGATCAAATTAATTTTGAAGGACACCTGAAAAAGTTTTATGACCCTCAAGACCTATTCAATCGATGTCATTTGGTTTATGTATTCATTCATCAAGTTACCTTTTCCTTGTACTAGATGTTTTTGAGCATCACAGATTCTGTGATGATTTCTCACATCTATCGAATGGAATTTTCTCTTCTTTCGCAATGCTCTATTCACTTCCAACATCGATCAAATGGATTTTGAAGGACTTCTGAAAACGTTTGATGACCCTCAAAACATATTCAATAGATGTTACTTCGTTTATAAATTCTTTCATCATGTCACCTATTCCTTGTACTATATGTTTTTGAGCATCACAGATTCAGTGATGATTCCTCACATCTATAGAATGCATGTTTTCCTTCATCCGAATTTCTCTTTTGAAATTCCAAGTGGATCAAATTGATTTTGAAGGAAACCTGGAAACTTTTTATGACCCTCAAAACCAATTCAATAGATGTTACTTCGTTTATATATTCTTTCATCCAGTCACCTTTTCCTTGTACTAGATGTTTTTGAGCATCACAGATTCTGTGATGAAATCTCACATCTAAAGAATGAGAGTTTTTCTTCACCCAAAGATCTCTATTCAAATCTCACGTCGATCAAATGGATTTTCAAGGACATCTGCAAACGTTTTATGACCCTCAAAACCAATTCAATCGATGTTACTTCGTTTATATATTCTTTCATCCAGTCACCTTTTCCTTGTACTAGATGTTTTTGAGCATCACAGATTCTGTGATGAAATCTCACATCTATAGAATGAGAGTTTTTCTTCACCCAAAGATCTCTATTTGATTCTCACGTCGATCAAATGGATTTTCAAGGACATCTGCAAACGTTTGATGACCCTCAAGACCTATTCAATCGATGTCATTTGGTTTATGTATTCATTCATCTAGTTACCTTTTCCTTGTACTAGATGTTTTTGAGCATCGCAGATTCTGTGATGAAATCTCACATCTATAGAATGCAAGTTTTTCTTCACCGAAAGATCTCTTTTGAAATCTCACGTCGATCAAATGGATTTTCAAGGACATCTGCAAACGTTTTATGACGCTCAAAACCTATTCAATCGATGTTACTTCGTTTATACATTCTTTCATCATGCCACCTATTCCTTGTACTAGATGTCATTGAGCATCACAGATTCTGTGATGATTTCTCACATCTATAAAATGCATTTTTTCCTTCATCCGAATTTATCTGTTGAAGTCCCACGTCGATCAAATTGATTTGAAAGACATCTGAAAACGTTTTATGACGCTCAAAACCAATTCAATCAATGTCATTTGGTTTATGAATTCTTTCATCAAGTCACCTTTTCCTTGTACTAGATGTTTTTGAGCATCACAGATTCTGTGATGAAATCTCACATCTATACAATGAGAGTTTTTCTTCACCCAAAGATCTCTATTCAAATCTCACGTCGATCAAATGGATTTTGAAGGACATCGGCAAACGTTTCATGACCCTCAAGACCTATTCAATCGATGTCATTTGGTTTATGTATTCATTCATCAAGTTACCTTTTCCTTGTACTAGATGTTTTTGAGCATCACAGAATCTGTAATGAAATCTCACATCTATAGAAGGAGAGTTTTTCTTCACCCAAAGAACTCTATTCAAATCTCACATCGATCAAATGGATTTTGAAGGACATCGGCAAACGTTTCATGACCCTCAAGACCTATTCAATCGATGTCATTTGGTTTATGTATTCATTCATCAAGTTACCTTTTCCTTGTACTAGATGTTTTTTAGCATCACAGAATCTGTGATGAAATCTCACATCTATAGAATGCTAGTTTTTCTTCACCCAAAGATCTCTTTTGAAATCTCACGTCGATCAAATGGATTTTGAAGGACATCTGAAAACGTTTTATTACCCTCAAAACCTATTCAATCGATGTTACTTCGTTTATATATTCTTTCATCATGTCACCAATTCCATGTTCTAGATGTTTTTGAGCATCACAGATTCTGTGATGATTTCTCACATCTATAAAATGCATCTTTTCCTTCATCCGAATTTCTCTGTTGAAATCCCACGTGGATCACATTGACATGCAAGGACACCTGGAAACGTTTTATGACCCTCAAAACTAATTCAATCGATGTTACTTGGCTTATATATTCTTTCATCGAATCACCTTTTCCTTGTACTAGATGTTTTTGAGCATCACAGATTCTGTGATGAAATCTCACATCTATAGAATGCAAGTTTTTCTTCACCCAAAGATCTCTATTGAAATCTCACGTCGATCAAATGGATTTTGTAGGACATCTGAAAACGTTTTTTTATGTCCCTCAAAACCAATTCAATCGATGTTACTTCGTTTATATATTCTTTCATCATGTCACCTACTCATTGTACAAGATGTTTTTGAGCATCACAGATTCTGTGATGAAATCTCACATCTATAGAATGAGAGTTTTTCTTCACCCAAAGATCTCTATTCAAATCTCACGTCGATCAAATGGATTTTGAAGGACATCTGAAAACGTTTTATGACCCTCAAAATCAATTCAATCGATGTTACTTGGTTTATGAATTCTTTCATCAAGTTACATTTTCCTTGTACTAGATGTTTTGAGCATTACAGATTCTGTGATGAAATCTCACATCTATAGAATGCAAGTTTTTCTTCACCCAAAGATCTCTATTGAAATCTCACCTCGATCAAATGGATTTTGCAGGACATCTGAAAACGTTTTATGACCCTCAAAATCAATTCAATCGATGTTACTTGGTTTATGAATTCTTTCATCAAATTACCTTTTCCTTGTAATAGATGTTTTTGAGCATCTTAGATTCTGTAATGAATTCTCACATCTATAGAATGCATGTTTTCCTTCATCCGAATTTCTCTGTTAAAATCTCACATCGATCAAATTGATTCTGAAGGACATCTAAAAACGTTTTATGACCCTCAAGACCTATTCAATCGATGTCATTTGGATAATGAATTTATTCATCAAGTTACCTATTCCTTGTACTAGATGTGTTTGAGCATCACAGATTCTGTGACAAATTCTCACATTTATAGAATACATGTTTTCCTTCATCCGAAATTCTCTGTTGAAATCCCACGTCGATCAAATTGATTTTGAAGGACACCTGAAAACGTTTTATGACCCTCAAGACCTATTCAATCGATGTCATTTGGTTTATGTATTCATTCATCAAGTTACCTTTTCCTTGTACTAGATGTTTTTGAGCATCACAGATTCTGTGATGATTTCTCACATCTATAGAATGCATGTTTTCCATCGTCCGAATTTCTCTGTTGAAATCCCAAATGGATCAAATTTATTTTGAAGGAAACCTGGAAACGTTTTATCAACCTCAAAACCAATTCAATCGATGTTACTTCGTTGATAAATTCTTTCATCCAGTCACCTTTTCCTTGTACTAGATGTTTTTGAGCATTACAGATTCTGTGATGAAATCTCACATCCATAGAATGCAAGTTTTTCTTCACCCAAAGATCTCTATTGAAATCTCACGTCGATCAAATTGATTTTGAAGGATATCTGAAAACGTTTTATGAGCCTCAAAACCTATTCAATCGATGTTACTTCGTTTATAAATTCTTTCATCATGTCACCTATTCCTTGTACTAGATGTTTTTGAGCATCACCGATTCTGTGATGATTTCTCACATCTATCGAATGGAATTTTCTCTTCATCTGCAATGCTCTATTCACTTCCAACATCGATCAAATGGATTTTGAAGGACATCGGCAAACGTTTCATGACCCTCAAAACCAATTCAATCGATGTTACTTCGTTTATATATTCTTTCATCCAGTCACCTTTTCCTTGTACTAGATATTTTTGAGCATCGCAAATTCTGTGATGAAATCTCACATCTATAAAATGCAAGTTTTTCTTCACCCAAAGATCTCTTTTGAAATCTCACGTCGATCAAATTGATTTGAAAGACATCTGAAAACGTTTTATGACGCTCAAAACCAATTCAATCAATGTCTTTTAATTTTTGTATTCATTCATCAAGTTACCTTTTCCTTGTACTAGATGTTTTTGATCATCACAGATTCTGTGATGAAATCTCACATCTATAGAATGAGAGTTTTTCTTCGCCCAAAGATCTCTATTGAAATCTCACGTCGATCAAATGTACTTTGAAGGACATCTGAAAACGTTTTATCACCCTTAAAACCTATTCAATCGATGTCATTTGGTTTATGTATTCATTCATCAAGTTACCTTTTCCTTGTACTAGATGTTTCTGAGCATCACAGATTCTGTGATGAAATCTCACATCTATAGAATGCAAGTTTTTCTTCACCAGAAGATCTCTATTCAAATCTTACGTCGATCAAATGGATTTTGAAGGACATCTGCAAACGTTTTATGACCCTCAAAACCTATTCAATCGATGTTACATCGTTTATATATTCTTTCATCATGTCACCTATTCCTTGTACTAGATGTTTTTGAGCATTACAGATTCTGTGATGAAAGCTCACATCTATAAAATGCAAGTTTTTCTTCACCCAAAGATCTCTTTTGAAATCTCACGTCGATCAAATAGACTTTGAAGGACATCTGAAAACATTTTATGAACCTCAAAACCTATTGAATCGATGTCATTTGGTTTATGTACTCATTCATCAAGTTACCTTTCCCTTGTACTAGATGTTTTTGAGCATCACTGAATCTGTGATGAAATCTCACATCTATAGAATGCAAGTTTTTCTTCACCCAAAGATCTCTTTTGAAATCTCACGTCGATCAAATGGATTTTGAAGGACATCTGCAAACGTTTCATGTCCCTCAAGACCTATTCAATCGATGTCATTTGGTTTATGTATTCATTCAACAAGTTACCTTTTCCTTGTACTAGATGTTTTTGAGCATCACAGAATCTGTGATGAAATCTCACATCTATAGAATGCTAGTTTTTCTTCACCCAAAGATCTCTTTTGAAATCTCACGTCGATCAAATGGATTTTGAAGGACATCTGAAAACGTTTTATTACCCTCAAAACCTATTCAATCGATGTTACTTCGTTTATATATTCTTTCATCATGTCACCTATTCCTTGTTCTAGATGTTTTTGAGCATCACAGATTCTGTGATGATTTCTCACATCTATAAAATGCATCTTTTCCTTCATCCGAATTTCTCTGTTGAAATCCCACGTGGATCAAATTGACTTGCAAGGACACCTGGAAACGTTTTATGACCCTCAAAACTAATTCAATCGATGTTACTTGGTTTATATATTCTTTCATCGAGTCACCTTTTCCTTGTGCTAGATGTTTTTGAGCATCGCGGATTCTGTGATGAATTCTCACATCTATAGAATGCATGTTTTCCTTCATCAGAATTTCTCTGTTGAAATCCCACGTGGATCAAATTAATTTTGAAGGACACCTGGAAAAGTTTTATGTCCCTCAAGACCTATTCAATCGATGTCATTTGGTTTATGTAATCATTCATCAAGTCACCTTTTCCTTGTACTAGATGTTTTTGAGCATCACAGATTCTGTGATGAAATCTCACATCTATAGAATGCAAGTTTTTCATCACCCAAAGATCTCTATTGAAATTTCACGTCGATGAAATGTACTTTGAAGGACATCTGAAAACGTTTTATGACCCTCAAAACCTATTCAATCAATGTTACTTCGTTTATATATTCTTTCATCTAGTAACCTTTTCCTTGTACTAGATGTTTTTGAGCATCACAGATTCTGTGATGAATTCTCACATCTATAGAATGCATGTTTTCCTTCTTCCGAAGTTCTCTGTTGAAATCCCACGCCGATCAAATTGATTTTGAAGGACACCTGAAAACGTTTTATGACCCTCAAGACCTATTCAATCCATGTCATTTGGTTTATGAATTCATTCATCAAGTTAACTTTTCCTTGTACTAGATGTTTTTGAGCATCACAGATTCTGTGATGATTTCTCACATCTATCGAATGGAGATTTCTCTTCATCCGCAATGCTCTATTCACTTCCAACATCGATCAAATGGATCTTGAAGGACAACTGAAAACGTTTGATGACCCTCAAAACCTATTCAATCGATGTTACTTCGTTTATATATTCCTTAATCATGTCACCTATTCCTTGTACTAGATGTTTTTGAGCATCACAGATTCTGTGACGATTTCTCACATCTATAGAATGCATGTTTTCCTTCGTCCGAATTTCTCTGTTGAAATCCCAAGTGGATCAAATTGATTTTGAAGGACACCTGGAAACGTTTTATGACCCTCAAGACCTATTCAATCGATGTTACTTCCTTTATATATTCCTTCATCAAGTAACCTTTTCCTTGTACTGGATGTTTTTGAGCATCACAGATTCTGTGATGAAATCACACATCTATAGAATGCAAGTTTTTCTTATCCCAAAGATCTCTATTGAAATCTCACGTGGATCAAATGGATTTTGATGGACATCTGAAAACGTTTTTTTATGTCCCTCAAAACCTATTCAATCGATGTTACTTCGTTTATATATTCTTTCATCCAGTCACCTTTTCGTTGTACTAGATGTTTTTGAGCATCACAGATTCTTTGATGAGTTCTCATATCTATAGAATGCATGTTTTCCTTCATCCAAATTTCTCTATTGAAATCTCACGTCGATCAAATGGACTTTGAAGGACATCTGAAAATGTTTTATCACCCTCAAAACCTATTGAATGGATGTTACTTGGTTTATGTAATCATTCATCAAGTCACCTTCTCCTTGTACTAGATGTTTTTGAGCATCACAGATTCTGTGATGAAATCTCACATCTATAGAATGCAAGTATTTCTTCATCCAAAGATCTCTATTGAAATCTCACGTCGATCAAATGGATTTTGAAGGACATCTGAAAACGTTTTAATACCCTCAAACCCTATTCAATCGATGTTACTTCGTTTATATATTCTTTCATCTAGTAACCTTTTCCTTGTACTAGATGTTTTTGAGCATCACAGATTCTGTGATGAATTCTCACATCTATAGAATGCATGTTTTCCTTCTTCCGAAGTTCTCTGTTGAAATCCCACGTCGATCAAATTGATTTTGAAGGACACCTGAAAACGTTTTATGACCCTCAAGACCTATTCAATCGATGTCATTTGGTTTATGTATTCATTCATCAAGTTACCTTTTCCTTGTACTAGATGTTTTTGAGCATCACAGATTCTGTGATGATTTGTCACATCTATCGAATGGAGATTTCTCTTCATCCGCAATGCTCTATTCACTTCCAACATCGATAAAATGGATCTTGAAGGACTTCTGAAAACGTTTGATGACCCTCAAAACCTATTCAATCGATGGTACTTCGTTTATATATTCCTTAATCATGTCACCTATTCCTTGTACTAGATGTTTTTGAGCATCACAGATTCTGTGATGATTTCTCACATCTATAGAATGCATGTTTTCCTTCATCCGAATTTCTCTGTTGAAGTCCCAAGTGGATCAAATTGATTTTGAAGGACACCTGCAAACTTTTTATGACCCTCAAAACCAATTCAATCGATGTTACTTCGTTTATATATTCTTTCATCCAGTCACCTTTTCCTTGTACTAGATGTTTTTGAGCATCACAGATTCTGTGATGAATTCTCACATCTAAAGAATGCAAGTTTTTCTTCACCCAAAGATCTTTATTAAAATCTCACGTCGATCAAATGGATTTTGAAGGACATCTTAAAACGTTTTATTGCCCTCAAACCCTATTCAATCGATGTTACTTCGTTTTTAAATTCTTTCATCATGTCACCTATTTCTTGTACTAGATGTTTTTGAGCATCACAGAATCTGTGATGAAATCTCACATCTATAGAATGCAAGTTTTTCTTCACCCAAAGATCTCTTTTGAAATCTCACGTCGATCAAATGGATTTTGAAGGACATCTGAAAACGTTTTATTACCCTCAAAACCTATTCAATCGATGTTACTTCGCTTATATATTCTTTCATCATGTCACCTATTCCTTGTTCTAGATGTTTTTGAGCATCACAGATTCTGTGATGAATTCTCACATTTATAGAATCCATGTTTTCCTTCATCCGAATTTCTCTATTGAAATATCACATCGATCAAATTGATTTTGAAGGACACCTGAAAACGTTTTATTACCCTAAAAATCAATTCAATCGATGTTACTTGGTTTATCAATTCTTTCATTAAGTTACTTTTTCCTTGTAATAGATGTTTTTGAGCATCATAGATTCTGTGATGAATTCTCACATCTATAGAATGCATGTTTTCCTTCATCCGAATTTCTCTGTTGAAATCTCACATCGATCAAATTGATTTTGAAGGACATCTGAAAACGTTTTATTACCCTCAAAACCTATTGAATCGATGTTTCTTGGTTTATGTATTCTTTCATTAAGTCACCTTTTCCTTGTACTAGATGATTTTGAGCATCACAGATTCTGTGATGATTTCTCACATCTATAGAATGCAAGTTTTTCTTCACCCAAAGACTTCTATTGAAATCTCAAATCGATCAAATTGATTCTGAAGGACATCTGAAAACGTTTCATGACCCTCAAGACCTATTCAATCGATGTCATTTGGTTTATGTATTCATTCATCAAGTTACCTTTTCCTTGTACTAGATGTTTTTTAGCATCACAGAATCTGTGATGAAATCTCACATCTATAGAATGCTAGTTTTTCTTCACCCAAAGATCTCTTTTGAAATCTCACGTCGATCAAATGGATTTTGAAGGACATCTGAAAACGTTTTATTACCCTCAAAACCTATTCAATCGATGTTACTTCGTTTATATATTCTTTCATCATGTCACCAATTCCATGTTCTAGATGTTTTTGAGCATCACAGATTCTGTGATGATTTCTCACATCTATAAAATGCATCTTTTCCTTCATCCGAATTTCTCTGTTGAAATCCCACGTGGATCACATTGACTTGCAAGGACACCTGGAAACGTTTTATGACCCTCAAAACTAATTCAATCGATGTTACTTGGCTTATATATTCTTTCATCGAATCACCTTTTCCTTGTACTAGATGTTTTTGAGCATCACAGATTCTGTGATGATTCCTCACATCTATAGAATGCATGTTTTCCTTCATCCGAATTTCTCTTTTGAAATTCCAAGTGGATCAAATTGATTTTGAAGGAAACCTGGAAACTTTTTATGACCCTCAAAACCAATTCAATAGATGTTACTTCGTTTATATATTCTTTCATCCAGTCACCTTTTCCTTGTACTAGATGTTTTTGAGCATCACAGATTCTGTGATGAAATCTCACATCTAAAGAATGAGAGTTTTTCTTCACCCAAAGATCTCTATTCAAATCTCACGTCGATCAAATGGATTTTCAAGGACATCTGCAAACGTTTTATGACCCTCAAAACCAAGTCAATCGATGTTACTTCGTTTATATATTCTTTCATCCAGTCACCTTTTCCTTGTACTAGATGTTTTTGAGCATCACAGATTCTGTGATGAAATCTCACATCTATAGAATGAGAGTTTTTCTTCACCCAAAGATCTCTATTCAAATCTCACGTCGATCAAATGGATTTTCAAGGACATCTGCAAACGTTTGATGACCCTCAAGACCTATTCAATCGATGTCATTTGGTTTATGTATTCATTCATCTAGTTACCTTTTCCTTGTACTAGATGTTTTTGAGCATCGCAGATTCTGTGATGAAATCTCACATCTATAGAATGCAAGTTTTTCTTCACCGAAAGATCTCTTTTGAAATCTCACGTCGATCAAATGGATTTTCAAGGACATCTGCAAACGTTTTATGACGCTCAAAACCTATTCAATCGATGTTACTTCGTTTATACATTCTTTCATCATGCCACCTATTCCTTGTACTAGATGTCATTGAGCATCACAGATTCTGTGATGATTTCTCACATCTATAAAATGCATTTTTTCCTTCATCCGAATTTATCTGTTGAAGTCCCACGTCGATCAAATTGATTTGAAAGACATCTGAAAACGTTTTATGACGCTCAAAACCAATTCAATCAATGTCATTTGGTTTATGAATTCTTTCATCAAGTCACCTTTTCCTTGTACTAGATGTTTTTGAGCATCACAGATTCTGTGATGAAATCTCACATCTATACAATGAGAGTTTTTCTTCACCCAAAGATCTCTATTCAAATCTCACGTCGATCAAATGGATTTTGAAGGACATCGGCAAACGTTTCATGACCCTCAAGACCTATTCAATCGATGTCATTTGGTTTATGTATTCATTCATCAAGTTACCTTTTCCTTGTACTAGATGTTTTTGAGCATCACAGAATCTGTAATGAAATCTCACATCTATAGAAGGAGAGTTTTTCTTCACCCAAAGAACTCTATTCAAATCTCACATCGATCAAATGGATTTTGAAGGACATCGGCAAACGTTTCATGACCCTCAAGACCTATTCAATCGATGTCATTTGGTTTATGTATTCATTCATCAAGTTACCTTTTCCTTGTACTAGATGTTTTTTAGCATCACAGAATCTGTGATGAAATCTCACATCTATAGAATGCTAGTTTTTCTTCACCCAAAGATCTCTTTTGAAATCTCACGTCGATCAAATGGATTTTGAAGGACATCTGAAAACGTTTTATTACCCTCAAAACCTATTCAATCGATGTTACTTCGTTTATATATTCTTTCATCATGTCACCAATTCCATGTTCTAGATGTTTTTGAGCATCACAGATTCTGTGATGATTTCTCACATCTATAAAATGCATCTTTTCCTTCATCCGAATTTCTCTGTTGAAATCCCACGTGGATCACATTGACTTGCAAGGACACCTGGAAACGTTTTATGACCCTCAAAACTAATTCAATCGATGTTACTTGGCTTATATATTCTTTCATCGAATCACCTTTTCCTTGTACTAGATGTTTTTGAGCATCACAGATTCTGTGATGAAATCTCACATCTATAGAATGCAAGTTTTTCTTCACCCAAAGATCTCTATTGAAATCTCACGTCGATCAAATGGATTTTGTAGGACATCTGAAAACGTTTTTTTATGTCCCTCAAAACCAATTCAATCGATGTTACTTCGTTTATATATTCTTTCATCATGTCACCTACTCATTGTACAAGATGTTTTTGAGCATCACAGATTCTGTGATGAAATCTCACATCTATAGAATGAGAGTTTTTCTTCACCCAAAGATCTCTATTCAAATCTCACGTCGATCAAATGGATTTTGAAGGACATCTGAAAACGTTTTATGACCCTCAAAATCAATTCAATCGATGTTACTTGGTTTATGAATTCTTTCATCAAGTTACATTTTCCTTGTACTAGATGTTTTGAGCATTACAGATTCTGTGATGAAATCTCACATCTATAGAATGCAAGTTTTTCTTCACCCAAAGATCTCTATTGAAATCTCACCTCGATCAAATGGATTTTGCAGGACATCTGAAAACGTTTTATGACCCTCAAAATCAATTCAATCGATGTTACTTGGTTTATGAATTCTTTCATCAAATTACCTTTTCCTTGTAATAGATGTTTTTGAGCATCTTAGATTCTGTAATGAATTCTCACATCTATAGAATGCATGTTTTCCTTCATCCGAATTTCTCTGTTAAAATCTCACATCGATCAAATTGATTCTGAAGGACATCTAAAAACGTTTTATGACCCTCAAGACCTATTCAATCGATGTCATTTGGATAATGAATTTATTCATCAAGTTACCTATTCCTTGTACTAGATGTGTTTGAGCATCACAGATTCTGTGACAAATTCTCACATTTATAGAATACATGTTTTCCTTCATCCGAAATTCTCTGTTGAAATCCCACGTCGATCAAATTGATTTTGAAGGACACCTGAAAACGTTTTATGACCCTCAAGACCTATTCAATCGATGTCATTTGGTTTATGTATTCATTCATCAAGTTACCTTTTCCTTGTACTAGATGTTTTTGAGCATCACAGATTCTGTGATGATTTCTCACATCTATAGAATGCATGTTTTCCATCGTCCGAATTTCTCTGTTGAAATCCCAAATGGATCAAATTTATTTTGAAGGAAACCTGGAAACGTTTTATCAACCTCAAAACCAATTCAATCGATGTTACTTCGTTGATAAATTCTTTAATCCAGTCACCTTTTCCTTGTACTAGATGTTTTTGAGCATTACAGATTCTGTGATGAAATCTCACATCCATAGAATGCAAGTTTTTCTTCACCCAAAGATCTCTATTGAAATCTCACGTCGATCAAATTGATTTTGAAGGATATCTGAAAACGTTTTATGAGCCTCAAAACCTATTCAATCGATGTTACTTCGTTTATAAATTCTTTCATCATGTCACCTATTCCTTGTACTAGATGTTTTTGAGCATCACCGATTCTGTGATGATTTCTCACATCTATCGAATGGAATTTTCTCTTCATCTGCAATGCTCTATTCACTTCCAACATCGATCAAATGGATTTTGAAGGACATCGGCAAACGTTTCATGACCCTCAAAACCAATTCAATCGATGTTACTTCGTTTATATATTCTTTCATCCAGTCACCTTTTCCTTGTACTAGATATTTTTGAGCATCGCAAATTCTGTGATGAAATCTCACATCTATAAAATGCAAGTTTTTCTTCACCCAAAGATCTCTTTTGAAATCTCACGTCGATCAAATGGATTTTCAAGGACATCTGAAAACTTTTTTTTATGTCCCTCAAAACCTATTCAATCGATGTTACTTCTTTTATATATTCTTTCATCATGTCACTTATTCCTTGTGCTAGATGTTTTTGAGCATCACAGATTCTGTGATGAATTCTCACATCTATAGAATGCAAGTTTTTCTTCACCCAAAGATCTCTCTTAAAATCTCACGTCGATCAAATTGATTTGAAAGACATCTGAAAACGTTTTATGACGCTCAAAACCAATTCAATCAATGTCTTTTAATTTTTGTATTCATTCATCAAGTTACCTTTTCCTTGTACTAGATGTTTTTGATCATCACAGATTCTGTGATGAAATCTCACATCTATAGAATGAGAGTTTTTCTTCGCCCAAAGATCTCTATTGAAATCTCACGTCGATCAAATGTACTTTGAAGGACATCTGAAAACGTTTTATCACCCTTAAAACCTATTCAATCGATGTCATTTGGTTTATGTATTCATTCATCAAGTTACCTTTTCCTTGTACTAGATGTTTCTGAGCATCACAGATTCTGTGATGAAATCTCACATCTATAGAATGCAAGTTTTTCTTCACCAGAAGATCTCTATTCAAATCTTACGTCGATCAAATGGATTTTGAAGGACATCTGCAAACGTTTTATGACCCTCAAAACCTATTCAATCGATGTTACATCGTTTATATATTCTTTCATCATGTCACCTATTCCTTGTACTAGATGTTTTTGAGCATTACAGATTCTGTGATGAAAGCTCACATCTATAAAATGCAAGTTTTTCTTCACCCAAAGATCTCTTTTGAAATCTCACGTCGATCAAATAGACTTTGAAGGACATCTGAAAACATTTTATGAACCTCAAAACCTATTGAATCGATGTCATTTGGTTTATGTACTCATTCATCAAGTTACCTTTCCCTTGTACTAGATGTTTTTGAGCATCACTGAATCTGTGATGAAATCTCACATCTATAGAATGCAAGTTTTTCTTCACCCAAAGATCTCTTTTGAAATCTCACGTCGATCAAATGGATTTTGAAGGACATCTGAAAACGTTTTATTACCCTCAAAACCTATTCAATCGATGTTACTTCGTTTATAAATTCTTTCATCATGTCACCTATTCCTTGTTCTAGATGTTTTTGAGCATCACAGATTCTGTGATGATTTCTCACATCTATAAAATGCATCTTTTCCTTCATCCGAATTTATTTGTTGAAATCCCACATCGATCAAATTGATTTGAAAGACATCTGAAAAAGTTTTATAACACTCAAAACCAATTCAATCAATGTCATTTGATTTTTGTATTCATTCATCAAGTTACCTTTTCCATGTACTAGATGATTTTGAGCATCACAGATTCTGTGATGAAATCTCACATCTATAGAATGCAAGTTTTTCTTCACCCAAAGATCTCTATTGAAATCTCACGTCGATCAAATGGACTTTGAAGGACATCTGAAAACATTTTATGAACGTCAAAACCTATTGAATCGATGTTACTTGGTTTATGAATTATTTCATCAAGTCACCTTTTCCTTGTACTAGATGTTTTTGAGCATCACAGATTCTGTGATGAAATCTCACATCTATAGAATGAGAGTTTTTCTTCACCCAAAGATCTCTATTCAAATCTCACGTCGATCAAATGGATTTTGAAGGACATCTGCAAACGTTTTATGACCCTCAAAACCAATTCAATCTATGTTACATCGGTTATATATTCTTTCATCATGTCACCTATTCCTTGTACTAGCTGTTTTTGAGCATCACAGATTCTGTGATGAATTCTCACATCTATAGAATGCATGTTTTCCTTCATCCGAATTTCTCTGTTGAAATCCCACGTGGATCAAATTGACTTGCAAGGACACCTGGAAACGTTTTATGACCCTCGAAACCAATTCAATCGATGTTACTTGGTTTATATATTCTTTCATCGAGTCACCTTTTCCTTGTACTAGATGTTTTTGAGCATCACAGATTCTGTGATGAAATCTCACATCTATAGAATGCAAGTTTTTCTTCACCAAAAGATCTCTATTGAAATCTCACGTCGATCAAATGGATTTTGAAGGACATCTGAAAACGTTTTTTTATGTCCCTCGAAACCAATTCAATCGATGTTACTTGGTTTATATATTCTTTCATCGAGTCACCTTTTCCTTGTACTAGATGTTTTTGAGCATCACAGATTCTGTGATGAATTCTCACATCTATAGAATGCATGTTTTCCTTCATCCGAATTTCTCTTTTGAAATTCCAAGTGGATCAAATTGATTTTGAAGGACACCT
Source organism: Aurelia sp. 4 Dawson et al 2005 (assembly GCA_964019985.1). Taxonomy (NCBI): domain Eukaryota; kingdom Metazoa; phylum Cnidaria; class Scyphozoa; order Semaeostomeae; family Ulmaridae; genus Aurelia; species Aurelia sp. 4 Dawson et al 2005. The sequence goes on along the minus strand of OZ026502.1, from coordinate 18,858,540 downwards.
GGAAACGTTTTATACCCCTCAAAACCTATTCAATCGATGTTACTTCGTTTATATATTCTGTCATCGAGTCACCTTTTCCATGTACTAGATGTTTTTGAGCATCACAGATTCTGTGATGAAATCTCACATCTACAAAATGCAAGTTTTTCTTCCCCCAAAGATCTCTTTTGAAATCTCACGTCGATCAAATAGACTTTTAAGGACATCTGAAAACATTTTATGAACCTCAAAACCTATTGAATCGATGTTACTTGGTTTATGAATTCTTTCATCAACTCACCTTTTCTTTGTACTGGATGTTTTTGAGCATCACAGATTCTGTGATGAAATCTCACATCTATAGAATGAGAGTTTTTCTTCACCCAAAGATCTCTATTCAAATCTCACGTCGATCAAATGGATTTTGAAGGACATCTGCAAACGTTTCATGTCCCTCAAGACCTATTCAATCGATGTCATTTGGTTTATGTATTCATTCAACAAGTTACCTTTTCCTTGTACTAGATGTTTTTGAGCATCACAGAATCTGTGATGAAATCTCACATCTATAGAATGCTAGTTTTTCTTCACCCAAAGATCTCTTTTGAAATCTCACGTCGATCAAATGGATTTTGAAGGACATCTGAAAACGTTTTATTACCCTCAAAACCTATTCAATCGATGTTACTTCGTTTATATATTCTTTCATCATGTCACCTATTCCTTGTTCTAGATGTTTTTGAGCATCACAGATTCTGTGATGATTTCTCACATCTATAAAATGCATCTTTTCCTTCATCCGAATTTCTCTGTTGAAATCCCACGTGGATCAAATTGACTTGCAAGGACACCTGGAAACGTTTTATGACCCTCAAAACTAATTCAATCGATGTTACTTGGTTTATATATTCTTTCATCGAGTCACCTTTTCCTTGTGCTAGATGTTTTTGAGCATCGCGGATTCTGTGATGAATTCTCACATCTATAGAATGCATGTTTTCCTTCATCAGAATTTCTCTGTTGAAATCCCACGTGGATCAAATTAATTTTGAAGGACACCTGGAAAAGTTTTATGTCCCTCAAGACCTATTCAATCGATGTCATTTGGTTTATGTAATCATTCATCAAGTCACCTTTTCCTTGTACTAGATGTTTTTGAGCATCACAGATTCTGTGATGATTTGTCACATCTATCGAATGGAGATTTCTCTTCATCCGCAATGCTCTATTCACTTCCAACATCGATAAAATGGATCTTGAAGGACTTCTGAAAACGTTTGATGACCCTCAAAACCTATTCAATCGATGGTACTTCGTTTATATATTCCTTAATCATGTCACCTATTCCTTGTACTAGATGTTTTTGAGCATCACAGATTCTGTGATGATTTCTCACATCTATAGAATGCATGTTTTCCTTCATCCGAATTTCTCTGTTGAAGTCCCAAGTGGATCAAATTGATTTTGAAGGACACCTGCAAACTTTTTATGACCCTCAAAACCAATTCAATCGATGTTACTTCGTTTATATATTCTTTCATCCAGTCACCTTTTCCTTGTACTAGATGTTTTTGAGCATCACAGATTCTGTGATGAATTCTCACATCTAAAGAATGCAAGTTTTTCTTCACCCAAAGATCTTTATTAAAATCTCACGTCGATCAAATGGATTTTGAAGGACATCTTAAAACGTTTTATTGCCCTCAAACCCTATTCAATCGATGTTACTTCGTTTTTAAATTCTTTCATCATGTCACCTATTTCTTGTACTAGATGTTTTTGAGCATCACAGAATCTGTGATGAAATCTCACATCTATAGAATGCAAGTTTTTCTTCACCCAAAGATCTCTTTTGAAATCTCACGTCGATCAAATGGATTTTGAAGGACATCTGAAAACGTTTTATTACCCTCAAAACCTACTCAATCGATGTTACTTCGCTTATATATTCTTTCATCATGTCACCTATTCCTTGTTCTAGATGTTTTTGAGCATCACAGATTCTGTGATGAATTCTCACATTTATAGAATCCATGTTTTCCTTCATCCGAATTTCTCTATTGAAATATCACATCGATCAAATTGATTTTGAAGGACACCTGAAAACGTTTTATTACCCTAAAAATCAATTCAATCGATGTTACTTGGTTTATCAATTCTTTCATTAAGTTACTTTTTCCTTGTAATAGATGTTTTTGAGCATCATAGATTCTGTGATGAATTCTCACATCTATAGAATGCATGTTTTCCTTCATCCGAATTTCTCTGTTGAAATCTCACATCGATCAAATTGATTTTGAAGGACATCTGAAAACGTTTTATTACCCTCAAAACCTATTGAATCGATGTTTCTTGGTTTATGTATTCTTTCATTAAGTCACCTTTTCCTTGTACTAGATGATTTTGAGCATCACAGATTCTGTGATGATTTCTCACATCTATAGAATGCAAGTTTTTCTTCACCCAAAGACTTCTATTGAAATCTCAAATCGATCAAATTGATTCTGAAGGACATCTGAAAACGTTTTATGACCCTCAATACCTATTCAATCAATTTTACTTGGTTTATGAAATCATTCATCAAGTCACCTTTTCCTTGTACTAGATGTTTTTGAGCATCACAGATTCTGTAATGAATTCTCACATCTATAGAATGCATGTTTTCCTTCATCCGAATTTCTCTGTTGAAATCTCACATCGATCAAATTGATTCTAAAGGACATCAAAAAACGTTTTATGACCCTCATGACCTATTCAATCGATGTCATTTTGTTTATGAATTCATTCATCAAGTTACCTTTTCCTTATACTAGATGTGTTTGAGCATCACAGATTCTGTGACAAATTCTCACATTTATAGAATACATGTTTTCCTTCCTCCGAAATTATCTGTTGAAATCCCACGTCGATCAAATTGATTTTGAAGGACACCTGAAAACATTTTATGACCCTCAAGACCTATTCAATCGATGTCAATTGGTTCATGTATTCATTCATCAAGTTACCTTTTCCTTGTTCTAGATGTTTTTGAGCATCACAGATTCCTTGATGAATTCTCACATCTATAGAATGCATTTTTTCCTTCATCGAAAGTTCTCTATTGAATTCTCACGTCGATCAAATGTACTTTGAAGGACATCTGAAAACGTTTTATTGCCCTGAAAACCTATTGAATCGATATTACTTGGTTTATGTAATCTTTCATCAAGTCACCTTTTCCTTGTACTAGATGTTTTTGAGCATCACAGATTCTTTGATGAATTCTCGCATCTATAGAATGCATTCTAACCTTCATCCGAATTTCTCTGTTGAAATCTCACATCGATTAAATTGATTCAGAAGAACATCCGAAAACGTTTTATGAACCTCAAGACCGATTCAATCGATGTCATTTTGTTTATGTATTCATTCATCAAGTTACCTTTTCCTTGTACTAGATGTTTTTGAGCATCACAGATTCTGTGATGAATTCTCACATCTATAGAATGCATGTTTTCCTTCATCCGAATTTCTCTGTGGAAATCTCACATCGATCAAATTGATTCTGAAGGACATCCGAAAACGTTTTATGACCCTCAAGACCTATTCAATCGATGTCATTTGGTTTATGTATTCATTCATCAAGTTACCTCTTCCTTGTACTAGATGCTTTTGAGCATCACAGATTCTGTGATGAATTCTCACATCTATAGAATACATGTTTTCCTTCATCCGAAATTCTCTGTTGAAATCCCACGTCGATCAAATTGATTTTGAAGGGCACCTGAAAAAGTTTTATGACCCTCAAGACCTATTCAATCGATGTCATTTGGTTTATGTATTCATTCACCAAGTTACCTTTTCCTTGTACTAGATGTTTTTGAGCATCACAGATTCTGTGATGATTTCTCACATCTATCGAATGGAATTTTCTCTTCATCTGCAATGCTCTATTCACTTCCAACATCGATCAAATGGATTTTGAAGGACTTCTGAAAACGTTTGATGACCCTCAAAACCTATTCAATCGATGTTACTTCGTTTATAAATTCTTTCATCATGTCACCTATTCCTTGTACTAGATGTTTTTGAGCATCACAGATTCAGTGATGATTTCTCACATCTATAGAATGCATGTTTTCCTTCATCCGAATTTCTCTGTTGAAATCCCACGTGGATCAAATTGATTTTGAAGGACATCTGGAAACGTTTTATGACCCTCAAACCTATTCAATCGATGTTTCTTCGTTTATATATTCTGTCATCGAGTCACCTTTTCCTTGTACTAGATGTTTTTGAGCATCACAGATTCTTTGATGAATTGTCACATTTATAGAATGCATGCTTTCCTTCCTCCAAAGTTCTCTATTGAAATCTCACGTCGATCATATGTACTTTGAAGGATATCTGAAAACGTTTTATGACCCTCAAGACCTAATCAATCGATGTCATTTGGTTTATGTATTCATTCATCAAGTTATCTTTTTCTTGTACTAGATGTTTTTGAGCATCACAGATTCTGTCATGATTTCTCACATCCATAGAATGCATGTTTTCCTTCATGCGAATTTCTCTGTTGAAATCTCACATCGATCAAATTGATTCTGAAGGACATCCGAAAATGTTTTATGACCCTCAAGACCAACTCAAGCGATGTCAGTTGGTTTATGTATTCATTTATCAAGTTACCTTTTCCTTGTACTAGATGTTTTTGAGCATCACAGATTCTGTGATGAATTCTCACATCTATAGAATGCATGTTTTCCTTCATACGAATTTCTCTATTGAAATCTCACATCGATCAAATTGATTCTGAAGGACATTCGAAAACGTTTCATGACCCTCAAGACCTATTCAATCGATGTCACTTGGTTTATGTAGTCATTCATCAAGTTATCTTTTCCTTGTACTAGATGTTTTTGAGCATCACAGATTCTGTGATGAATTCTCACATCTATAGAATACATGTTTTCCTTCATCCGAAATTCTCTGTTGAAATCCCACGTCGATTAAATTGATCTTGAAGGACACCTGAAAACGTTTTATGACCCTCAAGACCTATTCAATCGATGTCATTAGGTTTATGTATTCATTCATCAAGTTACCTTTTCCTTGTACTAGATGTGTTTGAGCATCACAGATTCTGTGATGAATTCTCACATCTATAGAATACATGTTTTCCTTCATCCGAAATTCTCTGTTGAAATCCCACGTCGATCAAATTGATTTTGAAGGACATCTGAAAACATTAGATGAGCCTCAAAACCTATTCAATCGATGTTACTTCGTTTATATATTCTTTCATCAAGTCACCTTTTCCTTGTACTAGATGTTTTTGAGCATCACAGATTCTCTAATGAATTCTCACATCTATAGAATGCATGTTTTCCTTCATCCGAATTTCTCTGTTGAAATCTCACATCGATCAAATTAATTCTGAAGGACATCTGAAAACGTTTTATGACCCCCAAAAACTATCAATCGATTCTACTTTATTCATATATTCTTTCATCATGTCACCTACTCCCTCTACTAGTTTTTTTTTGAGCATCACAGATTTTGTGATGATTTCTAACATCTATAGAAAGCATAATTTCCTTCATCCAAATTTCTATGTTGAAATCCCACGTGGATCAAATTGATTTTGAAGGACACCTGGAAACGTTTTATGACCCCCAAAACCAATTCAATCGATGTCATTTGGTTTATGTATTCTTTCATCAAGTTACCTTTTCCTTATACTAGATGTTTTTGAGCATCACAGATTCTGTGATAAATTCTCACATCTATTTAATGCATGTTTTCCTTCTTCCGAATTTCTCTGTTGAAATCTCACATCAATTAAATTGATTCTGAAGGACATCCGAAAACGTTTTATGACCCTCAAGACCAATTCAATCGATGTCATTTGGTTTATGTATTCATTCATCAAGTTACCTTTTCCTTGTACTAGATGTTTTTGAGCATCACAGATTCTGTGATGAATTCTCACATTTATAGAATAAAAGTTTTCCTTCATCCAAATTTTTCTATTGAAATATCACATCGATCAAATTGATTCAGATAGACATCCGAAAACGTTTCATGACCCTCAAGACCTATTCAGTCGATGTTACTTCGTTTATATATTCTTTCATCAAGTAACCTTTTCCTTTTACTAGATGTTTTTGAGCATCACAGATTCTGTGATGACTTCTCACATCTATCGAATGGAATTTTCTCTTCATCCGCAATGCTCTATTCAATTCCAAGATCGATCAAATGGATTTTGAAGGACATCTGAAAACGTTTTATGACCCTCAAAGCATATTCAATCAATGTTATTTCGTTTATATATTCTTTCATCATGTCACTTATTCCTTGTACTAGATGTTTTTAAGCATCAAAGATTCTGTGATGAAATCTCACATCGATGGAATGCAAGTTTTTCTTCACCCAAAGATCTCTATTGAAATCTCACGTCGATCAAATGGATTTTGAAGGACATCTGAAAACGTTTTATTACCCTCAAGACCTATTCAATCGATGTTACTTCGTTTATATATTCTTTCATCATGTCACCTATTCCTTGTACTAGATGTTTTTGATTATCACAGATTCTTTGATGAATTCTCACATCTATAGAATGCATTTTATCCTTCATCCAAAGTTATCTATTGAATTCTCACGTCTATCAAATGGACTTTGAAGGACATCTGAAAACGTTTTATTACCCTCAAGACCTATTCAATCGATGTTACTGTGTTTATGTATTCTTTCATCAAGTTACCGTTTCCTTGTACTAGATGTTTTTGAGCATCACAGATTCATTGATGAAATTTCACATCTATAGAATGCAAGTTTTTCTTCACCCAAAGATCTCTATTGAAATCTCACGTTGATCAACTGGATTTTGAAGGAGATCTGCAAACGTTTTATGACCCTCGAAATCTATTCAATCGATGTTACTTCGTTTATATATTCTTTCATCATGTCACCTATTCCTTGTACAAGATGTTTTTGAGCATCACAGATTCTGTGATGATTTCTCACATCTATCGAATGGAATTTCCTCTTCATCCGCAACGCTCTATTCAATTCCAACATCGATCAAATTGATTTTGAAGGACATCTGAAAACGTTTTATGACCCTTAAAACCTATTCAATCGATGTTACTTCTTTCATATATTCTTTCATCGTGTCACCTATTCCTTGTACTAGATGTTTTTGAGCATCACAGATTCTGTGATGATTTCTCACATCTATAGAATGCATTTTTTCCTTCATCCAAAGTTCTCTATTGAAATCTCACGTCGCTCAAATGGATGTTGAAGGACATCTGAAAACGTATTATGACCCTCAAAACCTATTCAATAGATGTTTCTTCGTTTATATATTCTTTCATAAAGTAACCTTTTCCTTCTACTAGATGTTTTTGAGCATCACAGATTCTGTGATGAATTCTCACATCTATAGAATGCATGTTATCCTTCATCCGACGTTCTCTGTTGATATCCCACGTCGATCAAATTGATTTTGAAGACACCTGAAGACGTTTTATGACGTTCAAAACTAATTCAATCAAAGTCATTTGATTTATGTATTTATTCATCAAGTTACCTTTTCCTTGTACTAGATGTTTTTGAGCATCGCAGATTCTGTGATGAAATCTCACATCTATAGAATGCAAGTTTTTCTTCACCCAAAGATCTCTATTGAAATCTCACGTCGATCAAATGGATTTTGAAGGACATCTGAAAACGTTTTATGACCCTCAAAACCTATTCAATCGATGTTGCTTGGTTTATGAATTCTTTCATCAAGTTACCTTTTCCTTGTAATAGATGTTTTTTAGCATGACAGATTCTGTGATGATTTCTCACATCAATCGAATGGAATTTTCTCTTCATCCGCAATGTTCTATTGAATGCCAACATCGATCAAATTGATTTTGAAGGACATCTGAAGACGTTTTATGACGCTCAAAGCCAATTCAATCAATGTCATTTGATTTATGAATTTTTTCATCAAGTTACCTTTTCCTTGTACTAGATTTTTTTGAGCATAACAGATTCTGTGATGATTTCTCACATCTATAGAATGCATGTTTTCCTTCATCGAAAGTTCTCTATTGAAATCTCACGTTGATCTAATTGATTTATTAAGGACATCTGAAAACGTTTTATGACCCTCAAAACCTATTTAATCGATGTTACTTCGTTAATATATTCTTTCATCATGTCACCTATTCCTTGTACTAGATGTTTTTGAGCATCACAGATTCTGTGATGAATTCTCACATCTATAGAATCCATGTTTTCCTTCATCCGAATTTCTCTATTGAAATCTCACATCGATCAAATTGATTCTGAAGGACATCCGACAACGTTTTATGACCCTCAAGACCAATTCAATCGATGTCATTTGGTTTATATATTCTTTCATCAAGTCACCTTTTCCTTATACTAGATGTTTTTGAGCATCACAGATTCTGTGATGAATTCTCACATCTATGGAATGCATGTTTTCCTTCTTCCGAATTTCTCTGTTGAAATCTCACATCGATCAAATTGATTTTGAAGGACACCTAGAAACGTTTTATGACCCTCAAAACCTATTCAATCGATGTTACTTCGTTTATATATTCTTTCATCGAGTCACCTATTCCTTGTACTAGTATTTATGAGCATCACAGATTCTGTGATGAAATCTCACATCTATAGAATGCAAGTTCTTCTTCACCAAAAGATCTCTATTGAAATCTCACGTCGACCAAATGGATTTTCGAGGACATCTGAAAACGTTTTATGACCCTCAAATCCTATTCAATCGATGTTACTTGGTTTATGAATTCTTTCATAAGGTTACCTTTTCCTTGTAATAGATGTTATTGAGCATCACAGATTTTGTGATGATTTCTCACATCTATCGAATGGAATTTTCTTTTGATCTGCAATCCCCAATGTAATTCCAACATCGATGAAATTGATTTTGAAGGACATCTGAAGACGTTTTATGACCCTAAAACCAATTCAATCGATGTCATTTGGTTTATGTATTCATTCATCAAGTTACCTTTTCCTTGTACTTGATGTTTTTGAGCATCACAGATTCTGTGATGATTTCTCACATCTACAGAATGCATGTTTTCCATCACCAAAAGTTCTCTATCGAAATCTCACCTTGATCTAATTGATTTTCTAAGGACACCTGGAAACGTTTTATGACCCTCAAAACCTATTCAATCGATGTTACTTCGTTTATATATTCTTTCATCGAGTCACCTATTCCTTGTACTAGTATTTTTGAGCATCACAGATTCTGTGATGAACTCTCACATCTTTAGAATGCAAGTTTTTATTCACCCAAAGATCTTTATTGAAATCTCACGTCGACCAAATGGATTTTCAAGGACATCTGAAAACGTTTTATGACCCTCAAATCCTATTCAATCGATGTTACTTGGTTTATGAATTCTTTCATCGAGTCACCTATTCCTTTTACTAGATGTTTCTGAGCATCACAGATTCTGTGATGAAATCTCACATATATAGAATGCAAGTCTTTCTTCACCCAAAGATCTCTACTGAAATCTCATGTCGACCAAATGGATTTTGAAGGACATCTGAAAACGTTTTATGAGCCTCAAAACCTATTCAATCGATGTTACTTCGTTTATATATTCTTTCATCATGTCACCTATTCCTTGTTCTAGATGTTTTAGAGCATCACAGATTCTGTGATGATTTCTCACATCTATAGAATGCATGTTTTCCTTCATTTGAATTTCTCTGTTGTAATCCCACGTGGATCAAATTGATTTTGAAGGACACCTGGAAACGTTTTATGACCATCAAAACCTATTCAATCGATGTTACTTCGTTTATATATTCTTTCATCAAGTAACCTTTTCCTTGTACTAGATGTTTTTGAGCATCACAGATTCTGTGATGAATCCTCACATCTATAGAATGCAAGTTTTTCTTCACCAAAAGATCTCTATTGAAGTCTCATGTCGACCAAATGGATTTTGAAGGACATCTGCAAACGTTTATGACCCTCAAAACCTATTCAACCGATGTTACTTCGTTTATACATTCTTTCATCATGTCACCTATTCCTTGTACTAGATGTTTTTGAGCATCAGAGATTCTGTGATGAAATCTCACATCTATAGAATGCAAGTTTTTCCTCACCCAAAGATCTCTATTGAAATCTCACGTCGTCCAAATAAATTTTGAAGGACACTTGGAAACGTTTTATTATTCTCAAAAACTATTCAATCGATGTTACTTCGTTTATATATTCTTTCATCAAGTTACCTCTTCTTTTTACTAGATGTTTTTGAGCATTACAGATTCTGTGATGAAATCTCACATCTATAGAATGCAATGCTTTCTTCATCCGAATTTCTCTGTTGAAATCCAACTTTGATCAAATTGATTTTGAAGGACATCTGAAAACGTTTTATGACCATCAAAACCTATTGAATCGATGTTACTTGGTTTATGTATTCTTTCATTAAGTCACCTTATCCTTGTACTAGATGTTTTTGAGCATCACAGATTCTGTGATGAAATCTCACATCTATAGAATGCAAGATTCTCTTCACCCAAAGATCTCCATTCAAATCTCACGTCGATCAAATGTACTTTGAAGGACATCTGAAAACGTTTTATTACCCTCAAAACCTATTGAATCGATGTCATTTGGCTTATGTAATCTTTCATCAAGTCACCTTTTCCTTGTACTAGATGTTTTTGACCATCACAGATTCTGTGATGAATTCTCACATCTGTAGAATGCATTTTTTCCCTCATCCAAAGTTCTCTATTGAAATCTTACGTCGATCAAATGTACTTTGAAGGACATCTGAAAACGTTTTATGACCATCAAAACCTATTGAATCGATGTTACTTGGTTTATGTATTCTTTCATTAAGTCACCTTTTCCTTGTACTAGATGTTTTTGAGCATCACAGATTCTGTGATGATTTCTCACATCTATAGAATGCAAGTTTTTCTTCACCCAAAGACTTCTATTGAAATCTCAAATCGATCAAATTGATTCTGAAGGACATCTGAAAACGTTTTATGACCCTCAATACCTATTCAATCAATTTTACTTGGTTTATGAAATCATTCATCAAGTTACCTTCTTCTTGTACTAGATGTTTTTGAGCATCACAGATTCTGTGATGAAATATCACATCTATAGAATGCAACTTTTTCTTCACCCAAAGATCTCTATTGAAATCTCACGTCGACCAAATGGATTTTCAAGGACATCTGCAAACGTTTTATGACCCTCAAAATCAATTCAATCGATGTTACTTGGTTTATGAATTCTTTCATCGAGTCACCTATTCCTTGTACTAGATGTTTCTGAGCATCACAGATTCTGTGATGAAATCTCACATCTATAGAATGCAAGTCTCTCTTCACCCAAAGATCTCTACTGAAATCTCATGTCGACCAAATGGATTTTGAAGGACATCTGAAAACGTTTTATGAGCCTCAAAACCTATTCAATCGATGTTACTTCGTTTATATATTCTTTCATCGAGTCACCTATTCCTTGTACTAGATGTTTTTGAGCATCACAGATTCTGTGATGAAATCTCACATCTATAGAATGCAAGTTTTTCTTCACCCAAAGATCTCCATTCAAATCTCACGTCGATCAAATGGATTTTGAAGGACATCTGAAAACGTTTTATTACCCACAAAACCTATTGACTCGATGTCATTTGGTTTATGTAATCTTTCATCAAGTCACCTTTTCCTTGTACTAGATGTTTTTGACAATCACAGATTCTGTGATGAATTCTCACATCTGTAGAATGCATTTTTTCCCTCATCCAAAGTTCTCTATTGAAATCTTACGTCGATCAAATGTACTTTGAAGGACATCTGAAAACGTTTTATGACCATCAAAACCTATTGAATCGATGTTTCTTGGTTTATGTATTCTTTCATTAAGTCACCTTTTCCTTGTACTAGATGTTTTTGAGCATCACAGATTCTGTGATGATTTCTCACATCTATAGAATGCAAGTTTTTCTTCACCCAAAGACTTCTATTGAAATCTCAAATCGATCAAATTGATTCTGAAGGACATCTGAAAACGTTTTATGACCCTCAATACCTATTCAATCAATTTTACTTGGTTTATGAAATCATTCATCAAGTCACCTTTTCCTTGTACTAGATGTTTTTGAGCATCACAGATTCTGTAATGAATTCTCACATCTATAGAATGCATGTTTTCCTTCATCCGAATTTCTCTCTTGAAATCTCACATCGATCAAATTGATTCTGTAGGATATCCGAAATCGTTTTATGACCCTCAAGACCTAATCAATCGATATCATTTGGTTTATGTATTCATTCATCAAGTTACCGTTTCCTTGTACTAGATGTTTTTGAGCATCACAGATTCTGTGATGAATTCTCACATCTATAGAATGCATTTTTTCCTTCATCCAAAGCTCTCTATTGAAATCTCACGTCGATCAAATGTACTTTGAAGGACATCTGAAAACGTTTTATGACCCTCAAAACCTCTTGAATCGATGTTACTTGGTTTATGTATTCTTTCATAAAGTCACATTTTCCTTGTACTAGATGTTTTTGAGCATCGCAGATTCTGTGATGAAATCTCACATCTATAGAATGCAAGTTTTTCTTCCCCCAAAGATCTCTATTGAAACCTCACGTGGATCAAATGGATTTTGAAGGACATCTAAAACGTTTTATGACCCTGAAAACCTATTCAATCGATGTTACTTCGTTTATTTATTCTTTTATCATGTCACCTATTCCTTGTACTAGATGTTTTTGAGCATCACAGATTCTGTGATGAATTCTCACATCTATAGAATGTATCTTTTCCTTCATCAGAATTTCTCTGTTGAAATCTCACATCGATCAAATTGATTCTGAAGGACATCCGAAAACGTTTTATGACCCTCAAGACCAATTCAATCGATGTCATTTGGTTTATGTATTCATTCATCAGGTTACTTTTTCCTTGTATTATATGTTTTTGAGCATCACAGATACTGTGATGAATTCTCACATCTATAGAATGCATGTTTTCCTTCATCCGAATTTCTCTATTGAAATATCACATCGATCAAATTGATTCTGAAGGACGTCGGAAACCGTTTCATGACCGTCAAGACCTATGTAATCGATGTCATTTGGTTTATGTATTCATTCATCAAGTTACCTTTTCCTTGTCCTAGATGTTTTTGAGCATCACAGATTCTGTGATGAATTCTCACAAATATAGAATGCAAGTTTTTCTTCACCCAAAGATCTCTATTGAAATCTCACGTTGATCAAATGGATTTTGAATGACACCTGGAAACGTTTTATGACCCTCAAAACCAATTCAATCGATTTACTTTGTTTATATATTCTTTCATCGAGTCACCTTTTAGTTGTAATAGATGTTTTTGAGCATCTCAGATTCTGTGATGAAATGTCACATCTTTAGAATGCAAGTTTTTCTTCACCAAAAGATCTCTATTGAAATCTCACGTCGATCAAATGGATTTTGAAGGACATCTGAAAACGTTTTATGACCCTCAAAACCTATTCAATCGATGTCATTTGGTTTATGTATTCATTCATCAAGTTACCTTTTCCTTGTACTAGATGTTTTTGAGCATCACAGATTTTGTGATAAATTCTCACATCTATAGAATGCATGTTCTCCTTCATCAGAATTTCTCTGTTGAAATCTCACATCGAGCAAATTGATTCTGGAGGACATCCGAAAACGTTTTATGACCCTCAAGACCTATTCAATCGATGTCATTTCGCTTATGTATTCACTCATCAAGTTTGCATTTCCTTGTACTAGATGTTTTTGAGTATCACAGATTCTGTGATGAATTCTCACATCTATAGAATGCATCTTTTCCTTCATCTGAAGTTCTCTGTTCAAATCCCACGTCGATCAAATTGATTTTGAAGGACACCTGGAAACGTTTTATAACCATCAAAACCAATTCAATCGATGTTACTTCGTTTATATATTCTTTCATCGAGTCACCTTTTAGTTGTAGTAGATGTTTTTGAGCATCACAGATTCTGTGATGAAATGTCACATCTTTAGAATGCAAGTTTTTATTCACCAAAAGATCTCTATTGAAATCTCACGTCGATCAAATGGATTTTGAAGGACATCTGAAAACGTTTTATGACCCTCAAAACCTATTCAATAGATGTCATTTGGTTTATGTATTCATTCATCAAGTTACCTTTTCCTTGTACTAGATGTTTTTGAGCATCACAGATTCTGTGATAAATTCTCACATCTATCGAATGGAATTTTCTCTTCATCCACAATGCTCTATTCAATTCCAACATCGATCAAATGGATTTTGAAGGACATCTGAAAACGTTAGATGAGCCTCAAAACCTATTCAATCGATGTTACTTCGTTTATATATTCTTTCATCATGTCACCTATTCCTTGTACTAGATGTTTTTGAGTATCACAGATTCTGTGATGAATTCTCACATCTATAGAATGCATCTTTTCCTTCATCTGAAGTTCTCTGTTCAAATCCCACGTCGATCAAATTGATTTTGAAGGACACCTGGAAACGTTTTATAACCATCAAAACCAATTCAATCGATGTTACTTCGTTTATATATTCTTTCATCGAGTCACCTTTTAGTTGTAGTAGATGTTTTTGAGCATCACAGATTCTGTGATGAAATGTCACATCTTTAGAATGCAAGTTTTTATTCACCAAAAGATCTCTATTGAAATCTCACGTCGATCAAATGGATTTTGAAGGACATCTGAAAACGTTTTATGACCCTCAAAACCTATTCAATCGATGTCATTTGGTTTATGTATTCATTCATCAAGTTACCTTTTCCTTGTACTAGATGTTTTTGAGCATCACAGATTCTGTGATAAATTCTCACATCTATCGAATGGAATTTTCTCTTCATCCACAATGCTCTATTCAATTCCAACATCGATCAAATGGATTTTTAAGGACATCTGAAAACGTTAGATGAGCCTCAAAACCTATTCAATCGATGTTACTTCGTTTATATATTCTTTCATCATGTCACCTATTCCTTGTACTAGATGTTTTTGAGCATCACAGATTCTGTGATGAATTCTCACATCTATAGAATGCATGTTTTCCTTCATTCGGATTTCTCTGTTGTAATCCCATGTGGATCAAATTGATTTTGAAGGACACCTGGAAACGTTTTATAACCATCAAAACCAATTAAATCGATGTTACTTCGTTTATATAATCTTTCATCAAGTAACCTTTTAGTTGTAGTAGATGTTTTTGAGCATCACATATTCTGTGATGAAATCTCACATCTATGGAATGCAAGATTTTCTTCACCAAAAGATCTCTATTGAAATCTCACATCGATGAAATTGATTCTGAAGGACATCCAAAAACGTTTTATGACCCTCAAAACCTATTCAATCGATGTCATTTAGTTTATGTATTCACTCATCCAGTTGCCATTTCCTTGTGCTAGATGTTTTTGAGTATAACAGATTCTGTGATGAATTCTCAGATCTATAGAATGCATGTTTTCCTTCATCTGAAGTTCTCTGTTCAAATCCCACGTCGATCAAATTGATTTTGAAGGACACCTGAAAACGTTTTATGACCATCAAAACCAATTCAATCGATGTTACTTCGTTTATATATTCATTCATCAAGTTTCCTTTTCCTTGTACTAGATGTTTTTTAGTATCACAGATTCTGTGATGAATTCTCACATCTATAGAATGCATGTTTTCCTTCATGCGAAGTTCTCTTTTGAAATTCCACGTCAATCAAATTGATTTTGAAGGACACCTGAAAACGTTTTTTGACCTTCAAGACCTATTCAATCGATGTCATTTGGTTTATGTATTCATTCATCAAGTTTCCTTTTCCTTGTACTAGATGTTTTTGAGTATCACAGATTCTGTGATGAATTCTCACATCTATAGAATGCATGTTTTCCTTCATCCGAAGTTCTCTTTTGAAATCCCACGTCAATCAAATAGATTTTGAAGGACACCTGAAAACGTTTTCTGACCTTCAAGACCAATTCAATCGATGTCATTTGCTTTATGTATTCATTCATCAAGTTACCTTTTCCTTGTACTAGATGTTTTTGAGTATCACAGATTCTGTGATGAATTCTCACATCTATAGAATGTATCTTTTCCTTCATCCGAATTTCTCTGTTGAAATCTCACATCGATCAAATTGATTCTGAAGGACATCCGAAAACTTTTAATGACCCGATGTTACTTGTTACTTAGTTTATGAATTCTTTCATCAAGTTATCTTTTCCTTGTAATAGATGTTTTTGAGCATCACAGATTCTGTAATGATTTCTCACATCTATAGAAGGGAATTTTCTCTTCATCCGCAATACTCTATTCAATTCCAACATCGATCAAATGGATTTTGAAGGACATCTTAAAACATTTTATGACCCTCAAGACCTATTCAATCGATGTCATTTGGTTTATGTATTAATTCATCAAGTTACCTTTTCCTTATACTAGATGTTTTTGAGCATCACAGATTCTGTGATGAAATCTTACATCTATAGAATGCAAGTTTTTCTTTACCCAAAGATCTCTATTGAAATCTCACGTTGATCAAATTGATTTTGAAGGACATCTGAAAACGTTTTATGACCCTCAAAACCTCTTGAATCGATGTTACTTGGTTTATGTATTCTTTCATAAAGTCACATTTTCCTTGTACTAGATGTTTTTAAGCATCGCAGATTCTGTGATGAAATCTCACATCTATAGAATGCACGTTTTTCTTCTCCCAAAGATCTCTATTGAAATCTCACATCGATCAAATTGATTCTGAAGGACATCCGAAAACGTTTTATGACCCTCAAGACCAATTCAATCGATGTCATTTGGTTTATGTAATCATTCATCAAGTTACTTTTTCCTTGTACTAGATGTTTTTGAGCATCACAGATTCTGTGATGAATTCTCAGATCTATAGAATGCATGTTTTCCTTCATCTAAAGTTCTCTGTTCAAATCCCACGTCGATCAAATTGATTTTGAAGGACACCTGAAAACGTTTTATGACCATCAAAACCAATTCAATCGATGTTACTTCGTTTATATATTCATTCATCAAGTTTCCTTTTCCTTGTACTAGATGTTTTTTAGTATCACAGATTCTGTGATGAATTCTCACATCTATGGAATGCAAGATTTTCTTCACCAAAAGATCTCTATTGAAATCTCACATCGATGAAATTGATTCTGAAGGACATCCAAAAACGTTTTATGACCCTCAAAACCTATTCAATCGATGTCATTTAGTTTATGTATTCACTCATCCAGTTGCCATTTCCTTGTGCTAGATGTTTTTGAGTATAACAGATTCTGTGATGAATTCTCAGATCTATAGAATGCATGTTTTCCTTCATCTGAAGTTCTCTGTTCAAATCCCACGTCGATCAAATTGATTTTGAAGGACACCTGAAAACGTTTTATGACCATCAAAACCAATTCAATCGATGTTACTTCGTTTATATATTCATTCATCAAGTTTCCTTTTCCTTGTACTAGATGTTTTTTAGTATCACAGATTCTGTGATGAATTCTCACATCTATAGAATGCATGTTTTCCTTCATGCGAAGTTCTCTTTTGAAATTCCACGTCAATCAAATTGATTTTGAAGGACACCTGAAAACGTTTTTTGACCTTCAAGACCTATTCAATCGATGTCATTTGGTTTATGTATTCATTCATCAAGTTTCCTTTTCCTTGTACTAGATGTTTTTGAGTATCACAGATTCTGTGATGAATTCTCACATCTATAGAATGCATGTTTTCCTTCATCCGAAGTTCTCTTTTGAAATCCCACGTCAATCAAATAGATTTTGAAGGACACCTGAAAACGTTTTCTGACCTTCAAGACCAATTCAATCGATGTCATTTGCTTTATGTATTCATTCATCAAGTTACCTTTTCCTTGTACTAGATGTTTTTGAGTATCACAGATTCTGTGATGAATTCTCACATCTATAGAATGTATCTTTTCCTTCATCCGAATTTCTCTGTTGAAATCTCACATCGATCAAATTGATTCTGAAGGACATCCGAAAACTTTTAATGACCCGATGTTACTTGTTACTTAGTTTATGAATTCTTTCATCAAGTTATCTTTTCCTTGTAATAGATGTTTTTGAGCATCACAGATTCTGTAATGATTTCTCACATCTATAGAAGGGAATTTTCTCTTCATCCGCAATACTCTATTCAATTCCAACATCGATCAAATGGATTTTGAAGGACATCTTAAAACATTTTATGACCCTCAAGACCTATTCAATCGATGTCATTTGGTTTATGTATTAATTCATCAAGTTACCTTTTCCTTATACTAGATGTTTTTGAGCATCACAGATTCTGTGATGAAATCTTACATCTATAGAATGCAAGTTTTTCTTTACCCAAAGATCTCTATTGAAATCTCACGTTGATCAAATTGATTTTGAAGGACATCTGAAAACGTTTTATGACCCTCAAAACCTCTTGAATCGATGTTACTTGGTTTATGTATTCTTTCATAAAGTCACATTTTCCTTGTACTAGATGTTTTTAAGCATCGCAGATTCTGTGATGAAATCTCACATCTATAGAATGCACGTTTTTCTTCTCCCAAAGATCTCTATTGAAATCTCACATCGATCAAATTGATTCTGAAGGACATCCGAAAACGTTTTATGACCCTCAAGACCAATTCAATCGATGTCATTTGGTTTATGTAATCATTCATCAAGTTACTTTTTCCTTGTACTAGATGTTTTTGAGCATCACAGATTCTGTGATGAATTCTCAGATCTATAGAATGCATGTTTTCCTTCATCTGAAGTTCTCTGTTCAAATCCCACGTCGATCAAATTGATTTTGAAGGACACCTGAAAACGTTTTATGACCATCAAAACCAATTCAATCGATGTTACTTCGTTTATATATTCATTCATCAAGTTTCCTTTTCCTTGTACTAGATGTTTTTTAGTAACACAGATTCTGTGATGAATTCTCACATCTATAGAATGCATGTTTTCCTTCATCCGAAGTTCTCTTTTGAAATTCCACGTCAATCAAATTGATTTTGAAGGACACCTGAAAACGTTTTTTGACCTTCAAGACCTATTCAATCGATGTCATTTGGTTTATGTATTCATTCATCAAGTTTCCTTTTCCTTGTACTAGATGTTTTTGAGTATCACAGATTCTGTTATGAATTCTCACATCTATAGAATGCATGTTTTCCTTCATCCGAAGTTCTCTTTTGAAATCCCACGTCAATCAAATAGATTTTGAAGGACACCTGAAAACGTTTTCTGACCTTCAAGACCAATTCAATCGATGTCATTTGCTTTATGTATTCATTCATCAAGTTACCTTTTCCTTGTACTAGATGTTTTTGAGTATCACAGATTCTGTGATGAATTCTCACATCTATAGAATGTATCTTTTCCTTCATCCGAATTTCTCTGTTGAAATCTCACATCGATCAAATTGATTCTGAAGGACATCCGAAAACTTTTAATGACCCGATGTTACTTGTTACTTAGTTTATGAATTCTTTCATCAAGTTACCTTTTCCTTGTAATAGATGTTTTTGAGCATCACAGATTCTGTAATGATTTCTCACATCTATAGAAGGGAATTTTCTCTTCATCCGCAATGCT
This sequence comes from Aurelia sp. 4 Dawson et al 2005, assembly GCA_964019985.1. NCBI lineage: Eukaryota > Metazoa > Cnidaria > Scyphozoa > Semaeostomeae > Ulmaridae > Aurelia > Aurelia sp. 4 Dawson et al 2005. The sequence goes on along the minus strand of OZ026502.1, from coordinate 18,838,860 downwards.
CTATTCAATTCCAACATCGATCAAATGGATTTTGAAGGACATCTTAAAACATTTTATGACCCTCAAGACCTATTCAATCGATGTCATTTGGTTTATGTATTAATTTATCAAGTTACCTTTTCCTTATACTAGATGTTTTTGAGCATCACAGATTCTGTGATGAAATCTTACATCTATAGAATGCAAGTTTTTCTTTACCCAAAGATCTCTATTGAAATCTCACGTCGATCAAATTGATTTTGAAGGACATCTGAAAACGTTTTATGACCCTCAAAACATCTTGAATCGATGTTACTTGGTTTATGTATTCTTTCATAAAGTCACATTTTCTTTGTACTAGATGTTTTTAAGCATCGCAGATTCTGTGATGAAATCTCACATCTATAGAATGCACGTTTTTCTTCTCCCAAAGATCTCTATTGAAATCTCACATCGATCAAATTGATTCTGAAGGACATCCGAAAACGTTTTATGACCCTCAAGACCAATTCAATCGATGTCATTTGGTTTATGTAATCATTCATCAAGTTACTTTTTCCTTGTACTAGATGTTTTTGAGCATCACAGATTCTGTGATGAATTCTCACATCTATAGAATGCATGTTTTCCTTCATCCGAATTTCTCTATTGAAATATCACATCGATCAAATTGATTCTGAAGGACATCGGAAACCGTTTCATGACCCTCAAGACCTATTTAATCGATGTCATTTGCTTTATGTATTCATTCATCAAGTTACCTTTTCCTTGTACTAGATGTTTTCGAGCATCACAGATTCCGTGATGAATTCTCACATCTATAGAATGCAAGTTTTTCTTCACCCAACGATCTCTATTAAAATCTCACGTTGATCAAATGGATTTTGAATGACACCTGGAAACGTTTTATGACCCTCAAAACCAATTCAATCGATTTACTTTGTTTATATATTCCTTCATCGAGTCAACTTTTAGTTGTAGTAGATGTTTTTGAGCATCACAGATTCTGTGATGAAATGTCACATCTATAGAATGCAAGTTTTTCTTCACCAAAAGATCTCTATTGAAATCTCACGTCGATCAAATGGATTTTGAAGGACATCTGAAAACGTTTTATGACCCTCAAAACCTATTCAATCGATGTCATTTGGTTTATGTATTCATTTATCAAGTTACCTTTTCCTTGTACTAGATGTTTTTGAGCATCACAGATTCTGTGATGAATTCTCACATCTATAGAATGCATGTTCTCCTTCATCCGAATTTCTCTGTTGAAATCTCACATCGATCAAATGGATTTTGAAGGACATCTGAAAACGTTTGATGAGCCTCAAAACCTATTCAATCGATGTTACTTCGTTTATATATTCTTTCATCATGTCACCTATTCCTTGTACTAGATGTTTTTGAGCATCACAGATTCTGTGATAAATTCTCACATCTATAGAATGCATGTTCTCCTTCATCAGAATTTCTCTGTTGAAATCTCACATCGATCAAATTGATTCTGGAGGACATCCGAAAACGTTTTATGACCCTCAAGACCTATTCAATCGATGTCATTTCGCTTATGTATTCACTCATCAAGTTTGCATTTCCTTGTACTAGATGTTTTTGAGTATCACAGATTCTGTGATGAATTCTCACATCTATAGAATGCATGTTCTCCTTCATCCAAAGTTCTCTTTTGAATTCTCACGTCGATCAAATTGATTTTGAAGGACATCTGAAAACGTTGTATGACCCTGAAAACATATTGAATCGATGTTACTTTATTTATGTATTCTTTCATCATGTGACCTATTCCTTGTACTAGATGTTTTTGAGCATCACAGATTCTGTGATGAAATCTCACATCTAGAGAATGCAAGTTTTTCTTCATCCAAAGATCTATTGAATTCTCACGTCGATCAAATGGATTTTGAAGAACACCTGGAAACGTTTTATGACCCTCAGAACCAATTCAATCGATTTACTTTGTTTATATATTCTTTCATCGAGTCACCTTTTAGTTGTAGTAGATGTTTTTGAGCATCACAGATTCTGTGATGAAATCTCACATCTATGGAATGCAAGTTTTTCTTCACCAAAAGATCTCTATTGAAATCTCACGTCGATCAAATGGATTTTGAAGGACATCTGAAAACGTTTTATGACCCTAAAAACCTATTCAAACGATGTTACTTCGTTTATATATTCTTTCATCAAGTAACCTTTTCCTTGTACTAGATGTTTTTGAGCATCACAGATTCTGTGATGAATTCTCACATCTATAGAATGCATGTTTTCCTTCATCCGAATTTTTCTGTTGAAATCTAACATCGATCAAATTGATTCTGAAGGACATCCGAAAACGTTTTATGACCCTCAAGACCTATTGAATCGATGTCATTTGGTTTATGTATTCATTCATCAAGTTACCTTTTCCTTGTACTAGATGTTTTTGAGCATCACATATTGTGTGATGAATTCTCACATCTATAGAATGCATGTTTTTCTTTATCCGAATTTCTCTGTTGAAATCTCACATCGATGAAATTGATTCTGAAGGACATCCGAAAACGTTTTATGACCCTCAAAACCTATTCAATCTATGTCATTTAGTTTATGTATTCACTCATCAAGTTGCCATTTCCTTGTACTAGATGTTTTTGAGTATCACACATTCTGTGATGAATTCTCACATCTATAGAATGCATGTTTTCCTTCATCTGAAGTTCTCTGTTCAAATCCCACGTCGATCAAATTGATTTTGAAGGACACCTGAAAACGTTTTATGACCCTAAAAACCTATTCAATCGATGTTACTTCGTTTATATATTCTTTCATCAAGTAACCTTTTCCTTGTACTGGATGTTTTTGAGCATCACTGATTCTGTGATGAATTCTCACATCTATAGAATGCATGTTTTCCTTCATCCGAATCTCTCTGTTGAAATCTCATATTCATCAAATTGATTCTGAAGGATATCCGAAGACGTTTTATGACCCTCAAGACCAATTCAATCGATGTCATTTGGTTTATGTATTCATTCATCAAGTTTCCTTTTCCTTGTACTAGATGTTTTTGAGTATCACAGATTCTGTGATGAATTCTCACATCTATAGAATGCATGTTTTCCTTCATCCGAAGTTCTCTTTTGAAATCCCACGTCAATCAAATTGATTTTGAAGGACACCTGAAAACGTTTTCTGACCTTCAAGACCAATTCAATCGATGTCATTTGCTTTATGTATTCATTCATCAAGTTACCTTTTCCTTGTACTAGATGTTTTTGAGCATCACAGATTCCGTGATGAATTCTCACATCTATAGAATGCAAGTTTTTCTTCACCAAAAGATCTCTATTGAAATCTCACGTCGATCAAATGGATTTTGAAGGACATCTGAAAACGTTTTATGACCCTTAAAACCTATTCAATCGATGTCATTTGGTTTATGTATTCATTTATCAAGTTACCTTTTCCTTGTACTAGATGTTTTTGAGCATCACAGATTCTGTGATGAATTCTCACATCTATAGAATGCATGTTCTCCTTCATCCGAATTTCTCTGTTGAAATCTCACATCGATCAAATTGATTCTGAAGGACATCCGAAAACGTTTTATGACCCTCAAGACCTATTCAATCGATGTCATTTCGCTTATGTATTCACTCATCAAGTTTGCATTTCCTTGTACTAGATGTTTTTGAGTATCACAGATTCTGTGATGAATTCTCAGATCTATAGAATGCATCTTTTCCTTCATCTGAAGTTCTCTGTTCAAATCCCACGTCGATCAAATTGATTTTGAAGGACACCTGAAAACGTTTTCTGACCTTCAAGACCAATTCAATCGATGTCATTTGCTTTATGTATTCATTCATCAAGTTACCTTTTCCTTGTACTAGATGTTTTTGAGTATCACAGATTCTGTGATGAATTCTCACATCTATAGAATGTATCTTTTCCTTCATCCGAATTTCTCTGTTAAAATCTCACATCGATCAAATTGATTCTTTAGAACATCCGAAAACTTTTAATGACCCGATGTTACTTGTTACTTAGTTTATGAATTCTTTCATCAAGTTACCTTTTCCTTGTAATAGATGTTTTTGAGCCTCACAGGTTCTGTGATGATTTCTCACATCTATAGAAGGGAATTTTCTCTTCATCCGCAATGCTCTATTCAATTCCAACATCGATCAAATGGATTTTGAAGGACATCTGAAAACGTTTGATGAGCCTCAAAACCTATTCAATAGATGTTACTTCGTTTATAAATTCTTTCATCATGTCACCTATTCCTTGTACTAGATGTTTTTGAGCCTCACAGATTCTGTGATGATTTCTCACATCTATAGAAGGGAATTTTCTCTTCATCCGCAATGCTCTATTCAATTCCAACATCGATCAAATGGATTTTGAAGGACATCTGAAAACGTTTGATGAGCCTCAAAACCTATTCAATCGATGTTAGTTCGTTTATATATTCTTTCATCATGTCACCTATTCCTTGTACTAGATGTTTTTGAGCATCACAGATTCTGTGATGAATTCTCACATCTATAGAATGCATGTTTTCCTTCATCCGAAGTTCTCTTTTGAAATCCCACGTCGATCAAATTGATTTTGAAGGACACCTGAAAACGTTTTATGACCCTCAAGACCTATTCAATCGATGTCATTTGGTTTATGTATTCATTCATCAAGTTACCGTTTCCTTGTACTAGATGTTTTTGAGCATCACAGATTCTGTGATGAATTCTCACATCAATCGAATGGAATTTTCTCTTCATCTGCAATGTTCTATTGAATGCCAACATCGATCAAATTGATTTTGAAGGACATCTGAAGACGTTTTATGACGCTCAAAGCCAATTCAATCAATGTCATTTGATTTATGAATTTTTTCATCAAGTTACCTTTTCCTTGTACTAGATTTTTTTGAGCATAACAGATTCTGTGATGATTTCTCACATCTATAGAATGCATGTTTTCCTTCATCAAAAGTTCTCTATTGAAATCTCACGTTGATCTAATTGATTTATTAAGGACATCTGAAAACGTTTGATGAGCCTCAAAACCTATTCAATCGATGTTACTTCGTTTATATATTCTTTCATCATGTCACCTATTCCTTGTACTAGATGTTTTTGAGCATCACAGATTCCGTGATGAATTCTCACATCTATAGAATGCATGTTCTAATTTATCCAAAGTTCTCTTTTGAATTCTCACGTCGATCAAATTGATTTTGAAGGACATCTGAAAACGTTGTATGACCCTCAAATCATTTTGAATCGATGTTACTTTGTTTATGTATTCTTTCATCATGTGACCTATTCCTTGTACTAGATGTTTTTGAGCATCACAGATTCTGTGATGAAATCTCACATCTATGGAATGCAAGTTTTTCTTCACCAAAAGATCTCTATTGAAATCTCACGTCGATCAAATGGATTTTGAAGGACATCTGAAAACGTTTTATGACCCTAAAAACCTATTCAATCGATGTTACTTCGTTTATATATTCTTTCATCAAGTAACCTTTTCCTTGTACTAGATGTTTTTGAGCATCACAGATTCTGTGATGAATTCTCACATCTATAGAATGCATGTTTTCCTTCATCCGAATTTTTATGTTGAAATCTAACATCGATCAAATTGATTCTGAAGGACATCCGAAAACGTTTTATGACCCTCAAGACCTATTGAATCGATGTAATTTGGTTTATGTATTCATTCATCAAGTTACCTTTTCCTTGTACTAGATGTTTTTGAGCATCACATATTCTGTGATGAATTCTCACATCTATAGAATGCATGTTTTTCTTTATCCGAATTTCTCTGTTGAAATCTTACATCGATGAAATTGATTCTGAAGGACATCCGAAAACGTTTTATGACCCTCAAAACCTATTCAATCTATGTCATTTAGTTTATGTATTCACTCATCAAGTTGCCATTTCCTTGTACTAGATGTTTTTGAGTATCACAGATTCTGTGATGAATTCTCACATCTATAGAATGCATGTTTTCCTTCATCTGAAGTTCTCTGTTCAAATCCCACGTCGATCAAATTGATTTTGAAGGACACCTGAAAACGTTTTATGACCCTAAAAACCTATTCAATCGATGTTACTTCGTTTATATATTCTTTCATCAAGTAACCTTTTCCTTGTACTGGATGTTTTTGAGCATCACTGATTCTGTGATGAATTCTCACATCTATAGAATGCATGTTTTCCTTCATCCGAATCTCTCTGTTGAAATCTCATATTCATCAAATTGATTCTGAAGGATATCCGAAAACGTTTTATGACCCTCAAGACCAATTCAATCGATGTCATTTGGTTTATGTATTCATTCATCAAGTTTCCTTTTCCTTGTAATAGATGTTTTTGAGTATCACAGATTCTTTGATGAATTCTCACATCTATAGAATGCATGTTTTCCTTCATGCGAAGTTCTCTTTTGAAATCCCACGTCAATCAAATTGATTTTGAAGGACACCTGAAAACGTTTTCTGACCTTCAAGACCAATTCAATCGATGTCATTTGCTTTATGTATTCATTCATCAAGTTACCTTTTCCTTGTACTAGATGTTTTTGAGTATCACAGATTCTGTGATGAATTCTCACATCTATAGAATGTATCTTTTCCTTCATCCGAATTTCTCTGTTGAAATCTCACATCGATCAAATTGATTCTGAAGAACATCCGAAAACTTTTAATGACCCGATGTTACTTGTTACTTAGTTTATGAATTCTTTCATCAAGTTACCTTTTCCTTCTAATAGATGTTTTTGAGCCTCACAGATTCTGTGATGATTTCTCACATCTATAGAAGGGAATTTTCTCTTCATCCGCAATGCTCTATTCAATTCCAACATCGATCAAATGGATTTTGAAGGACATCTGAAAACATTTTATGACCCTAAAAACCTATTCAATCGATGTTACTTCGTTTATATATTCTTTCATCAAGTAACCTTTTCCTTGTACTAGATGTTTTTGAGCATCACAGATTCTGTGATGAATTCTCACATCTATAGAATGCATGTTTTCCTTCATCCGAATTTCTCTGTTGAAATCTCACATCGATCAAATTGATTCTGAAGGACATCCGAAAACGTTTTATGACCCTCAAGACCTATTCAATCGATGTCATTTGGTTTATGTATTCATTCATCAAGTTACCTTTTCCTTGTACTACATGTTTTTGAGTATCACAGATTCTGTGATGAATTCTCACATCTGTAGAATGCATGTTTTCCTTCATCGGAAGTTTTATGCTGAAATCCCACGTCGATCAAATTGATTTTGAAGGACATCTGAAAACGTTTTATGACCCTCAAAATCACTTCAATCGATGTCATTTGGTTTATGTAATCATTCATCAAGTTACCTTTTCCTTGTAATAGATGTTTTTGAGCATCACAGATTCGGTGATGAATTCTCACATCTATAGAATGCATGTTTTAATTTATCCAAAGTTCTCGTTTGAATTCTCACGTCGATCAAATTGATTTTGAAGGATATCTGAAAACGTTTTATGACCCTCAAAACCTATTGAATCGATGTTACTTTGTTTATGTATTCTTTCATCATGTGACCTATTCCTTGTACTAGATATTTTTGAGCATCACAGATCCGGTGATGAAATCTCACATCTATAGAATGCAGGTTTTCCTTCACCCAAAGATCTCTATTGAATTCTCACGTCGATCAAATGGATTTTGAAGGACATCTGAAAACGTTTTATGACCCTCAAAACCTATTCAATCGATGTTACTTCGTCAATATCTTCTTTCATCATGTCACCTATTCCTTGTACTAGATGTTTTTGAGCATCACAGATTCTGTGATGAATTCTCACATCTATAGAATGCATGTTTTCCTTCATCCGAAGTTCTTTATTGAAATCTCACGTTGATCTAATTGATTTTGAAGGACATCTAAAACGTTTTATGACCCTGAAAACCTATTCAATCGATGTTACTTCCTTTATATATTCTTTCATCATGTCACCTATTCCTTGTACTAGATGTTTTTGAGCATCACAGATTCTGTGATGAATTCTCTCATCTATAGAATGTATCTTCTCTTTCATCCGAATTTCTCTGTTGAAATCTCACATCGATCAAATTGATTCTGAAGGACATCCGAAAACGTTTTATGACCCTCAATACCAATTCAATCGATTTTACTTGGTTTATGAATTCTTTATTCAAGTTACCTTTTCCTTGTAATAAATGTTTGAGGCCATCACAGAGTCTGTGATGATTTCTCACATCTATAGAATGGATGTTTTTCTTCATCCGCAATTTCTTATTGAATTCTCACATCGATCAATTTGATTTTCAACGACATCAGGAAAGATTCATGACCTGTAAAACCAATTTGATTGATGTTTGTTGGTTTATGAATTCTTTCATCAATTTGCCTTTTCCTTGTACTACATGTTTTTGAGCATCACTGATTCTATGGTGATTTCTCACATCTAGAGAAGAGATTTTTTCCTCATCCACTATGCTCTAATGAAATCTCACATAGATCATTTATGAGTTTTTCAAGTATTTTTCCAAAAATTCGTAAAACTGAAATAGGACATGAAATCCCCTTGACATTTCCCTCATTTTTCCCATGAACTGGCACTACATTTACACATTTTTACATTGCAGGAAATGAACCACACCTTAAGCAATTTGCGAAAATCAAATCAATGTCGGCGCCAGGGTGGGGACTTGTCCTCTCCAAATCCCAAAAGTTGGCAAAAATTGTCAAAGGAAAATGGCGCAAAATTAGTTGGGTTTATCTTTAGATGGAAAAAGTACATTAAAATCTCCCTAATTTTTTGGATTTTACAGAGCTGGCGTTGCGCCGCCACTGTATCAAATCGTTTGTTGAAAGAGCAGCAGTGTGTGGCAGTGAGCAGTGACACGAAACATGGTTGATTGGTTGATTGGTTGATTGAATGATTCCGTGATTGATCTATCGTTTTGGCGGAAAAGCCGCTGTGAAGGAAATTACCTTAGCAACTTCATTGGATACGCATTGAATCCATTGAAAGTAAACAAGCACTGAGTGAAGAGGTGCGCTTAGGCCATGGGAAAAGCAACAGATCGTTGAAGTTTGACAAGTCGAAAAAAAGATCAGATGAAATCAAGAGATGACCAGGCCAAGCAGCCTAAGACTGCAACCAAGAGGTATTTAACAGAGATAAATTATTGACCGTATAAGACCTTTGAAAATTTTTAACTCAATGTGAAAGGGGCCTAATCTTTTTCTCGCTGTTTTTGGCTCCAAAAAGTGAGCAACCCAAGGTCTTGCTTTATCCTACTCAGTTCATTTCGAAGAGTAAGAAAAAAGTTAATGTTGCAGTGAAGTGTTTTTAATGAATACTTCAAAGAGTAAGATTGAATATCTTCAATGTCAACCAACTAGCCAAAAATGTTTTTGACGAAAGAGATCAAAAAAGCTATTTTGACTGGCCACTTCACTGCCACTGTAAACTATGATGTCAGCGATCTTTGACATGATAGGCAGTACCGTCGAGAAGGGGGGTTAGCCAGGGTAGTTGCCAGGGGGCCCGGGGCCTTTAGGGGCCCGGGAAAAATAAAGCATTTATTTGTGCTTTGTTTTCAACTTTCCTTGAGTAGCTTTTCAGGGCCTGGAGGCCCACTGGCACTCAAACCTTTGTCTCCACACACAAGATAAACTAATTCTACATCTAGAATTATGTCTTGACAAGTTTTTAGGAGGGCGGTTCCATCTAAAAGCAGCATTATAGCAGTGCATAGGAGGTTGTAATCCCTGGAAAAAGGATGAGGTCCATTAGATTTTCCGGTGCCGGAGGGTCCCTTTGTGGCCGACCCTGGGGCCCAGCCCAGCTCTTGATCACCCTCATGATAGGTCTGATGCTTTTCACATACAGCAGCTGAGACAGCGAATGGGGAAAAGTATCCTTACAAGATTTTCAATTAGAACTTGAGAACGAATTATTTCAATTGACATTTGGAAAGGTATGGTTGGTCCCATATTACGTTTTATCTGATGAGACACCAGCAATAAAGGTGATGGAGATAGACCTCAAGAAACTATAATCCTAAAAACATTAAACAAATATATCACCATGATATATTTTATCACCATAGGAAGGTCAATGAAAGGTCATTTCCAGTATCAGCTATGAAGAAAAAGCAAGATTTTGAACAGATAAGATCAACAACACTAGACTGTACAGCTTGGAGAATCATTTCAGAGATAGTTTACAGAGTATCAGAAGCAGACACTGCATGAAACTTTCATCCCATTTCTGCATGACAGACAGCCATCAGAGATAAACACCTTGAGATCTCCCATATTATTTGAATAAACATACTACAATTGTTATAATGTTTATTCATATATGTATTTCTTTGGGAGGTCTCAAGGTGTTTATCTCTGATTGCTGTCTCAAAAATAGCTAGCTCCCTGCTATGTGAATTTTTCTGAGTGTTTCCCTGCCTTGGGCATTTGACAATGCCAGGGGCTTTGGCATTATACAGTTACAAGAAATTTGGCAAGTTTACAATGCCCAGCCCCCAGGCATTTGTGCAAGAAATTTTTAATGACTTTTGTCCAATGTGGTTTGCCAGGCACTCAGTGTAAAATTAATCAGATCAAGAAATGAAAGCAACAAAGCAAGGTTTCGTTTCTGTTATTTTTCAGTAGAGAAGCCAAAAACAAGCCTTGGAGCTTAACGCATTCAAATATTGAAATTCCATCTGGTAGCAGTGGCAGTTGTTTCAACAATGGAAGGTTTGTCATTTGATTGCAAATTTTATGTCCCAAGAGTATGTCTGATCTGGTTTGGGTATAGGTCCATCGATCTCAAATTCTTTTTTTGTTTGACCATTTTCTTAGAAATATACCTGCCAAACTTGCAAACATCAAGAAACAATATCCATTCATCTGCAGTATCATTGTTGCACACATTAACATGACAGGAACCCTTCCAGAATTTTCAAGAACTCTGCACAGGAGCCATATGGAAAACTGTAAATGTTTGTGTGAAAATTCTTAGGTAGGAGAACCACACTGATGTGCACATGGCTTGTAATGCATTTGGAGTGGCAGAGAAAAATTGTTTTCCTTAATCCTTCAAAGTTAAGAAGAGAACTCTTAGCTTATCAGATTCATCATAAGCATATGAGGCAGAGGGCTGGGGGAATAGTAGCCCCCCTAACTTTGGAAAATTTTCTAAATCAGCCCCACTTGGACAAACTTGATTGCCCTTAGTCTGGCAAAATGTTAGTAAGCAATAAGTTTTATGCTGGGCAGCCCCTAGATTTTTTCTTCCCATACGCTTATGAGTATCATAAACAATGTTTTGCAATTTTGATGTGATCAGAGTATGATGAAAAGTTTTGGAGTTTTGTATGGTAATTATAATTGTTTCTTCCGCACTTCAGAGCACTGTTAGCTTCATCCATCATGGGGCTATTGAAATTGATATGTTATTAATTTTCTTATTGGTAGGGATTCTAAACAATCTCCCATGCAAAGAATGTTTAGGACCAGATCACCAAATCCGGCATGGAACAGAAATTTTCCAGTTGGCACATCCACTGCTCCACAGAGTGACATGATGATTACTTCCGTAAGACAGAACAACGAACTACAAGTAAGTCAATATGATAAAGTTAGTTTAATACTAAAATTAGATGAGATCCCTTATTAAATAGTTCAGCTTGCAGCAAGCCTGGGCAAGCTTGACAGAAGCATGATTGTAATCCTGGATGTGGTTCTCATATGTGTTGGTTTTCACTTCACCCAAAAATCCCCTACATATGGGTCTGTTTGTAACATTAATTCTGGTAGATGGGTGGGTAGCCTTTTCAAAACTTGTATCACAACTGACGAAATTTGAATAGACCTTGCATCCTCAAATCGACAAAATTCATAGATGTGGTTATGATCTTGAAAAATTCTGTCGTACAAATGGCTCCTTTTGTCAAAGTCCAGATTCAAGCCAAGTCACCTTCACAGTCAAGTACCCCTCCCCCAGGAAAAAATCTAGGGGGCTGTTGCTCAAAAGAGCATTGTCTACCAACATTTTGCCCACCTAAGAGCAGATTTATCAGCAATTGGAGCTGATTTTTAAAAATTTTCCTGACCGTGGCAATATTTAGCTTGTATGCTTATGACTCCAATGATGATTCTATTTTCTGGAGTCTCTTGAAAAGGTAGAATCCAACAATGACAGCACCGGCTCTGAAAAATCTGATGGAGGAGATTTTGATGTAATTTTTCAATCTAAAGGTATACCCAACTAATTCTATGCCATTTTTCTTTAACAATTTTCACTGACTTTTGGGCTTTGGGGGGACAAGTCCCCCCCAGTCCCCTGTGGCTTCGCCACTGGAATCCAAACATAATTATGTGTGGTCAGCGCTACATCCCATCATTCAGTTTTATAGCGCTGCTCTTTGAATCTTGTTCGGTCATGTTAAAACGAAAACAGCACAGTGAAAACAGATGTTTTTATATGCTGAAAATGTGACTTGTGGCTTGTAAGTATTATTAATGTATAAGGCAACCTGTTGTTTTGAGTTGCCATGACTTGTGTAAAATGGCTTCAACATAACGGTCATGATAATATCTGAAGGCCTAACTAGTTTAAAAACAAGAAAATAAACATATTTTAGAAATATTTCAAATATTGTAAGGATACTATTATTTAATTGGTTTTGTTTGCAAATACCGAACCAAGATTTGACGACAACATTGGATGGAAAGATGCTTTCCGAAAGATTTAAACAACTGTCCAAATTGAAAGATGAACATTTTAACGAAGAATCGGATGTTTATGTCAAAGAGGTAGTTGGGTTGTTATTTTACGTCTTGTGATGGGATTTTGCTCTTTCACATTTGCATGAACTCGTTGTTAAAATGCGTAAACAGAAATATCGATAAAGTATTTCCTGATAGCTGAGTCTGTTTATCAGGCTAATGGAAGTATGGCCTGCGATCAGTAGGCCAAGCAGACCAAGGTTACTTATAACTTTTTTAACATTCCTCAAGAAGTCAACAGAAAAGTTAAGACTTTTGTAGTGTCCATGAAGTAGCTTCGTTTCAGTAGAAAATTTAGTTTAGTAACGGAATCAAATGGTGAAAAGTGTATCGTCTGACACCGATCACAGCAAATCAACAGGTAGTATCCAAGAAGAAAAGGAATTAGGGAAAATATAGCCGTGAACGTAGATATTTTGAGTGGCAATGGACAGAATTAGCATGCGAAATGATCTCATTGCGTCTCAAAGTTGTTTATTGACATCAGTTTAACAGCTTATTTCATTAGCTCATTCTTTCCTGCGTTCTCGTGTTATTCCTGTGACCTGTGTCACGCGAAATTTCTTGGAAGCCACTTCGTTGTATGCCACAAATTAGCGTAAAAATCAGCTGGAAGATTGTTCAGGGATTGACTTATGCATAGTCCCTCCTCGCAAGTCGCAACACTTCCACAGAAATACCTTATGCTTCTATTTTACTTTACGTCAGCTTGTTCGTGATATCGAAGTTGCTCGTGCAGAAGGACAGAGCTCAAAGACATGGTTAGAGAACCACAGCCTGGCTGCTTTGAACTTAACAATTGATGATATACTGAAAGAAGGGATCCCAGTCAAGTAAGCTTACCATTTTTTCTATGAAATATGGAAAGTTTACAAAAACGAACTTCTTAAGACACTACACCTGCAAACAACTTAACAATACTTCAATGAAGATGCCAAGGGAGGGGCAACATATCATGATTGCAATTTGTAATACTTCCTGGCCATTGCATAAGGAACACACAACTAAATCGCTGCTAAATCATAATAACACAAGGCTACACATGAATTTTTTACTGATAAATAGCGGATGTCTCACATAAAAGTATACAGATTTTGTCGACTCTAGCGACTAGAATATTGCCTGAATCAATCTGAAATGATTTTCAAAACATACCTCGATGGCTAACTTGAAGCATATGCTTGAACATAGATACCTCGCTTCTTGATATTGGTGCATTGAGGGCTAAGATATTAATCTGCAGAGGGCTAATTTACCTCCACCCCCAAACAAGAGCTTTGAAGTTTTGGCCTAAGCAAATTCTTGAAGCACGGTGAATAAAATCAACGAAATTTGAAGCATGAGGGGAAGAACTAAAGACTGCACAATAGAAGTGTTTTACAAAATACAGTTTATGTGAGAGCTATCGCCAAGGGAGCTCCGACATCAGCTTCATTCATCTCAATATCGACAATTTATTTTACCGGTACAATTCATCGGTGAAAGTACTCCCTTGAGCATCAACACTCTCTTGGAATCATCGAAACATTCCTTGAAAAGAATTTGTTATCAAATCTCACGGGAGTCAAGACAGGAAGGTCTTATGGGGGCCAAAAGATGTCGTCTCTTTTGTTGATGACGCGCCCGGGAAAGCAGTCTCTCTCTAAGACACGTCATGATCAACCTGATCCCAAGAGATCTGATAACAAATTCTTTTCAAGGAATGATTCGACGATGCCAAAAGTGCATTGATGCTCAAGGGAGTACTTTCACACATGAATAGTATGTGTAAACTAAATTCTTGATACTGAGATGAATGAAGCTGATTTTGAAGTTCCCTTGATGGTAATTGACACGTAGATTATCTTTCGTTAAACACATCTGCAGTGCCGTCTTCAGGCTGCATTCAATTCACATTGCACAATCTTTTGTAAGCGCGTAAACGTTCGTTCAGAAATCCGCCATACTAATCCCTTACAGTGTTCAGATTGCAAAATATTTTCCAAGACTACATTTAGTCTACATTTAGTCAAATTTTTCCTACTTTTTGAGAGGGCTCCCTTTGACGTAACATTTCATTGTATTTATGAAATTCATGTGCCAACCATTCACTTATTAATGGGCTCAAAATTCTAACTACCGGGTGAGTCAAAAAAAAGTTTACGCGTTTGAAGGGCTGTGGAATAAAAAGTATGTGACCGATATTCGAAACTGAAATGTTCATCTATCAGTCAAAGGTCACCTTAGATGAGAAAATTTTGTTTGGCAGTATCCTTCATCTTACCGACCCAGAAATTAGGAAAATGCTGGTAAAGGGCATGTTTGGGAACAAAAATTCCACATTCCATTCTTGTCCATGATTTACCTTCTATTGAAATTCGAATTCAGCACCTTAAACTGGCAATGTAAGCTTCAATACCACATAAATCACGGACCAGAATGGAATGTGGAATTCTCGATTCCCATACAAACCCCTTACAAGCATTTTGATTAATGCTGGGTCATAAAGATGATTGATTTTACCAAGCATAATTATGTCATCTAAGTTAGCCTCTGACTGATAGATTAGCACTTTAGTTTTGAATATCGGTCACATACTTTTTATTCCACTGCCCTCCAAACGCCGAAACTTTTTTTTGACTCACCCGGTATTAATCTTGTATTATTTCTCTCCGACAGACCAAGAAGCAACATGATCGATACAAACAAGATCTGTCAACATCTAAAATTTTATTCAGCTGTGCTGAATGAGTTTGAATCAAAATTGAAAAGGTAATGCTTTTCAGATCTGATCTCTTGCTATTAATCTTACCCCCATATCCCAGCTCTTTATTTTTACCTGCAAGTTTTCACCGAACAGCTTCATAAGTTTCTAATGAGGTAAACCTTTCAATATTACTCTGAAAGGAGGAAGATTATTGTCGAATCCATGGTTTAATATCGCCGTTTTGTTATCTGTCGCTCTTCGATCAAATCATTCACCTTTTGTGTCCTTTTCAGATTTTTAACAATTTGCCAAGAAAGAATTCGATGGCTACTGAGAGACAGTAGAAGGGTATGTACACTATCCATAAATCATTTGAAATGTTAATTACATGCATTGTAGTTAGAATGATTATATGGTTGTAGTTATCGCTATTGAAAGGCTGCCGGACGCTCCTAACTACGACTCATAATCAAACGGCATTATTTTGAAATGATGATATCAACCTCGTTTCGATAACGGCCTAGGCAAAAAACACTAATACAAACAGTCGTACTTTCAAATAAAGCACATTGATTTGAAAACTTGACAGTAAATCAGTTAATCCTTAATGAAAGCAATAAAATTGTTCTGTCAGGCTAAGTTCCTTGAAACTCTGCTTTTTGAACTTCGAAATTCCGTTGGTCGACATTAATCAATCGAATTTGCACAAATTCTTATGGCGTTGTAGTTTGGTCTATACTTCGTAAGCTGCCTCGTTCCAAAGGGTGTTCAAAAGTGAAACAAAGCTAGTGCAAAAAAAATTGCCGTAATATTATGAGTCCCAGTTTGAGCAGTCTTGGCTTGATGTAGCAGTCTCGTTTTGAAAAGCGATTACTGTGACTCATCATAATCAGTCTAAATTGTAGTATCATTTTGACTTACTTTCTATGAAACCACATCTTCATTTATGACCTGGGTTTTGAGCTCACCTTCTGCAAGTACAGTGCTTTACCTTGTAGGCCTTTGGTCTTGTAACTGGAAGCCGTCCTTGCATACTACTCGATGTATCAGAGACGAACACTGGGTTTGGCAGACTAAAACTGATACAAGAGTCACTGCGGGTACGTCCTCTCTTTTTAATTCATCTATTTGTTGGTGGAAAATTCTCCAAAGTACTCCATGTAGGCCAAGGCGGCACTTACCAGCTACGCATACGTGGGGGGGGGGGTTGTCAGTCCCAGAAATTTTCTGGCAACCCAGCATCACGGAAACCCAAAAATATCAGCTAATTTCATACTTAGGCACCTACAAACAAACATAAAAATCCTGATATAATGCTAATCGAGGCAAGGATTGCGTCTACAGAACCCAGAAGTATCAGTTTGACTACGTTTTATGCCCAAAGAATATCATGGTCATAGTATAAGTTAATTTGGACCCAAAATTTTCACGTTTGGCAATATTTAGACCCAGAAATATCGGACCTGCCTCCCCGTATGTACATGTGCTGAGTGGCCCCCTGGGCATGCAGGGTATGTTCTAATGTGGTTACGTTTGGACGAACAAGTTCCTTCATGCTTGGAATGCTGTAGGTTGTATTCAGTTAATAAAATTGAATTTAGTTACATTGTGGGACATCATTCTCGCAAAAAAACCTCTTCATCGTTAATGTCTCAATGTGGAACCTTTTGTTATTGACGAAGTCAGGTGTTATTGTTAATCCCGAGGAAAGACCTATGCTACTGAAATTCTTCAAATAGCAATTTTAATTTCCATGGCGTTTATCCTCTTCATCTTCCAGCATCTAGTTGGTGAACAGTTGGTCAAGAAAGAAAAACTGTACGTTTGTTCTTTTGGCACTAATGTCCAGCCACTGTGGAGCACTGCTAGAGATGTAAACTGCAGAATGTAAGTTCCAGAAATGTTTTGACTCGTAAAAGTTGCGGGCGTTAGACTTCTATATAGAAATGGAACTATTTGACAGATTTATTTTGAATTGATAAAGAAATGAGTTCAGTTATGTCTCATTCAATTCCTAGCCTGACCACTCCCGTAGGATACCTCCATGCATTTGCACGTAAAAATCCCCCCCCCTCAGAGGCATTTGTGCATGAAATATTTGTTGACCCCGGGCTGCCCGGGGGATGATCTGGGTAGCAATTGAACGAGACGTTATATGCAGTTATACAACACAATTTGACACTTTGGATGAATTCCTTGGATTTGTTTTCATATCTTTAGATCGAGAGGTAAATCTTGGTTTAGATAAGTAGCAAGTCTACTTGTTTAGTTCTCGGGTGTTACGTCGTGTTTGCATTGAACAGTGTCAGACGAAATGGTCAGCTAATAGTTTGCAGATCGATGCTAATCTTAGCCCGATGCAGTTTTAAGTCCATCAGTTTCAAACAACTCTTTACCCAGATTTACAATGCGATTGTTCCATTTCGAATTGGGGCTGGACTTTGGACTTGGAATGCAGATTTGGCTTGCCTAAAGGGACATTCGTAACAAATCCAAGCCATATCCATGATACTATTTCGTTTCAGCGTTGAAGAAATGAATCATTGGATCCAATGTTTACAATCCGATGGTGGATGCAATGTCATGTCTGCCGTGCGACAAGTTGTGAAAAGAACCGATATTGATAGTGTTATACTGATTCTTGGAAACTGGTAACGACTTACTTGCTCTCCTTTTTGAAAGATATACCTGTAAGAAAGACACTATCAACTCCTGTAAAAAGACAGCGACTATTTAAGGTAAACCTGTAACTGTAGAGAAAGTTGTTAAACTTGCAGGAAAATCAAGTAATCGGTTATCAACAACGTTACTACACCAAATACGTGTTTCGTCGCAAGCTCTTCAGTTCTGTTCATGCGAAGAACAGACAAATGACACGACCGGTTAAAACAGCGGGTCATGTCATTTGTCTGTTCGCATGAAGCAAACTGAAGAGCTTGCGACGACATGCGTATTTGGTGTGATAACGTTGTTGATAAGTGATTACTTTATTTTCTTGCAAGGGTAACAACTTTCTCTGCAGTTAAAGGTTTATCTTACATTATTGCTGTTCTTTTACAAGGGTTGATAGTGTTTTTCTTACAGGATACAGTTTATTGTGTGTCCATGGTTTATTTAAACGAGTCCGTTACTTAAGGCCATTTAAAAATTTTGTACCACTAATCATTTGTTTACATGAAGATGTACCTCTTATCGAGAAGTGTCTGATCTGTCCTATCTCACAAAGTGAACGCTTAGACCCCATGCAAACTTGTTTAGCTAAATAGATGGAATGTCTTTGGTGGCCTCTGGAATCTGATATATGTTAGGGGGCTTGCAAGAGAGGGGGCTTAGTTGGGATTTGGGTCAGAGAGGAGGAACCTATTAAAGCGGGAGGTTTAATAGAGAGGGGGCTAGATAGAACTTTTACGGTACTCATTAGCCTTCCTTCTTTAATTGTTTTTATTTCTTGTAGCCCTGACCAGAACCCTCAAGTGATCATTGATTATGTCCATGAAGCTATTGTTGGCAGATCATTACCTTTTCATGCCGTTGCTTACAACTGCAGCATATCAGCTACTAATGTGAGTGGATAATTCATCTTTACTGTCTTTAAGTTCCTTTAACGGACAAGTCCAGGGTTGTTATAATTGTTGATTATTCAAGAGATTACACTGTCGTGAATGGTGTGTAGTATTTCTTTTCAAGTTTTTTTTCTCTGTTAATCTGCAAAACTACATATTTCAGTCTGCTAACAAGTGCAAAATGAAGTCATTTTCTATGATGTCACTTCACATTGACCTGAACGAGGCTGCCAAATGTTGATGTATTATTCCATTCACATTGCTAGCCTCCTTATCGCGCCTTCGCACAGCAGTACAAAATACAATGCCTTGAACGTGTTGTCTCTTGGTTTGCCTTTGTTGCCGCTATTTTCATAGCCCATGACAATGATGATGAATATAGGCAAGCCAAGAGACGACACGTGCAATGAATGCTGGATGAAAAAGACCCCTAACTAAGATACCAATAAAATGAAATACAACGCAACACTTTTGTTTTTCATCAGATGTTTCTAGAAGAGCTTGCTAAAGTGTCGCAAGGCCGTTATCATTGTTACTCAGCAACAAATGAGGTAAATATTTTTTAATCATTTTCTGATACTTGCAAGTCTGTTACTTTTCCCATCCATATTTCTGATGATCCGAGGCAATTTTGATAAATGATAAATCCCAGCCTTCTTTAATTCCAGGCAGACTTAATGTCCGGAACTGACCTGCAACTGCTTTCACAGGAAGTTAGATCGTACGTATCACTTGATTTCCCTAAACTTTTAATGGATAACTTAAGCTGAAAATGTAAGTTTAATTTGGATTTGGGCAGCTCGTAAGTTTAAAAACTTGCAAGATATATCTATGATTGAACGCTTTGTTAATGCTTTGTTGCCGGCACCAATGTCCAAAGTTACGCGAAGCCTAAATATTTTTTCATTTCTTGATTACATTTTGAAATGCTCAGCCGCACAATTTATCAAATCTCTACACCACAATTTATTAAATCTCTACACTACAATTTATTAAATCTCTACACCACAATTCATTAAATCTCAACCTTTACTTCAGGGCAGTCCACATTTTATCACAAATACAAGACATGAGAAATGGTGTTATGGTCGAAAATAAGATCGTATCGATAGCTGACCAGGTAAGATGAGGGATTCCTTTTATCTTTATTCTTTGTTTAAATCAAAAGTCAGATCATAGGTCCAATAACTGTGGCTAGATGTATTTCCTATTTTTCGCGTATAAGTCTAAAGTCTGCCTCAAAGTATATGTAACGTGATATTTGCGATAACGCAAAATTGCTCATGCAAACCCTTCAGTTGTTGTTATTTGCGTGCATTGTACGTGACATCTGATTTGAATCAAACTGTAGTTCCTTCTGAGTTGATGTTTCGTGAACTTAGTTTAAATGGTAGTTATTCCACTTCCTTATTCATAATTTAGTTTGTAAACCATTCTTCTTTTTCACAGCCTTCTTTGGAGATCGTCCAAGCGAAAACTGAAAAAGAAATTCAAGCGTTAGTCTATTAAGTTTTCTTTCAAATGCAACTGTTAACTGATTGTTACTGCTCATTTAGCCAAAGGTAAAAGGAGAAGGTGTACAGTACAGACACATTTTTTTTCGTAGCAGTTCTCTTTCGTACGATTTTTGTTGAATTCAGATTATGTCAATCTCATCATTATGGGGCATTATGGCAATCAAAAATAAATCGTGGTTTTCCAAGACAACCATGTGTGTTGAAGATCGAAATAACTGGGAACGAGGTCAAGGAATTGACCTCACTAGAAAGTCTCCTTTAACTTCATTTCCTTGAAAGGATTTGAATCCCTCTCCAGTTGTGGTAGGGATCTAGGATTGACTGTTGTTTTGTTCTTGAATTTTCAGCTTTACTCGTTTTGCTAAAGGGTGTCTTCTTTTTGTAGATACGACGGGAACGTAGTTCCATTAGCCGTGGAGCAACCAGCATTTCCAGTTAGGACGTCGAAAGAGTGGATAACAGAACATGGTTTGAAAGGTAGGAAGATGGATTTTGACTTCCAGCGTTGTTACGTTAGACTCATTGCATGTCCTCAATCATCGCAACAACAGCAACAACAATGACAACACTAGAGATAATTGGTCTATCTAATCAATCTAGTACTCTCGAGTACCGAATAATCGTCCCCCCCGCTTATTAATCTTTGAAAAATTTTCCAACCCCCTCCACTCTTATTCCAACCCCCCTTTTATTAATTTTTGATAAGATATTAGACATAATTTCTGTATAAATGCAAGAAAAAGTCTCAAGAAATGCATTCAACAAAACCAGAGTTCAAAAGTATATGTATCAGTAACATCACATGCACATACATATATAACAGATACGTGTTTACCTAAGAAAAGGGCTATTTTCTATTTCTCCAAGCACCCCCTCTGATTATTCCAACCCCCCGATTATTGTTATATCAAACCATTTCCCACCCCTCCATTATTCTCACCCCTCGTTTATTCGGTACTCGAGAGTACAACATTATCGGTTATTTTCTGGTGTTTGTTTATTGCCGATTGCTATTCTTAGCAACTTTCATTGTATTTTGTTCTTCTTTTTTAGCCAAGGGACTGACACTTTACCAAGTCATGGCCCCGAATGCTTTTAGTTATGTAGATGGTTATGTGTCGTCGATCAACAGGAGCGTTGTTTCTCAAATTCATCATAGAGTAAGTGTCGCCTAAAACCATGATTTGGAGTAGTTTTAGGTGAAAGATTATTTTAGAAAGCATAATTTCGTAGAGTAGAGAAGCCCAGCTTGACCGACAGTCTTGCCTTTACCGCTAGAGCCAGGGTACGAATCTTTTTTTTTGGATCGTGATGCTCTCTGCAAATAAAGATTCACTGTTTATGCAAGGTTAAAGGGTCTACTTCAACCAGCATGCTTTGCACGTGCCGTCTTTTCGTTGGTCTTTGTTGTCGCTATTTTTATGGCCTGAAACTGATGACAACAAAGGCCAATGAATAGTTGACACGCTTTAAGCCTGCTAGTTGAAACAGACCAATCTTGGGCAGACCCTTTAAAGTTTCAAGGTAGAAAGGAAAAAGAGCGAAATTAAGGCATGTAACTCTGATATAAGGACAAATATAATCCTCGTCGCACGTTTGGTATGAGGTTTTTATAAGTTGGCAATTTCTAGCCATCATTTCTGTACGATTTGCAGCACTTACTTGTATTCATGTGTAGTTTTACCTGCTTGCAACAATGACTGAAATGTGTTTCTTTCCGTAGAGCATGGTTCAACTGGAATGGTATGATGGCAGTACAAAGAACGTGCATGTAGATCCTGTCATATTATCAGGTTACCAGGTAAGCTCCCGATGAGATCACTTCCCCAGATTACCGCCAAGAGCTTTTGGATGCCTAGGCAGTGGCGGCGCCAGCTCTGGAAAATTCGAAAGAAGTAGGGGGGATTTTGACGTATTTTTTCAATCTAAAGGCATACCCAACTAATTTTCGGCCATATTTCTTTGGCAATTTTTGCCGACTTTTAGGATTTGGAGCGACAAGTCTCCCAGTCCACCCCGTGGTGCCACCACTGAGCCCAGAGACATAAGGGCAGAATGGGGCTCCTTGTGAGCGAAGCGGCCGGTATATCTTTTCGATCATACCCTTTAGATTGGCTTAGAATGCATTTCAGAGCATTTCTTGCAGTCAAAATGTTAAGAATCTTCCATTATGAGGCCATTTAGACCGTGAGACCGTGGAGCGAATAGTCCCTCCTGCCCCTCCTCTCGGCGGCCCTGCTTGTGTTTGAGACTCAACCACGTTTCTGTTTTTCCGATCTGCAACAGTGGATCTCTGTTGCGCACGTTAAAATGCAAAGTTGCTGAAGTTAGGCACCCTAATATTTTGCTTATCTTTGCATTTAATCTTCTCCACAGCGCCATCTCGATCTTGTCTTACAACTTTATCGACGGAGAATGGAATGGCTTACAACAGGAAGTCGAAATATTTTTGGTACACTCGTTGAGAAAAGGTATGGTTTAAACTAATTATTACTCTAGTACTGACATCAGCAATCGATGCTTCTCATAAGCGTATATGAGCCACGGTGCTGGGAGGGCGGCAGTGCTTCCATCAAGATTGGAAAAATTTCAAAAACCAGCTTTTTTCAGTCAAAAATTCATACTTGGTTGAGCAAAAATGTTGGTAAGCAATGTACACATCATTGACTGGCCCCGTGGATTTCATTTTCCCTTACGCTTATGAATCCTTCTTTTAATAATCAATCAATTCAAGTTCCATTTTGGACAGCGTTGTTTGCCCCCTTTTCCCCGTGTCATTGTTGCGTGATTTTCGTGGAATATTTGTTTCTCTCGGCTAGAACTGCAGAAAAGAATCAACTTCGATCTCAACGCTAACTCCTAGAACTATGCTTAAAAGAACCAACTTCGTTCCAATTGGTAACTCTGCCTTTTTTAGGTCATCAATTGACTTAGCGAAAGAGCAAAAAATGTTTCCTATTTCTTTCAGGGTGGTTGTCTTGGTCGATATGTCGCTTGCGATATGTGGTGAAATTATGCGACTCCATGGTGACATTCGACAATTACTGGAGCAGCAGATTCCAAGCAAAGATCTTTTCAACATTATATGGTAATGGTTATCATGCATACAACTATAATCGCTAGGCTATTTTCTACCACTAATCCTATGTAACTAGTAGTTTTAAATATTCGAAGTGGGCCAGAAAAAGGTTCCCTTTTTTGAATATTCATAGCACCAAGAGTACTTCACAGATTTGAGTGGCTCAAATTCTAGTTGGAAGCAGAAAGATTGAAGTATTTTTGTGATTTTTCTCCCTGCCTTACCTGCACTAGAAGTATAAGTAAATTCAACTTAAAAAAATGTCACAGTTGCAAAATGACTGAAAAAGGGCTTAAAACATTAATCAAATTTTAAGGACTCTCCTTACACAGAACAATGCCCAATGGGAGTTTCTTCTTTATCAAGAGTTATAAGACATTAATTTTTAAACAAATACCTAAGATTTTCAGTCCCGTGGCAGTAAGTGTGAAATTGATATCTCTGATCCATAAACAATTGCATTGTCTTTACTGATCTGTCCGAAGGGTCCTTTAGGATTTGATCAATGTTTTAGGCCCTTTTTCAGTCATTTTGCAACAATGAAATTTTTATGAAGTTGAATTTACCTATATTTCTAGTGCTCGTGAAACAGCCAGAAAAATCACAAAAATGCTTTGATCTTTTGGCCTTTAACTAGGAATTGAATGAAAGAACTGAATTGGTCATTTGTGTCAAGCTATCTTTGCCTTTACCTCATATGAATTAAGTTACATTCATTTCAAAATAATAGCGCTAAAATTTTCTCCTGTCAACAGATTCTTAAAACTTATGACGTATTCTTTTATGTTAACAGCTTTGGCTCTTCAATCAGTCCCTTTCAGCCTCGTATGGTGGAGTCATCGAATACAAATTTAGATGCTGCATACAGGTAAAAGTGATTTACCATTCATCTGATAATACATATCTTTTGAGAAGTTTTACTGGTATTTTTCGCATTTGCTTCTTTGCAGTTCTAAAACAGTGTTGAAACTTCTTGAATTGTTAAGAATGAAATTGACTTTTCTATAACGTTCTTTCCGTTTCTATAGATGGTTCATCCGACAAACTTGCACTGGTAGTCGCAAATTTATGGATGCATTCAGATTTGCAATGGAAAACGAGGAAGAACGAAAAAATGGCATAGGTAAAGTTTCTTGTAAGACTTGCAAAACTTTCTCCCTTATGATCTTTTGAATTCATCAATTTGGGTTTCAGTGTCGTATAGTGTCACATTCCAAAGTGTAAGATTTCAACATTCAGTCACAACTTTTTGTCCTTTCGTTTTCAGAGGTTGACGGTGTTTATTTGATAACTAGTGGCATTCCAGACGAACCCAAGGTAAGACAGTCTCGTTCAAATTTTAGTAGGGAAAAGTAGAAATCAATTTGTGTCGACAGCAACTGGATCTTTAACTTGATAGAAGGATTGAATACACAAGATAATGGTATTTTGCATTGATAGTCTTTGTTCCAGTTCACTACATCCTGCAAACTGTCTACACCAATCTTGAACTAGTATTTATGCCAATAGGAAGTCAGAAGTTTTTTTTGCCAATCACACAGTTACGTTTGATTATACTTCACTGATTGTTTTATGTTTTTGTCAGTTTTAGTTGGAAATTTTTAGCTATGATTTCTACTGTTATTAATCTAGGAATTCGTCAAAAGAGCTTCAAAACGTGAAGGAAATTAATTAATTTTTGAACATCAAAGATTCCCCTTTTTGATATTCATCACTTTCAATCAAGGTTACATTTATTGATTTATCGAGAAACATCAAAGTCTACCTACAAAATGTTGAAAATTGGCACTTTGGTAAAGACTGGTTTGTTATGGGCTAAGCTACATTGCTGAGGACTAATGTACATGATATACTTTGCTCGTTGTCGATTATTAATACGTACGCATGTTCTGATGAAATCTGTAAACTTCAATTTTAATTACAGGACGTTGCTTGTGCCCATGTTCAAGAAGCTTTCGCCGGTAGAGATGCTGCATTCCACTGCATATATTACGAACCAGATGATTTAGACCCTGTGCCTGTTGCTGGTCGATATGCTGATGAGGAAACCACCGTGGGTTATTTGAAAGACTTGGCTCATTCAACACGAGGGAGATTTCATTGGATAAGGGGAAATGGTATGTTAAAAGTTATCATTGTCAAGGTCGAACACAGCGTGAGGGTATCCCGGAAATGAAAACTTCTCAAATGTCAAAATACGGTATGAAAAGGTTGAAATAAAATTACAAATATTTCTGCTGCTTTTGAGAAAATTTTCGTTCATTGCCTCCCTAAAAATTTTGAGCGATGCAGTGCTATTACTGTAGTCATCGATAAACATTGAAAATTTTCTGCAAGAGAAGTTATTTTTTGTGATGCAGCTTTAGTTATGTCAAAGTGGGGACCCCATAAAGAAAGGAAAATTAAGAAAATATTATGGAATGTCATGCAAGAAATTCCATCCTTTGCTTTGTGAAAAATTTTTAAAATGCTGCTTCTGCTTCCAATATATTGTCGCGAAACATACTGTCAAGCATGTGAATGAAAAATTTTGACGATTACAAGAAAATGATAAATGTTGTTCCAAATTGAAATCAGGTGATGAATTAGTGGACAACTTTATATGACAAATTTCGAATATCCCTTAACTGAAATTTGTTTGTCTTTGCAGATATTATGGAAAGTGATGATGTAAGAATGGTCTCTAATGAAATGGATAAAGCTCATAACTATCGAAAGAAGGTACGTTATGGACCATATATCATTAGAAAGTCCATGACGTTATGGTTGTGTCTAGAATGATTTGCTTGCAATTTTATGAGTCACGTGTCAACAGTCGGCTCATTACTATTTACTCTGTATTTTAGGCTGAGGTCTTGCTAGAAACATTGAAGCAGCGATACACAAAGGCAGAACCGGTAAGTGAGCACATGAATTTACAAGTACAAAGTTCTTGTTTCCTCCACCACCTGGAACTGTTTGCCAAATGAACTAAAATCAGCTGACAATCTTAGCAGTTTCAAGGATATGATGAATCAGTAAGATGGGCCTACCTGTAAATGCAATGATTTTAAATATGATGATATCCCAAAGATTTTGTCAATTTATGTCCATGTAAGTTAACATTTAGCTATATATTTACGTATTGGTTTCCTTAGTTTTTCCTTTTTTTTAGTATATTCGATTTACATTAGTTCTATTATGTATATCATAAAAATCGAATTAAGATGAAGCAAGAAACAACCAAACAAAAGACAAACAAGCAAACAAGACTGAAGAAGTGCAAGTGAAGAAGACTGCCATGATAACATATACGATGAGGTGCGCTCGAAATCCCGTTTGAAGCCGCGAAGGAGCCCGCAGCTACATAATCCTGACCAATGGGATTTCGAGCGCACCATACGATGAAGATGAAATCGGTGCCCAGCTTCTTTATGAGAGAATGTATTTTTTTCTTTTCTTTGACAGACGGAACCGTTGGAAAGTATGGAGCTTGTCCCAAGGCCACCTGCAAGTGCAAAAAGGCGCATTGGTCCACCAAGACAAACTGCACTGAGTCAAGCAAGAATTGTAAGTTGTTGTGTTCAATTCATTGTGAAAGACTTCAAAAGCTACTTTGTAAACATAACTCATGCGAGATTTTGTTTCCTACCTTGCATGTACTTAAGGGTGACTTCTTATTGCTTATTTTAAAATAAAGTTAGCAACTTTGCAGAAATTTCTAGATTTTTACGCTCTTCGCTGTGTACATTACATAGTCACGTTTTCAAAATGAGATCCTCTGCAATAACAATGATAACTGGAAGGAAGGTTCTTGCTCATAGTGCAACGCCCAGTTCTTCCAGCATATTTTTTTCGTCGTGATTCATGAAATAATCATGTTATTTGCTAATTTTTAGACTGGTGCTCGACCTACTTCTGCAAAGATATCAACTTCGACCCATAAAAGCAAATCTCGAAGTCGGCCTCACAGTGCCACTACATCCAAGGACGATATGAAATCAATAGCATGGAAACCAAACACTTCTCTGAGCACCTCGAATCTTATTCCACCATGTAAGTAGACTGGTAGCCCCTCATTAGTGCTGTTCAAGCCAAGAATATGTTTTATGGCATGCAATTTGAAAATTCATCCAAAATTTATTATGCAAGGGATCTGCAGATCTTCTTTCATGGCATTATGTCAAGGATTATGTCTACGTTATGGGCTGTCTAAATTTGAAGCAAGCCCATAAAATTTTCAGAAAATAACTCTGCCATTTATCTCTTTGATCTTTAACATGTTTACTTGAAGGCGTAGCACGTGTCAATTCAATGCCAATTTAGACAGAAGCAGAGCACACTGTCTGGGATCTTTTTTGAAGATAAATTTACTAAAAGAATCTCCCACAGAAGTGTTATATCCTTGTAATTTTTATTGTTTGTATTTGCAGTATCATCGTCCGACGAGCATTTACAAACCAACTCGACAAAATCTTCAAAGTCTCACATCAAAGCTGAACAACAAGTCTTTTACACTGAAGTTGGAAATGACACAGGTTTGCAAAGTTTCTTTGAAGTCGATGTCTTATAATCGCAGTTATGCAATTTTTAGTATGTCTTGCGCGTAACCTTTTTTTTGGAAGAACTGAGGCTGCACAGTGGTATTTTAGTCCTAGAAATGTTACAGAAGAAGAACATTTAATCCCAAAGCACATGCCTTGCTCCAAAGAACTATCGTCAGCTTCCAGTAAAGCGTTTAAAAGCCCCGGTGTCAATGCTTCTGAAATTCATCTCAAAATCAATTTCCATGCTCAACAAACAGTTTGTTAAAGGATGAGAGTAGTTTAAAAATTTGACAATGTATACTTCTTGTTGTTGTAGGCTATGTTTTTCGGTCATACCAAGCTCCGTCAAACCCTATCAGCAAGAAAAGGATTGCGGTGGCTGGAAATATGATAATTCCAGATAAAGAAGACAATATTACAACAAAAGAGGTGAGTTTTTGCATGAAGGAGAGTTGTCTCCTCCAATTTTTTCTTGCCGGCCATCAATACTAGCCAGCGAGCACAATAGATAAGAAAATTTCTTTCTTTCATTGCAGTTCTTTGTATTCAATGTAGACATTGTGCTTTGCATTCACTGTTTCTCGTTACTGCTAACGAAGGGTCAAGCCCAGTGCCATTTATTGAATAGGTCACTGTAGCAAGTATCACATAATTGCAAGATATTTCCTTTCTTCAAATTTATAGACCCAAAATAATGATACTTTTGTCTTGTTGTTTTTCACAGATCCCAATAAATTTGATAAGCACCCCCCGGGGGGACAGATTCTTTCAAGATCTCTGTTCCTTGTGAACGCTTCTCTAATCAGGATATTCCTGAAACTGTAGCTGCCTTCTAAAGGCTGTCAGTCTCTATACAAATTTCGTTCATAAAATTTTATCTACTACGATGTACTAATACAGTATTAAGCTTATTTTACACCAGAAGGAATTTTCCGCGCGGAATCAAGGTTTCGCGACGATGTCGCTACGAAGTCGCTGCGCATAGTGTATGTTGAAAGAAGAAAGCCCAAAATAGAACTACGCCATGTTGACCAGGAACGATCGACGCAATCATCATTCTTTGATTTGATTGGTGGAAAAGATGAAGCGGAATTTTTCGCCACGAAAAATTTGAAATGGTTTCTACTTTTCCGCCACTGAAATATTCCGCTAAAATTCATCTTCGAAATTTTTCTGCGCATGCGTTTGGACAGAATACTCCGCTTCCGCCAAAGAATTCCGCCTGGTGTAAAATAAGCTTTAGGGACCTTTAGCAGCCAGGACGGCAACGCCAGTCAGAACGTCATCTTGTATGATACAAACTGAGTATAGTTTCCCACTCTACCTTCCCACATTACCTTCACATGTTCTAAAACAGGACGAGAAAAAATCTCCTTCTTCACCTAAATACTTTGAAACGCTCTGTTTTCTGGATAATTAAAATTTAGAATGAGCGAGTTTCGTTTTGAAGATCCAGATCTGTGATGAACAGCACATTAGAAATAGGATTTCCAAGTGGTGCAATTGAAAAGGATAACTTCACAGACTCGCAAGGGAAGCAAATTCGAACGGAAAACAAAGAGTCTTTTCAAGCCAAAATTCAGAAACAAAGGGCACATTTGCGTTTTCGTTGCAGTCGCCGTCCTAGTTGCTAAGGGTCCCTATTACCTGAGCTAAAAACGATGTTTTCAAACTATAATCCAAGCCTCTTCTACATTTTCTTTTCAGTGGTTACGAAAATACAGCCTTTCAAAGGTGAAACTTGACCTAAACACGATAATCAATGCAACAGAATGTTCTCATTCACAAAGCAAAGTTTCAACCCTTGGAAAATCAGTACCAGCAAAATACTGCGAAATTTTTCCAACGATAACATTAAATGTAAGTGTTGACCTTTCATATTTTGTCTTGCTCAGTTACTGTTGTTTAGCAAGGTATGACGTCATCATAGGAGAAGACGAGTCGTCTAATAATCGAGGGTACATATTGAAGAGCTGTCGTAACATGATCGTAACTTGAATTATCTTTGCCGGATGAAATGCTCGTAATTATTATCATTGTTATTATCGGATATTATCAGGAAATGCCGCTTTCCCCGGAGCTGAACAGACGTCTAAGAAGGTGACGAAGTGGACAAAACTAAATGTTAGATTTTTGAGGTGTTATTTTGTTATTGTTCAATAGTTTTGAATCCAAGCTCATGCGTTGATAAGGTGTTTACGATAAGTTTTCTGAGTTGATTGTTTTGGTAAGCAGACGTGTTGTTTTTTATGTCTCGTTTAGCTAGGCCAAGTTAAGAAAAACATCACAATTTCATGGAAAGAGGAGAAGAAATAGCATTTGAGATGGAACTGAAGTAATGAAGTCTTATGTACATTCTTTTTCTGTATTTCTTTTTCAGTTTGAATTTTACGATACTTTCTCTTTGTCCACTTCATAGGGTGTGACAAAACATCTCCACTTGCAACCTAAAGAACTGGAGGAATATGAAGACAAACTAGAAGTGGTTTTACATCGATATGTAAAAAGGCTACAATGGCTTCTAAGTGGTAAGCCAAATATACAATCCTTCTATTTCTGCCTTTAAAAAGTCATTGTCTCTCATAGTCCTTTGTGGGCACGCTGTAAAGTCATATTTGGCCAAATTGGGATGTGTTTGATTGGTGCCAATTCTGAAAACAGCAGGTTTGGCAGGCTTGAAAGACCTGCCGAATCTTCTGCTGCAACAGGTGGAAGGTTAAGCAGACTTTGGAAAGATTCTCGTTTTCATTTGCGAAACTCTGAAAACGAGGCGAATTTACCCGTGCTGTTATGGTAATTGAGTCAGTTCGATCTTTGTTGTGAAGCCCAGGACTTGTCTTCGTATTTTTCAACTGGAAACCTCGTTTTCACCTTGATGAATCTGAAACCAGCTGTTTTGGAGAATTTTTATGTTTGATTGGGAAATGTATTTCCGTCCCTGCGAAATCTACCGTTTTCAGAATTTGGTAGGTTTGGAATGATCAATGAAATGCACCGTGGGAAGTATGGCTCCACAATACAATAGTTGAACTGATGGAAACGTTTGACTGTTGCTGACTTTTTAATCGACTCTGCCTTCGCTGTGTGAATCAATACTTTCCGATTAAGCCCAAGTTGATTTTTATACAGTCTGAAATCGCTGCAAGCCTGCAAATGACCTTAAGTGACAAATGGCTGTTAAAAGCTGTCTTTTCTCTGGCTGGCTGGTTTTGTTTTTGTTGTATGTAGCGAAAAGTCAAAATGAGGTTGAATTCATAGATAGAGATAGTTGTCAGTTCTTATCCGATTTAATGGCCAACATGATTGCAAAGATCAAAGTGTCTCATTCTACTACAAAGAGTCGTTTGTTTTCAGTGGCTAGGTCATGCTGAAATTATTCTGACTGTCTGGAAATCAAACTTGGCCAAAGCAGAATCCATACGCCCTGCAGTAGTTAAACTGATAACAAATTCTTAGTTTATCCCCGGGGCGGTCACTTGACTTTCCAAGATACGGGGTTGTGCCATTCAAATCGTAAAAGTACCACTCTTGAATCCGAAGAACTTTCTCAAAGTATACCCATAAATCCGGAAATGCCAAAACAGCTCACCAATAAATGAATTTTTACAAAAAACCATACTCATAGATCCGGACTCTATCATGAAAAAGGTACCTTAAAAAATGGCACAACCCCGTACCATGGACAAGTTAAGTCATCCCCCCGGGATTTAATCTCAACTGTTCTATCAGATTTGCTAAAAATCATCGTCCATGGCCATGAATAGGTATTGTTTGATTCAGATGCGAAAATTCTTCTAGCACCACTAGATTAAGGCCTCCAAAAATTTTTAATAAGTTGTAAGTGCAAACTTGTACGTAAATTCTTATCTCTGCTTTAATATTCTATTTTTCGTTTACTTGTAATATCGCTTTTGTATTAGCTAAGTTGCATTTTAGGTCTTCAGTCCTCTATGATAAATGCTAGAGGGTAGTCATGATACTTTGCTCCTCCCTCCTAGTATCGTTCTTGTTGTGTGGTATAGTAGATCGTTATTCGTGCCTTAGGTAATTCATCATTGTAAACTGTTATTAGACTAACTACTTCAGTCCCAGTTTTTGCTTCGCTCATTGAATTGGATGCAGCCACTGCGCTTCATGTAGCGATTATCAGCCTATCGAGGAGCGCAACTACGACGATTTTCGTGAGTCTAAACTTTTATATTGAATAACAGAAAAAATCTGTTCCGTTAGTTCACTGTTCTGTTAGTTCAATTGCTGCACAGCGGATCCGCAGTGTCCGTTTCAAGCCAAATTCGACTGTCAAACAGTCTGAAACTGTAGGGATGCCAGAGAGAGCCTTGGGTGACAAGTGTTTTCTTTTCACTTTCATAGGAAGTAGAAAAGTATTTGGTTCCATAATTGAGCAAAATGTCATACTACTGGTGGATGTCTCTGGATCAATGGTAACAAGCATAGATGAACTGAAGACAGAGATGAATAGTATCATCTGGGAACAAATTCATAAGAACTGTATCAAGTAAATTTTATTCAGTCAATCCCCTTTTCTGGCTCTCATCCAGTATACGTTATTTGAAATTTCGGAAGCTCTAGAAACTTATAGCATACCTCAAGGATCTTGTCTTTGTCCGTGACTTCAAGCAATGCCTTGAGTTTCCCGTCACTGGTATTTATGCTGATATAGCAGTGCGGAGGCCTCTTCGAGCATGATTGTAATTTGCAATTCGTTGAAGGGAAATCGAGGACGAAATCATCAAACAAATAATTTTCTTCACATTTAAGCCTTGCCCGTAGACTTTGGCCTCATCACGGACCTATCATTTGCTACAAAATTGTACTGGAATCATCTTTAAAATAAGTGTTAAAAGTTTTTCATTTTGCAAGTATATCTGGCAAGCTTCGTTTTTAGCAGACAGTTGATTTTCTGGTTCTGCTTACTGCGTATGTTTTTTTAGAGCTAAAGGTAGTCACCACCTAAATACTTTGAGTTAGCCTGTGTTCCTGGAACACAGGCTACTTTGAGTAAGCTATGTACCGGGTGAGTCAAAAAAAAGTTTCGGCGTTTGGAGGGCAGTGGAATAAAAAGTATGTGACCGATATCCAAAACCAAAGTGTTAATCTGTCAGTCAAAGGCTAACTTAGATGACAAAATTATGTTTGGTAAAATCAAAACATCTCTAAGACCCAACAATAATCAAAATGTAAGGGGTTTGTATGGGAATCGAGAATTCCACGTTCCATTCTGGTCCATGATTTATTTAGTATTGAAGTTTAGATTGCCAATTTGAGATGATGAATTCGAATTTCAATAGAAGGTAAATCATGGACCAGAATGGAATGTGGAATTGTTGTTCTCAAACATGCCCTTTACCTGCATTTTCCTAATTTCTGGGTATGTAAGATGAAGGATACTACCAAACAAAATTTTCTCATCTAAGTTGACCTTTGACTGAAAGATGAACATTTCAGTTTTGAATATCGGTCACATACTTTTTACTCCACAGCCCTTCAAACGCCTAAACTTTTTTGACTCACCCGGGAGTATCTGCAATTACTATAATGCATTTATTGCAGATTCACAATCATGAAATACTCCACTGAGCCTGTGCTTTGGAATACTACTCTTATGGAGCCAAGTGAAATGAACTGCAAAGAAGCGCTCTCATGGATTTCAGAATTTGAGGCTTATGGGGGGACATGTACTATAGATGCTATACGAGTGAGTATCAGTGTAAGGGAAATTTATCTGTGACGATGAAGGTGAAATTGCGTTTTCTAGTGTTGTTAAAATGTCCTTTGATTTTTATGAAAAGAATTTCTGATATCTTAGGTCTTTCATTTCGATGAAAGTTCTAAGTGTTGAACGTTCATTCTTGATGATTTTTGTTAGAATTTGCATTAACTGTTTGGTACAATTGATGCCGTTCGGCACCCGGTTCTTTTTTAGAAAAAAGTAATTCTACAAGAAACAAGTGGAATAGCTTCAGTTTTATCAGAATTTTTTACAGTGCCTGCTGGCCTGTTTGTGAGACAGACTCAAAGTTCCTCTGTTTTGAAATTTTGAATGCGTTATCAAACAATCTAGGCCAAAACA
This sequence comes from Aurelia sp. 4 Dawson et al 2005, assembly GCA_964019985.1. Taxonomy (NCBI): domain Eukaryota; kingdom Metazoa; phylum Cnidaria; class Scyphozoa; order Semaeostomeae; family Ulmaridae; genus Aurelia; species Aurelia sp. 4 Dawson et al 2005. The sequence continues at coordinate 18,804,596 of OZ026502.1, read as the reverse complement.
GCAAATGGCTAAAGACGAAATTTTATTCAGATTCTTGTAATTAAAGAGTAGAAATTGATATACATTGATTACTTGTATTATGGATGCATTTAAGACCTTAATTCAACTTTTCAGCTGGCGTTTGGTGTCGAAAACTTGGATGCAATATATCTGTTATCTGATGGAAAACCAGTAAGTCCAATTTGGCATGATAACAGAAACAACAAGTTATTCTTCAATTTTGCATTTGAGAGTATTAGCTACCATTTATTCAGTAATTTCGAAACATCTGTCCCTTTTTAATAGATCGTACAAACTTCGGTTTCAGAAAATTGGAAAAGCACATGTTTCGAAAAGCCCAAAGTGACTCCAGTGTTGACGGCTATAGAATTTTCCTCTGATATTTTTAGTAAAGGTCATTCTTCTTGCGATGAAAAGAGCTGTGCGGCAATAATTTTGCAGAACGACTTTGATGACTATCCTTCTGTAACAGCACCCATCATTTTCTGTGGCTTGGTAAAAAATGGTCCTCCAAGTTTATACTTTATTGTTTTGTAGGGCTGCAGCTGAGCCAGCATACAACCATTCAATCATTCAATCATTCCATCATTCAATCATTCAATCATTCAATCATTCAATCATTCATACAATCATACAATCATTCTGGTCCATGATTCACCTTCTATTGAAGTTCGAATTCATCATCTCATGCAACCTTCTTTATGTATCTCAATCTTTTTTTCACCTTCATCCTAAATTCGTAAAATATTTGGATCTTTTAGGATACAAGCACAACTAGCGTCCTAAGAGAAGTGGCAACTCTATGTGCGTCAAAGAAATTAAAGATTCATACGATTTCTTTTAATTGCGAAGATAGGTGAGTGTGTTTTAAATGGTTGATAACAGGTAAATAAGGAAAAGATCGGTATGAAGTTACACTGGTTACCAGAGCCTCAAAATTGAAATGAAAGGAAAATTGGGAAGAGGAAAAAAGAGAAGGAAGAAAACTTTCTTTCCTCCTTATATTTTTTTCTTTTATCATTTTTGGCTCTGGTACCCAGGGTACTATGAAGTGTGTTCTAAATAGATAATCAGTCCTTGACCATATGTTACACTGCTTAGCACTGGAGAGCACAATGTTTAGCTTCTGCAAACGAATACACTATGACAAGTTTTCTATGTGACGAAAGTAGTCGTTGAAAATGATTTCTGTCTCTTTTAGGTTCTATTTCTTCGTTATCTGATTGTTTTGAGTAAAGTGATAGAAAGCTTTCCTTGATTTTGCCATCGGTTAGTTTTCTTCTGACATGGAATAGTTGAAAGATCGCCATAGCATATAGAAGCAGCAGAAACTGTAATTGCAACAACGCTATTTTCAGTTTGCAGCTGCCATTACCAAAAGATATTGTTCTCCCCAGACCCATTTCTAAATAGCAATATGCTCGATTATTTGAACTGAGATCTTATTTGAATCTGAGATCTTATTTGAATCTGAGATCTTATTTGAATCTGAGATCTTATTTGAATCGGAGATCTTATTTAAATCTGAGATCTTCACTTTCTCTCATATCAGAGGTTGTTCCTTCTTCTTTTTTAGTATTGCCAATCGATTCCTCCAGCTCCTTGCTTCACAGACTGGTGGGAGGTTAGTGCAAAAGAGTTATCGTTCACTTCCATTATTTCTTTGTCTATTGACACATGTATGTCGATGTGGTTTCCTGGGCCTGGTTAGTCTAGCTTTATGAGAATATTTTTTATAAGGAAGAATAATGAATAATGTCTCCAAGGAAACAAAGACTTACCTCCAGAATTTTACAGTTTGGTCATAAAAGAAGAAAGAAATGTCAGCATTTTTTATTGCGTCCTTGTCGTTAACAGATAAGCCTTAGCCTCGCTAATTTCCTCCTTCCATAGATAGAACCCTTCAAAATAATTTACTTTGCCCTCTGATTCCCTATCAAACTATATCAAACTATGTGTTAAACTATACTAAACCATACGAGACTCTTTTGGCTGCTCCTTGACTTGACTTGACTTGATTTTGTTCTATTGGCCTTTCCATCGCTAATACTATTTTTAATACAGTTGTCGTTCTTTCGGAGGTACCATCGTTATCAAGGAATTGTTGACACAGAAGTTTCAACGCACAGACTCCTCTCTATGGATTATAATGATGAAAAAGTAAGCATTTCAGTATTTTGACAATATTTGTCCCAAAATGGTTGTGCCCCATTATTGTGGCTACTGTGGAGGAGCTGTAGGTTTGATTATCTCAGTTTTTACACAGTTCCATAGGTCAGGCTTCAAATTAGAGTTTGAGACCTTGTTTTAGTCAGTCCGACACGTGGTTGCTGATTTATGGTAGAGAAAAGACTATTTCTTTGGACACTTTCTTGATTTTGACATTGCTGCAGACGGACGACGTGATTCCTTGTATTCAACATTTATAGTCTGATTTTTTAATTTCACTCATACGAAGCGATGTAATAACAACAACTGAACTGAATCGATAACAACAACAACAACAAGCGTAAGTTAGAGGGACTTATGTAATGTAGTCTAACATTGTTGGAGAACCATAGAATCGCTGTTTTCGAAGGAGCCATTTATTTTGCTTTTTCTCTACCATAAATTAACAACCGCGTGTCAGATTGAATCATACAATGTCTCAAAATCTAAGTTAAAGCTTGACCTATCCAAGTGTGTAAAAACCGAGATAATTGAATCTATGGCTTCTCCACAGCAGCCACACAAACGGAGCACAATTTCTTTGTGACACCATGTATTTTCCTACTGTATACTATTATATCACTATCGGAATGCCTAAAACAATATCCAAAGGCATGTTTCAAGCAGTTAGCCTGGCGACGCAGGCTATCAAGCAGTATGCCTTGAGCGTGCCATTTGTTACTTGGCCTTTGCTCATTGACCATGGCCCATGAAAATGGTGACAATAAAGACCAACCAACAGATGGCACACATTTTTATCATGGGTAAAGATTGTATTTTGAACGTTATCTTTATTTTTGCAGTGTGACAATATGCCTTTGTTTGAGGGTGATGACGTGAGAAGGCTACTCAAAGAAATCAGACTTTGCAGACAATACTTGAAACAGTCGCAAACATACAGGTAAGAAATTAAAACTAAATTACAACATTTTTACATGGATCAAATGTTTTTGCTTCTAATGGAATGAGATCTGAACACTACAGCTCGTAGGTCGTGTATATACTTGCTTCATAACGTTTTGCCCAAGATTGCTAATAAGGCTTTCTCTTTCCTTTCACTCCAGGGAATTATATACCAGTCATACAACCACGATAAGTCAACAGCCAAACAGGATAACAGGTAAGGCTCAAAAATTTGCTTTGAAATGCCAAATCAATCATTATATACTTTTAATCAATATAATCTTCCCTTGTCAGAGTTGCAAGAAGTCATTGACCTTCCCCCAAACCTGGGTTTTAAGTTCCGACTTTCCTCATTTCATAGTTCTGAAATCAACTTTTACATTGGCTTAGTATGGCTCTCCCAGCCTTGCAGATTGAAGTTCCCCATTTGATGACATACTGTTACATAACTATAAATTCTTATCTTTCAAATACCCTCCTTCCTTATCTTACATTCCTCAATTTTTGCTCGAAACTTCCTCCAAGCCAGGTTTTTAGGTGTGTATTGTTTTTGTGTCTCTGTCCCTTTTTATTTGTCCTTAATATGAATGTGCATTTCTCTACAGTGAAAGACTTTCCAACAAGTAATTCACAAAGAACATCCCAGATGACAGAAGTCGCATGATGTTAGCAATTTGCTCAGCGAAATCTGATCCATTGAAGTGCATGCGAGTTCTTGCTCCACTCCAAACGACACAGAACTTAGTCGTTGAATCGCTGAACCATTTCTTAGATACATGCATTAGACACTGGTCACAGCATACCCATAAACATACCCGTTTTTCCAAAAGTATACCCAAACTGGTACCAATTTTGCGAAAAAATAATCTATGGTCTCGAACACAGGCAAGCGATTAGTAGTAGAAGTAGTAGTAGCAATTTGTTTCGAGTAGGCTTGTCAGGATTTCTAGCTACTTACAGCTAATTTAGGCCCGCCGTGAGGCATAGGACCCATAGTTTAGTGTCCCTTCCGAAAGACAGCGGGGTGAGTTGTGGGTAGGCTTCCGAGGTCTCGTCCGATGGCGCCCATCCAGTGTTTGACTTCACTCGATTGTGCTGTATAAGCTGCTCGGCCAATCATCCCGCAAATTTATTCGTTCTTGATGACAAAATCTTGAAAATGGATGCCCATCGTGATGGCACGTCCCCATACCCAAATATAAGTAATGCCCCTTTCCAGGGAGAATACTCATTCGAAAAAGCGTACGAGATTCCTTCTGAGCAAAAGGATTTTTACGGATTTTTCTTGGAAACAAAGGATTTTTGCCAAGGTGTACGAGATTTTTTTGGAGTGAAATGTCCCTCGATTGTTGCACTGTAATGCAAGGGCTATTTTGCCGTGATCAGTGTCCGACAAACAATATGGAAACATCAGGAAACGTACAATAAGATACATGTTAACTATTTTCTCGTTGATTCTTGATTAAGTTATAATTTTCTCTAAGATATTTATTATAAAGTGTCGAATTATTTTATATGATTTTCACGATGAAATTGAATTTCAGAATAGATTCTGGAAATGCTTGTGTCTTTCTCTTCTTCATAATGTTGTGAAACATTTCCGGTATATTCACTGAAACTTGTCTGCTGTTTTAATTTGTTTTGATTCAGTTTTCATTGTAGTGTAGTTTTCCAGTTCGGAAAAGGGCAAATTTTTTCAGGCATATGGTAAAACGATTTGACAGCCAAACGAATAAATATCGCACCTTCAACGCATCCCACAAAATTGCTCAACATTCTCTGTTTATTTTGATTTGATTGAGTGCGATCATTGGTGTAAAATCCTGGTAAAATCTTTTCTTGAGAAAGAACATAACATCATTTGTTTTTTCGAAGCGTCAGAGATTTGATTTCCCAAGTGTGGATGGTTCCAGGGTCTTTCCATAGACTCTAATGGTGCCAGGACCTATCAAACACGCAGAGTGATTCTTGAAGCACGGGCTGTAGGAAAAGCTGAATTTTGAGAAAATATTTATGTATGATACATTGTGTTACTCATGTCCAGGGTTTTAATTTTATTCATGATATATCGACTTGTTTCCTTTCCCTACCTTCTGTTTCCGTTTCGTTTTAAAAAAATGATATGCACAATTTCTTGAGATCACGTCAATCTGCCGCCGATCACGGAGTGAACACACAGAATGAGAAGGAAAACAAGTCGACACATTGTGGATGGGAACAACTCGATGCATCACACATAGATCTTTTTCCAAATTCAGCTTTTCCTACAGCCCGTGCTTGCAGGCTCATTTGCCTCTGGGGAGGAATGGAATTCCAAAGAAACACGTGGCCGGTCATTCAAAATAAAAGGTGCCCAGCCCAATTGGCCTAAAGGCGGCAGTTAAAGCTGTGATGCTGTGGTGGGATAAGCATTCATACATGCAAAAGACTCGGAGTCTCCGAGGCAGGACACCGTAAGGTAAACCAAGCAAAATGGAGAACAATCATGAGCAGCGGCATCAAAAGGTCGAAGAGGAGAAATTGGTTTCTGAACGACCGAAAGACGAAAGGAAATCACTCCTCACCGACATCGACTCCAAGGATTTCACCCTCTACAAACGAAGATGGTTGATCCTTGCAATATTTTCATTGATATCGATGACGAATGAAATCATATGGATAAGCTTATCATCAATTACAAGCATCGTGCAAGAATATTACAGGGTAGATTCCATCGCTGTTAACTGGTTATCAATGATCTACATGCTATTGTACATCTTCGTGATAGCATCTTCATTCATCTTGGATAAATATGGCCTACGTTTTACAATCATTGTTGGGGGAATGCTCAATGCGATTGGCAGCTGTTTCAGGGCGATTGGTGCCAATCGTGATGGCTTTCCACTTGCATTGCTTGGAAATACCTCCGCTGCCCTAGCACAGTGCTTTATTTTGTTTATCCCTCCACGACTTGCATCAGTTTGGTTTGGAGACTATGAACGGGCTACAGCTTCCTCAATCGGAGTCCTTATGAACATGTTGGGTGTGGCTTTAGGGTTTCTAATGGGAGGCACCATGGTGCCAAGTGATACAAGCGAAATGGATTGTGGTGTCCGGTATGGTATGTACAATATGTTGCTGTCACAAGCAATATTCTGCTCCCTTCTTGCATTTGGAAGTGTCTTGCTTGTTCAATCAGCCCCTCCCACCCCAGCAAGTCGTTCCCAGGCATTGGTACTGAAAATGAAAGACAAGAAATTCATCAACTCTCAACTAAACGATCAAGTTTATGACACAAAAGAGAAATCAGAGTCAGCTCCTGATTTTAGTAATGGAAACTGCAAAGGAGCTCACAACAGTGTACAAGTTCCAACATTTTATGAGTCCCTCTTTGTGTTGGTGAAAGACAAGTCATTCCATCTGGTGTGCCAAGCATATGGATTGTATTTTGGTCTTTTTGCTGCATACAATACAATTCTAAATCAAATGGTAATTGTAAGGTATCCTGGTAGAGAAAAGGAAATTGGCTTCATGGGGTTTGCAGCAGTACTTTGTGGTCTCTTTGCGATATTCTTCAGTGGCATCTGGCTTGATAAAACCAAGAGATACAAGAGTCTTTCAATTGCTATTTTCACAACATGTGCAATAACGTTGCTGATTTTCACCCTACTGCTAACATACCATGACAATTTTATGCTGATGTTTGTAAGTTTCTGTGTGTTTGGGTTTTTCTCATACCCATACATGAGTGCTGGTTTGGAACATGCTGCGGAAATAACTTATCCAATTCCTGAAGGGACAACTTCTGGAATTTTGTTACTTATTGGAAATATTTATGGTATCATCTTGACATATATAGTTGGGGCTGCAATAGAGAAAGTAGGAGGGGATATAGGAGGGTATGTTATGGTTGGTGCGTATGTTCTTGGTATTCTTATGGTTTCATTTAATTCTGCTCCATTAAAACGGAGTGAAGCTGACAAACAATATGGCTTTGCTATTTAGAGCTGCAACAATGACCTTTTGGCTTCTTCTAAAGAGTCTGGGTCAAATAGTAGTTTTATATTATACAACTTTTTGTGTGAATACACAGGCCTATAGGAATTAGGGGGCAGGTAGGGCTCAAGCCCCCCAACAGTTTTGAAAACAATGGTGCTATGTCACAAGCATTAATTAGATGAATTATTCTCTATTGTTTCAAGAACAATTCCCCCCAATCACAAGCTACTTCCTCTGCCCCATAAACACAGTGATAAAACCTTCTGATGGCACTCAATGATACGCCACTGGTGATACACCAATGGTGTCAAATTGAAACATTTTACCAAAGCATGCATGAACACATTTTTCTCCACAAAAACCTTTTAATTCTAAGATATGAAAAAATTCAAGAAACTTCCTTTTGAGGAAAAGGCGAGCAGAAGTGAGATTTTAAGCCAGAGGAGAACACAACTAACAAAGTTTGAGAGATAGCTGCCAAAGATTTCTGAGCAGACTGAAAACCTGTAACCCATATGGGTGCCACATAACTGTACCCTCGTCATGTTATGTGCTGTACCCCCAAGGATTTTATGGCCCATTGTCTTTTCTATAATGATATTAGTCAGTTTATAGGACTTCTATATTTCACATAACCCAGTGAAGACAATGACCTGTTCTGTTGTTGTTTTAAAGCGGTAGTTACTGTGGTCACCGTAATTTACTATTCATTTTTGGTAGCCTTATGAACTGTCGTTACAACAGAAAGTACATTGTTGCAGAACTTTTTAATAAGTATTTAGTAAAAAAAGTGTTAAAGATATTTATTTTGATATTTATGCATATATACTTTGCAACTAAAATTTTAAGTCGTCATTCATATTTATCTCGTTAAGCATTCATGTACACTCATTCTCTGTTTTGAAGTCTGCGAATACCATGAAGGTGCTTGAAGGATACTCACCAACATGTATCTGTGCCATCTGTGCTCGGCGGTTTTTGGAAAAACTTGTTCCCTGAAAGTTTGGTTTGGTAGTTTCACAATTTGTTCGTATGTAGCGTCAGAAAGGTACAGAGAAAATGTGTCATGCCATCTCGTGCAGTATCGGGAACGGTTTAAGAACATTTAGTATACACTACAAGGTTAACGGAAACGGTGTATACACTTTTGATATACACCATTCCCGTTGGAATTCAATGGATACTTAAAAAAAGTGAAAAATTACAACTTTTTTCGAGGTCTTGGGCAAACGTTTTTGTTATTTTGTCACTTCAGCCTTGGTCTAGGTTGAATATTTTCCTCACTTGTGCGAAGATGTTCTCCACAATTTTAAGCTGAATTGACTCCCAAGAAGGACGGGGAGTTACTTTCCTTTAATGAGTTCGTTGACGCTTTTTCTTTCTGTTATCAGAAGCTTTTTGCGCCTTTCTAATTTCCTAGTTTCAAAAAGTGATTTCTTCGCCACTTCAATTTTGCGTCGCAGAAACATTATTCTGTTCTACTCAATAGATGATAAACCAAATTCACAGAATTGAGAAGCAAAGTATCTTAATGAAAAATTTCATTCGTTTGGTGGTACCGTTATCCTTTTCATTGGTTTTGGAAGCTGAAGAACGTCGTATTGATTTAAACGCGAATTCTCTTCTCATCTTCCAAACATTCAAAAATTCAAAATGCGATGAACGATGCCAAAGAGAGGCTACATTGCAACTCGTTCCAGTCCACCTTTTCTGCACGCGTTCTTTCGATCCTTCTCTGAATCTAAATACCAAAATGGTAGGTCGCAACGATACGTTCTCAAATCTATTAATATTTTGCACATCGTTTTGCTATTAATCTTGTGAACTATCGAGTTTGATACGTTGCCTTTTTCATCTTTAAGGGTATTGATATTGATCACCGCTTCGAAAGAAAGAAGCATAGAAAGGAGCCGACATCACAAGATGTCTACTTGCGTCTCCTTGTAAAGGTTAGTTCACTCACACATTAAATTCCTGTTTTTAGGAATATGTAGGTCATCAGACATTGAAGTGTACCTACCGCATACCGTTGTAAGACTTATGTTTTCCTTTGTCTACTCTTGTTGCGAATGTAAGGCAGGAAAAACAGTAAAATTTGATACGATTCTGCCTTTTAGGCCAGCAGTTTTAAGCGCTTCCTATCTACTTTTGGGCCAGTCTTTATCAGTCATCGTATCTATTTTTGATTGCATGCATTCGTTTTCTACCTCCCGTCCCCAAGTTGTATGTTGTAGACTGTTTGCAGCCAAGCTTGCATGTAGTTTCTTCTGAATGTACCAAACAGTTCCCTCTTGAAAACGTTCACGTGGTGGGTGGTAATAAACATTTATCATTTATTCTGCAGTTTCAAAAAAATCTGAATTGAACAATATTTTGTGTGCATTAATGAAGTTTTTGGATGTAAACAACAGTGATGGAGGCTCTAATGAATCTTTTCATTTAGAAATGTCTACAAATATTGCTCAATTCTGAATTTCCTGTAGAGTTCTTTTTAATGATTGGAGTTCCCTTTCTCATAGCTGTACAGGTTCTTGGCACGCCGCACAACCTCAAGCTTCAACCAAGTGATCCTCAAGAGGCTGTTTATGAGCAAGATCAATAGGCCCCCACTTTCTATTGCTAGAATTGTGAGTACACCCATTTGTTTTGTAAGAAACAGCAGAAAGGAAAAGCTCGACAAGTTTTTGAAAGTTGAGAAACGGAGCTATCAAGTTTGAAACAGCTAAGAAAATTTCATAATTTGAGCCTTAAAATTTTCCCAGGTGGGTCAAAACTATCTTGAAACTGTGCAGTAATAGCAACTGTCTTGACTTTGATTTGCTTGAGAATTTTGTTGTTATTTGGTTTGAGAGTTTATTAAGTAACATGGGAGCCCATGTCACAAATCGGGATTAACTCCTCATGTTATTGAAAATAGTGAAAACTTGTTAGAAACTTTTGGAAGCAATAAGTTTCATAAAATTTGGGAAACTGCCTACGAGCCCCAGACTTTATTTTCTTTCAAAAAGATGATTGTATCAACAGAAGTTTTTTCTTTTCTAGGTACGAAGAGTAAAAAAACCAGGGAATGAAGGAAAGATTGTAGTTACAGTGTCAACAGTGACTGATGATAACCGCATCCTTGTGATCCCAAAGCTGACTGTCTGTGCACTCAGATTTACTGAAGGTGCAAGAGCTAGGATTTTGAAGGCAGGAGGAGAATGCCTGACTTTTGATCAGTTGGCCTTGAGAGCACCAACTGGAAAGAAGACTCTTCTTATGCAAGGTATATCAGCTTTTCTGAACTGTCTTCCTTGGTTGTTTGAAAATCATATTTAATGAAGGAAAAGATGACACACACATGTGGTGATCTCTCAGAGATTTGATTGTCTTGGGGTGAAATGTAAAGGGTTACGAGACCATACTGCCACTTCAATGTCAACCACACAGATATATAGAAAATTTAAGCTTTGACACAGCTTCACAAAAAGTCTACAGTTTTTCAAGGCACTGCCCATTGATTGATTGCATCATCATTTGACTCTCCAGGTTGATCCCCAATATATGTCAATGATAAATCATTGCTTCTTAAATTATGGTACAAAGGTAAAGGCAGTCTGTCCCCTTCAAAGAATGAAAATAAACTCCATAAGGATTTCTATTGTACACTCCACAAGTTTGTGCTAATTTGATTTATCCAAAGAAATCAATGTCATAGAGACTCAGTGATGCATGAATTTAGCTCAAATGTAAATAAGGTAAATAAAGCCGTTGCTAAGGTCACAACAATAGGGGACAGACTGCCTTTAATTAAGATGTCAAAAAATGTAGATATTTGCTTTAATTTTTCCCCTTTGCTTCATCAGAAGTAACTATACGGTTTTTAAGGGCCTACCTATTGATGTGCATTACTACAGTGGGGTACAACACAACAACCAAACAATTGAACCTAGTGAATTCAAAATGCTTACATAGAGCTAGACAAAAAGAGTAAGAGAGCCAAAAGTTAAAAAAAAAGAATAGGAAGAAAGTTGCCCCAATGATAAGGACAGGAAGAGGCACGAAGAGAAGTGATTACTGTAGGGTTATGCAACTTCTGATGATGTGAAAGCAAAATGTTGAAGTAACATAAGTGTCTATATTTTTGAAAATCTCCAGTATACATCAATTACTCAGTAAAGAGAAGACTGACATATACCTTGTCTGGATCACTTTTTGAAGGGCAGGATCAGATGTGGTCCTGAAGATAAAGAGAGTGTGATTGTTTCTCTTAACCTTATTTTACTAGAAGGGAATCATTATTTTAGGGCCAAGAGCTGCAAGAGAATCCAACAGGCACTTTGGAAAGGCACCAGGTGTCCCACACAGCAAGACCAAGTATGTACCATGTTTTTTATTTGCAATGTGTTTTGATCAAGGTTCTTTCATGTGTGCCTCCAGTATTCTCAAACATGAATTTTATGTAGGGTCTACTCAGGTAGAATAGGTAGATATGTTTGGGGTAAAATGGTTTTCCTCTTGCTTGAACTGCTTGAACTACCCTCCTTGACATAGTGAATGTTGATTTAATTTATCAGTTCTGGATCTACTATTTTCCAGCAGTCTGTGCTACCCATTTTACCTTGGCCTACGCATTTTACCCCAGTAGACCCTACTTAATGTTCATCAGTTCATGAGCTTAAGACATTTTTTTCAAAAGCTCTAAATATCACAAAAATTTTGCCAAGGCAAGGGAAGCTCATTTTACAGAAGACAACTCTAATGAATGGAATATAGCCTTTCCATTTATATTTTTACATCAAATTCTTTTTGAAAAGTAAGATCAGAAACGCTCAATCCCTTCATGTTGAGTTTTTACACTTGCTCTTATTTTTTCATAAGAAGCTAAGAAGTTGGACCAGTACTAAAAGTTTCTTAAAATCATCAGATTTGAGTACTCAGAGTTTCTTGTGAATCTCTTAATGGTTCAATGACAGTCTTCATGTTTCATGCAGGTGCCCATGTCAGCATTTCAAAAAATGGTTTTTGATGCCCATCCAATGTTTAAACATTAATCAAGTACTTTCCATGTAACATGATACAGGAAACAAGTGGAAATAAAGAAGAACATCTTAATTATTTTCTGTATCAAAATAGATATATATATATATTTATTCATATTGGGCCATATTTTTCCCTGTACTGAAAATTTCTTTCTTGGTGACCTGAGAGTTCAGTTTCTTACAAGCAGTTTCTTATAAAAATATGTGTATTTCTATATTGTCGCTCTCTATTGTGCTTTTGAGTTGTCTTGATTTGCCTTCTGAATATGCCGTCTTTTTCCTTGCAGGCCATTCGTCAGAGCAAAGGGACGCAAGTTTGAGAGAGCCAGAGGGCGCAGAAAGAGCCGTGGTTTCAAAGTCTAAGCAGAAAAATGTTATTACATGAAGATATTACAATGGAATTTTTGGTGCTGTTTTTTGTGTATTTTCTGATTAATCTACTTGATTTTGCCGGTGTTACTTGAGAAACTTAAACATTGAAATTTGAAAAGGAGAAGTAAATATTCAGTATTCAGTTCAAACTGACAAATCCCTTTTTATTTTTGGGACATATATTTGAATTGTTCATTTTTAAATCCAGCCATCCCATAATTTCAAGCAATTTTTGAAGAATGCATGCAAAGAATGCATGGAACTTCAAGCAATTTTTTTAATAATGTTTGAACTGCATGCAACGGGCAACTGTTGAAAGTGTCACCCACTACGTTACAAGTTGAATTTTTGTTGAAAACGATTTTGGGTCAGAGACAAATACTAAAGATTCAATGAGAAGTGACGTCAGTAGCAATACGACAGCTTCACCTTGAAGGCGAGGCTGGTTACCAAAGTGAAAAGGACAACAGACTGGCAAAATGGCGCCGAAGAAAAAAGGGAACAAAGAGAAGAAAGATGAGAATAAAGCCGCAGAAGAAGAGGTAGAAAGAGGGCCTACCCCAAGAGAGATGCAGCTTAAAGAAGAGTAAGTATAGTGCCAGAGAAAAGAGCGGAATTCACATCCAAAAATGGGGTCCTCTTACATTGTCAGCAGACGACCAGTAGGCCCAGTGTGGGCCTAAATCTGAAAAACTCACTTTAAATAAATGATAAGGCTAGCTATAACATTGATTAGTTAAAGCAGTGTTTTAGGAAATGGAACAAACTGCACCGTGATATATGGAATGGAATAAGAGTAATAGGACTTTCTCATTCTGTTGACATTACAAGATGTCCTTGCCCTCCCCCTATCTTGCAACCCCTCATTCCTGCAGTCAGTTCAGTTCCTTTCTGTTCATCACAAAATGACTGCCTCCCCACCCACTTTCTCAAGCCAAAAAAAAATTTGACAAGCATGCATTCATTCCATCGAAAAAGAGACAAATTAAGATGGCTTGAAACCTGTTCTTGGGGTGACATGTATCTTTTGCTTTAAAGTGCTGTCCTTGCTTTGGCAACACGAGAGATTTCTTCTCTGTGCAAGGAACAAATGATTTAGGGGATGGTCAGGTACACATCACCCAACCACTTCTACAGTATGCATATAGCTGTGATAGAAAATTCAATTTTCCATTGTAAAGTTTCCAGATGCTGCAGTCCCCATTGCCAGGAAATTAGACTCCTCCTTTTCCCAAAGGTTAGAGAGAGTAACATCAGAATTAGAGAAGCTGAAGAAGCAAGTTGAAGAACTGTATCCTTTGTTGTGAAAAGTAGCATTTGCCATCAGTTATCAATCAAATCTTATGACACAATGTTCCATTGCTATTTGGCAATCTTTTTAGAAATGGTTACCCTTTGACAGCCAATTTTCTGTCCTTTCTACTGCACAATTACAACTCACAGGAATAACTCATTTTTTATATGCAAATTATAATTGGTGTCACTTCAGGCTTCTTGAAACACATGCTTTCAAAACATGTGCGCTTTTCAAAATTGAAGGTCTTTTCTTCAAATTTACGAGGCAAGAAGTCCGATGTTTCAAGATGTCATAATCGATCTTGTATCATTTTCCTATGGAAGCTCATAAGTGCCAGACAATATTTATTCTTCCAATACATTCACTCTTTGTTCTTCTTGAGGAAAAGTTTTATTGTTTTAGGACAAGTGATACCTTTTATGGATAAATTAGGAATTTTGAGGACAAGTTGGAAGTTTTGAGGAAGTTTTGTTTTGAATTAGCCTAACTTGTCCCCAAAAGGTCTAACTTATCCTCCAAAGTTCTAACTTGTCCTCAAAATTCCTAACTTGTCCTTAAAAAGACTGACTTGTCATCAAACGATAAAACTTGTCATAAAAATACAGTAAATGAAAATTAAAATGTACCAAAAATAAAGATTTAATCTGGCACTTATGGGCTTCCATATTTCCCACCTCTTTTCTGCTTTGAAGTGTTTCTGTTAGAATTCCTTAACTTCATACTAGTCGATTAGAAAATGACTGGCTGCAACAAGAAGCTCAGGAAACAAGAATTGAAAGTGTAAGTTTTGACCAGCTATGAAATTTTTAAAGTATTTTAAAGTATAGTTTTTTAAAGTGACTTTTAAAGTATTTTGAGGAATGACTAGTGACAACAATATATATTTGATTAAGCAGTCACTGAAATCAGGAAATCATTCTTACCTATTGATTTATCATTTAATTGTATTTCATTTCATTATTTTTAAAAATTTTCATATATGTGGTATTAATTTTCACAAAATTAAAAAGTTGCTCCAGAAACTATCAACCTATCACCCTTACTTTCTTTTCATCTTTATCTCTCAATCAGCTTCTACAAAATGATCATATGACTTCCGCAATAATAATTTGGTCACAATATGGCAATTTTCTTCTTTATTTCTTAGCATGAATACATGTCTTACATGGCAAAGAAGACACAAAAGAGACAGTCTGCCATTGTTTCATTAAGTGACAGAAATGCTTTTGAAATACAGAAGACTAATGATCAAAAAATGCAAATGTTGAAAGACTATGAAGGAAGAAAGTCAGGTAAGATAAATTTCTGCTGAGTTTAGGCTGTATGAGCGTCATTGATAAAGCTCATGCCAAATATCGGTACAAAATATCAAAGATTAAAGATCTTTTGGGGCATCTTCTGACAACCTGCTGAGAATGGTAGAGTTAATAGGATTAATATTATAGGAACGAAAATCCCATACTTGCAGTGCCATTCTACCGAAAACGATAGGCTTCACAGACTTCAAACCATTTTTTGCTACAGCTCATTCTTTTCTTCTCATCATTCTGTTTTTGGTAGGCTACCGTACTACGAAAAGATTTTGGATGTATTCTTGTGGGATCTTCTGAAAACAACTAGATTTCTGAGGCGTTGCAAATCTTTTGCTCCCAAAGCTGGTAGACTTTTGAGTTGAGAGCACAAGAAAAGCTTTGTTTCATGAATGAAAAAGTTTATAAGATATTCGAAAATATAATGCAACATTGTATATTCTTTACCGTTGGGATTTGCATTGACTGCATAACGACGTTCAAACTCTCTTTCTTGAAGTTTGCCAGCTCTACCGCTTTCAGAAAGTGTAATTCTTTATACATTTTTCCTACGATCTCTGTGATCTCTGATATTTTCAGAGTGCGCATTATTTGGGTAGCAAACCATTTCTCTTCCAAGTCTACCATTTTCAGAAGACTCCTGAGACTTCAGATGCCCAAAAAATCGCTCTAATTGCTCTTTGGAAGTTTCTAAAACTCTGGTTTAGGTCTGAGGATATTTTTCTGCGAAAATGTAAGCTATGCAAAGAATTAGCATTGATCAATGTAACAGGGTAACTGGTATAATGTATCCTTTCTTACCAACCTTTTCTTTCTTTCAGTATTACGACAAGAAATTCTTGAAAAAGAGGCAGAGCTGTTGTCTGCAAAGCGAGACTTGGAGAGCCTGAGCGAGTACCAGGTATTAATACCGTTTTTAAATGCTTCAAGCATTGTCTTGAGAGATTTTTTATCAGCTAGTTTAAATGGTGTATATAACCTTCTTTGCTTTGATTAGCTTGAAAGGAAATTTATTGAATTCACTGAAGCTCATTGATGTCATAGGAAATTTCGATTTTTATATTTGTAAATATAAAGTGAATGTAAGAAAACTCATCTACAGCCATGACAAAAACAAGGAAAGCAAATTACCATATAACATCTAAATCAATTGACGAAAAACAGTGAAATTTTCGAGGAGTGAATAATAGATAAAACTGTCAAAGTGTCGTATTGTTTTCTGTCAGGAAGGCCGTTTTGCTAGAGTTTACTGTTCAAGATTGTTTGCAAAGTTTTAAACTGCAAAATGTCGCTTGGCTTTTGTGAAACGAGACCCTTTCC
Organism: Aurelia sp. 4 Dawson et al 2005; assembly: GCA_964019985.1. Classification (NCBI taxonomy): domain Eukaryota; kingdom Metazoa; phylum Cnidaria; class Scyphozoa; order Semaeostomeae; family Ulmaridae; genus Aurelia; species Aurelia sp. 4 Dawson et al 2005. The sequence continues at coordinate 18,788,187 of OZ026502.1, read as the reverse complement.
ATGAAACATACTCAGACATTGTTATTTCTCGGTCCAGAACGCTGGATACTTCGTACTTCAGCACGCATCGTTTTGAAAGTTGAATACCCATGGCTAGCCATGATCAGTTGTTGCGGCCTTAAAATCAACTTTCGTTTTATATGAAAGTCGTTGCTGGCCTAGGTTCTGTTTCTTTTGCTTTTCACTAGGCACACAAAGGATTATGGTCATGTGTAAGTCATTTATTAAAGGCAGTCTGTCACGCATTTGATTGGGTGATAATGACAATACAAAGAATAGGAAATTTGAATGGCTGATGATCCTCTGACTTTCTACGGCCATAAAAAGTCAAGAAGATTAGCCCCCCTTTGTTTCAAATACACAGATTCACAAAGAAATCCGTTGTGTTGAGCTTTGATTGTAGCGGCCAATCAGATACGTGACAGACTGCCTTTAAAATGTGCAACTGGAATAATTTTACAGGTTCTCCAACGTGAACAAGAGGCAGAAATCGCGAGACTGGAAAAAGAAGCTAATGACATGAGAGTCAAACATTCCGAAGCTGTGCAAAAAATAAAAGCGAAATTCATTGCTGAAAAGTGTGCATTTCAGAAGGAAGCGGACGGGAAGATAAGTGAACTAACGAGAGAAGCTAATTTGGTAAGAATATATCTTAGAAACCCGCATAAAAAACCCCTTTTTATAAGTACCTTGAGGCTGAAATTTAAATGGAGTGTGCAATGGTAAATAAGCTTCTCTATAAATAGAACAAAGAAAATAAGCAAACACTGCATTATTTCTTTAGCTATCGATTACTAAAAACACGTGTGGGCCATCAATTTCAATGGACTATTTTTAGATTTTTCTGCTCTGTCCAAATGCAGGCTTATAGCTTTGCACAAACCCTTTAATATTTCAAACCCCCTAAATAAGAACCTTTCAGAGGCTGACAGTGGGAGAGAGGTTCTTATATGATAGGTTTCCTCAGGCTTCCTCAGAACTTTCAAGAATTCTTGATATTCTGATTAGAATTCCTCAGTGGTACAAAAGACTCTAACAATTGCAAACAGGAGTAATGTGTGCAAGGTACGTATTGTTTGTAAGAACCTTTTTAAGAACCTTGCAGGCTGGAATTTAGAATAACAACTATTTAATCAAGAACATATTCAAGCTGCCCAAGAAAACCTAGGCTCTTTTAATTCGAGTTTCTACTGCACTATTTCGATTGTTTTGTTCCTTTGCATCATTGCTGTAGGAGGCATAGAGTCTAAGGTACTGCAGCCCCTCTAAGCAAGGAGTTCATCGCATTTCAAGCTCTTTCCGAGCAGTTTTAACTAAATGAAGCGAACACTACGATAACATTGGCTTTCCTTACACTCATAGTTTTCATCAAATAGATTTAATTTTTGTCGAAAGATGAATAAAAAAAATGAATTAGATAACTTTGATCTTTCATGATTCAGTTTTTATGTTCTATGTTATGACTTTTGATTTTAGATTTTGTCACAAGTGCACTTTCATTTAGGCCATTCATAAATAGTTTAGCTTAAATTTCGCGCCAAAATCACAGTAGTTTTAGTACCCAATCCTCTCAGATGATTTGTCTGTCTTTTTGTGGCAGCGGGATGTTTTGCCAAGATATGCCCAACCTTATTAAAGAGAAATAGACTTAAAGATGCATTTTCGCTGTCCTAGCATTGTAACTTAGATCTCTACACCTTGATGGCTTCTTTTACGTGCAAAAGACTAGCATGCGTGTACCCTGGGTACCAGAGCCTAGTGTGGGGAACGAGAAGGCAAAAAAATAAGGCTCTGGCACCCAGGGTAGTATGCGTGCAGATTCAAATTGTTTCCAGGTTAGCCCCCCCCCCTAGAAGGGGTACTTAATTTGATAATTTGATAATAACTGGAATTTTCTGTTTTAAAAAAATTTGCCTATTCTGTCTATTCTCTCTCCACCGTCAAGAAACGATTTGCCATTCTGAAAAAAACAGTACGCACATTTAGTGCATCGTCAGCTCTCTGTTTATTTTGATTTCACCGAGCAGTTTCAGAGGCGGAAAGTCTATTCTTTAGAATTGCAGATGAATTGTTTGCTTTACATAATTTACCTATGCTTTACGAACCGTATGATAAAGCCTACTCAATAAAGATGCTCTCCATCCTTCTTGATGATTTTTTTGGATTTATTTTCTATAATTATTTCAAATGACAAACTTACGTTCGGTCAACATTTTCTAATGCACAAAGCACACGTTAGGAATGTTTATCGCGATATCTGTTTACCTTATTCCAGCTTTGCAAATTTCTGGTAGGCAAGTGTTTACTCAACAATCTATGGATTTATTTCCACTTTTAAAGAAAGCGTTCCTCATTGCATTTAATTTCCGAGCAATTTTGGTTCTGAAAATAAATGGTTTTCATATTTATCCTATTGCATGGTACCGGCGCTTATTTTCCTCACTTTTGCTTAATCGAATATTTGTCTTTAAAGCTGGATTCTTAAATCTGGTTTCAGGGGCGGATCCAGACCGATGCAACCGATGCAAATGCATCGGTGAGTCCCACATGATCGATAATCTAGAAGTCTGTGCACCAGATTTTTTTATCACACACAGATCATTTCAACTTTCCAAATGCCCCGGTACGGTAAATCCCATTATTATTCTAATCCCCTATTCAAAGTGTGTGACGCGCGTCTCGACAAAGGCAACAAAAGCTAACGCATAAACTGGAGAACCTTGCGTAATCATATTGATAAGTGCATCGGTGTCAATCATGGCAGCTTTGACAGCTCCTTTCTTCTCAACAAACGATAGCGAAAATGCATCGGTCCCCAGACCCCTGAGTGGAGAAAAATCAGCGTTTTGCACCGGTTGACCGATGCAGTCCAAAGGTTAACATTGAGCAATAGATTGCCCTACTATCATTATTGTTGTTCGCTGTTCTGTTGTCTCGCTTCCTCTCGTCTGAATGAAAAGTGCAGTGGACCTAAACTCTTCTTCAACGTGTTAGCAGACCAAATTGTGGTTGACGGTATAAATCAGTCCGTGGAGGGGAACTTTTCTGGCAATACCAAATCAGTAAACAACGAAATCTGGCCTGTCTAGGCCAAGATGTAAACAACACTTCGAGAAGCACTGGCTTGAATAGCTCTGATTTGAGGTACATGTTCATATCCTAGTGCCTGAAATAACCTTCAAAGCAAGGTCTTCCAGCAAAAAAATTGTAAAAAGGGCGTTGCCTATGTTTTCCGAGAGTCTGAAGGGCGTGGTCACCCAAAAATTTCCTGGGGGCTTCGCCCCCAGACCCCCTCATTTGCTTCGGTCACTCAAATATCTGGATCCGCCCCTGTCTGGTTTTATGATCTGGAAAAAGGCACTCATTGAAGATCTTGTGTAGAATACGCGTATTCTTTTGCACGTCATCTAAAAAACGGTAGACTTCGCAGACTTTGGATCATTTTTATCACAGAGCCCATTCTTTTTGTCATTCTGTTATCGGTAGACTTCTGAGAGATTTCAGTCGTGCTAGTTTCGCACATCATATTCAAAAAGGGTAAAACTTATTAGAAATAACTAATTGGGCGCCCTTTGCAAGTTATATGCTCTTTGTTTCGTAGTCCCTTTCTTCTTTCAAAGGTCGAGTATACCTTTAGACTGAAAAATTACATCAAAATCCCCCCCCCCACTTCTTTCGGATTTTTCAGAGCTGGCGCCGCCACTGCACTCGTTCTACCAAACCGTTCCTCCTTACTTACCCAGTACTGTTCAAATCTGCAGGAAGCAAGGCACTGTTTACAAGATCACACTTGGCGGATAAAAGAAGAAAATCGAGCATTGAGAAAAGAGCTTCTTGGTCTGATACAGCAAACCAGAGTTTTACATCAACACAAGAAACAGTTAGAAGAACAACATAAGGTTCTGTTGAGAGAAAAGGATTATGCCAGTAACTTGCAGGACCAAAGGAATAAAAGACAAGAAAGGTTGTATAAAACTTTTGGGTTGAAAAATGACGGGGAAGGTTGATTTGTTTAGAATCATAGAAATAGCAAGTGTTGTTGCTTTGCTGAGTTCAAGTTAAAAGTCCTATTCGAAACAGTAAGAAAACTGAGCAAAAAAATGATCTCATTAATTTTCCAAGAAGGAAAAATTTCTTCGATGGCCGTTACTAACATTGAGAAAAAGTGCTCGTAGATTTTTCTGTTTGACATTTGGAATCAGATTGAGGAAAATAGATTTCTGAAGTCTCTACAGTGACGTAGGAAGGATCTCAAACTTGGGGCAGGACACTTCGAGGTCACTGTTTTCCTTAAGAAAAGGGGGCATTTTCAAAAATAGAAATGGCGCTTCTTTGTTTATTGCAAAATCTTGGGGGGGGGGCACGTGCCCAGTACTTCCCGGTTCCAACGTCTATGACTCTCTACATATAAAAAGATCTCTACAATATGGTCACATGACTTGAAGTAGGCACAATAACAAGCCTCCACCGATCTTGTCGATAAGTAAGTAAGTAAGTACGTAAAAATTTGCCATCAAAAGTAATAAAAAGGACAAAAAGGTCACAAAAAATTAAAGGAAAAAAGAATCTAATCACAAGTGTATGCTATAAAAAGTTTAAAAGGCAAAAATAGATTTAAAAAAATCCCAGTTTAAAAATGGCAGGGATGGCATTAAAAGGTAAACGCAACCTTATTTGCATAATGATCCCCCAGAAGTGTCTATGAAAGAAAAATTTTCACAGGAGAACAGAAGACAATGCTTATTGCTGAAAAGTTCAATGTCAATGATCAATGTCTTAGTTTGATAGGTTTGCCTGAAAACAGCGACCAAGGGCATATGAGTAGGCCTAGTGCTTGGACTTTTGAACCTGACTTCGGGTACACCTGAGTTTGGGTCTAAACGTCATGTTTCATACCTGAGCAGTCAGAAATATGTATTCATGTTTCACACCTAAGCAGTCAGCATAATGTATCCTCTCTTTGAAAATCGTACGACAAAAGCTATGACACCAGTTTGAATAATTGCAACTCCGTTGCCTTGATCATGGTTGAGCATAATTTTGAGAATTTAACATGATTTACGATGCAATACACCATCTTGATCTCAACGAGAAATTTGCGAAAATCGAAACCGCTTTTCATTGGCTTTGCTTGGACTAGAATTGATTAGCTTAGTTGGATCCATGTTTTATTTATATTTATTAAAATGGTGAGAAAATTTGTGTCTTAGCGTCATGCATTGCTTTTCTAATGATTCGGAAACTGTTGAAATGTGAGTATGCGTTTCCATCAATGTTGGGCGTCAAACATTGTGAATCTTCATAGTAGTAAACAGGCCATTTTTGGCGGGTTTTTTTTTTGCCATTTCAGGGAAGCAGGACTTTTGGTCATGTTAATAGTTTATCTTCGCTTGTATTTATTGTTGAGACATATTAGAGATTCGACGAGGTCGGAAATTTCTTGAAACAGTATCGAAAGACTTATTAATCATGTACTTGCATCATATCTTCGCTTTTGCTGCGCACAGAACCGCCGAGAGGTAGGGCAGGAGGGGCAGTTTGCCTCGGGGTCTAGGGGGCCTCAAAATTGAAGATGTTTTACAATTTAACTGCAGCAAGAAATATTCTAAAATGTATTTGAGCAAATCAAAAAGGGCTTGATTGAAAATTTTTTCTGCTCGCTTCGCTCGAATGGGGCCTCATTTCACAATTTTGTCCCTGGGCCTCCAAATCCTCTCGACCGCCGTGGCTGTCCAAAGTTTTATCACTGGAATAGTTGAGTCGTTGGGTTTTTGCCGATTCATGCAGACTTTCTTTGTCGATTCGCAGAGCATGCTGCTGCTTCTGCTCATTTCGATCGTTCCGTCGAACTTATGTGCTTTCCTAACAATGCACCAAAATTAAGAGAAAAAATGTAGAAAATCAAATCAAACCCTCAGGAAAATTGCGGAATTGAACCTTTATAGAACTGCTGCATAGATTTTCCTGTCCGATTTTGCAAACCATGGACATATTTTCCTAACTCGCCAGCAGATGCTAAAAGCACACAAACATGCGAAAATTTTATGGGACACACAGCATGCGATCCTTTTTGTTCAGAGAGCATGTGGTAGTCCCTTCTGCAAGGATTTTAAGTGAATTTCTCAAATCTGAGATTTCGTTTAATCAGTTGCTCGCTGTGCAATGTACTAAGAGGATTTATGTTCATGCGTGGTGTAAGCAAATAAAATCGCAAACAGCTTTGGGACTCGTTGTCAGTGATTCCAAAGCACACAAATAGCACTAAAGACAATATCTTTTCCCTTCAGGAATGGATTACGATTGATAAGTTGGCATAATTTCTATTCAGTCCTGTTTGCATCTGCTCCGATTCTTATTGCATACTGCACAATAATAGTTTTATGTAGGTATAAGCGGGCCCTCGCAATAACATCACTGTAAGCCTGTTTGAGATTTTCTTGAGAAGAGTAAAAAGAGGAGGATGGAATATTTAGCTATTCGAAGCATTATAGAATAGCGCTTGTGAAATATGACATGCTTTTTGCGAGCGAGGCAGGTAAATTGGTGGACTTGCTGATTTGCAAAAAGTCTCCTCGGTAATGAAATTGTTCGGTAATTGAATCAAGAAAGAACTTCGAGTGAAACAAGTCCATAAGGCGAGCGAAACTTGAAGGTGTGAAATCTATTCTTCAAGCTATGCAATAATGCGTTCCAGTTTCATTTCTCTGTAAGGAGCCATATTAAGCAACAGACAGGGCCAAGACATGTTAAAGGGTCTTTTTCATCCAGCATGCCTTGCACATGTCGTCTCTTGGTTTTGGCCTTTGTTGTCGCCATTTTTCATGGCAACAACAAAGGCCAAAACCAAGACACGACACGTGTAAGGAATGCTTGGAGCATGGCTGCAAGGAACCACAGTTGAGCTTTATTGGCCAGACTGCCATTTGTCAGACTAACACCAAAACACCACATAACGCTAAAAATTTCTAAACATAAATTTTTTCTTTATCTACACAATACTCAATGCCCAATCATGCGCCAAGATTATCAAATGCAATGGGCCATTTTGAAAATTAGTGCGAGCTACATTTCTTTGGCCTTGTCTATTTCCCATTTAACTATACTTTAACTTTATTGCATGTTCAAATATCCAGAAGGCAAGCAATAGACTAGACCTGCTGCAAGTCTATTCCGTGGCATATCAGCACTCAAAAGAATAATTTTCTCTGCGGGGGCATAAACTACGAAGAGGGCTCTGCGAAGGAGAAGGGAAGGAGAAGGAAACCACTGATCCGAAGGAGACGGTTCCTTCCCCTTCGCTTTTCCTTTGCAGCGTCCTCTTCTTAGTTTACGCCCCCGCAGAAATAACGGTGTTCCTTATTACTGATATACCACGGAACAGACTTGGAGCAAGTTTAGCAATAGACAATCAGCTTGCTAAGGTTTGTTTTACCCATTTAAAGTCATGTGACCATACTCTTGGGAAGTTTACATATTATGCTAGTTTTTTGCATTCATGGCACATCTTTGCATGGCACGAAATATCTTAGAGAAATCAAAAGAAGTTGTTGGGGAGACAAGATACGCTTGACTGAGGAAACTAATATGTCCCCCCCCTTCAGTGGATCAAAGCTCATGCGCCCGTCAGAGCTTCAACCCTAAAATACTACTGCGCATGAGCTATGACCTACTGCACCGGGGGACATATTAGTTTCCTCAGACAAACTATATCTCGTCTCCCCAATAAGAAGCTTCATCAACAGATTGATCATATTACTTTAAATGGGTGCAAACAAACCTTAGCCGGTTTTGTCTATGTTTTATATTTTCAAGACTACAAATGTAGACCACACTACTCCAAGACTTTTCTTGGGATCAAAGTGATGAATTTTAGAAAGACTGTAACATCTCTTTGTATATCCGTCACCCCCTCCTATTTTTATTTCTGTATTTCCTTATCAAAACCAGCTCATAACCACAACAAACTCTTGCTGTGATCAAGTTCCTTGTACAGGAAAACGAAATCTTTCGTTGTGAAGGAAACTCCTGTTTTAGTGGCACATACAGTGCAGTCATTTCATGAATGACGCAACGCGCAAGTTAAGAAATGACCAAGGAATCAAGTTTGCAGTGGAGAGAGTTTACGAAATCAGGACGGCCACGCCAGCAAATGACGTTCTGGCTGGCGTTGCCGTCTTGGTTTTCTCTGATATTCTGCAAAGCATAACTCAGAGATGCCCTGAAAGCCATCTTGTTTCTCTGAAGGCAAGGCAAACATGTAAAACGACCGAGTTTTACCTCGGAGGCCTAGATCTGCAGTACAGAACGCAGCAAATGGGGTTTCCAAGTCGAGAAATTGAAAAGGAGAACTTCGGGGTCTCTCAAGAGAAGCAAATTCAAACCGCACACAAGGAATCTTTTGAACCTGAAGTTCTGTCACAAAAGCAGCATAACGCTGCAGTTGCCTTCGCCTCGTGGTTTCGTAAACTTGCTTGTCTTGACTTGAGCACCCCTCCCCCTAGTAACGACCCCACCGAGCATTAAAAGTACAGTGGGGAAATTATGAAACTGTACATTTTCAGCGGGGATTGAAAATATCATGACGGGTGATGAAACCCTTTGGCTATTATCTGTGATGGGTGTGATGGAACTTGTATAATTTTTGACTGGGAAACAAAAATTCCAACGGGGATGCAACAGAAACAAGGCGGGGAGAGTGCTTTAAGCTCAAACTTGGCGGGGAAACACATTTTTCTGGCGGGTCATCCTTTTACATTGGCGGGGTGGCGTTTCAGCGGGGTCGCTACTGGGGGTGGTGTGCTTGAGCACAGGTTTGGTAGCTTCCTGGATACCTGTTTGAGGGTTGGTGGTTCAAGCCCTGCTAGAGTCGCCAAACTCTGTAATTCCAGGCTGAAGGAATGACGAGGTGTTGTCATATTGAGAGGAAGGACCAGTAGAACACTGCTCAATAAGTTTAGGGAAGTTTAGCTTCTCAGTATCCCGAAATCACCTTCGAAAAACAAAAGTTCCTGCGAACGGGAAGAGGAAAACTTCATTCACATCAAAGCCATTCTGAAACAGGGATGGTGCGACCGGGGGAGCTTGGGGGCAGGAACCCCCAATATTCACCGAGCCTCCCGTCGGCACTTGAATTTTTGAAAATTGCTATGCACTGTCGGCACTCCGTAACTTGCTTGTCATGTTTTTAGAGAGTTTTCGTCGAGTTTTGAGCCAATCAAACAGGCGTGGTCCGTAAAAATTTTGCTTGCTTCACTCGCTGTAGGCACTTTGACAGTTTTTGTCCCCCCAGCATTTCTTCCCTGGCACCATCTCTGCTCTTAAATTGGCTAATCAAAAAGTGTGCTTAATGAGTTCAATGATAAACTTTATTTTCAGCTGTTGACATTATCTCCACTGAGCCCCACAGTTGTTAGAGCTGATCACTGCCGTTTTCAAGACATGCAAGACAGTACTGGATCTTTCCACAGTGTAGAACTGTGTGTTAAATCTTCCTGATTTAATTGTAAACACTCGTTTAATTCGTTATAATTCACAGTAGTTGGTGGTAGACCACGAGGCTTTCCTGCAAAGATTCTTCTCGTTTGGAACATTCATGCGTCAGAAATGCCTGATTCGTTTGAAATCATATGGACTAAATTATTATAACCAAGCAAAAAGCATCAGAGGCAAAGGCCACAGTGGTGATATCATAAAAAGGATTCTACTTTGCAAAAAGCTCCTTTTTAAAGGGGCCTTTGCAACCGACATACTTCGTGAATGTAGCTTTTCATGGTCTCTTTTTTGTCGCTATTTGGTCCAGTGAAATGGCCAACCACAAAGAGATGGCACGCGCTAAGCATGCCGGTACCTAAGGCTCCTTTAAGTCGAAATGAATCCTCTTATCAGCGGCTTTGAAAATATAGATTCACAAACTTGAGGATCGAACATTGCAACTGGAAAGTTTGTTGTGCCTATCAAAGTGGGTAGTACTTTTCGTTGTCAGTTGCATATTTTTTTACGAGCAGGGCCGTTGGAAGCAGCGCAGCGCTGGTTTGGGGGGGGGGGCAATTACTCTTAAAACAATAAAGAACAAATTTTGATTAATGCTTGTGACTTAGCACCATTGTTTTCAATATTATTGAAGGGACTTCAGCTCTACCTGCCTCCCGCTTCCTCGCTTCCTACGGGCGTGTTACGAAAAACTTAGGGCAATTTTACACTGCACTGGTACTGTTTGCTTCAAGGACCTTTAAAAATTGTTGCGGTTCAAGACTCAAGAGAGTTTACACTCCCTTAGAGCCGAGGGGCAAATCACTGACTTTTTTCTTACATTTTCTTTGAAATCGCAAAAAAGTATATACGAAAATGACGAAAACCACTGATAAAGCGCTGAAAAATAGCAATATCTCGTCTAGAGCAAGATTTTTTTAAGCATGGGAGAAACGAACGTGTTACTGATAAGCAAGAACAGATTGATCAAGTTATACCGCATCCTTGAAAGCTTTCGAAGTTAGACAACTGAACTACAATCCACGTACTTTTTTATAAGAAACTCTTTGTAAGAAACTCAACTCTCAGATCACTAGAAGATTGAGAAACTCCAGTACTGGGCAAATATAACTTAAGAAACTATTTATTTTTATGATATAAGTCCTATTTTTAATTCATTTTAACTTGTTTCTTGTACTTGTAAGGTACTTGAGTGATGTTTAAGCATTGGACAGGATTCAAAAGCAGTGTTTTGAAATTTTCTCGAGCTCTGAGTACTCAAAATCTGATAGTTTTAAGAAAATCCCAGTACTTGCTTTCGTATAAAGAAAATACGTGTAAAGGCCTTTTTGCCAGCCTGATAACCAGACCCAAGTTCAAAACCACTATGCTACTATTTTGCCAGCTTTATCAAATTCCAGCCCCAGCCACTTTGCTTTCTCAAAGGTCGACGACAACAGACACGAAACTTTTGGTAACAAAATAGGTTAGATTCAGAAGATCAATTCCCGAACTAAAACCACGTTCACAATATACTGTTGGGCTGATGTGGTCAAAATAAGCTCTTCGAAGAGCAACTTTGATTGGAATGACGTCAATTGTGTTTACGAGGCAGCTTTGAATAGAGGCGGCCGGTGCCTGTATTTGTTGCGTGAAATGTCATGTCTACGCAGTCACAATAGATTGCTGCTTTCAATTCCTGCATGAAATGCCATATTTATGCGGAAACAATAGAAGGCTGCTTGTCATGTTGGTTCAGGCGGGTTCAGACACAATAGATTCGCTGAATAAAATGCGATACTATTGATTCATCATTAAGAAAGGTGACATAATGTTTATTTTTTTGTTTACAAGATCTTGCATCACAGCTGAGGATTCAATCAATTTTCAGGAATTCATACCTTCGTTGTTGCTATTTTTGCTTTAAGATCCATAGGTGTTAGATCCTTGTAGCCCTGGAGACGGACCAATCCCGAGTGCATATGAACGAAGTAAAAATGCTATTTTCTGATACCAAAAATAACATCATTCTTTGTCTTGTCTCCAAGCCTTGTATTCCCTCGGGTCTTAACCAGTTGCAGCATTGTATTGCAGTTTACTGATCTATCTCTGGGGGACCTAACTCACTAATAGGGAGTTTACGAAACCACGACGGCAACGGCAACTGCAACGCAATGTTGCTTTTGTTTCAGAACTTTAGATTCAAAAGATTTCTTATTTTCTATTCGAATTTCAGGGGCGGTCAAGTACGGTAGATTTTGTGACACCACCTGTGTCCTGGGAACGAAAATAAACCAACCCGGGTTTTACCGAAGTCCAAGCTACACAACTTAGAAAAAGCCAACTTTTGAGGACATAGCTGATAACCACCAGATTATACCAAATTATGGAACTCCTCACATAGTTTTCATGTAAAATGTTAGTTACTGCGCCGCTAACTCTGTCCTTTTTGTTGCAGCAACCTCACCCAATTGTTGCATCTTGAATAGAAAGATCTCAAGTACAACGGTGCTACCTCTGTCCCCAGTAATTGCTGAAACCTACCCAGTTTTTCCTTTGAAATCAGATACTGAAAGTACTGCGGTGCTACCTCTGTCCCAAATGATTATGGAAACCCACCCAGTTTTCGTGTGAAAATCCGACATTGAATACAAAGCGATGCTGCCTCTGTCCCAATCAGTTGCGGAAACCCATCCAGTTTTTGCATACATAGGTTTAATATCAAAGGTATGATTTACGTTTGTCCAGTCTCTATGCAACAACCCACCCAGTTTCCTTGGTTTTTGCTCTCAGTGTCAATGAATTCCTTGTGGCCTATCATGATGCACCTTCTTAGCTTGTTACATATTTGTACGAAATACCAGATATTTTTGAATGAATAGATATTTTTGAATGGGAAGAGAGATACTGAATACAGTAAGAACCAGCAAAATAGATACAGCTTTTTCAAAAATTCCTTGTTCAGTTTCCATTTAAACATATCTGACATCAACGTTTTTTCTATGACGGTACCTTTTACTCAACCGAATCGGCCAGTTGTCTTATCTTGGAAGCATTGGTCGCATCGTTTCATCTTCCATAGCGCTCTGGCAACCTCGTCCCCAGGACTTTTATGACAAAAGGCCCTGGGGACGAGGTTGAGCGCTCTGGCAGTGCCTCCTTAGAAATTGGTCTCTGTTTTGCGGGTTCTTGCAATATACGAAGTTTCATTTATAAGGAACTTTGGTCCTGTGGTGGAGGGTGGCAAGTCTATTTAGTGTTAGTTTTGCTATCAAAAATGCTTTGGATCTACAGTTTCCCATACGCGCATCCTTGTACCAAAGAGGCTCAACTTGCCAAAACTCTAACAATGTTTACCTCCTCAACTCAGATTCAGCACAGCGGCAGTTTAACTTGGTTTCCCCTCAAAATGCAGAAAAGACACATTGGAATATGCCGAAGGCTGTAGAATGTAGTGTCTCTTAAAAACGGTTGCTTCAAACCCAGTTGAAGGTGCTAACAAAGATGCCAAAAAGCTCATGAGCTCGTACAAATGTTACACCTCTGACACCTGGAGGTATTCAAAAAAACTTTTCGACAGATATTTCTTAACAAACCCTCTCGGAGGGTTTCGCAAAGAACCCCCGAGAGCGTTTTCCAGAAAAAATTTGAAACGGATTGCCTGAAAATCTCCAAGAAGGCTTTCAGAAAGCTCTCCGACAGGGTTTTTCAGAAAGCCTCCATCACAATATTTTTCAAGCACGCAGAGGGTAACGTAAATCCTGATAAACCTTCCAGCTTTTTCTCAGCGCCTTGATTTTCTTGATTGCACGTACTTTTTGTAAGAAGCTAAGAATTTGAGCCAATTCTGAAGTTTCTAAAAATCAGCAGATTTTGATGTTTCTTACAAGTTTCTTGAAAGTACCATGAAAATCTTCATGTTCACAGCTGTGTGTTCACAGCTGTGTTACTGTCATGTTCACAGCTGTGTTCACAGCAGCTATTTTAGACCACCAAAAAACCAGAAGAACGTAAATGTACCTTTTGTGATAACGTGGAGGATGAAATTCATCGTTTAATGACATGTAATAGGAAAGGAGAAAGCTTGTTACGTAATATCATCATCGAAACCAATATTCAACTTTCTGAACACTAAGAACAAAGTTATATACCTGATGAATGAAACAAATATATTGCTAAATCACGCGATCAATAAATTCATTGAGCAAAGCAGCTAGGTGCATGAAATTGTGAACACCTAACATGACAGTAGTCTAATTATGATTATATTTTGTGCTAATGCCGCATTTTGTTATTTTTCGCGTTTCGTTGTCATGTTAATGTTATTCTGGTTTGTTATGTTTGCGTACCCGTCAGTAGCTGCATTAAGCATACACTGCATACATCAAAAGATTAAGTACCTTTCGAGCAACGTGATAAAGGAAACGAGTGAAAATAAAGGAAGAATGTACAAAGAATTTTCTTTATCAAAATAAATAGTTTCTGAAGTTAACTTTTTACAGAATTGAAGCAGTGGCGCCGCCAGGATTTTTTATTGGAGGGGCAAAATAAGACGGGGTCTGGGGCGGAGCCCCAGAAAATTTTCTTAGACCACGCCCTCTACCTTGGCTATAGATGCGACCAGCGCCCTTTTCAAAGACTGAAATAAAGATTAAATGAGTCTGTTAAACAACACAAGTAGGGTACAACACTGTTCACGATTAAAAAATGACGTCCAACCGGAGACCGAGCGTCCAATCTTTGGATCCCCAAATAATTCATCGACCAATTTACCGCACGCCACTCTGTCATGAAATCTGTCACAAGGCCATCGTGTACTCTCAGATTGAGAAATATGAAGTAATATTCATGGTTTGTGAAAAAAGAGGCCATCGGGCTATGCAGAAACTTCAAAACCCAGTAAATACTGAGGGGGTCTGGGGGAAAAGCCCACAGGAAATTTTTGTAGATTAACTCTTTACTTTGGCCTAGAACACTTCAACCGATAACATTTCAGCCTGTGCTGCATTAGAATTGTTGATCACTTCGCAACAGTTATTTGAATTAGCATCTCCCGAAAAATTTTTAAACAAGATATTCTTTGGCTTAGAATGCCTTTATCCTACATGTAATCTTCACGAAGACCAAAGGGGACACCTTCACAATCTTGTAACAATTTCAATGGATCACCTCCGCAGGAAAATTTTTGCGCACACACACTTAACTTTCTTCTAGAATGGTCCCTAACGGTCCTCACAACCCAACTTCCAAGGCCTCAAAAAATGTAAGTCTTGGACAATGCTAAAATAGTTTGTCTAGAAAAGTTCTCTAGGAGCCAACTTATGCTATGGCTTAGAAGAAGTCTCCCGGTCACTTTCCAGTATTTCGCCGAAAGATTCTTACCATGCACCGACTACGCAACCACCAAACTTCTTTCTCCTCGTTCGTGAAAAAGATCTTGACTTACGTCCTCAACAAGCTATTTTGATGAGATATGCGAATTTGGAGCGTACGTAGAACGGGAACCTGGGGGCTTCGCCATGAGAAAAATTTCGAGTCAATGCCGTACAGATCGCGGGAAAATGCAATTGAGGTGGCAAGATTGTAGAATCTTGTTCTCGTAAAAATTATAATTGCCAAGATCATCGGCCTTACCCCCCCCCCCGAAATTTTTACGCCGGAATTAGGAGAATTAGAAACATGGTCCTGGAGAACATTGGAGGGGCGGCCGCCCCCCCTTGCCCCCCCTTCCCGGCGCTTCTGAATTGAAGCTTCCAAATCTTTTGGTGATCAGAGATTCGGATTTTTCTTACAGTTTCTTATTGAAAAGTCGTGTGGAATTCACCATAATGTGCCTCTCGCTGTATAGCTAAGATGATCATAGGCCTTGCAGACGCATGAAGCCATTGCATTGCAGATGGAGCCACTCGTTCCTGTTTGAACTGCTGGAACTATTGTTCGACACAATTGTGGTTAGAAGTAGAGCTTTTTAAACATTTTCAGCCAATCAGATTGGTCAACAGACAATTAAAAACCATCCTAGTTAAAGGAAAAATGTTAGATACCATTTGTAGATTTCGATGCAGGTAACCAGGATAACGCTAGTGAAAGAGAGAAACATTGAAACAAGAAACACGACTTTTAATATTTAACGGATCTGTGTGCTATCAAGCTAAGAGATTCGATCAGGGGATGAGGAAAGGAAACCCAACAGTTGAGGATGGAGAAGCTGTGGATGAAGGTAACGTTCAATGACGCAACAAGACAACTTGGAATAGGAGAAATCAAGAAGCAACTTCTGCATCTTTTCTCGGAAGGTATGGTAGCATTTAACTATTATCAAAGGGAATCGAGGGTCCTAAGCGTACAGAGGCAACTTTGATAAAAGTAGCCGTGCAGCTGCAGATACAATGCACATACCTTATTAGGGGTTCTGGGGGTTGATAGTCCATTTTTGGGTCATTTTGTTGCCAAAGTGTCTTACGTGTTTCTTAAATTTTTTAGATAATGACTTAGAAGATCATGTGCTCCCAATGATTCTTCCTGGTTTCACAACGAATTTAATGCTGTATGAAAATGATTTTGGCCTAGCAATAGCCAGGCTGTATTGCCTTTTCAGTCATTCGAACAAAAGACATTCCTGAAAATTGTCAAAGCACGTTGTTTACGTCAGTATGATGGTTTGGCTGGTTTGCGTGCACGCAAAGGACCCTGGAGAGTACAGGGTCTTTAAGGTTACTGAAACCCTTCAGGTAGTGAATAAGAAACTCTGTTTACCTTGTCCGCTCGTCAAAATATACCAAACACGCAGAATATCATCGAAAAAATATATTCAATTGATTTGATAAAGGCACAAATGATTCATTCCAGGCTTTAGGCGAAACCATCCCCTTCCGAAAATATCTTTGTGTACCCCAGCGATCTTTGTTGGACAACGACTATATGTTTACCAAAGACTTAAAGATAATGAACTTCAAAACAATGTCACAAATTTTTCAAAGTAATGCCATTTTGAAATGTATAAGTCTGAATTGTCTTTTTAACTTTCAGACTTTTGTGAAAATCGGACCGGTGGATCTATCCAAAATCGGTGCCACTGTTTAATAGTTGTATGCTTCGTGACCATATGTGCCAAGTTTCAAGCGATTCGATTGGCCGGGTGGGTGTTTGGTAAACGGAGATTTTTAGTGCCCACCAGTACTCTGGAATCCTGTTTCAATAAATCAGGTTTTTGTCAAAACAAAGCAACAAATGAGGGAGAAATATATGATTATGCATGGCAGTGTAAACAGAAAATCTCAAAGATCAAGCAATGAAGCTTAAGTGCGGTCTTAGAAAAGCATTATGTCAATAAAATGGCAGCACGAGATGTTATGAATGCAGCTGCAAGGTCAAGTAAACTTGCACGTGTTTTTTTGCAAGAAACTGGTTTACAAGGAACTAGTACTAAGATTGCCAAAATCTTACGAAATTCTGGTACTATGTCTGAGAAGTGCTAAGAAACTTTTAAAAGTTGGAGGCATGAATATTATAACAAATAGATGGTTGAACCTTTATTCTTGCACAATATTAACTAACCATTTGTGTTTTAACATAACAGAACACTGTCTATTCCTATATGATGTTTTAAATGTCAAGAAACATATCTGCAGCAGTGTTCGAGACCACATTGAAAATTCTGCATTCAGAAAAACTGGAAATAAAGAAACCAATTAAGAAACTTTTAGTACTAAAATGGACAAAATTTCATGTGCACTTAAGAAACTTTTAGTGCTATGGCCTGATCCTAGTTTTTATACAAAACGTGTACTTCAATCTGCTAATGCCTGTTCCCGAAATTTTTGAGAAACAGGATTGCTCCTTTTAAAATGCTCAAGCTTCTAGGTAATTGTGGCTATTTCTCGAAGCGATTTGGTTTAAACAGTATACACTCAAATACTAAAAATATCAGATTATGACAAAAAGGACAATTGAGAATTTTTGGTCTGAGGGGTTACAGTAGCCTTAAAGGGCTTCCGAGGTATATAAGTAGTTAGATTTCAAAGCAAGTAGTAGCAAACTCTCACAAACACAGAAATATACTAATTCAATGTGGTAATTCGAGCAATGATAAAAGTATACAGAGCAATCAATATCAGTACTAACATAAAGTATTGATAATAATAATTTGCATGAAGGTTATTTCCGGAAAGTTAAAAAGAAATCAGCAACACCTGAATTTGTTTCAGTTGGGAAAGTCAACTTAAGACTAAAATGGCATAAGAAGACTCAGAACAGCAATGAAAGTGAGGTAAGACTGCTACGATTTTTGACACCTCAGTTACACATAGGCATCTTTAGTATCATCTTTATCGTGAATTCAACTTTTTGTCCCATTCTATCAATCATCAGTCACTTCAAAGGTAATAAAATGGTAAATCTTGAAACCATTTGTTCTGAACTGCACTCTCCAAGGAATACTGTACTTTATCCAATTAATTTATCCACTTTAATAATATATCCATTTTCACATTAAGCGTCAAAGGCAGCTTTCGACAGATCCATGTCGCCAGATGAAATACCAAAAATACGAACCTTTTTTTCGAATTTCGGTAATTTGTGAAATTGTCCACACCTTTTTTGGACAACCTGTATCTACTCTACAATTAATAACCTACTCTAGGCATACTGTACTTGTTAGATAAGTTACTTGTTTTTCCAAAACAATTTCTGTTTTCTCCCAAGCTTCGTAATGCTGTTGTAATTTCTCATCCCTCTTTCAATCCCAGGTTTTCTGCATCATAAGGGCATCAAAGGAGACAATTGAAGTTATCCTGGAAAGAAAAGAGGTATAGGCACTGGTAAAAGTAATCCTAGCTGTTGTCTCTTGTACCGCATTTCTCACTGTCAACTGTAACCGAGGCAGCTTTCACAATCTGAAAAGCTAAGTTGGGAGAATTTTGCGTTATGATAGGGCATCATTGTCCAATAACAACTCTTTCCTACGAAAGTATCAACTGTCTGCGATTGTACAGAATGGTGTTGCCCTTGGTGACACTTATAACATGCTTAGTAATGTTGAAGGTGAATTGATTGTCAATCATTTTTTTATCTTGGGACATATATACTTGAGAGCAAATTTAAATAGAAACTTTCAGAGATTTCAATGTTACGTAAATCGATAATAAACTTAAAGATGCCTGTCTATGCCAGGAATGCTTGTCCTACATGTGTTTATCAATCTACTTCACCACCCAATTATTCTCTCAGTTATTATATATCTTTAAATGTTACTTAGCCTATGACAAACAAATCCTTCTCGCTTTCCACCAAATGCAGTCCAACAGGAAATGCTTGTCCTACATGTGTTTATTAATCTACTTCACCACCCAATTACTCTCTCAGATATTATATATATATCTTTACGTGTTTTTAGCCTATGACAAACAAATCCTTCTCGCTTTCCACCAAATGCAGTCCACCAGGAAATGCTTGTCCTACATGTGTTTATTAATCTACTTCACCACCCAATTATTCCCTCAGTTATTATATATCTTTAAATGTTACTTAGCCTATGACAAACAAATCCTTCTCGTTTTCCACCAAATGCAGTCCACCAGGAAATGCTTGTCCTACATGTGTTTATTAATCTACTTCACCACCCAATTACTCTCTCAGCTATTATATATATATCTTTACATGTTTTTAGCCTATGACAAACAAATCCTTCTCGCTTTCCACCAAATGCAGTCCACCAGGAAATGCTTGTCCTACATATGTTTATTAATCTTTTTCACCACCCAATGATTCCCTCAGTTATTATATATCTTTAAATGTTACTAAGCCTATGACAAACAAATCCTTCTCGCTTTCCACTAAATGCAGTCCACCAGGAAATGCTTGTCCTACATGTGTTTATTAATCTACTTCACCACCCAATTACTCTCTCTGCTATTATATATCTTTACATGTTTTTAGCCTATGACAAACAAATCCTTCTCGCTTTCCACCAAATGCAGTCCACCAGGAAATGCTTGTCCTACATGTCTTTATTAATCTACTTCACCACCCAATTACTCTCTCAGGTATTATATATATATCTTTAAATGTTACTTAGCCTATGACAAACAAATCCTTCTCGCTTTCCACCAAATGCAGTCCACCAGGAAATGCTTGTCCTACATATGTTTATTAATCTTTTTCACCACCCAATGATTCCCTCAGTTATTATATATCTTTAAATGTTACTAAGCCTATGACAAACAAATCCTTCTCGCTTTCCACTAAATGCAGTCCACCAGGAAATGCTTGTCCTACATGTGTTTATTAATCTACTTCACCACCCAATTACTCTCTCTGCTATTATATATCTTCACATGTTTTTAGCCTATGACAAACAAATCCTTCTCGCTTTCCACCAAATGCAGTCCACCAGGAAATGCTTGTCCTACATATGTTTATTAATCTTTTTCACCACCCAATGATTCCCTCAGTTATTATATATCTTTAAATGTTACTTAGCCTATGACAAACAAATCCTTCTCGCTTTGCACCAAATGCAGTCCACCAGGAAATGCTTGTCCTACATATGTTTATTAATCTTTTTCACCACCCAATGATTCCCTCAGTTATTATATATCTTTAAATGTTACTTAGCCTATGACAAACAAATCCTTCTCGCTTTCCACCAAATGCAGTCCACCAGGAAATGCTTGTCCTACATATGTTTATTAATCTTTTTCACCACCCAATGATTCCCTCAGTTATTATATATCTTTAAATGTTACTTAGCCTATGACAAACAAATCCTTCTCGCTTTCCACTAAATGCAGTCCACCAGGAAATGCTTGTCCTACATATATTTATTAATCTACTTCACCACCCAATTATTCTCTCATTCTTTAAATGTTACTTAGCCAATGACAAACAAATCCTTCTCGCTTTGCACCAAATGCAGTCCACCAGGAAATGCTTGTCCTACATATGTTTATTAATCTTTTTCACCACCCAATGATTCCCTTAGTTATTATATATCTTTAAATGTTACTAAGCCTATGACAAACAAATCCTTCTCGTTTTCCACTAAATGCAGTCCACCAGGAAATGCTTGTCCTACATGTGTTTATTAATCTACTTCACCACCCAATTACTCTCTCTGCTATTATATATCTTTACATGTTTTTAGCCTATGACAAACAAATCGTTCTCGCTTTCCACCAAATGCAGTCCACCAGGAAATGCTTGTCCTACATATGTTTATTAATCTTTTTCACCACCCAATGATTCCCTCAGTTATTATATATCTTTAAATGTTACTTAGCCTATGAAAAACAAATCCTTCTCGCTTTCCACTAAATGCAGTCCACCAGGAAATGCTTGTCCTACACATATTTATTAACCTTTTTCACCACCCAATGATTCCCTCAGTTATTATATATCTTTACATGTTTTTAACCTATGACAAACAAATCCTTCTCGCTTTCCACCAAATGCAGTCCACCAGGAAATGCTTGTCCTACATATGTTTATTAATCTTTTTCACCACCCAATGATTCCCTCAGTTATTATATATCTTTAAATGTTACTTAGCCTATGACAAACAAATCCTTCTCGCTTTCCACCAAATGCAGTCCACCAGGAAATGCTTGTCCTACATATGTTTATTAATCTTTTTCACCACCCAATGATTCCCTCAGTTATTATATATCTTTAAATGTTACTTAGCCTATGACAAACAAATCCTTCTCGCTTTCCACTAAATGCAGTCCACCAGGAAATGCTTGTCCTACATATATTTATTAATCTACTTCACCACCCAATTATTCTCTCATTCTTTAAATGTTACTTAGCCAATGACAAACAAATCCTTCTCGCTTTGCACCAAATGCAGTCCACCAGGAAATGCTTGTCCTACATATGTTTATTAATCTTTTTCACCACCCAATGATTCCCTTAGTTATTATATATCTTTAAATGTTACTAAGCCTATGACAAACAAATCCTTCTCGCTTTCCACTAAATGCAGTCCACCAGGAAATGCTTGTCCTACATGTGTTTATTAATCTACTTCACCACCCAATTACTCTCTCTGCTATTATATATCTTTACATGTTTTTAGCCTATGACAAACAAATCGTTCTCGCTTTCCACCAAATGCAGTCCACCAGGAAATGCTTGTCCTACATATGTTTATTAATCTTTTTCACCACCCAATGATTCCCTCAGTTATTATATATCTTTAAATGTTACTTAGCCTATGAAAAACAAATCCTTCTCGCTTTCCACTAAATGCAGTCCACCAGGAAATGCTTGTCCTACACATATTTATTAACCTTTTTCACCACCCAATGATTCCCTCAGTTATTATATATCTTTACATGTTTTTAACCTATGACAAACAAATCCTTCTCGCTTTCCACCAAATGCAGTCCACCAGGAAATGCTTGTCCTACATATGTTTATTAATCTTTTTCACCACCCAATGATTCCCTCAGTTATTATATATCTTTAAATGTTACTAAGCCTATGACAAACAAATCCTTCTCGCTTTCCACCAAATGCAGTCCACCAGGAAATGCTTGTCCTACATATGTTTATTAATCTTTTTCACCACCCAATGATTCCCTCAGTTATTATATATCTTTAAATGTTACTAAGCCTATGACAAACAAATCCTTCTCGCTTTCCACCAAATGCAGTCCACCAGGAAATGCTTGTCCTACATATGTTTATTAATCTTTTTCACCACCCAATGATTCCCTCAGTTATTATATATCTTTAAATGTTACTTAGCCTATGACAAACAAATCCTTCTCGCTTTCCACCAAATGCAGTCCACCAGGAAATGCTTGTCCTACATATGTTTATTAATCTTTTTCACCACCCAATGATTCCCTCAGTTATTATATATCTTTAAATGTTACTTAGCCTATGACAAACAAATCCTTCTCGCTTTCCACTAAATGCAGTCCACCAGGAAATGCTTGTCCTACATATGTTTATTAATCTACTTCACCACCCAATTATTCTCTCATTCTTTAAATGTTACTTAGCCAATGACAAACAAATCCTTCTCGCTTTGCACCAAATGCAGTCCACCAGGAAATGCTTGTCCTACATATGTTTATTAATCTTTTTCATCACCCAATGATTCACTCAGTTATTATGTATCTTTAAATGTTACTTAGCCTATGACATACAAATCCTTCTCGCTTTCCACCAAATGCAGTCCACCAGGAAATGCTTGTCTCAAATATATTCATCAAAGCAGTCTGCGCCTTTTATGCTGACCTTAGTAACAGCTTTATTTACCTCACTATTTACACTGGAGCTAAATTCATGCATCACTGGGTCTCAATGAAATTAACTTCACTTGATAAAGTGCATTGGCACAAACCTCTAGAGTATACAATAGAGATCTTTATTGAGTTTATGTTCATTCTTTGAAGGGAACAGACTATCTTTAATATGCTTTCCCACCAGCTGTT